>OU862909.1:37993237-40393237 GCA_917880885.1 Limnephilus marmoratus | reverse complement strand
ATGCACACCTTCAAAAAATCAACGAAATGAACAAATTCTTTTCGTATGCAAAATAGGTAGGTACCTACCTACTCAGCCTCAGCGGTGGTGGTCTATGCATTAACTGTAGAGTCAAAAGATTGAGCTGAAGCATTCACATCGATTTGAAAATTAAAATTATGGATGCTGTCAGGACCAAACCCAGTTCTGTAAGGGAACGTACCCATATTAGGTACGTGACCAACTTTTTGAAATTTTGCCCCCCCCCCCCCCCGGTGTAAACAACAATATTGATGAATTTACGGATTATAATCGTATAAAATTTCCATGGACATCGAGACGACAACGTTATTATTTCAGGAGTCGTGCGAAAAGGAAAAAGAGTAATGATTTTTTAACCCGTTCATTATTTACTTAAAATTGTCAACAACTTGATCACGTGATCTACTATTGCCAACGGTGTTCTGTTCTTATTTGACCCCTGCAATTGATTTTTTTTATTTAAAAAGAAAGACAAACATTGCCGGGTTACGAATAACCCAACAATTTTTGAAAATCTCTTACCTACTACCACCAAAGAAAGTCGAAAACGTTGCTTGTGTTGTGATGGAGGACTTAGCCAGCCGAGGAATCGAACACATGACGGCCCGGTGAGACCCAAGTGCGATGCCCACTCAACCACTGACCGGTCAGTGGTTTTTTGAGATTTGTATAAATCTGATCTGATAACGAATCATCGCTACAAACGCTGCGATTAAAATTCTTAAAAAAAAACAAAATTGCTTAACTTGGGGGTGTACCTAGGAAGAGGACTGAAATTTAAAATGCACGAGTATGCAGTTGCGCAGAATAGAAATGATGGTCTCGGTCATCACGCCCTTTTTTCACCTATCGTCTTCAATCATTTCCAATATAAAAATAATGGCCATGATGTCCACTGATAGGTTGTATGACCAACTGACAGCTGCATTTGCAAGCGACACCTGCACACCTCGGGAAAAAGAACTATCTAATTGGCTTTGTGCAATTTGCACTAGACATGGTATTATTTGCAGATGCGCTTAGTCAGAAACGGAATAAAGACCAAACACGTACCACAAAGGAGTTTCTCTCTCTTATCTTATTGCGAAATAAATGTACATTTTATCAAGATTGTTCAATATCACAAACTACTTAATACACGTTCCACCCAAGTTAAATTATGCAATTTAATGTAAGACTTGTTGAGATTTAATTTAAAATCTCGATAGGTACCTACCTACCAAATTGACACATCAGATTTCTCTCATAAATGGTGTCTAGTTTACCAAGTTTGAAATCACTGTGCACCGGCTGACAAAGGAATAAGGGGTGGGCGTAAATGCAAAAGGTAAGATAGAACGAAAGAAATACTGATAACTAAAGGGCATTTCCAATAGGAATACGTTATGTTTTATAGAAACAAAAGAATATAAATTTTATTATTAGGGTAGGTACAACAGACACATGTACACCCCTTCATCAAAGTGTTCCGAGGAAATGCCAAATAAGCCGATTTTACATTATTTACAACGGGAGACATAATAACAATTGGGTTTATAAAATAGCAATAGATGTATTTTTCTACATCATAAATGAGTTAAGAGCGTTACAGCAATCTTTTTTGACAGCGGGAAACTTCACTTGTGGAGCAATGGAGGATGGACCAAAATTTCGCCGGCCGTCAGTTGTCGCCATCTTGTTGAGATGTGCTAAGATTATGCGTCATACAAAGCGAAGAAACAAGAAATTCGTAAAATTAGGAAGGAATCCACACCATAACAGACTAATGCACCTTAAAATACTCTTGTAACAATAACTAAATAAGCATAGTCGATGTTCTTCCACAAGAGAAAAATCACAATCCCGTTTCCATTATACGGCGAGAGCCGGCGATCGGGCCCGGGTATTACAACTGATAATAAAACAGAAATACTATTTTCTTATTGATATCCCATTGAAAACTATAAAGGATAGTACTAATTCATGTCAAAAAAGTATTTTTAACACACATGTACCAACTTACTTCAAAATTTTCCGACTTTGCCCAAAGATTTCCATCGTGTCCAGCTATAGCAGCTTTCGTAACACACCGCGACGCCATCAACTGTTTATCGACATAATCTTGCCAGCTCATGATTAATCCGGTAATATTCTAACACCTTTACTTTCAAACACCAGGCCTCGCTGACCGACGAACGTTTCAATACTGTCTGTTGCAAAATGGATGCAAGCATAGACAGGAAATGGGGAGATACAGAAACTGCTTTGGGTGACGTACAACCGGAATCGCGTTCGATTATGATACGAAAAAGTGCTGCCAGAGGGTTCACATATTATTCATTGTGCCACATCCACAAAAGTAAAATGCTCATCGGTAGGGACTTGAAAATTATTTCAGAAGTCACTATACATATTAATATTATCAGTTCACACTAATTTCGTTGTCCGTAATGTGCATCAGTTATTCCTGTGCGAATTCTGGTTAAAATTTGCTTTGAGTCATCTTCAAAATTGGAACTGATTGTTTGAATTCAGACAAGCGATAAAGCACCTATCTAATGCAGTGGCGGCTCGAGCACTTTTTTAGTGGTGGGGATCGATATTTTTTTACGTACTGTACCGCAATCTCACCACCCGTAGAATATAATATAAAATTTCTCAAAAAAATATTTTATGGTCTAATCATGCTAGTCGGATATCTAAACACAAAATAATCTAAAATATCCAAAGATATATGCCGATTTACAATATAGTATAATAAAAATAAAGCTTTATCTTACAAGATTATTATCAAACTAATTTGAACGCGAGCGATTCCCGCCCGAAACTTCGCAAACAAATGTTTCTGTGGGGATCCAAAGAATTGTCCACGCGGGTATTTGAATTCACATACGACTGCGCATGCGCAGTTGCATACGATCGCGAACCAACGCAAGGAAAGTATGGGGATACTTTGGATCGTCCCCCAAGTGCGCATTAGATTCTGCGCACTGAGAAATTGACCCGCTGTTTTGTGCTCTGTACATTGTTCGCTGTACGCGCGTAGGGTCTTATTAAAATCATCCGGAATAATTATTTATATTTATTTCTGCAAATGTTAATTACTTCTATGTTTAAAAAATTCATTCATTTTGGTGAAGACAACGCATCGACTGTTATTTCCTTTTCCTTTAGTAGGTTTTGAGTGTAACTGGTGGGGACCGTCCCCATTGTCCCCCTGTGAAGAACCGCCACTGATCTAATGTATTATTTAGACTCCCTTGTGATTTTTCACAGGGTTGCAGTGTCTTTTATGTTCTCAAACAGGATCATACATATGTTAAATTACAACCTGTAGAAGTACCTGACTCCGATTGGGAAATAAATCACCGCAATTATTTATCCCCAGCTCAAGAACAAAATTAGATTGTCAGTAGTTGGTTTTGGCTATTAATTATAAAAGCCAGTATATCAGTTTTTCTATAATACGCACGCTGAAAGAGATATTTATGTCTGTCAAGTTGCTCTCAACGTACCCATACTACGTGACACGTTTACAGGGCCGCTGACAGCCAATCTGGGCCCCAAGTCTAGTAGACTATACCGGCCCCCCTCCTCCCAACTTACCGGTGGGAGGGGGAGGAAGAGAGATAACAATTAAAAATTTCATGCTAACCTGCACCAGATTTAAATGTCCGGGTTAAATTTTCCCCACAGGAAAAACTAAACCCTTTCACACACTTCCCCAAATGATCATCTAGTCAATCCACGCTATGCAATTGTAGGTACTATAATAAGTATTATTAATACAAAACAGTACAAAAACAACATGTCAACCTACCAGAGACCAAATGGGAAAATAATTCACCGACTCCAGATATTTTCATATCAGAGGGTTCGACTCCGTGGAATTCCTAATTTGACCTATAAATCCTACTGATCCCTCAATATGAGTATTTAAAAAATCTTTTGTAATCCTACATGTATTTCAAATGACTGATTTTTGCGTTTTTATATATAAATTCTTTGATAAATCTAATATGCCTAAATTTTGAATTAGAGACCTAGGTATAATGCCACCCTTTTTTCACCCTTTCCTTTAGTTCTTCTTGAGTTACTTGGGTATTGCCAAAGAAACTTAAACAATTCATTAATATTGTTGACAGCTTTGTATCTTCGGGTCAAGTTTCCAATGACACTGAAAAATCCGGGGCCCGTGAGCCCGTCCCGGGCCCCCCTTTGGCCCGGGCCCCAAGTTTCAGACTTGGCTAACGTGCCCTCTCGGCGGCCCTGCACGTTTAGGGGGGGGGGGGGTCTTCAAAATGTCACGCTTGGTACAAATGAGCAGCGGCCGGTTTAGGTTTTTGGTCACCGGGTGAGGGGCAATTGCAAAAATGTTGGTCACGTAGTATGGGTACGTTCCCTAAGCTTGGTGTTATTAGGTACTAAAAATTGTAAAAATACGGTACCTATCAAAAATACTGATATACCCTTGGAGGAATATGTGGACATACCGGTCCGTAATAATATTTGCAAAAAGTTGGTCACGTAGTATGGATACGTTCCCTAAGTGAAAAGTGATATTATTGGATGCAAATGATGCACTAATAAAATTTAACAGTTTTATGAAAGATATTGCAAACTGGTATAAAATAAAAAAAAATTTAATGTTCCAATATCGGCTGAATAGTTACTTTGTCTTACCTCAGTTTGAATAACTAGTATGAAATAAAAAAAAATTAAATTGTAAACCGTTTGATATGAAATTTTTCCAGTTAAGACCGTCGTCCCGCTAAGGAATCGAAATAAACCGTATGCCGCAAGACCCTGCGCAGAAAGGTAGAAACCGGTCAGCAGGGCAGTCCATCGAGAGACTTTTCTATGCAGGGTATTGCAGCACTCGGTTTATGTTGATTACTTACCGACCCATAGTATGACGGGCTTAGTTGTCACGATTGCGAAAATTAAATATCATTGTCGCTTTTAAATTATCCAAAACAATATTATCGTTTTTAATCTATGTAACAGATTTAAATCATTGGAAGATCCTCATCAACCAACCAAATACAAAGTCAGTGCTCACATTTTAACAGAAAAAGACTGTCTCGATAATATGAATGTGATCATGCCAGTAGGCAGATTCCAACCTGCAACTATCGGTTGAACGTTGAATACCCACAAACTACATACACTGTCCTGATGCTGAATTCATAACACTATTCCTCTAGCATCATTTTGACAAATACACAATCTTTCTTAAGAGGGTATAACCGGAAAGATGTCATTTTTAAATCAAATTTTTGACGTATTGACTTTTTCCACAAAAAATTATAAATTGATATCGAAAGACTGTTCTTTTATCGAGTAAAGCTATGTTTTAAATTTTGAGAAAATATGTTTATTTTTAGTACAATAAGGTTTTACCATAGGACGTTTTCTGATTTGTTAATTTTTCAAACAATATTTTGTATTATACGAGGGAGACCCAAAAGTAACGGGAGTTGTTCTGTGGTGGAGAGGAAGAATGGGGGAACACATTTTTTGACCAGGTATCCGTTAGGGTCACTCCTACTGAGCCAGTCTACGAAGTTGTGTCGCTGTGAGTGCATAGGTTCACCTATGAGAATTTTTTTAGTAAAACAACTTTTTTACAGACAAACCCCGTCAAAAACTGACAAAATTAATACCCTCATACGTGAAGACCATCGCCGAACCATTGATTAACACTGTGAGATGTCTGGAATGTCATAGAGTTCAATTCAGAGGATTTTAACCGAAGATTTGCCCATGAAAAGGGTTGCAGTCAAATTTGTCCCTCACCTTCTCACAGATGAACAAAGGGAGCGTCAACTTCAGGCATGTTTTGAGCTTCGAAATCAGCTCGAAGAGGACCCTGAATTTTTTTCCAAGGTGATCTAGCCCCCTGTGACTTCTTTTTGTTCCCCACACTGAAAAGAGACATGAAAGGAAAGTGTTTTGCCACTGTGGAGGAGGTAAAACAAAAATTGCTGGAAGGCCTAAGGACATCCCGATAAGCGTAATTAAAAACTGTTAAACAATGAAAGAAGCGTTTGGAGAAGTGCGTTGTGGTCAATGGAGAATACTTTGAAGGTGATCAAAATTTAATGTAAAAATATTGAGAAATAAAGAAGTTATGATGAAATTCCCGTTTCTTTTGGGTCCCCCCTCGTACAACATACAATTCAAATCATATAATCATACAGTAAAATAAATGAATAAATTATTAGGGAAAGCTACTTTTCAGAATTTTAATTTTAGTTCAAATAAAATCATAAAAAAAACATCCGCGCCCTTGTTTTGTCACGAAAATGCTTAATATTTAAATAGTTAATTTTCTTATAATGAATAACTTATTACTTTGTATAAAACCACTATATTTAAAACAATATCAACATGCCACAAAATAAATTTGCGAAGTTTGAAGAAGTAAGTTAATTTTCTATTTATTTACGGTCTTACAAACTAATATATTTAAAAAAGTTTTTTAATTCTTATTTTGCTTAGATATTATGAAAAATTATAAATACTTAAATAACTAACTAACTAACCATCACGCCGTTTCCCCGCAGGGGTAGGCAGAGAGGACGGACCGCCAAACATCCCGGTCTTGGCACACATTCCTTGCCTCGTTTACATTCATACAACGTCTCATACATTCTCTTCTATTATTCTGACTCTTGACATGGCCTGACTCAAGTATCTGATTCACTTGGTCGTGCCGTGTCTTTCTTGGGCGTCCTCGACTTCTTCTACCATTCACATTTGCGTCATATATTCTCCTTACACTCCTTTCCTCGTTCATTCGCTCTACATGCCCAAACCATCGGAGCGTTCCTTTCTTGATCTTACTCATCACGCTTACATCAGCCTTGCATTCTTTGCGGATTTCCACATTTCTCACACGATCATACGCCTCAGGGATCTCATTTCTACAGCGTTCAGTCTACTTTCATCCTTCCTCTGCCAGTTCCATGCCTCACTGCCATACATCAGGGTAGGTACCAGTACTCCATTATGGACGGCTAGTTTCGCGTCTTTGGACAGTTTTTTGTTGCTGCCAACGGCGTTCAGTCCTCCATTATAAATAATTACATAATTTGAATAGTTTTATAATCACGAGTTTGAGCATTTTAGAATGTTTGTATTTATCAAAGCAATTTTGAATGAAATAAAATCGATATCGAGTTATTATGTTAAAATGCTGGTATAAAAAATAATTAATCTTTTTCATCGGAACCGCCCTGCACAGTTGCAAGGGTACGATCGCAAGATCATCATTCGAAGAAATTTAAATTCTTTGCCACAGGTTAATGGCTCTTAACCCATTTGACCTATCATTTTTCAGTAGAAATCCAAATTTTAAAACACCATTTACCATCTGCTGTTTTTTAAAAAATGATTCATTTTATAGTCTTTACTAGGGCAGACTCATGAAAAATCACAGGATATTATAATCGTAGGGTTTGTGAGGCTGAAAGTTTCTATAAAATTGCTTCAGGAGCCTTTCAAAATCAAATACAGTGTCCCACGGTAACCCGGCCCCTGGCTAACCCGGCGCCCCCTGTAATCCGACACATCAGAATCAGAATATTATTCAGTTTGTCAAGCAAGATTACAAGAAAAACCTACTTCTGAGAGCCGTATCTAAAGATCAACCTATAGAAAAAAACGTTAAAAGAACTAAACATGAAAGATTTGGTTTTTGATCTTTGTCAATCTTCGGAATTAAACGAGTAAGTTGCTACAGAAACACAGATTACTTTGGGAGATTTGGTGTATATGTAGTATGATTCGTAGTTCAAATATGTTCTTTGATTTGTAATCTGCCAGTGTACAAGGTAATCTTATTCAAAAAATTCCGGACTATAGAAGGTCTTAGGCAGTAATCTATAATCCGACATTGCGCTGCAATACGTTTGTCGGATTACCGCGGGTCCACTGTATTGTCAATTATTTTTAAAATATGTCCTTGTTATCAATCAGTTATCAGAAATTTATATTTTGAATAAAAATCATAGTAATTCAGATTTAGATCTTTCTAAAGTTTTAAGAAAAGAAACACATTTCCAATAAAGAATTATAATTTTTTTACATTAGCTCCATACAGGAGGCCCTGAGGATAATAATTTCCCTTGGGAAATGCTGTGTGGAGGGTCTTTTTAAGGAAAGGAAAAAGGTATGAGGGGTGGGTAGGAATATGGAGGTCGGTGTCCAGAAGTGACATGTATGAATCCATCCCTCCAATTGCAGTGCAAGACGATAGGTTTAGACTCCGGCTGGAGAATTCAAGAGGTTTCCCTTAAACCAGTCTCTCGATCTGGCCCACCACACAGGTGTGCAGACACATCTGCCACCAAGACTCAGACAAACCTCACCCCATGAACCCGGGCACTCCTGCTAAGTCACCAAACTCAGCGAACCATGTGGGATGACCTATGGCAAAGGTGTTGGGTTACCCAATAAACGGTCAGAAATTAGTTAATTAAAATATTCAGATTTTAGGTAGGTTGCCTACTTTGCCCCTTATCTGGACACGAGTTCCAATTTTGAAAATAACTAACTAACCCTCACGCCGTTTCACGCAGGGGTAGGCAGAGAGGACGGACCGCCAAACATCCCGGTCTTGGCACACATTCCTTGCCTCGTTTACATTCATACAACATCTCATACATCCTCTTCTATTATTAAATTTTGAAAATAACACATTTAAAACAAATTTGAGCACAGAATATTTCAAATCACGCACATCATCGCAGACAACCGATATTAATATGTTTGATGATTAACTGACAATGATACATACTTACTTTTTTCTTCTAGCTTTCGATGAGATCCTATCATTTCAACTGCCTAGCGATTCCGTATTTTTTGTGGGATCGTTATTGATAATGGACGTTATCTCCTGTCAGATTTTTTACATATTTACTATCACATACTTTAGTTTAGATCAATTTATCACAAATTCCTGCAAGTCCGCATGATTATTTATTCATTTAATGTACGTTGTACATAGAAAAAGCAAATAAGTCATAAAAAATCACAAAAATCTGACAGGAGATAACATCCGTTATCCAATAACAAATCTCGCAAAAAATACGGAATCGCTAGGCTGGTCTGTCATCCTATGGGTCAAGGAATAGACATAAACCGAGTGCAATAAAACTCGGAGCAGTACAGTAGTTTGCTAAGGAAATGGGTCTACAGCGCAGCCTGTTCTGGGACTTTCCTGTGCAAAGTTTTACAACACCTGCTTTATGTAGATTCTTTACTGACCCGTGGGACAATGGCCCGGGTCAAAAATAAAGTTAACTTTCTATGAAACCAGCCATCATGATCTTCGTTTCGGTAAAAAAAAAAAATTAGAACTTTTATTTGATGACTGGCAGCTATCTCAGTGAATTCTCTTTATTTGCATTTGGAAATATTTGGTAAATCAATAGTATACATCTTTTTCATAATGTGGTGTGCACATTTGTGAGCCAAATCACAAATCATGGGAAAGGAATGAATTTGCCGTTGGTTTGTTTCTTTCCCATGACTCGCAAGTGTATACGCGTCATTACGAATCATGCATCGACAATATTGGAAGGCCAAATGATATTACCGGCAACCAAAAGGCACCAATGCCAAATTAAAAATGACTGAATCCAAAGGGACCAAATCATATTTTTCAGTGAAGACTTACATATTTGAAAAAAAAAAAGATTGGAATTATAATATACATACTTTATTGTGCATTTAAGCAAACTTTAAATTAATACATGTATATTAATGTGTATGTATGCGAATATATAGTATGTAAAATTACATAAATATGTTTACATACATACACACATATAATTATAAAAAATAGTATTAAGCTCAACCAGAATCCTATAAGATTTTCAATAGGAATGAGGGGTGTAGTAAAAATGTAACAATTTGCAATTTTGGACTTCCAATAAAGATGTATCCTCTCTCTCTCTCTGTGTCCCTGGCCGTTCTGTAACAAACAGGAATTCTTCTTTACAAGGGCCCATAATACAGGAGGTCTAGAGAGCATGCAGAATTAAACAATCATTTCATTTAAGATAGTTTATTAATATTCAAGGTATGTATTACAAAACAATAGATATAAGAGGTTACAATTATCTTTTATGCTATTCCCATTGAATACAATAGCCCTCCAGAATCCAACAGGGTTCTAGTAAGAGATCATTATTCATTCACTCTCCTTCCAATTATAAAAATACTCAATCATGCACTAAAGGCATGGGTGCCTTCCTTATACAGGACAACAGAACTAAGAGATAATGAATAAGTTATTTCTTTAGTGGGAATGGAGCTCTTTCAGTCAATGGTTTATAATATGGAAAATGTAACCTCGCTGGTACACAGAGACAACTTTTACTGATGACAACTCCCAAACCCAGTTAAATTAAAGTTCACCACTCACTAAATACAAATTTCATCACATGTTGATGATATTTTAATAATTATTATCCATTAATTATCAACATTAAAAACATTTGATCAAAAAGTATCAAATCACTATGGTAACTTAAACTAATATTTATAAAAGATTTAACTAAGATTTATAAATGAATCTTAAAATAAAATATTGGATAAATAAGGACAATTTAATAAGACCTGTGTACACAAACTTAAGTATAATTACACATATAATATAAAAGCATCCCGTCAGTCGTACCCTCCACATCCACACAACCAACGGGACACAGTTCCCAGCGACATTCTACACTCTAAGGAAACAATGTAGGAATCACATTGGTCAGCACAAGAGAACCTCAAATACTCACAACATGGACTTTCCCAATGAGCGCAGGGCCGCTGCCGCACTGAGGGCTGCTGCTCTTACAGAAGGTTGGCAACATCTTGTGGCATCTCATCGATGACGGTACTGTAATACTCTTCAATATCCTTCAGCGCGCGGCGGTCGTCCAACGTCACGAAGTTGATGGCAACTCCCTTACGACCGAATCTACCACCACGTCCAATCCTGTGAACAATCAAAATACACTTGGGTCAATTCACCGGAACAAATACTGAACTCACTAATAATAATTATCAGAATATACAGTTTTTATGTTTTACCTGTGGATGTAGTTTTCACGGTTTGAAGGCAAGTCAAAGTTAATAACCAGAGACACTTGTTGAACGTCGATACCCCTAGCAAGCAAATCAGTAGTAATGAGCACACGGGAAGAGCCAGTACGGAACTGTTTCATAATTGTGTCTCTCTCTTTTTGGTCCATGTCTCCGTGCATGCTGGAAACGGTAAAGTCCTTGTCTTGCATGCTCTGGGTCAGCCAGTCGACCTGAAGTCAAAACAAATGTATGATTCATCTGGTAAGAGGGGGATATATGTGAACAGATTGAAGGATTCCATGGCAAGATAAATATACTACAAAAATAATCCTTCTCTCAACGCCGCCCGACCCGGTGGCAATATAGTTTCCTCGCCTTTACACCTCACGGAGCTATTGTGAGGTGCCAAAAAAAGCACAAAACTAAGGATGGGTTGTTAAAAAAAATTTGTACAATTAATTTTTTTTTTTTAATGTTAATTTTCACATTCTGTCCTATTGTTGTATAGCATTGTAGGCCAGATGTTTCATATAACTGAAATAATCACAGAACTTTAATAGATCTTTCAATGTGAAATTTCCCTAGTCAACCAAAATGACTTTATGATGAAAGTCAATCCCTAGTCAACCAAAATGACTTTATGATGAAAGTCAATACCTTTTCCTCCATTCTTTAACCTGTGGAAAGCCAGATCAAAAAATCTTAAGCATACACTGAGTGCCAGATGAAAATTAACAGAGCCGTGTGAAAATTACTGTGGCAAGTTTAACAGAAAAATTTGACTATAAACTACTATTTAAATTTTTTTTCAATTGTTTTGTGTTTACCGGATAATAAGAATATTATTAAAATCTAATTCATGTTTATGTAAAACATTTTCCCAGAATAACATTTATCTTTAAAAAAATTCCCATTTGGGTTACATGTGCAAAAAATTAAAATATATATTTATATAAAACCGCTTTTATTATTTCTACACAAACTTGAATTCATATTCCACTTGAAAATCTTCAATCAATAATGACCTTCATATTACTTTAAAAACTCCAAATATTGTCATTTTTGCAATGCCGCTTTACAAAAACTAATTTTGGCATCTGTAGACAATTTATTTGGTGAGCTTTTCTCATGAAGGCTACGACAGCATTCATGAAATAAAAAGTGGAATTGACAGTGTTATTTGGGCAAGAGTGACTCTAATTTTGTCCTCTGTACATTTTATAAGTTTCAGTTATACCTTTGTGGTCCAAAGATTTAGAATTTAAACATTTGTATCTCGCGTGAACAATAAATTAGAAACGTAAGAAAAGAAAAAATACCTTGCGACGCGTGTTACAGAAGATGACGGCCTGCGTGATGGAGAGGGTGTCGTACAAGTCAATGAGGGTTTCCAACTTCCAGTCTTCTCGCTCCACAGACACGTAGAATTGTTTGATACCATCCAGGGTGAGCTGAAACATTCACAATTAAATTAATAATTACTATTAATATGGGAGGATTGACAGGCGGATGTAAATAATAATTTATTGCAGTTTGTATTACAGATTATAATACCACACAGTAATTTGGTGTAGCAAAACATTGTTGGATGCGGATTTGCGTGAGCCTTGATTTGACTCAAATTCCCATTATCGTAATCGTGTTATCAAAGTAGGATATAAAATAAGTGTTTCATACCTCATCTTTCTTGACGAGAATTGAGACAGGATTCCTCATGAAGCACTTGGATACTTCCATGACTTCACTGGGCATTGTAGCGGAGAGCAGGATAACTTGAACATTGGGGGGCAGCATCTTGAACACATCGTGGATCTGATCTTTGAATCCTCGGGACAACATCTCATCGGCCTCATCAAGGACGAACATCTTGATTGTTCCGGGCCTCAGGGCACGACGAGACATCATGTCAAATACTCGACCGGGGGTTCCTACCACCACGTGGACACCCATCTCCAGGATGCGCATGTCCTCACGCACGTTGGTCCCGCCGATACACGCGTGGCATTGCACATCCATGTAGTCACCGAGAGCCAGGACTACCTGAAATAATATGTACATTTCATCCATTAGAGTACATAAACATTTGGTTTGCACAGGACTGTGTACAACATCATTCTGCATAAAACTTTTAATTCATTGGATGCGAGATAAGTAACCTACATTATTACAATGAAAAATAAAAATACCGTATCTAGTAGACCCCTAGACAAAGGGCAAATAAACTAGAGAAATCCCACGATTTTACATTTGCAAACCACATAAAAAATTATAGTTTTCTAATAATAATATTCAAATAAATCAATCACTGGAGTAATCATATGAAGTAGAATCTAAATAAATGAATGAAAAAAATCTGACTCATCCGCTCAAAAGGGGCAAAAGAAATCGTGGATCTGATCTTTGAAACCTCAGAACTACATCTTGTCGGATAATAAAGAGATAATGTTGCCTTGATTTGGGATTTAACCGTATTTTGGGGTGGCATAACATGAATCTTTTGTGCTTTAAAATGTTGAGAGAATTACTCAGACAAGAACGACCGTAAATGAACTTCAAATAATAAATGAAAAAAAGTTATTAATGTCAGATTTGAATAAATATTTACTGCTTTAAGTCTTTTTATAAACAGTAGCTTTTATAATACCCGTAATAAATGATTTCTTAGTCGGTCTAACAAAAATAATTACAAGAATAATTTTGATAAAACTATGTACGTACTAGGTATTATCAAGGAAAATATTGCAATTAAGTATGACTCAGTGAAGATAACTTTCTCTTGGCGCTGTGAAGGGTTGGTCAATTTCCAGGAAGAATTGTAACTCACAGACAACAAAGACACTTGTAAAATATCATCTTTGTACATACCTTGGTAATCTGTTGCACCAACTCACGAGTCGGGGCCATGATCAGAGCCTGGCACTCGAGGCGAGATGTATCAATTTGCTGCAAGATGGAAATGGAGAATGTAGCTGTCTTTCCGGTTCCAGACTGAGCCTGGGCAATGACATCATGTCCCTTAACACAGGGCATAATAGCCCTCTGCTGAATGGCTGATGGCTTCTCGAAACCATAGGCGTAGATACCCCTAAGCAGCCTTTCGTTGAGGTTCATGTCATCGAAGTTCTCCACAACTTCGTGCCAGTTTGTATCGATGACACCATCTGGTTCCATACCGGGGGGCCCTTCGTAGGATGCGGGGACCTCCTTCTCCTCGGAGGGGCCATTCTTAGGCCTCTCCGTATCCCAATCATTTCTGAAAAACGCATAGGTACCATTAAAATCTTGTCACTGCAGACGCACGAATGACGCATTACTTTTCGACACAAAGTGTTGTTTATCATGTTGATGACGCTATAAATATAAGTAAACAAACAATGATGCGGTTTCTAGACTCCAATTACACGAAAAACTTCAAAAACTTGCAAAAAATATAGCACATAAATTTGAGAATCGATTGATACACAGACAATTCGGGATTATGTCGTAGTAGTATTAGGATTAGTACGTAATGATTTACGGCTTCAAATGCACTTTTTCGCGGCAATCTAATATAAATACAATTTTCTGATGGGTTTAGAGGATATTACAACACGTGCAATTCAATGAAAATAATTAATCTCAAATGTACGCCATGTTGGCAATTGTAAAACGTGAGAATCATTGAACATTTACGGAACCGATATAACAATATGGAATGTAAAGGGTCATAAAGCGAGGGTATTATCAAAATCTGCATTTAAATTGTTAAAAAATATAGATATATCACATGAAAATACACAAAAAACCACAAAAATTGAAACTCACCTTCTATCCTGTGAGTAAGACATGTTCTAGTTGCGTTCGCAAAAAGGAAAAGAACTAACGTCAAGTGAGTGACTGTGGCAATGCTTCACAATTCTGAATAATCAA
This sequence comes from Limnephilus marmoratus, assembly GCA_917880885.1. Taxonomy (NCBI): domain Eukaryota; kingdom Metazoa; phylum Arthropoda; class Insecta; order Trichoptera; family Limnephilidae; genus Limnephilus; species Limnephilus marmoratus. The sequence goes on along the minus strand of OU862909.1, from coordinate 40,378,240 downwards.
CTAAACAACTATTTTCACTAATTTTAATTAAAATGTATATGAAAAAATTTATTGAGACTATTTTTTTAAATAAATTATATTTACAGGGAAATATTTGAAAAAAAAACTAACATTTGGATTTTATAGTTATTTCCGTTCAAATGTCACTTTGATTTTGACAAACCAAACTAACAAAATAGTTAGGTAGGTAGGTACCTACCTAATTATTTTCTCGCGAAAATTTTTCCAAAACTGAGACCCTGTAAAATCTTATAATTTTGGTGAGATGTTGGTGAGTATGTTGTAAAGATACCTAAGTACTTTTATTTTTTGTTCTTGCAATTGTTGTTTTTTATGTAGGTACACTTTTTAATAACTTTCATTTTCGATTTCTATTTTGGTTGACCAGCTGTGTTACAAATCAAATATTTATTTGGTGGGACTTTGACAGACTTCCAAAATGCATATTTGGTTAAAATTGTAAATAAAAATTGAAAAGAATTATTATTTACCCAAAGCAAAATTTATAATTAGAATTCTCTGTAAATACAAATATTTGTTCAATTAAATTAACAGAGATTAAGCAATTCATCAGTTTCGAGATTGTAACTATTGTTTAATTAATGAAGACAATACTAGCGAAATTCAATCGAAAAAGATACGGTCACATCTGGGACTTAAATTGAATCAGATAGGGACACATTAGCTCAGTTGGTAGAGTACTGACCCGGCAAGTCATAGGTCCTGGGTTCCAGTTCCAGGTGTGACCGTATCTTTTTCTATTTCAGATTTTCGATGAAATTTTGCTAATATTGTCTTCATTAATTAAATATTTCAAGTTGAGGTTTTACTTATTTAGCTAAAAGTGAATATAATTATAGTGTTACATACCTACTCAATCTCCAATCTCTAAGATAATTCCTACTCTTAAAATTCACCGAGGACTCTCTTTAGATTTGTGATGATCAACCTTTTCAGCCGGAGGACCAATTTAAGGGTTGAAGTAGCTTGAATAGTTATCATTGAAGTCGGTGGTACTGGTGGAAATTTTTTTGATAAAGCAATCACAGTATGCAAAAACTTTATTTTAGCAAAATTTTATATCCCCAAGGCCAAACCAAGAGAGTAGATAGTCAGGGGCGGCCCTAGGGCGGTGCGACCGCACAGGGCGCCGTCATAAGGGGGGCGCCGAAAACACCCGACCACTGATTGACTATTTATCGATCGTACGCTTAAATCGTGAGGTCAGTGCGGGGAGCAATCAGTGTTGCCAACGTAGGCGATTTTTCGCCATTTAGGCTACTCAGAATGAGAATCGGCGACGAAAAAATCTGAAAGGCGACTGGTCGCCTATTACAGTGTTATTGTTGTACCCATATGAATGTAATAGGTATGTGATCCAACAACTTTCAACCAAGCAATCACATGATTGGTTTATAAGCTGGTACAAAAATGTATGTCTCCGGTGGATCTTGCGCCAGTACTAGCACATCAACTATATCTAGTACTACTGACGACGGCGACAGTCTTGTTGATGCCTTATTATTGCTAGCAGAAGCCGAATCGGAATCATCTTAATCTTTGTTTATTTATTTTTAATTTTGTTTCATAAATCATTTTAACCGATGGGGAAAAATGTGATGTCTCTAGTCGCGAACTGGTTGAAGAACTTTTGAGCCTAAACCCATTACTAAAAAAATCTTGACTCAGCAGAGCCACTACAAGTTCTACAACTTAAAAAAAAAAATTGTTGGCAGGATATATTCCCAAATGTTCGATGATTTGGATGGATTTTGCTGACCATCCCTATAACTGCCGCCAAAGGAGAATGAAGCTTTAGTAAATTAAAACGCACTTAATTTCGGCTTTGTGTCAAGAAAGACTATCAGATCTTGCAATTTTACCAATTGAGAATGATATTGCCCAAGGTTTAAATTATTCTGATATAATAAAAAAATTCGCAAGCGCAAAAGCAAGAAAAGTTGTGTTCTAGTGTTTTTATTGATTTTTCAGATTTGATTACATAAATTTAATCAAACATATATTTTTTTTGTTATTATTTCTCATCCGTCCTACTAGGTAATCGAATTCAAGTTGTATAACTGCATAAAAGAGCTCTATTTTTGTTAGGAGGGGAGGGGCGCCACCAAGAGATTTCACACCACCTAATAATTTAGCTAGGGCCGCCCCTGTAGATAGTATCCAAGTAGATTTTCATCATTGAAATATTAAAGAACATTATATATATAAAGAATGCTTGTAATTTTGGGTGGGTGAAACAAAATAGAAGTTTGTTGCAAAACCCTTTCTCATTTTATAAAACAGATTTTAGAAAACATTAAATATTTGATCGTAGCACCTGGAAATTCAAACGATTGCTATCAAACAAAAAAAACATCAAATTATCTTCTGTTAGGTAGGTTATATATTTTCAGAAAATCATTTGGACCTTTAAATCAACCTTATAAAACGGAACCCATGCAAAAAAGCAATCACAGTGTGCAAGCAGAAAGCGTCACTGGCAAAATTTTTGCCTGGTTAGAGGTTAACACTCCATTACGCGCACCTCTATTTGTGACGTTAGTGCTCGCACGTTCTACATATTTAGAACACTTTTAATCTAAGGGTTTTTAAAGGAATGTTTTTATAAACGGAAAAAACGATTATCATGTTCATAAAGGCTTAATTATAAATTAAACCTTAAAATCAAAATTTTAAAATCAGACTTCTTGAACTTAAAATCAGACTTCTTGAAAAACTTAAATTTATTTGAAAAAATTTTGGTCCTTTATCTTCTAGGTTTCATTTTTTTATTCACTCATGTCCTCCACCTCCATTTCATGATTTTTAGTGCAGTTCGGACATAGAAGAACCTGATGGTCTGGACCTTCAACCAAGTATACCCAATGGTCTGAACAAATCCACTTATTACATATGTCATAATTAATGTATGCCCCCTGCAGCCCCGGATCTTCGTTTTTTTTTAGGCGGGGCAAAAACTGAAAAATGCCGCCCCCGCCCACTTAGGTATCTATATTTTAACCTTGCTGGGGGGGGGGGGGGGGCATATTCGAATCAAAGAACTGGTTTTACTGTAACTAATTAAGAAATTTAATTATAGCTTCACCCAGAACATGCAAATGGTTTTCCTTAAATTCTGGCTGCATATAGTCTGCAACCAGAATTTTAAAACTGCACTTTGAACACGAGAATGGTTTCCATCAAAATGCTTCAGCAGATGAAATCACAACTAAAATTTATCTTGCTGGCTGCTTATTCGTTTTAAACTGCTACATTGCATTGTATTTAAATAAAAGCTGAAATAAAAAGGCTGTTTTACTTCTCAGTCATATGATGGCTGCCATCGTGTAATAAACAAATCATGACACGCATAACGACGTAAAAATTTTAAGTAAGTTTGAATAATGACGAATTGACGACGTAAGTGATTGCACGTATTAAATTGAGTTTAAAAAATAAATATGGTAACTTAAAAAGCATAAGATAGTTATATAAAATACTTACCCAGAAAAGCGATCGATGAACTGTGATAGATTTATTGATGCGACACTAATGACATCAGTATTGTACCTTCGGTTGATCAACAAGTACTAAAGAGTAAAAATAAAGAACACACTTTTGACACATTTTTAAAACAAAACACTGTCGTGGAGAGAGATCGACGAGGGAGTTTTCGAATATAGCTTCATCTCTTTCGCACGCACGGTAACCAGAGCAGACGCGTGCTGCCGCGATCTGTGGTTCCTGCGGGCGAGCGGGTCGGGTGCGTATTTTGAACTATGCCTACGCGCCTCGCGAATAATAAATGTTCGTGCAGCACGTCTCACTCAGGGCTCTGGGTATCAGTCGAGTTAATATGGCCGTTTGGCCGCCCTCTGAACTTGCCGCCCGGGGCATGGGCCCCGGCTTGCCCCCCATTAGATCCGGGGCTGGCCCCCTGAGTGTGTGCGTGACTGACCTTCAATTCGCATTCAAATTCTACGAAATGCATGTACGTTCTACAATGGTAGAACGTGCGACTACTGGAGGGTTAAACCAAAAAAATGCTGTTGATTTTAATCGTTCAGAAAGTTTAACCAAATTTAGTCATGAAAACTTTTGGATCAAACATAAAAATCAATCAAAAAAGCGCTGCGCTGCGAAGATGAAAACTTTCCCTCACTAGGTTGAATCACAATAATTTTTTTTGATATTTTATTTAGCCAAGTGGCACTGCATACCAAAAGGAGTCTCGGGCCTCATGTCACGTGGGCTGCGGGGTGTTCATCACAGCTTTAGGCTTTAAAAAGTTTTCTTCTAAGTAGGTATCCCGTGACCCAAAATGGAATAACTAACACTTCTCTACCTATGATAGGGGACTATGCTTGTCATGCTATTAGTTCTGTAACAAAAATTATGTTTCTAATTTTCTCTTATTTTTAATCAAAACCAAAATTCCTCTGAAATCATAACATTTGTAAGTAGCTACTTTAAACACCTACCTACTATATAATATTATGAAGTGACGATTTCATATTTGAAAAAATAAAGTTTACTGAACCATTAACCCTCCGGTTAAAATAGCCGGACACTCTAACCTAACTTAACCTATTTTTTTTATCATCCTTCTTAATGACCTTTCTGAGGTGGTTCTGAGTTGGTTTCATTCTGAGTTGGCCGGTCACCCTTTTCCGTGGGATAATGTGTATTAATAAATAAACATATAAATATTCACAATAGGTATAAAACTCAGCTAACTTATCCGATATATAGACACTATTCATAGGTTCGAGTACCGAATGGTAAACTTTGATTTTATAAAAAAATAAATTGTAAATAAAAAAAAAACTTTGGAAGGGGAAATATCCCCTCAGTCAACAATTCCATGCATTTGTTTAGATATGCTATATAACCCTTCTATGAAGACCGTATTGAATTGTATGGCGAGGGATATCGTGAGATGGGCCATGCCCTTATACATATATACAGGGTACAGGACGTACCCGAGGGACTTTAACTAGCGATTCCTGAGCATATTTGAAGTAAAAAATGTACATGTCTTTTTTGTGTCCGATGACATTTTTTTCTATTAAAAACATCAAAAAAAAAATTTCATTACACGTCCCCACTGACTACTTAAGATAGTGGCGCGTTCATAGCCTAGTGGTCATTTGATAAGCTTCGCGTCTCGTTCTAACAGCATCTTAATACGCGAAACAGCGCGCGTATCGCTCAAAACCATCGCGACAGGATATATTCCATAGCGATGGGAACGGTAGCAACATGTGATTGAAACAATACATATATATATTTTTTTTTTTTATTAGTTTTTGGGGTATTATGCCGTGTTACGCTACCTCCTTCTTTAGCCAACGTTTCGGACAGCGTTGGCTAAAGAAGGAGGTAGCGTAACACGGCATAATACCCCAAAAACTAATAACAAAATAATTTTTGGCCGTGAAAATCTAAAATAATATATTTTTTGTTTTTAATAGAATAAAAACGTCATCAGAGAGCAAAATAACAAACATTTTTTACTCCAAATATGCTCAGGAATCGCTGGTTAAAATCCCTCGGGTACGTCCTGTTACACCCTGTATATGTATGTTGTAATATTTGGTCTGACAAAATTATAAGCAAGTACTTAAAACGGTACCATTCGTACAAATTGAAAAGAAACCAAATTATTTTATATTTTATGAAAAAGATTTATTATACAAATGCAAAACCCAGTATGACAAATAAAACTGCAGTTGGAAATATAATATAAACACCCATTCTAGGATGACATGTGGATGTTAATAATGATACACTATCTTCCTCTTCTATGCCATTAAGTGTTGGCACTTCTACTATTACAATTTCTTTACTCGACATCGTAATAGTGAATGTGCACTCAGTCTCGTTCAGGCAACTTTTTGATTCTGACATGTTAGCGTACTGAAATGTAGGTTTAGAAATATCAAAAATTGCAAATATATTATTGTATGTTATGTCATTATCGCTATAAAATATATAATAATAGTAGCCGTCGGAGACGACCTCGTGAGTAGTTCTCATCTGAGATTGTGGAGGGGTCTCCAGGAAACTGGTGTTCAAACAAGATTTACTTGCCGGGAATTCCTGATTCAACAGTATGTTTCCATCGTAGCATTGGAGTAGGCCATTTTCAAAACTTGAAGCTGCACTTTCTTCAGTTTTTTCTGTATAATTTAGAGCGTTTCCTCCGTGATTCACTCCCCGATCTAAGACATGGTTTGGATTATGTAGTGGTTTATCCAAATCATCTGTGAAGCGTCGGACTCTGGGGCTGAATCTTTCGTAGACGTAGCCTCTGCCCGACTCTTCAATAAACGGTGGAACTTTGTTCTCGTTAGAATCCTTTTGTTGCTCCACAGGCACGTTATGATTGTGTCTAGATTTATTCCTCGATTCTAAAGAATTTGTTTCAGACTCAAAAGTTACAGACACTTTTTCATGTCCTTGAGCAAGGACTGCATCAACTTTACTAGCGTACTCATTTAACAGACCACAAGTATTTAACTTTCTATCTCCCTTTATCACAAGCAAGTTAGATCCATCGTATCGCGAGCACACTTTTAACTCTACGACGGCGCCTTTCAGTAGGTAGAATCCCCAGTACTCCAATGTGTCATCTGGCAGGGTCATGGACTTCTTCAACCTGATATGTTTCCTACTATTCGTGACCACCGACTTTCTATCCACTTGAAATGCATTGAAACTTCTGTTCATTTTTAATGAATGGCTTTGACAAAACACTGTAGATAAGCCTTGGTGTATTTCAACTACGTCTGATTCGGAAACTGAATAAATAACATCCGCAAACATGACATGTCTGAGATACAGTGGCAGGATAATTAATATAGTCGGAAGAATTGCCGTAAGGAGGCAGAAAAGTACTACCCGTTTTGCTCCATTTATTTCTGAAAATAGAAAATTTTCCTGATAAGAAGGATGTTACAAACAGAAAAAAACATAAAAACTGCCATATCTCTAATGTTATGAACAAATTATTCACTTTGTCTAAACTATTCTATTATAAAAGCGTTTAGATTTAATATAACAATACAATTAATTTATAATTTTTTTGGAATTATTGAGCAAGTAAGTTAACAACGCTTCTAAAAACACATTTCAAAACATGTAACTAAATAGAATGTTGTCACTTATAAAACAATAACAGAAATAGAAGACGCATGTATCTAATCTAATGTACCAAAACAGTATATGAAATGCATAAATGTTTACATAAAATAACACTTGTTTAAAAAACCAAATATCTCACTGACTGTTTACTTGTAGTGATGAGTATTCGTAAGGGTAACTTTTCAGGTCTTCCGCCAGATCTTGTTTCATGTTTTGATTTTACATTTAAAAGTAATCAATTTGTTATGCTGGAAGTGTTCCAAGTATTACACTGTCTGGTTTTAATTAATGATTGAAATGTGAAGCTGACACTTGTGAGATTAGAGCAGAGATAACAGTACAAATAATACGTACCCAATAAGCAGTGTAAACAGCAAATCTCACACAAAATCAACCACTTAGGTTTATCAGTTGACATTACAGGCAATGAACACTTGATAAGGAATGATGAGTTGCATTCTAATCTGTCACGTGAATATCATTCTTGTTGGAAGTTTTCCGTGTCCAGCTAGGGACAGATCCTTGTTTCGTTATGCCAAAGTTTTGATTTTTATAACCATATTATAAATAATTGTTATCATATGACGGCCGGCGTGGTCTAGCTGAAAGGCTTTTGACTCGCAATTCGAAGGTCGCGGGATTGAATCCCGGGGCGGGTAAATAAGTTTTATTTGATTAATTTGTGTTTTTTCACGATTAATTCATTCCACAGTTCCAGAGTGGAAGATACTCTTAGTTTCGCCTTGGTGTACGACCACCATTCAGAATTGAAACGTTGCTTGAAATGGCTTTAGCCATGTTTGGTTACCAGATCTGAATAGCCAGGTACTTTAATACCTTCCTCTTCCCCATCTCCTTCCTTTCCCCACTACCTTCAGCCTCACAACATACCCCAATTGGGGATGCAACAGACTCACTGGCTCCAGACGGGAGCAGCTGGGACTCTTGTAAGGGAGTCATATAAAAAAAAAAAAATTTAAATGATATAGTTATATTATATATACACGGCTTTGCTAGTTTGTTTCAACACTTTATTATCTTGTTGAAAAATATAAGGATTGTATTATTTATTTTCAACAGTTTAACAGATATTTTAAAGCGGCATAGCTCATGTTAGTAGAAAGAAGGGTAAATATTTCACTAACCGCCGCACTTTTATTAGACACATGTATCGGACGTATTATCAGGGAAATAGAAGACAAGGAGTGTTTGCTAACTTCCTTGTTTTCTAATTTCCTGTCGCTCGGCGGACACCCTCCCCCTTCAGCCGGCATTATGTAATGATGGAAGCGGTGACCCAGGCCTTAGCTATATACGCTAGAACACCGTACCGTCTCATCCTCCGCTCCCCGTTTCATGCCGCGGGTGGGCGTCCTGCCGACCAATCAGAACGCAGATAATCATTTGATCGGTAGGTGACATTGGCGGCAGATTTAAACTGAAAATTACATACGAATATTGGTAAGAAACGTCGATTTGGCTGCAAAATGGTAATGTTTATCTCACTTTATAGGTTTTAAATAAAGCTAAGTACATAATATAAGTTTTATTGTAAGGTAAAACTTTTTCATTTTTGATATTTTTATATGTTATGTTTATGTTTAATTTACAGGAGTTCGGCCTATAATTTAGCTTATTAAATGATAATGAAAAGTGAGCCGAACTCCACTTTGCATAATTAGATGACAGGAAATATTGGAAATCTAGTTATAAGTCACATATTTTGAAATCCCCTGAACACTGTACTCCATTGTAGGGCCGGGGACAAGCTAGAAGGAAATGGTTTCGGTTGGCTGAGAAAACACAAAGAAAAGGGTAGCCGCAAAGGTCATAGCGCCCGTCACGCACATTGTTGGCGGAGGTTACAACTCCCGAATTCTGCTACGTCAGTCGTAGCAGATTTAAAACCCCGCGAAACATGACTAGCCAGAGAAAGAAGGCAGCCGCCAATCTAGCTCTCTTAGCGGGCACTCTAGTACAGAACACCGACAGCTACCCTTCTCTCTGACGGAAATTCACCTATAACTCGACTTTTATTTTACGAGACCCAGTGGCTGTTATAGAGGTTCCATGTCAACTCAGATTGAAACCAACTCAGAAACACGTCAGAAAGGTCATTAAAAGCTATAAAAACATAATTTTAAAATAGCCGGTAACCCTAACCTAACGTAGCCTATTTAACCAATTTTTTATATTTTTTTATCATCACTCTTAATGACCTTTCTGAGGTGCTTCTGAGTTGGTTTCATTCTGAGTTGTCTGGTCACCGTTATAGACTACCCTGCGCCCTATTACATTGGGAACGTCTCTTACAACACAGATATTGGAAATTACGCTACTTTTCAACTTAATTACTACAAAAACAACTAACTACGTTTGGGTAGATGGTAAAAGATGCATTCAAATTATAATTTTATTCAACCAAAGTTCAAAATTTCTCATATTAAAGATTCCTTTGCCGCCATTTTGGATTTTTTTGCTGTAGTAATCATTGAAATGAAGTGTAATTTCCATAATCTGTGTTTAAATCGGTGGCGCTTAGGGAAATAATTACCAAAAAGTAAAGTATACTTATATTGAATTAGACCTAGAAAATTCGTTACAGAAAAAGCCGGGCAAATTTTCCGAGAAGTAGTTGCGTAGACCTAGAAATTCCTTGACAGAAATGATTCCAACATCGCTCGTGAGGCTTTTATTGGAAGGAACATTTTCTATTTTATAGTGATGTTTCATAACCAAATTAATAGTGACTATTGCTGCACAGACATAATTTGAGTACCTTATTTATTACCTACCATTGAAATGTGCCGATGTGCTCGATGGAAAAGAAAATTTAATTTACATTTTTGAAAATAAATTTTTATTACACGATTTATTATAATACAATGTCCATTTTCAACCACAACCAATATCGATAAATTATAAAAAATATTAAACTTAAATTATGCTTTAGTTTAAAAATTATCTTATCAGTGCCGGCTATATTTTATGCTTGAACTCATAAAATAGAGCTAGCTTTAGATTTAAGCCCTAATCTGGCAATATAGGGAATTTATAACATCGTAATAAACATATTTATTTACATATGTATTTATTTTACAGGATTATCTTGACACTTCCATAAAGTAGATGAGATAAAACAACTTGTACACGTTAAATTTGGTTTTTTTTTTTTTTTGAATTTTTTATTTAGATCATGGGTGGCCAACCTTTTTAGCAGCCGGGCCAGATTTTAGAAATTAGATTTCCTACCGGGCCGCACAACAAAATTTCTTTGATTATTCAAAGATAACAATAAATATATTGTTTTTTTAAGATGATAATATGATATAACCAAAATGAGAATCAAACATATTTATTAGATTAGAGTTGGGCAATACAAAAAAATAAACAAAATATAATAAATTTTAGTGAGACGTGTGATTTTGTTTGTCAGAACTAAGTGCATCAATGTTGATAACCATAGATGTTGTTGCTACAGTACGCAAGCAGTTTTCCAAATGCTCATTAGTAATCGTGTTCTCATTTGAGATTTAATATGCTTCATTCGACTAAAAATCTGTTCACACGTTAAGTCTTCAAATAGCGAAATCATCGATAGAGAACATGTTTGTAAAATGAAGGATATTTCTCCTTATCCAAAAATATTTTGTAAAACTCTTCCAAACCAACCTGATTGAATTTCTCCTTTAACTGTGATTGTTTGTTAACACGTATACACCATAGAAGAACTTGTCACGATAGTCGAATCAATGTACTGAGATACTTCCATTTATGAGATATGATACGAACTACGCACGTTGGAATGTTGTGTGGTTTTATGTATACAATAAAAAAAAGTGTGCATATGTTCCACGGGCCACAAGTAGACACACAGCGGGCCGCATGCGGCCCGCGGGCCGCGGTTTGGCCACCCTTGATTTAGATGTATGTAAATATTTTCATACATCTAGTAGGAAAATATAAAAAATACAATTTACGAAGTAGGTACAGGAATATTCACAACTACATTTAAAAAAAAGAATACTAAATAAAAAACATAACTATACAAAAATACATTATAAAAGAACAAGACCTGAGAATAACATTGGTGAGTAATCAAAAAATATTTTTTACATATAATGCACACATCCTACGAAAATTGCTGAGACTTGAGGCTTCCTTTACGGCATTTGGCAGACTGTTATAGAGTTTTTGCCCTTTATAAAATGTGCTATTTTGTGTGCACGAAAGTTTAGTTTTGGTAAGCCTAAAGTCTCCGCGTCTTCTCGTAGGATAATTGTGAACATTTTCTTGAAACATAATAGTACTCTTCCGATAGTTTGGGAGCATATTATTTTTAAGTTTATAAATCATTGTTAATGTATTATATATTATATGTTGTTTGGTTGTCATCATATTTAAATTTTGTAACATAATTTTAACTCTTGTAAATGGTTAAGTTGTGCGATTAAATGGTAAGGCGGGCAGCAGTTATATGGGAACAGCAGCCAAAGACTGATAATATCCATCAGGTCCTACTTTTCCCATCAGTGAAATATGAATTTCTTTTAAATTCTGTTCTCCAAAGTCAAAATGTTCCAATTGTTCAAATATTTTCGTAGCATCAAATGGCTGCCTTTTCTCCCACCGTTTTTGAACTTTTTCAGGACTAGTTTTGGTATCCTTTTTGTACGCAGAGTTCAATAAAGTTATATGTAATTTACCATCCTCGTAATTTTTAGCCAGTACACCTGAAATTCAAAATAATTTTTTTTAAATAAATAGAATAATTTTCTGTACTCCATTTTAAGCCAGGTACAGATTGCTGTAATGTAACATGAAATGAACATTTCATAAGTGTGGACGCAGCGCGCGCACGAACCGAGCATGTACCTTCTCGCATCTGTTTCCGGCATGCGCGCAGTGAACATAGCTCAGTTTGCCGAGAACAAGTCCTCCATTGTTTGCGTGCGTTCTGCAGTGCCGTCCACACTGACGCTCCGTGCACACTGCGCGCCCCTTTGTGTTCGGCGAAAAACCGACACTTTGTGGATTGCGGGGTGCGCGAGTTGAAATGCTCTGTTCGTGCGCGCAAGGCGTCCACACTATGGGAATTCTGTTACATTGAATGATACATTGCGACAATGTGGATGGCAAATTCTTTCATTGCGTGTTACATTGCATGTTACGTTACAACAATCTGTACCCGGCTTTACAATATACATTCGTATTTGTAAATGAATTCTAATAAAAAAGTACTGGTTTGTTCCCATGTAGCTCATTTGAAATAAACTTCCCTCATTAGAAATTGCTTCAATTTAAACGGGCTTTAAAAATTTTTTTTTTTTAAATCCTACCATTCATAAATCAATTTCTTTTCAATATACATAGCTATATTCTCAACTTTCGGTTTCCTACTTATTGTACTTTTTATGTTTAAGTCTGCTCAGCGTGTTCTTATTTCCAAACATAAACTGCCTTCTGTTTTATATTATACTAGCAGACCCCGCCACACGTTGCTGTAGTTAACGCCATCTGTTAAATCAAATCCACACCACCCGTTTGCCAGCCCGCTGCCGCTTGGCCAGATATATTATATGTTTCAACCAATTTACACAAAACCTTGACAAATAATGTACCTAAAAACCTTTCTCATAAATCACTCTATCTATTGGTGAAAACCGCATGAAAATTCTATCTAAGCGCACATACAGCGGGAGCGATTTCATTTTATACTATGTAAAGATTTTAATGTTCTTTTTTTTTCCTATGCTAATAGCATTGTTCTCTTGTCATTGCTTTGTGTATACGTACTGCACATTTTTGTGTCAAATTATATGATCAGTACAGTGGACTCGCGGTAATCAGGACACTGTCTAATCCGGCACCTCCTGTAATCCGACACGCCTATTATTGTTGATTGTACATAAAATTTCGGCAAACCTTCACTAATATAATGCATGATTGGACAGGTTGTAACTTGTACGCGCCACCACTATTGTGCTCGACGCATATTGTTTCAGTTTAGTTTAGTTATTTGTTGAATTATAAGGTACTCGTATTCAAAAAATTCGGGACTGTAGAGGGTCTTAGGCAGTACTCTATAATCTGACAAATTCAATAATCCGACATCGCCCTGCAAAACGTTTGTCGGATTACCGCGGGTCCACTGTATTATGTAAGGAGCACTGTAGGACTATTGAATACTCAATTATTATTTTTTAAGTTTATTATAGTAAAGCGCACTTGAAGTGAAATAACACAAAACTGAGCTGTAGAAATATTGCTTGTTATTATTATTCCACTAATTCAATATTTTTTGTCTACTTGGTTGAAGATTGCATCAGCTCTTAGTCATTAGAACAAACCAGTAGGAGAAACTGAATGGAGTCAGATGTGATATCACCCTGTAAATACATTTTTAACCCATTCACAAATTTCTTTTTCATGAGTTCCTGAAAATATGTATTCCTAAATTAGTTTGCAACACAATAGGCCACTTGCATGGATTTCATAACGACTTGGAAAAAATCATGTGGATTGATTTTTTTACTACAATTACGAAAATGTTAGTAAAAATTTTTAGAAATGCAGTTTTTTTTATTTTAAAATAAATAAATCCATTATTTGGGCCCGTGACATCACTACATGAAAATGTCCCGTCTCCGAAAATGTTCCTATTAATTTTGTAAAATTCCACACTGATTTATTTTTTTTATATGGCAACACTTTGATTTCGGCAAATTTTTGAATTTGACATTTAACGTTCACTAGATTTATTGATAGTTCTCTGCGAACTTATCATTTGGTTTGACTTTTCGACAGATGTAATGAAGAGAACCCCATACATTTTACGCTGTCGGTACGTGTTTTAGAGGTATAATGGTAGTGGCAAGGGCGGATCCAGGATTTTTTTCTGGGGGGGGCACAAGGGGCGGACAGGCAAAAAAATGTTTGATAGAGACAGTTTTGTGTACTGTGATGGAATCTCCATAGTACAAAAAAATACTTTCTGGGGGGGGGGGCACGTGCCCCCGTGCCCCCCCCCTAAATCCGCCCTTGGGTAGTGGTGCTGATTTTAACAAAATTAAATTTTATAATATTCTTATTTTAATTATAATTTACAAGAACAAGTATATTACATTGGATTTAGTAATATAGACATTGAACATTACAACGATTTATGATCAATAAGATGGAAGGAAAAAAATATTTATAAGATGTAATATTTTTGGTATGCCTTGTTATTCTCCTGTGTCCTTTCATGTGGAAAACGTTATTTTTTTTTAAATGATTTTTGGTTATGTAATTATCGTGTTTTCGCACCCATAAAATTATGTCTCGTCTTTCCGGTTTATAAGGGGTTTCAGGGTTTCAAAAACACGAAAAAAAAAAAAAATACAGAACGTCTAAGAATATTTGGCTAAACCGGAAATTAAAAAAAAAATGTGATGCAAGTGACCTATTGGCAGGTTGCTTCACCATTATAATATTAGCAGTCTAATGAGGGGGCACGAATGCCAATGGAGGAATGAAGTAATACTCCCTGATGAATTTGAAAAATACAGCTAGCAAACTTACCACTCTTGGAAAAGTATTCCATCAATTCATTTCGCAGTCTTCTCAGTAGTCCTCGGTTATTTTCATCTGTTTCTACCATTTGTGCATATAAAACGTGAACCTTGTTTGGTTTATTGTCCATGCTTGCTATCCCTTTAACTCTTATATTAAAGTTGATTGTATTCAAGAGTGGACTGAAATAGCACAATTAAAAGGTAAGGAGTGTGCCTAAATAATTTGAAACAAAGCCCACTCCCTCACGGGTCGGTATGAAATCAACACCACCGCTTACAGCAGGAATGCGAATACGGGTACCAATAGAAATATATAGAATGGAGCTCCCTTGGTAAATATTTACGCTTTTTTAATACACCCGGATGCGTATTTCCAAAACCTATACCGATTCAGTCGCTTTACATTTCAATATCAAAATTTAAATTTTTAGAAATAAAATTATTAATTTCTAATATACACATTGGAAAGATTATTTTCTTTAGAGTTTAGAATAATTTTTTTTTTTTGCAAAGTGATAAAAAATTATCAATATAGAGGTGTATTTACAATATATATAAATGGGAATAATATCAAATTTTAAATATTTAGAAATAAAATAATTAATTTCTATTAAACACATCAGAAAGATTATTTTATCTAGATTTAAGAACAATTTTTGTTTTTGCAATGTCATAAAAAATAACCAATATAGAGGTATATTTAAAATGCAAATTGTCACTACCGCGACCGAACCGGTATAGGTTTTGGAAATACGCCACCCGGATTATGTTGATTCCTTACTGACCCACGAGGAAGAAATAAACTCACCAATAATTTCAGTTTTCGCATTATCCAAAAAATTCTTTGCAATTTCTTCTTCTTCTTCGTCTGCCAGGTTCAGCATCAGCAATGATAGGTGCAATTTGTCTTGCTCAATGAAATATTCAGGGTCAACTCCCAGATTACAAACTTCCTCCTGTAAAAATAATTCATGTAAAATATTACCACCGCATTTAATTATATAATATAATAATGTACTGTAATATGTTTTAATTCTTAAAGCTGTTTTAACAATACCTTAAATTGATTAAAGTTCTGCTTCATGAAATCTGAATTGACAGGAATTGATAAAAAGTGAGTTGGTCGTTGTTTAAGTCTTGCCTCTGCGACAATGTCTTTAACCATCCGAGCAGCTGCCAATACATTCTACATAATATATTACATTATTAATTGATTAGTTCCATTAAATATAATTATCGGGAATCGTCAAAATTCAAAATATTAATGTACTAGATCAGGGGTCTTCGGCCTGGCAGTGTCATCAATCCGGCCCGCAACAGCTAAAGACCAGTGTCATCAATCTCTCAGGGCGTGTACTCGACGACTGGTCGAGAAATTATAGATAATGGCAGGAAAATTAAAGGTTTTTTTCAGCATTAGGCCCTTGGAACTTACTGGAGTAATCAGTATGGCCCTAAGGCTGAAGAGTTTGGAAACTCCTGTATTAGATAATCCTAAAATAACTGACCATCATTCAAATTCTAATAAATGACAGAGAAAAATACAACTCCAGTAAAGAAACACAAACGTAATAACATTTAAAAATTACACAAAAATACAATAAAGAAATTTTCATTCAGACCTTGGATTAATTGGAATGAAATAAATCCAATGGAATACAACAAAAAAGCTGACCAGATAGATGATTATTAAACTTTAAAAAATCTATTGATGAATAATGGAGTAAGTGATACTTCTCCCCTCGAAGTACATGAATAACTTAAATATTATTTTTAAGAAGCTTTTACATAAAAGTTGTCTTACTTCAAAGATTAAAGAGTTTGTAATCTTTAAAAATGATTTATTTTTGTCAAAGTTTATATAATAATAATTATAAGTGGTTATTGTATTGCCATTGTCTTACATAAAGATAAGACTGATTTGTTTTCCATAGGAAGTAATTCTAAGAACTTTGAATTTTTATAATTTCTTTAAATTTAATGTATGAAAAGCGAACATTGAACAACTGTTAAATAACAATGAACCAAAAAGCGCTAAAAGTAAACCAATTTACTAATTAAATTGATGTTTCATTTCATTGTGCACTTTATTAGGTTTAAAGTTTCGGTTTAGGTTTCGGCCAAAACTAGAACAGAAGCCGAACTTTGGTTTCAGTTTCCGCTGAAAATCTAGTTTCGGTCGGTCTCATTATGTTAAACAAAAACAAAAGTGAGTAGGTACATATAAAATTTATTGAGCCCGTCATTCCACTGGCTAGGTAAGGGTAGGGAATCAATAAAAATCCAAGACCCACAGCAGAAAAATAAAGATTACAAAGGTTTGCAGCGCAGCCATTGTGGGACTTTTCTGTGTGGATTGCTTACCCTTACAGAGCCAATGGGACAACGGGCTTAATCACATTAAATAATCCATAATGTAAATGAGCTTGGTGTGAATTTCGTAATTTTATCAATTTTTTTTTTGCATTAGTCCCTGTTCCACTAAGCTGCTAGCCACACAAGGCTAGTCGAGCGCGTTTCCTATTTACATAAAGTTTCATTTAACAATATACATTGACGTGGCTGGCGATTGTAAATAACAACTTCAAGTAAATAGAAATTGCGTTCTTAGTGGAATCGGGGCCATATTTCGTAACTTGATAAAAAATATATATTTGCATAGATTGTTGGGCAAATCAATTTTTTAGAACTAGCTTTTAGAATTAGTTATATCTACAGTGAAAATAAATAAAAAGAACTAATAAAATGTTCATCAGATAAAAGTGGCACTTACTTTAATCTCACTACCAGAAATGATTATATCACCTTCGTACCCACGCTGGGGGATTTTAATTTTTGTTTCTGTATCATATTCTATCAGATTTTTAGTAGCACCTCTCGATCCAATGATGTTTCCAAAAAAGCTCCTGAAATTTGAATACATATACACATACATGAAATGCATGTAATTTAGTCCATCTAAGGCTGATGGCTATATCAGCACAGCATGGTGGGCGGCCATTCTTTGAACAGTCACCGGTTCCGTTACCGTGAATCATTCAACATAGGATAGCTGTAATATTAATTCGTAATACTGTAATATTACAGCTGTAATATTACAGACCAATAACTATACTGACCACACTATCCAAAGTATTTTAAAAAATTATCAATGCTCAGTTGGTAAAATTTCTGGCGAGTCATAAAGTACTCTCAGAAAATCAATACGGGTTTCAAGAAAACAAGAGTACTTCTGACGCTATTGCCGCCGTAACTGACTTCATTGTAAAAAGCCTTGATAAAAGCAAAAAATGTATTTCAATATTCTTAGACCTTTCTAAAGCCTTTGATACAATATCACACAGTAAATTAATAAACAAACTTCAAATAATCGGTATTACAGGCAACGAACTTAACTTTTTTAAGAGCTACCTTGATGACCGCAAGCAACGAGTGAAAATAATGAACACACTTAGCAATCAGTGCTCAACTCACTATGGGATACCTCAAGGTAGCATATTAGGACCATCTTTGTTCCTTTTATATATCAACGACTTATGTAACATTAACATTCAGGGAAAAATAGTTAGTTTTGCCGATGACACTGTTTTACTATTTGAAGCTGACACTTGGCAAGCTGTTTACAAAAAAGCTGAAACGGATATAAACATCATAAAAAAGTGGTTAGATACAAATACGCTCACATTGAACACTGAGAAAACTAAATATGTCACATCAGGCATAAATATAACAGGTCAACCTCATGATGACGCCTCTATTAGAATACACACATGTTTAAATTCCGATGAATCTTGTCAGTGTCCCTACATTGAGCACACTACACAGATGAAGTATCTCGGCCTCACAATTGATCCATATCTCAAATGGAATATTCACACTCAAATAATTGCAAACAAAATAAGAAAAACCATGCACTTTTACAGAACGATACGAAACTTTCTCGACTTACAACACTTGAAAATGATTTATTTTGCAGTCTGTCAATCTATTATTGAGTATGGTATCATAGCATGGGGAGGCGGTACTGCATCAGCACTAGACCCAATCATAAAGGCACAGAAAACTATTATAAAATTAATTCTTAGACTACCTCTAATTACAGACTAGAACTTAATCTTCAATATTATGAATGTGTTTGACGTTCGGCAGATATATGTAGCGGTTACTTAACCCGCTCTGCTAAAACCATCGCAGCGCCACTGGTTAACGATCACACCAAAAATAAATATCTAGGTGCGAGCCGCTGCCGGCACTGTAAGTACGTCTAACGCCTTGTAACAATTAACGCGGCAACCTACTGGAAAGTTCCCGACTGCACAATACTTTATCAACACAGCGACTCGACTGTTCTCGAACGTTCTCACCTTGGGCGCGGCGGTCGAATTTCACACGCCGTTCTCGAAACTACTTGCCCGACCGGCAGAGTATAAAAGCCAGCGCAGCCGCATGCAGCTCAGTCTCAAGTCTAGTCTCCAGTCACACACACAGTTATACAGTGCACAGCTTATCAGTGAATTCGCTCCAGTGCGGTCTCGGCTGAACGGCCAGCCCCGGCGACTCAAAGCCAGCACCTGTGCCCGTTGCGCCCGCAGCCTTCGAGGACCCATCATCTCGCAGCTAACATGGTCCACCGCACCATCAGCTTTGGAGAATCCTTTACCCGCGACTACAAGGCCCGCCGCGTCTTCTGTCAAGGGTGCAGCAACATCTCAGGCATATCGAAGCCCGTCGCGCTTCGCTGCCACTGAGACTTTCTCCTCACAAGGTTCACCGCTGTCCATCTCCGCGATTCAAAGTGTCGAGCGACATCCTGGACGTCATGGTCTTCTCCACCACCACGGTGCAGCGTTACATGCTGGTGACATGCAGACCCGTGGTCTGCTCCACCACAGCATCTTCGACCATCATCATCAATCACTGCCAACACCACTTATGACTTGCACTCACCACTACTCGTGTCAACAACATCTGACTGTTTGCTACGTAGCTCTCCAATAAAGACTTCGACTCACTACATCGACTGACGCCTTTCATTTCTCTCTCGTCCCGTCTCTACCGAAACGGCCCGCTCCCTCAACTGGAGGCCCCGACGAGATTCGAACTCGTGATCTCCTGTTTACCAAAACAATCTCCTGCAAAAACAATCCTCACTCATCTATATACAAATATACACAAATACTATGAAAAAAGATTAAATATTCGCTGTACTCGAAACAATAACAAAGATTTACTACAAATTCCCATAACTCATACTACTTTTGGTCAACGAAGCTTCAGATACCTTGCAACAAGACTTTACAACATTCTTCCAATTAGTATAAAAAAATGTGATTCACAAAAAAATTTAAAAAAAAAACACAAAAATTTGGATAAAAAATAATGATAGAGCATTTACCGGTGCACTCACCCAAATTCGAAATTAGTATTGAACCAATGCTGTTATTATTGCACCAATATTATTGTTATTATTAACCCATTCATGACGAAGGTTCCATATGGAACTCGAAAAAGTATTGGCATTAATTTAGTCACAACATGCCGATATGTTGAAATAGCAGTGCCAAATACAGTTTAATATAGTCTACAGGCATGTATGAACACGTTTGTCTTGGTTGCGTTCAGTTCGATTGTGTGTGCCGTGGACAGACGTGTCTTTATTGAGTTAGAAAAAAAATGCAATTTTTTGGAAATTTCAAAACAGGTGAAGTAAGTAATCCATTAAATTTATATAGTAGATTTGATTTTTTTCTCCAAAACTGAATACGATTTGTAGAGAATGAAATTCTCTGCCTATTTACAAACATTTTGTTAGAAAAATAATCTTTATTATATTAAAATGAGTACTGTGAATTAGAGGTTTTGATTTTTGGTTCCATATGGATCTTTCGGCAGATCTCACTATACATAAAATGTAATTTTTCAAAGACTTCATTGGACCATTCAAAAACTAGGGGCCTTTGGGAAAATTAGGAGTGCTGAAGCCACCTCTCTGGACTTTTTTCAAGGGGCCTGCAGGAGAAACTAGGAGGAGAAGCCGTAGAGGGGAGAGCTGAGGTCAGCTCCATGACCTCTCCTCTTGTGGGTCCTTCAGGGAAGCAAGGGGAAGTGCACTCTTCCGGCGTGGGGCCTTCGGGGAGCCAAGGAGGAGTGAAGTGGAGAGATCCCATGTGGGGCCTTCAGGAAACCACGTAGGAGTAAAGAGGAGAAATGAGGCCACCTCTTTGAGCTCTTCCCTAGTAGGGCCTTTAGGGAACCACGGAGGAGTGAAGATGAAGTCCTCTTCCCTCCTGGGGTCCTCGGGGAACCAAGGTGGAGTGGACTCTTCCCTTGTAAGGCCTTTAAGGAACCAAAGGGAGGAGATCTATCGATGTGGAGTCTTCGGGGAACTTAGGAGTGGAGAGGAGAGATGAAGCTTTCTTCCCTCGTGGGGCCTTCAGGGAATAAATTTCCGACTAGTTATTTGCCGAAAGTGCCATATGGAACTCACCCTTCTCTAGCTTCCTGGGGGGTGAAGAAACCATTTTTTTAAATTCTGAGAAAAATGTCCGGTTTCTACCTCCAAACAAACCCCCCTGTGAAATTTCAGCACGAAATTCGAGAAAAAAATAGTTCGTCATGAATGGGTTAATGCAACCATTGTATTGCGTGATTTTATTCTAATATAAGTGTAGGTATGTTCACAGTATAATAAATTGACGTAAAATTACTGCCTCAACACAGGCTAGCCTAGTGAGGCAGGTTACGAGAAACCTAAATTTATAATTATAAATCTCTATTGTTTAAGTACCTACTGTATATATGTATTTTGTTTTCTGTTATTAACTTTTGTACTTATCCAACTTCTAAACTCTACTTTTACTGTACTTATGATGTACTTTTTGTTTTTGTAGTTATAAATCTTAATTTTTTTTGTTCAATAAAGATATATTAAAAAAAAAAAAAAAAATTTGACTGTCTTAAAACGGAAATTCCACCTAGTTGGACAGTCGAAACATTTTACAGGTGTAATATGTTTATCCTCTACTAAATAGATAAGATTTTAACTAGTAGTTCTATGAATTTTAACTAATAGAAGTACTTGCTTCCAATAAATTATCTTTCTATTTTTATCTTATTTAATAAATCAAAACCAAAATTTCCTCTGAAATCATAAGATTTGTAAGTAGGTACTTAAATACCTTAACTTAATAATTTTAAACTGAATATTTAATGTAACTTTTAAAAATTTCAAATAAGGAATTGTTCAAAGAAACATCATTTTTTTTATTTTTTATTATTTATTTGGCTTTCACCCATTAACCTGTCAAAGGCCAGGGTTTTTTACCTTACCTTTTTTAAATTACCTTAAGAACAAGAATGGAGGAAGCTATTTTAAGCTTTATTTTATGTTATATATTAATGGAATAAAATTTAAAATCTCATCCAAATTATTTGAATTAATATTCATTTTTGAAATTCGATTCTCGCGCGCCGGCGCGTTCCTGGCAAATGACAGGTTAAGGGTGATCTTGGCCATTTATTAAAGTAAGTTACATATTTTTAAAATTATTTATAGTTTGGCAAGAAAGTGTAGAAATTAATTCAATTGGAACTAAACGTGTTCATTACTATGGCAACACCGAATTATATGACGTTTCCTATGGCTGTCATATTGTTGCGTGTTACGGTTGATTTATTGTCTTAAATCTGAGTAGAGTATCGCTGATTTGATAATATTTTTATTCATTGTTTGCCTGAATTTAATTAAAATGAATAAATTATTACATAGTGATACAAGAGGGGTTATATTCTGCGTTTTTCAACGCTGCCTAGCCGAGTGTCACGCGAAGAAGCTTCTTTTTAATTTAGAAGATGTTTGCAAACGAACTGCAGAAATGACTGGTACGTAGTATAGTTTGTTTAATAAATTTCATTAGTATTACAAGATTTATGCCAATTTTCGAGCGATAATAACCATTACAATCTGATTTGAGGTTATAGTAAAAAAATCTGATTTTGACACTTCATTTTGACAGTTAATATGCGGCCACAGGAAAAAGGGAATAACTCAATAAAAAAAAAATAATATTAAACTCGTAGAAAAGTTACTTTTTTCTCGTTTTCTCTTTCTTTCTTTCCAAGTGAATATTATCTAGTGTGTGTTTTTAAAACTCCCTTCTATAATAATAATTTTAATGATTTTTCACACACAGGTAAATCTGAATCAACGGTAAGACGAATTGTCAAGGAAGGGGAAAAGGCAGATGGAAAATTTGAAACACCGGGAAAACGGAAAATGGGCATTATGTAATAGCATAAGTGCTGATGATTGGAAAAATTGTTGCAAACACGTGATGAAAATTGATGCAGAATATTATGCATGAGGCAGTAATATATATGATGATATCGATGAACTGCGTTTAGATGAAGATAAAGATACGGAAGAAGAAGAATCACACGAGGACGAAGACAATAATTACATGTCGGGTGTTGAATTAATAGACTTAAATTTTTAAGTACCTACGTTTTTATATCGGAATAAACGCCCACTTAAAACTTGTTTTGTTTTATTTTGCTTCTATTAAATTACAGTTTTTTGTGCAAATTTTTTGAAAATACAAATACGCTATGAAATATGCATTTTGCCAGAAGTGTTTTTTTTTAAATATACGTTCTTTGTCTTATGAGCCATCTTGGTGTTGCCATTTAAAACTAGAAAACGATCGCAGCGCCATCATTTATTTTCTACACTTTCTTGCCAAACTGTACATATCCAGTTTTTTTTTTTTTTTTAATACTACATTATCAATTTTTTAAAATTATTTACATTTTCAGTAATTTTTAAATTAGTTACATTATCAGTTTTTTAAATTAGTTACATTTTCAGATTTTTTAAAATTAGTTACATTTTCAGTTTTTTACATGGAATAGATAAACTATGTTAGCAAATATAGACAATGGGCCAATATGAATAATGAGACAATGATTATACTAGTTGTACTAACATACAGAGTTGGTATTAGTAGAAATTACAAAATTGAAGAGTAGGAAGATGTACAGGTTCCCAAAAATAGGAACCTGTAGATCTTCCATACTTCCATCTTCATACAGAGTAACATACAGAGTAACACACAGAGTTGGTATTAATAGTCATTACAAAAATGTAGAGTAGGAAGATGTGCAGGTTCCCAAAAAAAGGAACCTGTACAACTGTACATAATAACACTGCAAGAAACAATTGTATGCATATGGAAGAGAAAGAAATGTGATTGATGTTTAAATGTTGAGGCCATTTTTGTAAATAATTTTTGCTAACAAACAGTGAATTTCAGGAGAGTTGAGACTAAGAAGGCAGGGTACACTTGTAGGGAATTCAATTTTAAGTTTTAACAATTCAGGTATAAAGTTTGGAAATTGGTCATTAAATTAAAATTATGGTCTAAAGTATCCTCTGAACCACAATCACAATAAGGCGAATTGACTATGTGGAATCTGGCGAGATGGCTAAGACAACAAGTATGACCTAAACGCATTCGAATAATAGAAGAGATGTATTTTTTAGGCATGGAAGTGTATTTGTGAAACCAGGGCTTGACAAGAATAGAAGGTTGAATTAAAGAGTACTGGTGACCTTTTAACAGAGAGGATGCTTTCCATTCAGAGGACCATTGGCGTTGTAACTTAATTTTTAAAATAGGAAAATAGTCTCTAACGGGAATAGGAATATTACTTAATGGACCATGAACAATGGATTCCTTAGCAATAGAATCAGCCATTTCATTTCCAACAATACCAAGGTGTCCTGGGATCCAGGCCAAGGCCACTGACACGTGAGCCAGCGATAAGGAATGCAGGAGGTCTCTGATAGAGCAGGTAATTGCGTGTCAAAATCAGGACACGCCGGCGCACGAGCGGCAAATGAGTGGTTAAATGATTGAAGTTTAGGAATCAAGGGATGAGAAGTTATAGAGCATGTTTTGAAAATATATTTTTCTGCTAGGCATCGCCTTCTTATATTTAAGGGAGGTTCGCAGCATTCAACTTGCATTGCGTTGATTGGGGAAGATTTCATGGCTCCTAAGATAAGGCGAAGAGATTTTGACTGAATTTTATCTAATTTATGCGAATTTGAAGTGGACATTGGATCAAACAGACAAGATCCGTAATCAAGATGGCTTCCGATGAGAGCATTGTACAGAAGTTTTAAAGATGATGGGTGAGATCCCCACCACACTCCGGACAGAAATCTAAGGGGATTGATGTTGCTTTCGCATTTCATGATGACATGATTTATGTGAGAATTCCAAGTAAGCTTTGAGTCTAAAAACATTCCCAGGAACTTAACTTCTTTAGAGATAGGGATGATTTCATCGCCAAATTTCACCAGAATTTCTGGGAGCTTTCGACGACGAGTGAAGATGACTACTTTGCTTTTGGAGGGGGAAAGTTCTAGGCCATTAATATTTAACCACGCCAAGAGTTTTCTAAGAGCATTGTTGATTGCTGATGCTGCGATAAAAATATTACGGGATATTTTGTAGAAAGTCAAGTCATCAGCATATTGGAGTATGTTGCACAAGAATTGAATAGATTTTTCTAAATCATATGTATAAATATTGTACAGGAGAGGGCTTAAGACTGACCCTTGCGGGAGACCTTTGAATATGTGTCTAATGTGGGGAGGGGATTCAGACCCATCTACAAAAATAGATCTCTGGGAGAGCAAATTGACAATGAATTTTACCAATTTGGGCGGAATACCTATTGCCAGTAACTTTTCTTTCAGGATGGGGATATGAACATTGTCATATGCTCCACAGATGTCTAAAAACACTGCAATGCAATATTCATTTTTAGATAATGCTAATTTGATATCTGTAACAAGAGAGGAAAGGTTGTCAAGGGTACTTTTACCCTTTAAAAATCCAAACTGGGAAGGGGAAAGAATTTGATTTTTTTCTACGAACCAGTCCAATCTATTCTTAATCATTCTTTCAGATACTTTGCAAAGAGTAGAAGAGAGGGCGATAGGTCTGTAGCTCAAACCTATACTGGGATCTTTGCCACGTTTGCAAATGGGAATTATATTTTGAATTTTCCAGTCTGGGGGGATAATACCAGAATCCAAAAAGACATTGATGAGAGAGAGAAAGTAGGAAAGAGAATTGTCATCAGAATGACGGATGAACATATTCAGGATTTCATCCTTGCCCGGAGCTGAGTCATTGAGGTTTTCGGTGGCTCTTTTTAACTCATCAAAGGAAAACGGAGCATCTAACCATGAAGAAGATTTTAAAATGAAAGCCAAAGAAGGAAGTTCATCAAAATTAGGGACATAAGAGGGAGCTATTTTATTAATAAAGTCATCAATCCAAATAGCAGAATTACGAGATGGCTTTGGCAGGGAAAAGGAAGATCTAAACCTGCGAATCATGGACCAAACCTCCCCCGCTGGAGTAGCAGGGGATATATTGGAGCAGAAATTACGCCAGCTGTTTTTTTTTTGAAACGGAATGTGCGTTTAGCAACAGCTTGGGCATTCTTGGCTGAGATGTAATTATCCATAGTCATCTGTTGGCAGTATGTCTTATTGGCTGCTTTCCTCTCCTTCAGCACTCTAAGGCATTCCTCATCCCACCAAGGGGGAGGGCGAGCCTTCGAGCCTACAGGGGAAGATTTGGGAATAGACTTGTCAGCCGATTTTAGAATGCAATCAGTCCAAGATTTATAAGAGGAGGTGCAATTATCAGAAGAAGGGGAAGGCAGGGAGAGGGAAAGATCCTGGATAGAGTCTCTGAAACGGGACCAATCGGCTTTTTTTGTGATAAATTTGGGCTTACTTTTAAAGTGATCCAACCGTTGAGCCAAATTCAAAATAATGGGAAAGTGGTCACTGCCGCAGGGGTCTGAAGTAATTCGCCAGGAGATTAGTGGATAGATACTCGGGGAACAGAGGGATATGTCCACCGCACTAGGATTCTGTCCAGGGAGACTAAACCTTGTTGAGGATCCGTCATTTAGGAGACAGATATTCAAGGAGTCCAAAAGGTCAATTAATTTGATACCTGAGGGATCCGAGGAAGAAGAACTCCAGAGTGGGGAGTGGGCATTAAAATCACCCAAAATGACCAAGGGAGAAGAAATTTTGCTAAGCATGTGAACCCACAGTGGAAGGTCAAATGGGGTAGAAGGAGGAATATAGAGAGATACAAATGTAATATTAGAGACAGTGGCTGCCACTAATTGGAAGGATGAATTTGGGGGTTTAATGGAAATAGGGGAGAAGGGGAGAGAGTTTTTGATGAAAAGGGCTGCACCACCCTTCCCATCAATGCGGTCGTCCCGCAGACATTGATAGCCACTCACCTTGAAAAGTTGAGATGGCTTGAACCAAGTCTCAGAGACGGCAGCAATCGATATGGAGTGTAAATGTAGAAGTCGGATGAGGTCATCCTTATTGGAGGTGGCGCTTCTACAATTCCACTGCAGAATTGCTGCTGTTGGGGAAGCCATTGGGAAGAAGAGAATACAAAGAGGAGAGTAACGAGGCAGCGTTGGACGGTAGAGAATTATTATTGTTAATAACTGAGATAAGCAGCATGAGAAGAGTTTGAATAAAAGAAGAATTGTCATTAGAAGTATTGTTGTTTATGGAATTTGCATTTAGATCAGGATTGAAAGCACTGCTCTTAGTTGAATTGGAGTTAGAAAAGACGGAGTTTTGAGGAAATAGAGAGCTGTTGTTACCATTTGGGAACAAGAGCTGGGAGTTATGACCAAATTGATCATATCCAGGAATTTTAATTGGACGAGAAGCTTGTTTTGTCATTACAGTCTTCTTGTAAGACAAGTTTGAAGGAGCACTAATTTGGGGTTGAGAGGCAACTTCAGCAAAAGATTTTTTAGAAGGAGCTATTAATTTGGAGGCATAGAAGTAAGAAACGCTATTGGAAGCAATATAACTTTTTATGTTTTTTTGGCGAGAAAGTTCGGGGCAGGATGGATGAGTGACTGTGTGCGAGCCTGAACAATTGACGCAAGTGGGGGAATTGGAAGGGGAGGAGCATTGGTCTGCTAGATGATTTTCTGCGCATTTAAAGTAGCGGGGAGAGGAGCGGTACGATTGTTTTGAATGGCCAAACCGACAACAATTGAAACATTGGATTGTCGGGTATGAATAAATTTCCACCGGGAGAGAGTTGTGGAATAAATAAACGTGAGAGGGAAGGGACTGTCCTTCAAATGTCAGAACTACAGTTTGAGAGGGTTTCCAAACTACAGACTCAGACGATCTATCCTTGAAATTAAGACGCCTAGTCTTAATAACTTTTCCTGAAGATGCTGGAATAATGAGTTCCGAGATAAGCTCTTCTTCAGATAGGTCTACAGGAATACCTCTAACGAGACCCAAGCGAGAGATATTGAAAGAAGGGATATAGGCTTTAAATTTTTTTGCAGAGAGGGAGTCGATGGAATTTATGAATTTATTGGCATTCAACGCGGATGTGAACTCAACACAAATGCGAAATCTGCCCTCTGATCGGATACCGCCTGGGGAAATGCCAAGTGGTTTTTTTCCAATGAATTTACCAAATTCAAGGGGATGTAAAGAGTGGCCAGGAGAGTTGTTTTGAACATAAACTACGAAGGGAGCTTTTGCTGAAGTCGGATACAAAGAGAGAGGAGAAGCTACAGGAACTGAGACCTGAGACGAATCAGTTTTTGGAAGGTCGCAAACTTTCCTCTTTTTTGGAGTAGAAGATGGAACTTGAAGATCTGCTATCTCTACCTCACTACCAATGTCAAAATTTGAAGGATCAGGGGGGGCGGGATCAGGGGGTTTCTTCCCCATGGCAAAGGCCATTGGGGCAAAAGGATATAC
The DNA here is from genome assembly GCA_917880885.1 of Limnephilus marmoratus. Classification (NCBI taxonomy): domain Eukaryota; kingdom Metazoa; phylum Arthropoda; class Insecta; order Trichoptera; family Limnephilidae; genus Limnephilus; species Limnephilus marmoratus. The sequence continues at coordinate 40,349,677 of OU862909.1, read as the reverse complement.
TTAAAACAAAAATAAAATAACACTTACTGGACTTGGTCAGCAATAAACGAACTCAAAGAGGACAAAAAAACTAAAAATATAGCTGACTAAATGCCAAAAATTCGATTTTTCGTATTAAAACGAAAAAAACGCAACAGTGTTTTTCAACTGTCAAAATTCGAATGGAAACATCATTTATCACAATGAAAATTCTTCTTTAAAACTTTTTTCAGAGAGGTAGGTATCGTAATACGTATTGAAAAAAAATGCAAAAGAAAGTCCAAATAAGCACGATGTCACATTTGAAAAAAAAAATCTTTACTGAATCATTAAAACGGCCACCATCTTGAAACGGAACATATAACAAATGTTCCGACAGATGAAATGTAGAACAGGCAAATAATGTGTTTATGGCACAGAATTTATTTTTGACTTACTGCGCAATATGCAGGGAGGCAGTTTTGAGTCCGTTTCCACAATCTCTTATTGGGATGAAATCGTCTTCAATTTGATTCTTGTTCATGACTGCACCTGAAAGTTATTTTGGGGAAGTTTACTTTACTCTATAAAAATTAGGTAAGTAGGGAACAAGCATAAAAAATATTTTGTCATTATTCAATTTTAAACAACTTATTCTATTTTTACATCAAAATGAATACAAACGTAATACAAAAAATAATTGCAAATTTTTTACTTAAATTGAATTTTGCAACCTTTAACTTTACTGTGGATTCTTTTTTTTGCAAATTCCATATTATTCTTAAGGCACAGTATACCCGCTCAAAAAGAAGAAGATGGAGAGATATGTAAATACAAATGTTAGAGAGAGCGCACTAATATTAAAAATGATAATATTTAAGCGAAAATTGTGAAAATGTTTAATAAAACACGACTTATTTAAAATAGAGAAAAAATCTCATGGGAAATGTCTAAAATACCATTTAATGAAACACTGTAATTTTTTTCATACACATAACTTGTAAAATAACTGAAAAAACATTTTTATAAAAAATAATAATTTTCGGAGCATACAAGAATTTCATATACATATGTAATTGCCCAGAAATGCGGGAAGCCAGGCCTTAATATTTTTACTATAGGTTCAAAGGTTTAAAGGTTTGAAACCACAAATATTTTATTTATTTTTATGTATTGTTTCACATATAACTTCGCTACATTTCAGAGTGGAAGATACTCTCAGGATCGCCCTGGACAAAGACCATCATTCTGAATCGTAATGTTTGTTCCACATTTAATGGCCATATCTGAATAGCCAGGTACTTCCCAACCTTCCTCTTCTCCATACCCTTGCCCTCCTCACCCTATTCAGCCTCAAAACATAGCCCAAATGGAGGTGGGGGACAGGAAAATCAACTGTCTCTAGGTATACTTGGAAGTATTTTCAACTTGAGATGATTTTGAGAGTTGTTCGAGATCCCCATCTGCAAGACTTGGTGGTATTGAGATATCTTTGTGTATTTTTGTTACAGCACTACACCATAATTTAATACATAACAGTATCAGTTCCTTTTACCGTGATGTTTTGGGTAGCGTCTAGATGCCTCGCGGTCAAGTGTGGCCCATATCTTTGACATGCCTGCTCTACAAGCATTAAAAATATTCATTAAACACAGAATATGCAATACCACAAAAAACAATATCCTCACCATCTGTAACAGCTGGTAGAAACAGCTTAGCCAGCCGTGGGCCGTTGCACGGTGACCCTTGCTATCCCTGATCTTACGTAAGACTCTACTAAATAAATACTCCTGCGCACACAACGCATGTCCCGTTCTGGTCTGACCTCGCCCACCTCCCCTCGACCATGAATACTTCTCCTTGGAAATGCACACCTCCACCCTGACCACACCTTCTCCGGCCACTGTGCATGATCCGATGGTTACCGAGGAAATGTCCGAGCGGGAATGGGTGCTTTTGTTTGCACGTCCTGCCCACCATGTGGAACGCAGACTCATCTCCTTTATGGTAGTTGGCATACTGACTCCCAAACTAAGAAGCGTACTTTCCGGCACATTTATTATTTTTAACTTTAGTCCAGTTGCTGATTTTGCCTAGCCGGTCTTCTTTGCTGAAGGTTTGGAAGGGCATATCTCTGAACTGTTCCGATCTTTCTCGGGCCCCCCATCCGAAAGGATTGTTTTGTATCACAGGGGCCATGAGGGGAATTTTTCAAAGTAAAGAAAGAAAGTAGTTTACAAAACTCTCCTACGAGAGAATAGCCGGAAAGGTAATAATTTTCGCTATTAAAATATTTTTCGAGTAACCATTATTTCACAAGATAGTGTGTGACGTAATTAATGTGGGACGTCGCGCACCACCATTGATTTGGGGTTATTTATTTATGCGCCCCTTCTAACACTTCTTTGACGGCCGGCGTAGTGCAGCGGTAAGGCGCTTGACTCCCATTCCGAAGGGCGCGGGATCGAATCCCGGCATGGCAAATAAATTTTATCTGATTAATTTGTGTATTTCACAATTTATTCATTTAAAATAATATATAGTATATTTGCGGCACGTTCCAGAGTGGAAGATACTCTCAGTATCACCCTGGTGTAAGACCACCATTCAGAATTGAAATGTTGCTTGAAATGGTTTCTGCCGTGTTTGGTGACCAGATCTGAATAGTCAGGTACTTCCCCACCTTCCTCTCCCCTATCTCCTTCCCCTCCCCACTGCCTTCAGCCTCACAACATATCCCAATTAGGGGATGCCATAGTCCCACTGGCTCCAGACGGGAGCAGTTGGGACTCTTGTGCGGTATTCATGTAAAAAAAAAAAAAATAACAAACTCTTAGTACATGCAAAAACAAAATAATTAATAAATAAACTTGTAGAACAGACTTGTTGCAGTTTATTCGCCTTCCGTCTATCTCCAAACTCCAATAAATACTTAAAACTTCAATGCAATGTACTAAAATACATTTCACTAAATCACCATTATGTAGTAGGTAAACCATATTATAGTTTCCAGGTAACTAACAAAATATTAACTTACCTTATGTAAACACAGTCCAATTAGTAAAGAATTTTGTTTCACAGAAAAACAAACACTTGATATTAAACAATATTTGTGTCAAAACATGATGCACACCTGTTTTATCAATGACAGAATCTGCGATCAGTGATTTCTGTGAAAATATAGTGATTAGGTCATTATTATGATAAAATTAGCACCTCCCAAACGCACACTTCGGAGCGACCGAGCCTCGCGCCATTTCAGGCCGCCGCGCAGAAAAGTCTCACAGTGAACTGCGCTGTAAGCCATTACCTTACCATCGGTATTTACTTTTTTGCGCGGCGGCCTGAAGTGGCGCGGGACTCGGTCGCTCCGAAGTGTGAGTGTGGGAGGCGCTAATATCGGAAACCACTACTTGTTCAAAAAAACAAGAATTCCCCTTTCAAGCAGTGTTGCCAACTTCTCGAACTCTTCCAAAATATTTGAATGTAGATATATTATATTAAAAGAAAACATGTTTCGAAACCTAATTATTCAAAATTCATTCGAATAAGTCGGTATTTTGGATGTTAACAAAGATTTAACTTCGAAATGATAATAATAATAATTTAAACATAATTCGACTACCAGCGTAAAGCATTTACAGTCAAATTTGGCTTACAACGCTTGTAGGTGGTTTGATATATTTATGCAACGCTTACAACTTACTAGTTTATGACTGTGTATGGCAGAAGATTTGATAAGTATCGGATATTGCACCACGTACGATGATCGCCATATTTTTTTGATTTTACCGATAATTACAATAATAACTGTTTTAAATAATAATAAACAATTTTTTGTTTGAAAGTTTGGTTTGATAAGTTTTCAAATACAAAACTGTTGCATTGATAAGTTTTTCCGGAATAAAATATTATGATTTACCTGACTTATTGATCAAATCAATAGTATTCGTGAAACGTCTGAAACATAAATAGACTTCGAATCGATAATCAATCATTTTTAAATAATGCTTTCGAACTTTAAACATTCTAAATTATCGATTTAATGTTAATTTTTCTTATTTATTTTGTAAACCTGTCAGTTTGACATTGTTCGACATTTAATACTTGTGATTTGATTCTAAGCATATCATTGCTAGCCAACAGAATATGAAGACATTTTTTACAAATAATTTATTAAGTATCTTATAATTCCGGCTTTCAACAATTCCCGAATAAAATCACTATACATACAATCAATAAATTAGAATTATTTTTATTATTAATTCACATGTTAATGCGTAAGCTGAAATGAAAATGTTATAAGTATTAGAAAACACCATATTGCCATTCTTCTCAACAAAAGTTTTGCCGCCAAACTGCGTTTGTGTCTGTAGCGCTCTTCAAGGATAGCCAAATAAATGCAGCGGTAATCGGACAACTCAAAAAAACTTTTTCAATACACGGTTTTTAATCACTTCATTATAAAAATCGTGATAATTCAACACAGTCATAGGTAAGAACGGTTATGATTCAAAACGCTGAGAATTTTGATATTTAAGAATATGAATATTTGGAACACTTTGCCAGTTAGTGGTAAATCTATGTTAGGTACCAACATAACAACGTAAAAAATCATTTCTTCAATCAATTTAATGGCATGCCGGGAACCAGGGGTTGTTTTCGCTACTTTTTGCCGCTAGATAAAACGATCATATAGTGGCGATTCCAGATTTTTGTTAAGATTGAAAAATATGACAATATTGATGTTGTGATTATTTACTTTGGGAAGGCTTTGTCTCCCCAGACCGAAATAATGTATATTTTGACATACAATTCGAATTGTTCCCCTCAACCCCCCCCCCCATAGTAATTTTGATCTAAATCGGTTTGAGAGATGCAAAATTTCAAAATTAACGTTTATACAATACATCATTTTTTTGTTAATTGGTATAGCATTTTTTTACAAATTTTATGAAAGCCTAAATGAAACGATTCCGAATATAGCCGGTTCCTTAGAAAAATAATATTGAGCGATCCAGTGGCAGAAAGGTCATTGGGGCAAAAAAAAAACCGTAACAGGAATATCGTCGTACATGAAGTTGGGTTCGTAAGTTAAAAAAATTAAATTTAAATTTGACTTCGGAAAAGTCATGCTTGGTTAGACATTAATCTTTTCTTTTATTTTGATGTATAAAGTTTAGAAATCTTCATGCTGGGAAATTTTTGACCCTGGAAAATTATATTTTTCAGATTTTTTTTTCTGGGAAAAAAGGTCGGGAAATTTTAAAACATTTATCTAGCCGTCGCGTCGTAGCCGTCAATTACCGGATACCAAGAACTATTGAGCTTAGCTCCGTCGTCTCTATTAATGTTAATAGGATTTTTATGAATTTCAATTACCTCTGTAATTAGGCGTGCTCTATAAGTTTTAGGTCTTCCCAGGACTTCAGGAACAAATCCAAAGTAATGGCCGGTTTCAATTAAATGCTCGGCGATTGCCGATTTGTCAGGGTGGCCAAGTTTACAAGCTCGAAAGTGTTCCGATATCCTTTTGGAGATCGTCCGTTCTGTCTGGCCCACATAGACCTTATCACATCCGGAACAGCTGAGTTTATATACTCCATCTGTTTCCAGAGGAAACTTGGTCTTTGCAGTAGGTCTTGTATTTTGGTCGTGGTTCCGAGGACAGTCTTGATGCTTTCTTTCCTCAATAGTCTGGCGATTCTGTCTGTCACATTGTGAATTTATATTCATAACCATTTATAACCATTTATTAACCATTTATATTCCTACCTTATGGTAGGAAAGCACAGCCTTTAGACTCTTGATCAATTCTGTCTTCGTTTGGTGTAGATTTGGCTCTTATTATTTGCCTTGTCTGCCTTGCCGGGTAACCGTTACGCTCCAGTGCATCGGTGAGCTTTGTAAGTTCCGCTCCGATTTTCGTTTCTTCACATATTCTGGTCGCTCGGGTTACCAATGTATGGATAAGTCCTCTCTTCTGGGCTGGGGGGTGATGCGAATCAGCATGTAGATACCGATTTGTATGAGTTGGTTTCCTATACACTGTGTGTCCTAGGCTACCATCTTCTTTTCGCATCACTTCCAGAAAAGGCAGGATTTTGTGGTTATTTTCCAGCTCCATTGTGAACTTAATTTTGCTGTGAAGTGAATTAAGATGGTCTAGGAAAAAAGGAACGTAATTAGCTCACTTTGGTGAATGTCTGTTCGTAACTATGAATTAAGAAAAGTGAACCGAGTTGACAAGGTTATTCTGAATCGTTACTGCGATGAGTTATGATTGTGATGAATACGTTTGTTCTGAAAATTTAGGAAAAAAAAATCGTCATCCTTATTCTGGCAACATTTTTCCATCTTTATGTCGGCTGGGGATTGGTATATTTATGATTTGTGGTCAGCTGTCATCTGTCATGTCATTCAGTCTGTCATAATGCGATTAGCATATTTATGGTCAAAATCACGCTAAAAAATAAGCAAAAACTCTTTGTTTTCTAATGTATTTAATACATTGTGACTGTAAATTTTATGCTAAATAATTTCTAAGACGTATTATTATCTACTTGTAAAATGGACGTAATAAATCCTGAATTGGTTTGGATTGAAGGAATTTGTTATAGGATTAATAATTGCCACGAAGTTCCAAGACATGAGGAGTATCACAACTACGCTGAGCAAGGTATTTACTATCTTAGTAATTATGGTAATTATCGGTTCGGACTGGCCACGCTTATTACGAATAATTTTTAGAAAAAAACTTTAGATTCGCCTTAATTACTATAAAAGGAAACTTTTTGGCTTTGGGGCGGCGGAAAATAATGCATTTTAATTTTCAATTGCATAAAACCAAAATTCACTTCGCGGACCGACGCAGCGAAAATCCGCGGCCGTAGCTGTCACTGTTATGGACTGCAGCCGACTTCGTGGGATACCTACATGAAATACCGCGAATCACAAACCATGTTACACAAACCTAGCGTAGCCGCTAAACCACTTGAAAACTGGGATGTTTTTCTTGCGTTGACGCGAGCAGGCGTTATAAAGGGACACTTTCTTTTGTATCACAAACCATGTTACACAAACAAATCTCACGAAGTCGGCTACAGTCGTATTAGCTCTTGATAATTTATCAAGAATACCAAAATTAACAAAACATTAACAACAAAAGTGACAGTTACGGCCGCGGATTTTCGCTGGGTCGGTTCGCGAAGTGAATTTTGGTTTTATGCAATTGAAAATTAAAATGCATTATTTTCCGCCGCCCCAAAGCCAAAAAGTTTCCTTTTATAGTAGTTAAGGCGAATCTAAAGTTTTTTTCTAAAAATTATTCGTAATAAGCGTGGCCAGTCCGAACCGATATTTACCCAAGAAACAACTATTTACATGTACGGGTTAAAAGGTTCTTAGTTTGGGTAAATTGAGTAATTTAAGCGTATTTCAATTGAAACGAAACTTTCGCAAACGTTAGTTGTTTTTTGGGTAAATTATGGACAAGCCGCATGCCGCTATACTTTAAATAGGCATAAAATTTGAAAAGCAAACTACTTTTAAACTTAATTACCATAAGAACCATCGGTTTCAGTCGGGATAGACACAAAAATATGCATTAAAACTCGATTTTCATTAAAAGTTTAAAAATCACCATCTCCATTACGGCCAGGTTTTTTTTGTATGGATTTGACATTTGCGAAGTTTCGTTTCAAACTAAAAACGCATGAATTACTTAATTTACCTAAACTAAGAACGTAATAACCTATTTTGTTTTCGTAAATAGTTGTTTCTTGTAATAATTGTTGAAATGAAGTATAATTTCCGTAATCTGTGCATAAAAATGCGGGTGAAATGCAGATCCGGGCACAGTTTGGAAATTTAATAAAAAGGCACTTTCTAGATGAGAAAAGTGTGAAGATGAATAAATAATAAATTAAGGTGCGCTCGGCAAAATTGAGGGAGATACAACCGTTCAAAGTATTTAAAAATTCACTTGGCGAACTGATATTGACAGTTCGTTGTTCGTTCGCCATGTTTTCACCGCTTAGGTATGTTGGATCCCAGACCTAATACAGAATTAATAGTACGCCAGAATCACAAACCATGTTACACAAACCTAGCGTAGCCGCTAAACCACTTGAAAACTGGGATGTTTTTCTTGCCTTGACGTGAGCAGGCGCTATAAAGGGGCTTTTTTTTTGTATCACAAACCATGTTTAGCGTATTAGGTTATAAAAAAAATGGCGGGCGGACGCGGGCGAACTGTCAATATCAGTTTGTAAAGTGAAATTTTAAATACTTTGAACGGTTGTATCTCCCTCAATTTTGCCGAGTGCGCCTTAATTTTTGTTTTATTCAGCTTTTCCACACTTTTCTCATCTAGAAAGTGCCTTTTTATTAAATTTCCAAACTGTGCCCGGATCTGCATTCCTCCCAAAAATGCGGCTGCTTATCCATAAATTAATGTTTCTTGTAGTAATTAAGTTGAAAGGTAGCGGAATTTCCTTAATCTGCACCTTTTAAATGTGCGGCAATTAGTGTAATATTTACTGATAATTAATTTAATTATTTCGCTAACCGCCGCATGGATTATGGAAATTACATTTTGTTTTAACAACCACTCCAAGGAACTTTCGCAAAAGTCAAATTCATACTAAGAAACATCTTAAATGGTGGCAAAGAAATCTTTTTTATAAAGGAAATTGTGAACACTAATAACTGAATAAAAATGGAATTTAAGGAGTCTTTTCCATCTTTTCTGACGTAAATAGTTGTTTCTTCTAGTAATTAAGTTGAAACTAAGTGTAATTTCCATAATCTGTGCCTTTTAAAAGTGCGGCTGTTAGGTAAATATTTACCCTTGTTTTATTTCAAGGACCATATCAAAAATTGGGCTGAAAACCCGCATAAAGTCATTATTTTGTGTGTTTCTTTTAGATGATTGTATGAACGAAGATGACGATCAAGAAGATGATTTAGTATTAACTAAATGTGCAAACGGGCGAATCAGAACCGCAGTACACATACCACAGTAAGTACCTAAACATATTTATTATTATTTTTATTTTTTATTTTTAACTTTATGAGTAAAATCTCAAATTATAATATTTAATTAAATGAAGACAATATTAGCGAAACTCAATGAAAAATGTGGAGACAGAAAAATCAGAAAAAGATATTGGCACCTCTAGGACACGAACCCAGGACCTTTTGCTTTGGTAGAGCACTTGGTCCTGGGTTCCTGTCCCAGAGGTGCAAATATTTTTTTCTGATTTTTCTGTCACAACATTTTTGATTGAGTTTCGCTAATATTGTCTTAATTTAATTAAATATTTTATTATTTGTGTTAATATTTTTATCAGTGGTTTTTTTCGCTTTTTTAGCTTTCTTCGTCTCATAGTTTATAGTATTTAGCATCATTATCATCACATAAAATTTCTGTACTCTACTTATGGTAAAGTTTCCTTACTCTGCTTCCTGCTAAATAGACCCTTCAGGTGATTTCTCACAAAAACGGCACTCTACCAATCATCCAATTATCAATCAATCATCAATCATCAATCATCAATCATAAATCATCAATCATCAATCATCAATCATCAAGCATCGATCATCAATCATCAAACAGTATTAATAGGCTAGAGACTGTACGGTTGAAATTTAAGAATCCAGCTAAGAATGCAACTCTGATGCCGTGCCTTTCGCAAAACTGTTTTTGTACGTGGGGTTTGTATGCATTGTCCGACTAGAGGGGTCAAAAGGTCTCCCTCCACCAGTATCTCCCGATCAGGCCCTCAGAAGGTGTGCAAACGCATCCACCACCAAGACCTACACAAACCTTATCCGTGAAATCGGGCATCCCTGCTAAGTCACCAAATGTAGTGAACCACTTGGGATGACCTATGGCAGGGGTGTTGGTTATCCAATAAATGGTTCCTGCCTCCCAAATTTAACTGAAATATTTAAAATCTTTATTGTTAGGTACCTTTAAATAACACATGCCGAGTCAATAGCTTTAAAGATCTCGGTATCGTCTTTGATCCCAAATTGACATTCTCGGATCATATATCACGGCTCACTCCAGCTTGCTACAAACTCCTGGGTTTCATCATCAGAATATGTAAGCAATTTGATGACCCAGATGCAATGATAGCCATGTTCGATGGCGTCATAAGAAGTAAGCTGGAGTATGCTAGTGGTGTGTGGACCAAGCTAAATATATTAATATGCTGGAACAAATTCAGAAAAAGTTCCTTAGGTATGTTTACATGCGGATGCATGGAACGTACCCGAGATTCATGCACCATATGGAATTACTTGAGGCAACAAATAGATTTAGCTTGGAAACTAGACGTTATGCAAATCTTCCAATTCTTAGTTTTAATATAATCCATAACTGTATTGACAGCCCATTCCTCTTGGAATGTTATGGCTTATACGTGCCTGAAAATTTCAGCCGTAGTCGTCGACACGACTTGTTCAAAATACCATACGGCAGAACAGATGTTCTAGCACAGCATAGCATGACAAGAGGAATGGTGCTGTTGAACGAAATATCAGAAACACTAGATATATGTATATAACTCTTCTTTAGATAGCCTTAAGATTTTTTTGTATAATAATTATCTTCCTAGGTGTTAAGACTGTCAAAATGAGAAAATTGTACAGTAATTGGATAATAATCTGTTGTACAATTAAAAAAAAAAAACATTCAGACTAGGTTTACACTCGTAAGTAAAATTTACGACTTAACGTAAGTTTTTGACATGTTACTCCCAGGAGCGTTTACATAATATGCATCTGACTTATGGTAATTAATGCTCACGGAAGCTGTTCGGAAATTCAACATGTGTAAATACTCATGTGACCGTTTACATCCGTAAATTTATTTGCGTTAAGATTGCTTTCTGTCAACAACGATCTGCTACTGCCAAATTTACAATAAAGTGATTTTGTCAATAAAGACGAAAAGGCCCAAATAAAGAGTTGGAATAGAATTTGGCTTTAATTAAACAATTATCCATGCGCTTTTGTGCCGTCAAAGGCGGAAATTAATAGAGTTCTTTCATTTTACCCAAATGACAGCTACCTGACAGCAACACAACTTCAAATTCAAGTACGTAATGTTAAAAACAGAAACATGAAAAATAGAAAGGATTGGACCGATAATTGAATAGAAGGATGCTCATTTTCAGAAAACTTAAAGTATAAATAATTACTAATTTTATAGGAAAAAAAATCCAACGAAAACAATTGTTTTTTAATTTTTGACATCTTGAAATGGCGCATTTTGGTACTATTTCTTACGGCAAATGTCTTAGCTTACCAAACTGATTTTATAAGCTGTAAGAAGGCCAGAAATTCGCGCGGACGCGATAAGACCTGTAAAAAAACTTCCGAAAGAACAAGTACTGTAACTTGATATAAATTACTTTAAGTGACTTTTGGTGCCGTTTACATTGGTAATTTGGCCATATCGCTCACGTAAGCGATTTACAGGAAAAACTAACGAGTATAAAGCCAGCCTAAAATACATAATATGTAGAATATTTGATGCTTGTCTTTAAAATAAATTATCTAATCTAAATATCTTTAAATTATAATAATAAATTATCTTTGACCTGTAACTAATACGAAATCATTACAGTATACACAAAATTATTAGTGACCGACCGAAGGTTCGGTTTCGGTTTCGGCAAGTTTTGGCAAAAAATCTAGTTTCGGCATCAGTTTCGGTTTCGGAAGATTTTCTGCCCAACCTTCGGCCGCATCGAAACTCTGCAAAAGATCTCAATAAATGGTAAATTTAGTCTGAAGAATGTTGTTTTTGTAAACGCAATTTAAATTAAAATACTCAATTAATGAGGTCCTTCCTTTATAATGTGCATAAGTGTTGATTATTGACAAATTTTTGTTTTAAGAAGTAGTTAACACGTTTGTTAATTTTTAGTTTGTTAAGTTTGTTAACTATTGTTTTTTTATTTCATTTAACACAGCATAACTGTTTGTATAAGTGTAAAAATGAACCAAATTTCAGTAAACAATAGATTTTTAACATGTCTAAAAAAGTTTCGGTTTTGGTTTCGGTTTCTGCCGAAACTGAGACAGCTACCGAAGATTCGGTTTCAGTTTTGGTAGAAAATCCTGTTTCGGTCGGACACTAAAAATTATATAACATTTCAGAAGTTTCTTTGGGTACATCATTGGAGCAAAAGGAACCACTAGAAAGCGCATTGAAAATGAGACAAAGACCGATATCAAGATTCCTCCTCGTGGACAAAGTGGGGACATCATTGTTACAGGCAGTGTCGAGAAAGTGAGCTAATTTTTTTCTATTAAGTAGTACATTTATCTCTCTCTCTCTGGTTTCAATCCTGGGATTGGTTTGCATTTATATAACCCACAAAATCAGGAATACATGTCTTCCAGGGCAGTATGTACCACGCTTCAGGATATTGAATTTATGTTACTTGGGCAACACAAAAGTTTGGACGATCCCGGACTTAACCCAACCCCTGATTAAAGATTGTACCTTATTAATAATATTTGGATGATTTTTTGGTGCCATTTTTGTGAAAAATCACCTCCAGGGCGCTAAACATTTTTTAAAATTTTTATTTAATTTTATTTTCTTCTACTTAGGTTCTATGGCTCTATCATACTACTAACTATAGATAATTTATTATAACAATTTGTAACTTAGGGCAAACAGATTGCATCAACCAGCTCATCACTAAATAACATCAAATAAAATAAAGTATATCGATACCTCAGTTTCAAAGTGTTACAACTCTAAAAATCTAGTTCTGAGATAATTATGAAACAAGATTTTGGGCAGGTCATTCTTCTACCGATACCTAATTTGTTTAGATTTTAATGTAATTTTAGGAATTCTATAAAATATTTATTATACTGTAAACATTATTCAATAATTTTATAATACGAGGGCTGTCCCTGGGAAAAAATATGTTTTTTATTAATAATTTAACCATAGAATTTTGTACTGATTGTAGGTGGTTTAAATTAGTTTTGCAAGAGTGTCCCCAAGTGGTTAATCCATACCGCAAAGTTGATTCTGCGAGTGATAAGTAAATAATTTTTAAAATATTCACCGAACTATTTCAGTTTGCACGGTCTACCCACTATCGCCCTCAGCCTTTTACAAATTTTGTTTATTTGTATGTCCCATTTGAAATTGCAATCAACAGTCACTCCCAAATAAACATATTCATTTACAAGTTCAATACTATCGCACATGCAGGGCTGCAAAATGTTTTGATGTTGTGTAGAATTATAGGACTGTGGTTGAGATCGTTTTGTTGGATACCGTATTCTTGGAAATCATTATATATTTTCACATCAATATATTTTTTTTTATCTAGTTCATTGTATAAGAAGTCTGCCATTTTTATTTGTAGTTGATTCTGTTGTTTGCTACTTTGAGCATTTTATTTTTGTATGGACAGAGTTTTCTGAAAGCCTTGTGGTCTACGTTATTTTGTTCGCCATAATTATTATTTTGTGATGTGCAGTTTGCACCAACCCTTGTTTTTTTTTTCTTGTAGGGCATTTAGCGTAAATGTGATCAGCCATGCAATGAGGGCATGGGCTTAGGCACGGTAGGGCAAGGTGGAGCGCTTGCCCCACCCTGGCTGGCCGATGCATGACCTCTGGGATTGTTGACCAAGTCGCGTTTTCAAATTTACAGCACTTCATAGGATGGTTTTTCCTTCTTCCACTCATATTCTTTGTGTTCATAGAGCCTAAGGCATGAATATGTTGTAGAAGCCTACTTTTTTTCGGTACCTACTCTATATTTTTTATTTTTTGTCCCACCCTAAATCAAAACCTGACTACGCCAATGAATGAGATTAACTCGTTGAATGCCGGGGTATGCCGGCAAAAAGCACCACCAATTAAAACGCGGCATTATGACACCACGTGACATTTCGTGTCTCGCGATTCTGACACTGTCCTTGAGAAATTTTGTACATAGAATGGTCAAAACCGCAGTTAAAGGAATTTTTCCCGCGCATGCGCAAGAACTGCACACATTCCCGCGCTCCGGTAAATCATTAATATAAATTATACGGAGTGACCAGGCGCATTGCGGTTTTCTCTATGGTAAAGAGCGATAATAGAGCAAGCGATTCTGACCGTGTTCTTCATACACTTTCTTTATACATAAGGGTCAAAATCGCGTGTAAAGTCTCACGACACGCCGGCGCACGAGCGGCATCTGAGCGGTTAAATGCTACGCCCATATTGAAGGTTAAATGTTATATTTTAATTGTTTTTGTGTTTAATTCATAGAACTCCATTATAATTTTTAGAAATTTATGTCTAAAAAAAAAAAAGTTAAATGTTATATTCATGTAAAATACGAGGGCTGTCTGTAAAATAAGGTCTCCAAGGTGCTGCGGTCGCGAGGAACAATTTTACGCGAGATCTGGCAACACTGGCGTGTAGCCTGGTTTCCTTACGCCAAACCCCCACCACGCTGCACTCTCTGCGACACTTAGTCTCGGCGTGGCAGCCGTTCGCGATGGAGTTTCCGCTTGCCGCGCCTGCCAGGTGTGAATTACGCTCTATAATTAATTTTTTTGTGCAAAGAACAAAACTCCGGTAGAAATTCATTCTCAGCTACTTGAAGTGTACGGAAAACAGTGTATGAGTGCAAAAACGTGCGCAAATGGTGCAGAGAATTTAAAAGCATGCCGGACGGCCATCAGTTTCAGATGAAAAAACTGCCAAAGTGGAAACAACAATGATTACAGATCGACGGTTGACAGTTCGGGAGCTCTGTGATATAATCCCTGATGTCAGTAAGACCACTATTGACAAGATTTTGACAGAACGTTTGGGAGGCCACAAAGTCTACCCAAGGTGGGTCCCAAAATGCTCACCGAAGATCACAAACAACAACGGGTTGATGCTGCCCGCGAATTCCTTGAGTGCTACGACATCTATGTCAAAGAATTCTTGGACTCAATTTTGACTGGGGACGAGCCCTGGGTACACTTCACGATACCAGAGACAAAGGAACAATCCCAGTGCACGCAGAGGACATAATTTTTTAAACTTGAGATTTCATTATTTATCTATTTTTTAATCCTAGTATTGAATTGTGTATGTTCTTCCTTATGTCAAGCTATTTTAATGTTTTGAAAATTGCATTAGTAAATATACACTTGGGCACATTGAGTAAGGTTAATAACGACTTACATTTTATTAATTATTAACACCCGTTCAATCTATAATTAGTATTATTTTTATTGTAAAATAATTTTGTTTCAGTGCGTATCGGCTGCGGCGCGAAGAATTAAGACGATAGTAGCGGCTGCAAGACTGAAACAACGTCCAACTCACTTTTTATCCATTCCCATGAATTCAGAAGTCATCAAACAGAATTTCAGTAAATTCAAAGTAAGTTTTATAACATCACTGGTTATTTCTACAATCATTTCTTTCTGTAAACTAGAGCAAGCGCTGTGTACCGAAGTACGGTGTACCACCCTCTCCACCTGGCGCTGGTTGTTTGGGAACCATTGAATCTAGCCTTTTTTATGACTTCCACCATTGATATATATACATAGATGACTAATGACCGCGCCAAAGCGTTGCCACTGTACATATGTCCAAAAGCAGATGCCCAGCTAATGTCAGTTCAGTGCACACTGAGACACCGACCAAGATTAACCGAACGGTACGCGATCAAAACTATCTTTAAAATGGTTAAATGCGTCGTGAAGAAGTGCAATTCAAGGTCAGAAACACATAATAAATCAAGCGGAATTACTTTCCACACGTAAGTTTATTGTTTACATATTCATATTTACTTAAAAAGCGCAGAAATTGAAATAAAATGTCAAATTCCATAATATAGGTTCAGTGTTGCCACTAAAAAGTCATTTTGGTTTTCCCATATTAATAGGAGAATACATCATTTATGTAATAAGTGACTATGGAGGTAACCTTTGATTTTAAATATTTTGGAAATAGTAATAAAAATTATATTTTAATCTTCATACAAAAAACTTCTTATTTTTTATTTTCGTTTATTAATGAATAATCTAGTAATAGGGTACATGCAGTAAATTTAATATAGTGTTTTCAATGCATTTATTATATTTTTTTACGTATTTTGTATTAATAATTTTGCAGGGTACCTAAAGATGCAACACGCCGTGAGAAGTGGGTGAAAATTATTCGATTACTGAGAAAAGAGACAGACTGGATGTCTACTAAATCTACAGTCATTTGTTCGAAACACTTCCGGGATCAAGACAAGCTAGGACCAAAAAGCGATTTTGGTCGTGTTTATTTGTCTAACGAAGCGATTCCAATGCTTTTTGTAAGTAAAAAATTAATAGGTTAGGTAATTTATATAGTCACAAAACATTTAATATTTGTCTAAAATACCTGCTCATAAAATAACAACAAACTGCTTTAGAGCAACTCAAACTAAATTTGGTTCCATGATGAACTTTTTTTTACAACTTAGTAATCGTTTTATGTTGCTCTTTTGACTACAGCATAATGTACATTTTTCAGGATGAATCTCATTCTGAAGAGCCGGTGGAACTTATAGTGGAAGAAAATATGGATGTGGATATTGTGGAAACCGATGAAGAGATAAATGAAATAACTGAAACGCCGCGAAAGCACAAAATGAGAAAAATAATTCACCATTTGGAAATTGTATCCGCCCGAAGACTAAAAAAAATTAAAAAAATATCACAGAAAAATAAAAGACTAAAAATAAAAAATAACAAATTAAAAGATATTATAGAGGAACTAAAAAAATAACGTATATTGAGCGAAGAAGAAGAAATGCAGCTGAATTTGAATGATGAAACATTGCAATTGATGGAAGAATTTAAAAAATCCTTCAAAAAGAAAAGGACTTTTAAAAAATTTCCTTATGCGTTAAAAAAAATTGCTTTAACATTAAACTTTTACTCCCCTGCTGCCTATAAATATGTTCGATCTGCATTAAACAACTCATTACCGCATCCAAGAACGCTGGTCAATTGGTATAGCAAAATAAACGGGGATCCTGGGTTTACATCGGAAGCCTTTAATGTTCTTAAGGTAAAAAGTGATAATTCTAAGTCCAAGATCGTTTGTAATTTAGTTATCGATGAGATGGCCATCCGTCAACAAAAAATTTTTGATGGGAAGAAGCACCACGGGTATGTTGATTATGGATTAGATGACATAAACGATACGCAAAATCTAGCATCATCCGCTTTGGTTTTACTTCTCGTGTGTTTTAATGAAACATGGAAGGTACCTATTGGCTATTTTTTGACACATGGGTTATCTTCAGTCAAACTTGCCAATATAATAAATTTGGCGCTGATAAAATGCGAACAAATTAACGTCGAAGTAGCATCAGTTACATGTGACGGCTGTCAAACTAATATTGCTGCAATGCGTGTTTTAGGATGTAACCTAAACGATCCAAATAATTTGAAAACAACTTTCAAACATCCTACAACAGGAAACGATGTGGTACTATTGTTAGACGCTTGTCACATGCTCAAGCTAGTGAGAAACAGTTTTGCATCAAAGAAAATATTTTTAAACAAAAATAATGAAAAGATTGAATGGAAGTATATAAACCGTTTGCAGGAAATTCAAGAAATTGAAGGGCTTAGAACAGGGAACAAATTAACCAACCGCCATATTAATTTTCGTAATCAAATCATGAAGGTAAAGTTGGCATCACAGCTACTAAGTAATAGTGTAGCTCAGTCACTTCATTTGGCCAAGGACTTGTCTTCTGAATTTTCAGAATGTGAACCCACTGCGGAGTTTATTAAAATACATAATGATATTTTTGATGTCTTAAATTCTAAGGGGGACCCCAAAGCTTATGGTTTTAAGAAAAGTCTAAAACCAGATACAAAAAATGATATATACACACTGATGGAAAAATATAAAAAGTACGTTACGAACCTAAGTGTAGAAGTGATAACAAAAAAAACAATTAAACGGAAGGGCCAGATACACAAGATAATGATAAAAAAAAATATAAAGAAAGTGTTAGATTGCAAATTTAAAACAGGATTTTTGGGTTTTCTAATTTGTCTGGAAAGTTTAAAAGTATTATATACAAGATTGATTGAGACTAACGTAATGAACTACATCGCAACATATAGACTTTCACAAGACCATCTAGAATTATTTTTTGGTTGTATCCGGCAAAAGGGTGGTTACAATAATAATCCTAATGTCGTGCAGTTTAAATCTGCCTACAAAAAATTATTAAATCACCTTGAATTGAAAAGCAGTTTTAGAGGCAACTGTGTGCCCCTTGAAAAAATTAATATCTTATGCTCTACAACTTCTGCGAGTGAAAAGAACCACATCGAAGAAATCAACAAGTCTTCCTTTGATCGTCATAATGACATTGACTCAAAATCTCAAACTATAAAGAGCAATCAAAGTGTAACAGATTTGGAAAAAGAATGGATCGTGCAGCAAACGAATGATAACCTTTTTACGAACGTAACAAAACAAGTCGTTGGATACATTTCCGGCTATGTTGTTAACAAAGTTGGTCAAGAACTCAAATGTGAAATTTGCATTAAAGCTTTACTAGCTACAGAACTGGAGTGGTTTCACAAGCTAATAAATATCAAAGATAAAGGAGGATTGTGTTACCCATCGTTACATGTGTATGAAATATGTATGATTTGTGAAAGCATTATAAGACATGCAATAACAC
Organism: Limnephilus marmoratus; assembly: GCA_917880885.1. Lineage (NCBI taxonomy): Eukaryota > Metazoa > Arthropoda > Insecta > Trichoptera > Limnephilidae > Limnephilus > Limnephilus marmoratus. Next base: position 40,330,992 of record OU862909.1, on the reverse strand, counting down.
TTTCCGACACTAAGTCTTTGCCTCCGAAATTTGGGCTCATGATATTAGCTACAAAAACTTTAAAAATGCTTCAAGGAAATAAGTTATTAAAAGAATTTGCAATACACCCAGGGGATCATTTATCATCAGTGCAAGTGGATCACTCCCTTTTATTAATCAATGCCATTATTTATAAATATTTAAAAATAAGACTGTATCACGAAAGCAAATTATTCACACAAACTTACAAAAAAGACTCTAAAAGGCAATTTTTTACAAAACTAATGCTTCATAGCGGAGTTTAATTTATTATTTATTTACTAATTTTATTTTAGTAATTTGTAAATTTAAGTTTACAATTTGTTGATTTTTTATACCATTTTATATTGCAAACTTTATTTTTTCTACTGGATCAATATTTCCTTTAATTTCGTTTTTTGTATTAATATTTTCTTTTTTGTCTTTTTTGGTTTTATGATTACAATAGGCTAGTGTTTTTTTTTTACTTTCTCTGCATAGGTTTCAGATACTGTTATTTTCGTAATGTCTATTGGTAAAATACAAAATATTTAAATAAAAAATGTTTTAATTATTTCATTAGTTATGCTTAGTTTTAGTCTTATACTAAAAAACACATTTAAAAAAATTTAAATTATTTTATAATGAATAATAAATCACTTTGTATAAACCACTATATTATAAACAATATCTACATGTTTCGATAACAATGTTATCTTCATCAGGATATGTTAATATAAAGAAAAATAAATATTTTATTTTTTATTTTATTTTTCTTTATATTAACATATCCTGAAGAAGTTAACATTGTTATCGAAACATGTAGATATTGTTTATAATATAGTGGTTTATACAAAGTGATTTATTATTCATTATATAATTAATGATGCCACAAAGTAATTTTGCGAAGTTTGAAGAAGTAAATTATTTTATCTTATTACAAACTAACGTTAAAAAAACCCTCTATTTTATTGCTTATTTTGGGTAAAATTTCTTATAGCAGGCAACACTGCCGCGCCATCACAGGTTTGGGCTTCTGTCTTTGTCTAATCCTGGCGGCGGCGTTATTCTCGTGACTTGTGCAAGTGAGATAAATGTATTTTTGTTAAAATGTTTAGTGTTTTGTAAGCTACGTCGGTGCGGTTTTAGAATGGTTACGCTTTTTTTGAAGCGCGGTAATGAAGTTTGCTTCTCTATTTATATACCTCAATGACTTCCACAGACAAAAATGATTTTTTTTGGAAATATGGTTTCGATAATAATTTTATTTTTATTTTTTCTTTATTTATTGCATTGTTTATTATATAATTGAGAATTTTTTCGACCACCGTGATAGGCACATGACCATGTTCTTTTATTTAATTATTAATGAGTACCCGGCATGCGTTGCAATGCCACATAAAAAAAAGAAATTGTTTCTCTCTTAATGTGCTTTCCTATATTCCTGCCTTCGTTACTCTCCCATGTCACCTTTTCCTCCCGCATTCTCCTTCCACCATCCCTCTCTGCCGATAAACTATATGAAATAAACCCATTTTTCAAACAACTCGTGCACCACCTATCGTAAAATTTTTATGCAAATTTCATTATGCCAGAATTCACCAGTATATATAGAAACCTTTGCGGGCATGCGCTCAACAACTCACTAAATTTTCATCGCAATCGGATGAATGGTATAGGAAATAATTTCATAACGCCAGAGCTCACCATTATATATTGAAACTTTCGCAGGCATGTACAACAAATCGCCAAAGTTTCATCGTGATCGGTTCATTAGTTTAGGAACACATAAGGGACAAACAAAGAAACATTAATTTTTATGTATTAAGAATGGGTTGTTTCAAAAAATTTGACAGATTCACCAAATATTTGAAGTTAATCATTCTGTTTAAGTTCTATTCAAGTTCTGTGATTATTTCCGTTTTATGAAGCATCTGGCCTATAATGATGTAATAACGGTACTTGAATAGATCTTACACTGAAAATTAACTTCAAATATTTGATGAATCCGTTAAATTTTTGAAACAACCCATCCTAAAGCCGCGTCCAAATACGTGGCAAGCCTCTGCAAGCGTCCACAAGCCCCAGCGTCTGGTGCCGCGCGTGTGGCTTGGCTTGCGTAGGCTTGCAAGAGCTTGCGAGAGCTTGCCGCCGATCCGATCGAGGTCGGATATTTTGGCCACAAGCGGCAAGCGCTCGGTCGCGCTCAGTGGAACTTCGGAGCTGGTGGCGAATGCACGCCTTTTTTGCTCCGTGCGGTCTATGATAATATTACGAGACATATGAATATGAATGGCGTATGAGGCGAGCCTGACTTATTATTCTTATTAAAATGTTTAAGTACATAAATTTAATGCACTAACGTAATTTATTGCGACTGGATTTACCTAAAGAGTCAAAATAAATAAATAATATTTTATTGATGATTTATACAGTATTATTACAAAAAAAACATGATTTTTGTTAGAATAACTTTTTTTTATAATACAAGGCAATATTATATAAAGACAAGTGATCTTCGAGTTCGAACTTCTTTGGCACCGTTGTGATTTGAAACTCGATGAAACGAAAAAGTGGCACTAAAAAGAGACAAAAATCTATAGGATTTAGCCTGCAAGATAATGTCTCCTCTTTGTGCGGTGCTTCGTAGCTTCCCCACTCTTTTCTACCTTAGTTTTCTGAAGGTTTCACTTTTACCGCGTGTGAACTAGACATTGTATTTTTCTGTGTCTTGTTCTTTTTCATATTTTTATTAGTATTATCTTCTTTAATGGTTCAATGGTATTAAAAATATATTATCCCCTTGTCTTTTATTTCGCGTTAAAATAAAGGTGACCGGCCAACTCAGAAAGGTCACGATAAAAAAAATGATTAAGTTAGGTTAGGGTTACCGGCAATTTTAAAATTATTTTTTCATAGCTTTTAAAGATCTTTCTGAGGTGTTTCTCAGTTGGTTTCATTCTGAGTTGGCATGGAACCAAAATAAAAATAGATTAACGCAAACATAGTATAGCCTTAGAGTAACAATATATACTCTAAGGTAGACGTCCGCCGCGCTTGGATGCTCCGAACACACTGGCGCGCTCGCAAGTGTGTGGAAGCCAGCCATTCGTTTGTCAGAGCTTGCCTGAGCTTGCGGCAAGCTGCTTGTCGCAAGCATTTGGGCGTAGCATAAGATTTACATTTACATTTTGTTTTTTTGAATACTTGAATTTTTTTATTTAAAGATCTCATTCCTTGGCTTTATATTACGACTGCATGTTCTAATTATGTTATTTCTTTTATTATTTTAGGAAGAAATTTTAAATAGTAATCCTGGAATAGATCCATCGGTTTTCATCCAACCGGAGAAACTTCACATCACCCTTCTAATGTTGCACTTGGCTGACAATGAAGAAAGGCTGATAGCTAAAAATTTATTAGAAGATGCTAAAGCGAAAATCATAGAGTAAGCACATAATTTATTAATACTTTTTTTCTTTTTACAATACTTTTCATCTGAATTTTTTTTAATTCACTTATAATGTATTTTTATTCTCATCAATGAGTAAACTTAAAATAATTCATTATATGCCCGTTCATAGATAGCGGTAATTTAATTATTTTAAGGAAAAACCCTTTTCACAGGAATGAATTATTTGTTTGAGCCCTTAACCGGTTGAGAAAATTTGACACATTTATGGGTCAAACAGCTGATTATCGTTGGAGTAAATTTGACCCTTTTAGGGGTCAGCTTGTCAAGTCTCATGAAAATCGGTATATCTCCCTTACTATCATGACGAGAAATGTGATCTAAGCAGTGTTAGAAAGAGAAAACACTACGCTACGATTTGAGTTCCATAGATATCCGCAAAAAAATCAATTATTCGGATTTATGATGTCAAACTTCCGCCAGAACTTAATGTTTGCATTCAAAATTTTAATGTTTCAAAAATAACATGCTTACTTATAATAATACAATTTGAAAGCGTATTTAATCGCCTTTCAAAAACAGTTTTTAGTTTTTGGATACATTCATAAATATTCAAATTATTTTGTTTTATTGGAATGCCGAAATACTCTAGAATTCACCGGTCATAGACATCTTTTTTATGAGCGGTGTCAATAATTTAATCTCAAATCTACAGGGGTTAAATATGCAATATGCATGTGAATAAACTGTATTGTTCATAAAAAAAAAATTCTTTAAAGAAAGGTATTCAGAAACAATATTGCATCAGTGATTCAATACGATATTGTATTTGTTTGCCTTTCTTTGAAGAATTGAGTTTTTGAAGAACTTGCAAGAAGCTGTAAAATATTAAGATAAATTGTTTTCCCAAAATAATTAAATAACCGCCATGTATGAACGACCACATAATAAATTATTTTAATTTTACCCTTAATTTGTAACATTTTTGACCTTACATACATTTTACCCTTTTTTATTTTTATGTTTTTGTAATGATTTTTTCATAAACATTTTTCCTTCAGTTCTGTTTTAGATGGTACCAGTCTCAAAATCAAAGTAAAGGGAGTAGCTTATATGAATGATGACCCGAAAACCGTCCATGTTTTGTATGCAAAACTGACAGAAGTTGAAGATTCTTCTTGCGGGATTCTCACAAAATTAACAAATGAATTGAACAATGCATATTCCAAAAGTGGTACAGTATTTTTTTTCGATGCTTCCATTTTTCAATATTTATATTTTTGAAACTGACAATGTGCAGGAATCACTGCTTTACAAAGTTGCTCCTTTACTGCTATTCAAGACCCTCCCTGTTATACCTAAGGTCACTACATAAAACAAGGTGTAAAACTTTTTTCCACTTTAATTTATTTAATCTTAACCGGTTTCAGCTTGTTAAAGCCATCTTCAGACTGGTACAAATAATTCTTAGCCTACGGTTTATATACATAACATATTGGAATTGGGGAGGGGTGGTCTACGACGGTTTTAGACCACCCCTCCCCCCTTCCCCCTCCCCCATATGTTATGTATGTAAACTGTAGGCTAAGCATTATTTGTATGTCAACCAGAAGATGGCTTTAACAAGGTAAAACTGGTTATGGTCAAATAAATTAAAGTGGAAATTAGCTTTATATTTGTTTTATTATAATCTATATATATAAAAATCAAAATATGTTTGTTTCTGGGTTTGTATGTATGTATATGTATATGCATGTCCGCTATGCGTTGCTAAACCATTCATCCGATTGCGATGAAACTTTGGGGATTTGAAGTGCGCATGCCTGTCATGGTTTCTGTATACAATAGTGAGCTCTGGCATCATGAAATTATTCATTGCTAAACTGTTCATCTGATTGCGATTAAAATTTTTGGATTTACCGGGAGGAGCGGGGAGGGGGGAAAAGGGGAACTCGGAAGGGTGCGGAGGGAAGGGGAAAAGGGGTACTCGGAAGGGGGCGGAGGGGAGGGGGAGGGAGGGAACTCGGGAGCGGGGAGGGTAATTAAAACTGCCCGTAGGTCCTAGCAGCAAAGACCTGCAGAGCGGGTTTTTAACTGCTAGTATATTATAATGGAATTCTACCATTTTAATTTTTCGCTATTCATAGACATTTTTCGATGATAAACTTTATTATTAGTTTTTCTTTAAGTTTTGTGAGTCGTTGAGTTGCAAAACCTGCTCTGGAATTTTTTGGAATACTAGAGGTATTAATAAATAATTGGAAATCTAGAGGTATAATAGTTGCGAAAAACTGAAAATATAAAATATTTTACCTCAGAGTCAGTGAAGGGTCTTTTAAGGATAGGAAGGAGAGAAAGTTCTGGGAAGGAAAAGGGTAAGAGGGGTAGGTAGAAAGCTGTGCATAAGTGTGTCCAGGAGTGACAGACATACAAATCATCCTTCCCACTGTGGTGCAAGGCAATGGGTCAAGAGAGTTCGGCTGGAGAGGTCAAAGAGAGTCCATCAACCGATCAGACCTCTCCCGATCAGACCCGCCACACAGTTGGTGTGCCGCCGCCAAGTCCTGATCAAACCTCACCCCGTACAAGGCCCAAGGCCCACAAGGCCCCCCCCTGCTAAGTCACCAAATATAGTGAACCACTTGAATATAAGAAGGAAATATACATTTAATGCAAAATTATTATACATACGTTAAATGTTTAAGAGCATTTAACCAGCCAGCGGACGAAAATCCACATTTCGTCGAAAGTTGCTCTTCCGATCGTGCAGGGCGGTTACAATGAGAAAGATTAATTATTCTCCGTACCAGCTTTTTTAAATTATAACTCAATATCGAATTTATTTCAATCCAAATTAGCTTTAATTTATACCTTCATCCAAAAATGCTGAAAGGCGTGATGATAAAACTATTAAAATAGTGTACTTTTTGTAGTTATTTTTTGATTATAAGTATTTATCATTTTTCAATAATGTCTAAATTTAATAAGAATGTTAAAAAAATCTGAAATATATTAGTTTGTAAGTGCGCAAATAAATACACAAATGGACCAATTTTCGTCAAGAAACACATGTACATACATATTTTTTAATGATTTTATTGAAACTAAAATTAAAATTCTAATACATACGTTTGCTAGATAATGTATTGATTTATTTTACTGCATGATTATATTATTTGAAATGGGTGTGGTATAATACAAAAACTTTTTTGAAAATTTAACAAATCTGCCAATGACCTATGGAATAACCTTATTATAATAAAAATTTAAAAAAATTCTCAAAATTTATTACCTACGAATGCTACATAAAAGAACAATCTTTCGAAATCCATTTATAATTTTTTGTGGAAAAGAGTCAATACGTCTAAAACCTTTTTTGAAAATGACGTATTTCTGGTTTTCTCTGGTAATGCCCTCTTAATAGACAACATTTAAATGTTCATTTCCTTTTAGGGTTAATGTTTCCTTTTTTAATTACCTATGTAATATATGTATATTAAATTAGATGATTTTTTTCATTTCAGGTCTTCTTACGGGTAACTTTGACAATGTTAAATTACACATTACATTAATGAATTCCCGCTACGGCGTTACTGAAGACGATGAAGAAGCCAGGAGGAAGGCGTTTGATGCTTCAAATGTGTTAAATGAATATTCTGACTTTGAGTTTGGAGAAACTGTTGCAAACAATATTCATCTCTCGCAAATAGCTACCAAGGGACCTGATGGTTATTACCAATCTACAACTGTCATTCCAATATAAGATGCCATTTTATAACTATTTTTTTTAATCTCTCTGACATCTGAAAAAATTTGAATAAAAAAATTCCAGAAATTTTATTTTACTTAGGCTTTTTACTTTAACACCAGCTGCGGCTCTGCAACCGGGCCCGAAAAGAAGAAGATGGAGAGGTACGAAATTACGAATGTTAGAGGAGAGCGCTAACATTTACAGCGACAAAATCAATGCGAAAATGTTTACTAAAACATGACTCGTTTAAAATAGAGCAAAAATCTCGCGGGCATTATCTTAAACAGCATTTAATGAAACACTGTGAATTTTTTCATACATATAACTTTTAAATTACTGAAACAAACCTGTTAATAATTAATTTTGGAGCATACTTTGCGATTTTTTTCTATCGAGGGAATTTTATATAATTTGCGTTTCGGCGCGGGCAAAGTCTAGATATTGTCTTCAAGAATAAAATATATTTTTTTAACAGCTTTAAAACTTACCGTGTTTTTTTTTTTACAGTGAATAACCGCACAAGAATCTCAACTGCTCCCGTCTGGAGCCAGTGAGACTATGGCATCCCCAATTGGGGTATGTTGTGAGGCTGAAGGTAGTGGGGAGGGGAAGGAGGTGGGGAAGAGGAAGGTTGGGAATTCCTGGCTATTAAAAACCTGGCTATTCAGATCTGGTCACCAAACACGGCTAAAGCCATTTTCAAGCAACGTTTCAATTCTGAATGGTGGTCTTACACCAGGGCGATACTGATGGTATCTTCCACTCTGGAACATGCCGCAGATATACTATATATTATTTTAAATGAATTAATTGTGAAATAACACAAATTAATCAAATAAAATTTATTTGCGCATGCCGGGTTTGAACCCGCGACCTCCGGACTGTGAGTCGAGAGTCTTACCCACTGGACTGCGGAGGTCGTTGTTAAGGGAAATATGTAATAAATCGGTACAAATCCAGGTTGCGGGCCCTTAACCTAAATTTTTCCTCAAATAATTATTAAGTTTGATAAGGAAATTCAATTTTCCACTTACATAAAGGAGTCGCCCATTAATCGCGTGAGGCTCGAAAGGGGGGGGGGGTTCGGAAAAAAATCACGAAATATCACAAGGATGGGGGGGGGGGGGATATAATGAGATATCACGTGTATTTATTTTTTATTGAATGCACAATTTCTAAACCAAATGCCAGTCAAAAACAATCTGCAACCTTAATATCTCTGGAAATTTTTATCATGATGCTTAATTTTCCAAAATTTAATCAGATGATACCTGTATTTTTTGATTTTTTTTTTATATGAGCTCCACTCAGGAGGCCCTGAGGAAAATAATTTACATCAGGGTCTATGTCATCTTTAGGGATGCTGTGTGGAGGGTTTTTTTAAGGAAAGGAAGGAGAAGAGAGTTCTGGGAAGGAAAAGGGTTTAAGGGGTGGGTAGGAATCTGGGGTTCAGTGTGTCCTAGACCTAGACAAACCTCACCACATGAACCCGGATTTAAAGATAATATTCTGAAAATTTCAATATACTGTGTTCTAAAAAAATATGTGTGATTTTTGGTAGGGGGGGGGGTAGTCTAAAACCTCACCACATATCACCAGGCGAGGGAGGGGTTAAAAAGTTGCTAAAAAAACATCACGTGATTAATGGACGACCCCAAAGTAAAAATGGATACCAAGTAGGGGCAAGCCATTAAACATAGTAAGCGTACACGGGCAGAAAAATGTGAAACTAGTTACTTAGATTGCCAACAAGAGAATAACTTTCAAACAAAAATTTCTTATGTACCGGGTAAAACTCCTTAAATTACCTTCTCAAATTATTGATTTTATTAATTTTATTAATTTTAAAAAGGAATTGAGATTGGAGCACACCACAATGTCATCTAACATGGATATTTGAAAAGCTTGGTACAATACAATTTGGGAAGCGGGTATGGGAACCATTTATTGGATAACCAACACACCTGCCGTACTAGGTCACCCCAAGTGATTCGCTACATCGGTGACTTAGCAGAGGTGCCTGGACTCATGGGGGTGAAGTTTGTCTAGGACTTGGCGGTGAATCCGTTTACCCATCTACTGCGTGGCTGGCCGGATCGGGAGAGACTAGTTGAGGGAACTCTCTAGCTGGACTCTCGACCCATTGCCTTGCACCACAGTGGGAGTGATGGATTCATACAACCATCACTCCTAGACACATTGACCCCCAGATTCCTACCCACTCCTTACACCTTTTGATTCCCCACAACTTCCTCTCCTTCCTTTCCATAAAAGACCCTCCATACAGCATCTCCAAAGATGACATAGTCAATTTTTTTTCCTTCACGCCTCTTATGGGTGGAGATAACATAAATTTTTTTGAAGGTCTACAACTAGGTAATTGACTAAAAACTCGCTTATTATTAATAACAATATATTTTTTCTTCTTCTTCATTGTTTATTTATGTATTTTATAAATAAATGATCAATTTATTAGTTATTATTTAAAAGTGGTCATGAGGATGATTGAAAAATGACAAAACCATGTTTTGCAAAAATCTAAATATCCAAGGTGAGCAAAAATGTTAGGTACCACTGTACCACTGAAAAGACAATACGAGTACCCACTAGAAAAAGCCTTCTACATAAATTTGAATGGAAGCCACTGACTTGGTACCTTTTGGTTCTAGCTCATTTAGCACTAAAATATGTAATAAAAACCAAGACCTGTTTGTAAGTAATAATAATAATAAGTATAATAATAATAATTAAAAAACTATTTCTGAAAAAATAAGAAAATACACAGATTTAGGAAATGAGATTAAAAGAATTTGGCATTCTCGGACTATAAAAATATTGCCATTTGTTATTTCGGCCACTGGCATAATACCTAGATTATCTATATATACCTATCTGATTCAAAATTTAAGCATATTAGATTTGTCAAAGAATTTGTATATAAAAATGCAAAAAGCAGTAATTTTAAATACATGTAGGATTACAAAAGATTTTTTAAATATTTATATTGAGGGATCAGTAGGATTTATAGGTTCAATTAGAAATGCCACAGAGCCGAACCCTCTGATATGAAAATATCTGGAGTCGGTGAATTATATTCCCATTTGGTCTCTAGTAGGTTGACATGTTGTTCTTGTATTGTTTTGTATTTATAATACTTATATAGTGCAATTGCATAGCGTGGATTCACTAGATGATCATTTGGGAAAGTGTATGGAAGGGTTTAGTTTTTCCTTCTTTTTTTTTTTTTTTTTTTTGGGGGGAAAATTTAACCCGGACATTTAAATCTGGTGCGTTAAAAAAAAGAAAAAATAGGAATTATTAGATTCCTGGTCAAATAAAATTATTCATATGACGAGAATGCCAACATTCTTATAAATACTAACCAGGAATTATTAGATTCCTGGTCAAATAAAATTATTCACGCAAAACACTTCAATTATCTCAACCAAACGTATGTTGACAAACTTTCGTCAAACAAATGGTTGAGTATTGGAGAGTTGAGCGCAGAAATAGAAGGATTTATGCTTGCCATTCAAGATAGAGTCAATACTAAAAATTATAGAAAGCATATAATCAAAGATATAAATCAAATTGATGATTTATGTAGAAAATGTTTGGCTTTTCCCGAAACTATAGAACATATTATATCGGGATGTTCTATATTAGCGCCTTCCGAGTATACATTTAGGCACAATCAGGTTTTAAAAATAATTCACCAAAGTTTGGTAATTAAACATAACTTGATTGACTGCCGTAATATAGTACCATATTATGAATATGAACCAAATTCATTTTTAGAAAATGAATTTTATAAAATATATTATGATAAAACTATACTAACAGACAGAACAATTAGTCATAATAGACCTGATATAGTTTTACATGACAAAATTAAAAAAATAACTTTTATCATTGATGTAGCTATTCCAAATTCCTGTAATATTCAAAAAAATATTTCTGAAAAAATAAGAAAATACACAGATTTAGGAAATGAGATTAAAAGAATTTGGCATTCTCGGACTATAAAAATATTGCCATTTGTTATTTCGGCCACTGGCATAATACCTAGATTATCTATATATACCTATCTGATTCAAAATTTAAGCATATTAGATTTGTCAAAGAATTTGTATATAAAAATGCAAAAATCAGTCATTTTAAATACATGTAGGATTACAAAGGATTTTTAAAATATTTATATTGAGGGATCGGTAGGATTTATAGGTTCAATTAGAAATGCCATAGAGCCGAACCCTCTGATATGAAAATATCTGGAGTCGGTGAATTATATTCCCATTTGGTCTCTAGTAGGTTGACATGTTGTTCTTGTATTTATAATACTTATATAGTGCAATTGCATAGCGTGGGTTGACTAGATGATCATTTGGGGAAGTGTGTGAAAGGGTTTAGTTTTTCCTTCTTTTTTTCCTTTTTTTTTTTTGGGGAAAATTTAACCCGGACATTTAAATCTGGTGTATTTCAGCCGAACAGAGCGGTGGGTGCAATACTCTGTCTGCCATAAAAAAGTATACATTACATAAAATGGATTTACATACTTTATAAAAAAGAAAAAATAAAATAATATAAAAAGATTTAAAAAGAAATATATATACACATATTTAGTACTTGTATATCTACTACGGGGGCTTCAGATGAATTCTCCATGTTTGGTGAAGAGGCGCGCCCTGCCACTGGGCCACGGCCTGGACGAGAGTGTTCTCCGATCTTTGGTAGCGCTGTCTCAACCCGGCTATTCTGTGGCGCATCAAAGCGGCGAACCCATGTACCCTTCCTTCTGCGAACATCTGCGAGGCACTGCATCGCCAAGGTAGGCCGAATAGCGCCCTATATGCGTTATTGTATTGTACTCGAAGTGTGTTCATGACGCCTTGTGAGTATCTTGTCCATAGTTCGCCGGTGTAAAAGCTCATGCAGTAGCTCTGGAATATTTGCTTCTTCACCGGAGAACTGCACCTGTTGAATCTCCTGGCGAGCATGTTGGCTCGCACGCTTAGTACTCTTCTTTGGCGTTCTATGTCATTTTTATCATTTAGGTCATCAGTGACGACATGCCCCAAATATTTTATTTCACTGCAGATTTTGACATTGTCTCCGCCGAGGAGAATGGGTGGAATGACAGTAGGACCAGTATTTGCTTTAAACACCAGCAATGATGACTTTTTGGCATTGTACATCAAACCATGACGTTTTCTCATTGCCCGTAATAAATTTTCAAAACCAATTTATGTTACAAAATAAAAAACTTCTTTCCAATATTGGTTAGAAGGTAAAAGGTAAAAATTGTCATGAATGGCAATCACTCTGATCTATTTAGCTATCATTTTATTCTAAATAATTATATATTTTTATTCCACTACTATAATAGTCTCCTTTAACAGAAGCAATCTTCCGGACAAGCCCTCCATTGATATGCTTGGTGTAACTCTAAGTGACCAGCTCAGATATGGGGGCTCCATCGAAGCCAGAGTTAAGTTAGCCTGTCAAAAACTGGGGGTACTACACAGGGCCCAAAGATACCTGAAAAAACTCTTAGCTCTGTGCAGAAACGAGCGGTCCATCCGATAGATTCTCCTAATTTAACAAACGGATTGCAATCTTTAGAGCACAGGGGTCGGGCGGGAATGCTATCCTTGTTCTACAGGTATTTCAATGGAAGATGCTCCGAGGAACTAGCATCGTTGATCCTTTCGGCACCGGTGCGTAGTCGGGAAGCACGCGGAAGCGTGTCCAACATATGTATACAGTTGACATTTGTCACATGAGAACGGGTCGCTTCTTCGACTCGTTCTTGTGTTCAACAGCTTGGCTGTGGAACGATTTGCCGGCCTTTGTGTTTCCTTCCTACAACATGGGTCTCTCCAAGACCAAAGTTCATTCCTTCCTCTTCTCAATAAGATCCTCTACACAGCATCTCAGATGACCGTAGGCCCTGAGGGAAATTATTTTCCTCAGGGCCTCCTGTGTGGAGTTAATGTAAAAAAAAGCCATACCCACTACCCATTATCGTAAAAATCTACATGTTGCATTACTTTCACGAATCTTTCGTTGATGCGGTCAGCAGTACAGCAGTACTATTTTGCTATGTTAGTATTCGGTGCGGTAGGGTAAAGATATATATTTTTTTACAATTGCTCCACACAGGAGGCCCTGAGGAAAAAAAATCCTAGCCTATGTCATCTTTCGTGATTAAGTGTGGAGGGTCTTTTAAGGAAAAGGAAGGAGAGGAAGTTCTGGGAAGGAAAAAGGAATGAGAAGTGGGTGGGAATCTGGGGGTCAATGTGTCCAGGAGTGACGTATGAATTCATCCCTCCAAATGCGGTGCACGGCGATAGGTCGAGAGAGTCCGGTTGGAGAGGTCTAGGTTAGGTATCCATCGACCAGTCTCTCCCGATCCGGCCCGCCACGCAGTAGGTGGGCAAACGCATTCGCCGCCAATACCTAGACAAACCTGGACCCCATGAAACCGAGCACCCTTGAAGTCACTAAACGTCACGAACCACTTGAGGTGACCTGTGGCGGGGATGTTGGTTATCCAATAAATGGTTCCCAGGGCGGCGGTGCCCATACCCGCCTCCAAATTGATTAAGTAATTAATTTCTTAACGATATACATGGTATCTGGAAATAAGTGGTACTTCGGGAAACTGAATAAAATACATCACATTTGGAGTCGATTTCGTGGTACAACATTTTTTTATATGAATACCTCACAAGAGTCCCAGCTCATAAATATACAAACCACCCACGTCCCAGCTTCTCCCATCTGGAGCCAGTGAGACTGTGGCATCCCCAATTGGGGTATGTTGTGAGGCTGAAAGTAGTGGGGGAGTGGAAGGAGATGGGAAAGTGGAAGGTGGGGAAGTACCTGGCTATTCAGATCTGGTCACCAAACACGGCTAATGCCATTTCAAGCAACGTTTCAATTCTGAATGGTGGTCTTACACCAGGGTGATACTGAGAGTATCTTCCACTCTGGAATGTGTTGCAAATATACTATACAATGAAATAATTGTGAAATAACACAAATTATTCAAATAAAATTTATTTGCCCACGCCGGGATTTGATCCCGCGACCTTCGGATTGCGAGTCAAGAGCCTTACCCCTAGACCACTCCGGCCGTCAACTAATTGATTTGAGCTTTTGTTTTCGAGTAAATTGAAATTTTTAGGTCTAATTTGAGAAAAAATAGGTTGCTAAGGGATTACTATAATCTGATTGCTGTCTTTTAAAATGCGTCGAAAGACTCAGTTCCAAAAGTTTTTAACCCTTTAGTCGCCGAAAAAAAAAACATAAATCTAAATCATAAATGCGCAAATCGAAAAAAATGTTTTTATCGGATTCTCTATGTGATACAGATTTACCAGTTTACCGCTTAGATTACGTTAGCAGTTTTTCTTTGAATCTAGACCCCCCCCCCTTGGTGAGATAAATTTGGGCCACTTCGTAATTATTTTCAAGTAGACGTCATGTATAATATAATATCATAAAAAATATCACAAAGGGGGTATGTGTAAGAATTATGCGACATCTTAAATAATGCTGTACAAATATATATTATAATCATAGTAAATAATATCATTTTAAATTTACGATTTTTTTTCAAAATAGCACCCAAATAATGTCAAGGTTCTTATATTTACATTTTGGTCATATATTTTTAATTTAATTTTGCTAATTTAATTTTCCCTCCCCCCTTTTGAGCTCACGTAATTAATGTATGCCCCTTATAGATACCACTGTGTAAAATCGGCAATCCCAGTCCACAGGATCCTCCTAAAGAATATTTTTTTAGGAAGCATAACTTTACTTGCCAAATTGTCTTGTAAATTAAACTGATGTAGAAATTATCGGTGGCATAGGGGTGGCGCATTAGACCCTGGTAATTATTTATTTACGGTACAAGTACCTGCATTTGAAAACACAATAAAAGATTTTATTAAAGAGATTTTATCATGTGATTTGTTTCGCACAAAATTTAATGGAAATAGTTAGGTACCTATCAAAGTAGGATCCGAGAAAATGTCAATGCATGTCTAGAAAAACAAGTCAGTTAAGGGTTGAGTTTCCGTTTTCTCTAAATGCACTCGCGTCTGTGTTTCCACTCTATGAAACTACCCGATCCATGAATGTTGCGCAGGAAGCCCAGTTTGGGTCTAATGCGCCACCCCTACGCCACCGATAATTTCTACGTCAGTGAAACTAAGAGAACCATTCTAGGTCCTCGTTAAGTTATATAGTTCAACAAAAGAAAGGTTTAGTTCCCCATAAATAAAACCCGAATGACTGAACCCGCTGCGTATACTGCAGATTATTGGAAAGACACGTAAGCTGACATTTTTCTTTAAAATTTTCTTGTGTTCTTTTTAGATTCGTACTATAAATGTCATTTCAAGGTTGGGAATAAAAAATATCACAAAGGGGGTATGTGTAAGAATTATGCGACATCTTAAATAATGCTATACGAATATATTATAATCATAGTAAATAATGTCATTTTAAATTTACGATTTTTTTTCAAAATAGCACCCAAATAATGTCAAGGTTCTTATATTTACATTTTGGTCATATATTTTTAGCCCCAATGTTTTATCAATATGATTAAATACCAAGTGAAATGTTAAACGATTCTATAATTCCTACGTACGTGTAGATACGTTTATGTAAAATATAATAATTGTATTATTCAGTATCTAGACGAAATTACGTACGCCTATAAATTAAAATTTACTATTTTTTAATTTTTTATTTAAAGGTTTCTGATGATAGGCCCTGCAGGCGGCGTTTTGGCGGGCTTCGCCCAATTTAGTAAAGTTCCCTGATAGTAAAGTTTGCCCCTTTGTATGTACAATAGCAATTATTAGAATGTGTGTAAAATTTAACTTATCACATGGTTATCTAATCAATTTTCTATCCAAATAAAAACGATTTGTGAAAGCTATCTAACGTATTATGTATGTCGTAAAACTGTGTTCATTTGAAATTCACTGGACGTCTAAAAACTAATTTCTTCTAAATACTTGGAAATTTACTGCCAATCCGAACTCAAGAAGTTAAAGATCGCCACCGAAATGTGTATTTTGACATTAAATTCGAGTTTCTTCCCCCAAACTTCCCTACGGTGGTGTTTTACCAAATCAGTTTGAGATCTCTAAAATTTCAATATTACCGTTTTTTTAATAATAAACCATTTTATACATATTTTGTTGTTGAAGACAAAGCTCAAATATTCGAATTTTGTAATAGCTAAAAGGAAACGATTCTAAAATCGAGTTTCCTTGAAAAAATAATATCAGGCCGAAAAGTTATCGGGACATAAAACCGTGGCAGGAATATCGTCGTACATGAAGTAATAGTTATATTAAGTGAAGTTAATAAATTTTCTGGGTTAGGTCAGGAAGTTTTATTAAACTTTTTTTATTTCGTTGAGCGTTATTTCATTTTTTAAACCCTTAAAAAATTTCTTCTGGGAAAATTGGAAATTTGGAAAATAATTGCGCAGAAAATGGATCGGGAAATTCCTAGCTTCGTTAATTTTCGTTTCTCAATTTTGAAACTTTTTTGCAGTTTGAAACTTTAACGGTTCTCTTTGAAAATAACAGAGTGCGCCACTTCCGTTTACATCAATCCAAACTGTACAGCACATTAAGATAATATAAAATAATACTAGAATCAAATCTGCCTAGCAATTCCGTATTTTTGTGAGATCGTTATTGGATAACGGACTAATCTCCTGTCAGATTTGTGTGATTTTTATGGCTGTTACTTGCGTTTTCTACGTACAACGTATATTAAATGAGTAAATAATCATGCGTACTTGCAGGAATTCATGTTTAAATCGATCTAAACTAAAATTTGTGACGTAAAAATCACACAAATCTGACAGAAGGTAACGTCCGTTATCCAATAACGATCTTACAAAAAATACGGAATCGCAAGCAGATGTAATACGAAACCGGAAAATATAATACGTATGCGAAAAAAACAGTGCTGCGTAATATATGTACAATAAAACATCTACCCATTCAACCTTTTCCCCGAATAAATCCAATTCTAAAAGCTCTTTAAAATTACAAAAATAAAATAATGTTATATTGAGTGCTCAAAAACTTAAGTAATTTCATTATCATTATTTGTTATTCCTTCGGATTGGCTCCTATTTTAGGCAAAAAACATAACACGAAAAAGCTTTTTATGTGGAAATGTTATTATGTATTAGGTCCGACAGCATAAAATATAATTATTATAAAATGGCGCGTGGGTTGAATGGTTTTGGGAGTGCTAATACACGTTCGAGTTAATTTAATTATACTATTTTTCATAAAACTCCACGGACTGAAGTGCTTCTATTACGTCCTCTATGCTGAGGGATAATGTTAAGTATGTATGTTGGAGGGATATAGAGTAGGGTGAATGTCTGCCCATTCATACCTAATAACTAAATATTAATAAAAAAATTCATACGATATTGAATGTAATTATTATAGTTCATCTTCAACTGCAATCGTGCAAATCGTAACTACTAGTATAATGCAGAAATCTGTTTTTGAAGCAGCAAAAATAATGAGCTTCTGTCGTTATGAAATTTGGAAAGATTTTTTTTCTCTTTAGAACAAGGGCGGATCCAGGATTTTTTTTTCTGGGGGGGGGCACATTGGGCGGACGGGCAAAAAAATCAAGAATTACTTTTATTTTTTTCTAGGGGGGGGGGGGGGGGCCCAAGGGGTGTACGCGCAAAAGAATCAACAATTACTGTTAGAAATAAACTTGAAGTACCTTCAAGTATGTATAGGAAGGTCTATGACAGTGTCAAAACATAGAATAACATAGAAATAAAAAAAATAAATGAATAACATATAAAACATCGAAATAAATAAATATAAAAATTAAATGTTTAATAAAGACGATTTTCTGTACTGTGATGGAATCTCCACAGTACACAAAAATACCGTCTGGGGGGGTACACAAAAATACCCCCCTAAACCCGCCCTAGCTTTAGAATATATAGGTCAACACTTTTCAGCTCGTGATGACATTTCCGTCATAAGAAATACTAGTGCATTTAAATGATGGTAAAATTAGAAAATGGGTGATCATTTTTGTTGTTGATTATAAATTTATTTTTTTACAACAAAGGTTTCAGAAGAACTCGCTTAGTAATCAGCAGTTCATAACGATCAAATCGTTAGCTTTTACAACATTAACTTTGATTCTGAAAATAGAAATCAATGACGATTCACGGTAACGGTACCGTGACGGCATAAAAAGGCAATAAATATACGTTCCTTAACACAATAACGCTGCAGCTCTTTCAAAAGATGAGATACACATTGTACGTAGGTCTGTTTCCTCCGAAGGAAAAAGTCATCATTTTCTTGCATCTCTCTCTCACACCGCACCGTGACGTCTCCGTAGACCCCTACCAATAGCCGTAACGATAATTTTGAAATATAGTTAGATACAAGAATAATATTGAAGTGTGAGTGAATTCCAAAAAGTCAAAAACATCAAATGTCAATGCTTTTGCTTTTGTTCTTAAACATATAATTTTGTGCCATTTACAAACATGTGTTTATTTAGTATTTTTTAAACAGTCATAGTACAGTGAAGAAAGATTTTTTTTGTTTAATTTCTCATAACAAGAGAAAAAATTACTAACTAATGAAAACATTAAAAGGTTGCTGCAGTTCTTTCTTAAGCACTAAATAACAGTTGAAAATGAGACAAAAGGTGAACGTAAGTCTGCACCCCCCCAAAGCAAACATACAATAATTATCATACA
This sequence comes from Limnephilus marmoratus, assembly GCA_917880885.1. Classification (NCBI taxonomy): domain Eukaryota; kingdom Metazoa; phylum Arthropoda; class Insecta; order Trichoptera; family Limnephilidae; genus Limnephilus; species Limnephilus marmoratus. Next base: position 40,312,032 of record OU862909.1, on the reverse strand, counting down.
TCTCCCTCACACGTATAAAGAAAAGGAAACGCAATTCCCGACGCAAAAAAGTAGCACTTTGGAAGAAACAGTCACACGTATTTTGTGTGTCTCACCATTATTTAATGTGTAAGAAAGAGCTGCAGAATTATAGTGATAAGGAACAGTAGCGGATTTAGGGGGGGGGCACGTGCCCCCGTGCCCAGACGGTATTTTTGTGTACTGTGGAGATTCCATCACAGTAAATAGTTAGAAGCTAAAACTGTCTTTATTAAACATTAATTTAATTTTTCGATTGTTTTGACAATTTCATAAACCTTCCTATAGATAGGTACATACGTGAACTTGTAAAAATAAACTTGAAGTATGATATGGCGTCCGCCCCTTGTGCCCCCCCCAGAAAAAAATCCTAACAGCAATTGTTGATTTTTTGACCGTCCGCCCCTTGTGCCCCCCGCAGAAAAAAAACCTAACAGTAATTGCCCTCCCCCAGAAACAAATTCTAACAGTAATAGTTGATTTTTTCGCCCGTCCGCCCCTTGTGCCCCCCCCAGAAAAAAATCCTGGATCCGCCCTTGATAAGGAACGTATGTTTATTGCCTTTTTTGACTTCATGGTAACGTAACCGTGAATCGTCACGGTAATTATAAAAGAGCTCATTCTTGATTTTGGTTTTGATGTCAAAAATAATATCCAACCGAAGTCTGATAAAGATTAATTAATATTATCCAGTTTTACTATAATCATAATTTTCCAAATATATCCCAAGTTTATTATTATTGACTCTGTGTAGAGTTCTTTAGTTATAGGAGTTATTCATAACAAGCACTTATTATTTCGCTATATAGCAAACATGTAACAGAGTGGCCATGATGTTTTATAGCGTGATGCGTGCTGTGGTTATAGCAGAGAAAACTTGTATTATGACTTGCCCTTAGGAAAAATCAATACTTTAACAGAGAACTATACATACATATTAATATTTCACAGACTATGTATTCATTAATGAACTGTTTACGTATATTTTATGTACAGTAATAAAAGGTCAGTCGGTCGTTAAGAAAATCTAGCCAGCAGAGTTTATTTTGGATGTTAGGTACCTGCCTACTTTGTATAACACTTGACATAAAGTTTTGATGGATTGACACGGAAAGGGAAACCATTTTTGCCGGTCACAATCGCTTCGCATTTGGCTTAATGCCACTATACTCGTAGAACGAAGGAACGAAGGCGTTTGGGAGAAAACTTGTCTGTTTAAAAAATCGGTTCCGCGCGTTTTCATCCCGGGACAAAATATCCCCGACAAAATATTCTACGGACAAAACGTCCCACAACAAAATATCTTCTAAACCTAACCTAACAAAAAATGGGACAAAAATAATACAGACATCCTGTAAAGACAAAAAAATATTGTTATCTGTCCCATTTTACTATTTTTGAACAATAATTAATTGACTTTACAGGATGTTAGTATTATTTTTTCCCACGTTTTTGTTAGGTTAAGTTTTAGTAGATATTTTGTTTTGTCTGAATGATATTTTGTCAGAGGATATTTTGTCGGGAATATTTTGTCGCGGGATGAAAACGCGCGTAACCGATTTTTAAACAGACAAGTTTTTCCGGACAAATTTGGTCGGGAATATTTTGTCGGGGATATTTTGTCGCAGGATGAAAACGCGCATTACCAAAAATTCAACCAGCAATAAAAACAGAGTTTTTTTTACTGAAATGCATCTACTTTCAATTTTAGAGCCATCTCTTTGCAGCTAGTAGCCAACTTAAGAGAAATGCGTGTGTACCAAAACCAATGACTATTAGTAGATATTTTGTTGGGGGATATTTTGTCCGTGTGATATTTTGTCGGAGGATATTTTGTCGGGGATATTTTGTCGCGTTTTTTTACTATAATGCATCTATTTTCAATTTTTGAGCCATCTCTTGGGCAGGCTAGTAGCTAACTTAAGAGAAATGCGTGTGTACCAAAACAAATGACCAAATAAAATACCCTATGAGAGAACTTGGCAAACCAATAAAAATACTTTCCAAACGGTTATATCAAAATGGCGGCCAAGATGGAACCAAAATTTCTTCCTTATAATATGAATAATAACAATGGAAACCGCCGCCAGTTTTGCATAACCATTTGGACAGAATGTTCGGTCGGTATGTCCTACCCAAGTCTACGTTATGTCTAAGTCCTTGTCTTAGGTATTTTGTTTAGTCATTGGGTTTGTGTGCGTGAGTACCACCAAAAGTTTATAAAAAGCATTTTCATCGACAACGAGTCTACTACCGAATGCAGCTTGATCGGATGTCGAGAAGTTAGTTAATTTCCACTTCCAAGATTTGCATTCATTAATATCCGAAAACAAAATCGAAATTCAAATAGAAGATTTGAAAAGGAGAACCAATTTAAGGTTATTACAAGCGATGTTGCGATCTAGTGGGTTTCCGAAAACCATTTTATTAAAAATAAAATAAAATTTCCGGAAATTTTCTTCGAACATGAAATTTATCAGTTTTTAAAATCATCTATTTGAATTTCGATTTTGTGCCACACGCACACACACACGAATTTATTCGAAGTTGGCTACTAGCTGGCCCAAGAGACAGAGCAACTAGGTAGAAAATTTAAAATAGGTGAACTTTAATAAAAAAAATTGTTTTGTTGATGTTTTTTTTTTTAAAGAAAGGAAAACAGAGAGCCGAAAATGTAGCTTGTGTTGTGATGGAAGACTTAGCCAGCCGAGGAATCGAACACAGGGTGGGACCCAAGCGCGATGCCTAATTAACCACTGACAGGTCAAAATCGGGTTAATTTTTTCTGTTTTGTTCATTTGTTGATAATTCATATAAAAATATTTGGAAGAGAAGGTCCATAAAATGATACCAGGCGAAAAGAGTAAAGCAAGGGCGGATTTAGAAGGGGGGTATTTTGGTGTACTGTGGAGATTCCATCACAGTACATACTTAGAAGCTAAAACTATCTTTATTAAACATTTAACCTTCCTATACATACTTGAACTTGTAGAAATAAACTTGAAGTATGTACTTCAAACTTTGTAATTGTAGTTTTTTTTCCCCTTAGGAAAAAATCCTACCAGTAATTGTTGATTTTTTTGCCCGTCCGCCCCTTGTGCCCCCCCCCCCCCCCCCTAGAAAAAAATCCTAACAGTAATTGTTGATTTTTTTGCCCGTCCGCCCCTTGTGCCCTCCCCAGAAAAAAATCCTGGATCCGCCCTTGGAGTAAAGCCTTTGCCGGTACTTACATTTTTTTTCACCTTTTGATTCACTTTGCTTTTTCTTTTCGTGAGGAATTACAGGGAATTTTCTCGAGGCATTACATTTAAATGTATGCAGCCTTCCAATCAGTGGCGTAGCTAACATGGGTGGCACCCGGGGCGGAAAACGCGGTGTCACCCCCCCCCCCCCCATTAATTTTTTTTTTGAGAAATTCAAAACACAATTTTTGACTTCTTAAAATATAAAAAAACATTTCTAGCAGTTAAAAAAAATATTATCCTCAAAATTAAAACACTTTTAAAAACACTAACAGAATAACAGCCTTTTCAACAGTCGATAGGTGATAATTTCCTTCGCAAGTTCCCGTCAATCACAATGTACGAAAGAAATGAGAATGACACAGGGAAAAAGCGAGGAATATTTCACGGGAACCCCCAATAAATCAATAAATAGTAAGAGCTAGGAACGAAAATAAAATAACAGAATTTTTGGGGAATGCTGACCCACCGAGCCATATAGCTATAAATAATAACAGAGTTCCGGGTGGAGTCTTCAATTCTAATATGCTGCAAAAATCTGAAGAAAATCATTTGCTGTCATGTAAACATAATAACCAATACTTAGGTTAAAACCAGTTTTGTTTTCAGAGTGTTACGATAAAATTTCAATCGTGAAATAGTAAAGGGGGCGTTCAAGTGTAACATAACGCAATTTTTGAAAATTTTTGACCCTCTCTCCCCCCATGCAACGCGTCGTAACATTTTTCTGCACCTCCCTCCCCCTAAACGTTACGTATCACCCAAGTGACTATTTTTACCTAAAAGTCCCAATTAAATTGCGCAAAGTACTGGAAAGTCGCTTAAATACCTTTTTCTTGTTTTAATCACGTTTGCGGTAAAAATAAAACAAGAGATTTCAAACTCGCAATAGGTCCATGCGTATATTGTTTATTTTATTGTTTTAAATTGTAATTCATAAATATATTGGGAAAATATTATTATTTTTATCGGCCTTTCATTCCTTCCGGATCTCCAAAATTTAATACTGTCTTACCTTTAATACACCTACGTGGTTTTACAACACATATTTCGTTTTACATTTTAGTTACACTGAGGAGGCCCAGAAGAAAGTAATTTTACAAAGGTTTCCATATGGAGCAACACTTTACTCCACTATGATTCATAAGCTTACTCAGAGTGGAGTAAAACCTTTTTCATGATCTGAATGCAGTTATGCAAGTCCCCAAAACGAAGATTTAAAAGTCCACAGTATGGTTCACAGAAGAGAAAACCGTTTTCATGTCCTGATTGTAACTATTCGTGTTCTCAAAAGGGATACATATGAAGTCAGTTGCTGATTCAGTGTGGAGAAAAACCTTTTTCATGTTTCAACCGCAACTATTCATATACTATGAAGAGAAATCTAAAAATCACACGTTTACCGAATGTGGAAAAAACTTATTTCATGTCCTGACTGCAACTATTCTTATTCTCGAAAAAATAACTAAAACGCACTTGCTAACTCACAGTGATGAAAAACGTTTTTCTTGTCCCGACTGTGTCTTTCAGCACTAATAAACACGCTAACACAATAATAACTTCTTCACTAATTCACGTCAGTCCATAGATAACAATTCACTTCACGAGTATACGTTAATCACAATATACGAACGAAATTAGAATGACACAAGAAATATTTCAGGGAAAACCCCGACTAAGCTAGGAACAAAAAAAACATTTTTCGGGAATCCCCGACCAACCAAGCCATAGAGCAAAATAACAGTCAGTGTTAACGTGTAAAATATTTTTTACGGCAATTTTGCACTTTCGTAAGTTTTTTCTCCACGTTCGAGTGTCACCCCCTCCTCGGGTGGCACCCGGGGCGGTCCGCCCCCCCCCCCCGCCCCTCCCTCGCTACGCTACTGCTTCCAATGTCACTTACTTTATCAGTATCTACACTATAAACGCTTGCAATCACAAAATTTTCCAAATTCTTGAGACTTCTCAATTTCTTCATTACTTCATATATTAGTAACTGTAAATGTTTTTTTTTTTTTTTTTTTTTTACAGTGAATACCGCACAAGAATCTCAACTGCTCCCGTCTGGAGCCAGTGAGACTATGGCATCCCCAATTGGGGTATGTTGTGAGGCTGAAGGTAGTGGGGAGGGGAAGGAGGTGGGGAAGAGGAAGGTTGGGAAGTACCTGGCTATTCAGATCTGGTCACTAAACACGGCTAAAGCCATTTTCAAGCAACGTTTCAATTCTGAATGGTGGTCTTACACCAGGGCGATACTAATAGTATCTTCCACTCTGGAACATGCCGCAAATATACTATATATTATTTTAAATGAATTAATTGTGAAATAACACAAATTAATCAAATAAAATTTATTTGCGCATGCCGGGTTTGAACCCGCGACCTCCGGAATGTGAGTCAAGAGTCTTAGCCACTGGACTACGGAGGCCGTCAAATGTGCATTTAAAATAAAATAAAATAAATAAATAAATAAAAATAAATAAATATTCGCCCTATCTTCGCACATTTTTTAGAACTCATTTTTATTTAAACTAACATAAAATAGACCCGTTCGTGTTCATCGTTCAACTAAAAAATCCGACATATTAATGTGTAGGATAAAAAATAAAGAATATCTACTGAGAAGTAGGCTTGTTGAAAAAGTATCGATACATCGATATTTTTAATTCAATATATCGATATTTTTAGCCGATATATTTTGATCCGATATATCGATACAAAATATCCAATATCGAAAATTGTATCAAAAACGATATTTTTTTAAATTTATGTATTTAAAGTCACTAGAATCCAAAACCGTACAGGAACGAACGGAAAAAGTAACTATTGGGTCATGACATCTGGCGGTTGAAATTTTAACAATTAATAGCTTACAAATCTAATGTCTTTGCATTAGTATTTGTGATCACTAATACTATCTCATGTGTGTAGGTAGGTACATACATAGAAATGTATGCTATTTTTCGCCATTTTTTTCTAAGCCACTCCTATGTGTTGGTTCCCAGTTGTCTATGATTATTGACTATACCTTGTTCCAAACACGAAGTCCTTTTTGACAGATTAATACGCCAATAGAATGTTACTGAGACGCATACTTTGTATGCGTCTCAGTTTACATATAAGTTAGAAGACAGCTTTTTAGTTTTTGATATTTTTGTAATTATTACCTAATAAAAATGAATACTGATAAAAATACCTTCATTTTTATTGAGATTTTTGTACATTAAAAAAGCACATTGTGTACCTATTGATAATATTGACCTGAATACACTATTATTTAAAAAACGCAAAATCTCTTGAAAATTTGACCGATATATCGATATTTTTTCCTCGATATATCGACGTCGATATTGATATTTTAATAAATATCGATACATCGATATATCGATATTTTTTTCACTTTCGACATCACCTACTGAGAAGGGACATTCATTATTCTCTCCCATAATGCATTGGACATTTATTGTTTTCTCCGATAATGGTATTTTTTATATTAACGTCATCGTTTTCATACACCCTGTAAATGCCCGATGAAACTATAAATCTATGGCTAACAGATTGCATAGTTAACAAAAAAGTCCGACTTTCATTGTTTTCTCCCAACGTCTTTCGGGTATTTTCTGGAAACCCGTCTTTACGGAAATCTCTAGTTGCAAACCTATAAATGGACTTATCATACGTAGACCTATTTAACAAGGTGGTAATTCAAGACATGGGGTAGTTATTTGAACGTTTGAATCTGATAATATTTATATGTTTATGAGGCACATGTTTCCAGGAAAGTATTTTACATTATAATATGCCGTTGAGCCCCTTTATAATTACCGTGACGATTCACGGTTACGGTACCGTGACGGCAAAAAGCAATAAACGTACGTTCCTTATCGCTATAATGCTGCAGCTCTTTCTTACACCTTAAATAATGGCGTGACAAAAGATGAGACACACAGAATACGTGTGACTGTTTCCTCCAAAGTACTATTTTTTCCTTGCATTTCATTTTAAGGGAGATGTACGATAACTATTGTATGTTTCTTTTGGGGTGTGCAGACATAAATTCACCGTTTGTCTCGTTTTCGACCTCTCCTGATAATGTAGTTCTCCTAATCCTGCAGCTCTTTCGTTAGAAATTTTTGAAACAGGATTTTACGTTTATAACAAAAGCAAAACCATCAGAGTATTGACATTTGACGTTTTTTAAAAAATTTTGAACATTTCAATATTATCCTTATAATTATATTCCATGCTTTCAAAATTATTGTCACAGCTAGTAGTATCGTAGTGGGTGGGTGGTTTGTATATTTATGCGTAGTGGTCTACGGACGTCACGGTGCGGAGTGTGTGAAAATGATCACTTTTTTTCCCTTGGAAGAATCGGACCTTTCGTACATTGTGTATCTATCTCATCTTTTGAAAGAGCTGCAGTATTATAGCGATAGGCAAAGTATGTTTAGTGCCTTTTTTGCCGTCACGGTACCGTAACCGTGAATCGTTACGGTAATAATAAAAGCTTTCGTTAAGTAGGTAACTACGAAGTAAGTTTTCATATCAATTATTAAACAGCAATCTTGAATATCAACAAAAACTCGAGAACGGTGAGCCACGGAGTTATGAAATTTAAACAGCACTTGTCTGGAACCCAATCATCAGTAGGTATCAAAGGTAACCACAACTTGCTATGTAATTTGCATCAAGAACAGTGGTGGTTCGAAATATCCATTTACAGATTGACATGATATCTATCTATGATAATAATTATCTGCGGAAATAATTAGCGAGCGATTTTTGATTTTCATGAAATTAAATTGTTCAATAAAAATTGAAACAATAGCGTTGAAATCTCGGGCAAAGCTGGGTAGTAATTATAATTGTTTTTAAAGCTATATCTAAAGTCATAAAATAAGTATACTAGCCATCACAACTTTCATCGCATTCCGTGGTATATCCCAGAGGGCTTCCACCATGCACGTATTTACACTTTTCATTGGTATAGGCCACTTCATTTGCGCCGCCCCTTCCTCCTTGTTAGAAGTTGCCCCCTAACATAATCACTCACTTGTAGGCTTTTATTAGGTGACATACAATTTAAAAAAAAAATATATTCAAATATAGGTTAAGTAGGTATTCAAAAATGAAATAAAGAGTGAATTATTCGTAAAATAAAAGTGTAACATGAAACAAGAATTACAATTTTTTACGGGATTTTTTCTTTGACAAAATCATTTATAATAGCTTCATAGTTGCTTCTATGCATAGAAGATCCGAAGAGTAAAGTTGTCCAGCCGGATGGTGACTTACAATGCGCGGCAGTTGATATCTCCGTTATTTTTGGGGAAAATAATTGAAAATTTTAGAATTTACTCTTGAATATATATGTGTAAAATGAACGCAATATACAAATAAAAAATTATGTATTCCTTATGTGTTAAAAAAAATCATGAAAATCACTCAAAATACTAGGTCCTATACCTATTTCTCCCCTTAAACGCTCGTGCAATAAAGGTAGTCCACTTCCAAAGCATTTTTTGTGAAATATTCGCATCACAAACACCGGTCCCGTATTGGACCGTTGGGAATTAAACGACACAAATCCGCGGTCCCGTACGGGACCACTGAGCGTCTAAAGGTTAATAGATAGAAAACTCTATTATAATCGTACACAAAATTAACGGCTTACCAAAGCGAGCGAGCGCCGCCCCCCGACCTCTGCCGCCCCTAGGCCGCGGCCTATAAGGCCTATTGGCAAATCCAGGACTGCTTCCACCATGCACGTATTTGCGAAAATATAAAAAGTAAAGAGCGACTTGTTTAACGGGAAAACTCTGTTGACATAAAATAAAACTGTTTGATAGTTTTCCACATTTCCCGCTGGTAAGCTCCACGGCTACACCGCACTATAACCTATAACGGCGTTATTACCTCCACACCAGTCAGATTAAGAATTGTGAAGAACAAAACTGGGTAGAGAGTCTTACGGCTAATAACAGTGATATAAACATGTCGTTGATGATGTGATAAGAAAGATTATTAACATACAAACATTATTTAATTAAAGCTGTTTGTCAGCGCTTCTCAGCTGGTTTATAATCAAACTAGCAGACCCGGCCACACGTTGCTGTGGCTAACGAAACACAACGCCATAACCCAACCTTTATAAAATCCACACCACCCGCTTGCCAGCTGCCCGCTGCCCGCTGCCTGAATTGAATATTTGAATTTATCGGCTTTTCTCTACTATAATAAGCAAACCTTCTCCTTGAATCAATCTATCTATTGGTGAAAACCTCATGAAAATCTGTTTCGTAGTTTAAAAGATCTATGCGCACATACATTTTGAGCGACTTCATTTTATACTATGTAATGCAATTCGAGCGATCGCCACTAATTATACAATGCTTGCGAAGCAACACTGGATATTTGAAAAGGGAAAATCAAATACCTACTTACTCTAGAACATCTATTTTCCAATTTCTTCCGTAGAACGAATTTCAAAAGTGACTATAGTACGGCCCGGCAGCCGTTTTAAATCGCACAAAAATATGTTTTCTTTGAATTTCTCGGCTTTTCTCTAATATAATTTACATGTATTATATACATATAAACATTCCTCTTAAGTCACTCTATCTATTGGTGAAAACCGTATGAAAATCCGTTGCGTAGTTTAAAAGATTAACGCGCACATCCATTTTGAGCGACTTCATTTTATACTATGTAATTTATACATATAAACATTCCTCTTAAGTCACTCTATCTATTGGTGAAAACCGTATGAAAATCCGTTGCGTAGTTTAAAAGATTAACGCGCACATCCATTTTGAGCGACTTCATTTTATACTATGTAATGATGATGATGATGATAATGATGATAATGATGATGATGTAATGATGATGATGATGATGATAATGATATCATTTCAACTGCAATCACCGAAAAAACGGCACTTAAAACTTAAATTGAAAATTTTTTCAGAGGTCCCCATTTATCTTTTTAAATACGTAATACCTTTTTGAGTTGTCAGTGTTAAAAATAATATTGCTTGATAACATTGCACGTAAGTACATCGACAATATTTAAGATTCAACAATCTTATCAAGGAATCCCAAAAAAATATTGCCATATGTAATAAAATTTTTGCCAGAGTTCGGAATTTCCCTAGATTTTGGGCTGATTTCCCTTTTCCCTAAAAGAAAGTTTTCTCCCCTAGATCTAGGGAAATTTCCCTAGATATTCCATCACTGATCCCACGGCAGATGGTAGATATTCCTTCCATACCCGGAGAGATTCACGAAAGTACGACTCCAATAGTATCTACTTACTCCTGCCAGCCGACGTTCCTCACGCTAGCTATTAACGTAAGTGGCGCCATCTTTTGGCATTACTTTAATTCGGTTCTGTAAGTAGATTTGTAACAAACTCCACGTACAAAAATGATTTTGCGTAAGGCGCGGCATCAGAGTTGTACTCGTAATTGGATTCTTACATTTCAACCGTACAGACGTTAGCGTAATAATAACGTCAGATTTGAATGGAATAACTTTTGAAAGTTATACCCATCAATGTTAAATATGTCATTAAAGAAGAGAATAATACTAATAAATCAAAACGCAACTGGGAATCGAACCCAGAATCTCTTCTCTTACCGGGACATAGCGCCTTAAGAGCGTTTAACCAGCCAGCGGACGAAAATCCGCATTTCGTCGAAAGTTGTTCTTACGATCGTGCAGGGCGGTTACAATGAGAAAGATTAATTATTCTCCGTACCAGCTTTTTTAAATTATAACTCAATATCGAATTTATTTCGATTCAAATTAGCTTTAATTTATACCTTCATCCAAAAATGCTGAAAGGCGTGATGATAAAACTATTAAAATAATGTACTTTTTATAGTTATTTTTTGATTATAAGTATTTATCATTTTTCAATAATGTCTAAATTTAATAAGAATGTTAAAAAAAATCTGAAATATATTAGTTTGTAAGTGCGCAAATAAATACACAAACGGACCAATTTTCGCCAAGAAAAACATGTAGATACGTACATATTTTTTAATGATTTTATTGAAACTAAAATTAAAATTCTAAAACATACGTTTGCTAGATAATGTATTGATTTATTTTACTGCATGATTTTATTATTTGAAATGGGTGTGGTATAATACAAAAACTTTTTTGAAAATTGAACAAATATGCCAACGACCTATGGAATAACCTTATTATACTAAAAATGAAAAAAATTTCTCAAAATTTATTACATAAGAATGCTAGATAAAAGAACAATCTTTCGAAATCCATTTATAATTTTTTGTGGAAAAGAGTTAATACGTCTAAAAACTTTTTTGAAAATGACGTATTTCCGGTTTTCTCTGGTAATGCCCTCTTAACCAACTCGGCCATTGGGACCTTTGGAACCAAAGATATTGAATTTGAATATCTTTGTTTAGAACCATTGGGAAAGGTTCGACCTAGACAGGTTTTTCGTTCTCAGCCAAGACCGAGACCGAAAATAAATTAAAATCTATTTAAATACATGAAATATGTTTTTAGTATTTTAGGTATTCCTGCGCAAAGGATTAATACATAGTGTGCCGTTTAAAAAAAGTGAAAAAATCGTTGATCGCAAGAAAAAATATTTTGTCAAATATAGGTAATATTACCTGCCCAATAAAATGGACAGATATAAAAAAAGGATCTCCACGGTTTAAATACCCATAAAAAAAAATCATGGGGTCATCGCCGACCCACTTGGTTACGGACGTTATGTTTGTTCTATAGAGAGTTATAGGTCTCGCAAGTTAAGTTGACTTCATCACAGTACTCACACAGATGCAAAACTTTCATACAGCGTGTTTCGTTTTAGGCTTTTAACAAAAAAGCAATTAATAATTATTTCACAATTGAGAATTCGAATCCAAAGCGTGTTTTAATCGGTAACATAAAACTAATGTTGTTTTACAACATTTTTATAGAAATACTGAAGATTTGGGAAGAAAAATAAGTTTATTAACTAAATGTGATAATCTTCAGGATTGAATTCAAATGGGTATTCATAGCTAACAACATGGTTAAAAAATATTGTGTTATTTAAAAAGATTAATTTATTATAATATTCATACTTATATAGATAATATTTTATAAAGTAAATAATCTATAACAAGCCGCCACATGCCGCTACACGTTTAATAGGCATAGATTTTGAAAAGTAAACGACTGTTAAACTTAATTACCAAAAGAAACATCGGTTTCGGTCGGGAGAGATGGAAAAACATGCATTAAAATTCGGTTTTCAAAGTTAAAAATTTCCCATATAAAACATCTCCATTGCCGCCATTTTTTTGTATGGATTTGACATTTGTAAAGTTTCGTTTAAAACTCAATACGCATGAATTACTTGGTTTACCTAAACCAAGAACCTAATGTTGAAATGAAGTGTGATTTCCAAAATCTGTGCTTAAAAATTTGGCTGCTTATGGATTATTTATTTTTTATAATTATGTGTTAGCAATCATCAGCAACAGTAATTATTTAATTATGTATCAGTCATCATCAGCAACTATCTATACGTATATTATCTAAAATATAACAGATTACTAACACAAAGGTACAAAATATTAACTGTTGAATAGGTACTAGTCTGTGATACTCCAGTTGCTAAGACGTCAAATCATACAAGTCATTTATGCTTAAGTTGACTACCGTTTTTTACATTATGAATAAGTAAAATAATTAGACATACGGAATAAAATTTCACGAGTTGGTCCATTCAGTGATTTGCCACGTTCCGTTTCGTAACAGGACTCCATGATATCGTAATAAATATTACAAACACTCTGTAAATCTACTAATAAAGATTCGAATTAAAAATAAAAACTATTTATTATTCCAAATTTAAAAATTTGTCTTTACACTTGCGAAATGTAGATGCACGTATGTTTAAATTAAAATACGAACCGAATAAATAGAGTAGAACAACCTGTAAGTACAGCCTCAAAAGGGTGTCGTAAGACTTGCCTCTCTTCTAACTACCTAGTTGCAATAAGTGGGCGTAAAGACAGAGAGCCTTATCGGGATTGTGGGCGTCGCTTAACGTTCACACAGATAGAACAATACATCAATACTAAGCATTTTTATTGCTTCCAACTTAAAATGTTTTACCTATCCTATAACACATTAGTTGCGAGTAAATATTATTATTTCCTCCCAAAATTGACTGAATTTTTCATATCGAAACAAATTCCATGAAGTAGCTCGTGGTGCTTCTCTGTTTTCTATAATCTTCTTCCATTTTAATAATCTCCATAATTCCCCCTTTTACGCACGCTTGACTTGGGGAGTAAGATGGTGGATGCGTGACGAGAGCGTTATGAAAAGTGTGATCGGGCGAGGTGAACGGAAGTTGAGAGTGAGATATAAGTTAGTGAAGTTTTATTTCGGTCGTGTGGTCTAAAGCACACTAGTTTTTGAAGTAAAACATCTTTACGCACGCTTGACTTGGGGAGTAAGCTGGCGAATGCGTGATGAGAGCGTTACGAAAAGTGAGGCGAACGCTTCTATTACTGTAGGGGCAAGAGAGAGTGGTGCAAGCACACACTTTCTTTTTCTCTTTCTCTCATAGCTAGTTACGTTACACATTGCAGGCCTATTGTCTGTATCACGATGTAGGAGCAAGAAAGAGCAGTGCGCGCGCACATTTTTTTTCTCTCTTCATATCTTCTATCTATCTATCTATATCTATCTTATATAAATAAAAATGAATCGCCGAAATGTATGTACGCGCATAACTTCCGAACGACTGCACCAAATTGGATAATTATTTTTTTGTTGTGTTTGGATACGCGCCATAAATATGCTATGAGACCATGAGGGCGCCATCTATGGTTTTTGTATTGTATTGAATTTACCTATGAGCCTTGAAATTCAGTATATTCATGCATTTCCTTACCTCTGTAAAGCAGGCAATTACTTCCGACGGGAGTGTGAGTCAAAGCCAAGAGATGTCTCTCCTAGTCAGTCATAAAAACAATTCATCCAATAATTGAATTATTGTTGTACAAGATTTTTGGCACGTATTATTAATATGCAAATTTATTCATTGTTGAAACTTCCTTGCTGTGCGAAACATCTGTTAAGATTATGCAATACCGCCTTGATATTTTTAATGAAAAGAAGTGTCTTTTGTGTTGGACATCGTGAATGAGCTGCATTCTCTGAGTGAGTATTGTTTGTTTTCACTTTGGATTTTGGAATTGCTGGGTCAACTGTTTTTGTGTCACATAGGGAAGAATTCAATTTTTGGTTAATTTACATAGGGTAGTCATTCCCTCGTGTCATTTACACGCCCCTACAATGTTCGTTATTGTGTGGTGAGCTCTTGCATTATGAAAGTTGTATAAAAATTGCAAAAGGTGGCACGCGAGCTGTTTGAAAACTAAATGTACCGGGAATTAATTTATGGAACGCGGGAGGGGAGGGGGGACCAGGGAGAGGGGAGGGGAACCTGGGAGAGGGGAGGGGAACTCGGGAGGGGGGAAGGGGGGAGTGGAGTGTTGAGAGGGAAGGTGGAGGAGGCGGAGTGGAAACGCGAGAGGGGAAGAGGACGCGGGAGAGGAATGGGGGGGGGGCGGAAGGGGAACGGGACGAATGGGATAGGGGGGGGGGGGCGGAAAGGGAACGGGACGAATGGGAAAGGGCACGCAGGGAGAAACAATTTCTTTATTAAATGGCATAGCAACGCGTGCCGGGTACCAGCTAGTAGAATATATAGATGGAGCAGAAGTTTTACTTCAGTTGTGAGTTCTAAAGCACACTCGTATTTTTTTTATATAGCGCCGTTTTTACGACAAATAAACTCAAGGACGATGTGTTAGGTGTTAGGAATTGTCAGCGCTTTGGCGCCTAGGCAATTCTGACTGCTCCGGTTGCGTACGCATGGGGCCGACCCTGTATTTATTATTCATATTGTTCAACACTAGTACTCAGGACACGTAGGGACGTAGGTACCTACCTAATCAGAAGTAGGGCAACAAAAAGTAGTTTATTCGACTCCAAATACTAATATCTACAGCCTGTATGTCGGACGAATATCTACAGCTCATATGTTGAACTAATATCTACGAACTTCAGAGTGTTGACTAATATCTAAAGAGCTAAGGTCGGACGAATATCTATGACGGTCCCAGTGTTGACTAATATCTACAGAGCGTAGGTTGAACTAATATCTACAGAGCGTAGGTTGGACTAATCAGCTAAATGTGTCCAATAGTCCGATATTAGGGATTTTTAAATACATACTTACATAAATTAAGTTTTTTAAACTGCATACGTAATATTACGTTATTCTAATATGCTATACATAATTGCAAATCCAACCTCTGCCAGTGCTGTAGAAATTCGTCAACACTTTGGTTCTCATAGATATTAGTCAGCAGTTTGAGCTGTAGATATTCGTCAACACTTTGGTTCTCATACTTCTCATAGATATTAGTCAACAGTTTGAGCTGTAGATATTTGCCAACACTTTGGTTCTCATTGATATTAGTTCGATTTTTTCAGTTTTTGGAATCCTGTAGATATTAGTAGACGCCTCCGTTTATTCTACTGAACAGAATAAATTGTTTTTTAAGCAGAACGACAGCAGAATAAACGGTTTTTATCCCAAGAAGTGTGATCTTTCAAACCGATTTCAAAGAAATTAGGCCTTTCTACTCACTCTGACTCATGACAGTCTAATTAATGAATTTGATTATCTCTTGGTGAAAGAAAATGAACGCGTTTGATCAATAAATCAATAATAAATTCGCTCACGCCGGTTATATTCAGTAGATAGTTAAATAAAAAGGATATGAAAAAGGTCTACTACGCGTTATGTCATTCTCGAATTGAATATGGAATCATAGGATGGGGATCTGCTGTACATACGTACATATATAGCCTGAATACGATTCAAAAAGGAATCATAAAGACCATATTGAAAGTACCAATTAGAACGCCTTCAAATGAAATTTTCAATAACTTTGAAGTACCAAATGTACATCAAATATATGCCAAAAATATATTATTGAAGCTCTTCAAAAATAATGAATCATCTACTAGACCGTGTATGCATAACACTAGATCGAATAAAAATGATATAAAAAATATTCCAAGTTATAAAACCACATTTGGACAAAGAAACTATACATACTTGCAACAAAACTCCATAACATCCTTCCCCAAGACATAAAACAAATAAAAAATTCAACTGAATACAAATCAAGAATAAAAATATGGCTTAAAGAGGTCAATGAGAAAACCCTAGCGAAGACGCTAAAAAAGACATAGAAGACAAATACTCCAGTCAAGATGTACATCCGTGCTTGCAAAAGGTCCGGTCATTCTGAATTTTTTATATGTTGTGAGGACCTAAACCAGTATTAAAAAAAAAAATTTGCAACTTCGAAAGTGATGTGCGAGCGGCGGTGGACCCAAAAAACCAGGAAATTTTCGGATATTTTTCAGTTTTTGCTCAATATCTCAGTGAAGAAAGGGTCTGACCGGTATAGTCAGTATGGATACTTTTAAAGTAGACTAAATTTGCTACAATTTGAGGCCAAAGCAAGCTATATACAATCATTGGTTTCCAAGATACAGTTCTTCAAAAATAGGCCATTTTTTCCAAAAGGTGAAATTTTTTCAAAATGTTCAATTATTTTATAAAATATTTTCTAAAAAACGCATCCCACGTTAAATATTATATGAAATAAAATTGTAGTAAATTTAATTAGCTTTCATTAAAGACTAGATTGATATCTGTAGACCTAACGGTTCTCTCAAAAACG
This sequence comes from Limnephilus marmoratus, assembly GCA_917880885.1. Classification (NCBI taxonomy): domain Eukaryota; kingdom Metazoa; phylum Arthropoda; class Insecta; order Trichoptera; family Limnephilidae; genus Limnephilus; species Limnephilus marmoratus. The sequence goes on along the minus strand of OU862909.1, from coordinate 40,294,958 downwards.
CCAGATAACCAAAAACAGTCATAAGTGGGTTTTGGGAGAAATGCAAATAAATTGTTCTCACGTCTTTTTATGGTTTGCTGTGAAGTAAATCCATGAGACTAATCCATGAGACCATTTATTGTGTTGTGAAGTAAATCCATGATGCGATCCATGAAAACCTATGGTGGGTTGGCCCAAGGAAGGGGAATCTCCGACAGTGTTCTAGCAAGGTGGACAATAGGAATGGTGTTTATATTGAACATTTGTGAAGAACTGGAAAGTTTTTGCAGCATCTCATGTCCTACTGGAGAGCAGCATATAGACATGAGACCTTCTCGAATCATCCAAGATAATAGTGATGTGGAAAAATTAAAAAACTGGTTTGCTCTCCACCCTCCATTTCCCAAAACTGACAGTTTGATTTCTATCAGTAGTGGTTTACTGGCAGGTCCTGAAATTAATTGCCACACAGCCCAGAGAGTTGGAACGGAGAGAGTGATGAAAATTGTGGGGCTAATGTACGAAAGGGAGTAATAAAACGGAAAAATAAAGTTACCACGCTGGCATCGATCACCGCAACCGTTAAACTGCCGGACAAAAACAGAAGAGTGGCTGTGGATCCGCTCACAATTTTCCAGCGAGTGTGTATTGCAAAGCAATCTGAACCGGATTTACAGGATGACTTCAAGTTTGAATTGGCCCCATTCCCGATGTCTCTGGTCAATGAACAAGGGATGCGCAAGGGCACAAAATCTTCTCTGTACTCTGCTTTCATTCCTCTTTCCAGCCACACGCCGATAGATTGGTGCCAGCACTCACGTCATTTTGATGGTGGCTACCTCTTGCACAAGGTCGTGTGGCAGCGGAAGAGCACGGTTCGAGCACTCTTGGCGCGTTATACCACCTACGTCCGAAACCAATCTGTCTATCTTCAGAAGAGCACGAAGGGTGTAGCTGGTTGCTGTCCCTACTCTACGACCTCCTACAACCACCAGGGCTCCCGGCGATTACCAGGAACGGCACTATTCACCCACGTGTATACCGGGTGCGATACCACCTCAGCACCGTTTGGCCAAGGAAAGACCAAAATCACCACACTTCTGAGCAAGAATGAACCACTTGCTTAGCAAGTGGAGGTATTCCTTCAGCCAGACTCCACCCCACAAGCCGTGAGTGAAGCAGGCATCAAGTGCTTTGTGGCTCTATATGGGGGTGAGATCGCGAGGGATACTTTGGATTTCCTGAGGTATAAGACGTTTGTCACTTCAACAAACATAAACCTCGCCCATTTGCCACCGACGGAAGATGCCGCAGGCCACCATGCAGCAAGGTGCTACCTCCAAGTGCAGAAGTGGCGGGGAGTCAACTTGAATCCCACTGAATGGGGGTGGAAGCTGTCTTCTCAAGGACTCACCCCCATCCTCACCACGATGGATCCCGCACCTCCTGCCCTTCTGCGAAAAATTTCATGTAAATGCAAGGGATGCTCTGGGAGCTGCTCGTGCAGAAAGGCTGATGGGCTCCACCGCTCAGTCCTCTGTCAGTCATGCGGTGACAAATTGTGCATTAACATCCCGGATGTGGAGCTGAAATGCTCGGACGATGAAGATGACCCGACTACAGACTGGGCGCCTCTCCCAGCGTCCATCACAGATATCGAGACACCTTCTCCGTGAGAGCCTAAGCCCGGGCCATCTAAGATAAAAAAGAAAGACATGATTTGGCAACCAAGACACAATACCTACATGATGTATATTAGTTTTATTTTTTGTGTACATGTAATTTGTCCTTACAGTAGGTACCATGATGTTTGTACAAGCATTTTAGTATGTAGATATATAAAACAATGTTTGAAGATGACGTAGTTCACGATAGATTTATTACCTTTTCTTTTTTTCATCAAAAATTTGTTAACAATAACAAAAAAAAATTGTAACTATTTGATAAATAAAGCCATAAAAAGACGTGAGAACAGTTTATTTGCCTTTCTCCCCAAAACCCACATATGACTGTTTTTGGTAATCTGGCGTTCTTGAGAGAACCGTTAGGTCTACAGATATCAATCTAGTCTTAAATGAAAGCAAATTAAATTTACTACAACTCTATTTCATATAATATTTGACGTGGGATGCGTGTTTTAGAAAATATTTTACAAAATAAGTGGCCATTTTGAAAAAATTTCATTTTTTGGAAAAAATGGCCTATTTTCGAAGAACTGTATCTTGAAAACCAATGATTGTATATAGCTTGCTTTGGCTTTAAATTGTAGCAAATTTATTCTACTTTAAAAGTATCCATACTGACTATACCGGTCAGACCCTTCCTTCACTGAGATATTGAGCAAAAACTGAAAAATATCCGAAAATTTCCTGGTTTTTTGGGTCCACCGCCGCTCGCATAGCACTTTCGAAGTTGCAAAATTTTTTTTTTATACTGGTTTAGGTCCTAACAACATATAAAAAATTCAGAATGACCGGACCTTTTGCAAGCACAACCCCCTTTTCATGTTTAACTTGACTGGACTAAAATGAACTATATTTAAATAACTTTAGTCCGCCTCGGCACAGGATCCCCTAGTGAGGAGGACTAAGAAATACAATATTTTATACTTAATTTCACATTACATTTTGTACGTAAAATTTTTTCTATATAGTCGCTATAATAAAAAAAGCAGTATTTTATCCACTCCTGCCCACAGAGACCAAATATTGTAAACCACCTAAAAATTACTCGAAAAATATATTTTCCGAGGAATATTCCAACGTAACTCATTCCTCCCCTTTTAGTTTTTTCATCGGTGTTTCCAGCAGATACATCCGCTCTAAACGAGGAAATAATGGCAGCGTTCTTCCGGCACTGAGAAAAAATGTATATTTTCCTTCGACACTACCAAAGTAAAGTACAATAAGGTCGGGCATTTCCTACACGGGTTTACGCTTTTGTACAGCCATTGTTTGGAATTTCAATACGTTGTTGCAGGGTGGTTTCACGCTCTAAAAAATATTGAGCTTGCACGGGAAACGGTGTAAAAAGAAACATGGTTCATACAGACTTGATAAATTTGAATATAATCTCGGTTGGGTATATTTTATGTAGATTATAAATTATTTTATGATCAAATTATACAAGTATACACGTATACACGTATTATTGAGTAAAGAGTATGTATGAATGTAAATGAGGCAAGGAGTGTGTACCAAGACCGAGTTGTTTGGCGGACCGTCCTCTCTGCCGGAAAATGAAATGGCGTGATGGTTAGTTAGTTAGTTATATTATATAGGCAAGTAGGCCTTCCAATCGGAGGCGTCTACTAATATCTACAGGAATTCCTAAAGCTGAAAAAATCGAACTAATATCTATGTGACGTTGACGTGTTGACGAACATCTACAGTACTGGCAGAGGTTGGATTTGCAATTATGTATAGCATATTGGAATAACGTAATATTGCGTATGCAGTTATTAGTCAACACTCTGAAGTTCGTAGATATTAGTTCAACATATGGGCTGTAGATATTCGTCCGACATACAGGCTGTAGATATTAGTAACTGGAGTCTTCCAATCTCAACAATAGAACTGGAAGACATTTAGCCTTTTTTGATCTTTAATATAATTACACACTGATTTTTATTTTTTTTTACGTTAACTCGTTTCATTTCCGTTTCATATTTCAACCAATAGGAGCCTTTAAAAGTGACATCACAATCAAAGCGACCAGTGAGCGCAGTTGATGCGTCGGAGGTGCAGGTGTTATTTCCGTTTCACAATTTGGGAGGCAGGAATGGGTACCGCCGCCCCGGGAACCTTTATTGGATAACCAAGACCTCTGCCATAGGTCACCCCAAGTGGTTCGTTACGTTTGGTGATTTAGCAGGGGTGCCCGGCTTCATGGGGTGAGGTTTGTCTAGGTTTTGGAGGCGGATGACCAGGACATACTGAACCCCAGATTCCTACCCACCCCTTAAACCCTTTTCCTTCCTAGAACTCTTTTCTCCTTCCTTTCCTTAAAAAAACCCTCCACACAGCATCCCCAAAGATGATGGGAAATTATTTTCCTCAGGGCCTCCTATGTGGAGCTCATGTAAAAAAAAATCCGAAATCCAAATCACAGCGGGGATAAAGAAGTTTCACTTCAATAATTTTCTTTAGGGCCTGGTCATCTTTGTAGATACTGCGTGGCGGTTTTTTTAGGAAATGAAGTAGAGGAAGATCTTGGAAGGAAAAAGATACGATGGGTGGGTAGGAATCTCCGTGTGTTCAAGAGTAACGGATATGTGGATCCACCCCTCCCCCCCCTGCGGTGCAAGACGTTGGTTTGAGCTGGATAGATCAAAGGGTCTCCCTAAACCGGCCTTTGTGGATCCGGGCCGCCACGAACTGTGTGAATCCGGGTACCTCTGCAAAGTCACCAAACGTAGTGAACCACTGGGGGGGGCATTGGCAGAGGTGTTGGTTATCTAATTCCCGGTACGATGGTACCCAAAACCCGTACCTCTCAAATTGTAATGTCTTAGGATTTCGAAAAACTTAATAGGACCACATTCTTGTACATGTACTCAGTTGCGTAGCTAGGGGGAGGGCGGTCCGCCCCGGGTGCCACCCGATGGGGGGTGATACCCGACCGTGGGAAAAAATTACGAAAGATATTGTCGCAAAAATATTGAACACGGTCTGTTATTTATATTTTCATAGCTCTATGGCTCCCCGTGGAGTGCCCCGAAACGGGAGAATTTTGTGTCTGACGGTCTTTTTATAGGCAAAAATATCCTATATTTATGGTGACATTTTTACCACCCCTCCCCCAGGACGGTTAATTTGACTAGGTGTTATGTTTTTATTTTTTATGAAGTCGAAATTGGGGGGGGGGGGGTGACACCACGTTATCCGCCTCGGGTACCACCTATGCTAGCTACGCCACTGCATGTACTCTTCTGATTTATCAAAATTAGTTACGTATTTGGTTGATAAACAATAAATACCAATTGGCTTGATCCCTGACCTCTGTAGCACTAGCGTAGGTCTAGTAACACAATATCTACTCACTGAATGAAGTCACCAACTAATTGAGCTAACAGGACGATACGGAACAGTTTGTGGGAATTGCTCTCACACATTCCAATGGTTTTCAACAGAAATGACAATTTGGTTAACAACAGGAATATCAGGATATCTACGGAATAAAATGACATCTATATATTTTATAAAAACAACTTCATAAGTGGAAGTCTAAGAAGCATGGTTATAGTAATAACGTTTAGAGCAATGTTTTTAATGTATTTTAAAAGTATACGGAAAGGGTTCCGTGACAACTTAGAATCGTGCATTAAAGAAAAATAGCCAATAACCCAACCTATTTAACCAAATTTCTATATATTTTTTTCATCACTTTTAATGACTTTTCAAATGAGGTGTTGAAGTGGCATGATTCTGAGTTTTCCGGTCACCTGCGGAAAGATATCATAAGTAAATTTTCTTCGGTCCTAGAGGTCTTAATCTCCGTGAAATCTCAAGCTTTTCTGGACAAAATAGAGGCTCTAACCCCTTCAGACCTGAATTAAAACTGGTACTGGCAAAACAAATTTGATGCTTGGTAATAATTGGTAGAGTTATTGCTGCTTTCATTTGAAAGAACATTCGGTCTCAGAGGGCGTGTTTCATATAAAATCACATATCTTCAACTGTAAACCATAAATATAACGTTTTTGTTAAATTAAAAAAAAAAACGCAAAAATTAAAAATTGACTAAATACCTTCAAAGCTTTCATCACAAAAAATCGGGAGAAAAGAATTTGGTCGAGATTAAACATAAAAATCACCTTTAAAAATATAAAATTGGCTACCGCCGCTAAAATCCAATAAAAAAATTACACGTAAAGCCTGCGATGCCAGCAATTGGAAAACAAAAACAATTTTTATTCGCTCTAGATCAGTGGTTCCCAACCTTTTTCCGACCCGGGACTACTTGTGGTCGTAGCGAGGGGGGGCGGCGCTTCAGGTTTCACCCCCAAGACCACAATCCTCTATACACCCCCCCCCCCCCCCCAGGACGGACCAATTTCTTGGTCGAGGTCTTCAAGTCGAAAAATTAATGGGGAGGGGGGGGGGGTGACACCACGTTATCTGCCCTATTCGTCCAGGTACCACCCATGCCAGCCTAAGCCACTGCTTGTGGTCAGTGGCGTAGGCTAGTATGGGTGGCACCCCGGCCGGATAGCACAACGGAAGGGGCGTAATGGGATAGGGTAGGACGGGTTCAAGCAGAATATTTACCACAACGGAGGGGGCGGAATGGGATAGGGTGGGACGGGTTCTAGCAGATTTACCATAACGGAAGGGGTAGAACGGGGTAGGATGGGGTGGGGAGAAACGGAATACCATAATGGCCACTGACCACAAGGTACAATAATGGTAAACTGAATATTGTCCGGATTTTTTTTTATTCAGATTTCTCGACCAGAGACCGCCCGCGCGGTGGCTCGTTTATTGACCGGAGGACCATCGCGGACCATCCTCTAGCACTCTAGCCTCTTGCGGACCACTGGTTGGGAAACCCTGCTCTAGATAGTGAGGAAAACTTCTGAAATCTATGTACCTATATTCAAATATACACATGGCATAAAAGGCCCAAAGAATATAAATAACTTCATAAACATCACAATTTAATCAAAATAGTCGGAAATTTGAATACGGGTTACGATTCTCGGCAATGAGGAACCGACCTGGGAAGAAGAATCGATATGTTTTGGAACAAACGGTTTCTTCGTCAGGAACAGGATAGACCATAAAATAAATAATATAATACTGGAAGTAAGGTACTTCCATTAAAATTTGAATGGAAACAAATGTTCCATTTAGCCAGGGCGGTATTATCCATAAGGCAGTGTAGACAACGCCTAGGGGTCCCGCATCGGCTATGAGGCCCCGAGACGTGCATCGCCTAGGGACCCCGACATGTCTAATTCGGCCCTGACTGTGACACCACATAGGGATTGTTTTATAAAGGGCCCCCTTCTATTTTTTTATTTTTATGAACGATGAAAATTTTCCATAAAAAATCGAAAATAAATTCGCTGGTCCGCGTTCAAAGTTTTGCATTTGTTTTCCCGCATCATTCATTCATTTTCCCGCATCGGGTAGGGGCCCCTAGGGTAAAGGGCCCCCGAGATATGCATTGCTTATGCCCCGACATGTTTAAGCCGGCCCTGCATTTAGCCCAACACCCAGAGTTCCGTCTCACTTACTCGCCTGAAATCGAAGATCCAATTTTTTGAGATCAAAGTTTTGTATGGAATTATAGGCCCAAGTTGGGCCCAAAAGGCACTTCAAGTGTTATTCTTTATTCTGTGGGATAAACGTATAAAGAAAATAAATAAATATAAAAATAGACAAATAACTCCATAGGCATAATTTATAAGTACGGTTCTACTTAATTTGTTTTTACAAATGTCTGTTCTTGATTTTGATTTGTGAAATCAACTTTTGAAAGGGGTAAAAAGTTTTTTAAAAGAAAATACTTAAAAAAATATAATAATTCCACCAAGGGTGTACTATTTAAATACGCTATTCGTCGAGTTTTCATTTTCAAATTCTGGCGAAAAAATATGTAAACAATATGCTTCGTTATCATTGACTACGTCAATGTTCGTTATACATTTTCCGATTTGATTTTGTGCAACTGTCAAACATGCACTGTTAATCTTTATCCCACGCTCCTTTTTACCAAGTATCCGTATTGTACCAGAGAATCGATGTCGTCAGCGGCCGCAGCGCGCTAGACGCCTCGGGCGGGCCCGGCCCATTCCGCCCTCACCCGCCGCCCTCAGCCGCCGCCCTCAGCCGCCGCCCTGGGCGGAGTCCAGCTAATCAAGGGAAACTCCGCCACATCTGCACTGCTCAGTCCTCAGTCCTAGACTTAACTTCCCAGTAACCAGTACCCAGTACCCACGAGTATTGACTGCGTACCAAAACGATTTCCCTATCAAATGTAGTAGAGCGAACAAGCCCGTAGGCATTGCGATCTCAGTGAAGTCGTAAAACCGAGAGAACTTATTAATAGTGTGCGTGCATTGGCGTGTTATGTTCGGATATTAGGCTAACGATATTGATTTTATTTGTGTTCTTGTTAATGTGAAAAGTGAAGAACGAATTATGAAATAGTGGTGCGCTCGACGGAAACGTGACATTAGTTCTTTCCAACGGTCTACGGGAAAACAGTATCGACCCGTTAGCTGTAGAGTGTATCGTTGAGAAGATGATTTTTGCGCAAGGTGTAGTATACAATGTACACATACTAGAAGATAGTGCTTGACGCTTTTCTGGACGTTTAATGTTAAACTGCAATACTATCTTGACATAATTAGGTAGGAAAGTGAACGTCAAATATCTTTTGGCACTTATGGCACAAACATGCACCAACATAATATATACAAATCAATTAGATATCTGTGTAAAATCAAATCAATGTTTATGCGCCTATTTTAAAAACTTTCATAATTCTATTCTCTATTATTCAGACACGTGAAGGAAAATAAAATACTTTTTGTTATTGTTTCAGTAAGTCGCAATGTTTCTGAAAGAACCAGAGTTGAACTTTGCTCAGATAAGCAATAATGGAAACCTACCTCAAGACGGCCAGTTCCAATCCAACTCCTGGATAAACAGCGAGGTGCACGTGTACCCCATCTCACGTGGAGAAAATTATCAAAGTTTCGTCGGTGGACGTGAAAATGATGACCAAAACTTCAATGACCAAATAACCCAAAGCAATGACGTTGAAATGCGATCGGACCACGTCGATATAGCCGGTCTTAGAAATGACGAATCTCGTTTTGTTCCTTACCAGGACAATAATCTAGACCTCGATAACAACACTCGTCAGAGCATCAGCGAGCACATTACTGATTTTATGAAATATGAAATAAAGTACGGACGAGCCCTTGAAAGACAAATACAAAACACGGCTGATCCTTACATAGACAACTGCGGTGATGTCGAACCGTATTTAGATCCCGATATCCTCACAAACTTGTCACAAAGCTGCTATGATTGTCAAACAGATGAAGCTTTATTCAACTATGAAGGTAAACAAATACTTTTATTAAATACTATTTCTATTTATTTTTATTTTTCTTTGATGAATCTTCTACTTGTGCTTCGTAGCCAGAGTTTCATTCTTCATTTCCGCAACATTATTGTCATCTACCTCATTTTTCCTTTTGAAATTCTGACCCAAGATTTGTCGTTTTTTTCTTCCTATTTATGAAAAGAAACCCCCCTTTAAGCTGCTTACGTAGGATTCTTTTAGTACTCTGCCAAAGTTTCAATTTTGAAAGGTTTAATCATAGCATCGTTTTAGATAGGTGTGAATAATATATAGTAGATTGATCTATGTTGTTGATATGCACATATGGCAAGTGTTCATGCAACAGCAAATGTTCAGTGTTATATAGGAAACTCTACATTTGAATTATGCTTACTCTGGCTTATTCTATTCTTGCTCACAATTCTACATTCGGATCAGTTTGGCGTTATCAAAAAAATATGTATTTAATTCTCCTACTTAATAATTACCTCGTAGTTTGTAACATAATCTAAAACTCTTATTACCTACTGATATTCAGACTCAATACTGACAATTTTCTGAAAATCTTGCTTAATTTCAACATCGCTGATTTATTAAACTGCTAATGAAGTGTATTTCCTAGAAACAGACCGAAGTTGTTCCTCCGCTGATATCACTCCACAAGATGAGGATGAACGAATGTTTGAGGCTTCTGATAGCGACGAATCTTATATCCATGACAGTGAAGAACATCCAATACCGAGAGGAATTCATAACCCGAATTATCCAGGATTTCAGCATCTAGCTTACACATTACAGGTAAGTTTCTGGTTTCAGGAAACCCACTTTAAAAACAAATTCAAACACACCTTTGACATCACATACGATTCCAGTCAGATTCACACATGAACATAAGTTTAACCATAACTACATCTACATTTTTATAGAAACCTGTACAATTCATATCTACTTCATTCTTGTATATTTCACTTATTATTACCATTATACGGGTTTAATAAATACTGCTCATTGTTTTAGGATTATCCTCTGGAAAGCCCAAATTCTTATGAAAATAGTTTATTCTCAAACGTTAATATTATTAGCCAAAATCAGACAGAGTTGGAAAGATTGTCGAATTTGAAGCGAGGCATTTGTGACGATTCCAATAACAATACAGAAGATACACACATTACTGGTGATAACTGTGATGACATTTATGAAACCAATTATACATTTGAGCAGAAAAGTGAACCACTTGAAAATATCGCCAATTTAAGAAGGAGCGAGGTTATTTCCATTCCCACAAAGCATACCCCACACGGAAGGCAACATTTGAGTTTTGAGGATGACGGTGGTGAACTATTAAATGGAGACAATTCCTCAATATCTCAAGTCTCCACAGACATATTTGCATACAGTGATAGTGCAGATTCTAGAGACATAACTCTAAATCAAGAACCGTTTATTCCCAACTGTACTAACGAGGAAGACTTCAATTTGCCCCAAGAAAATAGCATTTCCGATTTCGAGGATGATATAATTGCGTTACAGCGAGATATATACGAAGAAATTCAAAAACCTCTTGCAAGCACAATCGAAAACATTAGCGAGGTAGTCAACAATGTTATAAAATGTATTGTCGACCATCAGCATGCTATCGAAGATGATGCATTCAAACAATTCACAAGCGAATTAGCTTCCAATCAGTATTTAAATTCTCAAGAAAGGTTACGATCGAAAATCTTTGGTTTTGAAGATAAACCTGCCCAGGATTTCGGTGATCTCGGGGAAAATTTGGATAACAAGTTGGAGCAACTCTCCGAGGAAATCAGTTTAAAGATGGACGACGCTTACATGACTAACGTCAAGGAAGACTTGTTCGGTTCACAAAGCTCCGAGAGCTATACGGAGAGTGGGCAATCGTGCGATGAAGAAGTTAGCACATCTTTTGAACATTATAAAAGCAGTGTACCGAGAGAGGATGTTTACCCTACTGATGCAAATTGTAACGTGGCTCGAACGGAAACCGCAGAGAAGACAAATGGAATAAAGGAAGAAATGGTAACAAACAGTAATGAATTCGCAGAAAGCAATAATAAACAAGCCAACGTTAAAAGGTATGTAGCTTTAAAATGTTATCGATAGATTCCTGCTATTGTTCTAAGATTAGAATTAAACAGAATCGCAATGTATTTTTCTTTTTTATTCAGGACAGCACCACTAACTGAATCCATTAAAAAACTTACTTTCCCGAGAAAAGATATTGGGGTCACATCAAAAACATCTGGGAAAGATCGAAAAAAAAGTGGCACCAAAGGTAAGAAAGCTTCAATGGATGACTCTTCCAATATATTATTTTTAGAATTGCTTCGTAATAATTATCTAAATTCTTTGTTTAGGTGGATTTGATGTTTACAACATTGAGACGGCTATGCCCCTGATTGATCTTGATGCCATTGAAAATCATTTGAGAGCTGCAAGGGAGGAGGAGAGGAGGGTATGTTTATAGCCATTTTTTCCACACCTTGCAACCTACTAAATCCGGCCCTCCCTTATAATATTTTAGATCAATTTTGACCATCCAATTTAAATACCATTTTATATACCAATTTAAATACCATATATACATTTACATAACTATACTATACATATATTTAGCACCGTTGTGATTTGAAACTCGATGAAACGAAAAATAGCGACACTAAAAAGAGACAAACACGTCAATAGGATTTAACCTGCGAGGGAATGCGATAGACTAATCGGTCTCCTCTTTGTGCGGTGCTTCGTAGCCTCCCCACTCTTTTCTACTTTAGTTTTCTGATGGTTCACTTCTACCGCGTGTGAATTGTACATTCTGATTTTTTTTCATCTTTCACCCGTTAAAAATGAAAACTTCATGTACTTATTAGCGAATACTCAATAAGATGAGTGGAGGAAGACTCTTGAGGAGGCCAAGACCCACCAGGGTCATGATGATGATGATGACTCAATAAGACATCAAGCCGCCGCGGCCGATGCAGTGGTCATCCAAACGGGGAGTTTTGACGTGACGGTGTTTTATTATTTTTTTAAACAAACGTGCTCATAATAATTTTTGAGGCATACTTTGCGATTTTTTTTCTATCGAGGGAATTTTATATAATTTGCATTTGGCGCAACGAATGTCTAGATATTGTCTTTAAAAATAACATATTAAGGCGATTCCAGACTCACGGCGAGAAGTCTCGGCGAGAATTTCTCGCCGAGACTTCTCGCGAGAACAAGCACTTATCCACACCACACTCTCATTTTTCTCACTCGTGATCTGTTTCCCATCCGGTATGGACGATATCACAGACGATATTCAAAATGCAGCAGGTTTGGCTCTGTGCGCCATGGCATATTATAATTTTGTGAACGTTGTGACGTTGAACGTTGTAGTTAGCCCTTGATTTAGAAAGGAATCCAGAGCGTCATATGCAAACCATATAGGTTTATAAATTTCATTTTCACCACCACCCGATTTGGAGGAATCATTCACCATTTTTCTATATTTCCGTTAACTAGCAAAAAGGGAATCTTTTTTCTTTTTGAGTTCAGGTACTTTCATCTCCATTATTTCTCCAAGTCTGTTCCACGCATCGTGGTTCAAACTTTTGTAATTCGATGTTTTGCATCCCATAACACCGGTTCAGATTGAAAATATTCTATAAATTACAATTCTTGTTGATTTTTTATACAAAGAAACAAAATTTTCGGACAAAAACAAAAATATATCGCACGTCTACTCTCAACCGCTCACTAAACAACACTGAGACAAAACGTGAGTGTAGTAGCCTTCTCGCTTCTCGCCCGAGAAATCCTTTGAAGCGGCCAAATTTACCGACAGCCATCCGAAAACAGCCGAGCCCGAGAAAGAGAATGCGAGAAACACCTCACATTCTCGCTTTTCGGGTGTTCTCGGGGCTTCTCGCCGAGAGTCTGGATGGGCTATTATATTTTTTTAAGAGCTTAAAAACATCAAATGTTTAAGAGAGGTTAGCGGCGTCTTAAGGCGCCGCTACCCGCATTTCTACCGATTTCTTACATATCTCCCTTAAACATTTGAAGTTTTTAAGCTCTTAACAAAAATATGTTATTTTTAAATTATAGACGCGTTTTATTATTATAGACGCGTTCCATGCCGAAACGCAAATTATATAAAATTCCTTCGATAGAAAAAAATCGCAAAGTACCCTCCGAAAATTATTATAAACACGTTTGTTTCAGTTATTTTACAAGTTATAGTTGTGAAAAAATCACAATGTTTCTTTCTTTAAATGATACTTAAGATACGTTGCATGAGATTTTTGCTCTATTTTAAACGAGTCGTGTTTTATTAAACATTTTCGCATCGATTTTGAGGCTTTAAATTTAAATGTTAGCGCTCTCCTCTAACATTCGTAATTTCATATCTCTCCACCTTCTACTTTTTGAGCCCGGTTGCGGGCCCCTAAGTTTAAACTTTAAACTACCTTTTAGCCAACATTATGAAAAACAACAGATGATGCTAACAATGTAAAATAAAAGAGAAGTTCTTTAACAAAAAAATTACACAATTTATCAATACTGTTCAGCAACGTTGGATAATATTATTTTTCATTTTTTTTGGCTTGGTAAGTACATACTTTCATACATCTTTTCGAGCCTCTTTCACAAATAACTAAATCTTTTTAATACCACTCATCAGGTCGGTAATCGAACATTCAACGTAATATATTATATTATGGGGTTGCTAAACAGATCAAGGATTAAAATATCCATTATTTGTAAACATTTACGCTTGAAGGTTAAGTGAAGCCAAATGGCCGAATGTTTCATCCCACGGGATTCATCGCTGATGCATACGAACACATCGCACTATCGCAGTGGCCAGACTCGCTCATACTGTAGGTACTGTGTGGCCCAGTTTGACCAGCAATCTCAGGCGAAATTGCGTACTGATAATCCACGGATTTACGTAATAGGTTTTTTTAACCATATAATAATTAAATTTAATATACCTTATAACTTCTTTCATAATGTAATTAATAAACAAAACTCAAAATATTATATTTTTGTTTTTGTTTTTATTTCTTGCTAGAGCAATCTCGATGAGTCACAGAACTCATTTTAGGACAGGAGGAACATAAAATTCATGGGTGGGAGGAAATAGTTACAATTTTTCATATACAATATAGACGAAAAATAAAAGATAGGTTGAGTAGAACAAACAACAATAGAAAACAATTAAACAAGGAATAAGGTTATACAATTATGGATGATTACAACTAAAGGAAAAGAAAAGAAGAGAAAAAGAAACAAGACAAGATAATTACATAGTTTCTACCAAACGTACTTAAAAAATATTATTTTAAAGCATTACTCTGATTTTTTTATTTTGCTGGATTCCCTTGTACACATCTGGAAACGAATTATATGTATAGTATATAGGCAACATACAGTGGCGGCGTAGGGTAGATTGGCACCCGGGGCGGTTTTGTATTGAACACCCTACATAAAATAAAACACTAAATACTAAACATGCTTACGAGATTTCATTTTACTAAAATATTCGATCACGATATCAAGATTGTTTTCCCTGTCTCTTTCAATTGATAACATAGAAAAATTGATTTTTCGCGCTTGGCTCATTGTGGACCTTAAATAAGATTTTATTAAGGAGACAGAAAAAGATATTGGCACCTCTGGGACTCGAACGCAGGACCTTCTGTTTACATGGAAACAGCTCTACCAACTGAGCTAAGGTGTCTATATCCAATTCGGTCACATTTAACTGTATCATTCTTCGACTAAGAACTACCAACTTTATCTTCATTTTCTTAACGCACATATTATTGGCTGCTACCTTTATATATGATTGCATCATTCAAACCCGAACTAAATGCTATCTACAAGGGCGGATCCAGGTTTTTTTCTGGGGGGGGCACAAGGGGCGGACGGGCAATAAAATCAACAATTACGGTTAGGATTTTTTTCTGGGGGGGCACAAGGGGCGGACGGGCAATAAAATCAACAATTACGGTTAGGATTTTTTTCTGGGGGGGCACAAGGGGCGGACGGGCAATAAAATCAACAATTACGGTTAGGATTTTTTTCTGGGGGGGCACAAGGGGCGAACGGGCAAAAAAATCAACAATTACGGTTAGGATGTTCTTATGGGGGGGGGGGGGGGCACAAGGGGTGGACGCGCAAAAAAATTAACAATTACTATTAGGATTTTTTTCTGGGCGGGCACAAGATGCGGAAAGGCAAAAAAATCAACGATTACTGTTAGAAATATACTTAAGTATCATATTTCAAGTTTATTTCTACAAGTTCAAGTATGTATTGGAAGGTTTATGAAAGTGTCAAAACAATTGAAAAATTAAATGTTTAAAAAATACAGTTTTAGCTTCTAAGTATGTACTGTGATGGAATCTCCACAGTACACAAAAATACGGGGGCACGTGCCCCCCACCCCACCCGCCCTTCCCTAAATCCGCCCTTGGCTATCTAGATAGTATCTGGATAAATTATTAATTAGCTCAGTTAGTAGAGCTGTTGCCATGTAAACAGAAGGTCCTGGGTTCAAGTCCCAAAGGTGCCGTCTTGTCAAGTCCCAAAGGTGTCTAATTTTTCTGTCTCCAGATTTTCGATTGAGTTTCGCTAATTTCTTCTTTCAACGCCTGCTTTGCCGGTGTTGGGATCACACATCTCTTCGAGTGTTGATACAAGCTTCTCAAAATGATTCTTCAGTTTTAGAAAGGGAATTAGAAATTATATTCGAAAAAAAAAATATAGTTGCAACGCATTTCAAAATATGATAATGTAAGTAGCTAGATACAAGAGTACGTAGTTATTTATTGAAATGTCTTTACAGCGGGAGATTTTGTGCGCATTCTTTGTCTGTACGAGTGGGTTGTCGTTGTCACCCCTCGGTGCTTGGCACCCGGGGCGGACCGCCCCCTCCGCCCCCCCCTTACGCCGCCACTGGCAACATAGTTCAGAGATTTTATCCCATATTTTGTAGTGTGTGTTTCAGGCATGCGGATTTTATTGCTATTTCGAGTATTGTGAGGGTGGATGTCTTGATTGTAAAGTGGCTTGATGTTAGTGTGAGTTGATTGTTGAGTATTTTGTAGGATAGTGCTTGTGATTTCATGTTTAGGAAGGACTGTGATTGGAAGAATACCGGAAACTGAATAGATGTCTCTGACATGGGTGTCCCATGGCGTAGTACACTGATGTTAGTAAAGGAATGGGTAGTTATCCTTGGAGTTTATATAGTACAACAGTAGTTATGGGGGTAATTTTCTCCTTTACATGATTTATGTGGAGATCCCACGAGAGTTGGGAATCTAAGATCGGGCCCAAATATTTTGTGCTCATTTTCTTTTCGATGCAGTTATCACCAACTTTGATATTGAGGCTGAAATTTTTCTTGTGACCAAAAAGTGGTTTAAAAATTAAAAAAAAACACTCTCAGCCACCATACCGACATTCCTGAAACCGGTGACCCGACCATTGATCCGACGACAATTAGCCCGCCGACAGTTGATCCCCGGACAGTTGACCCGCCAGACAGTTGATCCCCTAAAATATTATATCTTCAAGTAAGTATTCAAAGAGAATATACGACCGTACAACCAAAGCCGATATATTCTTATACCTGGTACCTGCAGGCCTCTTGAGTTGAATTCCGCTATACAAATATTTTACTAACAACAATTCTGAGTCCCCGAAGTAGCATTAAATAGGCACCTAATCATTTATACAATACAATAATTGCAAATGTACTGATATCGGATAGCTCTGATAAGTTTGCACAAGCCTCATGGACCCAAATCTTGAAGTTTACACACTGTATCCAGTAATCTTAGCGCCATCTGTTGTAGGATTATAGAACTTGCAACTGGCCGGTACTGGATGCCGGCCGATACTGGGGGACTCTCCCCTGTACGTCCGAATATCAAAATACGACACACTTACATATGCAGTTTGTTTAGGAAATACGCTATATCTACTTACACATAATATAACTTAGTGTCCCCGAATGGGTATGCAGAGAAAATATACCAAACAAACTTCAACTCTGAAATAATATTTAAAATCAAAAGCATCAAGGGTAAAATTATTTTTCTGTATAGGTACCTGATGCAAAAGCGTAAAAATACAAAAAATCATCACTGTAAATAAATTAGTTGGATGTCTATTCCACCCTAGGAAAATTCGATTTAAGATTTGAAATTGACAAATAATGTGCAAAATATATATTTTTTTTAAAATTCGAAACTAAAGCCTTGAAAATGTGAGAGTCCTTCACTTCTACTACCCGAATTTAGGGCCGTAGCTAGAGTTGAATTTAAGATAGGGCAGCGGTAATTACAGGTAGGGCGTAAGTAAAATGATCTGATCTGGGTCGGGCGGGGGGGGGGGGGGGCGAACCATTCCACAAAATTCGTAATTCGTAGGAAAACCATACTACGCATTATATGAGAGTAATACTAATTAAATCTGTGGACACGCAAGCAGATTCACCCTTAATTTAAAACCAGTTTTATGATCAGAATGTAAATTTCCAGTTGTGGATTCATCTGCTGACACATTTTGAAGGAAAATGTTCTCTTATTCGAAGTGAATCGGAGGTTACCCACCACACCCGCCCGGTGTAAGTAACAGAAGGTTACTATTCAAGGACTTTTTTATAGAATGACCTACAATTATAATTAACTAAAACTAGACCCCTATTGTCCCTGCATACGTTGTTAGCGAGCAGTATGCAAGTGCTTGATCTGATGACAAACCGTTTTGTATGGAGGAGGCCCGAAGATATCGATCTAGGGATTGGTTTATTTATGACTCAACCGTTGAATAACATCCCCAAACTGTTTGGGAATTCCCCCTAAGCAGTGATTGCAATACGCACACAGCCTCTCACCACTTACTTCAATTCCATCTATGGGCAGAATAAAGAATTGATATAATATGATTAATTCAAAGCTGTTTAGTTAGATGTCGCTACGCTACTCTAATAGGTTTTTTTTTCAATCATAACAAACAATGAACAAACAGTTTACTAGTATATTATCATAGTCGATGGTATTTCTTAAGGTAGGGCACAGGTATTTTAAGGTAGGGCATTGCCCCCTAATTGCCCCCCCTAGCTACGGCCCTGCCCGAATTACAGTCTCAGTAAAATATATCTCAATAAAACTCTACCTACCTCCTTACCTGTTAGAGATTAATTTGTTCAGCCATCGACTTTAGTTATACCTACGGCCGTAGGTATATGGTATATCTTCTCTACATACAGTACATACCCATTTGGGACAATATCATCATATTCTCCTAACACGTCATGACCGACCAAAGATCCGCTCTATAGGACCAAACCATCTAAACGTCCCTTTCTTAATCTTACCCATTTGCATACTTTCGAATGCACATATTTTTCACATGGTCGTAAATGGTTCTACCACACATCCTCAGGCATCTCATTTTTACTGCATTCAGTTTACATTCTTCCTTCTACGCCAGTTCCATGCCTCACTGCCTTACAGCAAGGTAGTTATCAGCGTTCTACTATGGACCGTTAGCATCTTTGGACAATATTTATTTAAATATCCTTGTTAAAGATGTTTAAAATTCTGTTCAAAATCTATATTATTTAGTTCGGGCCAATCGTTGGTCATTTTATAACATCAAAAAATGCAAAACGTAGAAAAATCACCGATTTTTTTGTTGGACACACGGTACACAACACATGTTAGTTACACAGCTCGAACTGATGATAGCAGGGATGTTCTGCCCAAAAAAATTATTTCCCCAGATTTCGAGGTGAAATTTCCCTAGAATTTCCCTAGATTTCCGGGGTACCACATTGGTAAATCAAAACTCGCGTCGAGGGGGGGGGGGGGGGGGGGGTTGTCGGACTTTGAAATAAAGGACTTAGAGTGTTATTCCTTTTATATATAATAAGTTTTTTTTGTATTTCTTCGGCATTAACTGTAAAAATTTCGAGAAATTTTGTTTTTAAAATTTTTATTTTCTATGTATATAGGTTACATAAATAATTAAATTTAAAAAAAATTTATGATATTTAAGTAAAAAATGCATATAGGAAATAAAACTTAATACAAAAATCATAATAATCACATTTAAGCGATTAACTACGTAGTCACCTGATTGTATAACACTGATCCTGTTATATTATGTTAATTAATATGATTAATTAATTGGAAAGGTATCGGAACTTGGTAGATGTACTTATAATACTGTGCTTTTTCAAATAAAACCCTTTTTGCTAAGTGAAATAGTAATTTCAAAGTATGTAGTACTCACCACTGAATTAGAAACGGAATTCCAAATAAAAAACACTTAACAATCACCGAAAAAACGGAACTTACAAGTTAATTTTTTTTTTCAGAGGTCCCCATTAATCTTTTTAGATACACAAGATCATTTTGAGTTGTCAGTGTTAAAAATATCATTGTTTGATAACATTGCATGTAAGGACATCAACAATATTTAAGATTCATGGGAATCCCAAAAAAATATATAATACCAGTAATTTTGTCATATGTAATAAAATTTTTGCCAGAGTTCGAAATTTCCCTAGATTTTGTGCTGATTTCCCTTTTCCCTAAAAAATATTTTTCTCCCCTAGATCTAGGGAAATTTCCCTAGACATACCATCACTGGATGATAGTTCCAGATTAGAGTTTGGTGGCCGCGTACATTCACAATTTCACAATGATATTGATGCTGTTTATTCGATTAATCTGACAATATTTTCCAGTGTGTCGTTCATTTAAGTATTTAATCCTACAACGAAATTTGTGAAATGAGTAACTAGATTTTAGAAATTATGTATTCAGTATCAAGACGTCCAGTTGTACAGGTACAGTCAATATTATATATTTTAATTTATTTCGAATGTGTTTCTCTATTACTTACATACGATCAAATCGAAAGAATATTTAATTTTTTCATTTGGTACAGTGTTGTAATTATTTGTAATGTATTATTCCGATCTCAGTTCAAACTTCAAACAACATGACGAGGATTTTTGTGCTATTTCACATTTAAATATTGATGCAACTAAATGCGATTCATAAATGCGCGCCGATTACTGATTTAATCTTCACCAAAAATATGTAGGTTCCTACCTATTGACGTTAGAATATTTAAAAATACAACTTGCCCCAAGTCCATGGTGTCATAAAAAAGAACCAAACATGGCAGCACCAACAGTTTCCTAAATAACCGGCTGTCATAATTATTTGTTTATTATTGTGTCATTCGGGTTTGTTTGTAAATAATAGTTATTTACATTGTCAATTTTAGGTGTACCGAGTAACTTTAAAAATAATATATTCTAAAACCCTACTTTTAAAAGATGCTTTACAATCATATCCGCAACGAACATCCTAATGCACAAAATACATATATTATTATTGACAATGATCAATGACATTGTCTATATCTAAATTTTAAAAAGTCGGGAGTAATGGCATGCAATCTGTTGGACACCGACGAATTAGATGATGACGTGATAAATAAGTTCAATAAAGTTATTACCATTAACGACGATACTCCACTTCTGTGCCCAAATGTACATACACATTTTTATTTATTACTTATTCAATCAGGAATTACTCCTGTTACAATTAATGTATTATTTTAGCGCCGCAATGACCGAGAGGAAATTCGACGCCGGCTTGCCATGGGAGCAGAGCTGGATGAATTCTACCATTTTGGAGATCGTCCCGGGCGGAAACCCAGCTTGCAAGCTCGTTTACAAAGTGGTGAGTATGATAAAAATTATATTAAAAAGTTCGTTAACTTAAATCATTCTTGTTGGCAAATCTGTTCTATGAATAAATCTGTTTAAAAAAAATAAAGCACATTTCTTACTTCTCTGAACCCTGGTAAAGGGCACCTACTTACTTTTGGTGGTGTTTTCTCATGATTTTTTGTATAAGGGGGCATACATTAATTACGTGAGCAGTTTTCCTTCCAATCTAGACCCCTCCCCCCCCTTGGTGAGATAAATTTGGGCCACCTCGTATATTCTTTTCAAGTAACGTGAGATTTTGCTGAACCCCCCCCCCCCCTTTTGAGCTCACGTAATTAATGTATGCCCCCTAATGTGTGGAGCTATGAATTCAACTATGAACCAAGTTATTCTTTAGCATTAAAGTGGTTATTTATCGCTAAATAAGGGGCTGCAGTGAAAAATATTATGGCTTTAAAACAATATGTTCATAAAGAATATAGACCAATAAACGCTGATTCTGAATATATAAGTTTTATTAAATAATATTAAACGTAGACTTTAAAAAAATGATTAAAATGTCCATTTTAAATTGTGTCATTAAAACACACTGTCAAGTTGGTGGTATTGAATTTTTAGTGCTGACATCACTGCTCTCCACAATTTTCCGGTCACCTGGTGATAGCACATTGAAGTTGTATTGAAATGTATGCCGGAAGCCATTCAACATTTCATGTTATTGGTTTATTTACATGCTGTTTATAGAGATTTAGACATATTATAGTTGTTGTTTTTATTGAAACTTATTTAGGCTTAAATAATTCCGTATCAAAAATAGAGGCATCTCTATTATTTAAAATATTCAAAAACTTTAAACTGTACAAAAAAAATCATTATGCTACTCGCAACCCTCCAACTCTGAACTCCAAAATGGACGTCGAACAGCTGATTCGGCACTGTATGCTGTATCTTATCAGTTGCCCACGATTGTGCAAGCGATGCTTCAGTTTCCATAATATTGATTTCGATTCGTAAAGCTGAAAAAATTATAATATCAAACAATTTTTCAATTTCAATCTCCTGTAATAATGTTGAAAAATATAATATAATAAATAAATAATTCCGCCTCTAATGTTTTTACATACTGAATAGTTTCTTCCATACAAAACGACAACACCTGTTGAAAATAAATAAAACTTTTGGATAGTGATGACGTCACACGATTCACCATACATACGGTGGTTTTCGGGGATCTTGAAAAATGAAAACTTTGACAATTATTTTAACTATTAAAACTAACTATAAAATTAAAAATAAATATGCAGTTAAAAGGCAATGACGTTATATAAATAGACTTGCCATAGTCTCACAAACTCAAGATATAAAGGCGGGTACAGATTGCTGTAACGTAACATGCAATGTAACATGAAAGGAACATTTCATAAGTGTGGACGCAGCGCGCGCACGAACCGAACAAGTACCTACTCACAGCTGTTCCCGGCATGCGCGCGGTAAACATAGCTCAGTCTGCCGAGAACAAGTTCTCCATTGTTCGCGCGCGTTCTGGCGTACAGACACGAACAAGCCGTCCACACAGACGCTCCGCGCACACTGCGCGCCCCTTTGTATTCGGCGAAAAAACCAAAGCATTGTGGATTGCGGCGCGCGCAGTTGAAATGCTCTGTTCGCGCGCGGAGTGTGCGCGGTTCGTGCGCGCAAGGCGTCCACACTATGAGAATTCTGTTACATTGCATGATACATTGCGGCAATGTGGACGGCAAATTCTTTCATTGCGTGTTACATTGCGTGTTACGTTACAGCAATCTGTACCCGCCTTTATGTGGCAATTAATCAACACTCTTCTGTTTTCAGCGATTTTCAATAATTTCTTAATTCAAAAGTTATTCATGTACGATAAAGATAGACGCTTAAAAGAATATGTGCATATGGACGAAACAAAAGATAGAACGCGGGCGGCATTTTCGTATTCAAAATTCAAAAGTTCCGTCGAATACTGTCTCAAGGCCGACTAAAGTAGGAGATAGAATATAGTAGGAGATATTGAACAACGATAGTTTGCAAATGGCGTTGATTGTTATTGTATTTGTTGTTTCTGCTGATTGTATGTTGTTTTACCGCAGCAAGTAACTAAAGAATCATTAGATTATTATTATAAAAAGTAAATTTTACTTAGTGACGGCATGGCATGGACTTTGTAATTTGGCTGTTGCGCATCCAGACCTGTACTTTAGTAGGCCTTGAGTTCTCTAATGACGCATAAAATCTTTGGGCGGAAAGCAATCGTATTATTTATATAATCGATAATAATAAGTAATTTGCATGTATTTACAAATGAAATGTTATTCCTTCGCTTTTACTACTGTTTACCGTGTAATGGAAACATTTTCTCATCACACGGGAGGGAATTTTGGCGCTTTTTAATGCAATTTACTAACTGGTAGGACGCGACCTTACTCGACGCGTGGCAGTTTTGTACTAAAGTACTAGAAATCGTACTGTACAATTGTCTCGTTGTTGGCTTCCCATTTTGAGATTTCTACCACGCGTCTACAGTATATAACGTCATTGTTAAAAGGTCATTATTATTCACTAAAAAAAAAAAAAATTGGACTGGAGTTCCTTATTGATAAAAATATTAATTTCTCTTACAAAAGAAAAATAATTGAGTTCCCAAAGTAGAGCAATAAATTATTAGTTGCTCACTTATTTTTCATTGATTTTTTTCAAGGAATGAATCTGCAAATCTGCTTCATGAACGAAACAGCATCAGATACGGAATCACCATCAGAAAATGACGTTGGAAACGATGGTGGCCATAGCTCCTCAGATGAATGTACGGACACAATAAGCCACAAGTGTAAAGAGTTGAGTAACATGAGCCTGGATGTGAATAGCTGCTCATCAAAATCAGATCTGTCAAGCAACAAAAAGCTTAGCAAAGGTAAACATTACTTTTAAATTTATATGGCTATTATTGAAATTTCGTAGTTCTTGTTTAACGGAAAAATGTTCTATAGTTTATAATAAAACTGTGTTGGGGCGGGGGGGATTTTCGAAATTTTGGTAAATTTTTGAGATCGCTGGCAATGGTTAATACGCACTTTTAAAAAAAAAAATCTTTTGATTCACCTTAATTACATAAAAAGACAACTATTTGCATTGGGTGAAGTGGAAAATATTTCATTCTAAATTTCGATTACGTAAAATTAAAATTAGCTTTCATTCTGTGAAACGAGACCGTCCATTGTCAAACATTATTTTCAAATGTCATTTTGTTATGTTGGTATTCTTGTTACTGTACGAAAAGATGCTAGAGTAAAGCGTAGCAGACTTCATGGTAATTCTAGGTTTGTGTAACATGGTTTGTGATACAAAAGAAAGTGCCCCTTTATAACGCCTACTCGCGTCAAGGCAAGAAAAACATCTCAGTTTTCAAGTAGTTTAGCGGCTACGCTAGGTTTGTGTAACATGGTTTGTGATTCAAAAGAAAGTGCCCCGTACCTTCAAAATCTTCTAGCCGTTCGTTATACATTCAAGTGTATCAGGAATACCAACATACCAAAATGACAGCGAATGAGCTAATAGCTAATGGCGTACAATCTCACAAGACGAAAGCTAATTTTAATTTTACGTAATCGATATTTAGAATGAAATATTTTCCACTTCCCCCAATGCAAATAGTTGCCTTTTAATGTAATTAAGGTGAATCAAAAGGTTTTTTAACCACTCATTTGCCGCTCGTGCGCCGGCGTGTCCTGATTTTGACACGCGATTTTGACCCTTATGTATAAAGAAAGTGTATGAAGAACACGGTCAGAATCGCTTGCTCTATTATCGCTCTTTACCATAGAGAAAACCGCAATTCGCTTGATGACTCCATATAATTTATATTAATGATTTACCGGAGCGCGGGAACGTGCGCAGTTCTTGCGCATGCGCAGGAAAAATTCTTTGGTCTTCAACTTTGACCTTTCTATGTACGAAATTTCTCAAGGACGCTGTTAGAATCGCCGGACATTGGGTGTCATGGCTGCCGCTTTTTGCGAACGCTAATTGGTTACAACCAACCCCATTTACTCGCGGCATTCAACGAGTTAAAAAAAAGTGCATATTAACCGTTGCCAGCGATCTCCAAAAATTAATGAAATTTTATGTAGACAGCAATTTTCCTTTTGTTTGGAACATATCGAGTGTGCAAAATTTTGACAAGTAAGTAAAAGGCGAGAAAGGGGGATGGGGGTGAAATCTCATGTGATCTCTCCATTGATTGTCTTCTACTTCTTTTGAAGGTCAAGTGTACAAAATTTCATCAATCTCGGATAAAACAATAGATTTGTATCAAAAACATATCCTCACGCTACACCTGGTCACTCTTCTTTGTAATATAATATATAGATAGATCAGAAAGCCATAGATTTTATAATGGCCCCCAAATGCATAGACATTCAAGTTTGTTCCAGTTTCTAACCCCTCAGACTAATTTGTTAATTTTAGCAAGTAGCTACTATCTGTGGAGTCAATTTGTTCGCGTGGTCTAGGGGTAAGGCCCTTGACTCGCAATCTGAAGGTCAAGAGATTGAATCCCAGCGTGAGCAAATAATTTTATTTTGATTAATTTGTGTTATTTCACAATTAATACATTTAAAATAATATACAGTATATTTGTGGCAAATTCCAGGGTGGAAGATACTCTCAGTATCGCTCTGGTGTAAAACCACCATTCAGATTTATTTTTTATTTAGTAACTATACATTTATTATTTTTATATCAAATATTTATATGCTATAGGTATGTTAGGTATATATATATATAAAATATATTCGTAGTCCTCCTCACTAGTAGATCCTGTGATGAGGGGGACTATGCTTTGGATAAGTTTTCAGCGAATTCTATGGTTTAACTTCATTGTTTTGATAAGGTTTTCCAGAAACTTCTATGACGATGTTTTAAGTATACTAGTAAGTTCATTTTCCGATAGTTCCTTCAGCCCACATTTAATGTACTTAATGTAGCTATTTTTTGTTTTAATTTGTTTGATACTAAGTGGGAGTTTGCTGTATAACTTTACTGCCAAAAATTCAGAACTTCTTTGTCCAAATGAAGAGTTACACTTTGGCATATTAAGTATGTCTGTTTGTTTGACTCTGGTTTTATGAGCATGTGAGGTGTCTGCCTCTGAATCATTTTTGTGGTGATGTACTAGAATGTTTTTAGCATAGATTTTCTGTATGCTTGGAACATCAAACTGTTTAAAAATTTCTGTTGTTGACGTCCTTATGGGGACCTTTAGTATGGTCTTTATGATGCAATTCTGAGTTACCTTAAGTTGTTTTATGTGATTAGATGCTGCTGAGCCCCATCCTATTACTCCATATTCCAATCGAGAGTGGCATAAAGCATAATACACTCTCTTTAAATCCCTCATTGATAAGATGTTTCGTAAGTTTTTGAAGAAGTAGATGAGTTTTGTTAGCTTTTTTGAGGTAAGATCAATGTGTGAATTCCACTGTAGTTTTTCATCAATTTCAATCCCAAGATATTTAATACTTTTTGTTTGGGTTAAAGACGGGCAGGAACATTGTGGAAAAGTATTTTGACATTCATGTAATTTGAGGGTATGCTCATTCATTGGTTGACCTCTTTTGTTTTTGGAGAAAGTTAGATATTTAGTTTTATTAACATTTAATGTAAGGGAGTTTACTTTTAGCCATTTTGAAGTACAGCCAGGCCATGTTCCGCCTCCTTGTAGGTTCTTGTCCAATCTTGTTCGTGGAATATAATAACAGTGTCATCTGCAAAGCTCATTATGTTTCCATTGGTGGGAAGATTCATAAGGTCATTTATATAAATCAGAAATAGTATAGGTCCTAAAAAATAGGATCAAAATATTACATCAAAACATTAGATCAATCAATAAAAACTTTGATAAATTTATATTATACCTCCAACAACTTGAAAATAATTTTGATGTCATCGTACTGACAGAATGCTGGCTGAATGACAATTATACACCTAAAACACTTGAAAACTATAATACGTACCACTCAACGAAGCACAAAAACCAAAATGATGGCGTAGTCATATACACAAGTAATAAAATCAACACGACTATACAAGAAATAAACATCATAGACTCTAACTGCATAAAAATTACATATGATAAAGAAACTTGTATCCTAGCTATATATAGATCTCCATCCAAAAATAAAATAACAAATTTCCTAACTGCACTAAACAGCACATTAACTGATCTCAACAAAATCAAAAATATCATCATAGTAGGAGACCTAAACATAAACACTTTACAATATGGACACCCACAAAGCATAGAATACCTATCAATACTAGCGCAACATGGACTGGAACCCACGATAAATATCCCAACACGAGTCACACAAAACACAAGTAGCTGTATAGACCATATAATGATCAAGTCAAAACTAAAATCCAAAACAATAGTACTCGAAAGCGCAATTACAGATCATTACATGACTATGATAGCAATAGCCACCGAAAACACAAAATCTGAACAACATAAAACATTTACAAAAAAAATAACTGAATATCCAAACTTAAAGGAAAAATTAAAAAAAATGGACTGGAATCCAATATACCGAATACAAAATGCTGAAGAAGCCTGGGATAAATTCACAACTACGTTAACACAAGAAATAAATAACTACACTAATATAAAACTTATAACACTTACACACAAGACAAAAAAAATAAAACTATGGATAACACAAGGAATATTAAACTGCATCCGTAAACGAGACAAATTACACAGACAAATTAAAAACACGCCATATGACATGGAACAACTTAATTTCTATAAAAGATATAGAAATATCTGCACAAAAATTATAAGAGTAGCTAAGGAGATATACTATAGACAAAAACTACAAAAAGAAAACAACAACCCAAAAGCTATATGGAAAATATTAAAAGAAGTGACATACACACAAAAACACAAACAGAAAAATAGTATCGAACAATTAAATATTAATTAAAAAAAAATAGATATCAATACAAATACGTAGATAATAGCGAACCATGTGAATAACTTCTTTGCAAATATAGGAAAAGTTTTAGCAAACCGTAAAACACAAACACAAACCAACCGATCATACATCAATACACAAAAGACAAAACTAAGACTTACAATAAAAACAATTACGGAGGAGGAAATTAAAAAAATAATCGATTAATTAAAAAACAATATTGCACAGGGATTAGACGAGATAACAACAGATTGCATTCAGAAATTAAAAAATGAAATAATAAAACCAATAACACACTTAATCAACCTTAGTATAAAACAATGCTGCTTCCCTAGTACTTTGAAACAAGGACTGGTGATCCCTATTTACAAAGCAGGAGACAAAATGGAAATAAATAACTATAGACCAATCACATTATTAAACTCACTATCAAAGATCTTCGAAAGAGCATTAAAAAACCAAATTATAAAATACCTTGAAGAAAACAAATTAATCTCGGATAAACAATACGGATTTAGAGAAAAAAGAGGTACCAAAGAAGCTTTAGAATATGTAATAGATTATATACATAGCAACCTAGATCAAGGGCAAAAATGCATAGCAATATACCTAGACTTAGCTAAAGCCTTCGATTCAATCTGCCACAAAACCCTATTTAAGAAATTAGAAAACATTGGTATCTTAGGCAAGGAACTCCAACTAATGAAAAGTTATATGAGCAACAGAACCCAACAAGTTAAAATTAATCACCATACTAGTAAACCACTGCCAATTACATATGGAGTTCCACAAGGAAGCATACTAGGGCCCGAGCTATTCACTATGAACTCTGTAATATGGAAATAGACGGAGAAATAATTAGTTATGCGGACGACACAGTATTACTCTTCAAATCTAAAGACTGGAACAATGTGTATAATACAGCAGAATTAGGAATCACGCGAGTGAAAACATGGTTAGACACAAACATACTTACATTAAATATATCGAAAACAAAATTCACAACGTACAGTATAAATAGCGTGGGACAGCCAACAAATAAAACAAACACCATAAAAATTCACGATTGTTTAAACACCAAAAACTGTGACTGCCCAGCTATAGTAAAAACAGACCAAATAAAATATCTAGGAATCATAATTGACCATAATCTCAAATGGGCACATCATATAAATCATATCACCAATAAACTCCTCAAAACAATACATCTTTTCCTAAACATAAGAAACATATACAAACTAAAACAAATGAAAACAGTATATTTTGCACTCTGCCAATCTATAACAGAATATGGAATCATTGTTTGGGGAGGAGCAACAAACTCAGCTATTGTTCATTTGGAAACCACACAGAGAACCATCTTAAAGGTTATACTAAAAAAACACGGAATGACTGACACAGACCAAATATTCAACATGTTCGACGGACTTGATATACGACAATTATACATAAAAACACTTCTTAACTATATCTTTGACCAAAAACACAAACTACAACAAACACAAACCATTAATAGACCAGTTAGACAAGCATACATACAAAACTTAAAAACACTGACGATAAACACAAGCTTTGGACAAAGACATCACAAATACCAGGCAATAAAAGCATTCAACCATCTTTCACTCGATTTAAAAAAAGAAGAAAACAAAAAACTTTTCACACTCAAAATTAAAAGATGGATTAAAGAACAAAAAAGGCAACTTTACAAAAAAATCACAACATAAAAAATAAAAACACATAGACATAAACACCATTGCAATACTCACTAATATACACGGTGTCCGGAAACTCGAAGTACAAGCGGGAAACTGGTAAATCTACATCACATTCGGAGTCGATTTGTGATATAACTTTTTTGATTTGAGCTTTTGTTTTCGAGTAAATCGTGTCCGATGTTGGAATTTTTTTGGTTAAATTTGAAAAAAAATTTCACTAGGGGGTTGATTTCAGCCGTGTAATGTCTTATAAAATGCATCGAAGGGTAAACCGGGCCCAAAATTTTTTTTAACCCTTTAGATGCCGAAAAAATGGAAAAATAGAAAAAAAAATATATTAAAATCGAAATGCTCAGATCGAAAAAAATAAGTTTTTTGGGTTCTCTACGTGATGTAGATTCACCAGTTTCCCGCTTGTACTACGAGTTTCCGGACACGTTGTATAAAACCCTTTTACTTTCACTATCGGTTTATATGTATCTATCCTATTTATATAGTTTTATTTTATTGTTTTATTTTAGTGTTATTTTAATCTATTTTATTTTGCTCTATTTTACTTTCTTTTAATTCTCATATGTTATTATTGAGTTTCTTTTTTCTTTAGTTTTTATTTTATATGTATCTTAAATTAAAAAAAAAAAAAAAAAAATCATATCTAACTGTAAAATGGGGTCCTCAGCACGGGTAAAGCACCCAGTGAGGCCCGCCCACATTAGTCAAATATGTAACACACATGTATAAATCAGGTGAATCAAATAAAAAATAAAATAAAAAATTACGCTTCCCTGGGGGACCCCGAATTTAATTGGTAGAGATTTTCTCTTTCTTTTACCAATTTGTACAATTTGCTCTCTTCCAGTTAAGTAACTTCTCAGGAGGTTTAGAGTTGTTTCGGTTATTCCACTTTTTTTTTAGTTTTAAGTACAGTATTTCATGATCAATTGTATCGAAAGCTTTTTGAAGATCAATGAAAACTGCTAAGCATTTTTTGCCTTCATCTAATTTTCTAATAATTGTATTTGTTACATTAGCAATAGCGTCACCCGTACCCGGGTTTTTCCTAAAACCATACTGCGTAGGTAATAATATTTTATTAGTGTCCAAAAATGTAAGCATTTGTTTTTTTTTAACCTTTTTTTTATTAATTGAAACGTTACTTGAAATGGCTTTAGCCGTGTTTGGTAATTAGATCTGAATAGCCAGGTACTTCCCCACCTTCCTCTTCCCCATCTCCTTCCACTCCCCACTACATTCAGCTTCACAACATACCCCAATTGGGAATGCCATAGTCTCACTGACTCCAGACGGGAGTAGCTGGGACTCTTGTGAGGTATTCAAATAAAAAAAACTCATCATTGTTGTGTCTCCCGTATCGTCATGGTGAGAAATATGTGTATAATATTATACTCGTACTAGAAGTAAACCACAGAAGAATTAAAATGTAGGGTGCTATGAAACCAAAGTTTCCTTACTGTATAAGCTTTCTGGGTCATCTGACAATTATTAAGTTTGTGGGATTTTTTATAAATTATTTTTATACTAGCTGACCCGTCGAACTTCATACCGCCTCAGAATCAATAACATTTGTGTTTAACTTATTAGCTGAATTAAATTCAGTTTTTTTATTAAGTTAAAAATTACACAATGAAACAATTATCGAGATGGCGTTGTGTTCGGCTTTATAATTTTTGTGATTTTCTTACTTTTCCACTTACGGGAACTGTGTTTCATTTTCTTTATACGTGTGAGGGAGATTTATTATAATTATTGTAATTGAAAGCTCTGCCAAAAATATGGATCTCGTAGTTAACCAGCAAAAGACCAAATACATGGCTGTAGGATGCATCCAACAAATCCCAACTCTCTCATGTGG
Source organism: Limnephilus marmoratus (assembly GCA_917880885.1). Classification (NCBI taxonomy): domain Eukaryota; kingdom Metazoa; phylum Arthropoda; class Insecta; order Trichoptera; family Limnephilidae; genus Limnephilus; species Limnephilus marmoratus. Next base: position 40,263,530 of record OU862909.1, on the reverse strand, counting down.
AAACCAAAATTTCGAAACGGTACCAAGATTCACATACCTAGGCTCCCTGATAACGAACGACAATAATACCACAGAGGAGATCCAGAAGCGCATAGTGAACGCAAATCGCTGTTATTTCCGCTTACAAAACCAATTAAAGTCCAGACTGCTGTCCAGAAACACGAAGATATTAGTGTACAAAACACTTATCAGACCAGTACTTACGTACGCAGCTGAGACTTGGGTACTAACTAAGAGGAATGAGCGAGCACTGGACGTTTTTGAAAGAAAAATTTTGAGGCGCATCTTCGGACCGGTTCTAGAAAATGGATTTTGGCGCAGACGTTATAATAATGAGCTCTATACTTTGTTTAAGGAGCTAAACGTCGCAAAATTTATAAAATTGGGAAGACTTCGGTGGCTGGGTCATGTGGAGAGAATGACCGAGCATCAAGCACCAAAGTCCCTGCTGAACTCAAGACCAATAGGGCGAAGGAGCCTGGGAAGACCAAGACTAAGATGGAGCGACAAAGTCCTCAAAGACATATCTATCTTGGAGCTTCAAAACTCGAGAGAGCTGGCTCAAAACCGAGATGAGTGGAGGAAGACTCTTGAGGAGGCCAAGACCCACCAGGGGTTGTAGAGCCAATAGTGATATGTTTAAGAACAAAAGCAAAACAATCAGCGCATTGACATTTGAAATTTTTGATTTTTTGGAATTCACTCACTACTCAATATTATACCTATCGCAATATTCCTGCAGCTCTCTCAAAATATGAGAATTCGTTCCATACAAAATATATGAGGAAAAGAATTTTCTTTATTTTTTTTTTTTCGTGAATTTTCGATATTTTAATAGTTATTCTGGTATTCGGGGCGGAGACAAATCCAATAAATCAAAGATCATAAAAATCTGTCCAGCCGTTCTTGAGTTATAAATAATGTAACAAACCCGTCTTTGATTTATATGTTTTTATATAAAATGACAAAAAAGTGAGGTTGTATTATTGTTTATAATAAATTTGTTAAATAAAATATGTAGGTTTTTTTCATTATTTTAAATTTGAAAGCGAATTTCATCCCCTTTCAAAATCAGTTTTTAGTTTTCAGATACATTCAGAAATATTCCATTTACTTGGATTTTATTACAAAGCGGAAATACACACAAATTCTCCAACCTTCTGACAGCATCTTTAAGAAATATAATGGTCAATATGCCAGTGGCCTGAGGGGTTATATAAGTTTTTTTCCATAGCTATGTTCTGGAAAAGAGACCATTATTATTTTTATAATATTTATTTTATGAAATAATTAAAATGACGGTATTTCCAGGTTTGACCCGACCATCTTCTCTTGCCCTTAACGACACGGCCAGGCCATCACTCATTTCAAGCTTGTCTACTCAAGCGGCCTTCTTTGAATGTCAAGCTCGGCTGCAAACAGAAGCTAGAATGGCCTTGGCTCAAGCCAAACAAATGGCCCGAATGCAAATGGAGGTAAATTATTTTAGTAATAATTCCTAACATGATTGTTGCAATAAAATGAGGGTATTGATTGATTTAATTTGTACTATTTTACTTCTTAAGAGCCATTCGCATTTGGCAAGTATTTTATTTTAATTTTGGAGGTGGTTATGAGTACTGTCGCTCCGGGCACCATTTATTGGATGACCAACACCTCTGCCATAGGTCATTCCAAGTGGTTTGCTAATTTGGTGACTTAGCAGGAGTAACTGGGTTCATGGGGTGAGGTTTGTTCGGATCTTGGCGGCGGATGCGTCTGCCCACCCTGTGTGGCACGCCGGATCGGGAGAGACTGGTTGAGGGAGATCTTTTGACCTCTCCAGCAGGACTCTCTCGGAACATTGCCTTGCACTACAGTGGTAAGGATAGATTCACACGTCCGTCGCTCTTGGATACACCGACCTAGATTCCTACCCACCCCTCATTCCTTTTTTCCTTCCCAGAACTTCCTCTCCTTCCTTTGTAGCAACCCGCCATCTGCCGTCATCTAGCAACGGGCGGCGGGCACAAATGTACTCTACTTGAAAGTAATGCAAACGGTTTTCGGCGAGTGTACTCGCTACTTGACAAATGTGAACAAGTCTTTAGGGAAATCAACTGACAAAATGTATTGCATTTTCAAGTATTTCCTCACTAAATCCAAATACCCTAAAATAATAATAATGCACCCAACTCCAGTAAAATATTGCCAGTATTTACCCAACGCTGGCAGCTAGAGTCGCTAGGGTAGCATGTTGTTGACATTCCTTCCAGACAATGGCGGCAAATTAATAATAAACCATTATAAAATAAACAGAGCACAAGCGGCTTATAACTTACAACTGTTAATACAAGCCTAATATTTAATATTTTTATATGAGAAAAAAGCAAAGTAAGGTCGTGGGTAGGATACCTAATGTTAATTTCAAATAAATGATAAATACTTAAATGTTAAAATTTTTATAAAGAAATCGGAGTTGTAACCAATGCTTTATTTTTCAGATTGTAGATTTGGTAATATATAATCTATATATATATATAAAAATTTAGGTTCCGTATATTTGCGTTCGCTAATCTCGGAAAGTAATCGATGGATTGACTCAAAATTTTTACAGAACATTGCATTTTAGCAGAAGAGCGTTTCTACATACTTTTTATTTGGAAGTTCCAAAGGAAAAGGATAATTTTATGCGTTTTAAGTTGACTCATAATTTGTCATAGTAAACAACGGAATGACAGTGAAAAGAATTTCAGTTATGAAATGGATTAACCAAAAATCTAAAATGCATTGAATAATATTTGAAAATAACGTTACGAAAATTAATGCTCTTCATTGCTTCTGTAGTCCGACAATTCCCGCTCGACTTCGATCCTCGTTGGTGAGTTTCCTCCAGTGCTCTCTGATTGTAACTGAATCCTGTCAGCCAGACTACATTCTGAATGTTATTCAGGCTTCAATTACTTTAACTTACTCCTAAGAAACATAGCAATAAGTATAATTTATCCCAAAATCTTTATGATCCGTATCCTGTTTCCCAAGATCTTTAGAATATTGTGCAATAAACGACATGCTGCCTATAAAAAATATATATATATTCCCATGGTTGAACAAAGGTTGTGAAACCAACAACAATCGGGTAATAATTAAGACAAGTGCAGCACCGGGATTACGGTTCTGACAAATGTCCGGGATTGAAAGCTCTAGCGCTAGTGTAGCATAATGCCAGCAGGTTGTGGGAAATGGCTTAAGTTAAAGGTTTCTTTTCTAAACACAAATGTAAAAATGATGGAAAGTTGTTTTGACTAATGAAAATGATTTACTGTAACTGACTTATTATTTTTATGTACTCAATTGTTTTGTTGGTTATTACAGATCGAGAGACAGAAACAAGAGAGTTCTCCCATAACAGAAATGTTACGAAATAGCCTACTGAAGGCAGGAGTTACATTGACTGGAGACAGACGAAGAGTTTCCCGACAAATGTTAACTGACATGAATGTAGCCCAACTTCAGGTATTTTTCAACACAATAAATCATTCAAACATTAATAAAATTAAAAAAAAACACATACATATAGTCTGCCAATTAAGAGTAGAAAATATTAAAAGTGGAACTACAAAATTTGTAGGCTGGCAACACCAATTTAACTGTCAAATATTCTTTCAAAGCGCAATGACACTGAATATATAGAACACTGTAAATTACATTTTTTTTGTTTTAAAAGAAAAAAAATTAAAATCGAAAAAACGCTGTTGTTAAGGTACCTACTTAATGAAATAAATTTGGTTAAATGGTGTTTTAAAAGTGATTTGCTTTCATTTAATTTAACAATAGGTAGAAAGAAAGAATCACTAATGGTGAGTTTAGTTACACTACTTTTAGATCTGAATGAGTTAAATACAATGTGTCCAGAAACTTGTAGTACAAGCAGGAAACTAGTAAATCTACATCACGTAGAGAACCCAAAAAACTTTTTTTTTTGATCTGAGCATTTCGATTTTTATATTATTTTTTAACTATTTTTCAATTTTTTTGGCAACTAAAGGGTTAAAAAAACTTTCGAGCCTGGTTTACCGTTCGATGCATTTTAAAAGACATTACACATCTGATTTAAACCCCTTAGTGGCCGATTTTTTCAAATTTGACCAAAAAATTCCAACTTCGGACCCGATTTACTCGAAAACGAAAGCTCAAATCGTGATGTAAATTGATCAGTTTCCCAGTTGTACTACGAGTTTCCGGACACCGTGTATATTCAGATCTAAAATTAGAAACCCAATCTGAAGCCTGGGCAACGCTAGGCTTTAGATAATAAGCTAGTATTAAATAAATGTGAGCAATTTCAAAACTGCACTTATCTTTTATTACAATATCGTTATTAATTATGTTTACACGAAATTGCAAACGTTTAATATACTTATATGCAATTATAATCTTGATATCAGTGGGATCTATATTGCAATTAAAAAATATTTTTTTCACTTTTATGACATTTTAATTTTTTTTTAAATGTAGGTTACACAGCTTTACATTTTCACCATGAGTTATATGTTTAGTATTGCCATTTGAACAACAGTGGCGCCCTCCTATGTTTTCTAATCTTATGTGACAAACTGTAAATACTTTAAAAACGTTTACACTTTGGTAACGCACACGTATTGTTATAAATGTAAAATATTTGTTGTAATAATGAATTGTTAAGAATTTTTGTCTTTGTGTGGAAAGGTTTTTTTACGTGCCATTTTCTACATGGATCATTCGTTCTGGATGATAAATATGATGCATTTAATAATAGTAATTTAAATGATGGTTATTGTTTTCTAATCAAAAGGTGATAGTGAATGAGCTACACACACAAATTGAATATCTGAATGAAAGTTTGGTTAAAATGCTGATTGCTCGGGACGAACTCCACATGGGACAAGACTCCATGCTCGTGGATATTGAAGATCTCACCAGGCATCTGTTAGTATATTTTCCATTTTTTATAATATTAAACATAAACAAATAATATTCATACATAATATAAGGTCTTTCATTAGAGACGCTCGAAATTTGTTAGGTTTATCAGCAATGTTGTTAAAGTGACATCTTCTGTCAAATTTATTGTCAAATCAGCATGGAAGGTTATTCTGAACAACTTGTGCAAATCATCAAATTTGAAATTTGATCGAAAAGGGCAGGTTATCTCCATCGGCGGCGACGTGAACTGGCTACCGAGATTTTGCAATCTAACGCCTTTAGACTTATTTCTTTTGGGCAAGTCTATGCGAATAAACCGCAAACAATTGACGCACACAAAGTGTAAGTGCCATGTGGCAAATTCAGCCAGATTTATGCGACAAAGTCATTGAAAATTGGACCTCCCGAATACGTGCTACCAAGCAAAGCCGCAGCAGACATTTGAACAATGTTATATTCAACACTTAATGCCATAAAATAAACTTTCAAATAAAAAAAATTGGGTGGATATCTCACACACAACTTGTTTAATTTACATTTAGAAATCGAGCGTCCTTTTTGAAAGACCATGTATCAGTTTTTAATTTTACTCTTAATTTCTTTTATCATCATCGTAACATGGCGCTACATCCCAGGGCTTGGCCTTCTCCAATGTTCTCAATGGATGCAGTCCCTCGCCATTTGCCTCCAGTCCGCTCTCACTCACGTTCTAGTTACCTTGCTGAATGTTTTATGAGAAGTTCCACTTTCTCAATGCTTTGTTATAAAAGATTCGTTTTGAAACACCAATTAATGAGCATGTTTTTGTTCGCAGCAGTGCCAAAGAGGTGTCGATCAAGGGTACCGATGTGAACGATGAATCTCCTTCTGCCGTGTCCCGAGGAAAGCAGCACCTCAAGTCCCACTTATCCACACTGACGTCGCTACTCTCCAAGTGACAAATAATACCTAAATTCATGTCCTTCTTTCGGGACAAATATCCAGATTAATTCATTTAATTATTATGTTTAAAACATTACTCGTTAAACTGTTAAAACTTTTATCCATGTTTAAAAATATCTGTGTTACTTAGCAGTATTATGAATTCCAATATTTTCAGTAAGGTCCATTAAATTTGAATGCATTAAAAATATGTAAATAATGTCTTAAAATATGGTAAATGCAGGCATTAATTTGTTAAAATTATATTATATCGGAATTCAGGTTAAAAAAAATTGTGTACCTTTTTACTCTCATGCAATACGCATTATGCATTTTTTAGATTTTTTTTCTCTTTTTATATTGCTACAATACCCTTATTTTTATTACTACTTTATTACAGTGTCTAAAAAAATTGAGATTAGTGATTTGTTTTTCAGATCATCCGGGTAAGGGGTCGTCCATTAATCACGTGATGTTTTTTAGCAACTTTTAACCCCCTCCCCCCCCTGGTGATATGTGGTGAGGTTTTAGACTACCCCCCCCCCCCCCATACCCAACACTTGTATTTTTTTAGTACAAAGTATATTGAAGTATACTTTCAGAATATTATCTTTAAATACTGGTATAATCTGATTAATTTTTGGAAAATTAAGTATCGTGATAAAAATGTCCACACAGCCATTAAGGTTGCAGGTTGTTTTTGACTGGCATTAAATAATAAAGGAAGGTGTAAAAAAAAACATATATTTGTACATGAATATAGTAGCGTAGGGAGTGTGGCGAACCCATCACTCAGGGAGTGGAAACACAAACCTGCAATAGCCATCCCAAGCCAAGGTGTGAGCTACCGTGCTCAGGCTGAATGTCCTGGGGAACAGCGTCACGAACGGTGCCTCCGAGAAACAAGGTCGCATCTCGGAGTATTTAGACCTCACTCCAGCACTCAGGGCTCTGCTGGAAGGGACCTTCTATTTCCCTGGTAACTCGTGGGACAAAATTGGACTATTCGAAAACTAGGGGCCTTTTGGGATCCTAGGAGTGCTGAGGCCATCTCTGTGGATTTCCTTCCCGGGGCCGTAGGAGGAACCGAGAGGAGAAACCATGGAGAGGTGAGCTGAGGCCAAACTCTTCCCTTGTGGGGCCTTCAAGGAACCAAGGGGAAGGGCACCCTTCCAGTGTGGGGCCTTTGTGGAACCAAGGAGGAGTGAAGTGGAGAGATGATGTCCTCTTCCCATGTGGGGCCTTCGAGGAACCATGTAGGAGTGAAGAGGAGAAATGAGACCATCTTGGTGAACTCTTCCTCTGTGGGGCCTTTAAGGATCCAAGGAGGAGAGATGAAGTTCTCTTCCCTCCTGGGGCCCTAGGGTAAGCAAGGTGGAGTGGACTCTTCCCTTGTGGGGCCTTTAGGGAACCAAGGGGTGGTGGACTCTCCGTCGTGGAGCCTTCGGGGAACTAAGGAGTGGAGAGGAGAGATGAAGCCCTCTTCCGTCGTGGGGTCTTCAGGGAACCAAGGAGGAGTGGAGAGGGGAAATGAGACCTGGGAAGACACATTGCCGCACCAGAAGATATAGCTTCATTTCCAATGACAATCCTGGTGAACTTTATAAAAGGGACTGGGAAAAAAAAAAAATGAATATATTTAATGGACATTGTCCTCGGACGGAATAGCGAGACTTTCTTCAACACTAACAAGTGGATAAGCATCTTGAAAGTCAGCTGTTGGCACTGTGCTTTGTTGAAGATCTTTTTGAAGTTGGTTTCATCAAGCCACTCGGTATCATCATTTTCGCGCACTACGCAGAGAAATCTACTAAAAGATCATTCGCCCACTTTGTCAATTCTTCTTTTGTGGTATATTTTCGTTTCTCATCAGCCCACAACTCATTAAATTATTTCTGAGCTACACTAGGTTATTTTCCCTTTTTATACTCTGCAAATAGGTCTTTATACAGATCTCCTAGTTTAGACGTTGTTCCATTGTTTTAAGGCAAAACATACGTGGCAACGATTTACGCGTGTATTCGGCGTCAAAATCACAAACTTACTGGCGACTGGTGAGCCGAGCGGTTGTCGCAACGTGCAGGGAAATCGTTGACTGGCAACGGTGAGTCAAGGCCACGTGCCGCTGTTTGGTTCAGATAAAATAAATACATGTGATATCTCATTATATCCCCCCCACCCTCCTTGTGATATTTCGTGATTTTTTCTGAACCCCCCCCCCCCCCCTTTCGAGCCTCACGTGATTAATGGACGACCCCTAATCCAAATAATAATACATATTTATATAGTCATTTAAGAGCAAAGTTAAAGCTAAAAACTACTTCATTTTAATATAGACAAAACAGGTAGAAGGTTGATCAAACTTGATTGTATTGTAAAACACCAGAGTTCCTTTCATATATTGACTATAAAAAACAGAAAATGGACCACAAATTATATGCAAAAGTTGACAAAGAGACCTATTTTAACATTAGGAACAGATGCAAAAATTAATGAGTAGCGTTATTTAAAAAAAAAGTTTTAAAAATGTAAACCATTAACCATACATATAGAAGTTTTAATAATATACTCATTAAATTTAGTCATGATTTCATAGAATATTCAAACTTTTCAAAATTTCAACTAGCCAGCAATTTAAACAAAATGTACATGCCTACATTGATTGTTTTGTTACAATTTGTTTCAAATGATGCCCTATTTATAATGTATAAAATAATATTACGTAGAATAATAATATTCCTGCACAGGATTTGAACCTGTTCCAAGGTACCTAGTAAGTTTTTAGCTTCACTAAAAATTGTAAATACTATTTCACTATTGGTGTGTTGCCTTATTCAGTATATTTGAAAAAATTTGATATTTTTTGCATATCATCTTAGGATATTGAAGTTGAGAATGTATACATAAATACTGGAAAATTTTTCCTATTAGCTATCTTAAAATATTATGGTAAAGTGGTGGTTTATTTATTTTTATACTTCTTACAATTACTCCCTTTTTCCTAATAAACTCGATAACTTAGTTTCCTTGCAATAGCTGAACTTTTAAATCAAGTGCTTTCCATTCATACAACACATTCAAGTTAAACACTCTTGAAATTTAAAACTTTCTTGTTTTCAACCATTGACAAAAATAATCAACAGCCCTTATGCCGTGTTCCGACGTTTCGATTGTTGTTGATCCACCTCTCAAAAGTTGAATAAGATTATGTTCACATGTTTCAATTTAAGTAGAACCGAATTTGACATTCAAGATGGCGTCAACTGAAATTGTCAGTGCGTGCGTCTCTCTAATTTCTGATTTTCTGCGTGACGAGCTCGAGATTATGAAAATGCATAAAAAACATTGTATTTGGACGAGAAAATGGATCATGAGAAGGAGTGAATTAGGCGCATCCAACACAATTTTGAAAGAGATGGCCCTAGAAGACTCCGAAGGATATAGAAATCACTTGAGGATGACAGAAAAACAATTTGAAGAGCTGCTTCCCAAAATTGGCGATAAATTTCAAAAGCAAGATACGATCATGCGAGCAGCTGTTCTTTGATTTATTTATTAATCCTAGTTCCTTCTTGTACATCGTTCTAATAGTTTTTATTTTATTTTTTACATCGGTCGGCGTCAGTTCTACAATACCCATTTCAAAAATAATATTATTTATCGCAGTATCACGGGCATTTCTATTTTTGTACACTTCTTGCTTTTGATCCCAAAGACAGGAATGGCTTTGGTATAGATCCATAAATCTGAACATCAAATCATCCGACCATTTCCACCATTTTAGATATTTTTTCATTGAAATGGATTCCATGACGGTAGAAACTAGTAAATGTCTAACGAATATAGACATAAATGAACTAACAAGTTTGACATCCACTTTTGCCCGCGAGTAACTATGTAACCAAGATGGCGATGGTCATACTCGAACGTCAAAAGTAGACAGGCTATCAACTTTATCTAGTCAACAAAAAACTTGTTCAACTTTGTTGAAAGAAGGTTCACACCAGTCAATATGCTTTCAAGTGTCGAGTTGATCAACTAAAATTGAACCGTGTGAACCGGCTATTACTTTGTCAAAAGTACAATAATTTACCAACTTTTTATTTCATGGAATGGCTCATATTTTGAATGGACTATAAATAATTTAAGTGTCATTGCTTTGAATGGATAAAGTCATTTCTGATAAAATATTATTTTCAAATACATATTAGAATGGAATGGTGGTACATTCGTGTAGGTCTGTACTTATTCCAAACCTTTCTGTAAATATTTCAATCTCTCGTATTCTTCACATCATTTATTATTATTTATGTGTATTATCTATATTTTTGAATAAACATATTAATCATTTACATCCATTTAAGAATTATTGTTGTTAAAAAAAATCTCTTTGAAATATTAGGTGCTTTATGATAAATAAATAAAATGTTGAAATTTATATAATAGTACATATTTTTATTTTACGCGTAACTGCCAATACATAGATCCTACATATATAATGTATGTATTGGTTATTATATTATTTGCCCTCACAGTTTGCTTTAAAAGCGCCATGTTATTTAGAAATAGTACACCTACTACACCTTTTATTTATTTAATAAAATATATTATTATGTATTATTGATGTGAATCTTCATTGCTTTCACATTCGGCTTTAATTATATGAATATAGAGTGCAGTTATATTTATATAAAATATTATATTACATGTAAGAATATTCAAAAATCAAATAAATTATGATTAAAAAAAACCCTTCCATTTTATTTCTAATGGTGTCCCATTTCAAAAATATATCACTGAAATTAAAGAATACATATTTTTTAAAAAGGCTTAAAAGACAATTTAATCAGTCTGACATAATAGTAGGCCAAAATTGATGGCGCTGCGATTGTTCAAAAGGTTTTATCCAGGGCCGGATCTACGAAATCTGGCGCCCTGTGCAGTAGGTACCGATGGCGCCCCCCCTACATTTTTATTTTGATTAAAAATTCGTTCACCCCAATTTTTTTATTTTTTTTATTTACTTATTATTTTTTTTACACTAATTTATCAAATAAAATCAAGACATATAAAGGGTGTAACTTTTCCAAGTGACCTGGCGGTAGCTCTCACACTCGTTTTTTTTAAAGAGAGGATCGCCAGGAGCCCTATACTCTCTGAATCTATTGGGTAAACATAAATTATGGTGCTATTTTAATTATTTTAGGAAAAACTCTTTGCAAGTTATGCTTTAAAATAATACAACGAATTGTCTGTTTGTGCCCGTACCATGATTTAAAATATAGGTTACGAGACAATGCGGGTGGTTTCGCTGAACTAGGTCCATTAGACATTCTTGAGATTTACTGCTTTTATGTACCTATATACCCAACGCCAATATTAGAAAAGCAAATACAAATACGTTCTCATGGCAACGTACAACACAATAATAGCATCTACTAGCTTCTGACAGGCAGTCCCGACGAGAGACAGTGAGCAGTGATAATAAGAATATAACCTCAAATTTGTGCCTTGCATTTCCCCTGTGTTGAGCGAACAAACACTAAACAGTGACGTATGGTATCAACGGCTAAGAACAAAAATACCGCGCTGTGATTGGTTATTGAATTTGGATCGCACCTCCTATTCGTCGTAAAAGACGGTAAAAGATATATGGAAAAATAGATCTTACGTTTAAACTAAATATATGGAAATTGTAAAAAAATTCTGTAACTGACTATAAATTCGTAAGCCGTTGATACCAACCAGATGCGTGCGCATTCTGTTTCTTTGGAAAGTGTTGCTAGAGCGTAATAATTATTTCGTACTATGGGTAATTTTTAAACGATTCAGGGAATATTATAACAAAATTTTAATACAATATTTATTTTCTCACGGGCGCCGCGGCGCCCCTTCGGAGTTGGCGCCAGGTTTTTGCACGTTTTTGAACGTATGGCAGATCCGGTGCTGGTTTTATCATCACTGGAGGTTGTGTGAAAAATTTAAATTTGAATATGAATTTTTTTTATTTTACAGCAGAGTAAGAAAACACAGTTTTCAGGAACATGAAGGGAGACTCCATTTAGTTTTATTTGTTGGTACGTTAGTAATCATTTTGTAGGTTCACCTTTATTTTCCACCTTCAAAATTGGTTTTTTCACTGTACTCTAAAATATATTATTTTTTTCACATTAACAATAAGGAACTCCAGTGAAAAATATTATCGTTTAAAAAAAATATGTTCAAATAGACCAATAAACGCTGATTCTGAATATATACCTAAGTTTTATTAAATAATATTAAATGCGGAGTTTTTAAAAAATTATTAAAAAGTCCATTTTTAATAGAGAACTCCAGTCCAATTTTAAAATTTTTTTGAATGAATAAATGACCCTCTAACTTAAATAACTGCATAGTTATTTTTTTAGAGTTAGTTTTAATAGTTAAAATAATTGTCAAAGTTTTAATTTTTCAAGATCCCCTGAAAACCACCACATGTGTAGTGAATCGTGTAACGTCATCACTCCTGAAAAGTTAGTATAAGATCGGGCAATCAACTGATCAACTGCCGCCATTTTGAAATTCGGTGTTCGAAGTATTCTTACTAGAGAAGCATTACTATTTTTTGTGCAGTAATTTTCGAATATTTTCAATAATAGAGATAAACTAATAAGAGATACCTTTATTTTTGAAACTGAATTATTTATGCCTAAATAATGTTTCAATAAACACAACAACTGAATCTCTATAAACAGTATGTAAATAAACGAATAAACTAAAACAATGGCTTGTGTCATACCTACATTCCCATACAATGACTTTACGGTGATGTTACGACACGACGATCAGTGTCGTCACTATTAAACATTTTAATAATACCAACTTGACGGCGTGTTTCTATGACAGGATTAAAAATGGACTTTTTAATATTTTTTTAAACGCATATTGAACACAGCCCACACCCACGCCATACCCACCCTCACTTCTCGCAGTATGCAAGGCAGCAACTACTTGTCGATTTAGAATGATGAAGAAAGATTTATCATGTTGGACCTACTCAGCAAAAAAAGTAAAAGAAGTAAAACATGGTGAATTCAAGTTATTCAGTAAAGTTCAAGTTTTTTTTTACTTGAGCTTCACACAGGAGGCCTTGGGGAAAATAATTTCCCGCAGGGCCCATATCATTTTTGGGAATGCTGTGTGGAGGGTTTTTTTAAGGAAAGGAAGGATAGGAAAGTTCTGGGAAGGAAAAGGGTTTAACGGGTGGGTAGGAATCTGGGGTTCAGGGTGTCCAGGGCATCCGCCTCCAAGACCTGGACAAACCTCACTATGAACCTGAAAACCCCTGCTAAATCACCAAACGTAGTGAACCACTTGGGGTGACCTATGGCAGAGGTGTTGGTTATCCAATAAGGTTTCGCGGGGTGGCGGTACCCATTCCCACCGCCCAAATAAAAATACATAGATAGTGTGATATCAGTATAATTGACTACATATTATATACTAATATCAATTTATACATTATGCTATATTATACAAAGTAATTTAATTCTTTGGCTATCTTCTCGAACAAATCATCCTTCAGTTTTGCTCTAAGAGTCTTTGAGTCGTATCATATAACACAGGAAAGCCTCTAACCATTTCAATTCATTTTTCCATGTTCTAATAACAAAAACATCGTTTACACAGACAAAACTAGGGACCCACGATCCACAAAACTGTGTTGCAAGCACAACACGTCTGCGCGCGACAGCTTGGGACTAGGCTGGCCGTGGAATGGGTTTAATATGCGCCACTCCGACAGAAACCATGTTCTAGCCTGGTTGGTACACTCGGAACACTTAAATTAATTTTTTTATCATTACCACTTATTTTTTTTTATCTGGTATTCCAATTTTTTAAAACCATATTGAAATAAAAATAATAATAAAGATAATGAAAATAATATTTAAAAAATTAAAAAACTTTAAAAATCGTACGTAAAAAAACTGCCAGGCTGCTGGTCGGCAGACCAAGGAAGTCATGAATGGAATTGTCTAGACTACAGTTTTTCGTTAGTTTCGATCTTGAATTCAAAGTAATCGGTGCAGCAGGGCAAGCGAAACCGATATGAAACGGACGGGGTTCGGAAATTTCCGTCGTTTTTCGGACTAATGCAGCTCTTATGGCGACGGTGCGGTGGTTGTTCGAACTTCCAACCACTATGGAGTATTAGGTTATCGTAAAAAGACTTATATTATTATAAATTTGTTTAATAATATGGGCACGCGTTGACGGCGAAGGGCTCCGCGGCCAGTTTCCAGTAAGTTGTTTCGTGTCGAAAGGCTCTCCCGTCCGAAGGGAACACTCAAAATTTATTTTTTTATGATTACAACTAATTTTATTTAAAATTTTGCATTCTAAGTTTTTAAAACCATATTCAAATAAAAATAATAATAAAGATATTGAAAATATATTTTTTTTAATTAAAAAAAAATTTTTAACTTTAAAAGATTGTACACAAAAAACTGCCAGGCTGCTGATCGGCAGACCAAGGAAGTCATAAATGGGATGATCTAGACTACAGGTTTTCGTTAGTTTCGATCTAGTATTCGATGTAATCGATGCAGCAGGGCAAGCGAAAACGATATGAAACGGACGGGGTTCGGAAATTTCCGTCGTTTTTCGGACGAACGCAGCTCTTACGGCGACGGTGGGTTGGTTGTTCGAACTTCCAACTACTATGGACTATTGGCAATCTTAAAAGGACTATTATTATTATAAATTTGTACAAAAATATTAACACGCTACAGCGGTGAGGGGCACCGCGGCAGGTTTCGTAAGTGGTTTGGCGTCGAAAGGCTCGCCTGACAGATGGGTATATTCGGAACTCTCAAATTATTATTTTTTATTTTTTTCGCTTATTTTTTTAAAATATGGCATTCAAAGTTTTTAAAAATATAGTGAAATAAAAATAATAATAAAGATAAACGAAAAATTAAGAAAAAAAAAAACTTTAAAACATCGTACACAAAAAGCTGCCAGGCTGCTGGTCGGCAGACCAAGAAATTCTTAAATGGAATGATCTGGACTATAGTTATTCGGTGGTTTCATTCGTGTACTCGATGACGTAAAATTTACTATTTTTTACCCCACTTTGACGCCGGCTGCCTGCGAACGTGCCAGGCTGCCGGTTGGCAGACCTGCTTTTTTCTCATTTTCTAATCGACCTTTATCATATGAGACCGTTCCCGTTCGTGCAGTCCTGGATTTGTCAATAGGCCTTATAGGCCGCGGCCTAGGGGCGGCAGAGTTTAGGGGGCGGCGCTCACTCGCTTTGGTAATCCGTTAATTTTGTGTACGAAAATAAACAACAATAAAAAAAGTCACTGTGGATAGATAGAGTTTCCTATCTGGTAACCTTTAGACGCCCAGTGGTACCGTACGGGACCGCGGATTTGTGTTGTTCAATGCCCAACGGTCCAATACGGGACCGGTGATTGTAGTGCAAATATTTCAAGTGTGCTACCTTTATTGCACGAGTGTTTAAGGGGAGAAATAGGTGTAGGACCTCGTATTTTTAGTGATTTTCATGATTTTTTTAACACATAAGGAATACATATATTTTATTTATACCTTGCGGTAATTTTACACGTCAAGACTATATTCTAAAATATTCAAATATTTTCCTCAAAAAACGGAGATATCAACTGCCGCGCATTGTAAGTCGCCATCCGTCTGGACAATTTGTGTAACTCATGGAGGTCACAATTTTTATCCGAAATCAATTAAAAATAAATAAATTATAAGTGTTTCTTCTATTTGAGCCTCACTTCTTACAAAAAAATCGAAAATTAATATTTTTTTGAGAAATGTGAAAATTTAGTACTTTTGATTTTTTACCATTCTTTTGAACGTTTTTTTGCCAAAAAAAAGGTTAAAACCAAGGTATTGTTTACAATTGAGGTTCAAACAGAGCGCATTTATATAAAGAAACTATGTGCTGAGTTTGATAACGATTGATCAAAAACTGTAGGAGCTAGGTGTTACACAAATTCGAAAAAAGTTGTTTAGAGAAAAATGCGTTTGAAAATAAGAGTGGCAGTTAAATAGTGGTAGTTCGACCGAAGGACACTCACTCAAAAGCACATAACTTTTAAATGGCGTGGAATTTTGGTTTGAAATTTTCAGAAAATATGTTTGAATAGTTCTACCATCGATTTATGAAAAAAAAAATTTAAGCCTCTACGCCTATTTCCCTCCTAAAGGAACCTTCAGACGCCCAGTGATCCCGTACGGGACCGCGGATTGCATTGTGCGATTATGGTGCGAATATTTCACAAAAAATGCTTGGGCAGTGGGCTACCTTTATTTGGTTACTAATCGTATTTTGGAATGCTATTTTGGAAAGACTAAATAAAATGAGTGCTCAGATTCAGAGCTCATCTGTCGATGTACTGACGGTATCTGATTTTTATGGATCTCTTCTCGAGTTTGTTATACCAGAGCAAGAAAACTTGATTATTTCGAAGAGAGTGCAATTGAAATGAGCGCACTTTAGCAATATCAGGGCGACATTCAGAGTAAGATGACCCTAAGAGAAAAACTTTATAGACGAAACATGAAATGAGGATATTGAAACAACTTCCTGACTGAGATCTGAATTAGAGAGAAGGCATATGTGAAGACATAATGCATATTATGAAGGCATAATACTTCAAAGAAAAAAAAATATTTAAAAAAAAAAATGGGTAAACTTTCAACACAAAGAGTCTCAGAAAAACCTCAGTCTCTTGTGCAATGATTTAGAAGACGATTTAGTTCAGGAATGTGTACACTTTTAAGGCCACATTTCCTCTAATAAGACAGCAGAGAACCTGAATCTACATCATTACTGAATATTTTTAAGGAAAGTTTTTGAGGATACCATCTCTGTGCAACGTTTACCCAAACTTGGATATAGCTCTCCGCGTTGCACTTTACGCTCTGGTCACAAATTGTTCTGGAGAAAGGAGTTTTCCTAATTAAAGCGAATGAAGAAATACCAAAGGTCTTCATTATAGCAAGAAACACTTTACTCTTTGGATCTTCTATGCATAGAAGCAACTATGAAGCTATTACAAATGATTTTGTCAAATAAAAAAAATTCTTGTTTCATGTTACACTTTTATTTTACGAATAATTCATTCTTTATTTAATTTTTGAATACCTACATACTTAACCTATATTTGAATATTTATTTTTAAAATTGTGCGTCACCTAATAAAGGCCTACAAGTGAGTGATCATGATAGGTGGCAACTTTTAAGAAGGAGGAAGGGGCGGCGCAAGTGAAGTGGCCTATACTAAATAAAAGTGTAAATACGGCCCTGCGTTCGCGTACTCGATGACGAATTTAAAAAAAAAATCGCTGACTATTTCCATGACTGCGTGGCTCCTGCCAAGAGGCGCACCGGCAGACCAGCTTTTTAAAGGTTTTCTAGATGTCCATTATCACTACAAAGTAGTTTCAGCCGTGTACTCGATGACGTAGGGTTTACCTATCTCGCCTCCCATTGGTAGAGCTATTGAATATTAACATTTTTTTGTACTACTGACTGCCATATAATAATAATTTATAAAATGTATTTTCAAGCATAGATAAAAAAAAATATATATTTTATATACTTGGACATAAATAAATAATTATCGTATAAATTTTGATTCCGCAATCTGCACAGCTTTAAAGTTACGTAGATTGAATGATTATCATTTTCCAGGCGTGTGATTTATTATTTTATCGATCTTTTTTCAAAATTATTTCGCTGTTGAAAACCGTCCACCATTTCGATTATAATGGCGATTTATAGATAAAGATTTTTTTAAATTATAGAAAACACCGTGTGGCAGGTACTACCTACTTTCAATTCAAATATTCATGAAAATTTATGTGAGAATTGGAAATGCGCGGGCATCCCTAAAATTCCCGCGCCCGCGCCTGTAGCCATCATTAGTGTCAAAAACTGTCGGCGACAGAGGATGGGAGACGACGGGAGGCGAAAGTTGTAGAGTTCGACAATAACGATTTTGAACAAGTTTCTCAGAGTTTCTGTCATAGCATTTATAAACAAATACATTTTCTTTTTTAAAAAACTGTGAGATAATAATTTACCAACATGGGAAATCAATTCAAAAACGTTGCATTGATAGCGTGCATGAAATCGTTGCTCATGGTATTCAATATTGCTTTTTGGGTGAGTATATAATAAATAATTCACATCATACTGGTAGTACGTTATTAGGTACTGTTGGGTTTTGAATTGATATTGTGCTCAGTACCTACCTGAATGTCATTTTTGATCCTACCCCCACCAACCATGTCACCTTGCTGAAAAAAGGCTTGGAACAATAACAACCAGCAGTGTGCACCAACTACTGATCGATTTGTGACATTGGAAGGAACTGGTTTTTCTTTGGGTTTGTGCTCGTCTTCGAATTTGGTAAGTGACTTGGCTTTCCTTACTTCCTTCTAGTTCCAGAGATTTACCAGACACATATAAGCATTCAATTCATTTCGTAATTTTTGTTTATTTAGCAATTTACAGTCCACCATTCGCCTGTTGCATTTGAGGCTGTCATTTCGGGCAGTTTCGGATGCAACATATTGGTCCAATCGTGCCAGATTTCGTGAGCATTTTGGAGTTGAATGCTTGTATGTGTTTTTCCAATAACCTTGATCCTGTGTTCCTAATATTCCTGGCATTTCGGCTTTCGAATTGGGCACATTGTCACCTTCAAAAGGGGTTAAATTTCGTGGTAAATTTCACATTTTTCGTTTGTTGAATTTCTATTTTCAAATATTATCAAAATGGCTGCTTCTGCTAGTGTTCGCAATAAATTGGCCATTCTAGGTCTCCGGGAGATTCATGATTCATCGATCAGAGCAGTTGTTTCTGGTAATTTATTAGATAGAAATAATTTACTGGTTAGAATTAAGGATATTGAAAAGCAAAGGGATGATTTTGTTGAATCTTATATTATTCTAGAAACGTCAAAGAGTGAGGAGTTAAAATTAACAGATTTGGAAAATAAATATAAATCTTTTATGAACATGTATTTTGAAATTCATACGAATTATCTAGCAGTTTTTCCACCAAAGGAAGATTCTATAAAAACATCAAATAGTCACGGTTTTTCACTTCCTAAAATTAGTTTGCCAACTTTTTCGGGTGGAATTACTGAATGGATAAACTTTATAAATACGTATGATGCAATTATTCATAATAATGAATCTCTAAGTGACATACATAAATTACATTATTTGTTAGGAGCACTATCGGGTGACGCGTTGAAAATTATAAAGCATCTTCCTGTTTCCGCAATCAATTATCCAATTGCTTACAATTTGTTGAGAGATCGTTTTCATAACAAACGGATAATTGCGGACAGACACGTAGAGAACATTATCTCGTGCCCCATAATTAAAAAGGATTCGCTTAGATCTGTCGTTAATGTTTTGAAGGAAAATATTCAGGCATTAGAAGCGTTACATTTTCCAACAGATCAGTGGTCATTTTTATTACTACATATCGTTTTGAAGAAAACTCCTGATGACTTAAGAACTAACTTCGAGTTAATAGGTCATAAGGAGGAAATTCCATCATTTTCGCAATTATTGTCATTTTTAGAATCACAATCTAAAATTTATGAATCGGTTCATGGGTACGGTGTGAAAAATGAAGCGCCAAAAGCAAAAACAAATCGCTTATTAAATTCTTTTGTCAGTACACAAAAGTCGGTGTGTTTAATATGCAAAGGTGGACATTTTCTTTCAAAGTGTGACCAATTCTTAAAGCTACAACCACCTGCTAGATTCGATGTTGTGAAGAAATATAAGTTGTGTCAGAATTGTCTTTCCGCTCAGCATTTGGTCAAGAACTGTTCGTCGCGTTTTAATTGTTTTCAGTGCCATAAAAATCATCATTCTTTGTTGCATTTTTCTCGTGACGTAAATAGGCAAGAACAGGCGTCAAATAGCAACAATTACGATAACACTTCTAGACAAGAAGTACTCGATTCGCCACCTGAGACAATCAACCCAATCGTATCGGCCATCGCGGCAACCACACCCCATTCGGAGAGGCTTAACAATCTCAACGTTTTA
The DNA here is from genome assembly GCA_917880885.1 of Limnephilus marmoratus. NCBI lineage: Eukaryota > Metazoa > Arthropoda > Insecta > Trichoptera > Limnephilidae > Limnephilus > Limnephilus marmoratus. The sequence goes on along the minus strand of OU862909.1, from coordinate 40,243,565 downwards.
TCGAGCTCTAGCCAATCATCAGTTTTGTTAGCTACGGCCATCGTAGAAGCTCGTGATAAAAAGGGTCATTTTCACAAGGTTCGTGTATTATTGGATTGTGCCAGTCAGGCAAATTTTATTTCAAATGATTGTGCAATTCGTTTGGGCCTCGACTGTTCTAATAAACAAATTCCTATTCGAGGAATTGGACAGTTGTCGGCCATCGCGCAGAAGGGACTGGTCAAGTGTCGGATCCGTCCTCTATGTTCGAATGAGCTTTTTGATGCGGATTTCGTCGTGTTATCAAGCATTTGTGCACAGTTGCCTAGTTCTCCCATTCGTCGGGGAGGCTGGGATCATTTGAAAAATTTAACTTTGGCAGATCCAAATTTCGATAAACCCTCTGCAATCGATATTTTATTGGGTGCTGGGTTGTTTTCATCCGTTCTTCGTTCAGGACGGGTGGTAGGAAAATCTAATGAACCGATAGCTTTGAACACGGCTTTTGGTTGGATTTTAATGGGAAATGTCGATCACAGCGTGTCTCCTCCCATGAATTCGTTTTTGACGACGTCAGAATCGACAATTGAGACTGTTCTGAAAACGTTTTGGGAAATCGAAGACCTTCCAAATCATCCTTCACCGTTATCTACGGAAGAGTTGCTTTGTGAGGAAATATTTTCAACGCAGCATTATAGAAATGATGCGGGACGTTACGTTGTCCCACTTCCATTCAGGGAAGTTAAATCGGCTCTTGGTGATTCATATCATTCGGCAGTATCTCGTCTGCATCACCTCGAGCGCCGTTTCTCTCGGCATCCAGATATAAAATCTGATTACATTCAATTTATGAGAGAATATGAATCTTTGGGCCACATGATAGATGTGACAAGTTCATCAGTTTCTATTGGAAAATATTTCATTCCTCATCATTGTGTGATTAAGGATACTGGATCCATTAAAAAACTTAGAGTTGTTTTTGACGCAAGTTCAAAAACATCTTCTAACCAGTCGTTAAATGATATACTTTTAGTAGGACCTAAACTTCAACAAGATATTGTGAAGTTAATTTCCAATTTCAGAACGCATAAAATTGTCTTTACAACAGATATTTGCAAAATGTATAGACAAATATTGATTCGACCAGAGGATAGATCCTATCAACATATTTTATGGCGTGAATCACCGGAACAAATGATTAAAGAATTTGAACTGCAAACTGTTACCTACGGAACGGCTGCCGCACCGTTTCTCGCTTTACGTACTTTACAGCAACTCGCATTGGATGCAGATGCCAAATTTTCGACGGCATCAAAAGTTTTGTTAGAAAATACGTACGTTGATGATATTTTAGCTGGAGCATCCACACTTGAATCGGCACGTAAATTGCAGCGAGACTTGGTGGAACTACTTAATCTTGGCGGTTTTGAATTGAGCAAGTGGTCGAGTAATTGTCGTGAACTGCTTTATGATATTCCAATCTCACATCAGGAAGCACCTATAGAAATTGATTTAGATCATGCCAATAACATTAAGATTTTAGGTATTGTTTGGGATTCGCAAACTGATTCGTTCTCGTACCGAGTGAAAACATCACAAATAACATTTTCGAAAAGGTCAATCTTATCAACAATTGCAAAGATTTTTGATCCACTTGGATGGATTTCCCCCGTCACATTTTTGGCTAAATGTCTGTTACAACAGTTGTGGAAGCTTGGATTGAACTGGGACGATCCAGTTCCTGTCATGGTTCAATCTCATTGGACGGCAATAGTATCGTCATTGTCAACATTAGCCAATATTCAAATTCCGCGTTACTTAGGGGAGAGTAGTGATAATACATATCAATTAGTGGGATTTGCAGATGCATCCGAAAGGGGCTATGCTTGTGTTGTGTATATTCGGTCCCAACACTCAAAGCAAGAATTTAACATTAGACTTTTGGTTGCCAAGTCAAAGGTGGCTCCAGTGAAAACTCTTTCTATTCCACGTTTAGAATTATGTGGTGCTTTGTTACTTGCTCGACTTTTGGATTATGTTTTGAAATCATTTGGTACAACTTTACATATTGACAAAGTGTTCGCATTTACGGATTCTTCGATAGTTTTATCATGGATTCATACACCTACTTATAATTTGCAAACCTTTGTTGCCAATCGAATAGAACAAATCAATGAAGTTAATTCGTTGATCAAATGGTTTCATATACGTTCTCATTTAAACCCAGCTGACGTATCCAGCAGAGGACTTTTGCCTGATCAGTTGGTCAATACAGAGTTATGGTGGAAGTGGCCTCCTTGGATGCTCTCACCCGTCGATGAGTGGCCATTGGTCCATTCTTTCAGTGTAAAACTTGATGTTGTTCCTGAGCTAAAGGCCAACAATATTCATGTATTGACTACAACTGATTCGTGGAATGATGAGACGTTAAATAGATTTTCTTCATTAACAAGATTGCAACGTGTTACAGCATGGATTTTGAGATTTGCTGTCAACATTCGAAAGAAGAAAGAGGATCGTATATTTGGAATGTTAACCGTCGAGGAGTTGCATTCATCTCTGAAATTATGGATTTTGAAAGTACAACGCGTGCATTTTCATATTGATGCAGGAAAAAATTGTCGTAACTCGTCTCATGTTCAAAAGTTAATGCCTTTTTTAGACCCGGTTGGTCTGCTCAGAGTCGGTGGGCGGTTACACAATGCCCCTATCGCCTCTAATTTTCAACACCCTATACTTTTGCCCAAAAAAAGTCACCTTACTAACTTGATTATTGACTCGTACGGGTTGTGACAGTTAAAACTGCACAAGGAACATTTCGTCGGCCAGTTGTCAAACTTTATCCATTACCACTTTGAAACATTTTACTCATAAGTTTATTTTAAGTTTTATATTTGTCGTCTTTATTTTCTCCTTACTTTTTGTTCGTTTTACCGCGGTGTCAGTTGCTATGAAAGATAGGTCTTCAATAACTTATCTTAGGAACATATTCCTTATGGATTAATTTTAGTTTTGTTTTAGACTTATGTTTCTTACATTTTTTTTTTAATTTCGTTAAGTTGTTCGTTGCAAAAAGATTGAATAATTGTTTGTCGTTTTGTTAATAATAGGTTGTTATTAAATTCATTTGTTTGTTGTCAGTATTCGGAAATGTGTGATTTACCATCGGTCGTAGATAAGAGATTTCAATCTCTTCTCGGGGGCGGGAATGTTGGGTTTTGAATTGATATTGTGCTCAGTACCTACCTGAATGTCATTTTTGATCCTACCCCCACCAACCATGTCACCTTGCTGAAAAAAGGCTTGGAACAATAACAACCAGCAGTGTGCACCAACTACTGATCGATTTGTGACATTGGAAGGAACTGGTTTTTCTTTGGGTTTGTGCTCGTCTTCGAATTTGGTAAGTGACTTGGCTTTCCTTACTTCCTTCTAGTTCCAGAGATTTACCAGACACATATAAGCATTCAATTCATTTCGTAATTTTTGTTTATTTAGCAATTTACAGTCCACCATTCGCCTGTTGCATTTGAGGCTGTCATTTCGGGCAGTTTCGGATGCAACAGGTACAATAAGTGTTAATCGTTTCCATTATTCTTTCCAGGTATCAGGAATGGTTATATTAGCAGCAGGATTGTGGGCAGAAATTGACATCCATAAATATTTTGAACATTCTTACGAATTTTTCGATACGATTCCGTATGTTTCGATTGGGATAGGGTGTTTGTCCGTATTTATATCATCGTTGGCGTGCACTTGTACGATAAAGGGACAGCCTGTCTTGCTTTACGTGGTAAGTTTGCATATTTTAAGAAAATAATTAAAATCGTAATATTTTTCCAGACTTTCTACAATATGTCACGAAAAAACTTTATTCATACAAAATTTTAGTTTCATCTTATTTTCTCGGTAAGTAGTTACTTTTAAAAGATAATGTTCATTATATTTACGTACCAACAAACATATTGATAATAATGAAAACATATACTGTATTGTTTTCCATAAAAATGCTTAGAAAATTATTTTTAATTATTACGATTTTTTTTATATGAATACTTCAAAAAAGTCCTAACTGCTCCCGCCTGGAGTCAGTGAGACTATGACATCCACAATTGGGGTATGTTGTGAGGTTGAAGCAAAGATAATGAGGATAAAAGAAAGAGGAAGAAGGAGACAGGAAGAATCTGGCCATTCAAGTCTAGTCACCGAACACGGCTAAACCTGTTTCAAGCAATGTTTCAATTCTGAATGGTGTTCTTACACCAGGGTGATACTGAGAGTATCTTCCACTCTGGAACGTGCTGCAAATATACCTTCTATTATTTTAAATGATTAAATTGCGAAATGACACAAATCAATCAAATAAAATTTTAATTTTTTTAACTTTACAAGTAAAACCTCAAATTGTATTATTTAATTAAATAAAGACAATATTAGTGAAACTCAATCGAAAATCTGGAAACAGAAAAATCAGAAAAATATATTTGCACCTCTGGGACTCAAACAGAAAAATCAGAAAAATATATTTGCACCTCTGGGACTCGAACCCAGGACCTTTCACATACATATGCGTTAAGAAAATGAAGAAATGTGGGTGGTTCTTGGTCGAAGATGATACAGTTAAAAATGACCGAATCGGATATCGACACCTTGACGCAGTGGTCAGGGAATTTGTCCGGAAAGCAATAGGTCCTGGGTTCCAGTCCCAGAGGTGCAAATATCTTTTTCTGATTTTTCTGTTTCCAGATTTTCGATTAAGTTTCGCTAATATTGTCTTCATTTAATCAAATAAAATTTATGTACGCTGGGATTTGAACAAGCAAAGAGCCTTGCCCCTCGACCAATACACTCCTGATTCCGATGTTTCGACTAAAACAAAATTACTCTAATAAAATACAATAAAAATAATTGATAGGTATTGTCAATATCATATTATTAGAATCTCTTTGTTTGAAAACAATATAATTTAAGTATCTACATGCATAATTTTCTTATATGTTGCATTAATTATTTCAGTATGGTGGAGTCCTGGCAGTAATATTTGTGATGGAGGTCGGAGTTGAGATATCGCTGTACGCGTACAAGCACAGATTATCAGAGGCTTTAGACCGCGGAATGAATGTTTCCTTTGCCAACTACGTCCACCGAGGAAGTGCTGATAAGACCTTTGATTTCGATTTCATACAGGCATCGGTATGCAGGCTTTAATCATCAATACTAATTAACTACTTCCTAACTGGAACTGATTAAAATTGCTTTTATCAAGCCCTATGTGATGAAATTTGTTATAATTCATAATTCTGTACCTCGAAGCTATAAGACATCTTTTTTATTTTTACCAAAAATTACACAATCACATTAGTATTTTTTCCCTTTATCTAGAAAGAAATTTAATGGAAGCAGACATGTTTTTCGAATTCAATTTTTGAAATCAATTGTTCGAATTTCAATTTTTCAAAAGACTAATATTTTGGGAGGCGTCTACTAATATCTACAGGAATTCCAAAAACTGAAAAAATCAAACTAATATCTATGAGAACTAAAGAGTTGACGAATATCTACAGCTCAAACTGCTGACTAATATCTATGAGAACCAAAGTGTTGATGAATATCTACATCACTGGCAGAGGTTGGATTTGCAATAATGTATAGCATATTAGAATAACGTAATATTGCGTATGCAGTTTAAAAAAAAACTTAATTTATGCATGTATGTATGTAAAAATCCTTAATATCGGACTATTGGACACATTTAGCTGATTATTAAGGATTTGGGTTTTTGTTTTAACAGCTTTCTTTATTTCGAGTGCTTCTAAATTATTTAGTCTGTTACCATGACCATTTCTATGTCACTTAGGTTAGGTTAGGTTGTGGTGCCGTGTATTTCGAAATAAATAAATAAATAAATATCTTTGTATTGACCTCCATGTTTGTTCAATAAATTATGGTCCTCGTAAACAGCAAAATACGTAATATTATGCAAAAACTTCATGTAATTTAAACGTTTAAGCCTTTACGTAATTAGTAATTACGTAATTGAAGTAATTTATGCTTTTCCGTACAACCTCTTGCTCAGCTGCCCTCTGTAGATATTAGTCCAACCTACGCTTTGTAGATATTAGTTCAACCTACGCTTTGTAGATATTAGTCAACACTGGGACCGTCATAGATATTCGTCTGACCTTAGCTCTGTAGATATTAGTCAACACTCTGAAGTTTGTAGATATTAGTTTAACATATGAGCTGCAGATATTCGTCCGACATAAAGGCTGTAGATATTAGTATCTGGAGTCATATTTCAAACAGCAATTGGCTGAAAGACATATTTTTCGAATTTGTTAATCAACTTTTAAAATATATATTTCACTTGCTTATGACTAGACATCGGATTATATGCACTAACAAAGTGCCAAAATATGCATGCAAATATGCACTAAAAAAGGCCGAAATATGCACTAAAAACTCTTGATTTGCCCAAAATATGCACAATGCAAAATCAAAAAACCATTTATATTTTTATATATTTTAATTAAAGACCATACAAAAACAGCGAAATATTCTTAAAATTATGCATAGTTTTTGTGATAAAATAAAACTAAGCATTTTTCTAAATTTTCGAGCTCAAATTTTGTGACGTTTGCCACCCAGTATTAATTTGTACGCCGAAAACGACCTCTCTACGTCAACTGACGTCATTGGACAAAATTTAAAATTTGGCACCATTTCTGGAGATACCTGTTTAGGCAGATATGACCTGTGCCGTTGATGTAGGCATTAATGTTCTTCATGTCTTCAAGACTCGGATTTTTAAGCAAAATAGAGTCTAACTTTTTACGAATCTTTTCTGATATTGAATAAGGAAGGGCGTAGGCGAGTTCGATCATTGTTTCCAGTATTTCTATTGCTTTAAATAGAGGAAGGTTTTTTGTTTCCATTTTTTTATGGCATCTGGTAACTTGTGGAAATGTGTTGAGATAAGGGCGATATTCTGTTTAATGGATGCGTCTTCAAATGCTAGCTTGCTTGAATGAATTGCAATGGCCTCAGAACTGTCAAATTACCCAACTACTTGTTTTACGGCCTCAAAATTTTGAGCATAGAATAAAACTGCCTTTAGCCAAGTACCCCGTCGAGTAATTATGGGTTCTGGCGGCAATGCTAGATTTGGCAATTGCTCTTTATAAGACTGCACACGCGACCGTGCTTTTAAAAACACTTTTTTGTAGAGGAAATCAATTTATTAACATTCCCATACTCTTGCCGTATCTCTTCTGCAAGGCGATGAAACCCGTGAGCTAAGCAGGTAATGTGTAGTAAATTTGGATAAAAAGTTTGCAAGGCTTGGCCAGCTTTCACGTCAGCCACCGCTCTGGTGCCCTACGCGTCATCGTCACCTAGCTCCCTATACGTAGATGATACCTCCCTCTATTAAACGAAATATGCACGATTTGGGAAAAAAGGCTGAAATATGCATTAACGTCGTAATTAGAGAGTTATATGCATTTGCATATGCAAATATGCAAATGCATATAATCCGATGTCTACTTATGACTAACGAGATACTGATAGGTTAGGTTAGATTAGTTGATATTTGTCCATCCTATAATAAAATACTCTTGTACGTACTGTATACATATTTATATCAATTCGAAAAACTAGTGTTTCGGTCAAATGATGTTCGAAAAATTGAAGTTCGAAAAATTGCATTTCGAGCAATTGAATTCGAAAAATTGATTTCTAAAAATTGCAATTCGGTCAATATACCTAGACCCAAATTTAATACTATCGTAAATTCAATTTAATAACAAAATAAATGGTCTTTGTTCATTTATGTTCAGGGACATATTTTTCCATGACGACTTCTAGTTCCAATGACATTGAATTCAAATATCGTTTTCTGCCTCTAAGGATTTTTCACTGACAAATAACTTTGCAAATACATTCATAGTATTTTTCTGCCCTCCTATGAAGTTATCTACATAATACCCTTTATCTTCATGTATATCAAAATAATCATGTTTTCAATTTTAGCTAAAATGTTGTGGCGTTCAAAACTACACAGATTGGTTGCAAATAGTCCCAGCACGCTCAATTCCTTTGTCTTGTTGTAAAGATACAAAAAACTGCAAAACTTCAAGTACAGAAGACATATTTGTACAGGTAACTAATATTATTTACTAGCAAGTTCCCGGCATGCATTGCAATGGCACTAATAAAGAAATTGTTTCTCCCTGTGTGTCCTTTCCCATTCGTCCCATTCCCTTTCCGCCTCCCCATCCCCTCACGCGTTCCCCCTCCACCTTCCCTCTCCCGCGATCCCCTCCCCTCTCCCCCATTTAATACAGGGTGTCCGGGGGTAAAGCGCATTAACTTCGGGAGGTGATTCTACATGATGGTAGGTGTAAAAAAGATAAACAACTTTTTCCGAAATTCCAACATTTTTTTTCCCATACAAAAAGACGTACCTACTAAAAATCCATAGTGTGAGGTACGATCCTACTTGCTGAGAGCCTGCCGGGCGCCCGACTCGATTGTGATTGGCTCGTATCGTAACAACGGAAAATAATAAATCTGGCTCCACACGCCTACTAATTTTATCTTTTTACCTCAAAACTACCCCTAAAAGTTGGAATTTCGAAAAAAGTTATTCATCTTTTTTACTTGTACTATCATGTAGAATCACCTCCCGAAGTTAATGCACTTTACCCCCGGACACCCTGTATATTCAGTCCTGGAACATTCAGATTTTCAAACAGCTCGCGTGCCACTTGCAATTTTTTTTATTAAAATTTTCAATTTGGGAGGCGGGAATGGGTACCGCCGCCCCGGGAACCTTTATTGGATAACCAACACCTCTGCCATAGGTCACCCCAAGTGGTTTGCTACGTTTGGTGATTTAGCAGGGGTGCCCGGGTTCATGGGGTGAGGTTTGTCTAGGTCTTGGAGGCGGATGACCAGGACATACTGAACCCCTGATTCCTACCCACCCCTTAAACCCTTTTCCTTCCCAGAACTTCCTCTCCCTCCTTTCCTAAAAAAAAAAAAAAAACTCTCCACACAGCATCCCCAAAGATGACGTAGGCCCTGAGGGAAATTATTTTCCTCAGGGCCTCCTGTGTGGAGCTCATGTAAAAAAAAAAAAAAAAAATTTTCATGTATTACAAACATTCACTCTTGTTTATTATAAGAATAATCAATCAAATTTGGTACCTAACTTAGGTACCTATATAAAATAAATATAATTTTTGAGAAGATTCAAAGTAATGGATTTTGCTTAGTACCACAGGTGAGTACTTCGATTAAATTCATTAATTTAAAGAGTTTTTTCGAAAATTGAATTTTGATTTAACAATCGATAGTTTTCAAAATGTCATTCTCAAATTGTGACATTTTTGACAGTTTCGTAAGAGTATTAGCAATGATTGAAAAAACTTTTCAGATGTATTGTCTTGTGGTTGTAATAATCCAGAAACCCTTCGCGAGGGTGGAATGAAGGTATTCTGAAAATTTCAAACATTTCCTATGCTTAATATAGCAATGCATAGACAACTCACCCACATAGAAACATATTTTGATTTATATATATAGATAGAATAAGTGGAAACACTGGAAATTTGAAAAGAAACATTAATAAAAAATCTAATTTCTGGTGTTCTTATCTTGCAATTATAAGAATAATTGTGACCCTAATTAAGAGCCTTGGACATCACCAATTCCGATGAGTATACAGTCAACACCCCTGCCACAGATCACCCCAAGTGGTACGCTACATTTGGTGACTTAGCAGGGGTTGATGGGGTGAGATTTGTCGGGGTCTCTGTGGTGAATGCATTTGCCCACTCACTGCGTGGTCGATGGAGACATTTTACTTCTCCAGCTGGACTCTCTCGACTCATCGCCTTGTACTGCAGTGGGAGGGATGGATTCGTAATTCCATCACTCCTGGACCCCTCGACCCCCAGATTCCTACCCACCCCTCATACCCTTTTCCTTCCCAGAACTTCCTCTTCTTTCTTTCACAAAAAAGACCTTCCACACAGCATACCCAAAGATGACATATGCCCTGAGGGGAATTATTTATCTCAGGGCCTCCTGTGTGGAGTTAATGTAAAAAAAGCAGGGTGACACCTTTATAGTGTGTTCATTAAGCATTGTTCTTACTAATGTAGTGTAGGTTATTGCTTCTCTGAATTTATCACCATGTGTATCCTGTGGCATCACAACTAAACTCATCGGTGTTATCATATGAACTACATCTTTTCCAAACGATGTGCGGTGAGCTGGAGTTCATTGATTCTGAAATTGGTTGCATCATAAATCGGGAAAATGTTTTCCGACTTTTTTGCATCACCATATTAGTCTGACGTGCAGGTAATTAATCGCTTATGTGATGTCTTTTTATTGTGCTTAATGTGTGAATATTTATATAAGTAAATGAATAGAAAATACTTGGTTTTAAGTCACTGCACGAGTTTGTGCACGATTAAGATCAATTGTAAACAGATTGTATAAACTAAAATTTTTTGTTCCTCTCTGCACACTTCGAATAATTTATTTATCTCTAGCTGAATCTGTTATAAGATATGGAATAACAGCTTGGGGATTTTCTTGTAAAACAAATATAGACCATGTTCAATCAGTGCAAAATTCATTGGTTAAATTATTAGCTGAAAAAAATTTATACAAAGAAAGTCATAATATTCCATACTTTTATCAAAGTCTCAAAATTCTTTCAGTGAGAGCAATTATGTGGTACAAAATTATATTTCAGCACATAAATAACCCTTTATATATAAACAGGCTGGAACACAACCATAATACTCGTTTTAACTTTAATGAAGGACTAATTGTACCTAAACATACAAATAAATATGGACAAAGAACATTAAATTACATGATTCCCAGTTGTTTAAATATGCTTCCAGCTGAAATTAAAAACTGTGCCCAAAACAAACAATTGGTGAATTTACTGAAGACTTGGCTCACGGAAAGAATTAATTTGTATTAGCTTACAATAACATATTACTTATTCTAAAGACTTTAAAATTGTTATTCATGTTTTCATAATTTTTCTTTTATCTAAGTATATTTCTGTAAAAAATTTAATTTTATCTTATATCTATAATTTTAAAAATGTATCTAGGTATATTTCTGTAAAAAATTTAATTTAACTTTATATCTTTAACTGTAAAAATGTAACTATTAAATCTCTATAATAAGATCTTTAATGTAAAGAACCCGTTAGACAAACTGCTAAAAAATAGTTTATCGGGACTTTTTGTCTTATATTTGTAAAATGTATAAAATAAATAAATAAAAAAAAAACTTTATTGATATACGAGGGAGGACTCAAAATTAACCGGAATTTCGTCATAACTTCTTTATTTCTCAATATTTTTACATCAAATTTTGATCACCTTCAAAGTATTCTCCATTGACCACAACGAACTTCTCCAAACGCTTCTTTCATTGTTTAAAACAGTTTTTAATTTCACTTATCGGGATGTCCTTTAGGCCTTCCAGCGATTTTTGTTTTACCTCCTCCACAGTGGCAAAACGCTTTCCTTTCATGTCCCTTTTCAGTGTGGGGAACAAAAAGAAGTCACAGGGGGCTAGATCACCTTGGAAAAAAATTCAGGGTCCTCTTCGATCTGATTTTGAAGCTCAAAACATGCCTGAAGCCGACGCTCCCTTTGTTCGTTTGCAGTGCCGGATTAAGACCACTCGATGCCCTAAGCAATCCACGCCTGTGGGCCCCCCTATCCATAAGTAAATTAGAATCGGCCTAAAAAAAATTACATATTTAATACAACGAGATAGATCATTATGTACCTTAAAATATATATGTAGGATGAAAGAGATACGTGGAGTAGGTATTAGGTACGTACAATAAAAACTAAAGCATTTTTTATTTATTTATTGAAATGCGACTTTTTCGGGCATTAAATAAGTTTTTAAGTCCAACATTTTTTGCGTATCTGATTCTATATATAATATTGATAAGGCATCGAGCCTTACCTGCAGCATCGTCGTTCATTTTTTATTATTTTTAATTTCGTAAGAGATCGTTCCGCTGTGCAGTTTGATATCATCACTCATCCAGGCATAAAAATTACGCAGGGCTGTATCCACATTAGGGAACGCTGATTCAATTTTATCATTGTGTATTATTTTGTACAACTGTGGGTGAGTTTGAAGTGAACTTGTGCGAGTCAAATCACTGGAACTTATTTTTTTTAATGAGATGAAATTGATATGACACGAATGACACTGTTGAATTTCGTTTCCTAAATCAGTATTAAGGTCTTGTGGTTATGTGTTTAGTAAATTTCTACAATGCTGACAGTATTCTGAACTTTGGTCAATACACATAATTTTATCAATATCGGGTATTTTAGTCAGGAATGAGAATTTGTCATTATTTCTTTGTATATCTGTTTCCCCCTTCGCATCTCTACATTTAATTTATCAATGACGCCATAAAAACTCATGATTTTAAATTGTTCTCTCGGGCTGAGACTTACTTCAGGAGCTGGACCGTCATGGAGCATTTTCATCCTTCGTCTTTGAAATCCACGTCTGGTTAATCTGGTAGCTTTTATTTTGCGCGGGCTTCTAAATTATCAAAGCCACCTCATAATATTTCTAAAAAAATCAATGAACGATTTATAAAGATTAGCGTACGTCTATAGAGTGACTTCCGGGTCTCGTAATACCTTGTTAATTTCCGGAAGGCTTGCAAAATTTCATCCCACATGACCGACATAAGTACGAACTCAAATTCCTGTAGTTTATCTAACAAATTAGCTGCTTCTCTTCTGGTTTCTCCTTTTTGCATGTAATCCACAGAAATGACGTCTAACGCATCTATAATTTTATTGTATGTCTCTGAAATAGCAGATGTCGCTTTAGCATGTGCTTCCTATTTGGTGTCTGGTAGAGATTCCAATACATTTTCATTTTCCAAATGATTTTTTAATATCTGCTACTGGGCGGATTTTCAAACAGCCTTACCTTTCATGTGCTAGCAAATTTTTTTTGGTGCTATTTCTGGTGCCCCCCAAGACGTGATGCCCTAACCAATTGCTTAATTTGCTTATGGTTTAATCTGGCACTGCTCGTCTGTGAGAAGGCGAGGGACAAATTTGGCTGCAACCCTTCTCACGGGCAAATCTTCGGTTAACATCCTTTGAATTGAACTCCATGATATTCCAGACATCTCACAGTGTTGATCGATGGTTCGGCGACGGTCTTCACGATTTTGTCGATGTTTTCGTCAGTTTTTGACCTTGAGGGGCGTCCTGAACGGGGTTGGTCTTCAATTAACATTTCTCCATTAAAGCGTGAAAACCACTCGTAGACTCTGGTTTTACTTAGGACAGCATACCCATAAGCAGTCAGCATTGCAATAGTTTGCCGATTTCCCCAACAGGAAATAAAATTCCACAGCCGCACGTTGCTCTCGACAATCTGCCATCACGTTTTCGCCGAAATGGAAAAAGTTGTTTTACTAAAAAAAAAATCACGGACGAACCGATGCACTCACAGCGACACAATTTCGTACACTGACTCAGTAGGAGTGACCCTAACGGATACTTCGTCGAAAAATGTGTTCTCCCATTCTTCCTCTTCACCACAGCACAATTTCCGTTACTTTTAGGTCCCCCTCGTATTTTCACCGTCTACCTGTTTCGGTACCTCCTTACCAAAAAAGAACGGGACAGTGTACTATAGAGTGGGACAGTGCGTCAGTTGTGGGAGGAAGGTAGGAAAATACATAAAAATGTAATAGGTTTAAGACTTAACAATTTAGAAGCTTTGGAAATAAAAAAATCGGTAAATTCAAAGGTTGAAATCATTTATTAAATTATAACGAATTAAATTTAACCTTCAGCCCTGTTTTAAGTATGTTCCACGTTACTTCTTATCCCCCACAACTGACTCACTGTCCTTACACTGGTATACCGTCCCTTTCTTTCTTGACAATATGTATTTATATGTGTACTTCTATGTATTTGATAGCATTATTTTTATAACAGTCCTAATGGTGGTACGGAGGTACCGAAACCGGTAGACAGTGAAAATATATTAATAACATGATTTAAAACCAAGTATTTTCTTTTCATTTATTTAAAATGTCCAAGTCACAATGTGTTTGCTTCTTTTGAAAAATTTGTACAAATTTTTAAATTTTGTTTCAGGGATGCTACTCTCTCATAGTCGCATTGTTTGAAAACAATTTAAACTGGGTGTTGGGCATAGCTGTCGGAATCTCAATGTTTCCTTTGATCGGGGCCATGATATCTTGCTGCCTAGCCAATCAAATCAAGAAGGCCAAATACGACGTCATGACATAAAGAATTGAGTTGATACCGTATTTACTCCATTATAAGACACACCATTATTATTAACCCTTTTTAGACGAGTATCATGTATACATGCCAACTGATTGCGTGCCTAAAAGACGAGCGTCATCTATATGACACATATGTGTGAGAATTTGAAATACCAGTCCACGGGTATCGCAAATTCTTTTAATGACATTGTCTTTAAAAGGTTAAATACCAATAATAGACGGTGATGTTGATAAGCACTTCTCTCCCTTATTTGTGACAACGCTTATCTGTGGCCAAACAAAACTTACATTTACCATTTAACAGCGATTGTACGATGCACCCTAAATCAGAAAATACTACAAATAGAGCTTCTCATAATCGATGAAATATATAATAATACAATCAATTTAATTTCTAGTATCTTAGGTTTTATTACTGTACTGATTTTAATAATAGATTTAAATAATACAAATACATATAATAAAGTACCTATTTATGTTCAAAACTGTGAAAAAAGTTTTTCATTTTAACCACTCGGACCCATAAGCTTGTTTTCACGATAATATAACATTACCATTATTCATGTATGAAGTATGAGGCATACCTGACTTAGGTATGAGTAGAGACACTGATTCATCGCATTAACGACATATTCACGAATTAAAGCGATAAATGGTGTTTTTAGCGATAAAAACGTTAAAACGCGAAATAGCAGCGATTTTTACAACAAAACTCAACAAATTGGTAAATTATTAGAAGGGTCAAAATATCCATAGGCTCATTTGCTTTGGGAGGACTTGGTGTCCCTAAACCTTTCTTTACAAAAAATTGAGTGATGGTGTTTTCCCTGCCAAAACCTTAAAGGCTGTGCAGGAGGTAAAGAACTGGGTTGTCTTAACCCAAAAAAAAAACTCAAATAAGAGAGAGTTGTCAGAAGAGTTCTGTGAAACTGGCATCTCATGTGCTGAACCGTCAAGACAACAGCACTAATCATTCTAATCAATTTCTTGAGCACGCAGGTAAAATGTTCAATCCTGCAATTGTAGGTCAGAATGTCCAGCGATCAGACGCTATTCTTTTAGCAAGTAAAAGTAGGCTTGCTCCAACGTTTAAATCTGTTGATGACAGTAAATGAAGGTAACAGGTATTTTCAAAGACAGCTTGTAGAGCAAGTGAGGGATGGAGTCACTGTAGACATAATTCAGCTACTCTTAGCTACAAAAATTGTTCACAGAGAATTTGCTGAGGCAGCTCTGATGACTGTGTGGGCCCCTGTGAATAGTGTTGACGCAGAAAGATTTTTTAGTTGCTATAATCTTGTATTGACAGATCGTAGAACGAACATGACACACTCTACTGTAGAAACATGTGTTATGTTGAGTTTCAACCAATAATTAAATAAACATGTTTCAAGTGATTTTGCCAATTTAATTGTTTTTCCCCTCTTGACGACTCCCATTCCTTCACGTTATCCTATTTAGCTATAAACGCTATGAAAACGCTAAATTAAAGCTATAAAAGCTATTTTTTCAATAATTAATGCTACGTTTTTTAAAAATTAAAGCTATGAATCAGTGTCTCTAGTTATGAGGTATACTTTTGATGTAGGACAGGTACTGAATTAAAGAAAAATGAACCAACGAGAATGTTATGCATAATAAATACAGTTTTATTAATAATTTCATGAATAACAAGATCAATCTGTATAAAAATTATAACCCTGAGGTTTTCTGGATATCACAATATATAATCTTAGTCACTTTCAGAATCCTGTTTGTCAGCCTTAACCTCCTCAGCAGCATCTTGCTTGTAATGTCGATACTCGGGCTTCAATTCCCACATGTTCTTATGAGGATTCTTTAAATTGTAGTTACAAACTTCCTTCAAAATTTCTTTCAAATACACAATCGGCTGCCGGGTAATCTAAAAACAAAATTTTTGTCCACGCTCAAAACAAAAAATTAAAACAAATTGTACTAGGTAGATTACAGTAATAAGTAATTCAGTAACCGAAATTGAAAAATATTGCATTTTAATGGTTATTTTGTTATCTTTAAAAATGCGAAATGCCATTTCTCAAGGAACGCCATATTGTTAATTATGATGTGCAAACGTCTCGCGTGATTTTTCATGTTTATGAAACCGAACAAAATAATGTTAATACGCTATTATTTTTAATTATTAACACTAGAAAGACCGGAGCCTTCATTTTGACGGCAGCCCGAAGTAAAGTGACGATATAATGCTTAATAATTATTGTATTGGTGTGATTTTTTTTAACATTTCATGATTTATGGTTTAACAACTATGGTGAAAAAAACAGGTACGTGTCTTAATTACTTTTTGAGATATATTGACTTATACCTAGAAAGACCGCCGCCGTCAATGTGACGGTTTGGGCCATAATGCTGATTTCGTTTACAACCTTCTTTACCCAAGTTAACAACATACCCATTCCTCCTCGTTTATGATAGTACTATTATGTCTGTTTCTTTCATTCGGTATTGCGTATTATTCATACTCGATCTGTACGTTTATTGGTCACTGTCACATAATTTATAAAAATACCAAAAAATATTGCTCCCGCCCAAATTTATTTTATAGCTTGTTGGAGAAGGACAGAGTATACAAATACCAGAGTTGATCCAGCTGCGTTAGCTTCTGAAGAACTGACAGAATCATTTATTGGATAACCAACACGTCTGCCATAGGTCACCCCAAGAGGTTTGCTATGTTTTGTGACTTAGCAGGGGTGCCCGGGTTCATGGGGTTAGGTTTGTCCGGATTTTGGCGGCGGATGCGTCTGCCAAACAACTGCGTGGCAGACCAGATCGGCAGGGAACGGTTGAGGGTGATCTTTTGACATCGGCAGCAGGACTCTCAGAACAATGCCTTGCACCGCAGTGGTGGGGACAGATTCATACGTCCGCCACTCTTGAACACACTGAACCCCAGTTTCCCACCCACCCTCACCTCATTTTCTTCCCAGAACCTATTATTCTTCCTTTTCCTATAGGTACCCTCCACAACAGCATCCCAAAAGATGACAAATGCCCAGAAGAGAATTATTTTCCTTAGGGCTTTTTTGTGGAGCTAATATAAACGAAAAAGAAAAGAAACCGGAAAATAAAACTACTGAAAGACGACAGTGCCAAATTAATAAAAAATATAATAAAAACCAAAAAAGTTATAGGTGTGATAATTGTAAGATACCCGTTTGCGGAGAGTGCATTCGATTTTATAAAAAAAAACGTTAAAATCGATATTGTACAAACATAACACATGCTTGTACATTGCAGCATTTTGCACTTACATGTTTTGTTTCCAGGAAGCCCCGAGGAAAAAAACCCTCAGGGCCTATGTCATCTTTGGGGATGCTGTGTGAATTTATGTGTGCATTGGAGTTTTTAAGGAAAGGAAGGAGAGAAAGTTCTCGGAAGAAACAAAGTGTGAGAGATGAATAGGAAAAATTTGTAAATGTTTCCAGGAGTGACGGACGAATAAATCCATCCCTTCCACTGCGGTGCAAGGCTACGGGATGAGAAAGGTCCTGCTGGAGAGGACAAGATAAGTATCGCCCTCGACAAGTGCCTCCCGACCCGGTCCGCTATGCAATAGGTGGGCAAATGTATTCGCCACCTAGACCCAGACAAACCTCACCCAATGAACCCGGACACCCCTGCTAAGTCACTAAACGTAGCGAATCACTTGGAGTGTCCTATGGCAGAGGTGTTGGATATCCAATAAATGGTTCCCGGGGCAGCGGTACTCATATCCGCCTTCCAATTTAAAAAAGTGATCAGCCGTCAAAGTGACGGTCGTGGTCTTTATAGGTATGGATCAGTACCCGGTCTTTCTAGTGTTAAACTTACGTTTAAGACAAGATTTTTATGCATAGCATAAAGGGTAACAATTATAATAAGCAATAATTATCAGCCTGAAACACTCATCCACATTGAAAAATCTTCCGAGAAAAAATACATGACGCCAACGGGACTTGAACCCGTGCCCTTCTGATTGCCGGTCAGCTGCTCTCCCAATTGAGCTATGGCGGCTTATCTTATACCCGCCAAATGATTCAATATATACTAGTGTTTCATTCAACAATTACTGCTTATTATATTTTTTCCACCTGAAAACAACCAACTTTATTTTTGCGAGAGAGACACTGTTAGTGTTAAATCCCTCGCTAGGTGACGTTTTCAGGTGGAAAAAATATAATAAGCAGTAATTGTTGAATGAAACACTAGTATATATTGAATCATTTGGCGGGTATAAGCCGCCATAGCTCAATTGGGAGAGCAGCTGACCGGCAATCAGAAGGGCACGGGTTCAAGTCCCGTTGGCGTCATGTATTTTTTCTCGGAAGATTTTTCAATGTGGATGAGTGTTTCAGGCTGATAATTATTGCTTATAGTAATGTTTATACACATTATTTATCGTTTCCGAAGATTGCAATTCGTACTTATTATTGTTTAACTGACAGAAAGTGATTTTTTTCTTTTAAAAATGCGTATTTCATCGTCGTAATTAACATGGCGGTCCTTGAAAAATTACATTTTGCATTTTTAAAATTAAAAATAAAACATTAAAATCCAATATTTTTCAATTCCGGTAACCGAATTACTAACCATTATCTACCTAGAACAATTTGTTTCATTTTTTAAAGTGTGTTTTGAATGTGGACTCGATAGGGAAATATTTACCCAAAAAAATTACAAAGCATCACAGCAAAATAAAAAATAAATAACCTTTTGAAGATCCTTTATATTATAATATTGATGCTTTTCAAAAGCAGCGAAAAGCATGTTGAGAACAGCTTCCTTGTCATCTCGCGCCTTTTTACCTTCGGCTTTCTTGCGCTCTTGGTACTCAATCTGAAATTTAAAAATGGTGTTAGGCGTAATA
This sequence comes from Limnephilus marmoratus, assembly GCA_917880885.1. Lineage (NCBI taxonomy): Eukaryota > Metazoa > Arthropoda > Insecta > Trichoptera > Limnephilidae > Limnephilus > Limnephilus marmoratus. The sequence continues at coordinate 40,224,342 of OU862909.1, read as the reverse complement.
CAGCTACAGGAAGGATGTTTAATATGAACCTAAGAAAATGTGGCACCACACCACCTTCAAAATACAAGCATAAAGTAATTTTCTTACATTATGTTTGTGATCTGAGACCGGTTTGAAGTTATGGACGATCCTGTCAAGTTGTTGAACTTGTCTTATTGGGACGGAAGCCTTTCGAATGGACTCGGCCTTCAATTTCATATAACATGTGTCAGCATATGGTCTGCATTCTAGTTTCTGTACGATACGGCCCTCCATGAATAGCTTCTCAGATTCAGGTACAACAGCGTCCGCATTGGAAGCTATAAACAAAATTTAACATGTTCAAAAATACAATACTACAATTAAAATTTCCCATGTAATCTATACATTTTCAGTTTGCTCATTGTCTATGAGTTTGTACTTGTGCACTACCTAGAATGGGTTTTGATTAAGGGTGGAGCATAAAATAAAAATGTAGAATAGGTACCGAAAAAAGCAGGCTTCTACAACATATTCATTCTTTCGGCTCTATGAATAAAAAGAATATGAACGGAAAAAGGAAATCCTTCCTATGAAGTGTTGTAAATTTGAAAATGCGACGCGGTCGACAATCCCGGAGGTTATGCATCGGCCAGCAAGGGTGGGGCAAACACCCTATCGTGCCTGCGCCCATGCTACCTGGAGTTAAATAGTCTGGAGTTTACAGGTCCGTAATATTATAATACATTTTCACAGACAGACAACAAAAACTATCTTCTATTTCGTAGCTTTCAGTGGTGATACATTCTCAGTTTTTATAATGTTCATGTAAACTACGAGATACGTCCTTAGCACATTTGCACCTAAACCATAATATGGCAGAAAACATGTTGGTAACAGTTTAGTAGTAAAATAGATAATAATATGTAATCTACCATAACTTGTCAGAATTAAAAATTATATAGGTTCGAACTAGTCCCAGTGAAAGTTCGTAAGGACGGCACCAACGTTCATCCTCTTCCTTTTCATGGTCTTGTTTGAAAAAGAAAAAAGATACTAGAAAGATGACACCACGTAAATACATAATACGATTATTCGCTAGAACTAGTATACGTGGAAATTAACTACACAGGGAAATAGGTTGCAAAACGTTCACACAAAAAGAAACTAGTCAAAAACGTCTTGCATTATCAAATAATACAAACCTGCAACATGTGAAAAAACACCAAGAGTTTGCCGAGTCACAGTTGATACGTCCAATCTGTGGTCCTTAGGGATATTTTCTTCACCTGGTTCTTTTAAACATAAAACAGCTTCTGACAAAGTCAATGCAACTTGGGCTTTTTGTCCAGCGTTCTTGGAAATCTTTAATTTCCCCACTTCTATGTTACCCGGGGCCTTCTCCCACTTTATAGCTATATATTTGGGAACTTTAACAAGCCATACACCTCGACCGGCGTTTGAAAGATCTAACTCCCGGTCAATATGGGGAGCAGTAGTCATATTGTCTTGGTTGGAAAATAAAATATTGAACTAAATTTAAATTGAACTCAGTCTCGTCAGCAAAGCTAAAAAAAGTATTTTGTGAAACTTGTGATATGCTATGACTCTAGATTATTTTTCTTAAGAAATATAAAACTAAAACCCTAAAATATACTACTACAAACTGTCAGAACAAATGAACGGCAAAAGGTTATCCTATAACGTAATATATCCAGCATTTTAAAAATCTGTCAATTTCACAATAATGACAAGAAGGTCATAGAAAAATTGTTTGGTACGATAAAACCATAGATAACAGATATACCACTGATAAAACTGCAAAGTTTGACTCCAGATTAGCGATGGGAAATATCGATCAAATATCGATGTTGTATCGATCTTTTTTACCATCGATGCATTTCGATACATTATCATAGATAAATCGATTCTTGAACAATCGATTCTCGCATCGATGTCAAATCGATTAATTCTGACCAATCACAACGCTTCTCTCACATCGATCATTTCTGACCAATCACAGCGCTGGATTTACATCGATTCCATTTCCGAATGAATTACATCGATATGTCAATAATCGTATCGAATTCACAATCCGATATAATCGTTTGAAATGTCATCGTAAGTAGAATCGATTCTCGCTTATCGATGTCTATGTTCATATCGAATACAGTTCGATACAATCGTTTTGAAATGTCATCGAAGTGGAATCGATTCTCGCTTATCGATGTCAATATTCATTCGAATGCACAGTCGGGGTTAGGGGTTAGTATATTTATGGGGGTTAGTATATTTATGGCACAGTCCGATAAAATCGTTTTGAAATGTCATTGAAAATGAGTGATACAATCGTTTTACAACTGTCAGAATTCATTCGTAAACGCAAATCGAGGTTATATTTCAAGATACGTCAAAATATCTCAGATTGTGATAATTTGATAAAGCGTGTTGATGTTATCATCATCCCGCTTTGTTGTAAATGATGAATTAATACTTTTAGGTAACGATCTACGTTTTCAGTTTTAGTTTATGTTTAAAGATTGCCATGGTGACTGTTTTTCACAATTTAAAGTTTATTATTACTTATGTTATTAAGGTTATGTACCTATCATCTAGGGCAGTGTTGGTATATTTAATATAAAACAATCACTTAGTACACATAATTTTTAAATTTAATGCAAACAGGGATACGCTATAATTGTAGCTTCTTCGGAGCAGTATACAATAGTCTACTAAAATCAGCAAGTAATGCGTGTTCATATGAACACATCTGCTTCACACGAACAAATACTTTTAATTCATTTGAAATTAACATCGGTGTCTCTTAGTTTGTAATTAAAATGAAACAATTTATATAATAGAATAACCTTATTTAATAATAATTTGTTAATTGCATACAAATGAATACAACAATTCAGTTTGTTTAGGATTAGGTGCCTACAACGTACTTATTATTTATAGGTTATTTTTAACAAAAACGACATGTTATAATTTATTATTAATCATAATACTCGTATATTATCAATAAATAAAGGGAATTTGAACTTACTAACTAAACTAAGTACCATATTAGCAGGAGCTTGCAATATTATATAAAAGATCATTAAATGAAAATTGCAGTACAATAAAAATGGTACAGGTAGGTTACCCGTTACATCATAAGGTACAGGTAGGTATCCAACATTAAACCGCCTCTAAAATACGTAGATATGTAGGTTGAAAAAATAAAATAAACAGTAAGACAGTTTTTATATCTAATTGGACTTATTTGCGGTACATAACCTATAAACCTAAATAAAGTAAAATAAATTAGGAAATACCTTTCCTTGTTCTCAAAAAACATGTATAATATTTTCTTTTAAGTGTACGTAGTTATTCGAATCTTATTTATAATTATTTATAATAATATTCAATCGTAATGAGAGAGTTGCGCCTTGTGAGACGCAAACATATTTGAAATTCGCGGGTAACAGAAATAATATTAATGTTGCTAGAAAATAATAAGGATATCATTGCCAGGAATAAAAACCTTTGACTGATTTAATTTTGTTGCAGTACCTAAACCATACATCTAAATAACGTAAAATAAATTAGAAAATACTTTTCTTTGTACTTAAAAAACATGTCTAATATTTTATTTTAATTGTACGTAGGTATTCGAACCTTATTTATAATAATATTCAATCGTAATGCCTAAACATATTTGAAATTCGCGGGTAACAGTAGTAATATATGCTGCTAGTAAATAATAAGGAAATCATTGCCAGGAATAAAAACCATTGACTGCAGTACTTTGTAATTTTGTTGCAGTACCTAAACTATACACCTAAATAACGTAAAATAAATTAGTAAATGGTTTTCTTTGTACTTAAAAAACGTGTATATTATTTAATTTTAATTTTACGTAGGTATTCGAATCTTATTAATAATTATTTATAATAATGTTCAATAAAAACCAGTGACCGAGTTATATTTTTTGCAGTACCTTCTTACGAAAGTGTTGCCATTCCAATGCACCATATATTCCCCCCCCCCCCCCCCCGCGAGAGAAAAATTACTGGCTCTGACCGTAGCTATTGCTCCCGAACTCTGAGCGATTAATCGATATATCATTCGATCATTTTTATGTATCGATACAAATATATCGATTATGTAAATGTATCGATTATTCCCATCACTACTCCAGATACTAATATCTACAGCCCGTATGTTTGACGAATATCTACAGCTCATATGTTGAACTAATATCTACGAACTTCAGAGTGTTGATTAATATCTACAGAGCGTAGGTTGAACTAATATCTACAGAGCGTAGGTTGGACTAATCAGCTAAATGTGTCCAATAGTCCGATATTAGGGATTTTTACATACATACTTACATAAATTAAGTTTGCATACGCAATATTACGTTATTCCAATATGCTATACATAATTGCAAATCTAACCTCTGACAGTACTGTAGATATTCGTCAACACTTTGGTTCTCATAGATATTAATCAACAGTTTGAGCTGTAGATATTCATCAACACTTTGATTCCCATAGATATTAGTTCGATTTTTTCAGTTTTTGGAATTCCTGTAGATATTAGTAGACGCCTCCCAAAGTTTGCCCAGTGACCCAGTACCATAGATATAATATATTTAAAAAAAGGAGTTTTTCACCCCAAAGCCCAAAGGCCCAAAGGAGGCGTCTACTAATATCTACAGGAATTCCAAAAACTGAAAAAATCGAACTAATATCTATGAAAACTATAGTGTTGACGAATATCTACAGCACAAACTGTTGACTAATATCTATGAGAATCAAAGTGTTGACGAATATCTACAGCACTGGCAGAGGTTGGATTTGCAATTATGTGTAGCATATCGGAATAATGTAATATTGCGTATGCAGTTTAAAAAACTTAATTTATGTAAGTGTGTATGTAAAAATTCGTAATATCGGACTATTGGACACATTTAGCTGATTAGTCCAACCTACGCTCTGTAGATATTAGTTCAACCTACGCTCTGTAGATATTAATCAACACTCTGAAGCAGGGGGGTATAACTCCGAACTTTTTCGTGTCGTGACCATGTCGTGACGTATGACTAATGACCATATCATTTTATTGGTCCAAATTTCCATAGAAAGACTGTTGAGAACTGAGTAGTATATCTAGTAGGATATCTATGGTATTATATGTCAAATAGAGATAGCACATTGTTTGAACCGGATATTCCTAACCTCCCAACACCGGCTTAAATATTTGTGAAAATGATTCCTTGATATCATTGCGGTGTCGAAGGCTGTGAAGATATTGATTCAATTCGACATAAGTTACCGGTTACCGACCCACTTAAGGAGTGTCCCGAAGTCCAGCAGCAGCAATTCGATCCTCAAAAGCATCCCGGGTAAGCGTTCGCTTGGTAATCGGCGTCTGGTATCTTTTGTTTAGAATAATGTGATAATTGACCTGCAATATTGTGTTTTTCTAGATAAAATAATTGATAATCAATACCAGAATGTAATATCAGTGATACAAGGAGGACTTCCACAAGAGCTTTACCTTTGACGAGGACAAAATCAACGACTTCAAAGAAGAGGCAGATGATGAAATCAGAGATTGGGTACGTTTATAAGTACATTTTAATAATATTTGGATGATTTGTATAGCACCGTTTTTGTGAAAAATCACCTAGTCTGTAATGGACTGCTGGTATGGCAGTGAGGCATTGAACTGGCAGAGGAAGGAAAAAAGTAGATTGAATGTTGTAGAAATGAGATCCCTGAGGCATGTGTGTAGTAAAACCATCCATGATCGTGTGAGAAACGTGGAGATCCGCAAAGAATGCAAGGCTGATGTAAGCATACTGAGTAAGGTTAAGAAAGGGATGCTCAGATGGTTTGGCCATGTAGAGCGAATGAACGAGGAAAATAGTGTACACGTTCCAAATGTGAATGGTAAAAGAAGCCGAGGAAGGCATGGCATGACCAAGTGAATCAGATACTTGAGTCGGGCCATGTCAAGAGTCAGAATAATAGAATAGCATGTATGAATGTGAACGAGGCAAGGAGTGTGTGCTAGATTGAGTTGTTTGGTGGTCTGTCCTCTCTGCCTACCCCTGCGGAAACAGCATGATGGTAAAGTTGGTCATTTAACTGGACTACCTTTTTACACGGTGCAATTATAGGTTTTTGTTTTGAATAATGTGGTAATTTGTTTGAAATATTGTGTTTTTCTAGGTAAGAGGAAGTCTCAACTCTAACACCCAGAAAGAGGAGAATGCAGTTGCAAATGGCGGGGACCAGGCGTCAATTGAGATACGCCCAACAAAATAATGCAACGGAACACATCGCTACGAGTATTGAAGATTTTCTTTCCGGCTCTCTGAGTGCATATATTTAAAGTATGCTCAATATAGGATGAAATTGTTGTCCTCATTTATCTTACTTGTCTTGTTCTTTTTTTATTATTTATTAGACATCACAATGAACATATTTTTTTTGGAAATCGGCAATCCTAATAAAATTATCCTAAAAGACTGCTTTGTAATGAATATCTTTCAACACCTTTAAAATATGTTTGTATATTATTTTGTGAATTTATACATATGTGGATTAATAAATAAATACTTTTTAACATCTTGGATATTTTATTTTTAAAATAATTTTTAGGCTGATAAATTGGGTAGTGGGTAGGGATTTATATTGTTTATGGTAGTATCCTTTTTTTTTTTTACTTTTCACTATCCTTGTCGATGGTATGTGACGTCAGAGAAATGAAATTTTCATTTTGACAGTTAAAATAGTGTTGAAATGGTATATTTATGTGTTGAAACCAGTTGGGAACAAAAAGCCGGAAGATATCGATCTAGGTATTAGGCTGGGCGCACAAGCACGTTTTCCTTATTCGATTTTCGAATTCGTTTTCCGTATTCGGAGACCGGAATGCATGGAATCAGTAGAAAATACATTAACTGACGCACACGTTCGCTTTTTTTCCGAACGGAAAAAATTCCGTACGTACGTTCCGAATGCAAGGCGGCGCGTTCGGAGAAACCGAACGGAAAAAACCTAATGACGTCATGCGGAACGCAGCGCCTGCATACATTTTGTTTGTGCCGGCGCACACGTTCGGGAATTTCTATTCAGTATCGCATCGGCACCGCGTGCGTCGGACGTATTCTTTGTATTTGTTACGCATAGAATCGCAACACGATAATGTGTGAGGCAGAAACTGTCATTATTAATTCATTATTTTCCATCATTCCATTAATTTTTTCTTCTTCATTATTAACAGAAATGCAATTGCTAATAAATCGTCGTCCTCCATCGTCGTGCGTTCACCACGCTATCACTATCTGTACTGACGTGTATACATTCCGAATGAAGAAAAACGAACGTTTGCGCTAGTCTCACGGAATTCCGAATCGGAATTCCGTATCAGGAAATCGAACACGGAAAACGTGCTTTTGCGCCCAGCCTTAGTTCATTTATGCTCTGAAGTTCGTAGATATTAGTTCAACATATTAGCTGTAGATATTCGTCAGACATACAGGCTGTAGATATTAGTATCTGGAGTCGGCCCAAAGGAGTATTTTGGCTTCTGGACAGTGTCGAGTGAATGATTTTGTGAGTGTAATTTTGGGTTAATATTTACAAATTTGGTTTTAATAACAAGAACTTATTCTACATCATATAATACTATGCAAATAATAATAATACACTAAATTCTTACAAGATTTTACATAATCGTCACCAATTATGCTGATATAATTTATTGTGCGTAAAAAATAAACTAAATAAATAAATACTATAGCCGGTTCACACGGTTCAACTTTAGTTGATCAACTCGACACTTGAAAGCATATTGACAGGTGTGAACCTTCTTTCAACAAAGTTGAACAAGTTTTTTGTTGACTAGCTAAAGTTGATAGCCCGTCTACTTTTGACGTTCAAGTATGATCGCGCCATCTTGGTTACCATAGTTACTCGCGTGCACAACTAGACGTCAAACATTTATGTCCATATTCGTTAGACGTGGGTGGTTTGTATATTTATGCGTTAGACATTCCTAGTTCTACCGTCACGGAATCCGTTTCAACGAAAAAATATTTGAAATGGTCGGATGATTTGATGTTCAGATTTATGCATCCCTGTCTTTGGGATCAAAAGCAAGAAGTGCAGTTGCAACAATAATCACAGTGACAGCTGATCGTGTTTATACTTTGCTCTTGCAAAAAACCCATAAAAAATCGAATAATTCGTGTGATAGTGAAGTTGTTAAAATATTAAGTTAATTAGACTATTGATAAATAAAAAAAAAGGGGAGATCAGGGCCAATCGGCTCTTGGTCCTTCATATAAAAATGGTGTACCCACTGTCGCCTACAATAGTTATAAATGATACGATCGATTTAATGGAAACATCAAATGTTATAAGTGATAATGTTGGGGAGTGGCAAACCGTGTCTCGATCCGGCAAAAGGTCGAGGCTTAACTCCGATGCCAGTGAATCAGGGAAAAAAAAAGAAGTGAAAGAAAAAGAAGTGAAAGAAAAGAATGGAATAATCGTAGTACAGGGAGAGAATTTACCTGGAAAAGTAGGAATGGCAAAAGTCCTTTTTAAGGCAGGAATTAAGATGGAAAAGATGAAAATAATCTCTGGAACGAAAATGGAAATTTGGTTCCCAAATGTTTTGGAAGCAGAGAATGCTTCTAAAAACCCTATTTTCAACTTAAAGAAATGGGAAGTGGAGATAAAAAAGAACAAAAATTTTGTTTTCGGTGTCATCCGGAGAGTGGACCTAGATGTCACCAACGAAGAGTTAATGGATGTACTCAAATGTGATACAAATGTAGCCTGCATAAAGCGACTCTCCAAAAGGGGGACAGAGGGACAACTCGCGCCCACAACATCGGTGAGCCTGAAATTCGAGGGTAAAGAGATACCATCCTGTGTCTATATGTACGGGGTCAAATTCGGAGTCGAGCCCTACATATTCAGAGTAATGCAGTGCTACTGCTGTTGGAGATATGGCCATATTGCTCAGAACTGTGGCAAGAAAGAAAAGAAACTGTGTCCCAAATGTGATGGGCAACACGAGACCTGTGACAAGGTAGCTAAGTGTGTAAACTGCGGAGGAGACCATCCGGCTAATGACATTAACTGTCCAAAATGGAAAAATGAGAAGGATATTACTATTAAAATGGCTAAAAAGAATATGTCTCATAAGCAAGCAAAAATCCTAATAGAAAAGGAAATATCTCAAAACGACAATTCTAAAAAACAGAATGCAAAAGCAGAAAAAAAAACTAAAATAAATAATCAAACTGTCCCCCCCAAGAATATAATTGGTGACTTTTCTCAAACAGTTGGAAAAACCAGTTATGCTGATAAACTTAAAGGAAATAATCCTGATACTCGTGAATCTCGTTCTACTACACAAGACAAGGTTAATGTTAACATTGCCCAAGAAATATTGACAGCATTTATTAGTGGTGAAAACTGGGAAAATCTTGTAAAATTAGTTGTTAATAGATTTATAGAGATAATAATGGGAATCCTGAAAGATGGTGGCTTAAATCAAATATTGAGATCAGTTATGACGGTTCAAAATGGATAAGAGTAATATTAATATATTACAATGGAATGCTCGGAGTTTACATTTCAAGAAACCTGATTTAGAAATATATTTACAAAGGCAACATATTAAAATTGCACTTATCTCAGAAACATGGCTTCAATTACCTTACATTTTAACATTTAAAGATTATACAATATACAGACGAGACAGAGCAGATGGCTACGGAGGGGTTGCTATATTAATCCATAAAAGCTTACATTCAATTGAACGAAACTTAAATTCAATTGGTGAATTGGAATTGTGCAGTGTTAGTTTACTCAATGCCGGAAATCTAAAATCTGTCAGCGTGATATATTGTCCTAGTAATATAAATGTTACTTATCAAACTTGGAAAAAAGTATTCGACCAGATGGGACCTGGAGCCCTGGTAGGCGGTGATTTTAATGCACACAATCCATTATGGGATAGAGCTATACAAGACTCGAGAGGAGATCTTATTGCAGAAACCTGCCAAGATTCAAACCTCATCATTGTCAACAACGGAGACATAACAAGATTAGGACATCCCGGACAAAGGAGCTCGAGCCCGGATATTACGCTGGTGTCTTCGGATCTTATATTGACTTGTAACTGGAGAGTAGATTCAGATACAATGGGTAGTGATCATTTGCCAATTATTATCACTTTGGGAGAAATCGATTGTAATTATGAACCAATTTTGAAAAGGAATTTTAAAAAAGCAAATTGGAACAAATATAAATCTACGGTGGATAAACTGATTCAAAACCTTCCCGAAGAACAAAAGTCGATACAAGAGAACTACGACAAATTAGAAAATATTCTGAACAAAAGTGCTGATGAAACTATTCCATACTTTAAGAAATCTAAAAACCCAGCTTTCAAACCAAAGCCTTGGTGGAATCAAGAAGTTTCAAAAGCAATAGCTGAAAGAAGGTTAGCTCTGACCCGTTTACGGAAGAATGTAAATATCGAAAATTATATAGAATTAAAGCACAGGGAGTCTAGCACTAGACGAATCGTAAGAAAAGCAAAAAGGGAAGGATGGCGAAAATTCTGTGATTCCGTTGATAGTAATACAACCTACTCTGACATGTGGAAGAAAATGAAATGGTTTAAGGGAATCGGAACCTCCCGTGTAAATATCTTTGAGAATAATGAATCAGCATTACAGTATCTGAAATATCTCGCCCCAAATGAAGATCTTATCGATCATGTGTGGACCGAAGAAGAAACTTCAGATACTTCTGGCATTCACAAACCGATAACAGCCTCTGAATTAAAATCGGCGTTGAAATACACTGATACCTCCCCAGGCACAGATTTGATATCCTACTCCATGATAACTAATCTACCTACCTCTTGCCAATTAGTTTTGGTGGATTTATTTAATTCAATTTTACGAACTTCCACTATACCAATGCAATGGAAACAGGTTAAAATTGTTCCTATAATGAAACCCGGAAGAGACCCGAACCTCATGACCTCTATAAGACCAATCTCCTTAATCTCGTGTCTTTGCAAAACTTTCAACTCTATAATCACAAGGAGATTAGAATGGTATTTGGAAAGTAATTTCTTATTTGACAAGTCTACAATAGGATCCAGAAGAAAGCAATCGACCATGGATAACCTGGGAAGAATGGTTACAGAGATTCAAGTTGCCCAAACAACCAATGCTGTTACAATTGCCGCTTTTGTAGATATTAAAGACGCATACAACAACATAAAGATCGAAGAAGTCATTAAAGTTCTTATCTCTAAAGGCATTAAAGGGAAAGTTATTAAATATATTTGGGAATATTTTAAACAAAGAATCCTTATTATTAAAGAACCCAACATATTTGCCGTACAAACATGCTCGAGAGGACTACCGCAAGGAGATCCCATGTCTGCCCTCCTTTTTAATATTGGAACTACTGGTATTGGAAATTATCCCCAAGTGAAGCGCGTACAATACATTGATGATTTTGGTATATATTTTTCAAGTTCGAAAGTAAAAACATGTGAAGATGTTATACAAAAAGCGTTGTTAGAATTACAGAATGCTCTTAAAATAAAAGGACTCGAAATATCAGAACATAAGACGAAAATATGTATATTCGCAAGAGGAAAGAGACGAAATGTTCTGAATATTAAAATAAATGATGTACTTATAGAAAGAGTAGACAACCATAAGTTTCTTGGTGTGTGGTTGGATTATAGACTCGCTTGGAATAAACATATAAGTAACATCTGTCTAAAATTGAATCAGCCGATGAATATTTTGAAAGTCTTGTCAGGTAAAAGTTGGGGAATTCACCCACTTCATATGAGAAGATTGTACACATCTCTCATAAGAAGTCGATTAGACTATGGTAGTATACTTTTCCATAACTCTACCAAAAGCAACATTGAAAAGTTAGAGAGAATCCAATCGCGAGCTTTAAGAATATGTGGAGGCTTCTTGAACTCAACTCCTGTGCATGTTTTACAAAGTGAAATGAGTGCCCCCCCGTTACACATAAGAGCTTGGAAACTGGCAGCAAGATTTTGGCTTAGAGCTGTATCAACTGAAAATAATCCACTGGTTTCAGAGGTCCTCAAACTAAAATCCTTGACCCAAAACAAGTACTGGAATAATAAAAAATTACCTTTGATGGTTCAAACTTGTACAGAAACAATGTATTGGAAAATAAATTCAAATAAATGTCTAGATATGTACTCTCTAGAAACCTGGGTAGGAGCAATCGATTTGGAATGTATTTCAGTTGAGATTGACAATTTCAATTACCCCAAAAGACAACTCTCATTGAGTGAAATTAGTAATGTCGTAAATGGTATGATAATTAACAAATACTCAGGCTTTAAACAGATATATACCGATGGATCGAAAAAAGTTGAACAAGTTGGAGCTGCCTTCATATCAATGCAAAACAACTTCACTCGTCAAATAAAATTGAACAAAGACTGCCCTATTATGAATGCAGAATTGATAGCAATCAAAGAAGCGGTGAAGTATGCAGATGGAAACAACTGGAATAAAATTCTTATATTAAGTGATTCCAAAAGTGCGCTTCAACATATAAAGAGAGTTTCGAAAGGAGTTGCCTGCAGAAAAATAGCATATAATATTGTAGAGCACTTAATGAAGTTACATCAGAAAGACATTGACATACGTTTACAATGGATTCCATCTCACGTAGGGATACATGGAAATGAAGAGGCGGATTTGTTGGCAGACGAAGCAGGGGTGAAAGGTCACGAGTATGACTGGACGCCAGATAACGAAGATTACTCCCAAAAAATACATTTACTATGTAATAATATGTGGAATGAGCATTTTGAAAATGTATCTGCCAATAAGGGCGTATGGTATAGAAAGCTTCAAAAAGAACCCTTTAAAACACCATGGTTCACTGAAATCAATCTGAAGAGATCAGAAATGAGAGTCATTTTTAGATTAAGATCCGGACATGCACTAATGGGAAGAATATTGTGTCTGTTAGGCCTCTCTGATTCTCCAATGTGCTCTATATGTGAAGAATTTGAAGACATTGAACACACTCTCACAAAGTGCATTAAATTTGAACAACAGAGAGTAACAATATTGATGACCTCAAACCCATCGGAAATTCATAATTTGATAGCTTCAACCGACTACTATGCCATTTCAAGACTAATGAAATTCATTAGATCGTGCAACATGGAAAATATATGATACATTGTTTTATAAAGATACATACATATATTAATATTGCAACATTAATATATAGGATATATTAAAAAAAAAAAAAAAAAATGAAACCTTAAAATAAATAAAAACAGATGAGGCAAAAAATGACAGCAGTATGCGAGTCAGAAGCCTCGATTAAATATTATAATATAAAAAAAAAAAAAAAAAAAGCAAGAAGTGTACACAAATAGAAATGCCCGTGATAATGCAATAAATAATATGTGTTTCATTTACACTACCTACCCAATATATTATGATAATGACAAAAAAATAACGGTAAATATTCAGAGCATGCGTCACCATTAATACGCATAAATTAAAAGAAAAAAAACTTTGTACAAATCTAATATCAATAACTACCTATGTCAAAGTATGATGTTTGGCGTTGTTGTTTTTAGGTTATGGTAAAGCTAATTTTAACGAAATATGGATTATTTCCTTGCTTCTCCGGTTATTGTAGTTAGTAGTAATTATTATTAATTTAAACATCTCTGAAAAATTTTATCGCCTATTTTGGAAAGCAGCTCATCAAATTGTTTTTCTGTCATCCATATCCTTCGGAGTCTTCTAGTTCCATCTCTTTCAAAATTGTGTTGGATGCGCCTAATTCATGATCCATTTTCTCGCCCAAATACGACGTTTTTTATGCTTTTTCATAATCTCGAGCTCATCTCGCAAAACATCAGAAGTTAGAGAGACGCACGCACTGACAATTTCAGTTGACGCCATCTTGAATGTCAAATTCGGTTCTACTTAAATTGAAACGTGTGAACATAATCTCGTTCAACTTTTTACGTTAAATAAAAGTGGATCAACAAAAATTGAAACGTCTGAACGCGCCATTATAGCCGGTTCACACGGTTCAACTTTAGTTGATCAACTCGACACTTGAAAGCATATTGACAGGTGTGAACCTTCTTTCAACAAAGTTGAACAAGTTTTTTGTTGACTAGCTAAAGTTGATAGCCCGTCTACTTTTGACGTTCAAGTATGATCGCGCCATCTTGGTTACCATAGTTACTCGCGTGCACAACTAGACGTCAAACATTTATGTCCATATTCGTAGACATTCCTAGTTCTACCGTCATGGAATCCGTTTCAACGAAAAAATATTTGAAATGGTCGGATGATTTGATGTTCAGATTTATGCATCCCTGTCTTTGGGATCAAAAGCAAGAAGTGTACACAAATAGAAATGCCCGTGATACTGCAATAAATAATATGTGTTTCATTTACACTACCTACCCAATATATTATGATAATGACAAAAAAATAACGGTAAATATTCAGAGCATGCGTCATTATTAATACGCATAAATTAAAAGAAAAAATCTTTGTACAAATCTAATAACAATAACTACCTATGTCAAAGTAGGTATAACGTTTGGCGTTGTTGTTTTTAGGTTATGGTAAAGCTAATCTTAACGAAATATGGATTATTTCCTTGCTTCTCCGGTTATTGTAGTTAGTAGTAATTATTATTAATTTAAACATCTCTGAAAAATTTTATCGCCAATTTTGGAAAGCAGCTCATCAAATTGTTTTTCTGTCATCCATATCCTTCAGAGTCTTCTAGTTCCATCTCTTTCAAAATTGTGTTGGATGCGCCTAATTCATGATCCATTTTCTCGCCCAAATACGACGTTGTTTATGCTTTTTCATAATCTCGAGCTCATCTCGCAAAACATCAGAAGTTAGAGAGACGCACGCACTGACAATTTCAGTTGACGCCATCTTGAATGTCAAATTCGGTTCTACTTAAATTGAAACGTGTGAACATAATCTCGTTCAACTTTTTACGTTCAATAAAAGTCGATCAACAAAAATTGAAACGTCTGAACGCCCCATTTACAAATTGATACTGTAAATATTCAGGAAATTAGCCAAGACTTTATAAAAGCGTCTGTCCACAGAAGATAATAGGCATGCAATGTTGAAGGGGGGCAATATGCCCGAACTGATTAGGTGAGGGATGAAATTTTTGTCTATGAATTGTTTATAGGGCAATTGAAAAAAATATGATTGAGGTCCTCTTCACCAAGACGACATTCACACTAGCGATGTGTAGGTTCAGCTGGAGTGGGCTCTTAAACTCGAGTTCTTCGCGCGAAGCGGCTCCTACTCCTACCCCCTTTTCAAATCGACTACTCCCAAAGAACCCGGTACAGTACTTGTAGCCGGAACTCGGCGAGCCGAGCCACAGTCGGGTGGCGCGGCGGCGCGACGCGGCACGGTGGCGGTGGCAGTTCGCACTCGTCAAACTCGTGAGTCACGTTCCGAGCCACATGTGCGAGTTGGAGTAGGTCGCGCATTCGAGTTCTTTTGCGTGCGGGCTCCAGCTCCGAGGAACCCGAGCGTCTCGATTCGAGCCATTCGGGAGTAGGTCGTGCGTTCGAGTTCTTTTGCGAGCTCCGGCTAGGGTGGATCCATTTGCGAGTAGGAAGCAGGTTGCGCGTTCGAATTCTTTTGCGCGCTCGGACCATTCGCGAGTCGGGAGCGGCTCCCGAGACCTGCTCCAAGAACTTAAGTACTTTTAAAAGGAAGCACGCCTCGGAGGCCTCCGGAAAAATGCAGAACTTACCCATCTCTAATACGGGTTCCATGTTAACTTACGAGTCTAAAATTACTCCAAGTAATCATATCTGTACCTGCATAGGGAGAATTGATTCAATTGAATAAGTATTTATTTGGACTGTTACACGCGGAGTAACACGTTTTCTGGAAAAAACGATAACATTGCTTTTGGACGGAGAAATTTCTCCGCTTCGAAATTTAGCTCTTTTGTGTTTTTAACCCTTGGGGTCGGTCATAACTTCGGCCCTATGGCACCGAATCGACTGAAATTTCGGTTTCTAACTAAGGATCATGGTCTGCCCACAAATCAATCATAAAATCCGGGAATTTTTTTTTTTTTAAATCATCGTTTTAACACTTGGGATCGGTCGATTAAGCACTTGGGTTTGGTGGTTTTAACACTAAGGGGTCGGTCATAACTTTGGCTCTGACACCGACCTGACTGAAATTATGGATTCTTAGTAAGAATCATGGTCAGGACACGAATCTATCAAAAATTCGAAAAAAACAAGACAATTTCAAAAAATCATCGTTTTAAGACTGGGGTCGGATATTTTAGCTCTTTGGTTGGGTGAT
The DNA here is from genome assembly GCA_917880885.1 of Limnephilus marmoratus. Taxonomy (NCBI): domain Eukaryota; kingdom Metazoa; phylum Arthropoda; class Insecta; order Trichoptera; family Limnephilidae; genus Limnephilus; species Limnephilus marmoratus. Next base: position 40,207,931 of record OU862909.1, on the reverse strand, counting down.
TTTAACCCTTGGGGTCGGTCATAACTTCGGCCCTATGGCACCGAATCGACTGAAATTTCGGATTCTAACTAAGGATAATGGTCTGCATACAAATCAATCATTAAATCCGCCAATAAAAGAATTTTTAAAAATCTTCTTTTTAACACATGGGGTCGGTCATTTTAGCACTTGTGTTCGGTGGTTTTAACACTTGGGGTCGGTCATAACTTCGGCCCTATGGCACCGAATCAACTCAAATTATTGATTCTTACTAAGAATCATGGTCTGCACACGAATCAATCATAAAATCCGCCAATAAAAGAATTTTAAAAAATCATCATTTTAACACTTGGGGTCGTTTAAGCACTTGGAATCAATGGTTTTAACACTTGGGATCAGTCATAACTTCGGCCCTATGGCACCGAATCGACTGAAATTTCGGTTTCTAACTAAGAATCATGGTCTGCCCACAAATCAATCATAAAATCCGGGAAATTTTTTTTTTTTTTAAAATCATCGTTTTAACACTTGGGGTCGGTTGTTTAAGCACTTGGAATCAATGGTTTTAACACTCGGGATCAGTCATAACTTCGGCCCTATGGCACCGAATCGACTGAAATTTCGGATTCTAACTAAGAATCATGGTCTGCACACAAATCAATCATTAAATCCGCCAATAAAAGAATTCAAAAAAATCATCATTTTAACACTTGGGGTCGGTCGTTTAAGCACTTGGAATCAATGGTTTTAACACTTGGGGTCGGTCATAACTTTGGCCCTATGACACCGACCTGACTGAAATTATGGATTCTTAGTAAGAAAACTCCTTGCTGAAATCACGTCGATTGGTCGCTCCATTTATAATATTACATAGGATTTTAGAGCAGGTACTTTCTATTACATAATTCAATTTACCAAATTCTGAAATAGGCATTTAAATACAATAGCGAGTTCCCGGCATGCTTCGCTATGCCACTTAATAAAGAAAAATTTTCGCTCTGCTTATCCTTTACCATTCATACCAGATGATGCCAGAAGCAGCTCAAAGTTCAAAAATTAAAGCTCAAAGCTTAAGCCGGGGTACAGACTTACGAAATGTAACATGCAATGTAACACGCAATGTAACACGCAATGAAAGAATTTGCCGTCCACATTGTCGCAATGTGTCCGTGCACACTACGCGCACGAACAGAGCATTTCAACTCATGCGCGCCGCAATCCGCCAATTGTCAGTTTTTTCGCCAAACACAAAGGGACGCGCAGTGTGCACGGAGCGTAGTGGACGGGTTGTTTGTGTCTGTACTGCAGAATGCGCGCGAACAATGGAGGACTTGTTCTCGGCAGATTGAGCTATGTTCACCGCACGCATGCCAGAAACAGTGCGAGTCGGTACATGCTCGGTTTGTGCGCGCGCTGCGTCCACACTTATGAAATGGTCCTTTCATGTTACATTGCATGTTACATTACACCGGTCTGTACCCGGCTTTAAACTTAAAAGCTTAAAGTTCAAAGCTTAAAGCTAAAGCTCAAAGCACAAAGCACGGCGTGCATTGCAATGCAAAAAAATAAATTGTTTCTCCCTGCATTACTTTTACCATCCGTCCCCATTGCCCTCCCGCGTCCCCCTCCCCCCAACCACCTTCCACGCCTTCTCCTCCCTCGTCATCTTTCCCGTTAACCCCACCTCCTTCAAGCTTTCCTTCCCTGCCGCTAAAATATATTAAATACACTCATTTTCATTTATACAAATTTCATAATGCCAGAGCTTACTATATAAACTTCTCGGAAGATTTTCCAATGTTAATGAGTGTTTCAGGCTGACAATTATTGCTTATAATAATTGTTACCCTTTGTGCTATGCATAAAAATCTTGTCTTAAACATTAGTTTATAAATTAAAAATAATAATGATCTCAAGTCAATTATAACTGAAAACTGACTAAGTTTGTTAAATTTGGAGATAATTATAAAAATATAAATAAGAGTTGATTATTTTTATTACTCAATCTTTTATTTATAAATACTTTATACATATAAACTCCTTGCTGAAGTCAGATTGGTCCAGGCATGAAAATAAGAAGAATTTTATGAAGGGGTCTGTGGGACCTGACGTCCATGGGAGTGTGATTATTTTATTTTTCATTTAAAAAAAGAATTAAATAGTTTATAGGTAGTTGCAAAAATGTTACTTTTTTATTTTATTAAGACTCTAGTTTTTAGTAAGAATCTAACATTGTCAGTCGCTTTGGCGGCATAGGGCCTGAGGAAATGACTTTTAAAGTTCGACAATTTCAATTGAGTGATGTACAGCTGTTTTATACACATAATATTAGATTCCTTGTAAAGTAGTTTCGATGCATGACTTTAAGAATTAATTTGTGAGCAATATTTAGTGGTTCTACATTGGACTTTAGACAGGACCCCCAGCATACTATATTGTAAGGAAGTCGAGATTGGACTAAGGCATAATAGACAGATTTTAATTTCTCTTTATCCAATATATGACGAAGTTCTTTAAAAATATAGATAAGTCTCCTGATATTTTTTGATAACATTTCAATATGGTCGTTCCACCTCAAATAAATAAATAGACTTTATTATATTATAATTTTGTTATAAGATTGTTTTGGTACAGATAAGGGTGTGATTTTTTTTGTGATGTCTCTTCAGAGAAGAAGGAGAAGAGGTTTTAAAGTCACAGGCGGCGCACAGGTACGGTTTCTCCCCCGTGTGGGTTCTCCGGTGCGTCTTCAGCTTGTAGCTCGTGTGGCACATGTAGCCACACTCCTCACACGAGAAATTCTTCACCGTCTGGTGGCACTGCATATGGACCTTGAGATGGCCGGAGCTGATTCCCCGGTAGGGACATTGTTCACAAGCAAACGGCCGCTCCCCAGTGTGAACCATCATCTTGTGGTTGTTCAGAGTCGCCAACTGTATAGCCCTATATGGACACTGGTCACAGACGTATCTTCTATCTCCTGTGTGAATTCTTATGTGAGATATTAATGTGCTTCGACTTTTTGCTTTAAAGTCACACTCATCACAAGCGTATCTCTTTTGGGTCTGATGCTTGTTTCTTTTATGTATTTTGAGACAAGAGTTGGTCGTACAACGGTAGTGGCATTGGTCACATAGGAATGGTTTTTCTCCCGTGTGAGTTCTTTTATGTTCTTCTAAGTATGAAGACCGTACGCAACGGTACGAACACAAGTCGCAAGAATACGGTTTGTCTCCAGTGTGTTTTAGCATATGTCTTTTTAAATTTGAAGAGTTGGTGGATTTGTAATCACACAGGGTGCAAGGGTATGGCTTTTCGTTGCCGTGTACGAAACTATGATTGTACAGTGAAGACCTCTGAATGCAGCGGAAATCACAAAGATCGCAAGACAGAGGCTTTTCTCCAGTGTGAGTGTGCATATGTTTAGTCATCTGAGATGGAAGTTTAGACTTGAAGTCACAGAAATCACAAAAACGCATTATACTACTTTTATTTCGTCTGATAATTTTTTTGCCAGATTTAGAACCCAATAACTTGCTATTACTCTTAGAAGATTGACTATCTTGTTTATGTTTAACTTTTCTTTTTAAACGTTTTGAGTCCGTTTTCTGAATTAGATTTTCAGGATCTTCTTTATAAGAATCTTCTTCTTTAATCCTATCAATATTAAAATCATGTAATAGTAAGGAAGGATTTGTGAAAACAGTTTCCATTGAATTTCTTTTTCTACGCTTACTTGTTCTATTTTTTTCGGTACACCTTTCATTTTCATCGCTACTTTTGTAACTCTGTTCAGAAAAAGAAGAGTGATTGGATTCTTCCTTTACTACCATTGAGATCTGTAAAAATAAAAACAAAAATTAAAATAAGAACTGCTGCATTAATGGTATGTGTAGGTACAATATTATGCTACCTTCTTTTTCCTTCTGTGGTATTTAAAAAAAAATTGTTTTTATGTGAATACCACACAAAAGTCCCAACTGCTTCCGTCTGGAGACAGTGAGAGCGTGGCATCCCCATTTGGGGGGTAAGTTGTGAGGCTGAAGGCAGTGAGAAGGGAAAGGAGATGGGGAAGAGAAAGGCGGGGAAGTATCTGGCTATTCAGATCTGGTCACTAAAGATTTAAAGCTAAATCTAATGGCTAAAGCCATTTAAAGCAATGTTTCAATTCTAAATGATGATTTTACACTAGGGTGACACTATCTAGTGATAATATAGGGTATCTTCCACTCTGGTAAGTGCCACAAGTATAATATATATTATTTTAAATGAATAAATTCTGAAATAACACAAACTAATCAAATAAAATTTATCTGCCCACATCGGAGTTTGAACCTGCGACCTTTGGATTGCTAGTTGAGGACCTTACACCTCGACTAAGGAGAAAATCTTTTTTTTAAGTTTACTAATAAACAAAACTAAAATAAGAACCACTGAATTAATGGTGCATTTTGGTGGGTTGACGACATCAAAGCCATAGCAGGTGGTACATGGACAAGAGTAGCTAATGATAGAGAGAAATGGCGACAGTTGGAGGAGGCCTTTGTAAACTAGTGACATACAGGGAGTCGATGCATGATAAGTGTTATAAATGTTATAAATATTATAAATAATGTAATGTAATTTACTGTCTGAATCATGGACATATATGAATATATCTGGACCTGCCCTAAGTGATAAAAGCGTATTATTTCCCCCTCCCCATAACGGTTCCATGGAGCCGGCTGGGCTTACGCTTGAATCTAAAAATGTGACGTCATCATTCTTGTCCTGACCAGCGCCGAGGTCACATCGTACATTTTACGAACAAAAATGAGAGCTTGTGCTATACATTATACCCTAATATATGTGGACGTAGCGAATGTGAGCATTTCTCCAGTGAGCTCGTCGCTGGTTACAGGGGTAAGTAAATTATGAAACATTTGTAAAAGTGTCTTAACTAAATACGGCAACAAAATATTCCTCTGTGAAAAAGGGTGAACTTTACTTTTCCGCATTTGGACTTTGCAAATATGTTAATAACGTGACGAGCAATTCGCGCTCCCATGTAAAAAGGTCTATTCATTCAAAAGCAGATTTTGCTTTTAAGAATTAAATGGTGATATTATAATGCGAGATGCCTATATACTGTCAGATTGATTTTTTAACGAATCACAGTCATCTTTCCCCTCTTCGTACCGCCATAGTTGATTTTTCCCCTCATCTGTATGTTCTTGTCTATTGAATTTGGATGTCTATGGTCTGAATAAAGGCTATTATTATTATATTATTATTTATTAGGTACAATATTATGCTACTCTCTTTTCTTCCCTGGTAATTTCCTAAAAAACAAAACTTTAAATTATTGGTCATTATCCAATAATATCGTTAAACAATTTGCACAGAAAAATATCCTGCGAAAACTCTTGTCTGAAGTAATTATGGTATCTCGGAAAGAAATAGAAAAATTTGTCGAACAAACCTCCAACAAAACATTGATCTGAAGGCACTGAAATAAGGCAAGATACATTATTATTGAATCAATGGGTCGCTAATCCAACTACAAAAAGGGGATAAAAATAATAACGGTATCATGGCATTATTTTTAATATATTCTTTGTTTCTGTTGCACATCAATGACCTCTTGTCATGTGCACCGATTCATTGTTACGCGGATGACAGTATAGTCCATGATAGCTTTTTGTTTGACAAGTCTCCAAAGGGCACACAAACTCCAATAGCTCGGAGGGCTTTGAAGCAAAGAATGGACGGTTATCTCGAGTGTTTTCTCTATGAGGTAAGAATAACCTCGTCGATTTTAATGTTTCAAAGACCCACTCATGTCTGATAACGTCTAAAAGTACGGGGGCTCCATCGAAATCAGAGTTAAGTTAGCCTCTCAGAAAATCAGCGTACTGTACAGGGCCTGCAGATACTTTAATAGTACACAACTGCTAATCTTGTACAAATCGCAAGTGCGCCCCACGGTTGAATTTGGCAGCCACCTCTGGTCTGGAGCTCCAAAAAAACTTAAAAAAACCCTTGACTGTGCAGAAACGGGCGGTTCGTTTGATAAATTCTCCCATCTTGACAGATGAATTGCAATCTTTAGAGCACAGGCGTCAGGTGGGAATGCTGTCCTTGTTCTACCGGTATTACAATGGAAGACGCTCCGAGGAACTAGAAGAACTAGAGGAACCCCTCGGTACCGGTGCAGTCGGGAAACACGCCAAACATGCATCCAACATTTGTACATGGTTGGCATTAGTCACATGAGAACAGGTCGTTTCTACGACTCGTTCTTGAGTTCAACGGCTTGGCTATTGCCGGCCTCTGTGTTTCCTCCCTCCTACAACAGTCTCTTCAAGACCCATGTTCACTCCTTCCTTTCCTCAAAAAGACCCCCGTGAGGTGGGCTTATACATTTTTACCACAAAACTAAAATAACTTATTGCAGCCATTGATGATTGTACAAACTACAAACCTCATCCTTCTGATCACACATCTTGTAGCTTTTCAATGTTCTGTTGGCATCTTCACACTTCTTTTTAAATGATAAAGCATTTTTGGCTTGAATGAGGCATGGCCGGCATATCAGCTCCGATAAACCGTCATTTGGTTTTATCTAAGTAAAATAATAACAACATAATATGAATAAAAACAATATTTACTAAGAGGATTCGGTAAATATTTCCCTATCGGGTCTACGCTCAAAACACACTTTACAAAATTAAAACACATTGTACTAGGTAGATTACAGTTAGTAATAAGTAATTCAGTAACCGGAATTTAAAAATATTGCATTTTAATGGTTATTTGGTTATCTAAAAACGCGAAATGTCATTTCTCAAGGAACGCCATGTTGTTAATTACGATGGCAAATGTCTCGCGTGATTTTTCGTGTTTATGAAACTGAACAAAATAATGATTAATACGCATTATTTGTCATTTCCGAAGATTGCAATTCGTACTCATTATTGTCTAACTGACAGAAAGTGATTTTTTCTTTGAAAAATGCGTATTTCATCGTTGTAATTAACATGGCGGTCCTTGAAAAATTACATTTCGCGTTTTTTAAATAAAAAAAAAAAAACATTAAAATGCAATATTTTTCAATTCCGGTTACTGAATTACTTATTAGTAAAGACCGGATTATATGCAAATGCATATTTGCATATGCAATTGCTTATTTAGACCCTTTTCAGCGGTAGTTGCATATTTTAGCAAAAAATTTGAGATCTTGCCAGTGCCAAATTGATAGCTTCATCAACGGGGCAGGTGAAATTTTGCCCGGCACAATAAGTTCAAAAATCGCACCCAAATTTAAATTTTGTCCAGTCACATCAGTAGACGTAGAACGCACCTTTTCCGCTTACAAAAATATATTAAGCGATCGTAGACACAATTTGTCTATAGAACATTTATAACAGTAGGTACTTAGTCATATACATTTTTAAAGGTAAATTGTAAATTTCATTATTAAATACATTTTATAATTGATATTTTCGAAAATACGATTGTTATTACTTACTAAAATAAAAAAAAGTATTTAAAAATACGACTTCCTGTAATATATCATATTGCATATTTTGGCCCTTTTTATGGATTTTCGTGCTTATTTTAGCTATTTTTATTGCATATTTGCATGCATATTTTGGGTTGTTTTTGTTGCATATAATCCGGTCTTTACTTATTACTAACCATTATATATATACCTAGTACAATTTGTTTTAATTTTTTAAAGTGTGTTTTGAGCGTGGACTCGATAGGGAAATATTTACCGAGGATTCAGTTTAGTACGAGATATTTTGGTAAATTTTTGAGATCGCTGGCAATGGTTAATACGCACTTTTTTTGAAAAAATCTTTTGATTCACCTTAATTACATTAAAAGACAACTATTTGCATTGGGAGAAGTGGAAAATAATAAATTAGCTTTCATTCTGTGAAACGAGACCGTCCATTTTCAAACATTATTTTGTTATGTTGGTATTCTTGTTACTGTACGAAAAGATGCTAGAGCAAAGCGTAGCAGACTTCATGGGAATTCTAGGTTTGTGTAACATGGTTTGTGATACAAAAGAAAGTGCCCCTTTATAACGCCTACTCGCGTCAAGGCAAGAAAAACATCCCAGTTTTCAAGTAGTTTAGCGGCTGCGCTAGGTTTGTGTAACATGGTTTGTGATACAAAAGAAAGTGCCCCTTTATAACGCCTACTCGCGTCAAGGCAAGAAAAACATCCCAGTTTTCAAGTAGTTTAGCGGCTACGCTCGGTTTGTGTAACATGGTTTGTGATACAAAAGAAAGTACCCCTTTATAACGTCTACTCGCGTCAAGGCAAGAAAAACATCCCAGTTTTCAAGTAGTTTAGCGGCTGCGCTAGGTTTGTGTAACATGGTTTGTGATACAAAAGAAAGTGCCCCTTTATAACGCCTACTCGCGTCAAGGCAAGAAAAACATCCCAGTTTTCAAGTAGTTTAGCGGCTACGCTAGGTTTGTGTAACATGGTTTGTGATACAAAAGAAAGTACCCCTTTATAACGTCTACTCGCGTCAAGGCAAGAAAAACATCCTAGTTTTCAAGTAGTTTAGCGGCTACGTAACATGGTTTGTGATTCAAAATAAAGTGCCCCGTACCTTCAAAATCTTCTAGCCGTTCGTTATACATTCAAGTGTATCAGGAATACCAACATACCAAAGTGACAGCGAATGAGCTAATAGCTAATGGCGTACAATCTCACAAGACGAAAGCTAATTTTAATTTTACGTAATCGAAATTTAGAATGAAATATTTTCCACGGTAAATATTCGGAACAAACGTCAACGGTTATGTAACGGGATTGTGTATGTTATCTTTACTTTAAAAAACAGCCTACGTTTTTGAATGGTAGCGGGCTTGTGCATATTATCTTAATTTTAAAAGTTTTATCAAAAAAAAGTGCGTATTAACCGTTGACGTTTGGGGAGGAATGCAGATCCCGCCAATGTCTGGAAATTAAATAAAAAGGCACTTTCTAGATGATAAAAGTGTGGAAAAGCTGAATAAAACAAAAATTAAGGCGCGCTTGGCAAAATTGAGGGAGATACAACCGTTCAAAGTATTTAAAATTTCACTTCACAAACTGATATTGACAGTCCGCCCGCGTCCGCCCGCCATTTTTTTTATAACCTAATACGCTAAACATGGTTTGTGATACAACAAAAAGTGCCCCTTTATAACGCCTGCTCGCGTCAAGGCAAGAAAAACATCCCAGTTTTCAAGTGGTTTAGCGGCTACGCTAGGTTTGTGTAACATGGTTTGTGATTCTGGCGTACTATTAATTCTGTATTAGGTCTGGGATCCAACATACCTAAGCAGTGAAAACATGGCGAACGAACAACGAATTGTCAATATCAGTTCGCGAAGTGAATTTTTAAACACTTTGAACGGTTGTATCTTCCTCAATTTTGCCGAGCGCGCCTTAATTTATTTTTTATTCATCTTCTCCACACTTTTCTCATCTAAAAAGTGCCTTTTTATTAGATTCCCAGACATTGGCGGGATCTGCATTTCACCCGACGTTTGTTCCGAACTGCAAACAGAGTGATTTGACAGTGTGAAAGCAAATTTTCAATTTACGTAAATAAAATTAAAAATGTAACATTTTCAACCTCCACCAATGCAAATAGTTGTCTTTTATGGTAATTAAGAAGAATCTAAAAGTTTTATCAAAAAAAAGTACGTATTAACCGTTGACGTTTGTTCCGAACAATTACATTTTCCACTTCCCCCAATGCAAATAGTTGCCTTTTAATGTAATTAACCCTTTGGTTAGTGAGTTATTTTTTTGTCATCTACATCGTGGGAGTGAGTTATTTTTCAAGTTTTTCTTAATTTTTTTAACGATTTAATTATCTTCTTACCTCGTTTTACTACACAAGTTAATTTCGAAGCTTTTTTATTACTATATGAGTATTTCTCAAAAAAAGTGTACATTTGGGAAAAATAAAGTGTGCCGAGAAACAGTTCAAAAATTACACATGTTTTTAATTAATCACACAAAAAAAATATGCACCATTTTGTAGAATAAATATTAGGCTTTAAAATAACGATTAATAAACATTACAATCGTGTTAATTCGCAAATATATATATATTTTAAAAAATAACGATTTTTACCTTTCATACAAAATAAAATTGCCACCCTACCTACTTCATGTGTTTATACTTCATAAAATGCGATAATAACGTTATAATATATAAATTTTTGCATGTTTTAAGGTCTTAATTAAACGTAGTTTCTGTACAAAGTAATTTTTTTTATGGGGTTTCATAGTAAATTAATAATTTATGCACAAAAATGAAAATGAGACATAGTCATTTACTTTTTAGTTACTACTCTTTAGTTACGTTTTATTTATACTTCCACCGTAATTTCTGAACCAATTTGTTAAATTTTACAAGGGCACCACTAGCTTCTTTCTGGTTGGTTTTTGGTCTGACGTCTCCGCCATAACATTAATTGTTTAAATCAGTAACAACGTGTTTCTTTAGTGGGACTACAATTTCGTAACAGGAAATATTAAAGCCTTTTTTGACAAAACGGTAAGTCTTTTTTTAATCATCTTTTTGTAATACGTGCGGTATGAACATTGCTAAGCTTACATATTTACAGTTTTAAATTTTATCAAACCATTGACTTTTTATAACCCCATTTTGTCTAATTCTTCTTACGATTTCGTAACTTTTATTAAGAATTTCGTAACGTAACGAAAAAGTACAATATAAAGCTGAGTGTATATAGTTACAACCTGATTTTTATTTTATTTATTATAAAAACATAGTAATATAATATGACAGAAAAAATAAAAATATTTTATCGAAAAAAGAAAAGTCCCAATAAACTATTTTAAGTAGTTTGTCAATGGGTGCTTTTACTTTGAAGATATAAATAAACTTATGGCTTAATTTCGGTTTACGGAAGGTCTTCCAAAATAATAAAACTTTTTTTTTTTATACTAACTATTGGCTGGAGAATCCGAATCCGAAAGAATTTTTTTTCGGAAAGCAATATTAACAAAGTTACACGACTTTAAAATTTTCTATACGCATACATGAAAATCGACATATTGGAAGTATTATGACAGTTTAAAGTCATAGAAACAGCCACATAAAATTAAGTGTTGCCATATCAATAACTAACTTAAGTAATTATTTTTTATAAATTTTACTCACTTTTGGCGTAAACGCTAAACTACTTGAAAACAGGGATATTTTTTTAAATTGACGCGAGCAGGCGGTATAAAGGGGCACAAACCATGTGACACAAACCTAGCGTAGCCGTTAAACTACTTGAAAACGTAGGCTGTTTTTTAAAATTGACGCGAGCAGGCGGTATAAAGGGGCACAAACCATGTTACACAAACCTAGCGTAGCCGCTAAACTACTTGAAAACAGGGATGTTTTTTGCCGTGACGCGAGCAGGCGGTATAAAGGGGCACAAACCATGTTACACAAACCTAGCGTAGCCGCTAAACTACTTGAAAACAGGGATGTTTTTTTGCCGTGACGCGAGCAGGCGGTATAAAGGGGCACAAACCACGTTACACAAACCTAGCGTTAGGTTAGGTTAGGTTAGGTTAGGTTAGGGACGCGAGCAGGCGGTATAAAGGGGCACAAACCATGTTACACAAACCTAGCGTTAGGTTAGGTTACGCATTTTTAAGACTACGAATTTTCATACTTCGTCGATTTATAAGGTATGTTTGATGATATTATTGCATGGTAACATTTAATTTTGTGTGGTAAAACATTTTTCTAGTTTATCTATGACTTTAAACTGTCATAATACTTCCAATATGTCGATTTTCATGTGTGCCTATAGAAAATTTTAAAGTCGTGTAACTTTGTTAATATTGCTTTCCGAAAAAAAATTCTTTCAGTTTTGGATTTTCCGGCCCATAATTAGTATAAAAAAAAAAAAAAAAATTATTTTGGAAGACCTTCCGTAAACCGAAATTATTCCAAACTTATTTTACTTTATTATGCTGTTAGAATTTTTTGTGTTAGAGTCTAATACAAATTATTTCTTTCGGCCAGCCAATTTTTCAACATAATATTTGTTTTACCATTTGTACGGGTTTTAATTTCGGTAAGTAACATATTTAAGCAATTAGGTATCAAGGGCGGATCCAGCTTTGTCGCCAGGGGAGGGTCATATAGCGCCAGGGGGGGGGTCACATAGTCTGGTCAAGTCACTAGAAGTTATAATTTAATTTTGATAATAATAGATACAAGTAAAAAGTAGGTCCACCTAGGTCCTGGACCCAGCCCAGGGGGGGGTCATGACCCCCATGACCCCCCCCCCTGGATCCGCCCTTGTTAGGTATCATGTGGTCCAGCGTTATTTTTACATATTTGTTTAAATTCTCAGGTTAAGAATACTATATTGTAAGTGTGTCTGTAAGTATGTAAGTTGTCCCTTTCAAATTGAAAGCATTTTTATGAATTAGTGCCTTTATAAAATCTTTATAAAGCTTTTATAAAATCTTACTTAAATAAAAAAAATATATATTATTTACTCTTATAATCCCTGCTATAGGATTACTTTTTTAACGAGTTTTAGGAATTTTAGGAATGAAATGTCCCCAAAAACCAATGCCGGAAGGCAAAAAGCTTCTTAGAAGATTATTAGAAGATTTATTTTAATTTTTTTAAACTTTATGAGTAAAATCTCAAATTAATTATTCATCCTAGAGTTGCAGAAAAGTCAATAGATGTCGCGTATTAAAAATAAAATGGATAAAAAAATGTATCCAGACACTATCTAGATTGCATTTAGTTCTTGAAGTTTCTTAGAAGAAACTTTACCAAATGTATCCATGGCAGAAAGAGAGAAGGTAAAAACATTGTTAATTTTGCTAAATTTAATTACAGATTCTTTAAAGACAGAGTTTAATAAAATAGATCCCAGAGAAAAGAAAGTACTAAAAAAGCAGCTACAAACCAAATTGTAAATAAACAAAAATTAAAAATAGCTATTTCGATAGTGATTCAAATTAATAAATTTTTAAATGTTTTAAACAGTGCCTGTTCTTTAATTTCTAAAGATTGGTTAAATATTGTGTTAGGTACTTAAAATTGGGAAGCTGATAATTTTATTAAAAAAACATTTATTAATACCTACTCATTAATTATTATTTTAAACCCTTGCAATAGATACAAGTATTTGGGTGGTGAGTTTATGTATGTTTGTAGTACATACAATAAATAAAAAAGGAAATGATAATTACGTACATTTAAAACAGACAACATTTTTTTAAATAAATAAATAATAAAAAATAAATAAAAATAATTAAAAAAAAATTGTTTTGTATATAACAAGCTTTATGTTTACTATTTAGTTACATCTTAGGACTATTTCGTAACAATATTTCGTAACAATATTTCGTAACAACATTTTCGTTACGTACATTTATTTTGAGAAATACTCATATATAACCTTTTGTTATTGAATAAGTAAGAATTGCGTAAATTTAGTTGAACAAATTCAGTGGTTCTCAACATTTTATAAACAGTGTGGCGAAAAAATTTTTTTTTATGAAAAATTAAATGTGCAGTACCTAATAAAAAGTCATAAAACATGATACTAAAAATAAAAGTAAATTATAAATACAGTGGTTCTCAACATTTTACAAATAAAAAGTTTTCAAATTTTAATTTTTTTTTATTTGCTTACATAAAAAGAAATATACAATGTTATAAAGAGATAATACTAAAAATAAAAAAGTGGATCTATTCAGTGGTTCTCAACATTTTACAAATAGTTTTTTCAAGAAAAAATAATAAAAATATGTATAATAACAGAAATGTACAGTAATAAAAACAAAACACTAAAAATAAAAATAAGGTATAAATTCAGTGGTTCTCAACATGTGATAATGTTAGATTTAAATTACTAGCTAAAATATTCTTCTCGTGTGGTATTCCTCAAAACACGGATACATACATAATGGAACATTACATCCAACACACATAAATTTTGTGTCCTTCCTTTGCACTGAAAGAATTTTGGAATTACTGCACACAAAACATCTCCTACGTGTCCTACCTACGGTAGCAACGGTAGCGCCCTACTGTTGCTACGCCGTATTCCCCTGGCACGATGGATTCCTGGAAGCGAACTGGAATTGATTCCTGGAACTGAACAAAAGTGCTTGACGACTGCGCTTTATTTTATTTTCTTTTTCATAAATAAAAAAATTTAAAACACTATTACAAAATGTTTGAGAGCCACTGGATTAGTTCACTTTTTTATTTTTGGTTTTATCCCTTTATTATTGTATATTTCTTTTCATACAAATAAAAAAATCAAAATTTTTGAAAACTTTTTATTTGTAAAATGTTGAGAGCCGCTGGATTAGTCCACTTTTTTATTTTTAGTATTATCCCTATATTATTGTCATTATTGTACATTTCTTTCTATATAAATAAATTAATTAAAATTTTTGAAAACATTTTATTTGTAAAATGTTGAGAGCCACTGGATTACGTAATCTGTAACGTGAAATACGTAAAAATTTTGGTAAAAACATGTAAAAATGTTTGACAAATATGTTTATATTATCTATAAATCATAATTTAATCGAAATTACAAACACGGCGTAGAAAAAACTAAATAAAGTCGTGCTGCCGCACGTATGCGACAATACTCTATCTGGATCGTCCGAGTGCTGCCGCATACGTGCGGCAATACTCCTCAAAGGGTTAAGGTGTCAAAAGGTTTTTCAAAAAAAAGCGCGGGTGAAATGCAGAATACGCCAATGTCAGGGAATTTAATAAAAATGCACTTTCTAGATGAGAAAAGTGTGTAGAAACTCATTAAAAAAAGAATTAATGTGCGGAAAGCAAAATTGAGGGAGATACAGCCGATCAAAGTTTTATAAAATTTCACTTCGCGAACTGATACTATGACAGCCCGCCCGCCATCGTTGTCACTGTTATGTTGGTATCCCGGACCTGATACAAACAAGAGCCTAGATACGATTGTAGCCGACTTCGTGGGGTAAATTATAAGGCGCGTAATTATGAAAAACAGAATTAATAATATAATGTAAATAGGCACTGGAATGGAGAATCCCGCCAGACAAACCATTTAAAACCGTAGGCTGTTTTTTAATGTAAAGATAACATATACAAGCCCGCTAGAAAGGTTCGGTTAGGTTAGGTTAGGTTAGGTTAGGTTAGGTTATGGGAGGGGGGGGGGGGGGGGGGCGGGCAGATCCGGCGCTGGGTTAACATACAAGCCCGCTAGAAAGGTTAGGTTAGGTTCGGTTAGGTTAGGTTAGGTTAGGTTAAGTTATGGGGGGGGGGGGGGGGCGGGCAGATCCGGCGCTGGGTTAACATACACAAGCCCGCTAGAAAGGTTAAGTTAGGTTCGGTTAGGTTAGGTTAGGTTATGGGGGGGGGGGGGGGGGGGGCGGGCAGATCCGGCGCTGGGTTAACATACACAAGCCCGCTAGAAAGGTTAAGTTAGGTTCGGTTAGGTTAGGTTAGGTTATGGGGGGGGGGGGGGGGGCGGGCAGATCCGGCGCTGGGTTAACATACACAAGCCCGCTAGAAAGGTTAGGTTGATGACGGAAAGATGGCGGGCGGGCTGTCATAGTATCGGTTCGCGAAGTGAAATTTTATAAAACTTTGATCGGCTGTATCTCCCTCAATTTTGCTTTCCGCACATTAATTCTTTTTTTAATGAGTTTCTACACACTTTTCTCATCTAGAAAGTGCATTTTTATTAAATTCCCTGACATTGGCGTATTCTGCATTCCTCCCCGGCGCTGGGTTAACATACACAAGCCGTGACAAAAGATGGCGGGCGGGCTGTCATAGTATCGGTTCGCGAAGTGAAATTTTATAAAACTTTGATCGGCTGTATCTCCCTCAATTTTGCTTTCCGCACATTAATTCTTTTTTTAATGAGTTTCTACACACTTTTCTCATCTAGAAAGTGCATTTTTATTAAATTCCCTGACATTGGCGTATTCTGCATTCCTCCCAAAAGCGCATATTAACGATCTCCAAAAAGTAATCAAGGTTATTTCAAACAAATTACCTGTACAGAACAAAACTGCATAATGAATTCGTTTACATTTAACAAATCATTTTCAAATCGCTGGAAAACCGAAGACATTTGAGCATCTTTAGTCAAACATGTTCTGCAAACATCGTTCACTTTTCTTTCGTCGAAAATTGCAACTTCAAAATCCATTGTAGTGAAGAGTTCCCGTCGAATGTGAACAAAATACAAAAGATTCTTCTTAGGATAATTAGAAAATCAAATTTGGTGATAACATTTTTTCAAAATGGACTGTTGCATTGCATAGTGGGTTCATGTTGGGGTACTGGATTGGAATTTGGATTTCTACAATAGAAAAATCCAGACCCAATACTTCACTGGTGTGCAATATCTCGAAATCTGATCTGATAAAATAGAGAGAAGAAAAAATAATGTTATATTATTTATTGTGATTTTACGTACAACTGTCAACTGTCACACTGTCAGACAAAAGCATAGATACGGACTGGACCATAAATAATTAAATTAACCAATTCTGACCATAAATAAACCAATTCTGACCAATCCCGGCTGGACACCGGACACTGCTGACTGCTGTGGACAAAACACAAAACACAAGTGGAATAATAACAAAAAATGTCTTTGGTATGTGTATGTAGTAAGCTAGTTGGCAAAAAAAAAATCCACGTACATATTTCTCTTGATGGCTGACATCAAATTACTATTTTTTACCCAGTAGCTTTTTTTGTCGTCGAGTTCTTAAATTAGTATAATAAGTTACATGAATATAAACAGAACACCGATAATGTGTTTTGATAAAACCCTTCGAGACACATTATTTGGGAATGTTACTTTTCAATGGTTTCATGTAGAATAGTCGTTGAAGTACAACGTGGTAAATAAGTTTTTGCTGATTTACGCATTTTTAACACTAAAAACTAAATTTATGCGTAAACTTTTTAAGGTTTTTTTTAATTTTTTTTTTTATGTTTTAATAATGTTTTATTTTTAATATTATGTTTTACATGGTATTTACATGATAATTATACCACTCAGGTTTTTTTACTACCCTTCCATTGAAAGCATGTGCTTGTGTATGGAAAGGTAGTGTACATTAATCAGTGGCGGATACAGAAAAAACTCAAGGGGGGGGCGCTAAAGATATAAGAAAACTAAAAAGTAGACAACGGGGAGAATACGACGAACCGCACAAAGAGGAGACCGTCTATATGATTTTGGCAGCCACCTCTGGTCTGGAGCTCCAAAATACCTAAAAAATACCCTCGACTCTGTGCAGAAACATGCGTTCCGCTTTAGATTCTCCCATCTTAACAGTCGGATTGCAATCTTTAGAGCACAGGCGTCGGGTGGGAATGCTATCCTTGTTCTACCGGTATTACAATGGAAGATCCTCCGAGGAACTAGCGTCATTGATCCCTTCGGCACCGGTGCATAGTCGAGAAAAAAGCCAAACGCGTGCCCAACATTTGTACACGGTTGACATTTGTCACATGAGAACAGGTCGTTTCTTCGACTTGTTCTTGTGTTCAACAGCTCGTCTGTGGAATGATTTGCCGGCCTCTGTGTTTCCTCCTTCCTACAATATGGGTCTCTTCAAGACCAATGTTCATTCCTTCCTCTCCTCAAAAAGACCCTCCACACAGCATCCCAGATGACATAGCCCCCAGGGAAATTATTTTCCTCATTGCCTCCTGTATGGTTTTAATGTTAAAAAAATACTATCTCATTCTCTCGCAGGCTAAAACATACAGATGGATGTTGTTAGTGGACCTAAATGGGGGTCCCTACATTCTGCCGACAGACTAGCTCAGGTTTTAGTCAGCAGAGCGGGAGAGGCCCTCACCACCAGGGTGGTAGGATCTGTGAGGCGTGTGTGGGTCTTTCCTGAAATAAAGCTCAAATTTCTACGGGCTGGGAGAAGGCAGTGAAACCAGTAATCAGGGTAAACTCAGTTATATTGGGTAATACATCTGCGTAAACACAATATCACAATAATGCATACATAGTAATTCAGGGTAGCAACAACAGTTATATCTAAAAAGGAGGAATCTATCTCTATAATCTCTCTGGAAGGGCTATTTATCTCCGCGGTGAATTTACTGCGAACACACGCAAATAAGGGGAGTTAAATTGGTTCAGGTACTCACAGCTGGGGGCTGAACTCTTGTAGATTCAGTGACGGGAAAGAATATAGCCATTCTTGGAGTTCCCGCAAGTCACTATGCAAAACACGCTGCATCGTGGCTTGCAGAATGTTCCGGAACTGTGCGGAACGGTTTACGACAACACGGGCGCTCAAGCCAGGCGCTGGAGAAGAATGGCGGCTCAGGCGGCTCGCTGTCGACGGTGGCTTTGCTGGGTTCCGCCGCCCGTAGCGCGCCGGTAAGCTAGCGGCGAGGGAGTGAAACTGTAGTTCCCGCAGTGGCGTATTTGTGTATCGTAACAATGTGTTTGTCAAATCACAACGTTGCTAAAGAAGTTTCCACTTCAATAAATAATAAAAGATTGACGGACCGCATATTTAAAAACTTGGCTGGCAACAGGGAGCAGTAGGGCTGAATTACACGATCAAGAGAATCAAATACTTGAGTCGGGCCGTGTTAAGGGTACCTTTACATGAAACGACGTATGAATGTGAATGAAGCAAAAGTTTAAATTTAGGAGGCGAGTGTGGGTACCGCCGCCACGGGAATTATTTATTGGATAAACAACACCTCTGCTATACGTCATCCCAAGTGGTCGCTAAGTTTGGTGACTTAGCAGGGATACCTGAGTTCTTGGGATGTGATTTTTCAAAGTAGCGGCGGAAGCATTTGCCCAAGAACTGCGTGGCGAGCTGGAAAGGACTGGTTGAGGGAGACCATTTAACCTCTCCAGCAGGAATCCCTCGACCCATTTCCTCGCATCGCAGTGGGAGGTAAAGTTTCATCCGTCCATCTCTTCTGGACACACTAACCCAGAGAGTCCTAACCACCTATCATACATTTTTCCTTCCACTAAAATGACCCTTCACATAGCATCTCCAAAGACATTTTTTTTTAAATAATAATTTAATAATATATTTTGTTATAGTTACCCAAAAATGACAGTGGATAAGTTTAAGTATTCGGGAAGTATGTTTACGAGAAATGGGGAGTCTGATAGAGATATTGAAAGGAGGGTAAATGCAGGTAACTCCGCATTGATGGAGGACTGAACGCCGTTGGCGCTAACAAAAAACTGTCGAAAGAAGTGAAGCTAGCAGTCCACAATGGAGTGCTGGTACCAACCTTGATGTATGGCAGTGAAGCATGAAACTGGCCGAGGAAGGACTAAATGCTATAGAAAACCATGTATGATAGTGTGAGAAAAATATGAAAAGATTGCAAGGTTGATACAAGCGTAATAAGTAAGATTAAGAAAGGGACGCTTAGATGGTTTAGACATGTAGAGCGAATGATTGAAGAAAGATTTTCTTGTATTTAGGGTAGCCAAGGGGCGGGCGCGCGCCCCCTGCGCCCCCCTCCCTGTATCCGCCACTGACATTAATGTTATTAACTAGTACATAAATATATTTGTTGTTTCGAAAAAATCATAGAAGAAATTATTTAACTATCAAGTTTAGTGTTTAGTGTCAAATAATTTTAAAATTCTCATCTATTATATTAGAAATATATCAGTGACACAATAAACAAAAATATATAAAAAAATTAAAACACATAATTTTTAAAGCACGTGTGCTCCGAATTGTTTACGATATTTAGATCAAAACGGTCCGAAATTTAAAATTCTTCTTTTCGAAGATTTTTAGTCAAATCATACTTGTTGCAATTGGCAATATTAAGTTGCATTAAAAAATTTAAAAACAAATAACCATTTTCGTTTAAATTTCAAGTTTTTTTAATAGTTTTAAGAATTTATAAATAGTCGTTTTCATTTTGTGGCTTGACGGGTTTTACCAAACTACAGTCAATAATAAATAAATATACTAATATCTAATATTACTAATCCCAGATAATATAACCTAACTCCTAATAATAATAAATATTCTTATTTGACATCGCCGTTTTGTCTTTGGATGTCAGGCAGATTTTGGTATGTTTATGGGCAGATTCGTAATGTGTTGATTTTATTCTAACAGAGGTCAGATTTTTTATAATTAGTTCGTTCTTTTAAATCCAATAGGCATTGTACCTGTGTTGTGAAAAGATCAAATTGTGCTTTGTGAAATTTTTATATTTAAAAAATCAAATATCATGCACGTGTGATTTATTGATATCGTTTCCATTGCAGAGATGTAAACAAACCAACTGGTTTTATCATTGTGTAATCGCTGGGGGCACCCAAACCTTGGCAATCTCAAGTTCACGGCGTTATTTAACTTGTTTCTGATCTTTGTTTGAACCAAGTTTGTACCGAAAAACGTTCAGGACGCTCAAGGTGAAGTACGAAATAATTATTGCGAATGTTATTTATTTGTCCTGCGAATTTTCCACCTTGAGTATGCTTTGTTGTATTCAGTTTGATTAAAATTTAACATTAATTACGAGTAAATGCTCTAAGCTATCTTGTCATATCTCAACGATGCTTCAAACTACTTTTTTTATCAAGTTCAATAACCTCAATTAGATGAAGCTGTGGTATCCCATGAGCAACACTACATACATTATTCAAAAAGTAGTTGAACCAATTTTTTTGTACATGTTCATGTGTACCTAACTGGCAGAGCTTTTTAACATATCTCAAGTGTAAGGCTTATTTCTGAATCTATCTGATCTATCCTTGGAATATCATTCAAATAATATGTCCTATAAGAGTGGTTCTAAAATAACAAATACACTTTTTCATACTTGATGCAAGCCGATAACCTATTCAAATAATTTACCCTGAAAAATCTGTGTACAAAGTGATTTGCAATATTTCCTCAAATCTTATTAAATTTTTTCCTTATCAGCAAAAGTTCTTTGCACAGTTTCATCAACTCAATGATAGGCTCACCAGTTTAAAAATAAGTTGTCAGTAAATGTTCCACAAGCCACCGCACTTTTATTAGGCACAGATTTTGTAAATTACACCACTTTTCAACTTAATTACTTCAAGAAACAACTAATCATATTTGGATAGATTTTAAAAGATGCAAAACTTCAATTTTTATTAAAATTCAAAATTTTCTGTACACGTTTCCTTTGCTGCCATTTTAATTTTTTTTTGTATGGTTTTGACATTTGCGAAGTTTTGTTTCTATCCAGATACGCATGAATTACTTAGTTTCCCAAACCAAGAACCTAATAATCTATTTTGTGCACGTAAATAGTTTTTCTTGTAGTAATTGTTGAAATGAAGTGTAATGTCCATAATCTGTCCTTGAGGGTGTGGCGGCTTTTACTTGTCTTTTTAATTCTTCTTCATTTTGTTAAATAGGACTAATTGGCCGTTGTGTTTTATTTTGATTTTCAGATGGATACAATGTGCATGCCTCCCAACTGCCGCCAGTTTACACTTTATGATAGAGTCAGCAAACTTTTAGAATCCTTCGAATGGAGCGATTGCAGTTTTTTGGTTGGCAACCAAATAATCCGGGCACACAAACTCATCCTGGCAATCAGCAGCCCGGTCTTCAAAGTGATGCTGTACGGCCCCATGGCAGAAGCCACCGAAATACTGATTTCCGATATTGAACCTGATGTCTTTCAATTATTGCTGGATTTTATATACAAAGATAAAGTTGAAATTAACACATTAGAAAATGCTTGTGGCCTTCTATATGCCGCCAAGAAATACATGTTTCCTTATCTGGTGGAAATCTGTCTCAAGTATATCGAAGATACTACAAGTATCAACAACGTACTCTCCATTCTCAACTTCTCTGACTGGATTCAAGAGGACAACTTGATTTCTCACTGCTTAACTCTCATCTGCAAACATGCTCACATTGTGCTCGCCAAAGACTTCGACCACATATCTGAATCTTGCCTTCGAAAAATATTACAGCAACCATCCATTAATTTGTCAGAAAAGGAATTGATAAACGTGGCGATGCAGTGGGCTCATACAGAGTGTATGGAGAGGGGATTGATTCCCTCGGATGAGAGCAAACGCCAGCTCCTGATAAAGTGTAAAATCCTCCCCAACATCAGGTTCCTGGCCTTGCCCCTCGAAGACTTCAATTGGTTGATCACCTTAAACTTGCTCGCGGAAGAAGAACTACTGGCCATGAAGCCCATCGTGTCGGGAGATTACAAAACCAAAGAAGAGGTTGAAACATACCTTAACGACGCGGGAAAGGTTCTGCAGGCTTCGTTTGAAAGCAAAGATAATTTTATTTTCAGCTTGATAACTTCTCCGCGCAGTCCCCTCAAACTAGATTGGTCCTACTGCTGTCGCCCGGTCATCAGGACGGCCAATCCACTTCGAATCAATGATATATCTCAAAGCATCAAAGTCCGGGTTAAATGCCAGAAAACTGTATTTATCAACAGTTTTTCTGTGCCCTCCCGACAATCTCTAGATTGTAACGAATCTCTCTTTACATACCCCGAACATATCATTGTTTCCCTATTTAACAATGTCAACCGGAGTGAGAATGTTTCCTTTGAGTATGAACAAAATGTTAATTATAACGGAACCATGTCTATCGATCTGCCCAAACCTTTCATAATGAACGAGGAAGAGTGGTACACCATCTGCTTCTCGTGGCCGGGAAAGAAATCTCATACATACCGATACCCCCTCTGCTACCGGCCCACTACTACCTTTACTTTAGTGTACGAAGCCATCTTTACGTTTGACGATAATTCCGAAAATCTTTTGCCAAGCGGAAGCTTTGTTGAAGGCCTCAAATTTTGTATCTAAATGTCATAACTTATACAACTTGACATTTACTTCTCTGTATTGTGTTTTATATCTAATCTGCATGTGTTTTATATCTAATATTTATTTACATTATATTTTTAAAGGATTGCCATATGTGTACACTTGATTGGGAAAGATTTTAATTTTTTTTCATTTCTATAAAATGTTATTTTGAATAAACTTTTGTTGTCCTATTGCCAAACATGATGCTCTCTACATTTTGTAAAAACCGTTTAAATAGATCAATCGAATTGTAATTTTCCATGTTTCTTAAAGTGGCCATTTTCTAGATTTCACATTATCATGGTCTAGTTTTTCTGCCAGCTTTACAAGTAGCGTTGTGCAATAAACATAATTGTAAAATAGTTGGAATAACTGTGTCAAGTAAATGTATTTTTGCAGTGGGCTGAAATAATTTTTGTTTCCTACCATCAAATTACTGCAATGTCTTTTTGTATAGATAACATTTTATATTAATTATGTGCCATTCAATGTTTCCTTTTGCCAATGGTTAAAAAAAACTTTAGTTTGTGTGTGAATTATGTTATTGTAGTTTATTTTTATTTTATTTCAAATGGTACAAAATAAAAAAAAACTTCTTTTTTTAGTAATCTTAAAACTAATGCATTACTCAAGAAAAAGATTGCTATAATATAATTGTTTGTACATATGTTTAGTGAATAAATATTTATGCTGAAAGAATGATTTCTTTCATATTGTGATAATTGCGTAAATGTTAAATTGTATGAGGCATTGTATCACAGACATTCAAAAAAATATGAAACCATTTCAAACATGTTTGATTCTTAATATAAAGTCAGGTCCATAGCTTTGAAATTTGCCTTGACAGTCTTAAGCGGGGTCCAGAGCTCGTCATTTGTCACAACAAGTCAATGAATTTATCAAGTTTGTCAATAAATATTCTCAACTTTTGTTGTTTCGAGTTTAGTTGTGCTTTCCATGTTCGACGGAAAACATTTCCCAAACACTCCATCCCGGGTGAAGCGGGAAGGCAGGCGGGGGGAGGGGATTCATTTTTTGACAGATGCCGCGCAATGCGGTCGTGTGGGGAGAATTAACGGAACGGCCGCCTTTTGTGGTTATGTGCAATGAGCGGGCATATTCACGAGTTTAAAATATTATTATACTACGTATAATATTATAATAAATATATTTGATAATAAAATTATAATATAATATCAAATATTTATAATTATTCTGTTTTTGACGTAAGTATTTACGCACTCTAAATTCGTAACTTTAGGTCGTGCCATAATCGATATTAGTCAGAAATCTTTCCTGATTATTCAAGTTGGCATGGTGAACACAATTTGACAAGTAGTACCTACATAACATAATAATACAGTACATAATAAGTATAATAACAATGTATGGCTGTTTATGAAATTTGCGTTTTTGTGTAAAATCATTTCAAGGGCACTGTACATTACTGTACAAAGACATGTTACGCATCCACGTTCCCGCGCGGCGCGGAGAATATTTCAGGCGTTTCTCGATACCGAATAATTATGTTAATATTTGTTACTATATTATAATTATATTATCAAATATATTTATTATAATATTATACGTAAGTATAATAATATTTTAAACTCGTGAATATTTAAGCTCGCTCATTATACATTACACATAACCTCAAAAAGTCGTTCGGTTTGTTCTTCCATAAATACGACCACACCGCGCGACTCCTGTCAATTAAATGAATTATACCCCCCCGCCCGCCCCGCCGGCTCCCGCCTGCCTTCCCGCTTCACCCGGGATGAAGTGTTTTGGAAATGTTTTCCGTCGAACACGGGAAGCACAACTAAACTCGAAACATTGACAAACTTGATAAAATCATTGACTTGTTGTGGGACTGTCAATGATTTTATCAAGACAAATTGAGACAAATGACGAGCTTTGGACCCGACTTTATAACAACATTCAATGTTTGTCATCAACATCATAAATATTGACAATTTTTGTTGTGTTTCGAGCTTCTCATGTTCAACGGAAAACATTTCCTAAACATTCCATCCCGGGTGAAGCGGGAAGGCAGGGGGGGAATAATTCATTTTTTGACACGCAATGCGGTCGTGTATGGAGAATTAACGGAACGGCCTTTTGTGGTTATGTGCAATGAGCGGGCATAATCACGAGTTTAAAATATTATTATACCTAAATATAATAATAAAAATATTTGATAATAAAATTATAATATAATATCAAATATTTACAATTATTCTGTTTTTGACGTAAATATTTACGCACTCTAAATTCTTAATAGTAACTTTAGTTCGTGCAATTATCGATATTAGTCGGAAATCTTTCCTGATTATTCAAGTTGGCATGGCTCTTTATCATCAGAACGCATTTAACCCGTCTGCTTGGTTCAATATATTCGCACCTCACAATCCGGAAGCCTCGAATTCTGAAAAAAATTCCGAAATCGTCACTTTGGATCGAGATTGTAAAATATCTATGCAAGATAGCTTACATATTTCAAAGACAATAAGAAGCATTATTTCGTTCTCTTTCTGGTTAAAAGAAAAAATACATATGTTTGCATGAGAGGAAGAGAGATATATAGCTTTTAAAATGTAAGGTCGCTCGGGACGTTTTTGGTCTTATGAAAGTATAACGCAATTACATGTTTTGGGATGTATTTATTCCTAAACAAGCAGACGGGTTAAACATTGATATAAACGCCAAAAACGTCAAGTGCTCATTGCTTAAGCATCGACACGTCCTTATCGCAGACCACAAGGTAAATTGTGTGTGATCGCGCGAACTTCGCACCAATCTTTCAATCGTGTTTGGTGTTTTAACAAACGGAGGAGACGGAAAACAAAAAATGTTTGAGGGATTATCACGGCAAATGTTTGAGTTTTGGACCTGCCTTTATATCAATCCACATTTTCTTAAAGCACTAATTTTTCTCTGTTTATCTGCAACCAATAAAAATATCCCACGTCCCTAATGGAGATTTAGCTAGGTTAGCATTTATCATGTATATTTAATATAGAGGGTTTATTTTTGCAACCACTGCAACGGGAATTATTTTTTGTCAAAATTCTAACCATTGATATATTTTTTGCATTACTCCACACCGGAGGCTCTGAGAAAAGTAATTTTCCTCGGGGCGTGTGTCATCTTTGGGGATGCTGCGTAGCGGGTTTTTGGGGAAAGGAAGGAGAAGAAGTTCCGGGAAGGAAAAAGGTATGAGGGGTGGGTAGGAATCTGGGGGTCGATGTCTCCAAGAGTGACAGACGTTTGAATTGCGGTGCAAGGTGATGTTCCGAGAGAGTTCTGCTGGAGAGGACAAAAGGTCTCCCCCAAGCAGTCTCTCCCGATTCAAACCATCACGATGGCAAACCTCACCCCATGAACTCCTGGTAATTTGCCAAAAGTAGCGAACCACTTTATGTGACTTCGGGCGGCGGTACCATTGCCGCCTTTCAAATTGGGGTGACGTATGGCAGAGGTGTCGGTCATCCAATAAATGGTTCCCGGGGTGTCAATACCCGTACCCACAGATTTATAAAATGTAAATTATAAACATATTCATCGGTGGATATGTTTTTAATTTCATCATGCTCACTGAATAAAAAGCAAACCATTCTGCACCAGTATTTTTTGGTCATAAGTCATAAATATAATTTATGTCTTCTAGAAGTATAAACCATTTCTGTATTTAGATTTTTTGGTAAATTTTGAAATATGCTTGTTATGTGATTTAACATAATGCTATTGTACTTGATATTAAAAGGCGTGTGAAACTAGCTTCTTGAAAATTAAATGTTATTTCAAATAATACTTTAGCAATGTATTTAGAGATAAAATAATATTATGAATGTACAATTTGAAATGAGTGATATTTTTAATTTTAATGGATAGTAATTCATCTACATTGTTCTTTTACAACTAGTTTTTCACTCTGTATGGCTCTATTCAGGGTAGCTTGTATTTGATGCAAAATATATTAAAGGAGACACATTTAACCATGAGATAGTGAAAATAAACAAAAATTATTCCAGTTATGATTCCGATGATGGAATATTTATCTAATGTAGATTTAAGTTAGCGCAAGGCCATCTACGGTTACTGATTATTTTATTCCTTCAATATTGTGCATCAAGTACCAGTTTCCCTATACATTAACACATTGACGGACACTTGCCAGCGGATAGATGTCCGTGATGTGGCACTTATTGTATTTTGTACATGAAGAGCAAAATGTAGTGTTTTGTGGAATTTTCCCAAGTACCTAAGTCATTGAAAATCAGTAATGAACTACCCTTTGTCTTTGGTTATGACAGGCTACTTACTACTACAAAACAAAACTTGAATTCTTTGTCTGCTGCGTCATATCATGTCACATCTCAAAATGAAGTCAATAGACTTGTTAAAAATTCTACAAATACTTTGATAGTGGAAATTTGAAATGCTGTAAAGTACAATAAATCCAAAAATGAGTTAAATATGTCATTTTTCTCTTTCCATCTGCATTGTAAAATGTTTCTAGGAAAATAAATAAGTGTGTCTTTTACGACATGCATTTTAAGAGTTTTTTTTTCTGAAAAATTAAAAATAAATTAAATACCGTTATTAATTAAATTTACAAAAAATGTTAAATATTCTGAAAGATCTATTTAATGCTATTTTATGATAAAAATTCATAATTAGTGCACAAAACAGGAGATATGATGTTTTGAAAAAAAACAAAAAACCTTCTTTTCGCTCTCCCTAACAATTTGCATTTTGTCCTTTAGCATTTCAAATTTCCGTGATCAACTTACATTGACTTTTAACAAACTTAACCGCTGGATAAGGGTAGAAAGAAGCATGGATTACGGTATAAGTGAAGAATGAAATTTTCGTATTTGCACTCTGGTTTTTAAATTATAACATGTATATATAGAAGTTAATCATTCTTAAATGTATAAAATTTTTCAAATCCACATGGTATGAATTCTGTGATAAGATTGGATGTATTCACTGAACACTCAAATTCACCCTTTATCTCATTAGCACTTTGTGAATCCTCCTCTATCAATAATTGAACAGTGACGGATTGAATTCTCACCAAACATTTTTCATATTTCTTTAGAGGAAATAAATTAACATTTACTAACAGAATCATATCTTTTGGTTGTGTGAATAATCAATGATAACTAAATGTAACTTTAAATAATGTAATTTGTTAAAGTCTTGTAACAATGTTAAGTGTGCATCAAACTTTTTTCAATCTATCGCTGTTGTACTTTTTTATTTACCGAATTAATAAATAATATTTGTCTTGCTTTGATCTGAATTCCGAATCTTTCTTCCGGGTGTATTTATTGATGTTTTATATAATTTATGTTTATTTTACTATTAATTTCTAACAATTATTGTACTAATAGGTAGGTAGTTGAATTTTGTATTATGTATTTCTACCAAAGTTTATATGTGTTAAATAACTATTTATTGTTTGTTAGATTTGTTTCAAATTTATAATAAATAAGTTTTTATCCAAATATTTTAGTGTTTTTCTTCCTACTTATTAAGGTACCTACCTAAAATATTATTATTTGGAGCCAACGAAATCTTTTGGCCAAGTCAGTTGTGAGGAAAAAACAGACAATAGAGCAAGTTGATTTTATAGTTCAAGATTGCAAATTGATAGAGACATCAGCAACAACCTTGCCCCATGGTCAACAACATAATATTATGATTATGCCAATGTAGGTACTTATTTCAAAAGTCGGTTTACCTAAGGCTACGAACGCACAGGCAGGTGGCTGGCTTAGCGCCTAGAGCCTAGTGGCAAAAAACCAACACGTTGGTTTACCTGGATACACGCTAAGCGGCTATCCATCGGCTATCTACTACCTATCTAGGCTCTAGGCGCTAAGCAAGCCGCCTGCCTGTGCGGACGTAGCCTAAGGTTTTTTGTCTATTGTTATAAACATGACAATGCTTCTGTAAAAAATAATAATTTCAAGTAGGTACTGTCTGACAATTATTATTAGTTAGCTGAATTCCCCTGCGTTGCTCAGGCTTTACATAAAGTTTTTCAAAATCAAACTTAGACAGTGACATTCCTCTTTTTTAACATTAGCTCACACTGAAGTTCTGAGAAAAATAATTTCCCCCAAGGAAAGGAAGGAGACGAAGATTTGGGACAGATAAAGGGGTGGGAAGGAATCTGGGGTTCAGTGTGTCCCTCCCACTACAAGTCGATGAGTCAAGAGATGTTGTAATACTCCCGCAAGCAGTCTCTCCCGATCTGGCCCGCCACGCTGTGGGTGAGCAGTGGGTGGGTAGCTGTGGGTGGATATCCGCCGCCAAAACCTAGACAAACCTCACCCCTGCTACCAAACGTACAGTGTTGAGTACCTTATACAAGAGGCACCACATACAAAAACGTAAAATATCCCCCCACTTCATCAAATGTATCTGTACCAACTCATCTTCTTTGAATTACTACAAATGAGATGTGAGGTGGTTGATGTTGTAGCACTACATGTCGTATATGCAACTTTGTACCAGAGCGTGAGGTGGTTGGTGCAGCAGCGCTACATTTAGTGTACATATGTGACGTTTGTACCAGAGTGTGAGGTGGTTAGTGCAGTAGCACTACATTTAGTTTATGTGATGTTTGTACCAGAACGTGAGGTGGTTGGTGTATTGGCACTACATCATTACATTTAGTGTATGTGACTTTTGTATTAGAGCCATAGATACAGCATGGGCACTTATAATACGAGTATACCGGACTTCAAATACTTCAAATTACTGATGTAGTACCGGGGCGTATGGTCCTAAGCAAGACTAATCCACAGTAGCATAGCAATACCAATCATATGGAGGGTTGAGGGTAGGTGATATATAGTGATATATAGGTATATATTATGGGAATACTGCACAAGAGTCCCAACTGCTCCTAAGGGGCGGGGGGGGGGGGGTTGAGGGAGAGTTGAGATGAGGCGGGGTGGGGTGGCTTAGGGGGTAAGGTTGAGGTGGAAAGGGGGGTAAGTTCATAATTTTTTTTAATATCGCACAAGAGTCCGAACTTCTCCCAAGGGAGGGGAGTTAAGTGAGAGTTCAGATGGGGGCGGTGTTGAGTGGCTGATGGGTGGGGTTATTGGGGGGGGAGGAGGGTAGGTCAGGTTTTTAATTTATTTTTATGATATGAATACCACGTAATAGTCCAACTGTTCCCAACCGTCTGGAGCCAGTAAAGTTAGTAAATCATTACTCATCTTACCTATAGTATGTACGAGGTGACTAATCGCTTCAATACACAAGAACTATTCTTATTTCATGTAGGTTATGTGCATAATATTATAATGGCAATTACGGCGCTCCACTTCAGGCTGCCGCACACAAGGGCGGATCCAGCTTTGGCGCCAGGGGGGGGTCACATAGCCCCAGGGGGGGGGTCACATGGTCGTGGTCAAGTCACTAGAAGTTATAATTTAATTTTTATAATAATAGATACAAGTAAAAAGTAGGTCCAACTAGGTCCTGGACCCAGCCCAGGGGGGGGTCATGACCCCCATGACCCCCCCCCTGGATCCGCCCTTGGCCGCACAGAAAAGTAAAGACCGAAGATAAAATAAGGACTTAGAGCGCATTTCACCATGAGATTTTTTTTTAAGAGCGGAGATAGTTTACATATAGTTCCCGCAAGCACTTAGGCCATTGGCCCATTGTGCTATCTTCTATTTTACCTCATTTCTTTGACAGTAGCCCAGTCCCTTTTATAAAGTTCACTATGATTGTCATTGGAAATGAAGCTATATCTTCTGGTTTCACAATGTGTCTTCTCAGATCTCATTTCTCCTCTTCACTCCTCCTTAGTTTTCTGAAGGCCCCCACGAGGGAAGAGGGTCTCATATTTCTTCCCCACTACTCCTTGTTACCTGAAGACCCCATGAGGGAAGAAAGCTTCATCTCTCCTTTCCACTCCTTAGTTCCCTGAAGGCTCCACGACGGAGAGTTCACCTCCCTTTGATTCCCTGAAGGCCCCACAAGGGAAGAGTCCACTCCACCATGGTTCCCCGAGATTTACTTTAGTGTTCACAGTTTACATCCGAGCTGTGCAAGTGGATTCCCTACCGAACATCGGACCATCCCATTTGATGGTCAAGTATGCAAAATTTCATCAACCTCGGAATAAAACTGTAGATTTGTATTCACACCAAATCCACGCCACCCGCCACATCGCCTTGAACCATAATTTTAACCATATAAAAATCGATTTTGAATAAACGAATTAAAAAAAAAATGTTTTGGTAAGAAGAGGTCCAAAAAGACTTTCTAACAAATTTCACCCCTTTCCTTTTAGGATCGAACCCCCCATGCCATAGCAACGCCCTCACTTGTAATTAATTTATTTTTTTTAAATGGAGGAAGTTGGCAGTCAGATTCCAGCCACCGCACTGGGGCTAATTCCTTTTGTTCTTAAGCATTGCTCTGGTTTATTTTGTGTCTAAAACGGTGATGTGATAAATGTGGTTCTTCGTGTTCCGTCCATAATTTTAGAATTCGAGTTGCAGACTCAATAAGCTGCAAAATTCATAAGAAAATCATTTTCGTGTTCGAATATAGGTATATATATTTTTTTAGCCTATGAACGTAAACTCACATACCTACATATGCAGTCGACCTGTAATGTTAAAACCTTTTTCTTGCTCTGAGCAGCCCCGGATCTACGACTTTTTCATACCGGGGCAAAAACTTAATGGTGGCGCCCCCTTTCGCCAGTGTTTGAGAGGGAGGAGGGATAATTCGATTACAAATATATAAAATTTATTGATAAGCCTTTTTGTTTAGCAAGTTTAAAAAGGCAATTCTTAAGTACTGGATTGCTACCTCCTTCCTTCATGTAATCATGTGGTGTCAACTCTTAATAATAATAATAATACACATAATATGATATGGTAATAAAAAAATTCAATAAAAATTAAATTTAATTTTCATTTTGAATGTAATGGAATCTTTTAATTCAATTTTCATCCACTTCCCGAACTACTAAAATACGAGTAGGTATATAATTTTTCACACACAATTGTATTGTAAAAATGATTACAATACATGCAATAACAAAAATTAACCAATATTGAAGTTTACTTTGATTTATTAGCTCATGATTAGTGTATTTTTTGTCTTTTTTAGACCATAATTCTTTTACCTGCCCACGCCCTCACTGTGCCATCTCAACGCCCCCTAATTTTCTCTGGGTCTTCTACTGCCCCCCTGAAAATCTGAAACGCCCACAAGGGGGGGTAATTTCCCACGTTGAGAACCTATGACATACCTACATTATGAATGCGTTCAAAATCAACTTAGGATTCATGAACCAACTTAAAATTCATGAACCAACTGTCTTAAAATTAAATGAATAATCGATAGAAAAACGTACTTTCAACTAAACATATAAATTACGATTTTGGTGCTCCCTAAAACTGCTGCCCGGCGCAGTTGCCCCGGTTTGCTCCCCCCCCCACCTAGATCCAGCCCTGGCTCTGAGTGTTAAAAAAATCTGGTTGCAGACTATAATCTAAATAAAAACAAGTTAAAAAGTGTTTGAGAAATACTATGATGATGAAATTTTTATTGTACTGTTATACTATTTTATTTATTTAAGTTTTAATTTGATTTTTACTGGAATACAAGGATCGTTATTATACATTTATTGTACATGGACATCGTGAATTGTCCTTGCAATTCTTACTAGGTACTTCATTAATTCTTTCCAAATCATCAAAAGAATGCTGAAGTCCATTGCATTTCATGTAAAAATCTGGAATTTTATGTCATTTTTTAATTTTTCTAAAAAGGCACCATAAATAAAACAAACCACACACAAAGGCATTCTTGCGGGCTGAAGAGCCACAAAAAAGAGCGAGAAGAAGAAGAAAATTAATTTTACTTGATCAATAATGCAGCCTACAAGAAAAATATACCTTTTTCTTTTTATTTACATTTTCGATTATGGCAATTTGTCAACATGGTTGGTTTATCTATGAGTTTGTTTTCTAAAATCAATACAGGATCTTGCGGAGGTTTGACAGGTGTCAAAAATTAAAATGGATTTCAACGTGAAAAAGTTAGTAAAAGAAGCTGGCACAGCTCTCAGCAGAGTGGTTCAGGTAAACATGAATATTAGCTTCATATTTAAAAGTTTTCCTCGTTTCCAGAAGTATCAATACATTCTTGTCATTTAAGGCGTAATGAGTGACTCAGAATCTCTTGCTATCTGAATTCATAAGTTCCCCATTATATTGAGAAACAAAGATGTTTATTTAATAGAATCGCATATAAAACGATAAGACTAAAACATGAGTGCGTTTTACGTGAGTTAAACTTGTGAGTTTAATTTTTGCAGCTTACAGAAGAAAAATTGGGTACGTCTGAAAAAACAGAGCTCGATGCTCAGTTTGAGAACTTGGCAGAGAAGTCTGACCTGACCAGGCAATGGACCGAGAAGCTGGTCAGAGACACGGTGGCCGTCCTCACACCAAACCCTGGAAACAGGGTAGAAGATTTTATATTTGAAAAAATCGAGAAGAAGAAACCAAATAGATTGAGTAATCTGGAATACCTCGGCTTGGATATGATTGAGGTTTGTCTACGATCTATAACTTATTTCTTTACTATTGTCCGGTATTTGCTTGTCATAAAGAATAATGCTTTGCGTGATTCAAGAATTTTCAAAAATGCATTAAGATTTAGATATACTTTCGTGTTATGTAACTTTAGCGAAAATAAATCTGAACATTCTGTCCCATTTACCCCTGGTATGTTATTTGTAGGGGCATACAATGCAGTGCTAAAAGTGTTAATTTTCTTTCTTCTTTTCTTGAGGCACTATGGACTGTAAGCCTCCTGTTTATGAGCTCTAATCATCTTTCCTCTGTCCTACAACAAAGTTCACTTCAAAACCCAGTTTTTCCCCTTCCTCTCTTATAACACCTTTACACAACGAAAATATATTCTGTGGCAGTAATGTGTGATTTTAGTATTAAGTGATTTTGTTTTTGGATTGTTAATGAAGATTATTTGTTTTCAGGCTGGCAATGAATTTGGTTCAGGAACTCCATACGGGAGTGCTCTGATCAAGGTGGGGGCCTACCAGCAGAAGCTGGGTCAGTGCGAGAGGGACATGATTGGCACAGCGGGCCTGTGCTACATACAGCCTCTACGCAAGTTTCTGGATGGAGAGATGAAGACAGTCTTCAAGGAGAGGGGTGTCCTGGAGAGCAAACGGTGAGTTTATACGTCCTGGGTAATCAACTCATTTCACTTTATTGGGACACATTGGGCCCAGACATTTTGTCTTTGAGCTTTGTTTTATGAATACATATTACATTTGATTGAGTTTAGATAAACCCAGAGCCAGTGAGATGATGACACACTCAACATTGAAGTTTTACTGATGATGGAGATTTATAGAATCTGTCATTTCAGATCTAGCTTTCAATCGTTGCTTTTTCCCAACTGCCAAAAGACAGGGGTCTATGACATTCCCAATTTGGGTATATTTTGTGTATTTGTTTATTAAGACATACACAGTACATTATTATACTAGTTATAAGGAATATTAAATAAAATTATTACATGGCTTAGTACCCATTACGTGAGTCCGTAGAATATCATTAGGTAATTTCGTCTGAGATTTGAACGGTTCTTAAAACTTAACTAATGAATGAATGAGTAGAGTAATAAAAAGGAAGATTTTGTATGAAGGTAAAGAGACATTTTTAGAACAAGAAATACATGCTCAGGAATAGTAATAAAAGTTTAATGAAAAGATATGTGTAAGAACTTTTAAAATAAATTATATCACGCCAAGAAATTTAGCAAATTAGTTTTATATGTTTGCAAGGAATTGTGAAAAATGTCTAAGCGTAGTAATTTATCATAGTGTGTATAAGATGTGATTGCGTGAGATTTTGGCTGCATTAGTATTGTTGACTTCTATATGAAAAAGCGAAGTGTGCCTGATACGCCTCATTGGAACATTTAAACCAGTGTTTCTTAACCATATTGGAATCCCCCCCTTTTACTCAGTATAATTGTGCAGCCCCCCCCCTCCTCGAAGTAAATACTCAGTGCATTAACGCAATGGATTTCCTACTACAATAAAAGGTGATAAGAAGTATAAATAAAACACATTATTATTATTTATTTTAATTTTTAATTTTATGTGTAAAACTTCAAATTGTAATATTTAATTAAATGAAGACAATATTAGCGAAACTCAATCAAAAATCTGGAGACAGAAAAAGATATTGGCAACTCTGGGACTCGAACCCAGAACCTTCTGCTTTCATGGCAACTACCAACTGAGCTAAGGAGTTGTAACGTAATTATTTTCATGGTTCTTATTCAGTCGGTACTTGCTCAGAATGAGTACCTATTATTAATTTCGGCGTGCCGTTGGAACGATGCAGAACAAATTAAAGTTGCCTGGAACATTGCTCGATTGTTTTGAAAAAAAGAAAAAAAACTGTTATAAGGGCATCCAATATCACCGAGGACAACTTTGATGAAGATTGCAGGCGCTTCTTAAATGACATCAACAATCTAGAACTGCGGGTTATATCCTTTCAATGCTCAGAGATGGCCATGAGCGGGCCTTTGTGGATGGACTGGAATCTCGGCTGCTTCATGGTGTCATGGGCTTGCGAAGCGGCAGCTCTAGGGCTCTTCTCCAGCTATCTGGAGCCCTTGTCGCTGAGGTTAGAAGAGGCTTGCGAAGCGGCAGCTCTGGGGCTCTTCTCCAGCTATCTGGAGCCCTTGTCGCTGAGGTTAGAAGAGGTGCGCCATATTAACTATCGCAAGCTACGAATGATCATTTGGAGTGGATTCTACTAAAATAACTGAATTATCTCTCTCTCTTTCTCTACATTTTTTTGAGTTTACAAAGGTATTTATGTAGATTATGTTTTTGCTTGTCAATAATAACAAGTACATTTTGTTTAATGTGAGTTCTTTTATTTACATCAGATAGTAGCTTTCTTTTATCCCACGCAGGACCCTGAGATGATGATGAGAGCTCATGTACACGGAATTTCTCTGCTAACTGAGAAAGGTACGTGTCAGAGTCTATATCCAATTCGGTCACTTTCAACTGTGTTGCCATGAAAGCAGAAGGTCCTGAGTTTGAGTCCCAGAGGTGTCAATACCTTTTTCTGATTTTTCTGTCTCCAGATTTTCGATTGAGTTTCACTAATATTATCTTCATTTAATTAAACATTATTATTACATTGAGTATTATGGCTCAATTTTTTTGTGTAGTGTAGTTTATTTATCAGATCTTGTCAAATCGTTGCGCCTAAAGAAAGTGTGTCAATGTATTAGTGTGCATAGCTAAGGAATGAGCTTATTTTCTATATTGACACAATGCCCACTCGAACTTCTGCAGCGCCCCCTAAATGCTAAAAATATAAAAACACCCCCTTAGACCTCCAAAACGCCCACAAGGGGGCGCTGGCGCCCCCATTAAGGCTCACTGATTTAAACCAATGACGGATAGCAATTCCGGACAATCTATTTTATTATCTGGGTAATCTGGGAATTATTTTATAGTATCATAGATTCACATGTAAATTATTTGATTGAAAACTTGGGAAAACGCTTACGAAACATACGTGAATGAATTACAGATAATTAAAAATAAGGTAACCAAAAACTATTTCACTACAGATCCAGAAATTCACTTTATTTACTTTTCAATTTAATTTGGGAGGCGGGTAAGGGTACCGTATAACCAACACCTCTGCCATAGATCACCCCAAGTGGTTCGCTACTTTGGTGACCTAGCAGGGGTGCCCGGGTTCATGGCGTGAGATTTGTCTGGGTCTTGGTGATGGGTGCGTCTGCCCATCAGTTGCATGGCAGGCCAGATTGGGAGAGAGTGTTTGAGGGAGTCCCTTTGACTTCTCCAGCCATATCGGAACATCGCCTTGCACCACAGTGGGAGGGAAGGAATTCATATGTCCGTCACTCCTGGACACACTGACCCCCCAGATTCCTACCCACCCCTCATGCCCTTTTCCTTCCCAGAACTTCCTCTCCTTCCTTTCCTAAGAAGACCCTCCACACAGCATCCCCAATGATGACGTAGGCCCTGAAGGGAATTATTTTTCTCAGGGCTTCCTGTGTGCAGCTAATTAAAAATAAAGAACATCCACAAAAAAATTATATATGGAAACAAAACTTTTAACAATTGAAAACTATATGAATTCAATACAATTCTCCTTATATGTATACAATATATATAAAACTCAAACACAACACAGAATTCATTCAAACTTTCCAATTACACACACACTTCACAACCACATGATAACATATTTCAAACATCATGCATACTAACTATGGTAAGCAATCCATTGGATACGAGGGGGGCAATTTATATAATTGCCTTCCAGACGACATTAAAAATGAAAAAAATGGGGTAGATTTAAAAAATATGTATTAATTTTTATTCATAATCAACAAAATAATTAAAGTGAGTAATATTGTATGGTAATGTAACGTAAATGTATGTACAGAGGAGCGTTGATTATCCGAACGTCGATCAACCGAACGACTGCTTATCCGAACAACTCGCGACTTGTTAATCACTGTATGGCCCTTGCCGCCGCTAGTCGATGAACTAAATTTTGCCGCGCGAAAGTAAACTCTGCAGCAACTTTGATTCATCAGCAGCTGATTCATTCAAAATCAAACTAAGGGATATACTGAAGGAAGAAAATTACGCTCTCGAAAACGTCTACAATGCAGACGAAACCGGGCTCAATTGGAAAGCTTTGTCACGAAAAACTCTTGCTTTACGTTGTGAATTAGCAGAATCTGGTGCTAAAATAAGCAAGGATCGCAAGGAAGCAAGGAAAGACACCAGTATCAAATATCTGTCCTTAAAAAAGTATGTGACCTAGCCGCTCGTAAGTGGGTAGGCTTACTTCGGCAGACGAACATTGAAGATTTTTTTAAGCATTATTTTTGCACTTTTTTCTATTTAATTCCTATTTGTCATTAAATATATAAATGTAAACATGGTTTTCATTCACCTGTACGTAAATATGTACGGCTCGATTATCCGAAAATACTGGTTTTCCGAACACTCGCGTCCCTCAATTAGTTCGGATAATCGACGCTCTACTGTAGGACTCTATCAGATTTCTAGTTAAATAAGTAAAAATGTAATATTCTTTTTTCTAGAATAAAAGTGTAAAATAATTTTCTAGAATAAATTAGAATAAAAACTTATTAAAAAATTAAAATAAAAACATGAGGGAACTAATAACATAAGTTTTTGGCAGATTTATAATATAAAATTGTGGTTCATTGTAACATGAGGGAACTATAAAACAGGTTTTTGGCAGATTTATAACTTAAAATTGTGGAAAGTTCATAGTAAAGCGAGGGAACTAATAATACAAGTTTTTGGCAGATTTATAACATAAAATTCTGCATACTTATTTTTTGTTGTCAGACCTTTGTAGAACTGTATTATGTTTTATTTTTATTAAAGATGCAATAGAGAACTCCAGTCCAAATTTTTATTTTTTTTATGAATAATGACCTTCTAACTTAAATAATTGCGTTTTTGTTTTTATTTTTAGAGTTAGTTTTAATACTTAAAATAATTGTCAAAGTTTTAATTTTTCGAGACCCCCCGGAAATATGGTAAATCGTGTGACGTCATCACTCCCGAAAAATTAGTATGGGATTGGGCAATCAGCTGATCTACTGCCGCCATTTTGAAATCCGTTGTTCCGTTGTTCGAAGTATTCTCCCTAGAAGAAGCATTACTTTTTTCATTCATTATTTTTTTTGTGCAGTAGTTTTTCAATATTTTAAATAATAGAGATAAACTAATAGAGATACCTCTATTTTTGATACTGAATTATTTAGGCTTAAATATTGTTTCAATAAACACTACAACTAAATCTCTATAAACAGTACGAAATAAAGAATAACATGAAATGTTGTTAATACCGATGGCTTGTGCCATACCTACATGTCAATTGATTTCAATACAATGTGATATAATGACTTGTGACGCGTGACGTCAGCACTAACCATTCAATCGTACCAACTTTACAGTGTATTTTAACGAGACGTTAAAAAATGCACTTTTTAATATTTTTTTACGAACACTACGTTTAATATTATAAAAAAAAACTTATATGGTTATTTCCTTTTGGGGTATTTAAAACTTATATATTCAGAATCAGCGTTTATTGGTCTATATGAACATATTTTTTTAAAGTCATAATATTTTTTACTGGAGTTCCTTATTATTATTATATTGATAATTTGAAGGCCTAATAACCCATACTTAGCGTGGATTAATGAATCATCAATTTCAAAACAGGAAGCCTAAGTATGCCATAACAATAACTTGTTACTATAACAAGGGGTATTATTTTTAATGCCATTAGCTGATTGGTATTCTACAGTTACAATTTTATATATGTGCGTGGTGAGAACTTTGTTGAATATTGCATTCCTAGTGAATGAACAGTGTTTTAACAATAATTAATGTGTATGTATCAATGGTTGGTTCAATATATTATATTTTGAAATTACTGCAAACATTGGATAATATTTTAAATTTCGACAAATAAACTGGTCAATAGCAATTCTGTTGTGGTTCCACCCAGGTGTCCAACTATTTTCATGTATTCCTCTGCTAGCATACTAATGTACCTAGCTAAGTCCTTAATCATTGCACAAGCCACATTTTTCACTTTTAACCCCTCAAGTCTATTTGTTTGGTTTTCGGAACACTTTGTATAGATCACATAGAAATCGTTGTATCTCCCTTACTATCATAGTGAGAAATATGATATAAATGGTGTTAGAAAGAAAAAAACACATCACAAGTAAAATGTACACCTTTATAAAACCAAAGTTTCGACTTGCAATCTTACTAATATTATAAATGTGAAAGTTTATATGGATTTGTTACTCATTCACGCAAAAACTACTGAATGAATTTTATTGAAACTTTACAATAATATAGCTCATACATCAGAATAACGTATAGGCTCTAATTTATAAAGCTTGCTAGGAAGGGGACGCGGGAGGGGAACGGGGACCCAAGGGAAAGGTGATTCAGGGAGAAACAATGTATTTCTTTGAATATGGCATTGAAACGCATGCCGGGAACCAGCTAGTTAGAAATAAATTTATGAAGCTTTGGGAATTTTTTATTAATTATTTATTTTTACATAGAACGACAAAAAAGTGAGGTAACCGTAATGTTTATAATAAATACATTTGTCTAATAAAATATGTACGTGTTTTTATTTTTTTTCGTTATCAATAATTTAAATTAGAAAAAACGTAGTTGAGTCATTAATAAAACTTTTATTATTTTTGCAGGCAAAATTTTTATTTTTTAAAATTATATGTTTATTTCGATTTATAAAATTGGAAAGCGTATTTTATCACCTTTCAAAAACAGTTTTTAGTTTTCAAATACATTCAGAAATATTCCATTTATTTGGACTTTATTGTAAAGCGGAAATATTTTGACCCCTGGCATAATACAGTCGAGACCCGAGGGGTTAACAATGGTGGTAAGAGGTTTTCAAATATATACAGATTATTCGTAAACCTGGGAATGTTTGTCTTTCTCTTTATAATGAACTCATGTCATATACATAATATTTAAAGTTTGATTTTTGCAAGGGGGCATACATTAATTACGTGAGCAGTTATTCTTCCAATCTCGATCCCTTGGTGAGATAAATTTGAGCCATTTCATATATTCTTTTCAAGTAATGTGAGATTTTGCTGGACCCCCCCCCCCCCCCTCCCCACTTTTATGCTCACGTAATTAATGTATGTCCCCCAACTACAGTAGAACTTGATAATCCAAACTAATGAAAAACGACACCTTTTTGGACTCGCGAAGCATTCAGAGTATAGTATAATAGATAGAAAAATTAAATGAAATGGCTGTTGGCTTAGGAAAATTATATTTAATAAACTTCTAAAAAAAACACATTTACTTGTCATAAACTTATCTACTTTTTAATATGATAATGACTTATCATTTTGGTCAACCCAGTCCAGTCCAAGTGTTCAGTGCTGATATAGCTTGTGAAAGGGGAATTTTCTTGACATTATTTAACTACGGAAAAACATAGCATTAGCGGCCTAGGTATGAGGAGAGAAAGATCGTTTGGCAGTTCTGATTACAGCTACATTTGGATTAACATGATTACGGATTATTGAGGCTCTGCTTAACTATATAAATTAATTTGCTTGAACATTACATTGTTAGTCTCATCTTCTAATAATATCCTGTAAAAAAATTAGCCATTTGCCACCATTTTTATATCTTGTAACAAAAATTATTGTCAAAATTCTTTCTTATTTTGCACAGAGGAAAGAGCCACTTTCATTTGAAAGATTACCCAAAATTATTGACAGGCAGATGACATTATTTTTTGCTTAATATTTTCAGACTTGATCTGGATGCGTGCAAAAACAGAGTGCGCAAAGCTCGCAGTATGATTGGCCAACAGTCTGTAAGTCTAAATATATTATTTTTATAAATTTTCTATGCCTCTTTCTTCAACTTTTATCTACATCAGCACTGTTTGAAGTAAAAATGTTGCCTATATTTAATTCAAGACTTACCCCAAAAATATTAAAATGATGAAAATACAACAAATCTGTAATCATTTTATTTGTTAAATTAATTTTGAGTGATTTAATTTTCGTAGTTGTAGATTCCATTCCTATTGCCGCGCTAAAATCCATTAACTGTCCCCTTATCATGACTTTTTCCTGATTTTTGCAACATTCCAGAATAAAAAGGTTTTCATTTGTGTTTTTCAGTTCTGGAAAATTGCCGAATCAGAAAAAAAGTTCTGGTGCCAAAATTTTAAATATTATATTGTGATAATGAGTGATGGACCATAAAATGATGCTTTTAAATAGTTAAATAAGAGTAATTTGTGTATTGTCCATTAAACCTCTTAATTTTATGGTAACCGTTATTTTTTGGGGAAAGTCTTTTAAAATTTGTTAAGATGTCATGTTTTTTTTTTAAATTTTCTTATTATACCCAATGACATTACAAACTTATAGACTTTATTGTCTAACAAAATGTGGTAAATAACAAGCACAATACATCAGTAAATTCTTAATTCATGTATGATAAAATCAGATAATCAATGAAAGTGTGTGTACGAACAAAAATGGACAGCATTTTGCTCTTAAGAGCGTTTAACCAGCCAGCGGACGAAAATCCACATTTCGTCGAAAGTTGTTCTTCAGATCGTGCAGGGCGGTTACAATGAGAAAGATTGATTATTCTCCGTACCAGCTTTTTTAAATTATAACTCAATATCGAATTTATTTCAATCCAAATTAGCTTTAATTTATACCTTCATCCAAAAATGCTGAAAGGCGTGATGATAAAACTATTAAAATAGTGTCCTTTTTGTAGTTATTTTTTGATTATAAGTATTTATCATTTTTCAATAATGTCTAAATTTAATAAGAATGTTAAAAAAAATCTGAAATATATTAGTTTGTAAGTGCGCAAATAAATACACAAATGGACCAATTTTCGTCAAGAAACACATGTACGTACATGTTTTTTAATGATTTTATTGAAACTAAAATTAAAAATCTAATACATAACTTTGCTAGATAATGTATTGATTTATTTTACTGCATGATTACATTATTTGAAATGGGTGTGGTATAATACAAAAACTTTTTTGAAAATTTAACAAATCTGCCAACGACCTATGGAATAACCTTATTATACTAAAAATTAAAAAAAATTCTAAAAATTTATTACATAACTATGCTAGATAAAAGAACAATCTTTCGAAATCCATTTATAATTTTTTGTGGAAAAGAGTCAATACGTCTAAAAACTTCTTTGAAAATGACGTATTTCCGGCATTCTCTGGTAATGCCCTCTTAAAAGTTGAATCCAATACTTAACTCTAGGGGTCTCCAAACTACGGCCCGTGGGCCAAATCTGGCCCGCCAGTGTCATCAATCCGGCCCAGATAATGACCAGTGTCATCAATCAGGTCCGCGACAACTATTGGCGCATTATTTTTATTGTTGTTGTGATAAGTTGTATAAAAACACAGAATGATAATAACTCAGATTTTTTTAACTAGCGCTCTCTAAAAAGTACTGCTAGGGTATTCAAGTGACACACTCGCGACAATATAGTACAACACAATTGTAATTATTGAACTAGCGAATTTAGCAAGCGTATGCTCACTCAGGGCGCTTACTCAGCGACTACTCTAGTAATTATAGATATTGCCAGGAAAATTAAAACGGTTTTGACCCTTGGAACTTACTGGAGTAATCAATATGGCCCTAAGACTGGAATGTTTGGAGACCCCTGATCTACATTACTACATCACGGTCAGGTTGAGAAGACAAAACGCTTACTCGCTTATACTAAGACTAATGCGGAACATTTTATGAGATAACCTACTGTCAGTAGGTTGTGTTGCTACTTTTGCTCTCTAATGGCGCTTAAAATCTCCAGGAAACAATTATAATAATAAGTAATTTGTATGTATTTACAAATGAAATGTTATTCCTTGCCTTTTACTAGTGTTTGCCGTATAATGGAAACATTTTCTCATCACACAGGAGGGCATTTTGGCACTCAACACAACCTCAGAAGATGTGGTACTAAATCGAAGGGACGGCAATTACACCAATTACCGTATCTTTTGCTTGTCACAAAGTGACAAACAAACTACAACATGACTATAAGTTTTGTAATGTCATTGATTATATTAATTTATTACTTATGTCTTTTTACATTTTTTGCATTATGTAAGGTAAGTGTGGCGAAACAACAGCAATGTTTATAAATTTCAAGTAATGATAATACAATATCATGAACATACTTTTGTAATGTTGAAACGTATGATTCTAATTCGCAATAACAGAAGTGTCTTCAAATTTTAAATTATGCAGTGCATAATTCTGTGGTGAAATATTTTGTTGTAATGAAAACTAATGGATTTCTATTTTGTTTTAATGCTACGAGAAGGATGGTATCACACCAGAGCTAATGTTAGAGCAGGTAAACAGATATGTCTGAACTCCGATTAAAGTGCTGCTTTGAAAATGACTGGCTTTTAGAGATGCTTTGAATATTATTAAAATGAATGTGTTTGTTTGTTTTCCTCTCTTCTATCTAATATTTCATAATATTATAAATTTATTTCATGTTTATCCTGTCTCCCAAAGTATTTTCAGAGTAATTTTTCGAAAACACTGAACACGCATAATACAAATATTGTTTTGAAAAAATCTTTAGATTCACCTTGTTTACTATAAAATATAACTTTTTGCATTTGGAGCGATGGAAAATACTGCTTTCAAAATTTTAATTGCGTAAAATGAGACAGTGTCAATTCGCGGCCATTACAATAATTTCTGTCATTTTGTTATGTTGGTATACTGATATATTACCAAAACATAATGACGAGATAGAAGTTAAGTTACTTTACTACAGCGTAACCTAAACGACAAACGTATTAGGTAAGCACTAGTTTGATTAAATTCTGGAAATATTATATATGTGCATATATATATATATTTTTTATTCCAGCAGGACTCGGAGGGTAGTGCAATCCCAGTCTGCCATATTACATAAACAACTATAATCTATAAAAAAAATGTGATTGCATATTAGGTAGGTACCTAATTAATACATAAAATGAAAATAAAATTCGTCACATAAATAACAAAACATTAAGTATAAAATTAAAATTAAATGAAACAAAAATTAAACAGAATAATAAAAAAAATGTATGTATTAAAAACAATATATGAGTATCAGGAATACCAACAACAAAATCACAGAAATTATTGTAAATGGCTGCAAATTGACGCATTCTCGTATGCATTTTCCATCA
The DNA here is from genome assembly GCA_917880885.1 of Limnephilus marmoratus. Taxonomy (NCBI): domain Eukaryota; kingdom Metazoa; phylum Arthropoda; class Insecta; order Trichoptera; family Limnephilidae; genus Limnephilus; species Limnephilus marmoratus. Next base: position 40,163,131 of record OU862909.1, on the reverse strand, counting down.
CCCCAAATGCAAAAAGTTGTTTTTTATAGTTGAATTTTAATTAAGGTGAATCTAAAGATTTTTCTAAAAAATATTCCTATTAAGCGTGTCCAGTGATTCCGAAAATTTACCATTTTCAGTTATGTCTTGATGATTTATATTTTTATATTTATTCTCTACATGCTTACACATTAAATTTATTTCATTCTGGATTGTCTGTCTTGACTTACTAAATTTGCAAAACTTCTCAAATCTAGATCTTGTTAAAGATTCAAACAAACCCTGCCACGATAGACTATTGGACGATCAAGATACAAAATACTTGTGTTTGGACTGTCAACAACTATCATACCACTCTATTAACTGAGAACATCCAAAAAACGTATTTTACTCTCAATAACACAAAATTTATATTTTTTGATTTCCGAAATAAAAAATACACATCTTTAAAAAATACAAAAGACATGTATTTTGGCAGCACACGATGCATAAGACAATTCTTTTTTCCTTCAATTATGTTTGTATATAAAAGACTCATCAACAGAAGATACACTAAAATTAATAGAAGTATTATTTACACCAATTTTAAAGATTATTAAAAACATTTTTACTGAAGACTTTTTGCCTTCAAGGGCCCAGGCAGGCCAATAAAATTGATTATCTTCTGTTCAAGACAGTATTTCAATGTTTGATCAATTTTACGCGAAGTAAGATATTTCGGGCAAATGGACATGCCCGTAACACACTTCTATCAGATTATTTCTTCAGCGAGACTGTCAAATACCTCTTAACTGGCCTGTTGTCATATTTCTGCAGCGTTTATGTCGTATTTCAGGCAGAGCGTGATTTGAGAGTAGCGCAGTCAGAGTTTGACCGCCAGGCGGAGATAACCAAGCTGCTGCTGGAGGGCATCGCAGGCTCCGGAGCCGCCCACTTGCGCCATCTGCACGAACTGGTGGCCACGCAGGTGCGTCACTACGCACAGTGCCACCACATACTGCAGGAGTTGCAGAAAGATCTCGTTGCGTAAGTTTTACCTTTATTAATGTTTTATGTAATTTCCAAGATCGAGTAGTTTTATGTATTAATTTTCCTTAACGTGTAAATGGACTTAACCCGTGGTTTGCCCGTCTGTTATATACCGTTTGTTTTCGCAAGCTAATCGCAGTGCTCGTCGCTATGGATATTTTTGTGCTAAATGTATGTAAAAATAGGATAGATGTAAATAGCCATGTATTATAGTTTATTACATGCATAAAATTAATCAATTTAGTATAGAAATGACTGGATGAAAACCATATAATAAAGAACAACAAGAAATGCCATGTGGGCACGTTTCGTGATCCAAATATTTGCCTAATTGAGGCTTTTGAAAATTTAAAATACAAAACTGCATTTACAAAATTCAAAAGGGAAGGAGATGTACAATGTCAGGCGAGTGTGAGTGAAACGGAGCGCTGGGCTATTGGGCTAAATGAAATATTTGTTTCCATTCCTATTTGTATGGAAGGAATAGTATTCTAGTTTCCTTCTTTATTGGTGAAAATGTAAAATTGAAAAAAATTCAGATTTTTTATGGAATTGGTAAAAATGAAATTTAATGAAATTTGATTACCAAACAATCAGAAAAATTATGAGGATTGCGTAGATACCAAATAATGTAATATTTTAGTACATACTATTTTTTTGATTTTCGGCATTCTCAAAACCACTTTTGTAAATATAGAAACTATTATAATCACACGGAATGAATATTTTTTTCTAAAACCGTGGTTACAAGAATTTGAACTTTATTGACTAATAAGAATGCTCCATTTAATCGGCCAATCTCTAAACCAGTCATAAATTTAGAATGTGAGTTTTTTTTCTACAATTCTGATGGTGATTCGACCATGATCCATGATTTTAATTCAAGTTCGCGCATACAACAGAGCAAATTTTAACCACTCCGGTCTATCGCCTTTATGCAAGTTTTTAAGTCTTAAACGAGCTATCAGTTTATAAAAATTTTGTGTTATTTCCGCTTCGCAATTAAAGCTCAATAAATTAAATATTTTTGAACGTAGCCGAATACTAAAAACTGAGATTTAGAACGCAAACATAAAAAAATGTAAAAAGACTCACGTGATTTTTTTATGTACTTTTTTATCATACTCATGTATAATAAACAATTTTGTAACCTCACTTTTTTGCCATTTCATACAAAAATATTCCATTAAAAAATGAACACTGTCTAACGGCGCATATGCGGTTTGGCGGGTGAAAACTATTTCTACAAAATAAGTATTTTTTACCTATATCTATGGATAACGTTGAATAGAGATGTGTAGCGTGTTTTATTATAGATATTATCCTTTTTGTTTTAGGGTTGTAACTAGAACAAAAACGGAGTTTTAACGATTTCTGCGGGAACACATGCGTTGGCTTGAAAACAAGCTTATTCGACTTGACTGCTATTGTTATATTGTCGTGTAAACAAGCTTAGGGGTCGGAGTGGTTAATGAATCGGATTAATTCCAAACCACGGGTTAAATCTCTGATATTATTCCCCCTTTCAATGACATAGTCCACGGTCTGTAAATTTTAATTTGAAAATGTAAATTGACTGAACGTTTAAGACTTCCCGCATGCGATTTTTAATCTGCATACTTAGCTGCGAGCCGTAACTGTAATCATGCAGACACGGTAACTAGGCTCCATAACGGTAACCATAGCGGCGAGCCGACGTAGAGTGCCCTTTGATTTGCAGCTAAAACTGACGGCTGTCGGCTCGCGAGCCACGTATGCACTGTAATATTTGGTAACGGTAACAGTTACAGCTCATAGACGGGCACATAAAGTTGCATAAGCTATGAGAATAGGTACGGGAGAAACATTCATTTTGTTTAAAACTTTCAAGGGGTTCAGTTAGTTTACCGTTAATTTGGCATATTTCGTTATAATAACCATTAATTATGACGAAACTCACTATATAAATGAATTGTTTTCATTACATATTATTAACACTTTGTAATGTAGGATTGGCATTTGTTGATTAATATGATTGGGTTACAAACATTAGATCTAAATTCCAACTGTGTTCAATTATAGTATTGATTATACTATTGCGTGTTGTAGTAATTTATTTTTACAAAAGACGTTTTCATATTATTCTGGTTTCTTTTTTTGTCTATTACATGTTTAAAATATGCTTGGGTTATGGTGTTGAATTTAGTACTAATTGTGATTTCCTTACTATATTTTAAAAACAACTTAGTAACTTTATTTGCACGTCAAATGGATGTTTTAATGTGGAATGGTTATTTTTATATCAGTGTTTAATTTTGTTTTTCAAAAACAAGGTAGGATTATGGTACCTAAATGTTTTATCTTCAATTAGTATTGCACGATGTAATGTTGTAGATCACCGTGTGTTTAGAAAATGAATGATTGAATACCAAAATCTGTAGGGCTTCATTAACCTCTTGATCGCCTCATTAATCGCCGTATTCAATTGTCACAATCAAAAAATTAATTTCTTTAAACTATTCTGGGGAAATTACTTATGTTAGATTACATACTAGTTTTGTAAATATGTAAACAAATTATCTGGTAAGATTTAAGGTTTTACAAAAACATCATTTTGCAAAAAACAAATAAGTTATTACGAAAATAAAATCAGCTGGTAGACGGTGAAAATTTAGCATCGGCACACCAAGAGTTAAACAGAAAATAACATAATTTCAATTAACAATGTTTTGTTTATGCTCTGTTAATAATAATTGATAACAATGGCGAGTTCAAGAATAATACCATTGCAATTAATGAAGTATTTTTTATCGATAAAACTGATATTGATAATTTATTGTTTAGCTTCGAAGAAAATGCAATGCACTTGTTAATTATAATTAAAGTAAAACAATAAAACATTCATTATACACTTTACATATTATATTTTTGATGTTACGCATAATTCTTGTATTTGTACAGAATCTAACACAAATTTAATTTCTGCACTAGTGTTTATATCTTCTTATTTTAAATGAGCTCTCTTTTGTACCGAGTCATCTCGAACATGTTATCCAAACGCTTGCTCTTAATGAATAAAATGAAACGTCCTTTGCAGTGAGGTCGATGCACCTCGTCTCCGAATCAACAGTGAAGATTACGATTTGGAAGGGAACCCACAACCCACCATGCAACAAGCTACTGACTTACAGGAAGCTACTGACATGCAACAATCTTCTAACAGCAACAACTAACCCCGCATATTAACCACACCGTGACCTAATGCATGTTACCGCTAATTCATATTATTTAACCTACTAATAACACCTATTGTAAAATTTACTTTTCGCTATAATCTCATTCAAAATGATATGAATTTACCTACTACTTTAATCTGTATTTAACTATTTAAGAATATCTTCGTAATACTTGAAACTTTTGGCCTAGTTTTTTTTCCTATTTGTATAAGCGCTTTTATTCATTCGAAAAAAAATTGCCATGTACAAAATTAACAATTGGTGTGTTGACTCTCTGTTCTATGTAAAGGGTCCGCCAAATAACTTTATTTTTTTGAAAATGCTATAAAAAAAAACTACTGAATATTTTCTCAAATTTCTTTTTTTATTTGAAAGTACAATCCTTCCGGTTAATAATGGAAAATAATTTCATTCAAATGGCTGCCTCGGCTGGCCATGCAGTAGCCTACACGATCGGTCCAATTTTTAAGCACATTGTCGATTGTGTGCAGCTGTATTTCACCAATGGCTTCACGAATATTGTCCTTTAAAGCGTCAATTGTCTCTGGCTTGTCGGCGTAACACTTATCTTTGAGGGCACCCCACAAATAATAGTCCAACGGTGTCAAATCGCAGCTCCGAGGTGACCAAACGATTTTTTTTTTTTTAATTTTTAAAAAATTCCAATTTTTGCACACATTCTGCAACATTACCATGATTTTCAAAGTAATGTCGCAATATTTCCCAGCGTTGTTCAAGCGTATACACAACCATATTCGTTCAGCGGAATGATAACACTAATTATCTGTCAAATCAGACATGAGCTAAGTGTTACCATTCACGAAATAAGCACTAGTTGAAAAAAAAAACGTTAGATGGCAGACCCTTTATTATATCTATGCATGTTTAGTTGCATTGTCTATGTGTTCAAAATAGTGATTCTCTAAAATATAGTTGATTCATTCTAACAAAGCTTGCTAATTATTATAATTTGATGACTTTTCGTCAAAAAAGTGATTATATATCGCAAAATCTATTGAAATATTAAAAATGAAAAACTCTTCCATGTTTATGATGTATTCATTAATTATTAAGCTAACTCAGTGTTTTTTCTAACCGAGCCAGTACACATTATTTACTCAGAAAATTATAAGACTAATTTAATTGAAGGATAATGACCTCTTCAATACATTAATCTCGAGTGCATTGCAATAAAACATGGCCTTGATATTGTTCACCAGTTTATACTTGTTGAAAATGTAGTCATGAAAAAGCGAGATAAATTATACTACAATTTTTAAGAGTAAAATATATCATTGTACATTTTTTAAGCATTTAAATGTTGTGAATTATAATCACATTATACAAAATAACTAAATAATACTCAAAAGATTTCTCTCACTATCATTAATCTTTATATTATTATTTAATACTTTGAATCTCAATATTATTGTATTTAATGGTTCAATAAAATACATATTTATATACTGTTGAAAATCTGGCATTTTTATTGCTTCTGTTCAATTTTTGTTTACTATTTTTAATAAAACCCTTTCCTTGTATCACTAAATTATTAATTCTATCTTACCAGTACAATAATAATGTTTTTTAGAGCTAAAGTAAACTAAAACCACTAAAATAATTTATTTTATGGAATGAAGTTGCTTTGAAAGATAAGATCTATATTTATTAGGAGGGGAATTTGGTTCAAAGTAAAAGCAATTTAAGTTCTACTTCATTATTATTTACGCTTTAAAATATCTCTGTATTATTTTCTTAATTCTTTTGAGGTTATAGTGACCTAATATGTATTGGTGGTGATGTATTAATCTTGCATGTGTATGTATTATTTATAAGTAACAATTATTTTTGGTGAAGGGATTTCCTATTTGGAAGTATGTTAACTTAATCAATATGGGCAAAGTGAAACTTTCGATAAATATACAGGAGTGGTGATTCTATATGATGGTAGAAGTAAAAAAGATGTGTATATAGATAACTTTTTTTGAAATTCTTTTACTGAAAAATATTTGGGAGGAATGCAGATCCGGGCACAGTTTGGAAATTTAATAAAAAGGCACTTTCTAGATGAGAAAAGTGTGGAAAAGCTGAATAAAACAAAAATTAAGGCGCGCTCGGCAAAATTGAGGGAGATACAACCGTTCAAAGTATTTAAAATTTCACTTCACAAACTGATATTGACAGTCCGCCCGCGTCCGCCCGCAATTTTTTTTATAACCTAATACGCTAAACATGGTTTGTGATACAAAAAAAGTGCCCCTTTATAACGCCTGCTCGCATATAAAGGCAAGAAAAACATCCCAGTTTTCAAGTGGTTTAGCGGCTAAGCTAGGTTTGTGTAACATGGTTTGTGATTCTGGCGTACTATTAATTTTGTATTAGGTCTGGGATCCAACATAAGCAATGAAAACATGGCGAACGAACTGTCAATATCAGTTCGCGAAGTGAATTTTTAAATACTTTAAACGGTTGTATCTCCCTCAATTTTGCCGAGCGCGCCTTATTTATTTTTTATTCATCTTCTCCACACTTTTCTCATCTAAAAAGTGCCTTTTTATTAGATTCCCAGACATTGGCGGGATCTGCATTTCACCCGAAGTATGTTTACTTAATTTAACCAATATGGGCGAAGTGAAACTTTCGATAAATATACAGGGTAAAGTGGTGATTCTATATGATGGTAGAAGTAAAAAAGATGTATGTATAGATTACTTTTTTTGAAATTCTTTCACTGAAAAATATTTTTCCATACAAACAATTAAACTTTTTACATGAAATCTGTCTTAAAACGACGGAGTTTCGAAAGAGTTATTAAATCTTTTTTTCTTATACTATCATGTAAAATCACCTTCTAAGATTAGTCCACTTTACCCCTGGAGTATTTTAACAGCATAAAACATTGCACTAACCGCCAATATCATTACAAAAGCATAGACATATCTCACATAAGTTAAATTTTCAAAATTTTAAGCAACCCCCGACTCAAAAAAGAGCTGACAACCTTTAGCTGGCGTAGTCCAGCGGTAAGGCGCTTGACTCGCAATCCCGGCGTGGCAAATAAATTTTATTTGTATAATTTGTGTTATTTCACAAATTATTCATTTAAATAATATAGAGTGTATTTGCGACACGTTCCAGAGTGGAAGATACTCTCAGTATCGCCTTGGTGTAAAACCACCATTCAGAATTGAAACGTTGCTTGAAATGGCTTTAGCCGTGTTTGGTGACCAGATCTGAATAGCCAGGTTCTTCCCCACCTTCCTCTTTCCTATCTCCTTCCCCTCCCCACTACCTTCAGCCTCACAACATATCCCAATTGGGGATGCCGTAGTCTCACTGGCTCCAGACGGGAGCAGTTGGGATTCTTGTGCGGTTTTCATGTAAAAAATGTCAATCACGTCAGCTTTCAAACAAAAAAAACTATATCATAATCGGTCCATTCGTTTAGGAGCTACGATGCCACAGACAGACACACACACAAACAGAGAAACACAGAAAGTCAAACTTATAACACCGCTCCTTGCGTCGGGGGTTAAAAATATGGCAACTAACAAACATTCTTACTTTTCCAGTAAATTCTTATTTCAAAAGTTTATTCGTGTGTGACAAAGATAGACACTCAAAGAATATGTATGTATGCACGAAATATGTACATATATGTATATAGGAGAGGGCAGCATTTATGTACAAGTTATATTATTACATTCTACATCACAGGTGTGATTGAGATGGCAATATATGGTTATTGCTACACTGAGATGAACATGGAGTAGTGTATGAGATGACTAATTGCCAGTAGGTTGTCCTTGTACTTGCATGTTGCTACGTTTGCTATCTCACTTTCTCTAATGGCGCTGAAAATCTTCAGGAAACAATCAAAATAATAATATTTTTTATGGTAAAAAGTCATTTTCGTATATTTACAAATTAAATGTTTTTCTTTGGCCTTTGGATTTGTGGGAACATTTTTTTATCATACACGAGGGCATTTCGGCACTCATTTACGCAATTTGGTTAGAGGTAGCACACAAACTCAAGCAACATGTGACTACTAAAACTATTAAATTAAAATTAAATTAAATAATACTACTAAAACTATTAAATTAAAAGTACGACAATTAGCACATCTTTGCTTGCCACTTTGATATCTCTAAAACATGTCTATATGTTTTGTAATGTCATTGCTAACCATATTGTAATTATTATGACATCAATAACAAATGTGAAAACGCTATAAAAATTCTATTATTTGAGCATAATTCATTTTGAAGCAGTCAAAATGGCGCTAATTTGTTATGTTATTAAAGATGTACCATCATTTTCTAATATGATAAATTCTAAAGCCTGATTTGAGTAGAAGCAAGAGACATATCTGTGTAGTTCTCAATGCTATACTAGACTATTAATGTTCGATGTATATTATTTTTAGTGTCAGGTCAGTGTTTGTAAAATAGTCGAAAGACAATGTATTAATTTGAATGAGACGATGGTTGGTGGTTGCCGCAGGTTGGGGGGCCCACAGCCGTACGCCGCCGTCAATGTGTCGGAGATTCCCGACAGCCCTCCGGGTTCACCCCGCTCGCAGAAAGCAAGAGTTATCTATGATTATGATGCGAAAGACTCTACAGAACTCACTCTATTCGCAAACGAGGTAATATTAAACAACTTAAACTTATCCAACTATGTACTGGTAATTACTACCTGCCTTCGCCCCAGTTTCAACAGAAGTCATAAGAGAGCAATTATTGAGCAGAAAAATGTTTTTAAAAAATCTACCTTTTAGATGAACCTGCTATATTGCTGTCATTGGCAAAAAGGCAGCTAGGATTTTGCAAAAGTCACATTCTGATGTTCTATTCATCATCCTATTAATATTATAAAGACGAAAGTTTGTATGGATGTATGGATGCAGGTTTGTTACTCTTTCACGCAAAAAATACTGAATGGACTTTAAAAATTATTTCACAATTATTTTATTTTTTTTTTAAAAAGCGGAGACGGTTTACCATTAGTTCCCGTGAGTACTTAGGCCATGGGCCCATTGTACTTTCTCCCATTTTACCTCAATCCTTTAACAATAATCCAGTCCCTTTAATAAAGTTCACCAGAGTTGTAATTGGATATGTGGCTAGGTCTTCTGGTTCTACAACATGTCTCCCCAGGTATTTGAGCCTAGTTCCCACCAGGGCAGGACATTGGCACCATAAGTGAATTGGAGTCTCTTCATCCTCTTCACATTTTCTACATCTACTGGTGCTTTCCACTCCCAATAGCTGCATGTGTCTCCTGAGATGGTAGTGTCCCGTTAGTAGGCCTACCAGTTCCCTCAGCGAGTTTCTGTCCATATCGAGTAGTTTCCTAGTCCGTCTGGGGTCGGGTCCGTTTATGAGTACTTTGGATTGTCTCATTCCGGGTGCCCTCTCCCATTCCTTCCAGTGCTGGGATTTGACCCACATCTCGATATGTAATTTGGTGTGGCAAGCTGCTACTCCTACGGCCGGTTCAGATCCCGCAAGTGGTGCTTTCGCCCCTTTCCTTGCTAGTTCGTCAGCCCGCTCGTTGCCCTCAATACCCTTATGTCCTGGTACCCATATCAGGGTTATTTTATTGATGGTAGCGAGTTCTGTAAGAACGGTTCTGCATTCCATCACCAGTCTGGAGTCGCATCGGTTACTTTCCAGTGCCATAAGGGCTGCCTGGCTATCAGAACAAATAGTTATATTCTTATTCCTGTACCCGATACGTATATTCTCCTGTGCGCAGGCCAAGATGGCTTTCATCTCAGCTTGAAACACAGTGCAGTGTATTCCTAGAGGTATACTTAGTTCCCTCTTGGATCCCTGTAAACATACCCCAACCCTCGTTCCTTCCTCCATTTTGGACCCATCTGTGAACCAGATTAGTTCCTGTCTGGAGGTTAGACCTGGGACCATGTCCCACTCCTCCCGGGTGGGGTACATCACATCAAACTGCTGTCTGAAGAAGTATTCGGCTTGTTTGCCGTCCTGCTTCATTCCAGCTGTCGAGCTAATTGCCGTCAGTCTTGTTCCGATCTCCGTATGACTGTTTTTGGGCAACTCACCTCTCCATTGACCTTTGCATTGTAACCTGTAGGCTCCCGCCATCGCCGCCCCCTCTATTTCTAAGCTTAGTGGGGGTAGATCTAGCAGCACTCCCATGGCTAGTATTGGAGTGGTTCGCATAGCTCCTGTAATTCCTCTGCATGCAAGTCCCTGTATGTGGTTGAGTGTGCCCATCACTGTTTTCAGTGTTGTTCTCCTCCACCAGACCAAGGCTGCATGCATGAGTCTTGGTTTTACAACGGCTGTGTACAGCCATCGCATCATTTTGGGTTTGAGTCCCCACGTTCTGCCGCAGATTCGCCTAGTTGCCCACATGAGAGCACAGGCTTTTCTGCTTACAGTCTCCACCTGGTTTTTCCAGCTCAGTTTGGCATCTAAGATGACTCCGAGGTACTTAACCGTGTCAGAGGGTTCTACTTCCTTTCCGTAGAAGGTTGGATTGCTCCATCCCTCTAGTTTCCTTTTGCGTGTAAAGATGACTAGTTCTGTCTTGTCTGGATTGACCGACAGCCCTGTTTCTTCACACCATTCTTCCTCTGTTGCCAGTGTTGATTGTATGAGGCCTCTGGTCGTGTCTGCATCCCAACACCTTATTATGGTTGCGATGTCATCCGCGTACCCTTGAGTATACAGGCCCTTGTTGTTGAGTTTCCTGATGAGGTTGTCCACCACTAGGCTCCACAGCAAGGGTGATAAGACCCCCCCCTGTGGACACCCTCGCCTCACCAATACTCTGAGTACCACCTCACCCCTTTTCATCGTGAGAATCCGACCTGAAAGCATGTTCTTCAGCCACCTTCTAGTGGTTTTGTCGAGTCCATGTCTTTCTGCCGCTTCATCGATGGATTTAATAGTGGTGCAATTGAATGCTCCCTCTATGTCCAGGAAGAGTCCTACCGCTAGTTCCCCGGTTGCCTGCGCCTACTCCAGTTTGTATACCAACCTGTGCAGTGCCGTGTCAACCGACTTACCTGGTTGATACGCAAATTGTAACTCATGGAGGGGGTTTTCTCTCAGTGCCCCATCTCTTATGTGTCTATCCATTAGCCTCTCCATTGTCTTTAGAAGAAAAGAGGTGAGGCTAATTGGACGGAATGCGCCTGGTTGGTCATAGTCAGTTCTCCCAGGTTTAGGTATGAACACCACCCTTGTTTTCCTCCATGGTGTGGGGATGTATCCGAGGGCGCAGCACGCCCTCAGGATCTTAGTTACCGGAAGTAAGATTGTATCTAGGCCCCTCTGAAGAAGTGCCGGAAAGATACCATCTTCTCCTGCGCTTTTAAAAGGGTCGAACCCTTCGATTGCCCATTTAACTTTGGAGGGAGTCACTATTTTAGCTGCAGTGTCCCAGTCCTTACCTTCTCGTATAACTCAGGCTGGTGGTGGCCCGGTGTCACCTGCTTCTAACTTTTTGTAGCCGGGAAAATGTTTCCCCAGCAGTTCCTCCAACTCCTCGCAGTTATCGGTGAAGCTTTCATCGGCTTTCCGAAATGGGCCTTTAGCTGCCCCTGGGTCTTTAGCAAGAATCTTTTGAATTCTTGCCTCCTGCGGGATGGTTTCTACCTCTCCGCAGTACTTCTCCCAGGAGTTTGTTTTGGCTATCCGGATTGCTTCCTTGTACTCTTTCTGGTATTGCTTGTGAGCATCCCAGTTTCCGGATTTTTTGGCCCTATTGAAAGCTTGTCTCACTAGTTTTCGTAGCTCTTGCAGTTTCCTGCTCCACCACGGCGTTTTATCCCTGGTACTTGTCTTCAGAGGACAGCTATTTTCGAATGCCCCTATCATCGAGTCCCTCAGTATTTCTACTGCGTCCTCGATTTCTTCAGGGCAACCGTATTTCGCTGGGAATCTAGTCATTCCTATTTTTAGTTCCTCTGAATACCGAGTCCAGTCAGTTGCTTTTGGGTTCCTGTATGTGTCGGTCCCCGTTTTATTTGTCTCTCCCTCTAGTTCAAATACTATGTGCCTGTGATCCGACAGGGATGGTTCATCCGACACTCTCCATCCTGAGACTCCCAAGGTTCCTAGAGTCAGGTCTATCACCTCCTGTCTGTTACTTATAACAAAAGTGGGTTCCCTACCTCTATTGAGAATCTCAAGATTAACTGTCATCAGGTATTCCAGGAGGTCCTGTCCTTGTTTGTTGATGTCCGTACTCCCCCACACAGTGTGGTGCGAGTTAGCATCTACTCCCGAGTATCAGTTCCCTACCCTTCTCCCTGCAGTCCTGGATGAGTCTCGTTATTTCCCCTGAGGGTGGTGGTTCCGCAGAGTCATAGGGCATGTACGCTGACGCCACCATTACTTCCCTGCTTCTTTGATCCAGCGTGACCTGCAGCTTCACAGCCACCAGGTCCCTGCTGCAGTGATCGGGGAGCAGTGTGCCTGCTATCCCTCTGATGAGAATGCAGGCCCATGGTCTATCCCCCGACTCCTTGTAGTAGAGTAGACCCTGGTCCATGTTTAGTCCTCTGACCTTCTCGGATGGTTCTTGAATCAGCGCGACATCCACACGGTCCCGGGTAACTCTCCTGTTGAGCACGGCAGCCGCTGCTGGGCTGCGATGTAAGTTTATTTGGATGAAATGTAAGTTTTTAGCCATTTTCCTATTCCTTACCCTTTACATCCTGTATCCGCTCCTCGGTGTTGGGTCCGCGCACCGTGAAGGTGGCCTTCCTTATACCGACGTGCGCTGTCATTCCGATTTCCCGCAGCACTTTCACTAATAGAAAGCTACATTATTTGTGAGTAATAGAGGCTGGTAAGCTCTGGGGTTATGAAATTATTTATTATACGTTTATTGTCCAGACGAAAAGTAAAGCGTTGCTTGGTAACTATCAGTAATAATTTGATGTGCACCATTATTTGTTTAGGTTACTATGGAGTTCCCTTTGATATTTAAAATTACACTTATCTATACTAATATTATAAATGTGAAACTGCGTGTGTTTGATTGTTACGCTTTTAGGTGGCACGCAAGCTGTTTGAAAAATGAATGTAACGGGTATGGAGAGGGCGCAGAGTGGTGGAGGGGAGGGGGGGGAGTGGAGTGGGGATAGGGAAGGTGGAGGGGCGGAGTGGGAACCCCCTCTAATACTATGCGAGCGAAGCCGGGGGCAAAAACTAGTAATACATAATGGGTAAAAGATCTCATATATATCAGAATGTGACTTTGGCGAATTCCTGGTTGCCTTTTTGCTTATGATGCAGTATAGTAGTAGAAAATTTTCTAGAATATTAATCATATTAGTAGGTAGTCCCAGAGAGGTCTCAGACAACTTCAAGATGAAGTTGAAAAGAATTTTGACTAGATCACACTGAATTTCCTGTGAGTAAGAGTTTGTAAAAATAAGTTTCGATCTTTAGGGCAGTGTTTCATACAGAACAGAACTATACTAAAATCGAAATGCCCTTCACAATATGAATACAGGTTGAAAGCTGGTGAAGATTTTTTTGGCTATCTAATGAATGTTGCCCAGACATATAAAAAAAACTGGGTAGGTAGGTACCTGAAGTGTAGCTGAATGTTGTACTGTATTGTAAGTGTTTCCGCAATATGAATTTTTCTTTATTCTTTGTTTTTTTAAATTTCAGATAATTTCTGTTTGGGAGTGCATGCTCCCTGATGCCGAGTATATGGTCGGGGAGAGGGGCCTCCAGCGCGGGAGAGTTCCCAAGTCATTCCTTGAACTGCTCCAATCATAATTTATCTACTTTTGAATCTCATATCTCATTGTGTTCTTATATTTTAATATTCTGTTTTGATATTATAGAAATTATTATTTTTATTTCGTTCATTCAAACGGCATGTTACATAACACCGCTCATTATTTAAATAATATGTACGATCTGTATCATTTTCTGAAATATTGATTTTCAAAACACAATTTAGAGAATAGCGCAATATTTCAATTGGCTTGTTGTAATTACGAAGGAATTAATTATTTGTATATATGTTGTGGTCTTAATATTAAATTGAGAAACAAATCAGGAATGCATGAAAATCTGTAGGTGATTATTGTTATACATCACATCGTTCATGCAACCGTAATATGTCGTAAGCCGCAAAATACAACTTTTACAGGAGAGCGAAAAAACAGTATAACTTAAGAAATGTTGTGTTTTCCGACATATAGGTAACCTTAGAAAATATTAAGTGAAATCCAAAGAATGTGTTGATTTATTGAGTCGTATCGTACATAATGTCGCTTACGACGTATTGAATCTAAGCAATTTTACCCCAAGTGGGATAAGACATGAATGTTAAACGTAAAAACAGAGATCAAACCATTTTTCTAGGTTATGATATTCTGCCAGACGATGTGTTACCACCAACACACTGGAAAAATAATTAAAAAAATAATTTTTTTGCATATGTTTATTATTATTTCGTTTTTGCTTATTATTACGGTGGCGCGGACGATGTGAAAATTAAAAAAGTAAATTAACTTGCTAATCAACGGGTAGCGATGATATTTTTTATTGCAATTTTACAAGCACGAATGCTAGCATGTAACGTATATTGAAAAATTATAACTTACGAGAAAAAAAAACATAGGGTAATTGCAAATGCTTATATTTATAAAAATTATAACTTATGAGAAAAAAACATAGGGTGATGCTTATATTGCAAATGCTTATATTGAAAAATTATAACTTATGAGAAAAAAAACATAGGGTGATTGCAAATTCTTTCTTAGTTGTTATTGTGCATTATAGATTAAAAATTAAACCAAGATATTGGTAGAGGGTTTATGTTTAAGAACTCAGACTTAAAAAGTAATAAAAAATGGTTGCACTTTCTATATTTGCAAAAAATACATTCCTAACTGTTTGACAATACATATTACCTATGTACATTTTTGCAATAAATACTATTGTCACTATTGTCAGCATCCTAAATAAATACTTAATAACATAATATTATAAAAATTTCTTCCATCTGGTTTTGAATTTTCCGCAAGTCTATATGTTGAATGTTTCGTGGTGTTGTTTATAGAAGAATAGTATGCATATTAATATTAGTTCTTGTTGTAAAATCAATTTCGATGTCAATTCACAATAAGCGCCTCTTTAAATCTTTTGATTGTGCATTCATTTTGTTATGATATTTTCCAAGAATGAATGAATTGAATTACTCGTTAATGGTTTATTTTATAAGTTTTTTGTGTGTTCTATTTATGAACTAGTTGTAATGTTGTCATCCCTCGGACTGCTCCGAACTTGTATTTTGAGTGAATTTTCAATTTGTTTAAAACATGTTTCACTGAATCTAATGATAACCAGTTTAATACTTTGGTGAAAAGTCTAGGTATACGGGAACTATAGTGCCACAAATTAAAATTACTTGGTGATATTTATTGATTTACCGATGGCAAAATGTAACTAAATAAAATATATATTATCTAGTTTTGATAAAACATGTACTTGAACCACCGTTATCCACCGGTGGCTGTCCCCCTACGCAGATAATATGTCGCATAATCATACGATCAGTGAAGTTTCATTAAAACACATACATTGTGTCAAAATGTGCCGCCTGAAGGTCTAGCTTGATTGATCGATAAAACCCTGTATCATTTCAATATTGACCAAATCTTTCATCTATGATCAGTGATCAGGTAAATTTTTGGGATTAGTGTCCATGGCTATTACGAATAATTTTTAGAAAAAAACTTTAGATTCGCCTTAATCACTATAAAAGGAAACTTTTTGCATCACGGCCGGCGGAAAATAATGCATTTTAATTTTCAATTTCGTTAAATAAAATTTCACTTCGCGAACCGATACTACGACAGCCCGCCCGCCATTTTGTCACTGTTATGTTGGTATCCCTGACCTGATACAAACAAGAGCTAGATACGATTGTAGTCGACTTCGTGGGATACATAATAAGGCGCGTAATTATGAAATTTGTCTAGCGGGCTTGTGTATGTTATCTTTACTTTAAAAAACAGCCTACGTTTTTAAATGGTTTGTCTGGCAAAGCAGGGTTTGTCTAGCGGGATTGTGTATGTTATCTTTACTTTAAAAAACAGCCTACGTTTTTGAATGGTTTGTCAGGCAAAGCAGGGTTTATGTAGCGGGCTTGTGTATATTATCTTTATTTTAAAAAACATCCCAGGATTTGAATGGTTTGTCTCCATTCCAGTGCCTGATTAGAGATTCGTTTACATTATATTATTAATTCTGGTTTTTCTTAATTACGCGCCTTATTATGTATCCCACGAAGTCGGCTACATTCGTATCTAGCTCTTGTTTGTATCAGGTCAGAGATACCAACATAACAGTGACAAAATGGTGGGCGGGCTGTCGTAGTATCGGTTCGCGAAGTGAAATTTTATTTAACGACATTGAAAATTAAAATGCATTATTTTCCGCCGGCCGTGATGCAAAAAGTTTCCTTTTATAGTGATTAAGGCGAATCTAAAGTTTTTTTCTAAAAATTATTCGAAATAGCCATGGACACTAATCCCAAAAAATTACCAGTAATCAATATTTGCGAGCACGGTCTACGATTGTTAACAGATGTTCCAACCGACAATTGATAAATTTTAGCACGGCTTCTGTAGTATCAGATAAGTTTCGGATAACTGACAATATACATATATTATTGAAATGTCATTCGTTTTGAAAAATTATTGGCTTATTTAATGAAAGAACACTAAAATTGAACTAACAAAGCTCTTAGAAATTAAAGAAGTTGTATAAGCGATCCATAGACTTGTATAATGCATCTAAGACGCAATCAATTTATTCCATTCGATCTTTGAGAAACCAAAGTGGTTGAAATAATGACTTGACCTGATTAACTCAATGACGTTATATAAATAAATAGATTCGCCATAGTCTCATATACTCACAATATAATGTGGAAATTAAGGAACACTCTTTTGTTTTCAGCGATTTTCAGAATAATTTCTTTATTCAAAAGTTTATTCCTGTGTGATAAAGGTAGACAATCAAATAATGCGTGTGTATGAATGACATGGATATATGAGCGGGCGCGTATTGCTTGTCACTTTTTGATGGAACGTTCGCTGTCTCCTTTTCTTGAGGCCCACTAGAATAAAAGGTCCGGCTGCCTTTCGGAGTTTGATATGTCGAGCTATACAATAAACACAATGGCAATGACAGTTTTCAAATGGTGGCGATTGTCATCAATACTTGTTAGAACTACTGATTTATGTGTTGTTTTATCGCAAGCAAACAAATAAACGTTTAAGCAGATTAGTCTACTTTAAAACAGTGAAGTTTACTTAGCAACAGAAATTTGGCTGTTGCGCGTCCAGACCCTTTACTTTAGTAGGACTTGAATTTTCTCTAATGACGTTTAAAACCGCGAGTGGGAAACATGAAAATTAATTGTAATATTTATAATAATCGATAATATTAAGTAATTTGTGTGTACTTACAAATGAAATGTTATTCATTCGCCTTTACTATTATTTGCCGTGTAATTGAAACATTTTCTCATCACACAGGAGGACATTTTGACAATTTTTAAAGCGCAATTTACTTACTGGTAAGTGATGGTAAGACGCAACTTTACTCGACGTGTAGCAGTTTAGTACTAAAGTACTAGATATCGAGATCGTTACAATTGTCTTGTTCTTGTCTTCCCACTTTGAGATTTCTACCCCTCGTCTAATAGTATGTAACGTCATAGGATTAACTCCCGTTTAGTGTCAAAAAGTAAATGCGGATTGCCAATGCATTTTTAGGTTAGTTATTTCAAATCAACATTGCCAATTTAATAACATTTTTACGTAATTGCTTGGCGTCTTGACATTTCGTACTGTCAATTCAGAGAAAATATCAGCGTATATTGATTTCTTATTTATTCCCTGTCAATATCGGTTTGGTTGTTAACAATGAAACCACGCTCTGTACGTCAATATAAAATCATCGGAAGTTACGCCTATCAATCTGATACTGCAAAGTTATCGATTAAACAGTGCTATAGCTCCTGAAAGGATAGATTGCATTGAAAAGGTTAAATCTGAATTATTTTGAGCAAAAAGAATACATAGCTTGGAGCAGTCGAATTTTAGAATAATATAACATAGAACAGGTAAAGTCTGTCAAATAAGAGTAGAAAATATAAAAAATTGAACTACAAAATTTGTAGGCTGGCAATACCAATTTACTTGTCAAATATTCTTTTAAAGTGCAATCACACTAAAAATGCAGAAGACCCGTGTACACATCTAAAATACATTTTTTTTTTCCTAAAAAAAAATTAAATCGATAAAGCACTGTTGTTAAGGTACCTACTTAATAACATAATTTGATTAAATTGTGTTCTACAAAGTGATCGGCTTCCATCAAATTTAACGGTAGGTAGAAAGGAAAAATCATTAATGGTGAGTTTAGTTACACTACTTCTATATCTGAATGAGTTAAATATATTCAGATCTTAAATTAGAGACATGATCTAAAGCCTGGACAACGCTAGTAGGTATTTAAGCTAATATTAAATAAATGAGAGCAAGTTCTAAAAGAGTGCTTTGTATTTTATTACAATACCGTTATTCTTCATTATGTTAACATAAAATTGTAAAGATATAATAATAATATACCTATATGCGATTCTATTTTGATATCAGTGGAATGAAAAAAAATAATTTTCACTTCTATGCCTTTTTAATTAAAATGTAGGTTAGGGAACGTACCCATACTACGTGACACGTTTAGGGGGGGGGGGGGGGGTCTTCAAAATGTCACGCTCCATACAAATGAGCGGCGGGTTGCTTAGGATTTTGGTCACCGGGGGGGGGGGGGGGGGGTTAAAAATTGCAAAAAGTTGGTCACGTAGTATGGGTACGTTCCCTTACATAGATAGCTTTAGATACACTATGATTATATTTTTAGTATTGCCATTTGGACGACAGTGGCGCCCTCCTATGTTTTCTACTCTTATTTGACAGACTGTATGTCCATCAATTTAAGACATTTGAAAAGTCTGCTCGTCTTTATTTTGATATTTGATTACCTACCTATTTCCAATATTTGCTCATATTTTAGATTAATATTTCATTCCCATTGTTATGTGTATTTTTAATATGAATATTTTATTCCAAAGTTGTTTTTATCAACGTGTTTGAAAGATAGAGAGCTTGTATTTATTAATTATATTTTTTAAATTTACTTTTATTAGAAGGAGCACCATTATGACTAAATGTGATCATAAAATTTTAGTATATTGAAGATAGTCAATTGATCAACAATTTTAATTATTATGTACATTAGGCTAACAAAGATAATAATGCGTGTTATGAAATGATGACAATATATTCGTGTTTGAGCATTTATCAATCATTTTCTGTTAAGATTTTAGTGTTTATTGTCCTTCCAATATGTTATATTATTATTCTTATGATTCTTACTGCAATATTTTACTAAAATAATTAGGATAATATACTTATTTCCTATTACTATATCATATATAGTCAATCTCAATGCAATAATTATTGCTAAAACCTAGTTATATTGTACACTTGTGGAAGGAAGCTCTATAGCTCGATTTTTTATAGAAAATCGCTCGCTTTTACGATTTAAAAAAAACTTTATTGATATTTAATATATCCCTTATTCAGAATGAAACAATGCATATCTTGCGCTCTCATTTTTTGAATGAATCTCTCAACAATTTTACGATAAATTATAATATTATGATAAATACTTACTTATAATAAATTAATGTTTTGGTTCAATAAATATTTAAATCCCTAAAGGTGACTGGTAAACGAGCAAGATAAATTGACTATTATTACATATTGCCGAACAATTGTCTTGGCCGTCAATAGTCTTACAGGGCAAGGTGTTGGCTGTCAATATTGCCATGTCCCATCAAGATGGCCGAAATGTATGCCTCAAATTCACAACACAAAAAATGATCTCCTGCAACAACTCCACCAAATTTGTATAACTTCTATTAAGTATTCATATACTTCTAGTAAATATTCTAATAACTATTTATTAATATTAATCATGTTCGAAATAATAGTTTTGCAGCAAGTAGATGGTAAATAGAGATGCACATCAGTGGCGGTCGGTGAATTTTTGTATAAGCGATGCCGAAGTATATACCTACCTAATATCAAACATAATTACCTACAGACTAGCCCACGAACAAGATGCGATTACTGACAAAAATAGTATGTTAAATAAATCCTTTATGCTTCACATCAATTATTATAGTTCTAAAATTAAATTAATTAAATGGATATTCGAAAGATATTTAATGTACAATCAGCGCATCCGTTATTCAAGCCAAATTGTCAAAATGGTCGTGCGAACAAATTCTCTAAAATGTACCGAATTATTCACGCGCTTTGTTATGCTATTCTGTGCACTATGCCTACGCGCATTAAAGTCGTTTTCTGCGCGTTGGATGCTTCCATCGAAAGTGTGTACTGCTTCAGGCAAAATTTGGCTGGCAGAACTAAATGCGCATGCGCAAATATCAACCTTTTTCTAACATCGTGGATGCGGAATGGGGCAGAGAATCCACTGTTGCTGGTATTGGTGCGTTAACGTGACATTCGACATACTAGCATCGAGAATGGTGTTGTTATTATGTATTTCGGTCCAGTCCGCGTGTCGTGTTTTGTTATTTTTGGCCGCTGAGGTTGGGACGGTGTCGTTAAATTGCAGTATGTATTGTTGTTTTCGGCTAGAAAAAAATAAGCTCACAGCTTTTTTTAATGCTGAATAAATAAATAACAATTATTATCATGTTTATTATACGCCCCAAAAGGAAGGGAAGAATCCACAGAACATATAGAGTGACCGTGCCTGATGCACATGCACATAATATGTGACAGAGCGAAAAGAATATATATTTGGCCCGTCAGTCAGTCCACAAGGAAAATAATTTCCCCCAGGGCCTATATCATCTTCGGGGGCGATGTTTGAAGGGTCTTTTTGAGGAGGGGAAGTAGTAAAGATGAGATTTTTCAAGACCCATGTTGTAAGAGGGAGGAAACACGGAAGTCGGTAAATCGTTCCACAGCTGAGCTGTTGAACTCAAGAACGAGTCATAGAAACGATCCATTCTCGACAAGGTCAAGGACGGGGCAATACGTCAACAAGAATAGGCAATGCATGACAATCTTGACAGAAATACCTTGCCGGCAAGAATTTGTCGTAAAAAGTTACTTTATCTCGTTGAAATGTTTTCACAAACATTCACACCTACCATAATATATTGACACTGGAAAGGAAAAGTGACTTAAGTTCCATACCGCTGCGACCTGCGACATTAAAATGGACCTATTATACAATATAGCTTATTATGTAGGTTAATGTCGCAGCTGTATGGTGCTTAGGGCATTTTTCCTTTCCAGCATCTGATATATTTACTGTTTCTAAGGAATTGATGTCTGAAATCACTCTTATAAAATATCATACTTCTTATGCTACTTCTGTTTACATAATATTGAACCGTTAACTATTTGAAAAATGATATTACAATTTCTCAAAAAATTGTTACACTAGTTATGTCAAGTAATATTCGTTACCAGATTAATTATTACAGAGACTTTGTGTAAAATCAATTATTAATCCGTCAATTAAGACTTAATGACTAGAAAGCTGTTAAGAAATTATACTGAATGTGTAGAGGTAAATGTTGTATGTATCGAGCACCAGTGATCTGAATCAGTAGTGTGCAATATTAAATTGCTCTTAATTAATGGTTAGTATGAATAACCACAAATAAAATGTACCCCTTTATGAATACTGACAATAAATTAATTGTTGGATTGTTTGTATTATTTTATTACTTTTTATACTGAATAATAAATAGCTGGCTCAAGTCTGTAGGAGTCAGACTATAGTTGTTGCTCCAGCTTCACGCTGATGTCATTAGTCACCTGGCTACCACGTCAGCCTTTCTGAGGCGTAGAGAAATGACAACACGTTGATTACTTAAGAGTGGATTTATATTATAATTTTTTTAGAATATTATTTCCCTCAGGAGAGTTATTCTATAGCTTTTGTGGTATCGTTAATCGAGATAACGGACGTGATCTCCTGTCAGATATATATGATTTTTACATATTTACTGTCACATATTTTAGTTTAGATCGTTTTAAACACGAATTCCCAAGCAAGTATGCATGATTATTAATTCATTTAACTTTTCCACGAGTATGGGCGAAATGGTTCAGCGAAGTGAAAAAAAGGATCAAGGATCAATCTCATGGAGTTGAATTTATTTATTTTTACTAAGGGGATGCATCTTTAAAAAGTTTGAAAACCACCCCTCTACATAAACACCTGTTTACACTTTAGCCATATGTCCAATACATATTTCTTTGTGAATACCGCAGGAGAGTCCCACTTGTCCTGAGCCAGCGGGATTACGGCATCCCCAATTGAGGTATATTGTGAGGATGAAGGGAGTGGAGAGAAAAAGAGGCGATTCAGATCCCATCACCAAACGTCTAATGCCATTTGAAGTAACTTTTTGATTCTGCATGGCAGTCTTTTACTAGGGTGATACTGAGAGTATCTACTGCTTACATCTTGATACATAGCAACAGCCTTAAATCAAAGCTTTATGCTCCATCGAAAGCAGCAATTAAAATTCGTTGTCTATTTGATAGAATAATTATATTTTTCGGACTTTCCACTATTATGCAACCGGTAGCAACAGTTAACAGCAAGGCTTATTAGAGTTGTAATATACAAGGTGTCCGGGGGTAAAGTGCATTAACTTCGGGAGGTGATTCTACATGATAGTATAAGTAAAAAAGATAAATAACTTTTTTCGAAATTCCAACTTTTAGGGGTAGTTTTGTGGTAAAAAGATAAAATTAGACCGGCGTGCGCGGCCAGCTTTATTATTTTCCGCTGTTACAATACGAGCCAATCACCACCATACAATGTTGCCACGATCGTGCCCGGCAAGTAAGATCGTACCTCACACTAAGGATTTTTAGTAGGTAGATCTTTTTTTATAGGAAAAGTTGTTAATCTTTTTTACTCCTACCATCATGTAGAATCACCTACCGAAGTTAATGCACTTTACCCCCGGACACCCTGAATAAATATTTGTGGGTGTGGCTATACAATTCTACACCATCACAGATATATTAAATAATATGGGATTGCACGGCGTGCAATATCGTGAAATAGGCCATGCCCGCAAAAAATTCCGAAAATACATATTCGACATTGTTCTCCAGGACTGTTGATACCATGAAAATATACTCTTGCATTTTGATGGAATTCAAACAAATTAATAACCTACTCAAAGACTGGGTGTATCGCACCATGAAGCAAGGGCGGATTTAGGGGGGGAGGGGATGTGCCCCGGTTTTTTAGAAGCAAAAACTGTCTTTATTAAACATTTAATTTTTCTATTGTTTTGACACTTAAAAATTAAACACATAAACCTTCCTATACATACACTTGTAGAAATAAACTTGATACTTCAAGTTTGTTTCTAACAGTAATTGTTGATTTTTTTGCACGTCCACCCCTTGCACCCTCTTCCCAGAAAAAAGTCCTGGATCCACCCTTGCCATGAAGGATAAAAGAGCACTTTCACCAAAACAACATTGGAGAAGACATGCCGTTCAGATGTTCAGTACAAGACCATAACCGAAACAAAGATATAATGTGCTTAAGGTTAAACCACTGGAGAACTGTTCAAATGTTTCGCATAATTTAAGCAGAACAAGGAATTGGAATACTTCAGTTAAATAAGAAGAATTTTAGTATGGTGAAATTTTTTTTGTATTTTCCTTAATTTATATCGTACAAATATTGTAGTTTACTTCTTCTTGGAGACACCGACGGTTCTTCCTCTCCTGCCGGTGGTCTTGGTGTGCTGACCTCGCACACGCAGGCCCCAGTAGTGACGGATGCCTCTGTGGGCGCGGATCTTCTTCAGCCTCTCCAGATCTTCACGCATCTTGGAGTCGAGCGCGGATGAGGTGAGCTACCAAACAATTGTGAATATGTTATCAACTGATCTCATGTATAAAAATATATAAATAAATTAGTTCAAATAACACAAGCAGTAAATATAATATAACTGACAATGGTTACAGGGAAGTAAAGCTAGTGACACATTAGGCGTTAAAAGCGAGCGTTTAAACTAGCGATTTTGAGCACGGCCATGCCGATAATGTGTTGTGCCGACACACAATGCTATAAAAGATTTCTTCCTATGACAGGAGAGGGGGTCAGTTCAATTATGTAGCTGCTGCAAAATATCATTTCTTGGTACTGGATCTGTCAACTTGATAGCTGACATCCACACGTTTATGCTGCTCCATAGTTAAAATGACCCCCTCTCCTGTTTACGGCGGAGAGGTGGTCGCATAACTTTTTGAATATAGCATGGTGAGCAGCAGTCACGGCGTATAATGCATCATCTATTTAGGTGTGGCTCTGTGTGGGATTGTATGGCGAGCGATAATGAAATAAATGATCTTTTAATTTTATAGCTTAATGTGTCACTAGCTTAAAACAAGGATTTTTAAACATACAATTGAGTCGTTTAATTTCTATATCCGCTATATAATTTGGAAAAAAACTGTCACGGAGTAATATAATTTCGAAAAGTGCTAATTTTTTAAAGTATGTCTAGCATAATTTAAGTAATTTCGATGAATAAAATGGGAATAGCAGATTTTGATACTCACTTCGTGATTTACACACGATATAGAGGCTTTTGAAACTCATCTGACCCGACGCGCAAGTTTCTAAACCCACTATCTTGGCAAAATAACTGCTTGTGATTGGTTGAATGATAGTAACTTCTTGAATGATTATAGCGGGTTTTGTTTCTCACTCGCATAACATTTTAACATAGTTTTCGGTTGTGGTAAGGGAGTTTTTGAAACTCAATTTCAGGTTCCTCTTGTTCTTCGCAAAAATGTGAACAAGATGTCACACTCAGATAATTTTGTCAAAAAATCGGATATAGCAGATATTGAAATTATAGGACTCAATTATGGGACTTGGATATAGATTCACAGGTTCCATGTCAACTCATAATGAAACCAACTCAGAAACACCTCAAAAAGGTCATTAAAAGCTATGAAAAAATAATTTTAAAATAGCCGGTTACCCTAACCTAACTTAACCTATTTGACCAATTTTTTTATTTTTTTTTATCATCAGTCCTAATGACCTTTCTGAGGTGCTTCTGAGTTGGTTTCATTATGAGTTGTCTGGTCACCAGATTCACAATACAAAATAATATCACTGACACATTTTTTGTTGAAATAATCAGTGGTTGTTTTGTTAGTAATATTGTCGAGAACTAGCTTCACATCACGCACTGACCCCTTTGCTCCGTGGCCAGAGAACTGCCCCTCGGGAGGAGGGAGCCGCGAGGCACCACTTCACAGTGAGAGAGGGGCATTGCATGACACTTACAAGTCAACTCTCTTTGATCTAGGGCAAGCTAACCAGTCTGCAGGATAAGATGTATCCAGCAGGCCACATGCTGCACAAATTGTTAGTAAATGGACATACACAATTATTACACCAGACGCAGACTGACACAAAGGGGTTATTTCTAAGCTACAATGTAAATGTATGCAATAGTAAATGGGTGGGGTAAGATTGGATTATTCTAGAACTGAAAAGATCCTACTTTGTACCATTTAACCGGTTGAGTAAATCTGTCGACTATATCAGACACACAAAAATTTGACATAAAGTAAGTTTGGCATCTTTATAAGACAGCGCATGTGGTCTCATAAAAATCGTTTTATCTCCCTTACTATAATGACGAGAGATATGATTTAAACAGTGTTGGAAAGAGAAAACACTACGCTACAATTTG
This sequence comes from Limnephilus marmoratus, assembly GCA_917880885.1. Classification (NCBI taxonomy): domain Eukaryota; kingdom Metazoa; phylum Arthropoda; class Insecta; order Trichoptera; family Limnephilidae; genus Limnephilus; species Limnephilus marmoratus. The sequence goes on along the minus strand of OU862909.1, from coordinate 40,137,011 downwards.
TATTCCAAGGTTCTTCACGAAAAAAATGAATTATTCGGTTATATGACGTCAAACATCCGACATCCATTGTTCGTTTACAAGCAGAAATGCGTGTAGTGAGTGCTCCAGAAAATTGAATTTTAGTGTATTACTTCGAAGAAAATGCACAGGTAACTACTTCATTTCCATAATAAAGTGTATTGACTACCCCTTTATGATATTTTTTCTTTGTTTAGATTATTTTTCTCTCATAAATAATGAATTACGTGAATATATTTTTGATATTTTGCGTCATTTTCAATTTACAAGGTCATTTTGAATAATAAAAGTGTATTGTTTCAATCTGTTGTAATTAAATTTGATAAACAGTACGTATTCTAAAGCTATGCCCATCAAAACATTCAAGGATTACATTACAAAAAAGGTAATAAATCACGTTTTATCGGTACGCGGCACCTTCAGAGAAACACGCTCTTCCCAAGTATGTAAATAAAGGTAGGGATGGGGCCGTCCGAAAATCGAAACATAGCAATTCGAGAATTTTTATGTAATGAAGTGATGAGAACCTTTATTATTATTTATTATTAATTTATTTTAGGCAAGGATCGAACTCGGAAGACCCGGTTCCTCAGGATATGGAGAGCAATGATTCCGACGGTAGCTACGGTGAAGGAAGTGAAATTGAAGACGTCACCATGGAATCCGACAATATAATGAGCAATTATCAAATGATATTTTAGTACAGACTTATTTTTATACAATTGTTGGCTGTTACAACGACATATATAACGTGCAAAAAATTTTATCAACACAATTTCTGAATACATAAATGGTTCATACCCCATGGGTTTGAAAATAATTAGGAATTATTCTCGAAGTAAATAATACCCATCAAAGATGGCGACGTAAAAAATTTTATTCACATTTTTTACTCCAAATAATGTCAGGAATCACCGGCTAAAGTGAGTCAAGTATGTCCCTTAGCTGTACATGGAAGTATAAAAAATTGTTACATTTGAAATACGCACTAGAAAATTAATGTAAAATGAATTCCACAAGTTTCACTTCTACTGCCGCGTGGAAATCAAGCTTCCGATTGTTACAAATTAGTTTTTATTTTTGTGTACTTTTATTGTTTTATTATAAATAAATAATAACTATTATTGGGTTTTATTTTTGTGTGAGTACCCATAATTTATTATAAAGGTAAAAAAAAGTAAGGTTGGAAATACTACGTATATTTATATTTTGTCACACTGTGCGCCCCCGCGCAGGATGTCCCGGGATTTTTTTTTTGCATCACAGTTTCTACAAGTGTATTTATATATATATATACACTTATATACGTGCACACATATATATGCAGAAACCGTGAACCAATAAAAAATTCCCATGACGAAAAATACGGAATTGGACATGGTTCCGTTTGAAATATTTCTACCAGAAAATCAATTACATAATTCTAACACCGCCTGGAAATCACGAGCCTAATATAAAAAAATATTTACGACTGTTGTATAAATTATTTATTTATTTTTGTGTTTGATTGCTGCTTTATAATAAATAAATAATAAGTATCATGGAGTTTTATTATTGTGCACATTCAATAACTTATTATATGCAAATAAGTGCTATTGGAAATACATAATATTTCGTAGATTTATATATATATATTTTTACGAAAAATATCGAATAACTTATTATAAAGGTAAATATGCAAATAAATGCTATTGGAAAAACATAATATTTCGTAGATTTATATCTATTTTTACGAAAAATATCGAATAACTTATTATAAAGGTAAATAAATACTATTATAAAATAGGTTTATATTATAAGTACGTAATATTTTATAAATATTTCGATCATCTGAATACTTTTGTGAAAAATATCGAAGTAATAATAACTTGTGTTCGTTTTTATAATCGAAATATCTCTGCAGTTTGACCTCATCACTACGCAAACCGGGGGGGTCCCCGTAATAGCATTTCTTATCTGTCAACTCCATACTAATTTCAAGTGTCTCGGATCGTATTTCGAACAAGGTCGATGAAATGTTGTGGTTGTGAAAAAATACAATTGCGGTACCAGTGCTCCGTTTGAAGTGGAATTGAATAATATATTCTTTATGCTTCCGTTTTATTTACATACAACAGTGCATTATTGTAGTTTAGTACGTGTTTTATTTAAAATCGTAAAGGTCTGGTTTAAGGTTATGTTTGCCGTTTAAATCGAAAATAACATTGTTTTGTTGTAAATATTTATATAAATTGAGTGTTTTGATAGCATAAAACTATTATGGTTCTATTTACGCCCTTTCCCTCATTAATAAACGTAATATAATAATTAAAAATAATATTTTTAAAACTTCCGAAAATTTGTGTGAACGTCAAATACTAGAAAAACTTATGAAACTTTGTGAATTTTTTATTAATTATTTTTGTTTGAAATGATACAAAAGTGAGATGACTATAATGTTTAAAATACATTCGACTATAAAAAAATGTGTTTCTTTTTATGTTATTAGTTATTTTAGTTCAGTTTTTAAAGGAAACAATGTATGGTGAGTCACTTTTATAAAATTTTAATGTTTGCATTCAAAATTTTAATATTTCAAAAATAAAATGCTTATTTCTAATGAAACAAATCGAAAGCGTATTTAATCGTCTTTCCAAAACAGTTTTTAGTTTTTGGATACATTCAGAAATATTCAAATTATTTTGATTTTATTAAAATGCGGAAATTCTAGAAAATTCGGCGGCATTTGACAGCATTTTTTTAAGCGGTATCAGTCATTTTGTAACTTAGCTAGAGGGGTTAACAAAACAGTTGTTTGGAATTTTCTTGCGAGTATAAGAGAGTACAATCAAATTTATTGGCAGTGAGAGCAGAGATCAAGTCTTTCAGTTTTCCTATGGACCCAAATTGGTGTACATGGCTACAACTGACGCTGTATTTTGTGATGTGTGTGCTAATTTGTAAACAAATCGAACCTTTAGAACACAAGTTCCAAGTTCACCAAAATGCAAAAAATGATTTTTTGATGGAATTTAATGCTTTTTCCACCAATCTTTTCTTGAAATATGAACTTGTCTCAAGTTCATATTTCATAACGATTATACAATACCAAAAAAAAAACAACAAAACTATGTCCACACCCGCCGTGGATGCTCAATCATTAATTTTTGGGGATCGCTGGCAACGGTTAATATGCACTTTTTTTTTTAAAAACCTTTTGATTCACCTTAATTACATTAAAAGGCAACTATTTGCATTGGGGGAAGTGGAAAATATTTCATTCTTAAAATTAGCTTTCGTCTTGTGAGATTGTACGCCAGAATCACAAACCATGTTACACAAACCTAGCGTAGCCGCTAAACTACTTGAAAACTGGGATGTTTTTCTTGCCTTGACGCGAGTAGGCGTTATAAAGGGGCACTTTCTTTTGTATCACAAACCATGTTATACAAAAATATTTTCCACTTCCCCCAATGCAAATAGTTGTCTTTTAATGTAATTAAGGTGAATCAAAAGATTTTTTCAAAAAAAAGTGCATATCAACCGTTGCCAGCGATCCCCAAAATTTACCGCTCAATCTTTAAAATCGCTCTCCTGAACAGTTCACCTCCAGAGATTTAGCACCTTTGTGCTACAAAGGATCGATAAATACTGAAATTTATACTTTCTCAATTGAATAACAGTGAGCAAAACTCAGATTACAATTATAAAATTCAAAATGATGTTACTTCTAAAAAATAAGCTGAAAGTAGGTATTATTTTCCAGAGTCGTAATTTTGTAGAAATCAATGGTTTATGGAAAAGACTTTAATACCTGTGTGTATTTGCCATCAACAATATCCTTCTGCCTGTTAAGGAACCAATCGGGGATCTTGTAAATACGGGGGTTAGACATCACAGTGATGATCTTATCCACCTACAAGAAAACATATTTCATTAGAATACAAATCAAAAACAGAATCAATAATATGAAATTTACAGAAATAAAAGGTGTGATTGTCCAATCAGATCGAATTTAGCTTCAGATTTGTATCAGTCGGCAATTCCTATCAAAGAATTAGGATCATCATTTTGGTATTATCATCAGTTCGTTCCAATTCATAACGATACATTGTCAACATTTTGGGAAAGTTTGCAGACAATAATGTCATGTAACTATATAATAAATGTAACTGCCTGTTTGAGGTTATAAAACCTCAAATAGGCAGTTTCGGAAATAAATTATGAGATATGCCACAGCATCACTTTTTTCGGTCGCATTTTAAGACACCGAGTCGCAGTGATAAAAAATTGAGACATATTCGATAGAATTTGAGTCATAAGTGGAATAAAATAGAGTTACTAACCTCTTCTTCGGTGCATTCACCAGCCCTCTTGTCAAGATCGACATCGGCTTTCTTCAACACTACGTTTGCGTAGCGCCGACCAATACCCTTGATGGCGGTCATGGCGAACATCACCTTGATCTTGCCATCGATATTCGTGCTGAGAACACGAAGAATGTGTTGGAACTTCTCCGGAATGACAAGCGACTGGAAGAAAACATTTTGAGGTTAGGAGGTGTTTTCATCTTATAAACAAACATAGTCGCGACGTTTTAAGTAGTCGCAGCGAATTACAACGTCAGCCTCGAGTTACGGAATGGAAAACTTTAGGTTTATATCGAATTAACGGATTTGCCGACAACAACGAAATGTACACGAACGGCATGACAAAAGTTTTGACGTTTAGGGAGGTTCGGTAAATTGGTAGAAATACAGCACTTTAATTAAACTGAACATATTTTAAAAGTTTTTAAGATATAGATAAATCGTAAATAGCGGCAGATGACGCCGATAAAAAGAAACAAACGTGAAAACTAGATATGAACCAACCATTGTCGGGCAGGCAACGAACGAAAAGAAGTAAAGGGAAGCGGATACGATTTGGTTGAACCTCAATATTCCTTTTAAATACGAAGATGATTGGCTAGCGGACTTACTATTATTTATTTTCGACCAATGATATGCCTAAAATTTCGTCCCGATCTCAATAACCATAGAAACACAGACAATGCTGTAAATATATATTGTCGATGATTGTCAAAGTGACAGCTCAATGGTTGACAACTAACTGTTGTAATATTTGGTACACAAAGTGTCGTAGAAAACGTTAAATATGTTTGGAAATAGTGAGGTCATGGACGATGATCTCCATAAAAACTTGGAAGACGATGAGGTCCAAGAAGTTCTTCGAACTGGTACGGACCTTAGGGAATATGCCCAACAGATTGACTCCGAACTTAAGATAGCAGAGCAAAAATCCATACAAGACTACTTAAAGGAAAGTGAAAATATTGCTTCTTTGCATACCCAGATTGAAAGTTGTGATAATATACTTGAAAGGATGGAAACAATGCTTTTGTCATTCCAGGTAAACTCCAGTTCATTTGTGATCTCGTAATAATTTCTGATGCCGTTCAAAATAAATGCAGCATTATGTTTTTTTCAGAACGATTTAGGAAGTATAAGCACTGAAATAATGACTCTCCAGAAGAAGTCTGTTAATATGTCTGTGCAGCTTGCAAATCGTCAAGCATTGAAGGGACCTCTTTCGTCTTTTATTGAGGATATGGCTGTTTCAGAGGCACTTATTATGTGAGTACTTAATTTTATTTGATAAGTAAATAATGATATTTAATAATGTAGTAATTTTTTATGTATAAATTATAACTCTGATTTCAAAGTTTACTTACAAAGAAGATTTCAATGCACAGCGTGCATTTTATTTTGATTTTGAATTACGTTTTATTTCTTTTCAGTGGTATTATGGACATTCCTGTGACAGATAAAGAATTCATGGTACAGTTGATTAGTCTCAATCAAAAAATAAATTTTGTAAGAGAACAAAGTTTCAAGGAGACACGCTCGGCCAATGACGTTAAAGACATTTTAGAAAAGCTTAAAATAAAGGCAATGGCCAAGATAAGAACATACCTCTTGGAGCAAATCTATAAATTCCGCAAACCAATGACAAACTATCATGTGCCCCAAAACGCCATGCTTAAATATAAATTTTTCTTTGAATTTATCTTAGCCAATGAAAGAAACGTGGCTCAGGAAATATGCAACGAATACATTGATACAATAAGCAAAGTCTACTTTTCATATTTTAAAACTTATACCTCGAGACTAAATAAACTGCAGTTTGAAGAAGCAGCAACTAAAGACGACCTCATGGGAGTGGAAGACACGGCTGCCAAAGGATTCTTCCACAAAACAACCCTGAAGAATAAGAGTACTGTGTTCACAATTGGAAACCGAGGAGACGTTTTGGCGCAGCAGTTAGAAGCACCCATCATAGTACCGCACGCACAACTCAAAAATAAGGTAATAATTGCAATGTATTTGCAATTTCTTCTTGCTGTTATTTCAATTCTGTCTAACTATGCTCAGTCCTCGGCAAACCAGAAGAGTTCTTCTACACCTTAAACACCACTCCACTAGTGTTGGGTAGGACATGACATCAGGATGAGTTTGTATGAGGTACTCAAATATCGAAATGAGGTGTTGAGGTGTCCCACCTCGTTTGAGGTGAGGTGTTACAAAATATTTTCGCTTGCGGGGGGGTGGGGGGGCTAGAGAATTTCAGGGAAGGTGTTTTTTTACATCAGCTCCACAAAAATTCCCCTAAGACCCTATGTCATCTTTGGGGATGCTTATTAATCCATCCCTCTAGTGGTGCAAGGCGTAAGGCCGGAGAAAAAATGGATATTTAAAAAAGTCCTACCCTCCCACCCCCCCCCCCCCCCCTTCCTCTCACACCTCCTTCCACCCTCTCCCCCCCCCATCCACCACCTCTGATCCTCCCCCTGCACCCCCCCTCTGATCCACCCTCACTAACTCCTCCACCTCATCTCAACACTCCCTCAACCGGTTGGAGCTGTTGGGACTTTTGTGCGGTATTCACATAACAATCAGCGCCCTTGAGGCGATTTTTCACAAAAACGGCGCTGTATAAATCATCCAAGTATTGTTATTAAAAATATATATATTTTTTTTTGGAGCAGTTGGTACGCTTGTGCGGTATTCACTTAACAATAATTTAGAAAAAAAAATTCGGAGCAATTGGGACGCTTGTGCGGTAATTTACATTAAAAAAATAAATATTTTTTTTGGAGCAGTTGGTACTCTTGTGCGGTATTCACTTAACAATACAAATTTTAAAATCAAAAAAATATTTAGAAATTTTTTTGAGCCTTCGCAAGGGTCCCTTGCGAAGTATTCACATAACAATAATTTACAATAAAAAAATATTAAAAAAAAAAATTTTTCGAGCAGTTGGTACTGTTAATAAAATTTAGAATTCAAAAATTTTTTTTCGGAGCAGTTGGGAGGCTTGTGCGGTAATTTACAATAAAAAAATATTTTTTGGAGCAGTTGGTACTCTTGTACGTAATTACATACGTAATAATAATACATAATTTTTTATTGTATCAGATAGAAAAGAATTAGCTTTGATCCCAAAACATATAAATATTTGAAAATAAGTATATTAGATAACGTAATAAATAAACTGCCAGTGAACCGTAGGATATTTAGGTAAATAAATACAATATAAATTTTTCCTTTTGTGAGGACTTCAGTAACCAAGGTAAACAACTATATTTTGAGATTACGTTGAAATATATTTTGTAGGTAAATTTAATTATATATTTTATTTTGATAACATTATTCTACAATATAATATATATTATAGATTTGTAGTATTGAAGGAAAATATTTAATTTGGAGATATTGAAAACTATTTGTTGACACTAGGTAACGACGACAGTTGCTTGGTTACTGGAATGTAGGAATTAATAATAATTAATAAATCATTTCCAAGTTGTTTTGAAAGGTGACACAATGTCATTTTCAACCAACGGAAATGAAAATGGGTTTATTATGTCATCTATACAGATGAACATTGATAATCTGAGACCCCAAAAAACAAAAGCAGGTATTCCTAGGCAGCGTATGAAATGGACGAACGATGTCAATATGTTCATCGTTCGTTCATATTTTTATGTAACTAAACTAGAAACAGATATGTTATTGTATAGGAAAAAATTACATTTACTTTTCTCACAAAATTATCCGGTTGCCCAAGTAAACGAACAAAGATTAGCTGACCAAAAAAGGTCAATTTTCAAAAATAATTTAATTCCTTTAGTAACATTAAATCAGATAAGAAAAGAAGTAGCAGATAGATTGCAATTGGAGAATAATTTAGATCAAATTAATACGAGTAGTAATGTTATATTAGATGCATTGAATGAAGATAGTTTAGATAATATTCTAGTAGAAGAATCCAATGATATTAGAGTAGATTCAAATAACTTAGACATTATTCATAATCTTAGGGAAATCAATATTGCAAATTTAAACTTACTAGATGATAATGTAATAGAATTAGCTAACTTGCTTCAAAATAATATAAATAGATATATAGATATAGAGCCCACAGTTAGACCAAAATTACCAAAATTGCATACGTCAAAGAAATTATCTAAATTAATTTCTGAATTAAATAATTTAATTTTACCAAAAATAATATTTGACGATATTAGTTTTTTAGATCTTCATACAATAGTGTACGCTAGTGCTATCACTATATGTAATAAGTTAGGAGTTAAATTAATGTCCTCTGATGATAGATCATATAGTTATAGTAAACCAGAATGGCAGATTAGATTAGAAAATGATGTAGTATTTTTAAGAAGTAGTATAGCTAGAGTAATTGAATATAAAAATGGAAATAGAAGTAGGAATATTTTGAGATATGTAGATGAAATTGGGAGAAAATTTGGTTATAGCATTGGTAGTAATAATAATGAAAATATAATCAATGATTTATTAGATTTATTAAAACAAAAATTAGGTGTAAAAGCTAGTAGATTAAAAAGATATAATTATACGTATAATAAAATAAATTATAATAGATTATTTCAGAAAAATGAGAAAATATTTTATTCCAAACTTGACGATAAACAGAATATTATTTTGAATAATAATATTCCGTTGCCATCTGAATCAGATATGCGCGATTTTTGGACAAACATTTGGAGTAAAGATATAAAACATAATGAGGCAGGTAACTGGATAGAAAATGAAGAACTCAATTGTTCAGACATTGAACAAATGAGTTTTTCTGATATATCGGTTGAATTGTTAGCCAAAATAATAAAAAATACTCATAATTGGAAAGCCACGGGTTGCGATTGGATACATAATTTTTGGTACAAACGTCTAACTACTTTACATCCTCTTTTTGCAAAAAATCTTTCAAAACTTGTCAGAGAACCTCAAAATTTTCCTAATTTTCTAACTAAGGGCATTACTTATATGTTGCCTAAAAGCGAACATATTAATAATCCCTCTCAATATAGACCCATTACATGTCTACCGACAATATACAAAATTTTAACCTCTTGTTTGACAGATTTAATATATACTCATTTGGATGAAAAAAATATTTTATCTGAACAACAAAAAGGTTGTCGCAGAAAACATATGGGATGTAAAGAACAGTTAGTTATTGATTCTGTAATTTTAAAACAAATTCAAAATCAAAAGCGTAATTTACATACTTGTTATATAGATTATCAAAAAGCTTTTGATAGTGTCCCGCACTCGTGGCTAATCAAAATATTAAAAATATATAAAGTTAACCCAATTATAATTAGCTTTTTGAAAAATATTATGTCCTTTTGGAATACAGATTTGCTAGTTAATTTAAAAGGTAAGAAAATAGTAGTACCGGGCATTTCAATAAAAAGAGGGATTTTTCAAGGAGACTCATTGAGCCCTCTTTGGTTTTGCTTAGCATTGAATCCCCTTTCTAAAATGTTAATTAAAAGCAAGTTTGGAATAAAAATTAAGGGTAATACAAGAGAGAGAGTAGTATAGTTTCACATCTATTATATATGGATGATATAAAATTATTTTCAAATTCTGAATCAAATTTAGAGAAAATGATTAAGGTAGTTAAAATTTTTTCAGATGATATTAAAATGACTTTTGGTTTAGATAAATGTAAAACTATCCATATAGAGAAAGGCAAAATTGTAGATGGAGACGAGGGTATATTTAGAAATTTCAAAATTCAAAGTATGAAAGGGGATGAGGTTTATAAATATTTAGGATACCCGCAATCGAATAGATTAGATCACACAGATTAAATTTCAAACTAGGATCAGAAAAATTTTAAAATGCAATCTATCTGCTAAAAATTTAGTAAAAGCAATAAATACTTGGGCAATACCTCTACTAACGTACTCATTTGGCACAATTAAATGGTCCAATACAGATTTAGATAGTTTAGAACGATTAATTAGAACTACGTTAACAAAATTTAATTGCCATCATCCAAATTCAGCTATAGAACGAATTAATTTACCTAGAAATTTAGGAGGTAGGGGTGTAGTCAAAATAACATCTTTGAAACACAATCAGGTAGAAATGCTTAGAAATTTTTTCCATAGGAAAGCTAATAGCTCAGAAATGCACAAAATAATTTGCAAGGCAGATAGAAATATTACACCTTTAAATTTATATGACGAGAATGCCAACATTCTTATAAATACTAACGAGGAATTATTAGATTCCTGGTCAAATAAAATTATTCACGCAAAACACTTCAATTATCTCAACCAAACGTATGTTGACAAACTTTCGTCAAACAAATGGTTGAGTATTGGAGAGTTGAGTGCAGAAATAGAAGGATTTATGCTTGCCATTCAAGATAGAGTCATTAATACTAAAAATTATAGAAAGCATATAATCAAAGATATAAATCAAATTGATGATTTATGTAGAAAATGTTTGGCTTTTCCCGAAACTATAGAACATATTATATCGGGATGTTCTATATTAGCGCCTTCCGAGTATACATTTAGGCATAATCAGGTTTTAAAAATAATTCACCAAAGTTTGGTAATTAAACATAACTTGATTGACTGCCGTAATATAGTACCATATTATGAATATGAACCAAATTCATTTATAGAAAATGAATTTTATAAAATATATTATGATAAAACTATACTAACAGACAGAACAATTAGTCATAATAGACCTGATATAGTTTTACATGACAAAATTAAAAAAATAACTTATATCATTGATGTAGCTATTCCAAATTCCTGTAATATTCAAAAAACTATTTCTGAAAAAATAAGAAAATACACAGATTTAGGAAATGAGATTAAAAGAATTTGGCATTCTCGGACTATAAAAATATTACCATTTGTAATTTCGGCCACTGGCATAATACCTAGGAATCTGATTCAAAATTTAAGCATATTAGATTTGTCAAAGAATTTGTATATAAAAATGCAAAAATCAGTCATTTTAAATACATGTAGGATTACAAAGGATTTTTTAAATATTTATATTGAGGGATCGGTAGGATTTATAGGTTCAATTAGAAATGCCACAGAGCCGAACCCTCTGATATGAAAATATCTGGAGTCGGTGAATTATATTCCCATTTGGTCTCTAGTAGGTTGACATGTTGTTCTTGTATTGTTTTGTATTTATAATACTTATATAGTGCAATTGCATAGCGTGGATTCACTGGATGATCATTTGGGGAAGTGTGTGAAAGGGTTTAGTTTTTCCTTCTTTTTTTTTTTTTTTTTTTTTTTTTTTTTTTTTTTTTTTTTTTTTTTTTCTTTTTTTTGGGGGAAAATTTAACCCGGACATTTAAATCTGGTGCGTTAAAAAATAATATAAAATAAAAAATATGACTTTTGTGCGGTATTCACATAACAATCAGCGCCCTTGAAACGATTTTTCACAAAAACGGCGCTATATAAATCATCCAAGTATTGTTATTAACAATAAAAAAAATATTTTTAAATATTTTTTATTTGGAGCAGTTGGTACGCTTGTGCGGTATTCACTTAACAATAATTTAGAAAAAAAAATTCGGAGCAATTGGGATGCTTGTGCGGTAATTTACAAAAAAAATATTAAATTTTTTTTGGAGCAGTTGGTACTCTTGTGCGGTATTCACTTAACAATACAAATTTTAAAATCAAAAAAATATTTAGAAATTTTTTTTGAGCAGTTGGGACCCTTGCGCAGTATTCACATAACAATAATTTACAATAAAAAAATTTAAAAGTTTTTTTTTTCGAGCAGTTGGTACTGTTGTGCGGTATTCACTTAACAATAATTTAGAATTCAAAATTTTTTTTTCGGAGTAGTTGGGACGCTTGTGCGGTAATTTATAATAAAAAAAATATTTTTTGGAGCAGTTGGTACTCTTGTACATAATTACATACGTAATAACAATACATAATTTAAAATAAAAAATATTTAGAAAAAATAAATTTTTTTGAGCAGTTGGGACTCTTGTGCACTGTTCACATAACACTAATTTACAATAAAAAATATAAAAAAAAAAAAATTGTGAGCAGTTGGGACGCTTGTGCGGTATTCACAATATATGTGAATGGCTCACCCCAACCACCTCACGGTTCTAATACAAAAATGTCATACAATACACCAACCATCTCATACCTCACCTCATATTTGTCCCATACGTGGCAACGTGACATGAAATGTAGTCCAATACATCAACCACCTCACACCTCACCTCATATTTGTCCCATACGTGACATGACATGAATGTAGTCCTATAAACCAACCACCTCACACCTCAACTTTGTCCCCCCTTCATATTTGTCCCATACGTAACATGACATGAATGTTGTCCAATAAACCAACCACCTCACACCTCATATTTGTCCCCCCTTCGTATTTGTCCCATGCGCGACAACGTGACATGACATCTGTAGTAATACAAAGAAAAAGAGTTGGTACAAATACATTTTGTGAGGTGGGGGGACATTTTACGTGTTTGCATGGGACATTTGAGGTGCCTCTTGTATGAGGTACTCAACACTACACTCCACTGAACAATGTTCCTAAGTCAAGTTTTCAATTTGGGAGACATTTATTGGTAATTGGGTAAGGTGTGTTCAGGTCTTGGCGGCGGATTCGCCTGCTTACCTGCTACGTGGCGGGCTGTATTGGGAGAGGTCAGTTTAGAGAGATCCTTTAACCACTCCAGCTGCTCTCTCGACCCATCGCCTTGCATCGAAGTGGGAGGGATGGATTTGTATGTCCGTCACTGCTGAACACACTGACCCCAGATTCCTTTCTAGAACTTCGTCCCCTCCCTTTCTTTAAAAAGATCCTCAACACAGCGTCCCCTAAGATGGCATAGGTTCTGAGGGAAATTATTTGCCTTTGGGACTCCTGTGTGGAAATAAAGTTTTAAAAAAGTTAAGATAATCTTCTACTTTTTAAATTAAAAAAAAAGTTTTACCAGAAGAACTAGGAGGGTAGTGCAATCCCAGTCTGCCATTTTACATATGATTAGAGATGGCAAAATTTAGCATTAATTTTCAGATTTTTTAGCATTAACAATTGGAAATTTAGCGTTTTATAGCATTTTGAGGCATAATTTAGCGTTTTGTAGCAAAATAGAAAAAAATGTATTTCCTGAATGTTTTTAGCGCATATTTTAAGTATTTTTGGTAAAATATATGTTTAACCTTCATTTGCAAGTATTTCCATGTGAAAGATTATACATAATTAATTTTAATATTAAATTAATAAGGAAGGAAACTCTAAGTATGGGTCGAACACAAACACAACTAATGCAGATTGCGATTAACATCAATAGGCGTAATTTATTTCGCACAATTTGTGTAATGTCAAAAAGCAATTTTAGCCTACAGTACAAAAATATTAAATATTTACACATAAAATAGTAACAAAATTGTAAAGAGGTAGGACAGGCTTCCAAAAATGAAATAAAGTAGGCATATTTGAAATACAGGTAAATACAAAAAACAATGGAAATGGAACCTTACTGATTGAATGATAGCATTGCATATTATTCTCACATATTATTTTAATACCCGGTATTTTCGGGAAATTCACGCCTATTTCGCTAAATAGAATAATTTAGCTGAAATACGGCCAAAATCACGTTTTTCGCTATTTTTTCGCGTTTTTAGTTAAAACGAAATTTTGCCATCTCTACATATGATATATATATATATATATATATACACTTTGGGAGGCGGGAATGGGTACCGCCGCCCGAGAACCATTTATTGGATAACCAACACCTCTGCCATAGGTCACCCCGAGTGGCTCGCTACAGGGGGTTTAGCAGGGGTGCCCGGGTTCATGGGTGAGGCTTGTCTGGATCTGGTGGCAGATGACCTGGACACTGAACCCTAGATTCCTACCCACCCCTCTTACCCTTTCCTTCCCAGAACATCCTCTACTTCATTTCCTTAAAAATACTTTCCACACGGCATCCCTAAAGATTACATAGACCCTATTGTTTTGAATTGTTTTCCTCAGGGCCTCCTGTGTGGAGTTAATGTTAAAAAAAATACACTCCTTCCCCTTTAATTCATCATCATCATCACTATTGGCTCTACAACCTCTGGTGGGTCTTGGCCTCCTCAAGAGTCTTCCTCCACTCATCTCGGTTTTGTGCCAGCTCTCTCCAGTTTAGAAGCTCCAAGATTGATATGTCTTTGAGGACGTTGTCGCTCCATCTTAGTCTTGGTCTTCCCAGGCTCCTTCGCCCTATTGGTCTTGAGTTCAGCAGGGACTTTGGTGCTTGATGCTCGGTCATTCTCTCCACATGACCCAGCCACCGAAGTCTTCCCAATTTTATAAATTTTGCAACGTTTTGCTCCTTAAACAAAGTATAGAGCTCATTGTTTAACGTCTGCGCCAAAATCCATTTTCTAGAACCGGTCCGAAGATGCGCCTCAAAATTTTTCTTTCAAAAACGTCCAGTGCTCGCTCATTCCTCTTAGTTAGTACCCAAGTCTCAGCTGCGTACGCAAGTACTGGTCTGATAAGTGTTTTGTACACTAATATCTTTGTGTTTCTGGACAGCAGTCTGGACTTTAATTGGTTTTGTAGGTGGAAATAACACTATGCGCTTCTGCGGTTTTGTAGGTGGTAATATCACTATGCGCTTCTGGATCTCCTCTGTGGTATTATTGTCGTTTGTTATCAGGTAGCCTAGGTATGTGAATCTTGGTACCGTTTCGAAATTTTGGTTTCCACATGAGAGAGTTGGGATTTGTTCGGTGCATCCTACAGCCATGTATTTGGTCTTTTGCTGGTTTACTTAATTACCAACTCCTTCAATTACCAACCAGTTATTATTGAACTCTCAGGATTGTAGCACTTAAGATTGTCAGTGTAGCGGTGGCCTTTTTCTGTCAGAAAAACTAGCTTTGTAAATATTGTTATATTGATCTAGCTTCTTATTTATAGGATGTTAATTTTATTTCAGTACCCATACGAATCATTATTCCGAAGTCTCCAATATGCGCTTGTGGATAATGGATGCCGGGAATACTTGTTCTTAGCTGAACTATTCCATGTTAAAGGTTCACAGGCTCAGGAACTCTTTGACAGAGTACTCGGGAGAACATTGTCTTTAATGATTGTAAGTATCTTATTATTTCGTTATATTATTTTTTAATGTGAATACCGCTCAAGAGTCCCAACTGCTCTCAACTGTAGATCAAGTGAGACTATGGCATCCCCACGGCTGAAGGTAGCGTGGAGGGGAAGGAGATGGAGAAGAAGGTGGGGAAGTATCTGGCTATTCAGATCTAATACCAACATGCCTAATACCATTTCAAGTAACTTAAATTCTGAATGGTGGTCTTTCGCCAGAGCATTACCGAGAGCATAATCCACTCTGGAACATGCCGCAAATATGCTATAGTTTTAAAATTAATTAACTGCAACTTACGGATTCATAGTCAAGAGCCTTTCCCCTCGACCACGGAGGCTGTCTTATAACTGAATGATGATGATGAATACCTACATATTTAATTTTTTATAAGAAAAATTCTCTTTTTATAACTTTTGAAGGTTATTCCCATCAACGTAATATATCATTGAAGAAGAAGATAACAATAATAATCTAAACGAAAATATGAAAGAGAACAAGACACAGAAAACAGAAAAAAGGGTAGTTGCCCATAATATGGAAAAATAATTAGTTGAAGATAATATTGTTAATTCTAAATTTGAAATATGAGATTGACTATTTTTTTTTTTTTAATTTTTTTTTTTTTATATTAACTCCACACAGGAGGCCTTGAGGAAAATAATTTCCCTCAGGGCCTATGTCATCTGGGATGCTGTGTGGAGGGTCTTTTTGAGGAGAGGAAGGAACGAACATTGGTCTTGAAGAGACCTATGTTGTAGGAAGGAGGAAACACAGAGGCCAGCAAATCATTCCACAGCCGAGCTGTTGAACATAAGAACGAGTCGAAGAAACGACCCGTTCTCATGTGACAAATGTCAACCGTGTACAAATGTTGGGCACGCGTTTGGCGTGTTTCCCGACTATGCACCGGTGCCGAAGGGATCAATGATGCTAGTTCCTCGGAGCATCTTCCATTGTAATACCGGTAGAACAAGGATAGCATTCCCACCCGACGCCTGTGCTCTAAAGATTGCAGTCCGTCTGTTAAGATGGGAGAATCTATCAAACAGACCGCCCGTTAGCGAAATTGGTTAACGCGCACGTCCCGGTTAGACGAGAGGTCTGGGTTCGAGGCCCAGTTGCGACCATTGTCTTTTTTCTGTTTTCCGTGTCTTGTTCTCTTTCATATTTTCGTTTATATTATTATTGTTATCTTCTTCTTCAATGATATATCTACATATTTGTTTATTCTTGTAACATGTTCACATAGATTTTATGTTAAAATGTTTCTTTTTACAGAAAACAATGGAAGCTTATGTTCTGGAATGTTACGATAGCATAGCCTTGTTTTTAAGCATACAATTAATATTAAGATATCAACTGATGTGTCACAAAAGAGCCGTACCAGCCTTAGACAGGTAAGAAACAAAGTTCTAAAGACATCAAATTAATGGTTTTTTAGTGCATTCAAAAGTTCCAATGCATTTCATTTTTGACACAAATTTAAATGTTACTATTTCAGGTATTGGGATTCGCTACAATCAGTTATTTGGCCGCGTTTAGAATATGTCTTTAAGTTGAATATTCAAAGTGTGAGGGATTGTGACCCAACTAAGTTTGTGAATAAAGAAATGGGACCGCACTATGTAAGTTAAACATATTAATTTATATTTTTGTGTTACATTAATGTGACCATAAGGAAAAATTCCTATGGTTTTTTGTGATCCATGGTTATGTTCAAAGTGTTGCCATTTTTTGATGATTTAGTACCGCCCCAAAATATTATTTCTTCTGTAATGGCAACTATCTGTGTGAAATTGTAAGCAAGAAAATGGTGATTGTGTGAAGCAAAGGTTTTTTATATAATGGGTTCCGACATATTTTCCTTATGGAATATTTATATAATATCAATTTTTTGTAAGGTTCGCTAAACTTAACAATTAATATCTAAACTGTCAACACCCATACTCGTGTATATATCAAATTTTAATTCCAATTTTATTCCAATTTTATTATTCTATTCCAATTTTCGCTAAGGAGTAAATCGTGGTCAGAACTATTTGGAATTACAAATCCAGATGATGCCTGGACATACTTTATAAATTACCTACAAACTACCATTAACCAACAAACTAATATTACTGTAAAACATGTACCTAATAACATTTTACCAATTAAGCCATGGGTAAACCACACTATTATTAAATCTATTCGTAAACGTAACAAGCTCCACAAAAAAGTTATTAATAATCCTTACGATATACAACTTCAAAACTTTTATAAAAGATATAGAAACATATGTACCCAAATAATAAGAAAGGCCAAAGAGATATATTACAAACAGAAAATAGAAAATTGTAATAATGATCCTAAAAAAATTTGGAAAACACTTAAAGAAGCCACTCATTCTCAACCTAATCCTATAAATGACTTGAAACAACTCACTATAAATGATAAAATAATTAGTTTTTCTAGTAATCCCAATATTATTGTTAATCATGCAGACCAATACTTTTCAAAAATTGGTGAAGAACTTGCAAAAAATATCGGTGAAAGTTCTCCCAATTCCAGCACACAAGGCTGTAATACAAATTGGCCCAAAAACTTGAATTTTAGTCTAAAACAAATTTCGAATGAAGATACTCATTAAAGAACTCATCTTCAACTGGCTTGGATGATATTTCAAATATTACCTTAAAAAAACGTTTTACCAGAAATCACCATTCCCCTTACAAATCTCATTAACTTAAGCATCGCAAAAGGCCAATTCCCCGATAAACTTAAACACGGAATCATAATTCCAATACATAAAGGAGGCCCTAAAGCGGATATAACTAACTATCGTCCAATAACATTACTAAATTCACTATCCAAAGTCTTTGAAAAAGCAATTAACTTTCAATTAGTTGAATACCTTGAAAAAAATAATATATTATCCCACAACCAATTTGGCTTCAGGAAAAATAAAGGCACCTCCGATGCCATTGCGACAGTTACAGATTTTTTAAATGAAAACTTAGACATTGGATCAAAATGCATGTCAATATTCCTAGACCTATGCAAAGCATTTGATACTATCTCACATTCCAAACTAATACAAAAACTATCAAACACTGGAATAAATGGGAATGAACTTAGTATTATTCGAAATTACCTTTCAAACCGTAAACAAAGTGTAAAAATCAACAACTGCCTCAGCAATCAACTGCCAATTAGTTTTGGCGTGCCTCAAGGAAGCGTCCTGGGTCCCACGTTATTCCTAATTTACATAAATGAACTGTGCAATCTGCCTATTGATGCCGAAATCGTTAGTTTCGCTGATGATACGATTCTCCTCTTCAAATCAAGTAACTGGTATGATGTTTACATAAAAGCAAACAGGGGCATAGCTATTGTTAAAAGATGGTTAGACAATAAAACACTAACAATGAATGTGTCTAAAACTAAATATGTACATTGAATTTAGTATTAATCCGTCCCTAAGTAACCCAGAAAATAATATTCAAATATGTGCTTGCCCCCTGTCAAAAGCTAATATATGTGATTGCCCTATCTAGAATGTGTTACAAAAATCAAATACTTGGGTATTATTTTTGACAGTAATTTAAAGTGGAAAGAACATATTATCACTTCAGCAAACAAACTTCGAAAATCTATTTACCTTTTTAGACAAACTCGCAACTTTCTTAACTTGAACCAATTCAAAACAATTTACTATGCACTATGTCAATCTCAAATCGAGTATGGTATCATAGCCTGGGGAGGAGCAAACGCTGCCGCCATTGATCCGATCTGTAAAGCCCAGAAACTAATTATAAAGATTATTCTAAAACTACCGATCACAAGCAGTTTGGATGAAATCTTTAGGAGAATCGGTGTTTTGGACATTAGACAACTTTATGCCAAAAATATACTAATTTATCTATTCAAACATAGAACTGTTTTTGACAATATCCAAACTGTTCGTGATACGAGAACCAAAGGGCAAAATCTCTTACTTATCCCTTTCGCCAAAACAACGTTTGGTCAAAGAAACTTCAGGTACTTTGCAACAAAACTTTATAATACACTTCCACTGACCATTAGACAGCACACTAATCACGTAAAATACAAAACAGATACCAAGTTTTGGATCACTACCAAAGACAGATCATATATCAACAATATTTTTAGAACCTCCTAATGCATGCTAACCCATTGATACGATGCTGATTGTCCTTGTACTTTTACTTTAAATGTAAATAACATTGTCGTTGTTATCCTTTATAAACTATTCTTAAACTATTTATGTTAAAATGCGCCTGCTCTCAACACAGGAACTCCTAGTGAGACAGACACAGCATAATTACCTATGTAACATAAAAATATAAAGATTACAATAAAAAAAATAAAAAAAATTCAGGTTTGCGCTGTGATGGGAATCAAACTAATAACCGGGCAATTTAATGTCACTTGCGAAGACCATTACACTGCAGACTGTTTATGCACCACTTGCTTTTATTAACCATTTACCATTCAATAAAAAAAATTTCAGATCACCAGGCGTTATGCAGAATTTTCAGCAGCACTAGTGGGCCTGAGTGAACAATTTCCTTCGGAAATATTAAGTTCTTTATTGCTGGCCCTGCAAGACGAGGTCCACTGTTTTATACTACGCATGGCCGCCATATTCCCACAGAGGGCTCACCAGCTCATATTCCTCATAAACAACTACGACATGGTGCTGGGGGTGCTCATGGAGCGGACCAGAGACAACTCCAAGGAAGCCGAGAGCTTCAGAGAACAGTTGCAGGCCCGGAGCAATGAATATGTAGAGGAGATATTAAGTCCACACTTCGGTGGGTTGATGCAGTTCGTCAAGGAAGGAGAGCAAATGATAGAGCGGGGACAGTTGGAACAACTAAAAGCTCAGGAAAGGAAAAGTCTCGCTCTCGTCGCTTCCTTCTCGGCCGAGTGGAAAAAGCGATTAGAAGTCATTAACCGTGAAGTATTACTGTCCTTCCCTAATCTGGTTACCGGTTCGGGACTGCTCCAACTAGCTTTAACCTCACTCGTCCAATATTATCACCGCTTCCATAAACTCTTGACACCGAATGCGAGAACCCAATTAGTCAATATTCATGTGATCATGGTAGAACTGAAAAAATATAAAACTAACTATTAAATTGGTTTTGATGCATTAGTTAGTTAATTATGTAATTTTTAAATGTCCAGAGGATTTTAAATCCATTTTTTGTGACCGTGGCAATATGAAGTTGTGTTCTTTTAATTTAAGGCCTGTTACGTAAACGTGGAAGTTGAGAGGTAAAAATGTTTCAATTATACAGACACTAAGGTCCAGACGATGAGATTCACGTCTGTTAGCAAAAATTGGCGTGCAATTAACAAAATTGTGGATGTGATTTTGAATGCAGTTTCAACTAAATTGCAAGAAGAAACATAACTCGGCAAATCATCTGTTAACCCTAGATAACTAAACTGTTTTCATTGTTTCATTGTAACTACACTTTCGTCGAGTGGACTACGCAATAAAACACTAGAAATAAATCAAAAATATTTAATTAAGATAGGAACTTGTTATATGGCACAAAAGTAAGGTTTATAATGAACAAATTAATATTAAAATGTCAGTCTACACAGTGACCACACATGTCA
The DNA here is from genome assembly GCA_917880885.1 of Limnephilus marmoratus. Lineage (NCBI taxonomy): Eukaryota > Metazoa > Arthropoda > Insecta > Trichoptera > Limnephilidae > Limnephilus > Limnephilus marmoratus. The sequence goes on along the minus strand of OU862909.1, from coordinate 40,115,843 downwards.
ACATTATGTGGACAACAAATATCATTTCTACATCGGGTGCAATGGTGTTTGGTCATCCTCCGGGCCTTGGATGGACACAGGTAGCAAATAGATGGAATCGGAGCTTCTATTGTAGAAGATTCGCCAAGAATATCAATAAATATAAGAATATATTAATGTACCTACCTTAACATTAAAAATTGTTTTTATAACTAAACTTTCGTCCAGCAGACGACGAGATGGTCACAGGGCACATCCTAGTATGTGTCTGGCCGCAAACGCGTCACGTGCTGCACTGTTTACTCAAATTAGGAAGGTAATGAAAGAGTCAAGGTCGAGGAGCGGGGGGAAGTAGGTGATTTTCGAATTTCGCCGAGAAGCGCATCGTCGCCTCAATGAGCGATTAGTCTAGGGTTAATGTCAAGCAATTGCAATGGGAAAAAACATTTTTGAGTGCTTCTCATATATAGGTTTCCAAGTACTTAATTAATGCACATACGGAAACATACTATGTATTGAAAATGTTTCACCTGTACAGCAAAAAGGCATGGCTTAAATTTAAAAAATTTACCTAATATCTTCAGGTATATCAAATAAATTAATGGGGGATACTGCAATTCATTCATTCCACTAGGTTACATTGGCAAAATGATTGTAAAAATCATACTTCTCTGTCAGCGTTCGCAAAATCATCTCGAGAGTAAAGAACAAGCAATTTTTTTTTTAAATCATCGATAATCTAGTGAAACTGTGAAAATTGACCATGCAATAAATAAAATCAAAATAAATTAATTTTCCAAAAGTAATCCATTCCAGAAGCATATGCTCAAAGTGGTTCAAAATGCACTTGCACAATATGGGTTCTATATCTTTACTGCTCTAACTCACGCTTTGCCATTATTAGCGTAATCTGTCTCGCTCATGTCACCGTTCCAGCAGGCCAAGCAGTTCCCCTAGTACGGGATAATAAAGTTTTGTGCACATCAAAATAATGGGCTCATTTGCGCTTGCATGGTAGTCATATACTAGAAGATACCTCAAATGACTGGTGGGAATTATGACTGATAACGGGAGCATTCGTACTTTCATATATGATGGCTGGGGCACGGATGTCGTTCAAAGTTATGAAGACTGAAGGCAAGCAGTGAAATGTGCAATTGCTGTACAGGGTCTCAAAGACGATCTCTGGTCTCTTCATGTTGTGATAAATCACATAATGTTAAACCTCTCATACTTTCTCAGGTTATTATAGTGAATGGGCTGCCTTAGCACTATGTAATATTATTTCTGAAGTTGATATATATTCATGGGGTGAGGTTTGGTCTTGGCGGTGGCTGCGTCTGCCCACCAGCTGCATGGCAGGCCGGATTGGGAGGGAATTATTGAGGGAGTCCCTTTGACTTTTCCAGCCATACTCTCTCAGGACATTGTTATGCACCACAGTGCGAGGGATGGATTCATACGTCCGTCACTCCTGGACACTCTGATCCCCAGATTCCTACCCATCCCTCGTACCCTTTTCCTTCCTAGAACTTCCTATCCTTCCTTTCCTAAAAATATCCTTCCCAAAGATGACATAGGCCCTGAGGGGAATTATTTGTTAAAAAGATGTATAAGCTTTAGGCATTCCCTTTTTTTTTGTTCATATCCAACTTGAAATTATTGTATCATGTAACATTTATCATGAAATATATTTATTTAATTGACAATCATGTTATTCATTCAATAAACAACATATTGTTACATTTATTGTATATACTTTCTTTCCGTGATCACATTAATAATATTGTAAATAAATCATTTAAACTACTCGGCTTCATTCATAGAATTACCTCTGACTTCAAACATGTAAGTACACTTAAAACTCTTGACTGTTCGCTGGTTCGCCCTCACCTTGAATATGCTAGTGTCATTTGGTCTCCTTTCTATGCTGTCCACATTTGTCACATCGAATCCGTACAACATCATTTCCTAAGAGGAATTGCTTGGAGGTTGGGTCTTGAAAGAGGCAAATACTCATGATGAAATTGAACACATTTTAAACATTTCTTCTTTAGAAAAACGTAGAAAGGACTCCGATCTAATTTGCATATTTAAAATTATCAACAGTATTACTGGTACACCTGCATTGTTACAACTCATCCAGTTTAACATCTGTAATGAAGTGCTGTTCCTTAATCAACATTCTACTAATTATGGATACCATTCTCCCTTATCCAGAATGTCGAGACTTGTTAACGCAAGTCAAAGCATTGATTTTTTTGGTGTAAAACTAAATGACTTTCGGCAGTCGATACGCAATACTTAAATGCTTCTTCATGCTTTGACTTGTAGTGTCTCTATATGTACTTTTTACATTTTATATTGTCATTGCTATTCATTTATATGTGCTCTCCCTTCACTGTCATCTCTGTTTTTTTTATTCATGTTATTATTATGTTTTTAACTCTCGACAGGCCAAGATGCCAAACATGACGTCCGTAACCGTGGGGGTCGGCTGATGACCCCATTTTTTTTTTTTTTTAAACCAAAGAAAACACGTTTTTCTTTTTTTAATGTATTTTTTTTTTGTTATTTATGTTTTTGCAGGGAATATTACCTACCTATATTTGACAAAATATTTTTTCCTGCGATGAACGATTTTTTCACATTTTTTTTTAAATGTATTATGTATTAATCCTTTGCACAGGAATACCTAAAATACTAAAAATATATTTCATGTATTTAAGTAGATATATAAGGATAGTTATTTTGGGGTCTACCTTCGGCCCCAGTTGGCTGCGGGAGAGTTAATGGACTGTTGTCCGTAAATTAATAAATAAATAAATAAGGAATTGAATTCATTGAAGTCCAAGTCCAGGCGCGTACAAGTACAGTCCAGTCCAAGTACAAGCAACTTTAGTTGCGGTGACAGTTGGCAACTATTTAAAATATCCATGAAATATTTTAAAAAAAGGTCTCCTTAGCTTTGCATCACCTCCAAATACTGTTGCAACCAGTTGCACACAATTAAAGTTGCTCATGTGCCAGGTGCATTAAAATTATAATACTGGCGTTCGATCAATGAACTTAAAGGGTTGGAACTAACTGTTCAGAGGAATTAGTAGTAACCACTGAAAGATAATACACTAGAAACATTTTTATTTTAAAATATTTTTACATTAGGGGGCGTTCAAGTATTACGTAACGCAATTTTTGAAGATTTTTGACCCCCCCTCCCCCCCCATGTAACGCGCCGCAACGTTTTTCCGTGCCCTCCCCCCCCCTAAACGTTACGTAACGCCCAAGTGACAATTTTTACCTGAAAGTCACAAATGAGTTGCGCAAAGTACAGGAAAGTCGCTTAAATACCTTTTTTCTTGTTTTAATCGCGTTTGCGGTAGTAAATAAAACAAGAGATTTCGAGAACGAAAAGGGTTGCCAACTTGGAAGATTTTAATTCCCTAGTTTTTATCTAAATAAAGAAAAAAATGTTACGTAACGCGTTGTTCGAACCCCCCCTCGTAACGCACAGTAACATTTCACAAGACCCCCCCCAGTGCGTTACGTAATACTTGAACGGCCCCTTAGCTGGGGTACCGGCTTCGCTCAGGGAGTTGATATGAGATTGATCGGATGTTCAAACCCATGACAGATCTTGCTTTATGTACCTCTACCAATGAGTAGCCCCACCAATACAAAAAAGGCTTCGAATGGTCCACAATGATCTGAGATGTTCCCAAACGTTCCTCCCAACATTCCAGAATGTTCCACGATGTTGTGGAATGCTCTCAAACGTTCTGGACTGTTCTAGAAACTTCAAATCCTTATATATTCAAAAGCACGCCCTTCAGATAAAAACGGGAACCTTCTTCACGGATGGGGGATGGAGGGCCACCACACCGTATAACTTCCTTGATCGTATCGGGACTTGTTTCTGAGTTTTAGCAGCACGCACATTGTACACTTTCTTTTATAATACATATTGATTATTATAACAAGCAAACAGTGGTTATAATTTAACAGAAGTAGGTCACTAACAGAAATAAAAATTGTACCCAAATACAAATCAATGCGTCGGGCACGCTCTTCAACTAATTTGTCGAAAACTGGCTCTGTGTTCGAGACAGAGTATAAGGTCATCTTCCAATTTTAATTTGTTTCTATACAGTAGACCCTCGGTAATCCGGCCGCTGTCCAATCCGGCACCCCCTATAATCCAACATGCCTATAACAGTATGTATGTACAAAGCATAAACATGTTTGTCTCCTAAACACAAGCAGCTGCTTTATTAGGAGAGTGATTGAAATATCGATGTTTTTATTATGTTGTGACTTGTTCGCAGCACCGTGACTTGCTCGACGAATGTGATAGTGGGCGTTCGTATATTTCTGTCGCATCGTGTAATGCATATCTACACATGTTGCAATGGATTTGGTCGATGGCAGTACTCTATAGTCCGAAAAATCATCTTATGTTTGTCAGATTACCACGGGTCAAATGTATTTCGTTTATATCGCAACAATGAAGAAAAGTGCACTTTTGCAAAGTATGATATTTATGAGAAGTGCACCCCATTTAACACAGCGACAAGCAACCCGCATGCCCATTTCTTGCAGTTCCAGGCTTTGACTAAATAAAATGTCAAAAAATTTGTAGTAAAAAAAATATGCAAGAGCTTCTGTTCTGTTTTGCAAAGGGGTTTAGCGGAAAACTTAAATCTTTCTTCAAAGTTTTTAATCAATGCTCCTTATAATACATATTTTTTAATATACAGTGGAACCCTCTTAAGAAGTTATCCAAGGGACCAGAAAAAACAAACTTCTCAGGAAAACCTATACGTGGGACCGAAAAAACCAAACTTCTTAAGCCTCGAAACTTCTTAAGAGAGAACTTCTTGAGAGGGTTTCACTGAATTTTAAAAAGACATAATTCCATTGTTATTTAAGAAACTGTACGATTAATCTGATATTTTGATAATGCCTTCCGAAAGGCAAAATTGTTGTCATGCTTAATAATAATTACACAGCAGAACTTGATAAATAAACTGCTTTTTATAAATTTAATTAAATCATAATAAGAAAACTTAAACGTACATTTTATTTAAACAAATAACATGCATTCGCTTAGTGATAGATAGAATAAAAAATATGTATTTGTGATGATTACCATTTTATTTAAGATTAAAAAAAATTTACAAAAATACATAATTCAACATTAATTGATTTTTTCCAACAAATAATTGTTGGAAAAACGCAACAAATCTAACATCTGTTTATTAATATTTAACAACTTCTTTTTTTAGAGGTTTTGATGTGAAGCAAAAGGTTATATGAATGAATGAACAAATATATACATAGTTAACTCTAGAATATTCTGATATGGGGGGCGTTACATAAATTATCAGAGGTGTTCAGAAGATATGAGTCACCCGTTATTTTTAAGCCGCCTCCATAAGCATCCTTCTTGCCCACTGTTGTTAGGAAACATGGAAAGGGATCGAATGATGGGCTTGACTTAAGGGAAAAGACAATCAGACGGTTGAGCCTTTTGTCACAGCTTCAAACCAACAAACCAGCTTTATGGAGGCAAGACAGTGAAACCCTCTAAAGAAGTTTGGTTTTTTCAGACTTTTTTGAAGACTGAATGGCCCAATTTATCCCACATGCATATATACTATTTTCCTGCTTAAGTTTATTTTATTCCGGTCACTTGGAAACACTGTTTAACGTAAGATAATTATTTCAAAAATGACCTCCGTGGCAGAGTTATAATAGTTGTAGGAATAAGTTTGACTTTATATCCAGAGTAAGGCTCCGAAAGCAACAAAGTGTAAGCATTTAAAATCTATATTTTTCAATACATTGTGTACGTAATTCACAGAATTAAAAGACAGTATGTTTACTTTTCATCCCACAGTGGAAGATGCTCGCAGTATCACCCACTGATCAACATTCAGAATCAAGACATTACTTCAAATGGCTTTATCTTTCTCCCCCCTCTACTTTCCTCTGTCTTATAATATCTCTAGTGGAATTCTTGTGTGATGTCGCAAAAAGCTACAGTATAATGAAGTGAAAAAATGCTTTATTTTTATTTTAAAGAATACATATATTTGTTGTTGTAATGAAGACTGCACTTTTGTGTGGTTCAAACATTCTAAAAGTTTGATGTTCAAAGTGAATGGTTGATGATGACTTGAATACTTTTACAGTGAAACCCTCTTAAGAGGTTTTCCCACTTAAGAAGATCTTTTTCCGGTCCCTTGGAAAACTTCTTAAGAGCATTTCACTGTATAGGTATTGGCTGAAAACTGTAGCTAAATACATTTATGAACATTTTGAATGTCCAAACTAAATATAATAGTGAATTTAGAAATAGGCATTATTAAAAATACTTTAGCTAAAAAAATATTACAATATTTACAAGGTTAAAATATCTTAACTCAATTGCACAAATAAGTAGTGCAAGTATATTCAGATAAAATAGAGTAAAAGATGTTAATATAACATCTTTTTAAACATTAAATAAGTGAATGAAGGAGCCATTTCTAATATAATACAAAAATAGCACTTACCCAAATACATTTTTCTTTATCTCAGCAAGTTTCGAAAAATGTTAAGATAATACTTAAAAGAATTCATAATCTGCTCTTTCATAGATGGCGCTAGTTTAATTATTTTAAGAAAAAAACACTTTACAAGTTATACTTTAAAATAAGAGTCCATGAGTTTTGAGTGAGTTAGTAGAGTGCTAAAGTTAGTGGATGCAACCCAAAATGTATATGCTTTATACATATGCTTATAGTTGGAACCCTTACAAAGAGATTGGTATACATATAGGATATTGGTGTATTCTATATAGATACTGGTGTATTTATATGAATGCTGTATCCTGCTCCGCAGGTTTTTGCTGCTAGGCCCTGCGGGCGGCTTTTGATTCGGCTTCGCCCAGTTAGTGTCGGTGATCATTTTGTAAATCCAATAGGAACTGGTTCCAAAATTAGCCCATTCTTCGTATCCACTGTCAACACGTCAACCAGTGATGGCTAGTCACTGCGAAAAAGTAACCGGAACGGGTGATGACGTCGTATGTAATATACAGCCGCTTGATACAACTGAGTATTACCGTCAATCTTTCAAAATCTGGAAGATACTCCAGGTATATTATATATTGCTTTTTGGCAAGTTACAGGGAGAAATTAACCCCTTTGTCTTGCAAACTGTAGTAATGTCACCTGATGGTTTTTTTTTTACCCGATGTTCGGGCTAACTTGGGCAAGATGAAGGGCATTAATAATTTTTTTGATGGTTTGTTTATCTGTGAGTGATATACATTTTGCATAGATATACACACACACAGAGACATTTTTACATACACCCATGCATGTATGTATTCATACACAACAAATATGTATACCATGAAATAGATACTCCAGGTTCACAAATTTGTAGAACTTATACCTAGGAAGGGCACATCCCTTTGCGTCTTGTCGACGAAAGTGGTGTCATCTTGTGATGAATTCTTGAATTAGAAACCGAATTACAATGGTAGCGTTGTCTGAAAATCCACGTACACGGATGTTTATATGGTGCGGCAGACATGCGTTGAAAGCCAGATTCTTAAATTCAACCATGCAGACGTAAGGCTATTAATAACTTTCGATATTTGACAACAATGCCTTCCCAAACATTCGAGTAGGACCGGCGTAAAAGATAGAACTGCCCTTCCTGCAGAAGGTGTGTTAACATTTTAAAGCAAAACATGCAAAAAGTGTTTTTTCTTAAAATAATTAAACTAGCTCCATCTGTGAAAGAGTAGATTTTGAATTCTTGTATCACCTTAAATTCCATATGTTAATAACTACAGTTTTGTGAGGACTAACTAATGATAACGTACCTATTTAATAATAATAATAAAAAAAATTATACTAATTATTTTGATTAACTGTACATTTAAAGCCTCATACTATTTTACCATCTAGTGTTTAAATATGCACCAATTTAATAGACATTGATATTCATTATCGTGAAAACATGTCCTGTATTATAATTTATACATAATATCGTTTCAGGGGACAAAAACAGGTACTGCTGTAGCAGAAAATAGGTTATTTTACATCAAAGTTAAAAACTTATAAAATCATAACTTTTAAAGAAAGGAAATTATGTTCGTAGGTTGCTTACGGTTATTGCTTTCCTGTGACGATTTACATACTACATATTAAAAAAAAGAAAACATGTCATGCTTAAAATATCCAAGTCTTATTTTAATATCAATCATTAAGATTTTAATTTTACTTAAATTTAAACTTATAAAGAATATAAAATCACATTCTCCCAGCACGACGAGCTTCATGTTGAATTGGCTTTTGTGACGAAATAATTAAATACATACAGAAATGGCGAAATTGAGTAATCTATTTATTTAAAATTGTCATTAATTTTCAATTATCAACGAAAACTCGATATAAAAATATATGTAAGCTTAAAAAACACTTCAAAATTAATCTTAATTATTTTTGAAGTTATTCAATTTTGAAAATGATTTGAAAATACAAAGAAACGAATTGTTTATCTGTATAATATATATAGAGGCATGTCTGTGAGTGAAGATTGATGAAATTTTGCACACTTGACCTTTAAAACAAGAGGAAGGTCACTCGCTACATGAGATTTCGAAAAATCACCCCCATCCCTTTTGCCATCCCAAGGTGAAGTTACACGTGAAATCCTATTTAGTTACTATTTTGATTAATCTTTATGACGAATCGGCTTACAGAATGAACATCAAAAAATATGCTATGGATAAATCAAAGCTTTTCTATGTATTGGAATTACAATAAAATTATTATTTACGTAACAAAAAATATAAGCCTAAACCACCAAAAAAAATGTTTTTTCATGATTTAACTATGAAGTGATGCGAGAAACAATTTTTAAAAAATACCCCTAAGACTATTTTTGAGGTTTTGTATGTTTTAACTTTTTTTCGTTCTTATAAAATTATGCACAAAATAAATAAAAACCATTTTTTCGCTTACTTGCCTCGTGCAAATAAGACGCTCAATTTTAAAATTTTGCAGGCATGAGATTCAAAATATTTCTAGCGTTTATATTCCTCTAGCAGAATAACGCCGGGGCAATGCTGGGTGCTTCAGAAAGTATTATATATCAACAGTCCCAAATCACAATGCAGGATGTGCATTTTTGTAGTTTTACAGTAGAGCTGTAGTTTCGTTTCTTCATTTTCATGGTGTTTGAGATCAAGAAATATAGTGTTGTTTTTTTTATATTTTGCTTTTAATTTCATTAAAAAATCAGAAAATACAGACTTTTAAATCAACAAAAGGAAATTAAAATAAGCCAACAAAACGACTTTCAATTTTTAGCAGATCTGACATTATTGTTCGGGAATTTCGATATACATGTACAATTATTAAAAAAAATGTAAAAAAATAGACTAGAGAGGATTACAGACATTAATCATAATGAATTATTGAAAGTATATACATGTTGTGATGATAGTGACTGAAGTAAGAAAAAACAGGTTTAAAAAAAATTTAATTTATACATTAATAAAATTTTACGAATTTACATCCACTTCATTATCTTGAATTTTGCCGAGCCTAATATTGTTAATATTCTTTGAATAGATTTGTACACCCCATTTTTTGGAATTTGTTTTAATGAGGCGATTCCATTGGCCGTGGGTTCTGAAGCACAGCAATTCGTGGAGCAGACTCTTCGTGTGCTCGGAAACAGGCTGCTTCGGATGCCATTTCATGATTGAGCCGATCAAAGACAGGTTTGTTTTTGTAAAATATGTCATGCTGGATATCAATGCCTCTTCTACGAGAGGTTCGTCTGAAAGCAAAATAACACAATCAGTATTGTTTATTTACAATAACGAGAAAATATTTCTTTTAAAAAATTTCGTGTAGGTGAATCACATTGCATTGTACCTAATTATTAATTTATTTTTCATATTAACTCCAAATAGGAGAACTTGAGAGTTAATTTCTCTTAGGGCCTGTCTTATTTTGGGATGCTGTGTGGACAGTCTTTTTCAGGAAAGGAAGGGACCCATGTTGAAGGAGGGAGAAAATACAGACGCCGATACATGAGACACTCCATAATCGAACTTGAACAAGTTATTAGCCAGGTACTTCCTAACCTTCTTTTTCTCATCTCCTTCTCGCCACCAAATTCTTCAAGCCTCACAACATATCCCAATTGGGGATGCCATAGTCTCACTGGCTCCTGATAGTAGGGAACAGTTGAGACTTCTGTACGGTATTCACATTAATATGACACTGCATCTTCCATTAAATAACCGGTAGAACAAGGACAGTATTCTGGGACTTCTAAGACAATAAGTTTTTCTATGGCATATGTAAATAATACATGACATAATTACCTCCGTGTTGCATGCGATTCTCGTATATCTTGGTGATGACTTGCAAGTGGAGGTGCATGGTGTTGGAGAAGGGGCGCACCAGCGGGCCAATGAGGTGGGCGGCCATGGCCCGACTGTGGGGACTGCCGCTCTCATCCAGGAGTCTCGGCAGCAGCCCATTCTGGATGATGTGCTTGTGGCACCACTCCACCCCGAGCCTCTTGCCCAGTAACACAAACGCCATGCTGACGCTCTCGTTGTAAGGGCTGCTTACATTATCTAGGAAAAACGCATAATTACTATTTCAATTTAAAAACTATCTAAATTGAAATAGTAATTATCTAGAAGTAGGCAAAGAGAATAGACTACCACAATTTCTTAACTTGGTACAGACTCCTGGCTTCATTCATGTTCATGCATTATCGCATATTCTTCCATTGTTTAGAATAGAGAACTCCAGTCCAATTTTTTTAATTTTTTTTAATGAATAATGATGAATAATGACCTTCTAACTTAAATAACTGCGTTTTTATTTTTGGAGTTAGTTTTAATAGTTAAAATAATTATCAATTTTTCAAGATCCCCCAAAAACCACCATATGTATGGTGAATCCTGTGACGTCATCACTCCTGAAAAGTTACTAAAGGATCGGGCAATCTGAAAATCAACCAAAACGGCCACCATTTTGAATTACATTGTTTGAAGTATTCTCCCTAGAAGTAGCATTACTATTTTTTTTGTGCAGTAGTTTTTGAATATTTTCAGTAATAGAGATAAACTAATAAGAGATACCTTTATTTTTGAAACATTATTTAGGCCTTAATAATGTTTCAATAAACACAACAACTAAATCTCTATAAACAGTATGTAAATAAATTAATACGATGGCTTGTGTCATACCTACATTCCCATACAATGACTTTACGGTGACGTCACGACACGACGAACTAAAAACTCTGCGTTTAATATTATTAAATAAAACTTATATATTCATAATCAGCGTTTATTGGTCTATATCCACGATACTCAACCTGCGGCCCTCCAAGCTTTTTTGTGCGGCCCTAAACACTTTACCATCAGGAACTTGAATTAAAAAAAACTATAATTCTAAATTTCGTATATCTTGAGATTCGTTTCGACTTTGACGCACAGATAGTGCGTCAAAGTAATATATTAGCCATAGTGCACCCAAAAAGAATTTTCATTAGTCCACATGATTTTAGATCTTAGATGTGTAAGAAACGTTGCTTAGATTTTCACGGCCAAAAGGTTTTTTGATATTTTTTTGGGGTGTTATGTCGTGTTGCGCTACCTCCCTCTTTAGCCAACGTTTTGGACAGCGTTACAGTGTCCATCATCAGGGCAGATGTGTAAGAGTGTTGCTATTTACACACGCTAGATTTATTCCCAAAAAACAAATATTTGCCACACAAGTATGCGCGCGAATAATTTATAAATAAAAGTGCCACTTCTAGAAACAACCGCATCAATTATAATACATAAAAACTGGTTAAAGTCACTGGTTAGTCAGGTACCTACATATTTATACAGCATTTCTTTCTGTCGTATAAAGTACTGATTTGTTATAATTTAAATACGCATAATTAGGTGATTTTTCACAAAAACGGCGCTCTACAAATCATCCAATTATTATTACTAATGGCGGGAGTGTCTTCAAAATGCAATCGAAAAATGTCCAACGAAAAGAAAGAGCGTCAAGACAAATGGGAAGAAAAATATTTCTTTGTTGGGGGGGGGGGGGGGTCAATAATTTTTAATTCGTCATACCAGTATAGTGTTGCGGCCCGCGTAACTTTACAAATACATGTATGTGGCCCGAAGAGAAAAAAGATTGAGTATCGTTGGTCTATATGAACATATTTTTTTAAAGCCATAATATTTTTCACTGAAATTCTTTATTACTGTGTTCAACCCGAGTATTGGATTCACTCGGTCGTACAATGCCTTCCCTGACTGCTTCTACTATTCACTTTGGCATCATATTCTCCTGGTATTATTCCAGTGTCTGAGTTGCCCTTACGCCCTCTAGCTGAATACACAAATAAATTGAAGGTATTGTAATGATGTTACTTACATTTAACTCGATCCAGAAGCAGTTTCAATATTCCATCATCTGTAATGGTTCCTGTTGCATATCCATATTTTTTGAACAAAAGAACTTTCAGGGGTTCTGCACAGTACAGGCTTTTGGTACTAAAGTGGCTCAGGAGGAAGTGTACAATCACTATCATCAAGGGATCTTTTGCTGAAAATTCAAAACATTAAATTAGTACTTTATAATCGTTAACTCTTAGCGTGCCAGAAGTGCCTATCAGCCACAACAAATTTGTACTTGCTGAAGCCGCCGTGGCCGATTTAAATCATTGTTTATTTTATTACGAATTGAATAATATTAAAATAATAATTTACAATGAAAAATACCATGAAAACAAAGTATGTTTGATAATAAACACAATAATATAATTAACTTTTGTTTCAAATCCATTTTATTATTTCTTTATCCAACCGGTTTCAGTTCATCCAATAAAAATATATTGTTATATTCACCCCTGAGGAAGGTTCAGAATGAACCGAAACCGGTTGGATAAAGAAATAATAAATTGGAATTGAAACAAAGTTATATTATTGTGTATAATTGTATAATTATGTATTCCCACAAAGTGTTTGCTACATGTGAAAATGATTTAAGGGCCATTAACCAGCCAGCGGCCGAGAATTCATATTTCGTCGAAAGATGTTCTTACGATCGTACAGGGTGGTTCAAATGAGAAAGATTAATTATACTCCGTATTAGCTTTTTAAATAATAACTCAAAATCGATTTTATTTCATTAAAAATTTGCTTTAATTTATACCTACATTCAAAAATGCTTAAAGCTGATAAAACTATTAAAATTAAGTACTTTTTGTAATTATTTATTAATTAATTATTTATAATTTTTCAATAATGTCTAAGCAAAATAAGAATGTAAGAAAAATCTTAAATATATTAGTTTGTAAAACTGTAAATAAACAGACAAATTGAAGTATTTTCGTAACAAAACCGGTGTGTGGATCTTTTTTTAAATGATTTTATCTAACTAAAATTAAAATTCTGAAACATAGCTTTCCCAGATAATTTATTAATTTATTTTACTGCATAATTATATGATTTGAAATGTGTGTTGTATAATACAAAATTTTGTTTGAAAATTTAACAAATCTGCCAACTACCTATGGTAAAACCTTATTGTACTAAAAATAGACATATTTTCTCAAAATTTAAAACATAGTTTTACTAGATAAAAGAACAGTCTTTCGAAATCAATTTATATTTTTTTAGTGGAAAAGAGTTAATACGTCTAAAATTTGATATAAAAATGACATATTTCCGGTTTTGTCTGGTTATTCCCACTTGAGTTCTTGCTTTCTTGTCGTAAAGAACTAAAAAAATACTTACCAGCAAGAGAATTGCTGTGGGGAAATAGATTTGGCCAGGATTGCAGTGCACAAAACACCACGGGGGCAGCGCTGAATGACAAGCAGTACAATGCGTCCATGCAGAAAATCATTAGTCTGTCTTTTTGTTTTGTGAGCTTACAAAGCAGGGCATAAAACCCTGTCAGAATCTTCAAACTCACGACATGCGGAGTATTGTTCAAACGGAATGTCTGATATTCAATACCCCTCATGACTAGTTCTATTAAACTAGTTTCATAGTGAGGAGGCGGGGAGTTGTGGAGTCTATTCAACAAGTTCAGGAGCCGGGTTTGGAACTGGTTTGGTACTGAACTTTGAGCCCAACTGTTCATTCCGACGGATGCGTCTTTATGCCTGTTGTGGTTGGACAAAAATTCTACGATAGCACAACCGACGTCTTCCACCTGCTCGTCATAAATGCTTTCAACGAATTCATCAAGGTTTTCTTCTGAATACTGACTTGCAAGATATTTCTCCAGTTTTTCACACAACTTTTCTGGTTTGCAAACTGAAATAAAAGTGAACATGAGAATAAAGATAATAATTCAATTTATGCAGCACAACACAGATAAAATTTTGCGACCAAAATGGAATGATTTTGTAATTGAGAAATACGCTGTCATCGGCTCTGTGATCCCATGCGCGATCTAACTTGCGCCGGTATTTCCGTTCATTAAATATTGCCAGCTTTGAAAAATCATACTACAGTAAATAATAATATATACGTACATGTTGGTGGTGCACGCTTCCGGCTCTTCTTTTCTTGTATGTAATTCACAAGCATTGATTTAAAAATTGGATTGCCGACGTCTTCGTTATTTTCATCTGAGATTCTTACAGTTTGTTTCATATTCAAAGAATTGTTAACATGTTGATTCACATTTGTTTTAAGTCCGGTAGCAGGCGCATTAATGACATTTAATGGTATTTCGGTAATTGTTTGGGTGTCCCTGACATTACTGGAACTGTAATTGTCTTTATTGGTTGGTTCTTGCATTGTATCAGGAATTACTGGTAGTTCCGGCTCTGGAGGTCTTTTTAATATTTCTGGTATCTTTTTCCTTATGTACGCCCTTTCCTCAATTGGTTTACTTATTTGAAGATTTGACATAATTATTTTGGCGTTCTCCAGTTTCTTAACATTATCTAAATCAATATTGGTTACAATATTATCACACGGGTTTTCTATTGTAGAATTAGCTATCTTCATATAAGGAAAGTCATGTGCGTCATCAATTTTCAAACGCTTTGATGAGGGAGAGCTCACTTCAGTTATATTACAATTGGAACTCAATCTACTCACTGAGGCAAGTCTTTGACAGGGTGATGACAATAATTGAGCTGGATTATCAAAAGTTTTAGTTTGTCTGGTGACTCTTTGACAAGTTTCCTTGTCTACATGTATCGGCTGTGCAGTTTCAACATTGTCTTTTTTACATGTGAACAGAGAAATTCTTTTTTTACTTTTGAGTAAGTGATTTTTTTGACCATAATTATCTACATTCACACTGGACCCACTCAAAATGAGAGACTTTTTATGAGGAGCGTCGATCACATCAGCATTTGTCTGTGCAAATTCAACACAAGAATTATTCGGGTTCCCAAAAGAAGGACTCAATTGGCCCGACTTAATATTGCTTTTACAACTCATTCCTCTTGGTACATTTATTTTTGACAATGGCGATTCAGAAAACTTTCTCTTCCTCTTGTTTTTTTCTGGTTTATGAATATCTTTTTCCAATTCGAAAGGATCATCATTTCCAGAAATACACTGATCTTCAGTATCTGAGAAACTCCTTAGACCACAAGAATGTTTATCATTTACTTGAGCGCCTTTTATTGTTGTACTAAATTCAGAAACAAAACCCATATCAGTTTTTTGCTCCTCACTTAAGGAACTTTTTCTATTAATGCCAAAATCATTTTTATCTGAAAAGCTCGTTCTAGGACTTTGCTTTGCATTGGAAGTTTTACGCTCCTTGTTGCTTAAGGTTTTTTTAAGATCAGAATTTTTATCTACTCTTTCCAAAATAACTGAGCATTTATCTTCAGAGATGTGGCAGTCTCTTTTAACAGGTGATATCATATTTGGCTTCCTCCTAGATCTGCAGGTTACTTGATCAATATTTAGGTTACTTTTATCAGATCTACAAGAATCAGAATCTGAATCAACAGTTTCTGCCGATAATGTTTTCTTTATTTTTTCCTTTCGGTGATCTTTTTTAAAAGAAAGACTTGTTCTAGGACTTTCCCTTGACCGACAACTTTTACTATCAATCTTCTTGTTTTCAGATTGACGAATTTTGGAATCAATACATTTACTAACTCTCTCTACCTCAACTTCTTCACTGACTTCATCACGTGGTTTGCAGGATCGTTGATCATTCTTTAGATTATATTTTCCAGCTCTACGATTATCGGAATGTTTATGGAATCTTTCTGGCTCAACTGATGAACAACGATCTTCATTGTAAGATAAACTTCTTCTTGGACTTGTTCTTATTTGGCGGGTTTGTTGATCATTCTGTGTGTCATCATCAGACTCGAAAAGATCTTTAGAAATTAATTTATTTGAAGACTTCTTTTTCTTTTTAAATTCGGGTGAAGCTGAGGGGAAGTGTTTTGGCTGATATTTGTCATCATCTTTGGTACAGACTTCACGGAACTCTGTATTAGTAGAAAGTCTGGGAAGATGTTTACTTGTCCCGGGAGTAGGGTTAGGTTCTTCAAGCTTGGACGATGGTGGGGCCATATGGAAGACGGTTCCCGGGGCAGTATTAATAATTATACATCCCGATTGATTAGGTAATGTTAACTGACTACTGTCCATTGAATTGGAATTATTTAATACAATAACTTGTTTTTCATTCTTCTCTGCCTCTTTGACAGGCTGATTATTTTCAGAGACATTCTTTTCAGCAGGTGTTTTCATAATGGTATTAATTTTTTTAAACTCTTCTTTTATCATTGTTTTGGTCATAACTGACAAGTAGGAGATGAGACTGTGGAAATTTTTCTTTTTCTTAATTTTAAATACATTTTCTGACTGTTTATCTTTGGCTTTCACAGCAGGCTTGACTACTTCAGCTACAGGCAAACTGTCCACTTTAGAATCCATGGCTTCGTTGAATGGAATAGGTGAAACAATTTTAAAGGGATGACTTGTCTTGCTTAAAATATCTCTTACTGTAGAATCTTCTATTTCTATATCATCCATCGGTTGTGCTGGCCTCAAATTGTCTGTTTGCAATTCTTTAATGGGACTAGTCGCAACATTTACTTTTGTAATCTTCCTTTCGAGGCAAATTGGATCAGATCCAACAGTGGTGGTTTTAATTTGAAGTGGACTTGTGGAGGTAGAGGCATCTGTGTACTGCTTGGGTAAGTATGTGAGTTTGTCGGAAGTGGGCAGGGTGAAGGCAAAGGAAGGGGGCGCGGGGCTGACGCAGGAGTCCCGGGTGGGGGTGGTGGCGGTGCTGGGATACTTCTCATCGTCCGAAGTGCACACGGAGGAGCCCAGCCCCATATCCACGGAGGAAGCGCAGCTGAAGGGACCGTGACTTTCATCCACATCTAGGACACTTGATTCATCTACATCTATATCTTCTAGAATGTTCTCTTCTCCAACTGTGTGTGACTTTGACCTCATTAGTTCAGCGAGAACTTTACATCTCTTCAATTTTTGTCTTTGGGGTTTAGACAAAGTTCCACTGGCAACACAACCCCCAAGAAAAGTAATAAAATCGTAGAGATGCAGAATTTTCTTCTCGCTAGCGGAGTTCAGGCGAGATATTGTTTTTTGCAATGTTACATTTTCTGCCTTTGATTTTGCTAGTTCATCTTTGTGGTTTTCTTGGATCAACTGTGCATCCACTATACCTGCTTCAATCTTGGTTTCTAGAGAAGCCGTTAAATTCTGGAAAGAAAAAAAAAACTAAATCTATGTGACATATTCACAAAAATAAAAGGAAAAATAATATCTTATGCTGATGACACTGTCATAATAATTGAAGGTGCTGATTGGAAAACTGTGAATAACCTAGCAAATACTGATATTACTGAAAAACTGGTTCAATAAAAATCTCCTCTCCTTAAAATACTGAAAAAACAAAATTAATCCCATTCTCTATTAATAAATTTTAATCAAAACCTGAATTAAAAATTGTAATACACCAAAGTAAATGTAGTGGAACTAAGTGTAATCAAGCATGTTCTACATTTGATACAACTTCCAAAATTAAATACAAAGAGATCAACATTTTAAATGGAAAACCCATATTTGAGAACTTGTCAAAAGAATTAAGAAATGTAAATATGTATATATTTATAAGACTAATAAACCTAAAAAGAGTGTACTATGCAATTGTTCAACTTATATTACAATACGGTATTACAGGCTGGGGAGGAACACATGATGGTATTTTAAATACTCTCAAAATAGTTGAAAGATTGATAATTGAGGAGCTCAGAGGAAAAGTGGCCCAACCCACAAAAATTTGTAATCAGCAAAAACATCATATTGTTAAATATTTTTGTCATATCTATGAAGCCACAGTGGCCCAATTTTAGTTTTCACTGATTTCAAAGCATCTTTGAAATAGTGAAAACTAAAATTGGGGCACTGTGGCTTCATAGATATGACAAAAATATATAATATGAAGGTTTTGCTGATTACGAATTTTCGTGGGTTGGGCCACTCTTCCGCTAAGCGCCTCAATTAAGGTTATCCTGAAAAAACCATCCATATTTTCTACAGAAAAAATCTTTTCAATATTCAACACTACAAACATCTACTTTCAAAGAAATACATACAGCTAAGGGGTCGTCCATTAATCACTTTTTTTAGTAACTTTTTACCCCCCCCCCCCCCCCCCCCCCCCCCTCCGCCCCGGTGATATGTGGTGAGGTTTTAGACTACCCACCCTCCCCCTACCCAAAATCACATGTATTTTTTTAGTACAGAGCATATTGAAATTTTCAGAATACTATTTTAAACACAGGTATAATCTGATTAAATTTTGGAAAATTGCATCGTGATAAAAATTTCCAGAGAGACATTAAGGTTACAGGTTTTGACTGGCATTTGGTTTAGAAACCGTGCGTTCAACGAAAAATAAATACACGTGATATCTCATTACAACCCCCCCCTCCCCCGCCTTGTGATATTTCGTGATTTTTTTCTGACCCCCCCCCCCTTTCGAGCCACACGTGATTAATGGACGACCCCTAAAAAAATTACATTTCAATATCTATCTATCTATATAAATAAAAATGAATCGCCGAAATGTATGTACGCGCATAACTTCCGAACGACTGCACCAAATTGGATAATTCTTTTTATTGTGTGTTCGTTATTGTCAGGACAAGGTTTGTGTAAAACTACTGGTAAGCTCTGGCATTATGAAATTTGTATAAAAAAATTGCAATAGGTGGCACTCGAGCAGTTTGAAACCTGAATGTACCGGGACTGAATGTATGGAATGCGGGTGATAGGAGGAGGGAGGGGGGTTCGCGGGACGGGGAAAGGGAGAGAGTGGAGTGGGGAGAGGAAAGGTGGAGGAGACGGAGTGTGAACGCAAAAGGGGAAGGGGACGCGGGAGAGGAAGGGGTGGAGGAAGGGGAACGGGACGAATGGGAAAGGACACGCAGGGAGAAACAATTTCTTTATTAAATGGCATAGCAACGCATGCCGGGAACCAGCTAGTATCAAAATAATATTAAAATCCCAAAAATTTAACACCAAGCGCATTCAAAGTACCTATCTGCATCTAGGTATATATTATTTCAACAACCTTCCGTTAAATCTCAAAATTATCAAAAATAATCATGAAGTCTAACTTAAATTGAAAAATTACCTGAAATTACTGTAAGAGTTAATAATATCTATTATTTTTATTTCTTTTAGATTTTGAAATCTATTTATAGACATATCTTGAGTTTTTCTATTTTTACGACTTTATGTCTGGGTTAAATCTTCTCCACAGGAAAAACTAAACCCTTCCACACACTTTTCCACAAATGATCATCCAGTCAATCCATCCACGCTATGCAAGTTCACTATGTAAGTATAATAAATACAAAATAATACAAGAACAACTCGTCAACCTACCAGAGACCAAATGGTAAAATAATTCACCAACTCCAAATATTTTCATATCAGAGGGTTCAGCTCGGTAGAAATCCTACTGATCCCTCAATATAAATATTTAAAAAATCTTTCGTAATCCTACATGTATTTAAAATGATTGATTTTTATCTTATCTTTTTGTTATTATTTGCAATATTATTATTTACCTACATGATTACATGTAATTGAGCATGAATCACCTCACCAAACACAAGACCCTTCTCTCTTTATCTCTACATATTATAAAGTAAAGTCCGCCGCACCGTCTGTCTGTCTGTTCGCGATAAACTCGAAAACTACTGAACGGATTTTCATGCGGTTTTCACCAATAGATAGAGTGTTTCGTGAGGAAGGTTTAGGTATGCAATTTGTCAAGGATTTGTGTAAATTGGTTGAAACATAATGATAATTGTTAGAAGTGTCAGAAAAAGTCAAGCAGCCTGATAGCTTTCATCGGAAACGCTGCCTAATCCTTTTGGGATATAACAAAACAATATATGGAGGGATATTCCTCTTTTATAGATCTACAAAAAAGTCCGCGAAGGCATATATCTATCTTTTACGGATAGCTTACTATATCATATCCATTCTATCTTCTTATCTTATTATTCTTATCAATTGCTCTCCGTTTGTCTCGCTAAAACTCGAGAACGGCTGGGCCGATTTAGGTGATTTTGGTTTTGAAATGTTTGTCGTAGTCCAGGGAAGGTTTAAACGGTGAGATAATATGGAAAAATTGTGAGGAAGATAGTAAAAACAACAATTTCATTTTCTCATATAAACAGTTCTACTGTTCTACCTACTTTCAGAAGCATAACGTAATTTAGAATTGGAATGCAAAAAAAAAAAGGGTAATTGTTCGGAACAAACGTCAACGGTTAATACGCACTTTTTTTTTATAAAACTTTTAGATTTTCTTAATTACCATAAAAGACAACTGTTTGCATTGGGGGAGGTTGAAAATGTTACATTTTAAATTTTATTTACGTAAATTGAAAATTTGCTTTCACACTGTCAAATCACTCTGTTTGCAGTTCGGAACAAACGTCAACGGTTAATAAGCACTTTTTTTTGATAAAACTTTTAAAATTAAGATAAAAATATACACAAGCCCGCTACACAAACCCTGCTTTGCCAGACAAACCATTCAAAAACGTAGGCTGTTTTTTAAAGTAAAGATAACATACACAATCCCGTTACATAACCGTTGACGTTTGTTCCGAATATTTACCAAAAAAAGAATTCGGATTGTCATATTTCAGTCTTCTGTCAAACGTTACCTGTCATTCTGTTACCATTTAAAATCTTCATCATCAGTTTGTCAGAGCGTGAGAACTTTATTTACTGTTTTAATATGCCTAGGAAAAGACGAGCTGACATAGATCGTCGAAGTTAATCTTATAATCTTTCACAACCATCTCTATGTATTATAAATTAAAGTCCTCCGCGGCATCTGTCTATCTCTTCGCGATAAACTCAAAGACGGCGGTGGTTACAAAGGTTGGATTTTACGTGTTTTATTAGCCACAGCAACGCGTGGCCGGGTCAGCTAGTAGTGAGTAATCCATGTATTGAAGTTACCTATGTGATTTATGTATCCATGTATTGCAGTTACCTATGCGCTTTTTTCATAAATATTAAAATAATATTTGTAGATGACTTTAATTAGTCGTACCTTTAATTGTTTGATGTGAAAAGCTTGTCCTTTAGATTTGAGCAGTAATTCATCATATTCAACTTGCATAACTTCATGCTTCTTGGATACCTCATCATGATCCTGAAAATAAGACACATAATCAGTTCACAAAAAAGGAATAAAACATGAATTCACAACTACCACATGTCGGGTGTACTTTCCATCGAACTGGACAAACTTAATACAAATATTTTCTAAAAAAAAACTTTTAGATTCACCTTTATTACTATAAAAGACAACTTTTTGTATTTAGGGCGAAGGAAAATAATGCATTCGAAATTTTAATTGCGTAAACTGAAAATTTACTTTTGCGTACGAGACCGTGTCAATTCGCGGCCATTTACAATAATTTCTGTCATTTTTTTATGTTCGTATTTCTGATACTATATGCTGGTCTAGATGCTAGTTCATAGTCGACTTCTAGCCCAGTCAGCCTGTGTTTTTAGATGGAACTAAATAGTATAAATCTAATTTTTTCCCCATCGACTACTACCATTTAGACAAGTGTTTCACAAAAAGTCCCCACCCCTACCCCTCTTGCTTCCCCCCCTGTGCCCCCCCAAACATGAAAAGTGTAAGGGTTTTGTAAATCGCTTCTATCTCGATTGCTAAACAACATATCGGATGGCAATTTTTTTTATTCTCTTTGCTGTAACATTGTCTACAATTAATGTCCAGTTAACTTTCGTCGTAACTTTTACCGTTTGTTTGTAATTCGTATGATAAGGTAAAAATTTGTATATTTTTTGGCAAGTAATTTTACTTTTTGTCACATAACTTTTTACGCCGACATTTTATGAAAAAATATTTCGGACAAAAGTTGTAGCCCCTATTAATACCTTTAAAATGATATAAAATAGTACTTACTTTGTTGGAGCTCCAGCGAGATTATCATGGCGGGTTCGGTCGAGGTGGGGCCGGCGCGGCGTTGCAAATATTGTTGTATAGTGAGAGTGTTTTTTATCTTTAAGGAACACTATTGCATTTTCTATAAATAAAACTAACTGAGTCTCGGTGAAACCTAGTTTCCTCACTTTTTAAATTTGTTTCAAATAATAATAAGTATTCAGCGAAAATAGGTATTTTAAATAGTTTTTGGTTTTAAAATGCATGTAATATTTTTTAAAGTTGTCATTTTAGAACAAAATAATTGCGGTATTTTAATTTTATGATATCCTAAACTTCCATGAGAAGTTCTTCATTTTCCTCGACTTCAACCAAAGTTACATTGCTGCATGATCCGCCACAGCTCCCGCACATTTCTGTGCAATCAAGTGATGCTTTAAAGCAGCTACAATTATTTTTGCAAGCCTTTTTGCAGTTGCAGGAAACTAAGTTTATAACTTCTTCAGGTGCCGGTGGTTTTTTTGAGTGCACTGGGTACAGCATGTTGTCAGTTAAAATCCATCCCCAGTCCGTAGCGCTGATTTCCTTATCTCGGATCCATTTTTGAATCTGATAGTATGTTCGATAGGCGTGTTGTTCAGCAGCACCAGATGTTGGAGGGAGGGATGCCATGTTAAATTTGGATTTTAATAACATTTTTGCAACAGCTTTAAGGTATATTGAATATCTACTGTCATTCAGACTTGCAGACCTTGTGCATCCATATAGTTTCAAGACAAAAACCTCTTCTACCTCTTTGAGAATATTTTTGTCTGCCTGTTTTTCATAAAACTGTAAAACTTTTGTGCGGAGATCATTTGATGAACTTAGCAATTTGTACGCGTTAATTCTGCCTTTGCCGAATAAATAAGACGTGGTATCACATCCTGTGATAGCATGCAAAAATAATATCACATCCTTCATATCACCAATCTCTTCATGAATCTTGCTGATGTCATACGTTGATGGTGTGCCAGAGGGTTTGTGAAAGAATAGTCGCACATTTTGACACTGTGGTAGCCCTAACAATAGAACGAAAAGATCAGTATCCTGTCCGACAACAACTACAGGCCTCCCACTTTGAATCTAGGAAACATCTATTGCTCTTCCGACCACTTCAGTATCTGCATCTTCCTCCGTCACAATGGTTGGAATGTTTGCTTCATTAAGCTTTTGAGAGAGCTGTTTCAATAAGCTGGCTTTTGTTTTTTGGATTTGCCAAAAATTCATTTTGCTTCACAGAGCACTCCATATTAACGTTGAATTTCATTTCTAGAGATGTTTTTTTACTTCTCCGCATATGTTCGACCCCTTTTGTGGTGGGATAGTCAGGATACCCATCGAACACAACATGACAATCTTTCCCATACCGTTTCATTACAGTGTCAACATACTTCTCTATGATGCTGCTATATGTTACTTTGTCAGGCCAAATAACACTGTGCAAAAGATACCCTCCATCTACTACATATATTTTTGGGGGCAAATTCTCAAAAACTTCGTTGCTAACTGTCCACTTTTCAAATATTTTCATAGGACTTGATTTAGTTCCCTTTCTTATCATTTTATTGTTTTCAAATAAAGACAAAGGGTATGGGCTGAGTTCATAGTTGAAGTATTGTTTGAGATTATTTGTTCCTTGAGACATACAAATAACCCTATTAAACAGCTGATCAGGATTAATTGGCACTTCTTCAGATCTCACATTTATGCCACTTACTACGGAGCCTATAGTTTTAACTTTATTTTTTTTTTTCAATTTAACATCTGCAAAATTATTTCCTTCGATGTCTTTCAAGCAGTTCATTCCTACATCATACGCTTCATCGCAGTTTACACCCGAACTTGTCACGACTAGACCAGAGGATAAAGACATTAAATCTTTGCTCTGTCGGAAAGGGTTATGGATACGCAGCCATCCGAGAAATTTACTAATATCTTGCATGTCCCTTTCTCTTCTACTGCATCTTAGTTCATTGTGCTGTTCGTTAAACTGAGTCAAGCAGCCAGAGAACTACTCGAAAGCCTCACAAATTTGTAGGATCCAGGAGCGCAAGCAATGAACTTGGTTAGCGTCCTCTCGCTTAATCCTCGTCCATGAGTAAGCCCACCTATGGATTTTGATGATCGCATTAATGTCTGCTCTATGCTCATGTCCGTCCAGATACCGGTAAAAATCCATCTGTACGCCGAACTGTAAAGAAACCTTTATTGACGAACCTTTCGAAGTCTTCATTTGACATTTTCGTTTGTACACTCAACATTTGTTGTAAGTATATTTGTGCGGATTTGGCGTAGAGCAAATGTCCAGCAGCATGGAAATACGGTATCATTTGCTTGATTTTATTAATGTGCAAATTCCAATCGCCGATTCTCTCTTCCAGAATAAAGTCTAGAACCAAATTCACCAATTTAAACTCTTGTAGCCACAGTTTTGAAGTTCTACTAGTTTTAAGCAAATCTTCATACACTTCTTCTAGTCTTGTCATTATTTCATTTGTTTTACAATCTCTCATGGCGTCTTCAAGAGTTGTTTGTTTGTTTATTGTTTGGTTATGAATATCCTTAAAGTCGTTTGTAATCATTTCTTTAAGAGATGAACATTCATCGAATAGCAGTAATATCAAAACTGCCTGGGTCATCGTGTGAGCTCTATAAGACCTTGCGTAAGCATGTCCTGACATAAGGTGAGGAATCGTTGATTTTCCATAAACAGAGGTCCGCATTTCTTCGATTCCACTACCTTCCATAAACTTTCCTAAGCAACCAAGGAAACTCATTAGAAGATGGAGATGGAATCCGCCTAGTCTGACGATTACTCCAGATATTTCACTTTCTGTAGAAGAACTTGCAACAATGTCTACTACTTTCAGGAAAAGTGGTTGGTCAAATGTCACAATACACGGCTGGCCAGCTAACTTGCTTTCTTTAGAAGCGTAACAAAGGGCAGAGTAAATAGCAGTCGGATTTCCTGGATCTATGTTTATAAAAGGCAAAGCCAGTACATAAGATGGTTCAAAGTTTTGTCTACCATTGTAACAGTTTCTCATGTGTCCAGACCATCCAGATAGTGAAACTGGCACAAAAGCAAAACTACATAACCAAAGCATGTTACGAGCTGAGAATAAGCATTGAGTGGGCATATTTTCAGAAATGTTTTCTATTGTTAAGGACTTTAAGCCACTTTTCGCCTTTTTAGTATACATTAAAACTGGGACATTGAATTTACCTTCAAAGTCGCATGTCTTGATACGTGGAACTCGGACATCACTCGACACAGCTGTTTTTGGAGTCACAGGATTACAGTAGATCCGAGATTATAAAATAGATTACAAAATAGATTATAAAATTATAAAATAGATTACAAAATGGTCACAAACACTCAAACCGGGCGAAGCCGAACTAAAAGCCGCCCGTAGGGCCTAGCAGCAAAGTGAATAACTATTATTTCACGTTCACGATTTCCACTAGTACTACAAAGGGCACAGGACAGGCTAGGATAAGTTGGGATGTGAGGGAACAAGTTCCGACATCAGAGTGTCGCGGAGCTACGCTGGGATGGTGCGCACCAAGCATTCACGATTGATATCTGGCATTTACTAGCCATAAAGCACACATTAAAATATATCATTTTAAAGGTAATAATAGGAGCTACAGCTTTTGTCCAAAATATTTTTTCATAAAATGTCGGCGTAAAAAGTTATGTGACAAAAAGTAAAATTATTTGCCAAAAAATATATAAATTTTTACCTTATCATACGAATTACAAACAAACGGTAAAAGTTACGACGAAAGTTAACTACACATTAATCGTAGACAATGTTACAGCAAAGAGAATAAACAAATTGCAATCCGATATGTTGTTTAGTAATCGAGATAGAAGCGATTTACGAAACCCTTACACTTTTCATGTTTGGGGGGGCACAGGGGGGGAAGCAAGAGGGGTAGGGGCGGGGACTTTTTGCGAAACACTTGTCTAAATGGTAGTAGTCGATGGGTAAAAAATTAGCTTTATACTATTTAGTTCCTTCAACTGGTGTTCTACGACACAGGCTGACTGGACTATTCATGCGGATACATGAAATGTCGCGTAATAGAGAACTAAAGTCCAATTTTCTCAGTTATTTTGTCCCGGTGACTAGCCACCGTGGATTCGAGGAACGGGCTGTTTTTGGAATCAGTTCATATTGGATCTATAACCAACACTAACTGGGCGAAGCCGAACCAAAAAGCCGCCCGCAGGGCCTAGCAGTAAAAACCTGCAGAGCGGGTTTTTAACAGCTAGTATACTGTATATTATTTTTAATGAATTAATTGTGAAATAACAAAAGACCTTCGGATTGCGAGTCAAGAGCCTTGCACCTCGACCATGGAGGCCGTCGTACCTGGACCTCGAACCTGGGATGTATATTAAAATAAAATGGAAAAAGGTTTTTGTGTTTTTATAACAAGGAACTCCAGTGAAAAATATTATGGCTTTAAAAAAATATATTTCTATTAATAAACGCTGATTCTGAATATATAAGTTTTATTAAACGCAGAGTTTTTAAAAAATTATTAGGTCCATTTTTAATCGGGTCCTAGAAACAAGCCGTCAAGTTGGTAGTATTAAAATGTTTAGTGGTTACGTCACCGCTCATCGTGTCGTGACGTCACCGTAAAGTCATTGTATGGGAATGTAGGTATGACACAAGCCATCGTATTAACAACATTTCATCTTATTCGTTTATTTACATACTGTTTATAAAGATTTAGTTGTTGTGTTTATTGAAACATTATTTAGGCCTAAATAATTCAGTTTCAAAAATAAAGGTATCTCTTATTACCTAGTTTATCTCTATTATTGAAAATGTTCAAAAACTACTGCACAAAAAAATTTGTAATACTATTCTAGGGAGAATACTTCGAACACCGAATTTCAAAATGGCGGCAGTTGAACAGCTGATTGCCCAATCTTATTTTTCAGGAGTGATGATGACACACGATTCACTACACGTACGGTGGTTTTCAGGGGATCTTGAAAAATTAAAACTTTGACAATTATTTTAACTATTAAAGCTAACTGTAAAAAAATACATACTAATTTATGGATAAGCCGCCGCATTTTTACGCACAGATTACGGAAATTATTCTTCATTTCAACAATTATTACAAGAAACAACTATTTACAAACAAAAAATAGGTTATTAGTTTAGGTAAATTAAGTAATTCATGCGTTTTTAGTTTGAAATGAAACTTCGCAAATGTCAAATCCATACAAAAAAACATGGCCGTAAAGATGGTGATTTTTAAACTTTTAATGAAAATCAAATTTTAATGCATATTTTTCCGTCTATCCCGACTGAAACCAATGGTTCTTGTGGTAATTAAGTTTAAAAGTAGTTTACTTTTCAAATTTTATGCCTATTTAAAGTGTAGCGGCATGCGGTGGCTTGTCCATAATTTACCAAAAAAATATGCAGAGTTATTTACGTTAGAAGGTCATTATTCATAAAAAAAATTAAAAAATTGGACTGGAGTTCCTTATTGATGCGATCTGTATGCGAAAGTAAATTTTCATTTTACGCAATTGAAATATTGCATTATTTTCCATCGCCCCAATTGTAAAAAGTTTGTTTTCTTTTATAGTCATTATTGGTTTTTTTCTGAAAAATATTGGTAAAGCTTGTCCAGTTCAATCGGAAACTTACCCAATCTTGATAGACTTCAAAAATACAATTGTCGAGCTATACCAGATACTTCATTAAAAAAATACTAGTTACCTTGTTCAAAGCCAAATTTTCAATGAGCGACTTTCGGAGGTTTTCCTCATTTTTGGAGTTCTCTTCTTTCAGTATAGTGATTTCTTTAAGCAGTTTATCGCTCTCTAATTTAGTTTCGTGATAGAGTTGAACGACAGGCCTAAAAAAATACATAACATTCATAATTTGAGGTTATCTTTTAGGATGTCAATTAAATTGACATAACGGTGGGAAAAAAGCAAATTTAGTTAAATTATATTATTACAATAACAATATTAAAGAAATTGAACTTACATAGAGTCCATTATCTTCTTCTTCAGAAGCATAATATTGGTATCTCTCATGTTTATCTGTTCGTGGAGACTCTGAAACGAAGTAAAATTAATATTTATTATTCAACATTGATCATAGGAGGTACTTGTCATTATCAAAAATACTGGAATGAGGACGATTGAAGGCAAATAAAAGTAAAATCATACCACTGCATTTTCAAAACAAACGTTTTGTTAACGTTTTAAAAATAACCTAAATATCGTTAAAAAAAAGCGCCGATACGAACCTTCACGGCATCTATTGCCGAACATTCGGATAGAATAGCATCCTCGATTTCCATTTTTGGTGTTACTTAATTAACAGAACTTCACTAAACAATTTAACGATTCATAATATATTTTTAACAAATAATACGAAAGCCGAAAACCACCATCTAAAGATCGAAATGTCACAAACGCACACTAGCTAGAGATGGCCGCCATTCCTGTTCCGGTTACATATAACCTAATTTGCCTCGGTGACTTGGTGGTCACTGGATCGTTCAATAGCACCCCCCGCACGTAGAGTTCGGAGCGAACGTGCCCCGCGCCACTTCAGGCCGCCGCGCAGAAAAATAAAGACCGAAAGTAAGACAACGGTTTACAGCCCAGTTCATCGTGAGACTTTTCTGCGCGGCGGCCTGAAGTGGCGCGGGACACGGTCGTTTCGAACTCTACATGTGGGGGGTGCTATTATTATTTAAATAGGAACCAGTTCCTTTCGGAACTGAGTTGAACAAATGGTAGGTATTTGGTTTTGTGCCAACGAGTAACGACGAAAACAAACAATTAAAAAATTAAGGTAATCGAGCGACTCACAACAGTGCCAATTCAACATATTTTTTAAAAGTGATATAAAGTCATGAAGTGACGGAAAAAATTAAGCTAAATACGTCATTTTAGGTTAGTTTTATGGGCCAGTTTGTATTCATCGCTTTAAAAGACTTATATATATAACTTTTCAAAGGTGTGTTGAATTGCCAGAAAATAATTTAATTGAAATGCATAGTATATACACAAATAAAAAGGGAAGTTTTTTTAGTTGGGTTTTTGATTTTACTCTCAAGAGGCCACCGCCACGAACTACGATTACAGATATTTTATCATGAGGAGTCATGTTTCTATACGAATGCAGACTAGTTTATTAATAAAACAATAAAATAACACGAAAGCAAAGCACACTCGTTTTTTTTTCAATATTTTTACATCAAAATTTAGTCGATTTTAAAGTGTTTACCATTAGAGTGTATACACTGTCCAACCCTTTTCCACTCTTCAAAACAATTTTGAAAGCCACTGATTGGAATGTCCTTGATACCTGCTTGCAAGGCCGTAGCAGGCCGTAGCCAGGAGGGGGATCAAGGGGGTTTGATCCCCCCCGAAATCTAATAAAACACACTAAAAATATGATGTTAAACGCTACCGACGCCCGATTGTACAAAATTAACTATTGCAATTTATGGTGAAATTGTCCAGAAAAAATTGGTGCAAAGACTGAATTCTGTTAAAAGTTTTCAGTCCTTGTTGGTGGAACTACTGATGTTTCACTACAAGACAAGAACCGATGCCCATCTGTGTGAGATATGCAGACCGGAAAGATAATCAGCCTTACTAAAAAACCCCGTGAAAATTTTATTCAATTGATAAACGAGCGCATATCTGAAAACATTTATAATTAAAAAAAAATGTTCATGGAAAGAAATATACATTGTTTACACAGCCCGAGACGAGAGGGTAGTTTATCTCATGTGTACGACTATTTTGTTAATGATTTCTGAACGAATTTTGGAGTATAAAGTTTTTAATTTTGGAAAGTAAAGATCCCAAATGTAAATTTGAATTTTTATGTAACCTATAAAACAATTTTCTGACATTTCAACTTTCAAAGTACGATTATTGCGCTAATAACTTGACTAAAACTGATGAAAAAAACACGGTAAATATATCAATTATATGAAAGACGAGTGAATTGGTCACTATAATAGAAATCATTTAGGAATATCACAATATTAATAAAATTTTCGACATCCCGCCATGAACAAACCAAACTATTTTTTCAGCGCGGGCCGCTGAGGACAAATGTGCAGGCGCGCCAATAACGCCCCTTGCGGAGAAGACTTAAAACAACAATTTTTACCAAGTAAATTATAACCATACACAACGTTTTCAGATGTAAAATTCATTCAGAAATGTATTTAGATGTAAAATGCATTTTTACAGCGTGACCGCGGAAGAAAGCTTATTAGTAACAGATCGTGTTTTATTGTATACGGGCTTTATTTATGTTGTTGCAACAACACAGGTTATCGGCCGTGGAAAGTTTTTTTTAGTAAGGCTGAATGTGTTTATCTTGCGTGAAGATTTTTTAACTTTTGTAACAGTTGAGAATACAACAGGAAAGCATTTATTATGCAATTTTATCTGAATTAAAATCTTTGGATGTAGATTGCGAATATTTAATTGGAAAAGGATATATAATGGAGCTTCTTCGATGAAAGGAAGTTTTAAAGGTGTGCAGGCAGTAATTCGTGATACACATCCAGAAGCCTTATACATTCATTGCAGCTCACTGCAGTTGAATTTGGCTCTATGTCATTCTTGTCAGGTTCAGCCTATTCGAAATACTATTGGTACTATAAAATCGGTTAGAAATTTTATCAAGTCCTCGGCAAAACGAACCAAGTGCCTAAAAGAAAATATCGAGAAATTTTTTTTATTTAAAAACTTAATTATCAAGAAGACTACTAAGAGCTCTATAAAAATATTTGGAATGGGACTCTGTAAAAGCTGAATTAGAAAAGTGAGAGATAAAATAGCTGGAAGAATCTGAACTAAATCGACCTTCTTTTTCTTTTTCTTTGCCACTTCCCACTTTAAGTGGGGTCGGCTCTCCTAATCAATCTGCGCCAAGACGACCGGTCTTGGGTTGTTGGATTGGGGAAATTTTGAGCTATTTTTGCCATGCTGGTCCACCATGTCAGAGGGGGGCGTCCTCTTCCTCTTCCTGAACTAAATCGACCAACATGTGCAATTGAAGCTCTCGGAAAATGCAACCAGGACCAGACCTTATTTCCAAACATTCACAAACATTTAAAAATCTTGGTGACACTGCCTGTTTCCACATGTACCCCTGACATGACTGTCTCTTTTCTGAAACGGCTCAGAAATTTCAGGAAAGACTAAACGGTTTGGCGTTAATGTCAATCCACCAATGGAAAAACGTTAAAATGATATTGTATGTTCTTACAAAATTTATCAACAAAACTTGAGTTTTACGATTTTTTGTCAAAATTTTCTTCTTTCTACTGCTGTAAGTCATTATAGTATAGGTATAAGACTTATATAAAACTTCGAATAAAAACAGTACGTAATTTAGTCTTCTTTAAGTTGGCAATAGACATTTTTTTTGTGAAGTCAACTGTGAGAAATTATTTTGACAAAACTAAATTTTGGCGCCTTCTATCCAAGATGGCGGCCCGAGTTCTACCCCCCCCCCCAAGGTCGAAAACTTGACCTTTTGCAAGTAAAGGCCTTTTTTACCCCCTACTGACTGGACTATAAACACTGTTCCACCAAACAAAAACCCCCCCCGAAATTTTTCTCTGGCTACGGCCTTGACTGCTTGATACCTCCAGTGATTTTTGTTTCACTTCACGTACGACGTACGCAGGGGCGGCCCTAGCTAAATTATTAAGTGGTTGCGAAATCTCTTAAATTCTCCCCTCCTAACAAAAAATAGAGCTCTTTCTATGCAGTTTTGCAACTTTAATGGAAGTACCTAGTAGGACGGATGAGAAATAATAACAGAAAAAATATATGTTTGATTACATTTATTTAATTAAATCTGCGAAATCAATAAAAACACTAGAACACAACTTTTCTTGCTTTTCGCTTGCGAATTTTTAATCAGAATAATTTAATCCTTGGGCAATATCATTCTCAATTGATAAAATCGCAAGATCTTATAGTCTTTCTTGACACATAGCCAAACGTAAGTAAGTTTTAATTAGTTTTAATTTACTAAAGCTTCGTTCTCCTTTGGCGACAATCACAGGGATGGTTAGCAAAATCTGAAGCGCTGTCCACACGTTCGGGAATATATCCTGCCAATCATTTTTTTTTATAAGTTGAAGAACTTGTAGTGGATCTGCTAAGTCAAGATTTTTTAGTAATGCGTTTAGGCTCAAAAGTTCTTCAACCAATTCGCGACTAGAGACATCACATTTTTAAATCACATCACATCGGTTTAAAATGATTTGCAAATCTGCACAGGCTTTTTCTAATGAAGACTAATCAATCAGGAATTATTTTGATGTTATACAAAAAAGCGACCAGTCGCCTTTTAGATTTTTTCGTCGCCGATTCTCGTTTTAAGTAGCTTAAATGGCGAGAAATCGCCTACGTTGGCAAGACTGCTTGCTCCCCGCACCGACCACACGATCGATAGATAGTCGATCAGTGTTCGGGTGTTTTCGGCGCCCCCTTATGACGGCGCCCTGTGCGGTCGCACCACTCGCACCGCCCTAGGGCCGCCCCTGGACGCACGAGTAGGTTATTCATTAAAAAAAACAGTTTTTGAGGCGATATCGAAATATTTAATGGGTGAAATGCAGATCCCGCCAAATGTTGAGGATTTTAATAAAAATGCACTTTCTAGATGGGAAAAGTGTGGAAAAGTTGAATAAAAAAGAAATTAAGGCGCGCTCGGCAAAATTGAGGGAGATACAGCCGTTTAAAGAATGTATGGAATGACACTTCATTAACCGATATTGTCAGCCATTTTGTTCATAATGTTGGTATCTCAGACTTGCTTTAACGAAGGTTGATACGATTGTAGCTAACTTCGTGTGATATACACGTAATTATGAAAAACAGAATTAATAATGGTCACAAACCATGTTACACAAACCTGGCGTAGCCGCTAAACTACTTGAAAACAGGGATGTTTTTCTTGCGTTGACGTGAGCAGGCGCTATAAA
Organism: Limnephilus marmoratus; assembly: GCA_917880885.1. Taxonomy (NCBI): domain Eukaryota; kingdom Metazoa; phylum Arthropoda; class Insecta; order Trichoptera; family Limnephilidae; genus Limnephilus; species Limnephilus marmoratus. The sequence goes on along the minus strand of OU862909.1, from coordinate 40,082,268 downwards.
GGGGCACAGACCATGTTACATAAACCATGTTACAACAGATGAGGATGATTACGAGTGCTACCAACTTTAAGGTAATAATTTGGTTTTCAAAATGGCTGATAGTATCGGTTCATGAAGTGTCATTCCATACATTCTTTAAACGGCTGTATCTCCCTCAATTTTGCCGAGCGCGCCTTAATTTCTTTTTTATTCAACTTTTCCACACTTTTCCCATCTAGAAAGTGCATTTTTATTAAAATCCTTAACATTTGGCGGGATCTGCATTCCTCCCTTTTTGTTTATTACTGTTTGTTTTTTGTGCTATATTTATTACTAGCTGGTTCGCGGCATGCGTTGCAATGCCATAATCAAAGAAACACATTGTTTCTCCCTTAATCACCTTTCCTGTGTGTCCCCGTTCCCCTCTCGAGTCCCCTTCCTAGCTAGCTTTATAAATAAAGCTTATATGTTATTCTGATGTATGAGCTACATTATTGTAAAGTTTCATTAAAATCCATTCAGTAGTTTTTGCGTGAAAGAGTAACAAACACACATACATCCATATAAACTTTCGCGTTTATAATATTACTAACATTATTTTCAAGCGACAGGCATTTTTTTCGTGCCTTTTTTCTCTATTTTATAATACATTATATACATTTAAATGCAACTTAAATTTACCATGTTCAAGTTATTTAAAAAAAAATTAATGAAATTTTAATAAATTTTTTTAAAATTTTTAAAAACTATTTCTGTCTCTGTATCATGCAGTAAATTATGTAATAATGTAAAAGCCTACCAGGGCGTTTAAAATTAATTAATAAATAAATTATGTTAAATATAATTATACAATATAAATAAACTTTTGATAAATAAAATAAACTAATAACAAAACTGTTTTTCCTCGTTAATTTTATTAAAATTGGACAAGTTTATGCCTAAATTCTGTATTTTATTAAAAATTCCGGTCAGTTTTAGCATTTCCTCCGACCTGTTTACGCGCTTATAGTTAAATTTCTGTAAGATTTAGAGAAATGATAATATCAGAATTTGGTGGACAACTAAATTATCTGCTATTGAATGAATATATTTTTCATAAACCTAAGACAAGAGAAAGATAAAAGTCAAAGCGGTACAACTGTTTCCGATTCCTCCCAGGTATGTGGCAGCAAAGGACTCCAGGTACTAATATGTACAGCCTGTATGTCGGACGAATATCTACAGCTCATATGTTGGACAAAATATCTATGGAGCGTAGGTGGGACTAATATCTAAAGAGGGCAGCTGAGCAAGAGGTTGTACGGAAAACCTAACCTAACCTGAGCAATATTACGTTATTCCAATATGCTATACATAATTGCAAATCCAACCTCTGCCAGTGCTGTAGATATTCGTCAACACTTTGGTTCTCATAGATATTAGACAGCAGTTTGAGCAGTAGACATTTGTCCTCCCTTTTTTTCCTCATAGATATTAGTCAGCAGTTTGAGCTGTAGATATTCGTCCTCACTTTGGTTCTCATAGATATTAGTCCGATTTGTTCAGTTTTTGGAATTCCTGTAGACGCCTCCGCAGCAAAGAGGAGAGGTGTACAGCTGTGACGTTCCATCCTCTATCCCTACCCCCGTGGAGTTGTTTAAAGATTCATGAACTAATTATTGTTTAATTTGACATACATGGTATATATTATATATTATGTTTCTGCTAGAAGGGCTCTGTCAAATTTGTAAATCTCTCAGTAATAAAAATTGATTTTCGATTTCTTTAATTTACTTACATTTTTACTCCAAATAATGTCAGAAATCACTGGATAAAGTAAGTCAAATACATTCCTTAACACCCTGTGCATACATTACCTCATCTTGGTTCGTATGTTGTTGTAATGTGACAAACTACAAAAGTAGTTAAGCAGGTTTTAAATGATAATAAAGAAAAAACACACACCTTCCTTCAACAATGATTATAATTGATGGAATGTGTTTTTTTAAATCTCTTATTGTACTTTTTTCCTATAATTTCATTTAAATCTGCTAAACTATTTTTGTGAATAATTCGTTGAAGTGTCCGACCGAACTTTCGGTTTCGGTTTCGGCCGCCATCCAGCCGAAACTAAGGCCGAAACCGAAACTGAATTTAGGAGGTTTCGTTCTGCGATCGGACATGTTCGGTGCACTGAACTGCGAGCCACGAAGTGTCATTTTGCTGCGTCCGCACTCATAGTCGTGTCAGGACTTGATTCACTTGTTTGTGTTAGCTCCGCGAACTTTGCGGTAGTTTGGTTTATATGTTGTGAAATTGGAGGTGTTTATACTTAACATTATTTCGAAATAGGTAAGTTTTATTTCTCTACTGAAATGATTTAGTTCATGATGGGCCCTGAGGAAAATAATTTCCCTGTGGGCCTATATCATCTTTGGGGATGCTGTGTGGAGGGTTTTTTTTAGGGAAAGGAAGGAGAGAAGAGTTTTGGGAAGGAAAAGGGGTGGTTAGGAATCTGAGGTTCAGTGTGTCCTAGTCATCCACCTTCAAGACCTATACAAACCTCGTCCCACGAACCCGGGCACCCCTGCTAAATCACCAAACGTAGCGAACCACTTGGGGTGACCTATGGCAGAGGTGTTGGTTATCCAATAAAGTTTCCCGGGGTGGTGGTACCCATTCCCGCCTCCCAAATTATTTTGTTCTTAAGATGAAAGAGTATTTTGTTTTCTACCTTTAGGTAATACCTACTATTTCTTTTTTAATATTATTTACGAAGCGATTTACGATTACGATTTCAAAAAGCATAAATAATTTATTTGAATTACGGATAATAATGTTATGTTTATTATTAATTCAAACATCAGAGACTAATGATTAATATATGATTTAAAAATAAAGGCTGATTAATTAAGATTGAATTTTTTCCACGAAAACATGACCTTATATGGAAGTTTCGGTTTCGGCCGAACCTGAGACCGAAGCCGAAACTCAGTTTCGGTTTCGGTTTCGGCCGTAAAAACTAGTTTCGGTCGGACACTAATTCATTGTTTTTTGTGATCTTTTTGGTTCTGCGGTAAAAAGGAACAAAAAAAGCTGCAAAGTAATTTTTTCTCTCATTTTATTTCAATAAAAAAATAACAACATTCATTGGTTCTTAATATTTACAAACTTAATTATGTGTTTATTTCGTTACAATTATTATTTACATCATTAAAATTAATTTCTTACGCTATACAAACTAGTATGATATTATGGTTAAATGGCTGATTAAAATACGATTTTTTGGATTTTATTTTAATCCCTTTTTTTAAAGTGAGTTTTTGAGTTGAAAAAATATGTTTAAGTATTTGCACGCAGCTTCACTGAAGCCAGAAAGATAAATAATGGGATTTTTGGATGCATCGGCTTCTAGAGAAGAGTGTCTACTGCGTGGATGACCCCGTTGGTGGCTGGGATGTTGTGGGTGATGACGTGACCTGCGTTTACCTTGATACGACCTGAAAAACATTGAAAATTAGAATTAATGTATCTACAAATTGACCCGAAAACCATTTAAATTGGAATTAATGTACCTACATTTTTTATTTATTTAATATTTGTACGTTTTTACAAAAGTGTTAATTATATGAAATCATGTAAGTAAGTAAATAATAAAATATGGCAAATAATAACAAAGAGGTAAATAAGAAAAACTCAAGATTTATCAATAATAGATTTCAAGATTTAAGGGCCCGCAACCCTAATTTCTACCGATTTCTTACATATCTCCCTTAAACACGTTAAGTTTTAAAGCTCTTAAAAAATATATGTTATTCTTGAAGATAATATCTAGACATTGCCCGCGCCAAAACGCAAATTATATAAAATTCCCTGGATAGAAAAAAATCGCAAAGCATGCTCCAAAAATTATTATAAACACGTTTTTTTCAGTTATTTTACAAGTTATGTGAATGAAAAAATTCACAGTGTTTCTTTAAATGCTCTATTTTAAACGAGTCATGTTTTATTAAACATTTTCGCAATTTTCTCAATGTTAGGGCTATCCTCTAACATTCGTAATTTCGTATCTCTGCATCTTCTTCTTTTCGGGCCCGGTTGCGGAGCCTTAAAAGAAACCGAAATAAAAGATATTTATGAACTCTCATAGTAGTTTCAGGTAATTTTATATTTCTTTATTGTTATTATCATATTTAAAGACACGGTGGCGTAGAAAACTCTTTTTTGAACAAGATGTTGAAATTTTTTACGTTAGCTCCACACTGAGGAAAACAATTTCCCTCGGGACCTACTTATGAGGGGTGGATAGGAATCTGGAGATCAGTGTGTCGTACGCTCAACGTAGTGCAGGGATATGGTTCGAGAGAAACCTCACCCCATGAACCCGGATACCAAACATCGCGAACAACTCGGGGTCATCTATGGAAGGGTGTTGGTAGGTTGGTATTAAAAAAATGAATGAATCTGGGTAAAGCATTTGTTGAGTTTTCTCTTTGGGGAATGGGGATGGCGAAGGAAGAATTGGGATAGCTGAATGTTGGTATTGGAAATATCTGGTTATTTAATCTTCACGCGGGCCCCCAGGAACTAACCTAAACGACCTAGGATTATTAAAGCTTATTTTAAAAATGAAAAAATAAAACATTTCATGAAAATTCTTTTACATGTTGTGTTTTTTTACAATAATTCGTACATTTATCAGTATAACGTTGACGTCTCGCGGGTCAAAAATATTTGGTTGGTCAAAAATATTTGGTCAATGGATAAAACCAATCCAAACAATGCAACTTTTCGATTTTGAGTTATGCTCTTCCACCAGGAGAATCTATCTTCATCAGTAGACATATTAATACGTGAAGCAAAAACTTTGTACCCCTTTTTTACGAAAATTGCGCGGACGGAGGAGTATGAAATTTCGCACACTTGCAATATTTTTTTAAAATTATGCATACAAAATACATAAAAAAATTACCCACACTATATAATTTAAATTAATTATTTTCGAATTTTGACCACTAGGCGATCACTATAGTAGTAGTATAAATAAAAATTAATCGCCGAAATGTGTGTACGCGCATAACTTCCGAACGACTTCACCAAATTGGAAAATTATTTTTTTGTGTTCGTTATTGTCAGGACAAGGTTTGTATAAAACTACTGGTGAGCTCTGGCATTACGAAATTTGTATTAAAAATTGCGATAGGTGGCACGCGAGCTGTTTGAAAACTCAATGTACCGGGATTAAATGTATGGAATGCGGGAAGGGGGGGAACTATGGTAGGGGGTTCGCGGGAGGGGGGAGGGGAACCTGGGTGGGGAGAGGGGAACTCGGAAGGGGGGTTCGCGGGACGCGGGAGTGGAGTGGGGGGAGGGAAGGTGGAGGAGGCGGAGTGGGAACGCGAGAAGGGAAGGGGACGCGGGAGAGGAACGGGATGAATGGGAAAGGACACGCAGGGAGAAACAATTTCTTTATAAAATGGCATAGCAACGCATGGCGGGTATCAGTTAGTATTGAATAAATTCGCCATTCTAAAAGGAGACGCAAATATGAAATGGAGCCTATTTTCGGGCTTTGAATCAGTGATCTCCGGTTCAGAGTTAAGGAGGCGGTCGAAAAAGGACCCACAAAATATACCTGGTTGCACCTTAATTAACGTTATGTAAGTAAAGGTATGAAAGTGATATCAAAACGAACAGAATTTGTACAGGAAATAACAAAGAAGGCCCTTTTGAATTTTGTTGAAAACAAAAAACAGGGTTGTACTCTTTAGAAAAGCGCATTCCCCGCACAAAGGTCTGAGAAATAAGCGTGAGGTCTCAAACTAGGTCAACAAGATGTGAAGATTAAAAATTCGGATTTCAGACAGCTTTTTCGTGCATTTTTCGTTTGAAAGCAGGTTGGATGGGCGCACCCCGAAATGTTAATTTTTAAATCAACCAATTTTATGCATTTCTGCAGATTTTTTTATGGAAACTTTGAGTTGATTTAAGTATGTTAGGTAAGGTTAGGTTAGGTTAAAGATGGTTTTCTAAATTGTACCGAATTACCGGATAATGACGTGTTTATCTTACTAATATTATAAACGCGAAAGTTTGTATGGATGTATGCGTGTTTGTTATTCTTTCACGCAAAAACTACTGAATGGATTTTAATGAAACCTTTCAATAATATAACTCATACATCAGAATAACATATAGGCTGTAATCTATAAAGCTAGCTAGGAAGGGGACGCGGGAAGGGAACGGGGACGCACGGGAAAGGTGATTCAGGGAGAAACAATGTATTTCTTTGAATAAGGCATTGCAACGCATGCCGTAAACCAGATACTTATAAAAACATAATACATCTATTCTAATTAGTTTTCTCAGGATAGTTACTTATGTTCAGATAAATGTTTTTTTTATCTCCAATGTTACTAAAAATACAATATTATGAAGACGTACGAAAATATTATATAGTTTTATTATATTTTCCAGCTAAATAAGCTTTCTTCACTATAGAAATTAATCATATAATGAGGATTTCCTGTAAATAAATACAATACTCTAATGGTAAGCCCACACTGCGGCCAACGTTCCAACTTCAAACGTTTGGACGATCGTGTGGAGGGGTGTTCGTGCGTTGGAAGTTCGAGTTGGAAGGTTGGAGTTCGCGTTGGCCCGGGATCGCCTTCGAGGCGATCCCGACGGCCAACTCACACGAACCAGCCTGCCGCAGCTGTCCACACCGTGCCGCGTACTATTAAAATGACTATATTATTACGGAGAGTTTTATAACAATTGTTTGAAAACATGTCGTGCATATAAGTATATGATTATACGTACGTAATAATTGTAGGCAACTGAAAAAGATTCAGCGTAGCTACAGCTGTTTCATGTCCGCCATTTTGGAGTACGGAATTCGGGGTTGGAGGGTTGGCCGCAGCGACCACACGATCGGCCAACCTTCCAACTCCGAACTAAGTTCGGAGTTGGAAGGTTGGCTTCAGTCTGGACGTAGCATAAGATTATTGAAAATCAGATTTATGGCAAATTAAACAAATTTAATTTTGCGAGGTGCTTTTTCACAGATAAAATAAACATATTTGCAAGTGACGAAACGACGCTCGAATAACATTAAGATACATTATTTTTTTGCAAAGCGAATCAAATATTTACCTTTTTTGGAATAACTTAATGTGAATGAGTAAAACCTCAAATTATAACATTTAATTATTGAAGATTAAAGACAATAGTAACTAACTACTCTCAAACGAAAAATCAGAAAAGGATTCGGTCGCATCCGGGAATTGAACTCAGGACCCAGCCTTGCCGGGGCTTTGCTGTAAAATGGAGGCAAGTGCGGTAAATGAAAATTCACGGTGTATTTATTGGCACACAAAGGTTTAAGTGGTCAGAGAAGAGCAGTGGCGGCGTAAGGGGGGGGCGGAGGGGGCGGTCCGCCCCGGGTGCCAAGCCCCGAGGGGTGACAACGACAACCGACAACCCACTCGTACAGACAAAGAATGGGCACAAAATCTCCCGCTGTAAAGACATTTCAATAAATAACACTATATATGCACTATAACTTACATTATCTAGCTACTTACATTATCATATTTTGAAATGCGTCGCAACTATATTTTTTTTTTCAAATATAATTTCTAATTCCCTTTCTAAAACTGAAGAATCATTTTGAGAAGCTTGTTTCAACACTCGAAGAGATGTATGATCCCAACACCGGCAAAGCAGGCGTTGAAAGAAGAAATTAGCGAAACTCAATCGAAAATCTGGAGACAGAAACATCAGAAAAAGTTATCGGCACCTCTGGGACTTGAACCCAGGACCTTCTGTTTACATGGCAACAGCTCTACTAACTGAGCTAATTAATAATTTATGCAGACACTATCAAGATAGCCAAGGGCGGATTTAGGGGATGGAGGGGGGGTACGGGGGCACTTGCCCCCCCCCCCCCTAGACGGTATTTTTGTGTAATGTGGAGATTCCATCACAGTACATACTTAGAAGCTAAAACTGTATTTTTTAAACATTTAATTTTTCGATTGTTTTGACACTTTCATAAACCTTCTTAAACCTACATACTTGAACTTGAGTTTATTTCTAACAGTAATCGTTGATTACCGTTTGCCTTTCCGCCCCTTGTGCCCGCCCAGAAAAAAATCCTAACAGTAATTGTTGATTTTTTTGCGCATCCACCCCTTGTGCCCCCCCCCACCAGAAAAAATCCTAACAGTAATTGTTGATTTTTTTGCCCGTCCGCCCCTTGTGCCCCCCCCCTTAGAAAAAAAAATCCTGTATCCGCCCTTGTAGATAGCATTTAGTTCGGGTTTGAATCATGCAATCATATATAAAGGTAGCAGCCAATAATATGTGCTTTAATAAAATGAAGATAAAGTTGGTAGTTCTTAGTCGTAGTATGATATATTTAAATGTGACCGAATTGGATATGGACACCTTAGCTCAGTTGGAAGAGCTGTTTCAATGTAAACGGAAGGTCCTGCGTTCGAGTCCCAGAGGTGCCAATATCTTTTTCTGTCTTAATAAAATCTTATTTAAGGTCCACAATGAGCCAAGCGCGAATAATCAATTTTTCTATGTTATCAATTGAAAGAGGCAGGGAAAACAATCTTGATATTGTGATCGAATATTTTAGTAAAATGAAGTCTCGTAAGCATGTTTATTTGGTGTTTTATTTTATGTAGGGTGTTCAATACAAAACCGCCCCGGGTGCCAATCTACCCTACGCCGCCACTGGAGCAGAGGTCTGAGCGGCAGGACTACTTGTACTACTAGGTACACTGATGGAAGATTCTGTACAAACCTGACGTCTTCTGCAAAGTGATGGGTTTTCCTTCCATGATGCTGTCCTTGACCTGGTAGTAGCGCATGCCCGCGCTGAACAGCGTGCCGGGGCTGACGTGCTTCATGACCAGCTCCTTGGCCTTCTCCTTATCGGTCAGGGTGCTCTGGAGATCCGCGGCGCTGAGGCCCGAAAAGGCGCGGTCGGTCGGTGCGAACACGGTGAAGGTTTTTGCCTCTGGAATGAGAAAAGTTGTTTTATTCCTGTTGTGTTTGAAAGATATAATAGATACATTTGCGAATGCTGGAGATATTTCTTTGTGAAATGGTTCGCAGATCATAATTTGTTTCAGAAATTATGCAGGGGTAGTCCAAAACAACACTCCTGAGATAGGCATACAAGACAACAACGCCAAAGCTGAGTTCAATAATGTAGAGAGACGGCCCGGAGCCAAACGGCGCCTGGCGCTAGTAAAAAAAATTAAGGGCGTTGTGTTAGGAGTTAGGTATTATCAGCGCCTTAGCTCCTTGGCTCCTTAACACCTAGGCAAGTAGTGGACTGATCCAATTGCTCCTGCGCAGGGCAGACCCTGAAGGAAGGCCTCTTAGGAAGTATTACTACCGACTTTTAAAGCATATTAGTGGTGAAATTGATTAGTCTTTCCGTAGCGTTTATTCAATTTATCAATGATAGTATTTGATGTTCTTTTGTTTTCGAAAGGTCAAAGGGACTCCTTCTAGGCAGCCATAAAATTGGTAATTATTGTATTAGTGGATTGATGATATTGGCGTAGTCCAGGCCTTGTCTTCATATGCGGTCCCTCCAGGAACATTTTTAGGTAGCGCTGCAGTAATATCGGTAGGAGCCAGGAGTTGGCCATATGCAGTACCGGATTATCCCTAACGCAGAGTAGGCAACTGCCCCGCGTCCCGAGAAAAAATGACTTGCTTCAATTAGTGAGCAACGAAGTTTCGGAAAAAGTCAGCTTTCAAGATGTTTTTTTTTATTAGGAACAGGATTATGTTATAACCCAATAAATAACCAATGTTCACAGCATGCACAAATAATAAATAAAAAGTCTACAATTACTTTTCTTTCCTTTTATTTGTTGCAACATTACTTAGTATCTGAAGTGATTGAAGGTGCCGTGTGTGGGATATATTGGCATTTGTTTTGTTTTATTTCTAATTATATGTATAAAATATAAATGTTGTACAAGCTTCAGCATGCACTACCTGTCTGCTTGCTAAAATTCTTTGGGAGAAGTTGTCTGGAAGAGATCACTGTAGTGACAAGACGACTCATTGTAATTTGTAATGTTTTTTTTAATAATATTTATAAATTTTTGTTTCTATGTATGTGTCCTTTTATGTGCAATAAAGGGTTATTATATTTTATTGTATTAGTTTTTTTAATGAATGGGGTGTTGGCCCTACCTACCTATACCTTTCGTAACGTAGTAAAAAAACAGATTAATTATGAATAAAATTACGTTATGTTAGAAAAAAAATAATTTTGGAAATTAGAAAAGGGTAAAGTGCAGTGGCGGACTAAGCCCGTAAGAAGTCCAGGGCGGCAAAGTTGAATGACCACCCCCCCCCCCCCCCCCTAGTGAAGTTGATGTGATTTTACAAGTTTTTTTATTCAATTCACACGGGCCTCTGACTCTGGGGGTCTCCATGTTCTCTTGATCAAATCCTAAACAAGATTTTAAGGACACTGCAAAAAAATGTTATTTTCAATTCATTTTCTGAAAGATGCGTTTGTCAATAATGCTCTCAACATTTGAGAAAATTTTTAAATTGATGGAGATACTGCATTTAATATGAAACCGTTTTAAACCGTTTTTATGTTGAACTATCCTCAGCAAAACTTTGAAAGCGTTTTTCTCAAAACTACGTTTTTCAACCTGGTTGATAACATATTAGAAAAACTATGTATCCAATTTGCATGCACTAAGTCTTAAACAGTTAGAAAATCCAGTCACTATGGCACCACTTCGGGATTTTTTTATGAAGGTCTGAAGAAGAAGAATTTTTTATGAACAATGAAAATTTTCCATAAAAAATCGAAAATAAAAATCGCTGGTCCGCCATTTTTATTTTTTTAAATCGAAATGCGTTTAAATGGTAATATGTTTTCCAGAGGTCGTTTTTTCGATTTTTTTTATTTTTAGCAGCATTTTGAAGTGAAAAACTCGATTTTTGCTAAAAAAATTCGGTGAACTTGTTATTATAAAATGGTAAAAAAAACTCCCTCTGACTACCTGTTGATTTATGTGTAGAAATATTCAAAAGCATCGGTCGAGTCAAGTGAGTTATGATTTTCACGAACTTCAGAAATGTTGTTTGCTAGAAAACCGATTCAAAAATTTTTATACTCGAAATATAGGTACTTGAATTGAGCATGAAGGCCGGTCACTTGAAACGCTGTATCTTCGTTAGGTTTGCTCCGATTTATTTCTAATTTTGACACAATACTCAATATACTGACATGTTTTACATTAATTTTTTTTTAAGTTTTAAAACCTTACCCCCCCCCCCCCCCTTAAAGCCTTTTTAAGGATTTGATCAAGGGAACAAGGAGGCGTTTTGAGGCCCCTTCAACCCCCCCCCCCCCCTCCCCCCTCCGCGGCCCCGTTAGTCCGCCATCGGTAGGGGGGCCCCGAGACGAGCATTGCCTAGGGGCCCCGACATGGTTTATCCGGCCCTGGCCATATGCATAAACGTAACCTTCAGTTTATGCCACTGAGATGAAGTTTAGACTGTACTGCAGTGGTTCTTAACCTTTTTGGCTGGCGACCCAAAGTACGAATATATTTGAAGTACGCGACCCTAATCTAATTTTATATTTTATTTTCCAGTGACAGGTATTAAAATGATATACCTATTATGTAATTTTATACTATAAAATTACAACTACATCCTATAAAATTTATAGGATGTAATTGTAAAATTAGAAATTAACAACTTTATTTAAATGTTCTGTATTAAAATCAGACAATTCAGCATTTAAACAGTAAAAAAATTTACAGCAAAATAATTAGTAACTACCCTGGTGTTGTATTTTTGAGCAAAGATCATGTATACGTGGAGTTATGTTTATAGAAAGTGCACTACGCATGTCATGCTGAGGATCCAACCTATTCCTGTACTTATTCTTCATAACAGCAAGGCATGAAAATCCTGCTTCACATAAATAAGTAGTTGGAAAAGGTAGCCGGGCTTTTTCAGCTTCATTGCTCAGAACAGGCTTCCCAGATAATTGTGCCCAAAATTTTGTGAGACTCGTTCTGGCATGTCGTGATTGTGAACGGACAATAGATGGCAGTAACACAGCCTTTAGTCCTTATTCTGCGAGTAGTAAATTGTGACTATACTAGTTTAGTGACATCGATCGAGCTATCAATATGCGATTTCCGCGACCCAATCCAATACCTCTCGCGACCCGAATTTGGGTCGCGACCCGAGATTAAGAATCGCTGCTGTACTGGCTTCTGATAAAAAAACTGCGTATATTTTAAGTTTATTTACAATTGTAGCATACAATCAATTGGTGGGAGGACAGAGGACTGCAACACGCAAGTGATGTAATATCAGTGAAAGTATCTACCCACGCACTTAGTTAAATAATATGAACGTGCAATATTTGGTCATGTCGTGTAGGAAGAAAATAAAGAGAAACTCAATTCACACATTATGATTTAGACGTAAGGATTCCGCAAAGATCCGAAATCATGAAAATTATCTTCTTTTGATCAGAAACGCTCATTTAATACACACTTTTCAAATAAAACACCCACGACTAATTTTATAGAGTATCATTATAAAAAAATGGTTTTAGAAATCAGAACAAAGTCAGAGCGAAATTTATTTATATGCGCCTCACTAGTTTCTCAGTATCTACCTGTGTATTGTTTTTCGGTGCTGTCAAGTAGTTTGACCCCAAGGTACGTAAAAAATGCGTAATAAGATTAGCTCATACGGGTCTTTTCCGAAAAAAAAACTCATTGGGCCGCTTTCGAAATTTTGGACGCGTGACTTAGCTTGAAGTAAAATGTGGCAGGTATTGCAGTTAATTCAAATCTCCCAGTGGAACACGGACTTCAAGCTACGTCACGAATTTTTAGCCAATCACCGCTCTACCCCCTCAATGAATTAACCTGTTAAACGTATTTTCTACGAAACTTAATTTGACCGCCTTCTTTTTCTCAACTCTTATATAGGGATGTGAATGTGTGCATTTAATCTAACCACTCTGGAAGAGCTATGCATTAAATAGGCAGTCAACTATCTATCTACAATGTACTCTACTTTAGTTTGGAGACTGGAGACGTAGCTCGCTATACTGAGAAGTCGAACCTGGAGATGCTCACGGTCACTAAGAAAGTGGAAGGCAGGACAAGCAGAGGAAAATCGCCGATGCGTTGGACTGCCGAACAGACTTCTTCACCAGGATAACTAATATGAGTAAGAGTGAAAGTTAGCTTACCGCTTCCTGACAAGGAGTCCGCCATGCCGCTGGAGAACAGCGCCTTGAGGAAGTTGGAGAATCTCCTCTCTCGGTCAGCCTGGAGGGTCTGCACGAGGTCCCCCACGGGTAGCGGGAACATGACGCGGTCCACGGCGTGCGCGATGCCCTGGGGAATGTGGATGTCCTGCTTCTCCGTGATCACGCGAGCGCCGTTTACTGTGGTCACCTGGTAAAGACATAAAACAACATTTATTGATTTTTCATCATCTTCATCATCGGCACTCTAATCCTATTGACTACTGACTATATCTAAGAAACGTCTCCTCTCAGGCTGGTCTGTTATCAACGTCGATGTCGGATGCGGTATTCGGCTTCACATTGAACCTTTTAGGTGCAGATTTATTACGGAGAGGTTAATTTGGAGTCGGATAGCCCATCCTTACTCCATGCTATGCCCAGCGGAAATCTCCCAGTAAAAATATTTCTTTAGGTCTTCCTTCGTTCATTTAAATCTTCAAAAGGCAGCATATTATTGCGTACAAAATATAAAATCAGTTCAGCGCGAGAGGTAGGTAACACAAAAATTACACGAAGAGCGGCGGTGTTATGAAGTTTGTCTGTAATCAGGCGCTTCTTGATTATTACGTGTTGTCAACGCTGTCGAATATTGTTGTATTTTTGTCTGTAAGTCCTACATATGTAGTTATTTCATAGAGAAGTAAAATAGTTCACCTTAATTTCGTTCCATTCCACATCGTGCATATCATACTGGTTTACTCTCAGCTGTGTTCCAGCCAAAGAGACTCCCGTCATCTCGTCTTGTAAGTTTGAGATTTCGAAAGATCCAGGAATCACGTGGTGCAATAAAAGCTGCAAATATAAAACACAGAATGGTAAAAACACCCATTTAATTTTGTACCGATCGGACGTACAAAAAGCAGTAATATCAACGAAAATTTGAGGGGATGAAATTTTTTTTATCTTTATTTTGTTTTTAGAGATATATATTAGTAATTATTATGAAATTTCCATTGCAGGTACAAAATATCTAATACAAATGTAACAAAATATATTTATTTACATAATAACATATTAAATTTAATCACGACATTAATTACAATACTCATTCGAATTTTAATTTTGATACACAGTAAATCTATTTAAAAAATTTATGGATATTTATTGTGACATTTTGACATGTTATTTCATAAATGAGAAATTATAAATATAATTAAAAAATACTTACACCACTTAAAAGTCTGGGATTTTCTTTGAACTTTTCTTCGGCCTTATCCGGTCCTCCTAATTGAATCAACAAAGTTCTGAAAGCTTTATCTGTTGGGGCGAAAATTGTATAAGGCCCCGTTTCATTCAAAATGGAATCTAATCCAGATTGTTTCAAATACTTTGCTGTAGCGAAAAGTCCGTTTTCTTTGAAGATTTCAATCAAACCGGGAGTAGCGCTGGTGCTGGTGTATGAAACCTGAGAACCAGCGGTTTCTGGCACCGGTTTAGGAGTGGTGGATCGGGCTACCAAGTTGGTGCTAGGGTAGTAAGTACTCGAACTCGGGTAAATAGAAAGTTCATCATTGCTGTAACTTGAGGAAGTTGGAGAACTCAGGTTTGGTGCATATAAAGCGGAATGTTCGGTTTTATGACTATTATGCGTTGATCCCAAAGATTGGTCGAACTGGGAAGTTGACGGAGTATACATCTGATGACTGTTGATAGTTGTGGGCGGGGGCTGCGTATATGTTGTGGAACTTGGTGAATTTCTCTCCAGCTTTTCCGCACGACTGGACTTATAGCTATTGAGTGTAGTCGGATAAGTAGTTGAATCATAATCTTCCGATATACTAGAAGGACTTCCATTATGGTTGATAGAAAGAGATGAAGGTGATTGTGAATTGTAATATCTCGGCGTTGTTGTAGCTTGAGAGTGTATTTTAGTGGCTTCGAAGTGATCAAAAGTACTTTCTTGCCTCCTTGGAGTTGTTGATTTCGCATAAGTGGTTGTTGGTCTCGGGGAATATGCGGTGGTTTTTCTTTGAGAATGTGAAGAACTGACTTCACTTGTAGAGTGTGTCGGTTTAGTTGACCAAGATGACTTGGGTCTCTTAGTAACAGGAGGAAGTTGAATTTCACCTTCCTTAATTTTCGTCAAGATGCTATCGACATCCGGCACGGAGTCCTTCGAATCTTCATTTCCCTTAACACCCTTTACTTTGTATGTGCCGTCATTTTGTTCTTCAATGAACACAAACGTTACTTTCTTCTCATTTGGCAGGTTTACAACTTCTTCGAGTTTTCCATTTCCACCTTGCTTTATAATTTCGTAGTTGGCTCCGGGAGGTAACACATCTTTGGTCAACTCTTCAAAAGAAAGTTTTGTTTGCTTTGTTGTCTGAGGTGATCTTATTTGGTTGAGAGAAGATGATATTCTCTGAGACAATGTTGAACTATCGGCTGATAACGGAGTAGCTCCGGCAATAAGATTGGGATCTGTTGTTTTGATGACTTCAAATTTCTCTCCGTTAGGTAATGATATTTCCCTAGACGTGAAGTTTTTGCCGTTGATTTCATCTGAGTTTTCAGCTATGGCAAGCTTCAATTGCTTGAGAATATCTTGTTTTTGAATGAATTGCAATTTATTGGGAGCAACGTCCCCTGAATCCACATTACCATTATTTGGCTCACCATTTTCGTTAAGAACAGATTTTAGCTGTTTGTAAATCTTTTGACGATTTGCTTGTATGTATAATTCTTCATTGTCGCTTTCTGAGCGGGACTTCATTCTTTGCCGAGATCGGCTTTTGGTCGATGGCCTTTTGGGTGTCGGTTTAGTAGTTGTCGTGGGACGAGCAGTTGTTGGATTGAGTTGTTCATGCTGCTTAATAGCTTTCTGGAATAAATCGATTTCGTGATCCAAGATTTCCCTCGGTTTTGATTTTTGTGTATAATCGTATGTTGGTCTGGCGGTCGCAATAATTTCTTCCTGTTTCTTCTTTTGTTTGGTAGTAAAGTCTTCGTGTAATTTTGCTACTTTTTGTTGAGATTTTTGTTGTTGTCTTTCAATAAATTGCTTGTGCTTTTGAATAATCTTTTGACGTTCTTGAAGATCTCGGAGTCTCTCCAAATCCTGTTTTCTTTCTTCTTCTAGTAAGCTCTGTAACTGGCTACCTTGATTGGAAGAAAACAGTGGAGTCGCACCAACATTATTTTGGAAAGCAATGTGAGCGTTATTTTGATTTGGGGGATTAACAACATGCAAAGTTTCGGGCACATTATTTGTTGATATTAACTGACTGTTTTGTTGAAACCTTTCGAAATTGTATTTGTTTGACTGCTGTGTATCTTGAGTTGGGATTGTTGGAAGGAATGATTGAAGAGTTGGAGTCTGTTGCTGAAGCTGGTGATTCGATCTTACCGATTGCAATTCAATTGGGTTTCTCTGTTGATGGCCGTTTGTTGGCTGATTGAAGAAATTATTTTCTTTTATCTGCGGAAGTTGTTGGTATTGTAGATTTGCCTGTTGCGGTTGTTGGTGTAAGAGAGGCTGCTGTAAAAACCCTTGGTTGTTATCAATCAAAGGCTGTTCAAACTGAATCTGTGATTGAGCCACGACTGACTGAGTAGCTTGTTGTGGAATCGTCCTGAATTGCAACGGTTGCTGCACATTAAACTGTTGTGGAGTTTGGGAAAATGGAATTGGTTGATTTAAATTTATCGATGATTGTTGAAGAGGGAAATTGTTTTGTGTGTATTGTTGTCTGATGAAGTCATTGGATGCACTTGATTGCAGTCCAAATCTTTGATGATTCAGTTGAACATCACTCAATATTTGTCCTTGCTGATTAAAACTAATCTGTCTTCTTGGATCAGCTGATTGCTCATTCTGAAACAAAGAAAAAAACCATTATTAAGTAAATTTAATGTTTATAGCAAAAATTTAATTAATTATACCACCGTGAAAATGTTAAAACCGGCAATTTTTTTTTCGTGTAATAACTTTTAGGTTAAATACTTCTAATGTAGGTCATCATCAGAGTTATGACAATCCTGAGATTAATAGTGTAGACACAAGAAGTAGTGATAAACCGTTTTTACGTGTTTTGTGTATTGCGTCATTTGCATGATTGATGCTCACACACAATAATTACATCAGTTTTTTATGGGATGACGACGCCTGGTGATACACTTAACAAAATCGTTTCTCACCATCATAATAAGTACTTATCTGATAAATATCTAATTTTATGCTTTTGCGAAAAAACCTTTAGTTAATGTTAAAAAATCATAGACATTATTACTACTAATGTTTAAAACATAGATCGAGATCTTGTGATTATGCAATAAATAATGATTGTTCTGTTTGTAATAATGAGAAGTACACAGATAAAAACGCAATAAAACAGATAAAAACGCAAATAAATCCACATGCTTACGGAGATGCATATTTGGAGAAGCGATTTGAGATCACAATTTTGCCTATCAAGTTCGTTGATAATTCGTGCACCGAATGCACTATTGCAATAATTGAGAATGCGCTGATGGAGTTGGAAACATATTAGTTTGATGCCGCAATACTTAATCCTAAGAATAAAATTTTCTGTTCAGTGTAAATGTAATATAATTCTACCAGGACCGTATTCACGATTTCTTGTAGTAATTATGACCAAATAATTGCGATGTTATATTGTATTGTATAGAATATGGAATAATGGCCTATTCTCTGACCTATGAATAATAATGGAATTATTACGATACACAACAAACCCCTCAAAGATTTACACTCACTTCGTAGAGAAGTAATGATATTTTATTGTTACTAACTTTCATACATATGAATAATAATAAATATTGAATGCAAATTATTAATATTATGCTGTTCGGTAAATTTAATCCGACAACATACAATTGCCGGTGTATTATTACAGGCCATTGTAAATAAGTTATTTATTAATAATTACAGGTATTTCTTTCACGAGGAAATGATGTGTTATTATTATTTAGTCGAACGAGAAGAGATCGGATCCGCAAGGCGTCGGTATTTATAAACGAGTGTCGAGTAGGTTACGAATTACGAATTACGTCTACTTGAAAGCATGCTGTTTCAAATAAATTATTTTAATATCCTCATTCGTAAAGCTTTCACAATATCACAATGATTATATTGTATCGCAATTA
This sequence comes from Limnephilus marmoratus, assembly GCA_917880885.1. Lineage (NCBI taxonomy): Eukaryota > Metazoa > Arthropoda > Insecta > Trichoptera > Limnephilidae > Limnephilus > Limnephilus marmoratus. The sequence continues at coordinate 40,063,850 of OU862909.1, read as the reverse complement.
GTTATGACAAAGTTTTGAATCAGTACGCTGGCGCTGTAGTAATTTTATATTGGGTACATAAAACATTGATTATACCTATTAATAATGAAAGTACGTAATACGTAATCCGGCACCCTTTTAAATCCAATAAAAATAATGTGGCAACAAAGCATATGCTTGAAAAAGAGTCTGAGAGCTTTTGGCGCCATAATGTGGACAGGAATTGTGATGGCAATTGTGAAAAAGAATGCGTTAATTTAAAATATGGATCTTGAAATGATTAGTAAGATCCTTGTGCCATACAAAAAACAGCATAACTTCTCAAAAGTGAAAAATACCAGAACCAGTTTTTTAAAATAATAACTCAATATCGATTTTATTTCATTCAAAATTTGCTTTAATTTATACCTACATTCAAAAATGCCGAAAGGCATGATGATAAAAATATTAAAATGATGTACTTTTTGTAATTATTTTTCAATAATGTCTAAGCAAAATAAGAATGTAAAAAAAATCTTAAATATATTAGTTTGTAAGACCGTAAATAAATAGACAAACTGAAGTATTTTCGTCACAAAACACGTGGGCGGATCTTTTTTTTAAATGATTTTATTTAAACTAAAATTAAAATTCTTAAACATAGCTTTTCCAGATAATTTATTGATTTATTTTACTCTATGATAATATAATTTGAAATGTGTGTTGTATAATACAAAATTTGGTTTGAAAATTTAACAAATCTGCCAACGACCTACGGTAAAACCTTATTTTACTAAAAATAAACATAGTTTCACAAAATTTAAAACGCAGCTTTACTAGATAAAATATCAGTCTTTCGAAATCAAACTATAATAATTTTTTTGTGGAAAAGGGTCAATACTTCTAAAATTTGATTTAAAAATGACATATTTCCAGTTTTTTGTAGTTATTCCCTCTTAAGGGCCCGCAACCCGGATTTGTACCGATTTATTACATATTTCCCTTAAACACGGTAAGTGTTAAAGCTCTTAAAAAATAGATGTTATTCTTGAAGGTAATATCTAGACTTTGCCCGCGCCGAAACGCAAATTATGTAAAATTCCCTCGATAGAAAAAAATCGCAAAGTATGCTCCAAAAAATATAATTAACACGTTTGTTACAGTTATTTTACAAGTTATATGTATGAAAAAATTCACAGTGTTTCTTTTAATGCTGTTTAAGATAATGCCCGCGAGATTTTTGCTCTATTTTAAACGAGTCGTGTTTTATTAAACATTCTCGCAATTTTCCCATCGATTTTGTCGCTGTAAATGTTAGCGCTCTCCTCTAACATTCGTAATTTCGTATCTCTCCATCTTCTTCTTTTCGGGCCCGGTTGCAGAGCCTTAAGTATATTGGGGCTCCAGACCAGTGATGGTTGCCAACAGTGGGGCGTACTCCCAAGTCCTCCATTATTTTCGACTTATAAAGATGGTAGAAGTAGGGTGAATCCAAATGTTATCGGGTCTTTTACAACCGGGAAATGTTTCCTATGAATGACTTCGTTTTCATATTTTTTTATTATTATAGGTAGAGACACTGATTCATAGCTTTAATTTTTAAGAAATGTAGCATTAATTATTGAAAAAATAGCTTTTATAGCTTTAATTTTGCGTTTTCATAGCGTTTATAGCTAAATAGGATAACGTCAAGGAATGGGAGTCGGCAAGAGGGGAAAAACAATTAAATTGGCAAAATCACTTGAAACATGTTTATTTTATTATTGGTTGAAACTAGAGATTTAGAGACTATTTTATTATTGGTAGAGAGTGTCATGTTCGTTCTACGATCTGTCAATACAAGATTATAGCAACTAAAAAATCTTTCTGCGTCAACACTATTCACAGGGGCCCACACAGTCATCAGAGCTACCTCAGCAAATTCTCTGTGAACAATTTTTACAGCTAAGAGTAGCTGAATTATGTCTACAGTGACTCCATCCCTCACTTGCTCTACAAGCTGTCTTTGAAAATACCTGTTACCTTCCAGGAATTTACTGTCATCAACAGATTTAAACGTTGGAGCAAATCTACTTTTACTTGCTAAAAGAATAGCGTCTGATCGCTGGACATTCTGACTTACAATTGCAGGATTGAACATTTTACCTGCGTGCTCAAGAAATTGATTAGTGCTGTTGTCTTGACGGTTCAGCATATGAGATGCCAGTTTCACAGAACTCTTCTGACAACTCTCTCTTATTTGAGTTTTTATTTGGGTTAAGACAACCCGGTCCTTTACCTCCTGCACAGCCTTTAAGGTTTTGGCAGGGAAAACACCATCACTTAATTTTTGTAATGAAAGACTTAGGGACACCAAGTCCTCCCAAAGCAAATGAGCGTATGGATATTTTGACCCTTCTAATACATTTACCAATTTGTTGAGTTTTGTTGTAAAAATCGCTGCTATTTCGCGTTTAAACGTTTTTATCGCTAAAAACACCATTTATCGCTTTAATTCGCGAATATATCGTTAATGCGATGAATCAGTGTCTCTAATTATAGGTATACCTAACACATCCCATAGAAAAGAGTCCCAAGTAAAAAAATTCTGTTTTACGTTTTATCTCTGAAAAGTAAAGTGATTCAGAATACCTGTACCCCACCCAAACCGTATTTAAATTAGATCACTCCATCTCCGCAAGATGTCGCGAGGATCTCTTTTCGAAGGGACCGCTTGTTCATCATACATTCATTTGTTTTCTCTCTCTTGTAAAATTAACTTTTTTGACTTACGACACTTTTCTATGGGATGTGCGATAATGGAGGTTGCCCACCACTTTCCCACGGCGTTCTAAGGAAACATATTATGGTTTCCTCCTTCACCGTACTCGTCAGGACTCAATTTTTTTATTTATAAAGAAGCTACTTTTTATTTAAAATGACTCTAGACCCCCAATGTCCGGGCATACATTGTTAGCAGGCAGTATGCGAGTGCGTACATGCTGTTAGTTATTTATTTCACAGTATTACGTCTCATCTCCGCCACCTGATGTAGCTGAAATAAAAGTTTGTTAATATGTAGGAAGAAAAGTTAATAGAATAAAAAAAAATACATATCATGATGAGATTGTTTGACTTAACCAAAGCAGCTGAGCTACAGTCATCCGGCAGTCCCGCCGAGGATAACCGCAGCCATCAGTCCAGTCGCAAGCGAGGCTCGGTGTCCGCGCCCCTAAGCCGGCTACGTGCGATATGTATTTAATTTGTTTAATTCCGGCCCTGTTACTTGCATGAGTTGAAGATTAGCTACTTGTCCAGATGCCAGAGCGGGAAAGCGCACCCAAAGCAAACAATAAAACAACTCTTCACTCAATTACACTTAAACTGCTTCATTTGTCTTATTCTGACCTTCGTTCTCTTTCGTAATGCTCACTCTCTGAATGTGAAATCGCCTTTTTATTTTATTAATAGTCTCGTGACTTTTGACTCGCAACTTAAACCCGATCTTCACCGGTGATTTCTTTCGGCTTCTATGAGTAACATAAAAATTTCACGACTGTTTTTTTATCATGCTTTATGAGTAAAACCTATTTGGAAACATTGTTTGCCTTATAATGTCGGATGTAATGACATCAATACTACGTGGGCAAATTATTTGTGACATTATTTTTTAACTTTCAAGAACGTGAAATCAACAAATTGAAACGCGAAAAAAGAAATTTTGCAAGCAGGTTAATTTTAGATATGCTTTTAAAGTGATTTAGTAATATTTCAAGCTTGATTACAAAAACGTTTAATCGATTCTTAGCCTAGTGGTCCAAGGCGTTGGGTTCAAACTCAGGCGTCGCTCGTCACGTGCCTAATCATCTGCTAACTTAGGACTTATAATCCTCCATTATTACAAAAAAAAATCAGTTTTTGAAGTGAAAACTTCTTTCGCACCATTGTGGTTTGAAAGTCGATGAAACGGAAACGAGCGACACTAAAAAGAGAGAAACACATACATCTATAGGATTAAGCCTGCGAGAGATAGACTAATCGGTGTCCTCTTTGTGCGGTGCTTTGTAGCCTATCTTTGTGCGGTGCTTCGTGGAATGAAATGTAAAATAATTTTTAAACTTGGTAACAAATTATAATAAATAAATCCTACAATTATCCTACTCCTGATACTTTACATACGTCTCATTCTCTCGAAGTTTAGTTTTCTGAAGGATTCTCTTCTATCGCGAGTAAACTGCACACATGTTTTTTTTTTAATATGAGTTGAGAGAAATCAAATATTTCCAGGTTATTTGTAACCCGAAAAGATTGACTTTTGAAGAAAAAAATTCTGCCTACTTGTATCTGATTTATTAAAAAAAAAATTTTTAAGTGAAAACTTTTTTAGCACCGTTGAGATTTGAAACACAATGAAACGAAAAACCAACACTAAAAAGAGACAAACGCAAACATCTATAGGATTTAGATTAGAATGATCGGTCTCCTCTTTGTGCGGTGCTCCGTAGTCTCCCCACTCTTTAGTTTTCTGAAGGTTTCACTTCTACCACGTGTGAACTGCACACATGTATTTTTTAAAAATTTTGACCGTTACCGTGACCGACCGTTTCAGCCAATCAGACTGGTACAATTTTTCCATTAACGGAACAAATATCTTAAAAAATATTTTTTTTTACATAAAAATAGATTAAGTACAACACCAATATACAGCACATATGATTTAAATTAACTGTAAATTTACAATTTAGGAAAAAAATTGTAAACTAATTTTTAAACTGTAAGTTCTTTCGGTGCCATTAAACATATCTGCTATTTTGCATATTGGTTATCTGAGCTGTGTATCTGTGGTATAATGGAGTTCATAAAATAATTGATATTGACATGATTGTTCCAGTGAAAGATATTTTTAGTTCGTGTGACTCTATTAGGAACATGAAATGAAATTAATTACAATATTGTTTATTTGGTTCTTGGGGTACCACTGATTGTGAGCAATGATTTTATTTAAATTACTAGCTTTTGCCCCCGGCTTCGCTCGCATAGTATTAGGGGGATACCCACAGCGCCTCCTCCACCTTCCCTATCCCCACTCCAATCTCCCCCACCCCCTCTCACCCCTCTCCCCCCCACCCCCTCCCCCCACAAATCAACCTCACCCCTCAGCCTCCCCCTCCACCCTCCGCCCTTCCTCATCCTCCCCCCCCCTCCGCCCTGCCCCCACATCCTATCCCCCCCTAACCCCCCTCCATACCCGCTACATTCATTTTTCAAACAGCTCGCGTGCCACCTATTGCAATTTTTGTAAATAAATTTCATAATGCCAGAGCTCTAAGCTATAGCCTATAGACTACTATGATGTATGAGCTATATTATTGTAAAGTTTCATTACAATCCATTCAGTAGTTTTCGCGTGAAAGAGTAACAAACATACATCCATAAAAAACTTTCACCTTTATAATATTAGTAGGATAAACCAGAAATGTTATATCCTAATTTTACGTATTGTCTTGTACCTACATACCCGTGGGTGTCTTTTTTACATCCCCTATTTAAACGTCAAATTAAGGTACCTACTAACTGCCATTGAGAGCTGCGTTGTAGCCTTTCACTCTGTTCGTCGCCTTTTAAACAAAAGCGAGAGGTTGCAACGCAACCGTGATCTGAATGCCCTTACCTAGTTTATATTTATATCACCTGCTCTCTACGCAAATACCGTTAACCTATTCCATACTTAGCAAGACCAGCTGCCAATTTATTTCTTGTTTTCACGACTGAGAAAATCGTAGATCAATACATAATAATGCCCATACATTGTTTGTTTACTAATATGGCTTGTACCAAGACAGCGGTGCGTACCCAATTAGTATAACGCGTACTCCCAGGGGTATGCAAGGGTACTGGTACTCCTTGATACAAAAAATCCAATGGTTTGCGATATTTTATAACAAGCTGAAATTGTGTTTTATTTCTAAAATGTTGGACTGGATTATGCATAGGCTCAAGGGCTTTTAACCAGCCAGCGGCCGAAAATTCATATTTCGTCGAAAGATGTTCTTGCGACCGTACAGGGCGGTTCCAATGAGAACGATTAATTATTCTCCGTACCAGTTTTTAAAAATTATAACTGAATATCAATTTTATTTCATTCCAAATTTGCTTTAATTTATACCTACATCCAAAAATCCTGAAAGGCGTGTTGATAAAACTATTAAAATTATGTACTTTTTGTAATTATTTTTTGATCATAAGTATTTATTATTTTTTAATAATGTCTAAGCAAAATAAGAATGTAAAAAAATCTTAAATATAATAATTTCTAAGACCGTAAATAGATAGCAAAAATAGAGAAATTTTCGTCATGAATAAGTGTTCGGATATTTTTTTTCAGCCGCCACTACCCAAATTTCTACAGATTTCTTGCATATCTCCTTTAAACATTTGAAGTTTTAAAGCTCTTAAAAAAATGTTATTTTTGAAGATAATATCTAAACATTCCCCATTCTAAATTTCCTAGACAGAAAAATATCGCAAAGAATGCTCCGAAATTTTTTATTTTCAAGTGTGTTTCTGTTATTTTACAAGTTATATGTATGAAAAAATTCACCGTGTTTCTTTAAATGCTGTTTTAGACAGCCCTCAAGAGATTTTTGCTCTATTTTAAACGAGTCGTGTTTTAATAAACATTTTCACAATTTTCGCATCGATTTTATCGCTTTAAATATTAGCGCGCTCCTCATTTTTAACTTGTAACTCAATATCGATTTTATTTCTAGTATGTAGTTACATATGTAATGTACTTATGTAAATGTATGTAATGTTATTATTTTATAATTTTTCAAAAATGTCTAAGCAAAATAAGTGTGTACACGGACAAACTGAAGTATTTTGTCACAAAACGTATGGGCGGTTTTAAAAAAAAAAAATTGTTTTGAACTAAAAGAAGAAATTAAAATTCTGAAAAAAGTAGCTTTCCTAGATAGTTTATTAATTTATTTTACTGCATGATTATATCGCTTGAAATGTGTCTTATATAATTAATTTTCTTAAAAAGAAAGACATTCCCGGGTTACGAATAACCCAACAATGTTTGAAAATCTCCTACTACCACCACACTTAGAGAAAAATGTTGCTTGTGTCGTGATGGAAAACGCCCAGGTGGGACAAAAACGCGATGCCCACTCAGCTGCTCACCGGGTAATACCGACAACATATTGTTTGAAATTTAAAAATTCTCTCAACGACCAACGATATTATAATAAAAATAAACATATTTTTTCAAAAATTTAAAACATAGCTTTACGAGATTAAATAACAATATTTCTAAATCAATTTATATTTTTTTGTGGAAAGGAGTCGATACGCCTAGAATTTGATTTAACAAATGGCATACTTCCGGCTGTGTCTGGTTATTCCCTCTCAACAATTTTCCAAGATCTGAATACTTGGGAATCGCCCGCGCGGCGTAGACCATTACGATACTTAACTTAAATTTTGGGTCTCTCAAACGATGGCTTAAAGCCGAGATTTATCTTTATAAACCATTATTTAAGGATGAACTATATATATATTTTTTTTAACTTAAAAAATACATACATATACACAGATTTAAAGTAAAACATATGGTTCTTAAGACTAATTACAATACATAAATTTCTTTTAAACGAAACTACCCAATTCAAAAGGGAAAAACATTTCTCGTGTTTGAATTTTGGAGTCGAGCCTTTGTAAAATGCGAGTAGGTACCGAGAGTATGTTAATACGAGTACTTACATTAAAAAAATATACAACGAAGACAAGTCGACATAATGAACTTGACTTAAATAAGAGTTACATTGGAATATACAATATAAGATAATACAGGTATATACAGGGTGTTAAGGGACGTACCTACTTGACTTACTTTAATCAGTGATTCCTGACATTATTTGAAGTAAAAAATGTAAATGAATTTTGGTCTCCGGTGACATTTTTGATATTTTTTTTCTATAAAAACATAAAAAATGGTAGTTGTTGAACAGTTGGAGGCGGGGTAAGGGGTTTTTCGGACACCCGGCTGAGTGACCAGTGACGACATGCAGAAGATTTTTTTTTGTTTGATTTTGAATTTTGAAAATCGCCGGAGACCAAAATTTCATTTACATTTTTTACTCGAAATATTGTCAGGAATTCAGAATCTCAACTCCTCCTTTGAAAGTCACCAAAAGTGGATATATTAAATGTGTAATGAATAGTGGTCATAGGTTACGGGCTATTTTTCAATTTTTCTTTTCATAACTTTTTCGGAGAGGTGTTTTGAAAAGAAAAATTGACTTTTCGGAGAGGTATTGAGTTGAGTTGATTCTGAGTTGGCATGGAACCCATCGATACCTACTGTCCCTGTTCTGATAGACGACGTTTAACCGATAACTAGAGTAAGAAACAGCACTCAATTTGAAATATGTTCAAATCAATACAATTCTACAGTGTTATCTATCAAGAAAGTGAGACATGCTAGTCAAATGAGATGGTTTCAATGATTAATAATAAATTATTCATATTAATGTTAAGCCAAATCAAAAAGTTCAAGAAGAAGTACCAAATGAGGATATTGGCAATTTGGCAAGATCGAATTTGTGGTTAGCACTGAAAAAGTTACAGGAGGCCCTGAAGAAACTAATTCTCCTCAGGTCGTATGTTATCTTTGGGGATGCTGTGTAGAGGGTCATCTAGGGAAAGGAAGGGGAGGAAGTTCTGGAAAGGAAAAAAGGTATGATGGGTGGGTGGGAATACGGGGGTCAATGTGTCCAGCTATCCCTCCCACTGCGGTGCAAGGCGATGGGTCGAGAGAGTCCAGTTGGAGAGGTCTAGGATAGGTCTCCCTCAACCAGTCTCAGTTAGTAGGTGGGCAAATGCATTCGCCACCAAGATACATACCCCTGCTAAGTCACCAAACGTAGCGAACCACTTTAGGTGACCTATGGCAGGGGTGTTGGTTATCCAATAAATGGTTCCCGGGGCGGAGGCACTGACTGCATCTCAAGTTGAAGTGGATGACTGCTTATGCCCGAATTATATTATTTTTTTTCCTTTAAAATTGATAAACATGGCAAATCTTTTTTAGTTCAGTGGTTTTTCAGAACTTAGTAAATTATCAAAGACACGGGTAAAAATATCTACTTTTATACATAAAAAAACATCAACTCTGAAATTGTGCGGAGATAATTTTATGCATTACGTTGTAGGCCGTTCTGGTAGGCTTGCTAAAGCTAAAGATCCCAATCTGTGGATGCCGAGCCAAATTTAAAAGGGGTCTTTTAAATTTGTAAAAGGGATTTTGATGGTTATCAGATTCGGTGGAACGAAGTTATGTTCAATAGAATTAAACTGAAATAGTACTTCATATTTTAAGATTAAAATTAACTTTTTTAACGAAATACGACAACATTTTAAACGAATTTACTATGAAATACTCGTAAAATTGAAGGTGAACTCGTTGATTGATATTTATTATAATATTCGCACTGCAGGTACTTTCTTAAAAAGTGGTAAGAATTAAAATTTGCTCCCACGAGGACCAAAATAGATTGTTTATCTACGCAAATGAGAAAGTTTCATTAATTATATAGTAATTAGTAAAAACTTTGTGGCCGCTGCCGGGCTTTACGCTGTGACCTTTCTCTTATTTAGAAGGACAAGTGTGTTAAATTTCATCAATATTAGAATATACCGGTCAGTGGCTGAGTTGGCATCGCTTTTGGGTCCCACCCAGGCGACGTGTGTTCGATTTCTCGACTGGCTAAGTTCTCCATCACGACTCAAGGAGGATTTTCCGGTTATTCGTAACCCGGGAATGTTTATCTTTCTTAAAAAAAAAAACAAAATTGTAGATTTATAAAAAAACAAAGCCACTCCGCTACGTCGCCCATCCGGCACAGACACTCTTCTGTATATAATAGTTTCCATATTAACCTTAAATATAATTTGTTTAAAGATATACTAAATGACAAGTTCTGCCTACAAACCTATCATAATTACTATGTATTCCTCCTACTTCAATTAGTGTAAACGGAAAATATTGCTTTTGCGATGACGGAGAACTTAGCTAGCTGAGGATTGAACCAGCGACGCCTGAGTGGGAACCTATCGCATTTGGCCAATCGGCTACTAACCGGTCAATTATGCTTAGCAAATCTCGACTAATCGTGCAAGATTTTTCTTATAAAAAGTAGGACCGGCGCTACAAAAAGTTTGAGAGCCTCTGCTACCTGCCAGAGTTAAAAGTTATAACTTATAACAGAAGGTAATAAGTAATAATATTTGTTATTTCATTCGACGTAATAGTAGTAATCATTGTAGAATGTTTTGTAAGAGTGAAAATTGTTCGGTGATAATAAATCAAAATAATTGTTCAAGTCCACGTTTTTCTCAAAGCAGGGAGATGTTCATCTTCCCACGTGATACGCAATTATTTAATAGAATTGTCCAATTTCACCGACTACAGTTTGTTTGATTACACTTTAGATTAGGCTATTCAAGTTGAATGATTCCACCTACTGCGAACTCGTACAGGTGATACAGGATATTCCAAAGCAATTACATGTAACCATATTAATGTTTTTTAACGTTTGTAGAGGAACGTTATTGAAAATTAACAATTTGGCTTTGAATAGATTAATTTACTTTAATAGAAACTTATTGTATTCTATTTATGATTTGAAAAACTTTAAAACATTGACGTTTATGGTTTCTTTGGTCTGTGCTTTAAGCACACATTACAGAGTGTCTACATTTTTTACTAAACCTGTTCTTTTGTACAAATATTTTAGATCATTTTTCCCTATTATTATTTAAGTACATTAAATCCAAAAATTAGTTAAACATGTCATTTTTCTCTGTTTGTTTTCTCTTTCGATCTATGTCGTCGAAATATTTCTAAGAAAATTAGTGCGTCTTTTACGACGTTCGTTTTAAGAAAAATTCCTGAAAAATTTAATACTGTTATTAAAAGTATTCTGAAAGATATATTCAATATTATATTACAACAAAAATTCACAATTATAGGTCTATAAAAACAGCAGACATGATTTATTGAAAAAATAGAATGAAAGTTTCTTATCGCTCACATTATTTGGGTGGCGGGAGTGGAGAGGCACCCGGGGAACCTTTATTGGATAACCAACACCTCTGCCATAGGTCACCCCAAGTGGTTCGCTACGTTTGGTTATCTAGCAGGGGTGCCCGGGTTCATGGGGTGAGGTTTGTCTAGGTCTTGAAGAATCCCAGATTCCTACCCACTCCTTAAAACCTTTTCCTAGAACTCTCTTATTTTTCCATTCCCTAAAAAAACCCTCCACACAGCATCCCCAAAGATGACATAGGCCCTGAGGGAAATTATTTTCCTCAGGGCCTCCTAAGTGGATCTCATGTAAAAAAAAAAAATGAACAAATAACATTAGTTTTTGACTGTATTTCAAATTTCCGTGATCGATATGTACAAATGTACATCCTATTGGATTGATGGCAGTACTTTTTTGTTTCCGTCAATATGTGTAATTTGGTAAATAATATTAAAAATACACAAATAAATAAGAGAACAGTATGCAGACAAGGGACGTTTTTGGTTTAATTTTTCCCTTCCCATGTAAAACCGTTGTTTTCTAACAAATCTGTCACACAACCAATCAGATAAAATAAAATAGTTGGCAAGTATCGTTTTGTTGTAGGATGAGAGAATAAAGAGAAAAATGAAAACGCCGCTATTGGGACTTGGCCAGATCAATAAATCTAACTCTCTTGATGGTCGATAGCTCTCTCTCTCTTGCATAGGATGCAGTGTGAAACTATGTGATTTCTATTGTTGTGGGTATCGGTAGAACAGCAATTTAATCACTAATTCGTGATTATTTAGCTAATTCAGACACATGATGATTTGCGCCGGTTGAAAAACTTGGCTGGAGAAAATTACCGTCGGACTCGTCATGATACGCCGAGCCCGCTGAAGGTAGGTAGTATTTATAAGCATAGAATCAACAGATGCATTGTGGGCAGGTTATAACAATGGAGATGCTTCAGAAGTGCTATTATTATTTTCACGAATGGCGGGGAAAGTCTTGTTGATTGTGTGGGGTTTGCACGTACCACGTACGTAAGAGATAATGTGAAATTCCTTGTGGAGTTGAAGCGGTGCTGGAGATGTAGAGATGAAAGTGAACAGCAAACATTATTGCGTGTTGCTTCTCCGAAATCACCGCAGTGCTCTCTTCTCTCTTCTGCGCATTTGGCAGATTTTTTGCAATATTTCAGCTAGCAGTAAGCAAATTGTTATCAAATTTTTATTAGCCCATTTCTCTATACTTGTAATATTACATTACTGATATGACAAACCACATTCAAATAAAATGTTTTTTTAAGGCGACACTGTGCTCTAAAATATATTCAGAATCATAACGACGTAAGTAAAGAAGCCGTGTATACAAATTGCGACTCGCGACCTGTGTATTGGACGGACCTACTGTCGAATTTGCCCTTTCAAAGAAAATAAGAAAAATAATATGGGAATTTTAACGACGTAAGTAAAGAAGCCGTGTATACAAATTGCGACTCGCGATCCGTGTATTGGACGGACATACTGTCGAATTTACCCTTTCAAAGAAAATAAGAAAAATAATATGGGAATCTTAACGACATAAGTGAAGAAAGCATGTAAACATACTACGATAATAATTAATTAACATAATTCGTACTACGAGAATTGGCTCTGGTCTGAATTTTATGGCAATTCAAACTAAATCTTCTTTTGGTCAAAGAAATTATTTTTATCAAGCTCCACTCATATTTAATAGCCTTCCAGAACATATAAAGTCATGTAATTCCTTGTACACTTTTAAAAAGAATCTTAAATTATTTGTTTTAGACGAGGATTGCCAATTAATTTTCTCTCCTTTGTCCTTTCTAAATTATTAGCTAAATGAGTATGTTTATAAAATAAGCTAAAATAATTTTTATTTTTGTTTAAACTGTTTTTTTTTTTTTCATCTTCCTCCTGCCAAATCTATAGCATGTTAAATTATATACATATATTTATTATATACGACTTAATCCTTAAAAACAAAACCAAAAAATACTTTATTTTATTTTATTTTGAATCAGATCTCAAAACTATGGTCACCCTAAAAGTCTACATTAATGTACTACCTAGCGCCATCAGTTTAGTGGGTACCCATAATCTTAATCTGTAAGAAATACAACAATATTGTTCTTTCAAAATCTGTATAATTTTGTGTTATTTTGTCAACTTGTATAATTATTGTTAACCTCAACACAGGCTTGTCCTAGTGAGGTAACAAATTGTATTATAAACATTTTTACCTACAGTGTAAAGAAAAAATAAATAAATAAATAAATAAACAAATATGCGTCCGCGGCACGGTGCGGCGTGTTGTGACGAACGTAGGTCGAATTCACCCTAGCAGGCCTGGAGATTCGACCTTTCCGCCGGGTTCATTTTAATTAATTCTGAAGAACGTGTTACCAGTATTTAAGATGTTTCTGAATGAATACCTCCAGAAGTTATTAATTCATCGTCTAGAAAAATAAAATCTAGTGCTCACCGCTAACTTTATTTGTACAACGCATTACAATTTTTTAAATGCGTTTTACGTTAAAAAAATTATGGCAACGTACTTTTTTTATTAGTCTAAAATATAAATAAATCGCATCCCTTGTGAGGCATGGAAATAAAAATGACAGCTACCATTCAGAGTTTTACAGGTACTTCCCCACCTTCCTCCTCCCCAACTCTTTCTCCTTACCACTACCTTCAGCCTTACTTATATCCCAATTGGGGATGTCATAGTTTCACTGGTTTCAGGCGGTTGGGAGCAGTTGGGACATATAAAAGCGTATAAAAATATACGAAGAATCCGGTGTCTGCTAATTGGTAAAAGAAGAGGCACATCATTTTTTTATTAATTCAAAAGATCGTAAAAGTAATGTCATCAAAATGGTTTTCCGTTTTTTCCTACTATTCAACTACATAACTAACTAACCAGGCGCGGCCGGTGCCTTAGTGCACTCGTGCAACGAACCGCCAACAAAGTTGAAAAACAATTTACAGCTCATCGTAATCTTACTTAATGTTTTTAATTATAAAATTAAACAAAGCATTAAAAATATCTTTAAAATTGCAATTAATAACATACTAAATGTAAGAATATTGTAGATAAATACGGCAAAACACTCCACCCGCGCGGTTAACATTGGCTAGGAACGAGAAACCGAGGTACATATCAATCTGCGCGTTAGACCTAAGGGCCCCGTTTGGCTAAATATTATTTTATATGCAGCCCATACGAAACATCTCCGGACCGTGGTTTCGACAAAACGTATGAAGAAAAATACTCCCGACAGTGCGGCGCACGGACAGCGGAGATATCCGAACGAAGAATCCAAGAATTCCGAAGTACGGCTCGAGCGATGTAGGGTTTAAAGAAGTATTTAAGTAAAAGCATAATATTTCTCTTGTAAAATGCAACCTCGGGTCAACGGGTCACGGGTCAGCTTGTGATAGAGTGCTACGGATTTACATACTTGACATTGACTTTATTATTTGCTTTTTTTTTGCAGAAAGTAACCTTTTATTGTGTGCGTTTTTTTTTACTTATTGCAAACTTCATATCGACGCTCATTGGGTCAGTAGTCAGTAAACTAAACACCCGCCACCGTTTGCATCCTACGCTGCAAATTAAAATTGCTTGTGCTTGTGTTAATTATTGTGATATTAATTAATATCCGAAGGTCTTTCAAAATAAATACTTCTCTTCTTTGCCACTAATCCTCTAATACTAATAGATATACCTAATATAAAAATAAATGAACCATAGTGTAAAATAGCAAATAATTTATGATTTCTGAAATTTTCCCCGCTTGCAAAGTCGTATCTTCCAAGCATTAACTAATTTAAATGTGTTTATCGGATAACGAATTTGTCAGGTGAGTATCTGTCTCTTTTGTTATTAGTTTTTGGGGTATTATGCCGTGTTGCGCTACCTCCTTCTTTAGACAACGTTTCGGACAGCGTTGCAGTGTACATCATCAGGGCAGATGTGTCTGCCTGCAACGCTGCAACGCTGTCCGAAACGTTGGCTAAAGAAGGAGGTAGCGCAACACGGCATAATACCCCAAAAACTAATAACAAAATAATTTTTGGCCGTGAAAATCTAAAATCGTATCATATCTGTCTCTGTTTGCAAATAAAATTGGGTGGTTGAAGTCTTCGCTCGGCAAAAGGATCGAAGAATTGATCTTCTCTATAAATAAGTAAGATAGTGCATTTATATAAATTACATACATTACGTTTTAACTGTAACTAACCATTGCGCCGTTTGCCCGCAGGGGTAGGCATAGAGGACGGACCGCCAAACAACTCGGTCTTGGCACACACTCTTTGCCTCACTCACATTCATACATCGTCTCATACATACTCTTCTATTATTCTGACTTTTGACATGGCCCGTCTCAAGTATCTGATTCACTTGATCGTGCCGAGGAAGCTCGGGCGTCCCCGACTTCTTCTACCATTCATATTTGCCTCATATATTATTTTTACACTACTTTCTTCGTTCATTCGCTCTACGTTCAAACCATCTGAGGGTCCTTTTCTTAATATTACTCATTATACTTACATCACACATGGTTTTACCACACATACGCCTCAGGGATCTCATTTCAACAGCATTCAGTTTACTTTCACCCTTCCTCTGCCAGTTCCATGCCTCACTGCCATACATCAGGGTAGGTACCAGGACTCCATTGTGGACTGCTAGCTTCGCTTCTTTTGACAGTTTTTTATTAGCGCCAACGGCATTCAGTCCTCCATTAATGGAGTTACCGGCATTTACCCTTCTTTCAATATCTCTATCAGCCTTCCCATCTCTCGTAAACATATTACCCAGATAAACAAACCCATCCACCTGCTCCAAGTATTTATCATTCACAACTATATCGCAAACTGTCTAACTACATCTATCCATTAAAACACGAAGAGTTCAATAATAATTAATGGTTTTTTGATGCCTAATTTATTATCTCCGATGCCGTTACAAAATACGTTAATGTATTTTTTTCTTTATTATTATCATTGTTGATTGTTACAGGCAGTTAATGATCTCACCACTGGATGTCGATTGCTTGTAAATGGTAACTGGTAACTTGTGTCTCGTCGCGCTCTAGAGGAGATTATAATGGATCAGGAAGTTGTAGAAAGTTCCGCGTGGAAAGGTCTACGACCTTTGAAGGTCACGGAGACGAAAAGAGAGTAGCATCATCTAATAAATGGCCGGTAATTAAAGTAACCGGTTATTTCGGCTCCATGGCATTAAAATACCATCCATATAGAGTGATTAGATGATAGTGTTTTGAAGTTATTTCACTTTCTTTGGCTGCGCGACTCTAGGCCACGATGTGTGCCACTTTCGTATCTGCGTACCCGCTTGGACAGAATATCCTTGATACTGTTTTGTACATTAGCTCCATACAGGAGGCCCTGAGGGACAAAAATCCATCATGTGATATCATATATATATATATTGATAATTCACGTAATAAAAGTGAATGCATTATTTTAATGCTCCAATAATATTATAAAATTCTTGAAATGTCGAGTAAAATACGAATAGTTTATATTCATTAATTATTTCTCAAATCCAATTTTATAAGTACCTTTACGCCACAGGCAATAAAAGTTATAATTGCTGTAAAAAAAGCACTTAAATAGGTTTTGTTGTTTTCCAAATTTTGTACATTAAAAGTATGCAGCTCTGGTAGATGGTAGATACCCAATACCATGTAATTTGTTGTATGATGTAAATTCATTCACTTTTCTTGTCTCTTCTCTTGCAATGCTTATTCTTATTACTTTATTATTCTATTACGAAAGGTTTATGAGATTAGGTTTAATACACATCATTTTATTTTAGAAAGATTCAAATGGTATTGAAAATTTTGATTTATCCAAAACCCTTAGGATGGGTTGGTTAATTTTTTTTTAATTGTTTATCAAATTTTTAAGTTAATTTTTTCATTCTGTAAAAGTTCTATTCAATTTCTGTAGTGACCGAACTTTCGGTTTCGGTTTCGGCCTAGTTTCGGCCAAAAACGAGTTTCGGTTTCGGCCGCCATCCAGCCGAAACTACGGCCGAAACCGAAACTGAATTCTGACATGTTCGGTGCACTGAACTGCGAACCACGAAGTGTCCTTTTGCTGCGTCCGCGCTCATAGTAGTGTCAGGACTTGATTCACTTGTTTGTGTTTGCTCCGCGAACTTTGCAATACCTAGTTTGGTTTATTTGTTGTGAAATTGGAGGTGTTTATTAATTATACTTAACATTATTTCGAAATACGTAAGTTTTATTTCGCTATTGAAATGATAGGCCCTGAGGAAAATAATTTCCCTGAGGGCTTATGTCATCTTTGGGGATGTTGTGTGGAGGGTATTGTATTATTGTATATAGAGAGGAGATTTCTGGGAAGAAAAATGGGTGGGTAGGAATCTCGGGTTTAGTGTGTCCTGGTCATCCACCTTCAAGACCTAGAGAAACCTCATCCCATGAATCCGGGCACCCCTGCTAAATCATCATCGTAGCGAACCACTTGGGGTGACCTATGGCAGAGGTGTTGGTTATCCAATAAAGGTTCCCGGGGCGGCGGTACCCATTCCCGCCTTCCAAATTATTTTGTTCTTAAGATGAAAGGGTATTTTTTGTTTAGTGTACCTAAACAAATTAGGTTTAAAAAAAGTAATTTTGTTTTCTACCTTTTATTTTATTAATAATGTTCAAATAGATGATACCTACTATTTCTTTTTTTTAAATATTATTTACGAAGCGATTTACGATTACGATTTCAAAAAGCATAAATAATTTATTTGAAATAAGGAGTGATAATTATGTTATGTTTCTTTTTAGTTCAAATACTAGAGATTAATATATGATTTAAAAATAATGGCTGATTGATTAAGATCGACTATTTTTTTTTCTACGAAAACACGACTTTATATGGAAGTTTCGGTTTCGGTTTCGGTTTCGGTCGAACTCTAAAGTGCTGTGATTATTTCAGTTCTATGAAGCAACTGGCTTATAATGATATAATTACCAAACTTGAAAAGAACTAACACCGAACGTGAATATTAACTAAAAAAAATTGATGAATTGTTCATTTTTTTGAAACAACCCATCCTTAGGACGATTTGATTCACAAAAATCCAAATGTAACATTGTCATCAAATGGCCATCCACCCCATTTTGTAGTTTTGACAGTTTTGTCGCCGTTAACTTCTTAAGTTCTCTTCAGATTTTGAACCAATTATGATCAGCAAAAGAGTACAACCATCATATTGTTAAACTTATCATCTTATTACGATTTAATGGAAAGTTGAAACGCCCATAGAAATCACGTTTAACGCGACCTTTCAAATGAAAAAAAAAATAAATGGCGCTGAGTGGTCATTTGAAAGACTTGGCTGGGCCTGAAACTTTTGTTTATATTTATTTTAGTGTTACCTTCGTTTTAACTTATTTTTCTACAAAATACGCAAAATTGGTCGAAAATATACGATGACCAGTTAAAAAATATTCGACAATAGATTGTTAATCACTCACTTTTTCTAATTTAATCGTCGTTAACTGTTAAATCAGCACTTGTTGTTTGGTACAATTTTCATTCTGTTTTAAAAAAAAATTGTCTTCCTCTCTGAGATTTCATGAATAAATAATTTTAAGTAACCGATTTATTTCTTCAATTTAAAATTAAACTTACCTCTATTTGCTATACAAGTTCTAAAGCAATTCACGTTTTGTGAAAGTGAAATATTTCAGGTTATGATGAGCTTTGAACTTTGAACCAACACTCTTGTTTAAAAAATAATATCCTAGATTACAATCATGTTATTCAATACAAAGTTCAAGTTGAGAATAAATCGAAAGTTGGAGAAAATAGATATCAATCTACCTATTACAAGTAAGTGCTAACAATTTACCATTGCTTAAAAATGACTTAACAGCTATTAGCACTAATTTATGCAATGCTTTCAATATCCATTCACGTATAGAATTGAAATGTTTTAAAGTAACTCTTATTCTGTACATATATAACGGCAGTTTTAATTTAATTCAGAATGATTTCTTTTGCGATGGTTAACTAATTGCATGTTTATAAATTAATACAGACATTAAGCGCTTTTTATGGTGTCGAAGTATTTAAACAACCGGCAACATGTGTTTAATTGACGTACTAATTAACCGATTGTTTGTTATTAGTGTTGATGAACGGGAAATCAGAAGTTATTCCCTGGTTATGCATTATATAAGCTTCAAGATATTTCCTACGCTTCACTGCTTATGAAACAGTACTATTGTGTGCAGTTCCGGATTGAATGAGATGCTGGCAAAACTACATTAAACATTAAATAGGTAAGTATTAATAATGTAAAAAGCTTGGTATACGTTGTAGCTCCGTGATTTGCGGCAGTTTCATTTACAGTTGCCATTTACTATCTGTGGAACCTCGGTACAAAATTTAGGTCATTTCACTCAAAGCCTGCAGCGAAACAGTGTGCTTTTTTTAAAATCAAGAGCATTTAATTTACGGTAAACTAAACCTATAATTATTATAATTCCCTTGCGTTGAACTCCGGTAGTTAGTCATTACCACCAGCATTTCTACATTGGTCTGAAATGATCACAGTATTAGAATTTTAATAGTTATTTAAAAAATATATTGTAATCCATCTGTACTTCCTAGAAGGGGTTAAACCAATTAATGAATAATGGTGACCTCCGTAGCACGTTCTTTTTTTACATTAACTCCAAACAGGAGGCCCAGAGGAAGGCGTATGTCATTTTTGAGAAAAAATGTACGAGAGGTGTGTAGGAATCTGGGGAGTGACGGACATAATTATGAATCTGCGGTGCAAGTCGATGGATCGAGACGGATCAATTATAGCTGGAGAGGTCTCCCTCAACCAGTTTCTCCCGATCCGGCCCACCACGCAATAGGTGGGCAACGCATTCGCCGCCATGATCTAGACAAACCTCACCCCATGGACTTGGGCACACCTGCTAAGTCACCAAACGTATCGAACCATTTGGGGTGACCTGTAGCTAGGATGTTAGTTATCCAATAAATGGTTCTCGGAGCGGCAGTACCCATATTCGCCTCTCAAATTATGGTCTAATTTGACATTACCATAAATAATAGTAATACAAAATTATTTCAGTTCAGTTTCAGTGCCGGCAACCCGGGCGTTTATTTAGTTTCATGGTTATTTACATTGTTTTCTTTTCTTTTACCCGCCTCACTAGACAAAGTCTGTTCCGAGGCGAGTAAATCACATATTATGTTTGTTCCAAAAGAAATGTGTGTATTTAAACAAATATATATATGTATGTAAAAAGATAAAAAAGATAAATTATATATTGGTATATTAAATATTTACATACATACTTTGTTTTTTAGATAAAAGTAAATTAAAATTTTGTGACAGTTGAATATAGCGGTTACATAATAGAAGTAATAATTAATAATTAATCATAATAATTAATATTGCAAAATTGCAGTTTCTCGTATTTGTTTTATTTGAATATTATATAATTTCGTGAGAACTTGTATGAAATGTTATTTATTTAGAATATTTTGAATGTCTGTTCTTTCCTTTTCATTCAACCATATTACAAATCTTTTGAAAAGCCAATTCAAATTATTTGGGGTGACGTAAGTTTTTGTTTGTGTTAGGAAGGTATTGAAAATGTGTGGTGCTAGGTAAGATTCGTGTTTTTTTGCAAAAGTTGATTTGATATGGGGAACTTGAAAGTGCTTATTAATTTTTGCTCTTGTGTTTTGCGAGTGAGGTATGTGGAGATGTGAAGTTTTGATACAGTTTTTGTAAATGATCTTCCTTATGAATAGTTTATTTACGTCTAGTAATTTGTTTTTGATCATTAGCTGTTCCGTCGGATGTTGGTAAGGTTTATAAAACATAATTCTAATTATTGTTTTGTGATTTATTTTAAGAGAATTGAGGTAAGTATCTGCTGCTCCTCCCCAAACTGAAATTCCATATGTTAAAATACTTTGACAGAGTGCGAAATATATATTTTTTAGTTGATTTAATGACATGATGTTTCGTATTGTTTTGAAGATGTATGATAATTTTCGTATTTTTTTTGATAATATATTAATATGGAGATCCCATTTTAGTTTATGGTCAACAGTTAAACCTAGATATTTAATATTGTCTGCATAAACAATTTTGTCACAAGTACAGCATGTGTTATTTGACGAAATATTGGTGCAGGGGTTAAGATGTAGTTGTGGTTGGCTATGTGGTTGACCAGCCTTTGTTTTGCTAAAAGTTAAATATTTTGTTTTTGAAATGTTCAGTGTTAGTAGATTATTTTGTAGCCATTTATTTACTACAGTCATCCCTGTTTCTGTGTTTTTGAATACCTTTTCCCATGATTGTGCCTTGAACAAAATTGCAGTGTCGTCTGCATAACTGATTACTTTGTACTCAATTTTTCCTAGGTTTATCTCAGTTAGACTATTTATATAAATGAGGAATAGTATGGGACCCAAGACGCTGCCTTGCGGTACTCCATACCTGATATCTGCTTTGTCACTGCTGTATTTATTTATTTTTACTATTTGTTGTCTCTTTTCAATGTAGCTGACAAACCATTTTAGCGGTTGACCAGTTATACCGATATTTTTGAGTTTTTGTAGTAGTAAGTTATGCGAAATAGTGTCGAAAGCTTTTGCTAGGTCTAAGAATACCCCTATCACCTTTGATCCGCCATCTATGCTTTTCACTATGTAGTTGGTTAATTCTGATAAAGCATCTTCTGTACCCATTTTGGCACGAAATCCAAATTGGCGGCTTGAGAGCAGGTTGTGTTTTTCAAGGTACGCAAGTAATCTTTTTTTCATGGCTTTTTCTAGAAGTTTAGATAGTGAGTTTAGCAGAGTGATTGGTCTGTAGTTTAATATCAGAGTTTTGTCTCCCGATTTATGTATTGGAGTGATACATCCTATTTTTAAATGATCAGGGACAATTCCGAGCCTAAAACTTTGGTTGAAAATGTGTTGAAGCGGTATAAGTATGTATTCTCGTAGATTTATCAGTATTTGATTGGAAATGTTATCCGGTCCCATCGCGCAATTTGGTTTGAGAGATTTAATAAGATCCGAGATTTCCTTTGTATTTACTTGATAAGCATTGAACGAGTGATTTGGTCGTATGGAAGAGCAAAGTTTGTATAAAGAGTCTTCTGATGTACAGTTTTTTTGAAGAATTTTTTCCGCTAGGGTAGAGCCAACTTTTGCGAATTCAGTGTTAATAAAATTAGCTATTTTATTAGGTTCATTGTTTGTTAAGACTTTGTCTCCGTTTATTAATAGTTCTTTGATATGTGAATCTTTCTTCGGAGTGGAATAAGTAATATTTCTTACAATTTCCCAAATTTTTTTAGGATCATTTTTGGCGATTTTTATTTCTTTTTTGTAATATTTGTATTTGGCTTGTTTAATTAACTTATTACACAGGTTTCTATACAGTAAGTAATCTTGCTTTAGTTTGTTATCATTCGGGTTTTTGTGGACTCGCATATGCATTGCATCTCTTTTATGAATACTGTTGACTATTCCTTTCGTGATCCATGGTGTTATTTTTTTTTCTTTATGTGTGTAGTTCTTTTGTGGATTTTTTGTGGTGTGTTTGGTTATGTAGGTTTCAACCGTATTTATAAATGTGTCCAGCGCTGTGTTTGGGTCTATTTCATTTAGTACATTAGTCCAAGGTTCATCGTGAATATCCGATTTTAGGGACTTAAAGTTTATTTTGTCTTTCATGTTGTCATTTTTGTTTTTACTTTGTTCTTTGTTAAGAAGTATGTTTAATGTAGTTGTGAAATGGTCAGTGACAGTTGAGCGAATAATGGATGAAAAAGTTTTTTTTCTGGTTTTAGCAAATATATGATCGATGCAGGATTCGGAGTGTGATGTAGTTCTTGTTGGCGAGTTTATTGTAGATTTAAGTCCGTAGTGAGTAAAAACATTTAAGAATTCCGTAGTTTTTGGTTGGCAGTTTAATATGTTAATATTCATGTCACCAGCAATAATTATTTGTTGAGTTTTTTTATGTTTTTCAAGAAGTTTATTTAAGGAATTTAAGAAAGGGGCGAGATTGTTGTAGCATGGTGGTCTGTATATAGCAAATATAGAAAGACATGGGCCAAGTGATATTTGAATGCAGTTCGCTTCAGTTATGTTAATTTCTGATATGGAAGATTTTATTGAATCTTTGACAAAGATTACTATACCATCATTTTGATTTAAGTGTCT
Source organism: Limnephilus marmoratus (assembly GCA_917880885.1). Taxonomy (NCBI): domain Eukaryota; kingdom Metazoa; phylum Arthropoda; class Insecta; order Trichoptera; family Limnephilidae; genus Limnephilus; species Limnephilus marmoratus. The sequence continues at coordinate 40,040,542 of OU862909.1, read as the reverse complement.
TGTGGTCTGGAATGTGGTATAGTCATTTAAGTTTAAGTTGGTGTAAGAATCACCTAACCAGCATTCACTTAGGATAATGATATCGAAACTTATATCTATTTCATTTAGTAGGACACAGAAACTATCAAAGTTCTTTTGAATACTTCTTATGTTTTGACATATTATGCTTAAACTGTGTTTTCCTGAGACAAGGATTTTGTATTCTTTTGCTTGGTTAAAAGTGTATTCTGTGTTATTTATTGTTTCCAAGTCAAAATTCAGTGCAGAAACCATTTGTTACATTATTATATTATATTGGATGAAATAAAATAACTACTCGCGATGTGCTGTAATATTTTTCTTACCATATTTGTCTTTCAGTTCCACGAAAGTTAAATCTAATACTTGTTGAAGAAAATAACGCATAACATACCCATAAAAAAACACACATAAAAACTTCCTCATCAAAAGAGTGCAATTTTTTACATAACCTGATGGCGGAATTATTAGAACCTGCATGATTTATTACTTAATTCGAACGAACCTTTCGCAAGGCTTCTTTCACAAGTGTGCAAAATTAAATTAGTTATTGAGAAATTAGTTTTTTTTTTAAATATGAATAGGACCGACTATACTTGTATATAAATACTGTTAGAAAGCTTTAACTAAACACTCGACCCGGCAGAGAAAATCATTTACCTTAAAAATATGTTTGACTTCTACTTCCCTGATGATACAATTTATATATATTTTTTAAAATAATTTTTAGCTTCATATTCGTCTATTATAAATTTAATTATTTCTTATTCTTTATTACGCTGTATAATCAGAAGTAAAGATACAAGGAGGAAATCCGTAATTGGTTTATTTTTATTTTCGCTATATTACGCATGTACAAACTGAAAAAATGTGAACTTTCAATTTTCCAAAAATTAATAAACAAATAAATAAAGTATTGAAAAAGTAGGCATTCTTGTAATTTTATGTTAAACTAGCTTTTACCCGCGGCTTCGCTCGCATGGTTTTAGGGGGAAATCTATAGGTACATATATATAAAAATCAAAATATGCTAGCTTCTGGGTTTGTAGTTCCCGGCATGTGTTGCTATGCCACTTAATAAAGATATTGTTTCTCTCTGCGTGTCCTTTCCCTTCGTCCCATTCTTCTTCCGCATCCCCTTCCCCTCACGCGTTCCCACTCTGCCTTCTCCGCTTTCCCTCTCCCCATTCCCCTCTCTCGCTTCCCCCGTCTCACGAACCCCCCTTCCGATTTCCCCTCCCGCCTCTCGCATTCCACACATTCAGTCCCTGTACATTCAATTTTTAAATAGCTCGCATGTCACCTATTGTAATTTTTTTTATGTAAATTACATAATGTCAGGGTTTATCAGTTTCAGTATATATATTGGAACCTTCGTTGACGTGCTCACAACAACTCACCAAATTTTCATCTCTTTCGAATGCACGTTTTAGCAATGCATAATTTCATGATGCCAGAGCTCACTATTGTATATAGAAACCATCGCGGGCATGCACACATCAAATCCTCAAAGTTTTATCATACAACATTTTTAGATTTTTATATATGAGAAGGAGAAGATAGAAGATAGATAATAATAATAGATAATTTGAATGCTCGTCAAGAATATTTCTGGGAGAAAAAGGAATTGTTCGCCCAACATAGTTGGGTTACCTCAGTTTTTTGGAAACTTCAAATTTTATTCTGAATTGCGTTAATTTATTACCATGCCCTTCAATATAAAATCCCACTTTCTGCCAGACTTAAAATTCAACTTTTCTAACCACAAAACTTCTCGCAGTCCCATGTTACATATCTAAGATCTCAATTAAGGATAATATTGTGTATCTTATAACTCATTAAAATGGAGCAAATATTGAGATAAATATATTTATTTTTACAATTACAATTTCAATTTGGGAGACGGGTAAGGGTACCATTGGATAACCGACACTTCTGCCATTCACAGGTTACCCCGAGTGGTTCACTACGTTTGTTCTCTTAGCAGGGGTGCCCGCATGGGGTGAGATTTGTCCAGGTCTTGAATTACATTTTCATAAACCTTCCTCGAGCTCGTCCTTCTCGGAAAGATTTTTATAAGCTCAACGGGAGTGCATTATGAAACGATTAATTTAATATATTATGTTAGCAAGTGATGATAAAACGATTAATCAATAATGATTCAATCATTATTTTCCAGCCAACTCTGCCAGAGAAGCGATTCTGTATCTTGTGTGGATACAGGAAACTCCCCATATATACTCGTACATACTTACGCAACATCAGATGAGAGTAGAGATGTCAGGAGTTCCACTAAAGAACACCAAGGAGTTTGTCTACCTCGGGAGCAAAATAACATGGGACGGTCGGTCTAAGAGCGAGGTCGACAGCTGTATACACCAGGCTAGGCTTGAATTCAATAAAAGGTCGAAAATAATAGAATCGAATAATATAGACCTAAAACTGAGAATACTCCTCATCAATTCCTATGTATGGAGTATCTTGATGTACGGCTGCGAAACATGGTGCCTATCCGAAAGAGATAAACGGAGACTAGAGGCTTTTGAGATGTGGTCCTATGGAAGACTATTAGGAATTTCCTGGAGAGACCACATTACAAATGAGGAGGTTCTCCAAAGAATCGAAAGAGGAAGTCACCTGCTCAGGACCTTGTCCGAAAGGCGCGCAAGATGGATCGGCCATGTAATACGACAAGAAGGCCTCTTGCATGCCATAATGGAGGGTATGACCGAGGGGACAAACTCTAGGGGACGCCCACGCCGAGAGTACCTGGAGGACTTGCTGGTGGACGTGCGCTGCTCATCATATGCAGACTTCAAAAGAGCCGCCCAAGACAGGGAAGAGTGGAAGAGACGAATAGAGGAAATTACTGCAAACCAATTCCAGGATTGAAACCAGAGAGAGATACTTACACTATTTTAATTTACTCATTCAATAATATCAAATAATTTTTTTGTAAATTATATTAAAATGCTTTCCATTACCTATCTTTTCTAGATCAAAATAAGGAGACCTATTTCTGAGGGCCTCAGTCTTCTGGAGATTTATTCCATGCTGGAAAGGATAAACGGAATCGGCTGTCAAATTTGTGTGATTTTCTATGACTTTCAAATGCTTTTTAAATAGGTGTTGTGGGCCAATAACAGCTGCCGCCAATTATAACTAGTTTAAAACACGCAATGCTGTAAGTTTACATGATTATTTGTTCATTTAATGTACGTTTAAAGATGTATTCCATGGATTTGACATTTGCGAAGTTTCGTTTCAATCCAAATACGCATAAATTACTTAGTTTGTCCAAACTAAGAACCTATTTTGTGCACGTAAATAGTTGTTTCTTGAAATAATTGTTGAAATGAAGTGCAATTTCAATAATCTGTGTTTTAAACTAGTTAAAATTGGTGGCAGCCGTCGTCGGTCCACGACACCCATTGAAAAAGCAATTGAAAGTTATTGAAAATCAAACAAATTTGACAGCTGATTCCGTACGGAATCTTTTCCGCATCCACAAAAGATGCAGAATCGCTCTTCTGGTAGGATTTCGTCACGCTTTGTCGGGATTTACCACTAATAATACAAGACAAACCTCACCAAAAAAAAAACAGAATTTGATTACCTGTAAATATTGTAGACACTAAATAATGAATGACGATGTCTCCAATGTTTTGTTACCGCAGCGAATCGATCCGCCGCGTAATCGGCGGTATCGAAATGTTTCCACCCAATTGGTATGGAAAAAACGTTTCATTGGTGAAATAACCGAAATGGACTCTCATGTAATGACACCAATGCGTGATTGGATTGGCAAATTTAACTAACAACAGGCAGATACTGTTTCATATTTGCGATGGAGGTATTACGACATAAAGCACTTATCCCCATTCCTGAACGTGTTTATGAGTAAAAATAAACATTTGAAAATAGTAAATAGGTTCCTAGCGTTGAGTAAGGTGCATTTTGTTTTTAAGTGTAAAAAATGTTGATTGATTGGTTGATTGGTTGATTGGCTGTTCACGAAAACAAAATGCAACTAAACGATTACGGAAAATGTCGGCGTACCTGTTCTTAGCTCACTAATGGAAGAACGTTGCAAAATGTTGTGAAAGTGTTACCACGTTGGTGCGTTTTCAAAATGCATATCGCCACTTGAAAGCGATTGTGCTGTAACAGCCAAAAATATGTTCAAATCATCCCCTAAAACTACTGGCACCTCAGCATTAAAAAAATATAAAACCAATAATGCATTTTAAAACATATATGCAAATGCCCATCCCATTAGCTCAGTAGTAGAGCACCGTTCCGGCAAGGCTAAGGTCCCGGGTTCGATTCGTAGAAGGGATCGTATATATTTCTGATTTTTCTGTTTCAGATTTTCGATGGAGTGTCGCTAATATTGTCTTCATTATTTAAATATTACAATTTTAGGTTTTACTCAGTTAGAAATTAAATAAATTAATATTTTATATTTGAAATTTAAAAAGGGAAATTCATGCTTTTTTTACATTGGAGTAAATAGATAACATCCAATTAAATTTATATGTATCCTCTAGTTCTGACAATGTCTTAGGATGTGTGAAAATAGTATTAAACAGAGCATTTTGGAAAAAAAATATAAGCTATTATATAATTAGCTTTTAAGTATGACCAAGACATGGTCTTCAATTGTTAATTTAACTATTACTTTACAGACACTAACTCCTCAGTTGAGCTATTCAAATTCACTAGTGACAATACGCAACCGATTTCGAGGACAACCTTTAGTAGAGTAAAAAGGGTGAATATAAAATGTGGAGTCCTAGTCCAATCTACGCCATTCTATCCTAATCCCTTTACCAATAACACAGACACCGGATTATATTTATTATTATAAAAATCACATTAATCGGAAAAGTTGAGATACGGAAATCAGATTAACAGATGTACCTACAGCAGTAGTTACATATGATGAACGATGAAAATACATTTTTAAGATTCGTAGGTATAATGCAAAAATCAGCATTGGAACATCCGGACTGGCTGAGATACTTTTATTGAAATCTGTGTGTCACACAAAAATCCCAACATTATAACGTTTCCATAAATTATACACAGTGAAAAAGACCGTAAATTTAATAAATCAGCTCTCCGTTACAGAGTTTTTGCAGCATCAGAAAAGAGGTTTTAGATTTAAAGTTAATGCACTTGTACCTATTATGCCGTGTAACGTGCTTGCCATTTTAAAGACCTTTTAACAAATTTTGAGCAAATGCATCTGTGTAGTTTTTCAGTTTTGCGTAGAATTGCGATCAATTCAAGCTGTAATTGTATTCTAAATTCGATCACAAGTTTAGTTAGGTAACCTACTTCGCTACAAAAGCACAGTATTGTATATTTGTCTATGGATTATTAATTCTCACATTGCTATTAACACCCATAATTTCCAATAATGATAATAATATTACAGTTTCAATTAGTTTCTAGAATTATTATACAATATGACATATTATTAAACAGGCATAAATATTTGTAGCGAGAATACTTCGGTATTTCGCAAAAACCAAAATGTTTATTTTTGAATTTCACTCGTGCAGATAATAACAGGTGTCATTAGTAAGAGCACATAATTTAGTAAGGTTTGTGGTCACAACATACCTATTTATATTGCACTTATACGTAAGAAATGCTACGAGCAAAAACAAAATATTTGTCGCGTCTTAAAAAGTAAATTGCTGTATAATAGAAGTCGAAAAAAGTTAACTTTTTCACGTTTTTTGTATTTGGTTTTATAAGGTAAAAAGAAATTCGTCAATGCAGTAAGAAGTTGTTCTGAAAGTAACTTAAATATTATCATTATAACGTTATAAGATAAGTAATAAGTACTCCAGTCCATACGCCTTGTCATCTTTAAAAAAACAACAACAGTAATAAAAATAATTTGGTAATTAATTAAATAAACCCATCCCCCCATAACACCAGCAAAGCTTTATATATATATGGGGTAGGTAAACACGTAAACGTAAAATATAGAATGTGACTAGATATGAATTCTACTTTGTTATCAATTACGTTTATATTGTTGTCTAATTTAAAAACCTTTAAAATAAAATAAAAACATGTTTAAACTACAGACACCTAGTTGGTAATTTATTGGTTTTATTGTTTTTGTCTTTTGAAATGTGTCAAATCCATTTAATAAAGTATTAACTTCACAGTTGTTCTTTGACAGTTTTTTTTTTACTTAGAATGCACATCAAATATTGATTGGGCTCCCACGAGACTTCAGCGCTTCAGCGATGTTTGACGAGGACTACATCTACAGCATAAATATACAAACCACCCACATCTACAGCGTCTCGTCCCTTTTTAATATTACAACTTTCTCAACCAACTTTGCACGATGGTTGTGATTACAGAATCTTGAATGAAAGCAACCAATTAATACTTAATTTTGGTTTAATCATGCTAGTTCTTAATAATTATTATACTTGCGAATAATATACTTACATCTAAATTTAACTTTCTCTTTGTAATTTAGTTCTGTTTTAGCTTTGTTTAACATAATATTCATGACCTACCCATCAAAGACAAGTTGAAACAAGTTAGTTGTATTATGAAGTAAATAGTGTTTCAAACGGAGGCGTCTACTAATATCTACAGGAATTCCAAAAACTGAACAAATCGGACTAATATCTATGAGAACCAAAGTGAGAACGAAAATCTACAGCTTAAACTGCTGACTAATAACGTAATATTGCGTATGCAGTTTAAAAAACTTAATTTATGTATGTAAAAATCCCAAAAAAAAGCTCAAACTGCTGACTAATATCTATGAGAACCAAAGTGTTGACGAATATCTACAGCACTGGCAGAGGTTGGATTTGCAATTATGTATAGAATATTGGAATAACGCAATATTGCGTATGCAGTTTAAAAAACTTAATTTATGTATGTAAAAATCCCTAATATTGGACTATTGGACACATTTAGCTGATTATTAAGGATTTGGGTTAGGTTATGTTAGGTTAGGTTAGGTTAGGTTAGGCTAGGTTAGGTTTCGAAAACTTCATGTACGTACTTTAAACATTTAAGCCTTTACGTAAATAGTAATTACGTAATTTATGCTTTTCCGTACAACCTCTTGCTCAGCTGCCCTCTGTAGATATTAGTCCAAGTCCAACCTACGCTCCATAGATATTAGGCACCACTGGGACCGTCATAGATATTCGTCCGATCTTAGCTCTGTAGATATAAGTCCTAACTCTGAAGTTCATAGATATTAGTCCAACATATGAGCTGTAGATATTCGTCCGACATACAGGCTGTAGATATTAGTATCTGGAGTCTTTCAAACGGTTCCATGCCAAATCAGAATCAAGTCAACTCAACAACACTTTGAAAAGTCATAACTTAACGTAACCTATTTAACCATTTTTTTATATTTTTTTTTATTTATTAAAAGAAAATAACTTAGTTTACATCACTTTATTTTTTATATTTTATACTATCAACATGTTTCGTGAACCATGTTCACTTCTTCAGGAATAAAAGTATACTTGTTGAAACATGTTGATAGTATAAAATATAAAAAATAAAGTGATGTAAACTAAGTTATTTTCTTTTAATAAATAAATAATGACATCACAAAGTAACAACCTTTTAGAAGAAGTTTTCTTCGAAAAATTAATTTTTTTATATATTACTTTTTATGACTTTTCAAAATAGGCGTTGGGTTGAGTTCATTCTGAGTTGTTCGATCATCGTTTCAATCACAGTTTGAAAACACTTATATAGGTATATTTTTATAATAGTTAATGAAACTTTTAAATTTATATCGCGATATTCGGTAGAGCTTTCATAAACAATCTCCTTTTTGATTAAGAGAGTATTTATACTTGAAATTACGAAAGCGTAACACAAACATAACATTGTCTTCTTTGGAACTAAAACAGAAGTGGAATCTCGCAACCAGCTACCAGCTACCAGCCAGCAACCAGCGAGACAAAGAATTCCAATTAATATTCCATTAGCGAGAAGTCTAAACTTCTATAACACCATCGCACGCCATTGTAACTGAGCTTATCTTTCTCTATTTACGCCGATGGATAAACATCTACTTTCATATAACGTTCAATTGACTTTCGATCGCTTTTAATAAATTCATCATAAAAAATAACACTAGCGAATGTTGTTTAAATTTTAATGAGATGTTTGATAAATAAATCATTTTACTTTCAACTGGAGAACGAATTTATAAATTAGGTTATGTAACAGTATGTTATAAAGATATAATAAATCATTAGTATGGTCGGTGCACACGAATGAAAACGAAAGCTCAAATGCAAGAATCACGATTTTTTTTTAAACAGTTGCAAATTTTGTTTTAATAGACCGCGCTGTTTGATTAAATATCGTAATAAAATATATATGTTTTATTTTATTAATCAACAATTTATTATAATTAATATTCGATTTATTAAAATTCACGATAAATTAAATGAAGGGTAAATTAATACACATTAATTTTAGATAAATTAAAATTAATCATACATTAAGTGCAGAGTAAATTAATACATGTTAATATTTTATTAATTAAAATTAATCATAACTTGAGTAAATAGTAAATTAATACTTATTAAAATTAATATGTAGTATATTAAATTGGAATATTTATTACCACAAATTGAGTATCTTTAACGATCATGTTATTTTTGTATTGTTTTTTTTTTTTTTTTTTATATTAAATAAATTAGGTACCTATATTAAAAAGACCGTAAAGATATTTGTTTTTCAGCATATTATTGAATTATTGAAGCACATAAAATATGAATTATTTTAATTTCAATGTTGTTTTAGTATGTTATTTTTGATGATGTTTGTTTAAACTTAATAATGTTGTTTGGCTCACCCTAAATCCTGTAATTCCGAACACTGGCACGGCACAAATCAGCCAAAACAACGCCACATAAAGTTCACACAATTTTCGCGTATTCGCCATTTTGTCTCCCTGTACAAAAAGCGATTCGAAAACCAAATTAGCGTAATGTCATTCCTCACACATGAACTAAACTGTTAAAAAGAGTTTATAAAAATAAAAAATTCGATATCCGAATTCGCACGGTAGTTTTATTTTATTTTTTTAGAGCGTTCTAGAGGCGTGCGACTGCAGCACTAGCTTCCCGGTGAATGTCGGCACGTTCAACCACCATTCGGTTAAGAACTTTTCTTTACTATGAAGAGTGAAGAGTATCTTTCTCCGTGGCCTACCACCTCTGAGGTTCTGAGAGCGGTTCGCGGACAGTAGGCTGTAGCACTGCATGCAGGCTTCGCCGCGAGCCACCGCGCCACCACGCCGGGGAAAAGAGTGTGTGTGCGTTACCTCCGCGTCTCCACGTAATAAGAAAGTGAGTCTCACACACACGCGATGGACATGGGATGGACGCATTATACTGAATTTTGCAGCTTCACTAGGTAGCTGCAAACTGAGATCGATTATTGAGGTCAATAATATTTTATACGGCGAATACTCGTTAAAAATATGCGATATGCAAAAATAATCGAAGATTCTGCTTTAATTGGAATCCCTTTTTGGCACAAGCGGATTCACTATCACACGTCGTGTTACTCTTTTAACCAATTAAATATTTAATGCTGACTTCAGCTGATTTGACCGCAGCTTGATTTGGAAGGTTGTTGATTTGATGTACGCTTCTAATCTTGATGTTGTAAAGTCAATTGCTAAAATTGTGCAATGGAAACTTTAATAATTTATTTTCTACTTCAGAATCCTATCTACCAATTTACAAAAAGTTTAAACACAAAACTTTTTTTCCATTTTCCTAAGACTATCAAACAACCACGACCACAATAACAATAAGTACTTCAGTTTTTTAATTGATGAATGTGATTTATTGTTTCTATACTGGCAATTTTTTGACTTTCTAGAACATTTAGGGAACGTACCCATACTACGTGACCAAGTTTTTGCAATTTTTAACCCCCCCCCCCCGGTGACCAAAAACCTAAGCCCGCCGCTGCTCATTCGTACCAAGCGCGACATTTTGAAGACCCCCCCCCCTAAACGTGTCACGTAGTATGGGTACGTTCGTTACTAATTAACTTGTTAATAATAATAATTAATTAAATGAAAACAATATTCTCAAAACTCACTCGAAAATCTGGAGACAGAAAAATCAGAAAAAGATATTGGTACCACTGGGAACAGAGGTGCCAATATTTTATATCAGCCATTATTTCATCCAGAGTTTCGCTAAAATTGTCTTCATTTAATAAAATGTCACAGTTGTGTCAATGTCACGGTGAATGTTGAGGTTTTACTCAAATTTAAAAATAAAAGTAAATAATTATTAACTCTTCATACGGGTGCTACCAGATATGAATGTTGAGATTTATTTATTTGTATCTGGGTTTTTATAATAAATAAAGTAGGATAAAATAAAGTAGTATAATAATAAATAAAGTAGTAAAAATACAAAATTATAAAATTTGCAAAAACTCATTCAAATGAAAAATAATACACAGAGAGGCAAGATACACATCTCATACCCAAACTACATAACATCCCTTTCTACACCAGCCTTGCATTCTATGCGGATCTCCACAATCTTTAACACGTTCATACATGGTTTTATCACACATCATCAGGGGATCTCACTTCTACAGCATTCGGTCTACTTTCATCATTCCTCTGTCATGCAAAACTGCTACACATGCAAAACTGCTACACATGCAAAACTGTTACACATGCAAAACTGCTACACATGCAAAACTGCTACACATGCAAAACAGCTACACATGCAAAACAGCTACACATGCAAAACTGCTACACATGCAAAACTGCTACACATGCAAAACTGCTACACATGCAAAACTGCTACACATGCAAAACTGCTACACATGCAAAACAGCTACACATCAGTTAACTGCCAGCTTCGCGAACTAAAACACATAATCACGAAGATCGAGTACAATCCGAGTACATTGCAGTACTTACAATGATAGTTGTTCTTAAAATCACTAATTATATTAATTTAGTTGTGAATTGGATGCGAATACGCAACATCCTTTAAAGAAGATGATAAAAACATAAATTTAAGAAGAAAATTTCCGAAATAGCGTGAACCATGAAAGGAAACCGAGCGATTAATTACTTCGGATTTTCGTGTCCAAGCTCGACACGACCATTATTTACATATACCTGGGGTATGCTCTTGTACACCAGTTTACCAACATGTGAAGTGTTTAGACTCTGCGTACATTGCTGTACAATTCATATATAATTCAACATTTGTTAATTGTGGAGGCTGGCTTAGAAGTAACATTGTATCTATTCTGTATTTAATTTTAGTAATGTTAAAAAAATCTGGATTAACTAAGACCTATATATTCTAGAGAAACCCCTATGTTGCGGTGCAGAGGGATTTGTACCGATTTATTACATATTTCCCTTAAACACAAAGATAATAAGAAAACCCGCCCGCGCCTTTGCCCTCGCCGAAACGCAAATTATATAAAATTCCCTCGATAGAAAAAAATCGCAAAGTATGCTCCAAAAATTATTATTATCACGTTTGTTTCAGTTTTTTTACTAGTTATATGTATGAAAAAATTTACAGTGTTTCTTTAAATGCTGTTTAAGATAATGCCCGCGAGATTTTTGCTCTATTTTAAACGAGTCGTGTTTTATTAAACATTTTCGCAATTTTCGCATCGATTTTGTCGCTGTAAATGTTAGCGCTCTCCTCTAACATTCGTAATTTCGTATCTCTCCATCTTCTTCTTTTCGGGCCCGGTTGCAGAGCCTTAAGGCCCGGTATAACAGTTGCTCTTTGTGCTCGCTAACTTCCACCTAACTCAAATTTAAGCGGGCTAATTCGGACGCAGGTTGGAACAACATAGTTCATTTTTTAAACGCTGCGGCTCTATTAGTAATAAGCCCTAGCCCTATAAGTCGAATAATTGAAAACCTTTCCGAAATTTACGTAAATTGCCAACTTTTATCAGTATGGATTTCGATGATTCATCGCGCGTTACGTATGTCCATGCATATTAAACGATGATATTATATCTATCTAAAAAAGTTTGATATTAGAGCGATTTCGAACTTTCCATGTCAGGACAGTTAGTTTTCAACTGTTAGTTCGTCATAATTTCTTACTCTAGTAGCACAAACACTATTTACAATAAGGTTCTTTGAAAATGGCACCATTCTTATTGGTGCTGTAGTAAAAATGTGTAATATTGGTGACATCTACGACCTATATACGAATTATTTTCTAAGCTTCATAGTAACCAAGCGAGGATCTTTATTCTCAATAAATGATATACTGGCCCTTAGTGGCTGCAATCCATAGTCATGTCTCAAAAAAGTACCTTATTGGAAAATGTATGAAAAGTGTGGCTTTTTTAAAAAGCGTGTATAAAAGCAGTGAGTGTCAGCATAACTTTTTGAGACCCTGTCAGGCTGGGATATACACCCCCTAAAATATATCTCAAATTAGTCATTAATGGGTTAAAAGACCCATAAGGTAGAAGGAAAGATACAGAAATGCCGACACATCTACGTCAATTTGTTCTCTTGCGGACAATATCAAACGTGTGCGAGAATCGGAATGTTCACCGTGTCTCCTGAATGTGCACCGAAGCCGAAGGAAACCGATAAATCACCTGCCGAATTTCAGGTAAAACACACAAAAAAACCTTCCTGTCGTCCATGCTTCACCGACTGCACTTCGTCAATGATTGGCTGTTTTTGTACAACTTCAATGGTTTTTTACAGAAGTCTAGGTCTAGAGTCTAGAGGTGGCTGTTGAACTCAACAGAATAAGGTAATCAAACATACTAATTTAGGTTAGGCGGGTCTGTCTATGATTGCAACTCTGGTTTTGAACTCGGATATGCTTTGAATTCCAGTATAATTTTCACAATTGAAACTGATGTGTTATGAATTCAGACCAGCGATAAAGTACTTCATCATAATCATAACTATTCGCTCTACAACCCCTGGTGGGTCTTGGCCTCCTCAAGAGTCTTCCTCCACTCATCTCGGTTTTGTGCAGGCTCTCTCCAGTTTAGAAGCTCCAAGATGGATATGTCTTTGAGGACGCTGTCGCTCCATCTTAGTCTTGGTCTTCCCAGGCTCCTTCGCCCTATTGGTCTTGAATTCAGCAGGGACTTTGGTGCTTGATGCTCGGTCATTCTCTCCACATGACCCAGCCACCGAAGTCTTCCCAGTTTTATAAATTTTGCGACGTTTAGCTCCTTAAACAAAGTATAGAGCTCATTGTTATAACGTCTGCGCCAAAATCCATTTTCTAGAACCGGTCCGAAGATGCGCCTCAAATATTTTCTTTCAAAAACGTCCAGTGCTCGCTCATTCCTCTTAGTTAGTACCCAAGTCTAAGCTGCGTACGTAAATACTGGTCTGACAAGTGTTTTGTACACTAATATCTTCGTGTTTCTGGATAAAGCACCTACATAATAATAATATAAAACTTGTATAGCGCAGTTTTTGTATTTCACATCAATATTAAACCATACCTGTATTTTTAATACTAATATTTTTAACCTGAAAATTATTTTTATTTAATATGTGAAATTCTTTTCTTCAAATTTCTTGGGTTTACTTGATGAGTCAGATTTGCAAATTTCAAACCTACGATTTTTTTATAACATCCTGTGATTATTCACAAATATGTATATAATTAAGATTGTAATATTTTGGGTCTTTGCTTGAAATTACTTACAGAGTTCCAATCCTATTTTAAAAACATCGTTTTCATATTCAGAGGATTATCAATAAGATTAATTCAGGGGTCTTTTATGTCCATTTTCATGAACGAGCTTAAAAATAATTGCAGAGTTGGCGCAAGCCTTTTTTGTTGTTTGCATTGGTACACCCGGTAGCGTATTTACAAAACCTATACCGATTCAGTCGCGGTAACGACAATTTACGTTTTAAATATACCTCTATATTGGTTATTTTTTTATCACATTGCAAAAAAAAAAATATTCTAAAATCTAGATAAAATAATCTTTCTGATGTGTATATTAGAAATTGATAATTTTATTTCTAAATATTTAAATTTTAATATTATTCCCATATATTGTAAATACACCTCTATATTGATAATTTTTTATCACTTTGCAAAAACAAAAATTGTTCTAAAATCTAGATAAAATAATCTTTCCAATGTGTATATTAGAAATTAATAATGTTATTTCTAAATATTAAAATTTTGATATTGAAAATTTAAAGCGATTGAAACGCGGTAGGGATTGTAAATACGCCACCCGGTACCCCCTTTCGTATGCAGTGCACACCTGAGCATTGGTACTTACGTGCAGTCTCGCCCGCCATGTTGTAAGTCCATTTATCGACATGTACACGTAAAGTAAGTTAGGTATAAAATTCCTCTAAGATAAGTGGGTCACAGTAAAAGCGACATTTCACGCATACTGTCATTGCAAAAATAATTATACGAGGAATTTCCTTTTATTATGGAAACTGTTTAACTAGGATGGGTAAGTATTATCGTTTGTGAGACGGGATCCACGCACGATACTAACGCTGTTTTCCACTTAATAGTTTATTTATATTTTTCTGAGCTAATTCGACCTTTTCGTCATGGTTAGAGCAGAGCTAGGGCTAAGGTCCTGGAGTCCTTGGTTCAATTCGTAGATGCGACTGAATCTTTTTTCTGATTTCGCTTTTTCAAATTTTCCTTTGAGATTCGCGGGAGCAGACATGTTTTTCGAATTCAATTTTTCTAAATCAATCGTTCGAATTTCAGTTTTTCGAAAGACTAATTTTTCGAACAGCAATTGGCCGAAAGACATATTTTTCGAATTTTTTAATCAACTTTTAAAATTTTCGTTGGTTGTTTTTGGGGTGTTATGCCGTGTTGCGCTACCTCCTTCTTTAGCCAACGTTTCGGACAGCGTTGCAGTATCCATCATCAGGGCAGATCCGGCAGATCCGGTAGATGTGCGCTGGTGATGGACACTGTAACGCTGTCCGAAACGTTGGCTAAAGAAAAAGGTAGCGCAATACGGCATAACACCCCAAAAACAAGTAACGAAAATACTTTTGGCCGTGAAAATCTAAAACGTATCGAACTTTTAAGATATACAACGTGTCCGGAAACTCGTAGTACAAGCGGGAAACTGGTGAATCTACATCACGTAGAGAACCCAAAAAACTTATTTTTTTCGATTTAAGCATTTCGATTTTAATATTATTGTTTTCTATTTTTCCGTTTTTTCGGCAACTAAAGGGTTAAAAAAAATTTTGAGCCCGGTTTACCCTTCGTTGCATTTTATAAGACATTACACAGCTGAAATCAACCCCCTAGTGAATTTTTTTTTTCAAATTTAACCTAAAAAATTCCAACTTCGGACCCGATTTACTCGAAAACGAAAGCTCAAATCAAAAAAAGTTAAACCACAAAATCGACTCCAAATGTGATGTGGATTCTCCAGTTTTCCGCTTGTACTACGAGTTTCCGGATACCTTGTATATTTCACTTGCTTGTGCCTAACGAGATACTGTTAGGTTAGGTTAGATTAGTTGATATTGTCCATCACTCTTGTAAGTACAGTATACATACTTATATCAATTCGAAAAACTAGAGTTTCGGTCAATAAAATTGATTGAAAAATAAGTTTTCGAAAAAATTGAAGATCGAAAAATTGAAATTTGGTCAATTTACCTAGACCCGAGATTGACTATTATTGTCTTCAAGAAAATAAAAATAAATGGATATATTTATCCAAGACACTACCTAGATTTAGTTCGCGAAGGGTCTTGCAATCATAGAACAAGATGCAGCTAATACAAATGTTAGTGTTTCTTAGTTAGTTGAAGTACCTATGATACCGTTAAATTGATTTCGAAAGATTATTTTATTTATTAAATTATGTTTTAAATTCTGAAAAAATTTGTTTATTTTTATTATAATATGGTTATTCTGTTGGTCGTCGGCAGATTTATTAAATTTTCAAACAAAGTGTTGTATTATACAACACACATTTCAAATAAGTAATAGCAGTAAAATAAATCAATAAATTATTTAGGACAGCTATTTTTCAGAATTTTAATTTGAGTAAAATTAAAATCGATAAAAAAAACCGCCCACGTGTTTTGCGACGAAAATACTTCCGTTTGTCTATTTTTTTATTTTTTATTACAAACTAATATATTATTTCAGATTCTTTTACATACTTATTTCGTTTAGACATTATTGAAAAATTATGAATACTTAGGATCAAAAAAATACTTATAAAAATTACGTAATTCTAATAATTTTATCATCACGCGTTTGAGCATTTTTATTGCTAACTTGAATTTAGGTTATAAAGGAATTTTTAATGAAATAATATTGTTATTGAGTTATTAGTTAAAAATGCTGATACACAATTAACCCGCAAAAATTATTAAATATTCTAGAAGCAATAGGAATCAGAGGAAATCTACTAAATTTGTTTAAAAATTATCTATCTAATAGACATATCTGTGTAAAAATATTTGAAAAACTGAGTGGAAAAAAAAATGTACGCCGGTGTCCCGCAGGGGTCAATTTTGGGACCCACCCTTTATATAATATTTGTATCAATAATGAGTAAACTATTCTCACATGTTAAACACTTTGTATATGCTGACGACACGGCACTGATCATATCGGATGAACAATTATATACTGCGATTAAATATATGCAAGAAGACTTTATATTTCTGATTAAATGGTGTCATGACGTAGGATTAATTATAAATACAAAAAAAACCAAACTGATGCACATAAGATCTCCACATGCAAAAGTTTCCATCATGCCTGAAATAATTTCTCATAACTTTACCTGCATCCATCAAAATATTGTGCAGCCCTGCTCATGTGAAACGATTGAGCTAGTAAACGAATACGTTTATTTGGGCGTGACTGTTGATTGCTACTTTAAATGGGACATACAAATACACAAAATTTGTAAACGGCTGCGGGCGATAGTGGGTAGAATATACAAATTGAAGTGTTTCGTTCCTGTGAATACCTTAAGAATTATTTACATGTCACTGGCGGAATCAACTTTAAGATATGGATTAACCACTTGGGGACATTCTTGCAAAACAAATTTAAATTACGCACAATCAATACAAAATTCTATCGTTAAATTACTAGTTAAAAAAAATATTTTTTCGCAGAGACGAAACATTTCACTTTTGTATCAAAATTTAACAGTTTTGCCGGTGCAGGCCTTATTATGGTATAAAATATTGATTCAGCACATATCTGACTCTGAGTATAAGAGGAAAGTTGAACATGGGCACAATACTAGGTTCACAAAAAATGAAGGCATGCTTGTACCAAAACATAATAATAAATACGGACAGCGAACCCTTGAGTATAATGTGCCTAAAATATATAATATGCTACCTGGTAATTTTAAGAAATGCGAATTTCCAAATAGAGTCAGATATTTGCTGAAAACATGGCTACTAGGTGGAAATAATTTGTATTAGGCGATTTAGTTTTACTATTAATGTGTAAGTTTATTGTTATTGTATAAATTAAGGTCTAAGTTGTAATCTGTAAAAAGTTGTAATAAAAATCCTGTTGACAAACTACTTAACTGTAGTTAAACGGGATATATATGAAATAAAAAAAATAAAAAAAATCGATCTTTCTCATCGGAACCGCCTTGCATAGTTGCAAAGGTTTTGCAATTTGAATTCTTAGCTGCTGGTTAATGGGCTATAAGTATCGATGGGCTTTGTAAAGAACGTTTAGCTTCTGAGAGAAGAACTTTGGCTCAACGAAATAAGAGCATTTTTGCCCTGCGGCTTGAATCGAACCCGCAACCTTTAAAGTCATAATGTAAACCACTGCACTACAGAAGCCGTATCTGTGTAGTTGTCCTCAACTGACATTATGGATGAAAATTTATCGGCCCCGTGGTCGAGGGGTAAGGCTAGTAATCCGAAGGTCGCGGGTTCAAATACCGGCGTGAGCAAATACATTTCATTTGGTTAATTTGCGTTATTTCACATTTAATTATAATTGCGGCAATTGCGGTAATTGCGGCTGAATGGAAGATACTTTCAATATCGCTCTGATGTAAGATTACTATTCACAATCGAAACGTTGCTTCAAAGGGCTTTAGCTGTTTTTGGTGACCAAATCTGAATAGCCAGGTACTTCCCCACCTTCCTCTTCCCAACCCTTTTCTCCTTCCCAACACCTTCAGCATAACAAGTGGGGAAGCCATAGTCTCACTAGCACCAGACGGGAACAGTTGGAACTCTAGTGCAGTATTCACAATAAAAAACTTTTTTTACGTAGTTCCATACAGCAGAAGGCTTGAGGAAAATTATTTTCCTCAGGCCTGTGTCATCGTAGGGAATGTTGTGTAAAAGGTATTTTTAAGGAAAGGGGGAGAGGAAGTTCTCGGAAGGAAAAATGTCGGAAATTTGAATCCATCCCTACAACTGTCGTTCAAGGGGATGGATGGTTCGAGAGAGTCCGGATGGAGAGGTCAAAACGTCTCCCTCCACCATTCTCTCTCGATTCGGCCCGCCAAGCGTCTTCCGCCAAGACCTAGACAAACTGCTAAGACACAAAACGTAGCGACTTCCGGCGACTTTCGGTAGAGGTATTGGTACCCATATCGGCATACCAAATATGTTTTGATGAAACAGAAAATATAATTATAAATGTTGTTTGTAACTCTGAATACGACTCGGACATTAAATTGGTGATAAATGAATCGGCAGCTATTCGGTTTTATACCGCTTTAGGAAATCCATAATTTATACTTTCACGACGTGTTATAGTTGTCTCACTTAAAAAAAAACACGAACATCGGCTTTAATCCATATTTAATTGATACTATGTAATAAATGAAGTTAACTCAGATGTCTTAAGGCACCAAAACACTATAATTTTTTTTTATCGAATTTCCTGAAAGATGTATTTGTTACGAATGCTCTCAATGTTTAAAAAGAAATTCGCAAAATTGACGGAGATACAGCATTTTATGTGAAACCATTTGAAACAGTTTGTATGTTGAATGATCCTTCAGCAAAACTTTGAACTCCTTTTTCTCGAAACTATTTTTTTCAACCTGGTTGACAACATTTAAAAAAAAACAATACATCCGATTTGCATGCACCAAATCTTAAACTGTTCGAAAATCCAGTCTCTAGGCACCACCTAGGGATATTTTTTATAAAGGGCCCCCTTCTTTTTTTTTATGAACGATGAAAATTTTCCGTTAAATCCGGAAATAAAATTAGCTGGTCCGCCATTTTATCTTTTTTAGATATCAAAATTGCTATTAACCTGTATGTCTAGTTTATACATATATTTTTAATTTATTTTTTTGATGAACCGTATGGCTTAAACGCTGTCAGCCACCGAGCAGCAATTTCGTCGGAGTGTCCTGTAGAAAACTATACTATTCGTGTACAAAAAATTGTATAGAGTCTTCTATATGTATATATTGATTATGGTTATTAATAAAAAAAAAGTTCCATTCATCGTCTGCTTGAAAATAATTACCAAAAATACACTTTTTTACAGCCCACGCACCGTGGTCTGGTGCCGTGCGGCATTTTTCGTACAAAGCTTAATTAGAGGCCAAAATACCCAACCAAACTGAATTATTATTTTTTTATTGCAAATCTAAAACGGATATGTGCTATTTGATTTATTTTTCTTTCAAATTTTTTAGTAATTAAAGAAATTAATTACTAAAAAAAAAAATTAAAACATCATGGAAAATCATACTTTTGGATAGATGATGAGACGAGATTAAATGATGATGTAAAGATAATTAAATAATTCAAAGTTCCTTCATTTTGGAGGAAACTTTGGAATATTTTGTGTTATTTAAAAAGATATCTTGCCTTTTCTGCCGTGTTAATACAATGAAAAATAAAATAAAAAATAGGATATCGTAAAAAATTAGATTTTTTTATAGTAATTTTAATTTATATACCTCAAATTTGTGTTAACGACATAAATCAGTCGTTTTTAATTTGCATTCACCCTCTTTAAAATGCTTTATTTATCTTTGTATTTTATATTTCGTCAATTTGTTTGCTAGTACCACGTAAATATAATGCATCATGTAAACATAATATGCCTACCAGTACTTCACTCTTAAAACTATTAATGCTTCAGAAATCATAGGTAAATTAATTACTTTTAAAATTTATCATATCGGTAAACATAATCCAGGATTTTTTACTTTTTATATTTTTTATTTAAATCTTTGTAGGTACCTTTTAAAGATATCTTTAATTTCTACATTTTACTTTTCATTGTTTTATTTCTCACCTCTAATTTTTTTATTTTTACTTTTTACCTAACACCTTATAGTTTGTACTTTATACTTTATATTTTATACTTTCCACTTCATAATTATACTTTTATACATTTTACCTTGTTTTATTTCTCACTTTTAATTTTTTATTTTTACTTTTTACCTAATACTTTATTGTTTTTACTTTATATTTTATACTTTATAATTATACGTTTATGCATTTAACGTTTTACTCACTACGTTACTTTTTACCCTTTTTTCATAAATTTAATTCTGTTATTCTTCATGTTGTTGTACTATTTATAAGTAATGTCAATTATGTTAATGGGACGTGTTGTGCCGTATATGTGTAAATAAATAAATACATATCTCCACAGCAAATAAAGCAAATTCTTCATTATCATTAACTGTAAAAAAATGCCAAAGTTTCGTGAAAAATTACGAAAAAAAGATTTCTTTATTTAATTACCTATATTTTATAATTTAGAAAAAAATAGTACATATCTATGGACTAGATATTTGCCATACCATAAATATTATTTAGTTTGGTTTGGTATTTTGGCCTCAAATTCAAAATTAAGTTTTGTATGAAAAGGCCGCGCTGCCTTTCCTCTTAACTCAAATGTCTTAATACGCTTTATTACAGCATCCACCGACAGCCAATAATAAACATAAACCATTATAACATCATGTTGTAAAGTCTGTGTTTTATATAACTTATAATTTCGTTTCCAAAAAAACAAATGCATCCATTCACCCAACAGTTTTATTTGTGCAACGGCAGTGTTAGTTCGAATCGCATTTCGCAAAGCAGGACATTTTATCAATTCAAACCACTTTCAATATAAAATTTTATGCAAACGAATAATAGACCAAAAGTCAGTAGAGTGGAAAATTGACCGTCGGTTTGGATAAAAATATATTGTACGAAATTGCAGCAAACACCCGCACCCGGATAGAATGGTGCAGAAACATGATCTAATTCTACGTCTGATTGTGGTTCTGAGATTAGATTGGGTGGTGATTAAGTTGTAATCGTTAGGTGCATTGAAATGCATTTATTGCCTTAATATCCAGTGATTTTTATAACAGATAAATAATAGTATATTAAAATATAAGTGGATAAACAGGTCTTTAAAACACGCGCGATTTTTCGAGCACGACGGCGTAGCCGAGTGCTCGAAATAAAGCAAGTGTTTTAAAGACCAGTTATCCACGAATACTTTATGCTATTTTTTTTTATTGATACACTTTGAAAACATAAATATTGATATTATTATTAAAAATTTGGAAATAAGAACTATTAATGAATTCGTGATGTGACATCACAATATCTTGTTGTCATGGAAATGAAAAACACAAACATTAATTTGCAATCTGTCACATAAGATTAATAGTTGACATCACAGTTTTTACTAGTTATTGTGTGTTGTAAAATGAGTTCTAACATTGATAATTTAAATACCAAAGCAGAATCGCGGTTAATACCTGAAAAATCCAAATAAAAGTTGACATTTAGACTTCACATTTTGTTGATTTGTTGATGTTGCCATGGTAACTTTAAAAAACGCGCGTTCCATAAAGTGCGATTTAAACACGCTAAAGCGTACTTTAAATGAGTAAAAAAGGGCACCAATAAAAAAATAATATTAATTTCCTGTAAGTGCAGAGTGAATAAAATGTAGGGGCATAGTGGGAATTTCTTTAAAATGCTCCTAATTAAGGGCAGAGCGTGCGTTTTATTTTATTAAGGGCTAGTTGTGCCTGATTCATAATATTTTTTAATGAGGATAGTAGAGAGAGTAAAAAACATATGATTTTTTTGTTTGTTTTTACATTAACTCCACATAAATAATTTCCCTCAGGGCCTATGACATCTGTGAAGATGTTGTGGGAGGGTCTTTTTGAGGAGAGGGAAATGTGTGTTGTATAATACAACATTTTGTTTGAAAATTTAACAAATCTGCCAACGACCAACGGCAAAACTAAAAATATTTTTTTCAAAGTTTAAAACATAGCTTTACTAGATAAAATAACAATCTTTCTAAATCAATTTATATTTTTTGTAGAAATTGTCAACACGACTGGGATTTCATTTAAAAATTACATATTTCCGGTGGTGTTTGGTTATTCCCTCTTAATATATAAATCTTAAATGATATAAATAATGTGTTAAAAATATTATAATATCCACGAATAGGCTTTGCCTTTGTGACATTTTATATTAACATTTTGTTTGTTACCTTTTATTTTAGAATTTTGTGTTTCTATATTATATCAATCAGCTTTTCTTTTATAACTGTATTAAACTTTCAACAAACAACCTTAATTCACACCACTAAATAACTTAAAAGTATTAAAATGATCTTAGAAGTAATTACTAGAATATCAGGGTGTGTGGTATTTGTACTGAGCAATGAATAGAATATAATAAATACACAAACATTTCAATATTTTTGATAAAAGTTTAAAATACTCCCAATTTAGAAAAAAATGTTCTGTAAGAAAATGATGTTTGTAAAGACATGTGATATAATGTTATCTTTTACTGTACATATTATATAATATTAGTCGTTCTCCCAAATGGGAATTACATTAAATGAACATTAACTTTGTTATTTTTAGCATCAACCTCCAATATACCAATCAAACAACGACCTCAAAAATACAAGCTAAAAGCGCCGTAAATAAAGAAAGTAAAAAAAACAGTATTTATTCCATTGCGAAACTGTGATGAGAACTGACAACAAAGTGTTAGTAAATAAAACAGTCTATTACTGGGGATATCGTAACCGATCTGATTATCGCCTTTAATGGTCAACAATGGAGTCGATGAGAGGTATTCTCACCAACTAGCAACTAGCAACTGCCTAAAGTTGGGCCGGATGTGAGCTATTTTCGTCTCGACCGCCATGACAGAAAGTGGGGAGATGCGCGCGCATTGCGAAGGCTTCTTTCCGTCGTGTTCAATTTTATGTCGTCCTCAAACTGTGAGACACTTGAGTAAATTAACAGAATTTGAATAGAACTTTCACAGAAACTTTGAATTTTGATCTCTCTCTCTCTGGTTTCAATCCTGGGATTGGTTTGCAGCAATTTCTTCCATTCTTCCCTGTCTTGTGCGGCTCTTTTGAAGTCTGCATACGATGAGAAGCGCACGTCCACCAGCAGGTCCTCCAGGTGGTCCTCCTCTCGGCGTGGGCGTCCCTAGAATTTGTTCCCTCGGTCATACCCTCCATTATGGCTTGCAAGAGGCCTTCTTGTCGTATTACATGGCCGATCCATCTTGCACGCCTTTCGGACAAGGTCCTGAGCAGGTGCCTTCCTCCTTCGATTCTTTGGAGAACCTCCTCATTTGTAATGTGGTCTCTCCAGGAAATTCCTAATAGTCTTCCATAGGACTACATCTCAAAAGCCTCTAGTCTCCGTTTATCTCTTTTGGATAGGCACCATGTTTCGCAGCCGTACATCAAGATACTCCATACATAGGTCTTGATGAGGAGTATCCTCAGTTTTTGGTCTATATAATTCGATTCTATTATTATCGACCTTTTATTGAATGCAAGCCTAGCCTGATGTATGCAGCAAAAAAAAAGATAAACTGTTCTAATTCTGCGAATCAACCATTTCCTAATATTTACGTCCCATTTTAGAGTAAAGTTGATATCCGAAAAGGCCGCTAGAAATGCACAGTGGAGGTAATCCACCTCTTACCCGCCCTGGTATAAGTAACTGATGGTTACTCCTTCAAGGCTCTCGCAAGATTCTAATTTTTTGATTAAACGAAGCTACATTTATTTATTTTGAACGAATCTAGACCTCCAGTGTCCATGCATACGTTGTTAGTAAGCAGTATGCAAGTGCTTAACAGGAAAAACAAAATGCAAAAAAATAGGTTAGTAAGACAAAGATAAATTAAACAGGGCAAAAGAAAAACTCATTCATGAGACTCCATGATGCGGCATTGCATCTGTACAAAAACCTGCAAGCACCTGCATAAAATAGAGAACATAAGTAATACAATAAATCTCAAATCAATTGGCAAGTACCAACAAAAAATGTGAATGGCTTTCGGTCTGACCGTAAACTACACTTAGCTTCCGTGTCCCTTAGCCAACCACTCAGTGAAGTTAACTGAATATTTGGGGTAAAATACCCGAAGACTAAAAAGAAAAGACTAAAGGAAAATTCAGTTGGGTAGTCAGAGGCAGGACAAAGGACAGTCAAGGTCGTCTGATCAAACCTCAAGCCTGCACATGTCATTGGGGGAGGCGCATACAGATTTGAGAAGGATCTGCAAAATCAATAATGAAATGCACCACGGGCGTAGCCAGGTTTTAGTATCGGGGGGGGGGTTCAAGAAAATAAAATAAAACTACTGGTCGGGGGAGGGGGAACAAATGTATATAGAAAATAAATCTTTTCAAAACCAAATAGATACATAATAAACGTTAGTTGTACATTTCAAAGTACGTAGGTACTTACCACTGATTAGAAACGGAATTCCAAATAAAAATCTCTTTGCTAAATAAAAATCAACCGCAATCACCGAAAAAACGTAACTTGCAAGTTAAATTATTTTTTTTCTTTCAGAGGTTCCCATTTATCTTTTTAGATACATAATATCATTTTGAGTTGTCAGTGTTAATTAAAATTAAAATTAAAAATTATTAAAATTAAAATTAAATTAAAATTAAAATTGCTTGTAAGTACATTTTTTTTTTTTTTTTTTTTTTACAGTGAATACCGCACAAGAATCTCAACTGCTCCCGTCTGGAGCCAGTGAGACTATGGCATCCCCAACTGGGGTATGTTGTGAGGCTGAAGGTAGTGGGGAGGGGAAGGAGGTGGGGAAGAGAAAGGTTGGGAAGTACCTGGCTATTCAGATCTGGTCACTAAACACGGCTAAAGCCATTTTCAAGCAACGTTTCAATTCTGAATGGTGGTCTTACACCAGGGCGATACTGATAGTATCTTCCACTCTGGAACATGCCGCAAATATACTATATATTATTTTAAATGAATTAATTGTGAAATAACACAAATTAATCAAATAAAATTTATTTGCGCATGCCGGGTTCGAACCCGCGACCTTCGGAATGTGAGTCAAGAGTCTTAGCCACTGGACTACGGAGGTCGTAATCATCAACTATATATAAGATTCATGGGAATTCCAAAAAACATATGGGTATATAATACCATTAATATTGCCATATGTAATGAAAAATTTACCAGGTCGAAATTTCCGTAGATTTAGTGCTGATTTCCCTTTTCCCTAAAAAATATTTTTCTCCCCTAGATCTAGTCAAATTGCCCTAGACATACCATCACTAGTGTGGGGATACATAACAATACCATACCAATACGGCACGAAAATATACAAAAGTTACCGAATGCGTTCGGATAATCAACGACGCCGACGGCCAGCGGCGAGTGGTAGAGAGGGCGAATCCAAAATACATTATTAGTGTAATAATTAGTAATAAAATAAGTTATGCCGCTCGCCTCTCCTTATTTTAATATTATTGATGTTGATATTTTAAGTTTTCGGGGGGGGGGGTTTGAACCCCCAAACCCCCCCCCCCCCCCTGGCTACGCCCATGAAATGCACACTGGAGGTTTCCACTGCATACCCGCCCCGGTATAAGTAACTTATGGTTACTCCTTCAGGGCTCTCACAAGGAAGCTAATTTTTTTTTATTTGAACGTCTTTAAATTTAATTTAAACAAAGCTAGACCCCCAATGTCCCCGCATACGGTGTTAACGAGCAGTATGCAAGTGCTTTATATGTACAGGTTAGTATTAAATAATTAAATAAATATATACATTACCTCTTTCTTTGGGGAAAACCAGAGGGGATAAATAAAATTTTCAAGTGTAGGCGGGATGCCTACCCTGCCAGTTTATTGTACATAAAAGACATCACTCAATTTTCATGTGGTTGCTGGTAGGGAGGGAGTGTGTCACAGATACACCCGGCAGTCCTGTTGAGAGGTGCATGTTTTCAGGAAAGTCTTGCTTGAGGGTCGGTTTCCGCGCCCCTAAGCTGACTTCCCGGTGATGCATTGACGACACGGCTATTTGGAAGTGGGTGGCAGAACGCCCAAAGACTCTAGGAAGGACAGCGTCGGGTTGTCGGAGGCAGGGCGGAGGGTCCCCTTACTCGCGCGAGACACCCTTACGACCCACACCTCTCCCCAGGGGAGGCGCGGGCGATCCATGAGACAGCGCTCCGAGTCGGCTTCTCTCCAGTATCCGCATGCAGGGACGGGGTCACAATCCACCCGGGGATATGGACGAGACATAACGCTGGTTCAGCTTTCGCCTCTGGGAGTTTCTAAAGAATTTTTCCGCTGCAATGTTAACCGGGTACCCAATAAACAATTACAAAACCAATAAAAATCAAGTACACAAAACAAATAAAACTAATTAAAATATAATAATAGAAACGGTAAGAAAGGAAACAGAAGTGGCTACTGTAGGTGCTCTCAGTAAATACTATTATCAGAGAATACAAAGAGGGAAGTAATCAAGAATATTCCATTATAGTGATAACTTATTATATGGAAGCATACTGTACATGCGAGTGGTCTGTTAAAATATATGAAAAAAAAAATAAAAATAAAAAAAAAATAAAAATAGAAAAGAAATTTTTCCCATACTAGTAAGTGGTTGCAGTACGAACGTGTAAACGGTTCCTGATTAATGGCGCAATTCCCAAGCCCCAGGTTAGTGTAGCAGTAAACACATTGAAGTGGTTTCCTGCGTCAGCGGTACACTTGATAGCTATTCATAAATAGGGATGCATACTGGACATGTAAGTGGTTTGTTGGAAAAGCACAGATAAAATTTATCGAGACTGTCTATACTTTTGCATCATCTATATTTTTTGGCTCTTTTCCACCAATAGCTTAGTAATAAGTTTAATCTACGGTTAAAGTGTTTTGTCTGTGTTTTTAAAAACTTTATGAAGAATGACTGAATTGTCTATGGTCAAGTTGATTGATTCTGTGCATCTTTTTTGTTTTTTTTAGACCTAAAAAGATTGAAGGCAGGTCGCCTGACGCCCGCATTCCATAGTGGATCATTCCCTGTGTGTTTTCACGAGTGGTGACTGAATTTAAGCTCAATGTTAAGCGATAATTTTTTAATTTTTCTCCCATTGACGCAGAGGTCAATGACCTCCAACGCAATTTGTGAATGTGACGTCACGCGTCACCACTCACTCACTGTCGCCTGGTGATCGCGTGTATTGTATTGTCAGTATTGTATTGACATTTAAAATGACTTAAAGTGCACATATGCAATTCAACATTTCGTGTTTTTGGTTTATTTTCATACTGTTTATAGAGATTTAGATAAATAATAGTTATTGTGTTTATTGAAACATAATTTAGGCCCTCAACATATATATATATATATATATTTGCGGAAAATCTGGAATAAATTTTGCCTATTTGAGGTTAAAGTCGTGTCATATTTTGACATTGTATTTTCAAATTGTTTTTAGTAAAGGGATTTTTATACAAGCTATTACACAATCGTCATGCAGTTTATTATAAATACCAGTTTCTGTATGTGTTATACATAAAACAATGTACAAAATCACGCCTAAACACAAAATTGAAGAACGATGTCACTTGTACTTGCAAAGATGATTCATTATTTTTATATTGCAATTTGTTAAAATACAATAACAGTAGCAGTGAAATGTGGACATTTTACTAATGTTTTTCTATATTAAAAGCAGTTAATCTTGAATAAAAAACGCCTCAATTTCTCACACAAAAGTCATTGAGTCATCCTATCTTCATTTTATTCCACCATTTTCTTAAATTCAAAATCAGGGATGCTCTGCCCAAAAAATTATTTCCCTAGATTTCGAAGTGAAATTTCCCTAGATTTCGAAGTGAAATTTCCCTAGAATTTCACATTTACGCAATTACCTACGTAGCCACCTGATTGTGTAACACTAATCCTGTTATATGTTAATTAATATGATTAATTAATTGGAAAGATATCGGAACTTGGTAAATATACTTATAATACTGTGCTTTTCCAAATAAAACACTTTTTGCTACGTGAAGTAATAATTTAAAAGTACGAATACACTCACCACTGAATTAGAAACTGAATTCCAAATAAAAAAAAACACTTTGCAAAATAAAAATCAACCGCAATCACCGAAAAAATAGAACTTAAAACATAATTTTTTTTTTTTCAGAGGTCCCATTTATCTTTTTAGATACATATAATATCATTTTGAGTTGTCAGTGTTAAAAATAACATTGCATGGTAAGTACAACAATAATTAAGATTCATGGGAATTCCAAAAAAAAAAAAATATATATATATATAAATAATACCAGTAATATTGTAATATGTAATAAAATTTTTGCCAGAGTTCGAAATTTCCCTAGATTTTGTCCTGATTTCCCTTATCCCTAAAAAATATTTTTCTCCCCTAGATCTAGGGAAATTTCCCTCGACATAACATCACTGATTCAAAAAGACAACTTGAAAATAATAAACTATCAGTGGGTGAAGCCATCACATAATCCACCATAGATACGGTGCGTTTTTGGGAGTCTTGAAAAATTAAAACTTTGACAATTATTTTAACTATTAAAACTAACTATAAAAATAAAAAAAAATGCAGTTATTTAAGTTTGAAGGTCTTTATTCATAAAAAAAAAAATAAAAAAATTGGACTGGAGTTCTCTATTGGCATTATGTTTTTAGTTTTATTTGGTTTAGAAATTGCGTCGCTTCTTCTAAATTTTAAAGTTTTTTTTTGCTAAAATTAATGCAAAATAAATTATGGTATCAGTAAAATTATTATTTTAATTATGTGTCTTTATTAAATTTGTGGAAAATATATTAATCACGAGGGAAATTATTGTACTGCAAATCGGTCAATGTGGGAATCAGATGGGAGAAAAGGTATATTATTTCAATTATTTCACTGTATTATTAAAATCCAACGCGTTTTAACTGGAATTGAGAAATGGCCAACGTCCGATGAACTCCTTGGAACAGACGTTTGATTTTCATAGAACATTAGCACAGAGTGTAGGGCAACGTGGGTTATATTAAGAAGAACCCACTGCTTCCAAAGTCCTTCATGCCCTAGGACATTTTCCGCTTATGATTATGGTTGCAGGAGAAATTCAGTAGTACATAGGTACAAAAATAATGCTATTTATTTTGTTCCAGTTTTGGAATGTGATAACCCAAGAGCATGGCATCAACTTCAGCGGGATCTATGAAGGAGACTCTTCCGAGCAGTTAGAAAGGATAAGCGTTTTCTTCCACGAACCTTCCAATGGCAAATACGTGCCAAGAGCAATCCTCATCGACCTGGAGCCAGGGACCATAGACAGTGTCAGATCTGGTCCAACGGGAGCCCTATTTCACCCTGATAACTTGGTCCATGGCCAGTCAGGAGCGGGAAACTGCTGGGCCAGGGGTCACTATACGGATGGAGCAGAGATTGTCGTATGCATGGACCTAGTACGAAAACAGGTTGAAAATTGTGATTGCCCCCAAGGCTTTCAGCTTGTCCACTCTCTGGGAGGAAGAACAGGCTCCGGACTAGGCTGTCTCATGCTCTCCAAATTTCGTGATGATTATCCCGACAGAATCATAAACACTTACTCTGTATTTCCTAGTCCTAAGGTCTCAGACACCATTTCAGAAGCGTACAACACCACACTTTCCATGAAACAACTGATCGAGGTTGCGGATCAATCATTTTGCGTAGACAACGAAGCACTTTACAATATTTGTAGTAGAACATTGAAGATTTCTAATCCTACATACGCAAACATGAATATTTTGGTATCCATGACGATGTCTGGA
Source organism: Limnephilus marmoratus (assembly GCA_917880885.1). Lineage (NCBI taxonomy): Eukaryota > Metazoa > Arthropoda > Insecta > Trichoptera > Limnephilidae > Limnephilus > Limnephilus marmoratus. Next base: position 40,010,349 of record OU862909.1, on the reverse strand, counting down.
ATTACCACATGCCTCAGGTTCCCTGGACAGCTCAACGCGGATTTGCGAAAATTGGCAGTTGGCATGGTTCCATTTCCTCGACTTCATTTCTGTATTACTGGCTTTGCTCCTCTGATAGCCAAGGACAGCCAAACATTTCGAGCTACGAGCGTATCAGAGCTGGCTCGACAGATGTTTGATTCCAAGAACATGATGGCTGCTTGCAATCCAAAGAATGGTCGCTACCTGACTGTTGCCGCAATCTTCAGGGGACAACTCTCCACGAAGGACGTGGATGACCAAATGCTGAACATGCACAATAAACACAGCACAAACTTCGTGGAGTGGATTCCACACAATCTGCAGACAGCGGTCTGCGATATTCCGCCCTCTGGTCTCAAACTGTCGGGTACCTTTGTCGGCAACTCAACTTCTATCCAAGAAATCTTTCAGCGGATTTCTAAGCAACACAGCAACATGTTTAGGAAAAGGGCATATTTACACTGGTACACCAATGAAGGAATGGATGAGTCCGAATTCTCGGAGGCGGAATCCAATTTGAATGATTTAATATCTGAATATCAACAGTGCCAGGTCATTGGGATCAATGATAACCTTTTTTCAATAGAAGAAGATGAAGAAGAAACGGTTCTTGATGATCGTGTTTAAAAGTCCCAGGATGCAGGACTATGATTCTGTTTATTGCCGGTCTGTAATAATGTATTGAATTTTTTGTGAATCATTGTATAGTCTCCAATAATCTTGAAAGAAATTTATGGCATATTTTTGCTGTCGGTTTTGTAAAGATTTTATTAAATACCTTCCAACATCGAAAAATATCGTTCCACTCTGACAGAGTATAATTCTTTCAGGTTTTATCCAAGGAAATGCACTGATAATGTTTGACATAAAGACATAAACCGGAAGTGTTTTGTAGGCGTGTCCGCGTGCCCGAAATGTGGGAAATTTCTCCTTACTCCTGGTCAAACATTATTTTAAAATATCGAAATTCTTTCTTGGACAGATAAAACAATTTTATTGGGGCCTAGCTAGGAGTCTACAAGTATCAAGAAAATTATTGTACAGGAGTCTACAAGTATCGAGTTTGAAAGAAATCTTTTTGAAGTAAAACTTCTTTATGCACGCTTGACTTGGGGAGTAAGCCAGTGAATGCGTGACGAAAGCGTTACGAAAAGTGTGATCGGGCGAGGCGAACGAAAGTTGAGAGGGAGATATAAGTTAGTGAAGTTTTACTTCAGTCGTGTGGTCTAAAAATGTTTTCTGGGTTACTAGTAGGAAATTTCAAAATGTCATACTTATGGACTGTTGTGCTGCCCAGTTTTTTAAATTTTTTTGACATTATCTCCACACAGGAGGCCCTTAGGAAAATAATTTTCTTCAGGGCCTATGTCATCTTAGGGTATGTGTGGAGAGTTAAGGAAGGGAAGGATAGGAAGTTTTTTTTTTTTTTACATGAGCTCCACACAGGAGGCCCTGAGGAAAATAATTTCCCTCAGGGCCTATGTCATCTTTGGAGATGCTGTGTGGAGGGGTTTTTTTAGGGAAAGGAAGGAGAGGAGAGTTCTGGGAAGGAAAAGGGTTTAGGGGTGGGTAGGAATCTGGGGTTCAGTGTATCCTGGTCATCCAAGACCTGGACAAACCTCACCCCATGAACCCGGTAGTTCTGGAAAGGAAAAAGGTAGGAGGGTTCAGAATCTGGAGGTCAGTGTGTCCAGGAGTGACGGACGTACGAATCGATCCCTCCGGCGATGGGTCGAGAGAGTGCTGGAAAGGTCAAAAGGCCTTCCTCAAGTAGTCTCTCGCAATCCGGCCCGCCACTCAGCAAGTGGGCAGGTGCATCCGCCGCCAATACCCAAACAAACCTCATCCCATGAACCTGGGCACCCCTGCTAACTCACCAAACGTAGCGAACCATTTGGGGTGATCTGTGGCAAGGATGTTGGTTATCCAATAAATGGTACCCGGGGCGGCGGTTTTTAATTTAAAGTGTAAAATACAGACGCATGTAAATAATATTTGATTTATGGTGAGCATTCGAATATTGGTTTCCTCATTATCTCAAAGTTTAGTATTTGGAGATGTCTGACGATCAACTGGTCGATCGATATAGGTGCTACTACCGGTGCTTTGTTTATCGGCGATCTTCGTTTGTTATATTGATTCATTGTGTTTTTGTGAGAATTATCGTCAAGTTGGTTATCGTCACACGTTAGTAAAAGACACGCAGTAAATTCAACTATGAAGTCAACGTCAACACGGACAATGTGAAGGTAAGGAGTTTTGTGGTATGATGGGAAAGGTTATAATATACAACATAAAATATTTTATAAATTTAGTACAAGCAGATTTCGGGTGATGGAAGAGTGTAGACACTTTTATAATTACCGTGACGATTCACGGTAACGGTACCGTGACGGTATGAAAAGGCAATAAACATAAGTTCCTTAGCACAATAATGTTGCAACTTTTTCAATACGTGAGATACACATTTCACATAGGTCTGTTTCCTCCAAAGGAAAAAAATAAATTTCTTACATCTGTCTGTCTGATTCCTCCAAAGGAAATTTTTGTTTCTTACATCTCTCTCACTCACCGCACCGTGACGTCTCCGTAGACCCTACGATACTACTATCCGTGACGATAATTTTGATAGTATGGAATATAGTTACAACAATAATAATCATTAAAAAAAATTAATAATCAATTTTCAAAACCAATGGAAAATAAATTAGGAGTACCGCAAGGGTCGGTCCTTGGACCTCTATTGTTCATACTCTATATTAATGACATGGTCAAAATATTTTCAAAATGCAAAGTGCGACTATTTGCCGGTGATACACTAATATACTTAATTGGAGATAACTATGAAGAACTAATAAATATTTTAAATAATGAGCTAAACAATATATCAAGATGGCTAAAAATCAATAAGCTTTAATTAAATACAAAAAAAAAAACAAAATGTACGGTGATTGGATATAAGAATTATTGAAAATGTTACTGAAATGAAATACTTATAAGTTATATTATATTCCAAACTAACATTCAACAAGCATGCTGAATATACACAAAAGAAAATTAGAAAAAAAATCTTTTTGGGAAGAATTCGGCAAAAACTATCTAGTAAAACTGCAATCACTTTCTACAAATCAATTATTGCTTCACATTTTAACTATTGCTCAGCTCTCCTTTTCCTATATAACGAACGAGAACAAAATATGTAAGTTTCAAACTCTCCAAAATAGGGCAATGAGAATAATACTACGGGGAAATAGATTTTCAAAAGTAAACAAAATGTTAAAGGAACTGAATTTATACGATGATATTTATACATACAATAATTAACACCATTTTACCAAAATACTTCCTAAATAAAATTATATTCAACAAGGACATTCACAAACATAACACATGTGCAAGGAAATTAGGCTTCAAAGAAGGATAAGGCGAATAAGGCAGAACAGTTTATTGTACAAAGGGATGAACTTATATAACACGCTACCAGAAACTAGTCCACACCAATTGGAAAGTTCAAGACGTATGGTAGGAGCTACATAAAACTACATAAAATTTAGTTTGAAATCAGAAATATTATAAATAATTAGAAATTTCTAAACTTAAATGTACAAATTACTAAAATAAAAATAAAATAATAAATAAATAAAATAAAAAAATATTGTAGTGTGAGTGAATTCCGAAAATTCAAAAACGTCGAATGTCAATGCGCTGATGGTTTTGCCTTTGTTGTTAAACATATAATGCTGCAGCTCTTTCTAACACACCATATAACAACAGTCGAAAATGTGACAAACGGTGAACGTATGCCTGCACCCCCCTTAGCATTATAACGATAAGGAACGTATGTTTATTACCTTTTTTGCCGTCACGGTATTTACAAAAGCGTCTTGTCGGTGGAGGCCAAAGTGTGATGCCGGGATTAGTCGGGAGTCGGGAGAGTCATTTGGTTCAGCACAGGCCTCAGGGAAACTTCTACGGTGTATTCGTTTTGGATATCTGACATTCACTTAATATAGGTAGATATCAAGGGCTTTTTAGAATAGTTATATAGGTAGATATCAAGAAGGTTTCTCCTGGTTTTTATCGTAGGAAGTAAAGGCTCAAATATAATTTTTAACACTATCATCAATCTAATATTTCTAAAGCCCTGATAGAAAAGGCAATGTGAGATAAGAATAAGTTCGTTGAACCTAAAAATTCAGATTGTTCGAAATTTCACGGTGCTAGGCCTCGTCAAGTGTTTACCACATACAAACAGACTTTTCGCTACATACAAAATTTGAAATAAGTAGTTTATAATTCAACAACAAACCAAATTCCATTGAATACAATATGAATGAATAATGTTACATGTTTTTTTTATGTATAATGTAATTCTTTTTGTAATTTTGTAAAAACAGTTATAAAAGGTAGGCACGTCGACAGGTGAGATGCTCATGCGGCTTGGCATTATTATTATTAAAGTTGAGAGTAGCCGACAACTTTCGCTTCTCATTACATTAGCGGCGAACATCTCCAACCGGATTATTTGCGGTCAAATTTCTGGCCAACGGCATTCAGATGATCCCCGTCTTCCGCCGCTACCCACTACTCCGGTCTACACCGGTCGTAAACGTCGGCGGGCGGAAAACATTAAAAAGCCTTTCCTATTTACCACACACGCGTTATAAATTAAGTTTATTGTTAATGAATGAAGATAGTGGTGATAAATCAATTGGCGTTTAAAAACACATACTGTTACTTCTCCAAACAAGACTGTTATTATTGTATTGTAACAAACCATCTAATTGTTATGCAGATTTCCGAGTTCTTTGATCTCAAATATTTTCTCATTCACGCATCGTTTTGACTCTTACTAATTACTAATTAGGATGAGGGATGCTATTGGTTTGTTTTTCACCCTACCACTTGGGCTTACAGACGTGATCCCTGGAATGGATGTAACAGCTTTGATGATCTATTGAAGGTCGTATTTTAGCTCTAGAGAGCAAGTTGCTTCCCGATGCTTACTGCGCTATGAGTACTTCAAGAAAAAATCTGTCAGGACTGACCAAGAAACGCTTTGTAAAGCGTCTGCTTCGGAGTTCAGAGAGAAAATACTCGTTGAAACGCGAGAGGTGAGGTTTCACCCGATAAACCTGGGCACTCCTGCTAAGTCACCAAACGTAGCGAACCACTTGGCTTAAGTGTTGCTTATCCAATAAATTATTCCCGGGGCGGCGTTACGCACATCCGCCTCCCAAATTAATTAAGGGTCGACTTTGCAAATTAAACACCAAGACATGAAAAAAAATCCATTGAAGCATGTCATATTTACATCCTGAAAACTCTTTTGGTGTTTAATCTCGCGGAATGTTAAAAGGATACCTTTTTGGTACTCTTTTAAAATATTGCTCTTTTCGCTTTAAAGTGTGTTGACCAAAGTAATGATAAAATGATGTTCTATATTAATCCTTTAACTATCCCATGTACTAATATGTAGGTAACATCTTACATTACTATATCCATACTTTAAAATAAATTGATGATAGTTCCCAACCCACGGTCGAGGTCGTGTTTCAGAATTCTCGCGTCTTTTTTTGCGGATTAGAAAGATTTTTTCTCAGTCACAATCGTAGATAATAGAAACAACTATTATCTGTGGTCACAATTAGACATGGGCAAAATTGAATGACCGAATTAAATGAATAAATTCAATCTTGTGACACACTCAATCTAATTCTCAATTTCAAAAGGAATTGATTCTTCATTCCTTATCTTTGGCCTTGCATCCTACGATTTTTAACGACACCATACATTTTTAATTTCCATTTATTTTACTGTTAAATTATTTTAATGAATAATGTGTTCTGTAAACGATTTAAATATTATATTGTTTCATAGGTATTTAAATATTATTAAACGGGCCGCGCGCCGCGAAGTGGTCGACGGACGGTATTGGGAACGACTCGCCTATTACGATTGTATTCCGCTACCGCCGCGCCGCTGTTCTAAAAACACCCGAACATCAAAGTCCATGTCCCAAAATGGCCAAAACGCGGCCGCGATTCATCCGGGTTGCCCGAGCATCTCTTTCACGCAAGGAATTAATCATTTATCCTAATCAATAGTCCTGAGATTGTCCTAAGGTCCCCGCCGTCCCAGGTCCGTGTTCAATGTCCGCGTCCCGGGTATCTAGTCTGTCGAAATCGAGATTGTCCGATTCCGACAGACAGAGGAATTAAAACAAAAGTCTTTTTCACTTCAGACGTCATGGTCTTGTAAATCTCAGACCTAGAAATGACGTCAGGCGTCATCGTCACGTCAATGTCACGATATGTCCCAAACGCATCCCAGTCCTAGCTCCGCAGCTTGCGAGTAAATCAAGTCACTGCTAGGTAAGACACAAAACATTAGTCAAAAGTTACTAATTCATTCCTCAATGCCAGCCCTTAATCCGTCCGCGTGGTTCATTTATTCCCCCGCGCGCCAAGCCGTCAATTTCATTTCATAGTTAGTCGAAAACTTTCGACTTTGAATCTGAACATCAGCTAGAAAAGTGAGAAGCAAAAATGATGCTTATCGGTTTTTTGGTACGTACGAAAGATATTGTATCTACCTACTTTTAGACGTAGATCTTGGGTCGATATAATATGTAAATTTGCAGATATTATAAGGCCAATTAGCTAAGGTTAGCTGTCATAAAATACTCATCTTAATGTTAAAATGTATGTTTATATTAGATCACATGAAATGAAACAAAATTATAAGTTTAATAAATAAAATAAAATCAATAAAATTTTAAGGGTGAAACGAAAACTTGTATAATTTTAAGATATAATTGCTAGCAATAAATACATTTTACATACGAAAAATTACGACACTAAAAAAAGACAAACAATATAGGATTTAGCCTGCGAGATAATGAGATAGAATAATCGGTCTCCTCTTTGTGTGGTGCTTCGTAGCCTCCCCACTCATTGTGATTTGAAAACCGATGAAACGAAAAAACGACACTAAAAAGAGTCAAACACATTAATCTATAGGTTTTAGCCTGCAAAATAATGAGATAGAATAATCGGTCTCCTCTTTGTGTGGTGTTCCGTAGCATATTGGTCTCCTCTTTGTGCGGTGCTTCGTAGCCTCCCCACTCATTGTGATTTGAAAACCGATGAAACGAATAAGCGACACTAAAAAGAGTCACATTAATCTATAAGTTTTAGCCTGCGAGATAATGAGATAGAATAATCGGTCTCCTCTTTGTGCGGTGTTCCGTAGCCTATTGGTCTGCTCTTTGTGCGGTGTTTTGTAGCCTCCCCACTCATTGTGATTTGAAAACCGATGAAACGAAAAAGCGACACTAAAAAGAGTCAAACACATTAATCTATAGGTTTTAGCCTGCGAGATAATGAGATAGAATAATCGGTCTCCTCTTTGTGCGATGCTTGGTAGCCTATCAGGCTCCTCTTTTGCGGTACTCCGGGTACTCCGTGGCCTCCCGGTCTCGTGTGCGGTGTTAGCCTCCCCATTCATTTAATTTTCAATTTTTTTTTTTTTTTTTTTTTTTTTTTTTTTTTTTTTTTTTTTTTTTTTTTTTTTTTTTTTTTTTTTTTTTGGGATTTCATTGAATTAAAGGAATGAATAAAAGGAATCAATTCAAAAGACCATGGGAATCAGACTGAATCGATTCACTTCTGGGAATCATTCTGCCCACGTCTAGTCACAATGCATTATGTTGAGAACTCAACATTGAACACCAATTTACGTCATGAGTTATGAGTTATGACAGCATAATGGTTTCTCGTCTCTCTGCGCATTGTTTAGAGATAGTGCAGAATTATTTCGAATATTTAACAGAATGACGTGTGGAATTGTGAAATCAAAAGTTGTTTGGCTCCAGAAGTGTTTTAATTATCATCTCTTGAACCTTTGCAAAAATCCAATTAAGTGAGAATTTGTGTTGTAAACTTTTTGAAGACAACATTAGAAATCGATTGGATGCGAATAAAATTTTATAAATAAATTTCCATTCAGGTTTGGCATTAAAATAGAAATCCTTATCCTTATTTCGCAATCCAATTTGAACATGTAATAAATACAAATCTTCGTGTAGAATTATTTCATAAAACTTTCGTTTGACGAAATATTTGCATTAATACCTTAGCTGCATGGTTACGAGATTTAATGCACGCTATGACTTTTATAGGATTTAAAAAAATTATAACGTAATATACATATTTTAATCAGATCAATGAATTTATTAATTAGTATCTGCATTATGCAATTAGTATTTGCATTATAATGTTGTGAAACAGTGTGAATCGATTTCAATAAAACCAACTTAATATTCAGTGGCTCGTCGAAAATTTCCAATATTGAAATTGACATTAAAAATGATTTTGTATTAACATATTATATTGTAGGAAGATTTTTCACCACTTGTCCGAATTTTTCACATATTCAATTAAAATTTTAAAATTTTTCACACATTCAATTAATTTTTTTTAATTTCACACATTCGTTGTAAATAACAGTAAAATTCAAAGCAAGAATCAAGTTCATTGAACCAGATTTACAGAGACAAACCGGCACACAACCGAAATTAGTATTTTTTTATGATTGTGTCTTAATATATAAGGCAAAGTCGGGTTAGTTACACTATTTATAACTCAAGAACGGCTGGACCGAATTTTATGATCTTTGATTTTGTTGATCTTTGATCTTGGATTGTCTCTGCCCCGAATAGCGACATAGCCATTAACATCGGAAAAAATCACGAAAAAAAAATTATGAAGAAAAGTATTTTCCTCATACATTTTGTATGGAACGAATTCTCATCTTTTGAAAGAGCTGTAGCAATATTGTGATAAATTAATGATATTGAATAGTGAGTGAATTCCAAAAATTCGAAAACGTGAAATGTCAAGACGATAGCGTTTGGCTTTTGTTCTTAAACATATAATGCTGCCCCTCTTTCTTACACACTAATGTAAATAGTAGAAAATGAGACAAATGGTGAACGTATGTCTGCACCCCTCCAAAGGAAAAAAAAAATTTACCTCACACGCATAAAGAAAATGAAACGCAATTCTCGTAAGTAAGTAGAAAAGTAAGAATCCGTTCAAAATGCGATCTCTGATACCGATAAAAACAAAACACGGACAGTTGCGCAACAATAATTGCTTCATTGTGTATTTTTAACTTAATAAAATACTGAATTCAATTCAGCTAGTAAGTTAACACAACAGTTATTGATTCTGACGCAGTATGAATTTCTCCGTGTCAGCAATTTATAAATGAAAATGACGTTATAATGGGTTTTTTGGATGCACTCATTTTCAAACAACTATAAACTTTTTGATATCCAAAATATAAGGTTTTATTTTTTGTAACTTTAGATGTGGAATTTATATTTTGATTAAATATTTAATTATTTAGCCGAAATCTATTATTTCCATCAGAAGCTATGTAGCTCAGAACATATCTTCTGCTCCATGTCCCATAAGATTTGACGGCCTCTGTGGTTCAGGGACAAGGCTCTCAACTAGCAATCTGAAGGTCGCGGGTTCGAATCCCGACGTGCGCAAATAAATTTTATTTGATTTATTTGTGTTATTTCTCAATATAATATTAAAAATAGTATATCATACCTATATTCGCGGCACGTTCCAGAGTGGAAGATACTCTCATTATCGTCCTAGTGTAAGACCACCATTCAGAATTGAAACAATTCTTGTAATGGTTTTTGCCGTGTTTGGTGACCATGGCGAGGTACTTCTTCCCCAACTTCTTCCTCTCCCCACTACCTTCAGCCTCACAACATACCCCAATTGGGTATGCCAAAGTCTCACTGGCTCCAGACGTTAGCAGTTGACTCTTGTGCGGTATTCACATTTTTTTAAATTAAAAAAAATGTGTTGAAATTCGGGCGATACCTAATGGAAAACTGAGAATGCGCATATTACTAATGAATTCGTGAGAATTACCTACCTAAACGCGGTTAACGTTTGTTAAGGCATGAAAGAGACAGGCGTGTATGAGTGAGACAGTATGATTGAACGCATAAAAGGACGTGTTCGTTGTCCATTTGTTCTCCTTTGTTATATAGGTTTCACGGAAGCAACACCTTGTACATCTCTCACAATAAAACGGAAGATATTCAACGTCTAATTATTGAATATTAGAACAGAAGAAATCTCAGTGACCCGTCATGTACAGATCACTACAATAAGGAACTCCAGTTCAATTTTTTTTTATGAATAATGACTTTCTAACTTAAATAACTGCATATTTTTTTTATTATTTTTAGAGTTAGTTTTAATAGTTAAAATAATTGTCAAAGTTTTAACTTTTCAAGATCCCCCGAAAACCACCCTATGTGTACTGTACTGAATCGTGTGACGTCATCACTCCCAAAACGTTACTATGAGATAGGGCAATCAGTAGCGTTACTATTTTTTTTGTGCAGTAGTTTTCGAATATTTACAATAATAGAGATAAACTAATAAAAGATACCTTTATTTTTGAAACTGAATTATTGAGGCCTAAATAATGTTTCAATAAACACAACAACTAAATCTCTATAAACAGTATGTAAATAAACGAATAAGATGAAACGTTGTTAATACGATAGCTTGTGTCATACCTACGTTTCCATACAATGATTTTACGGTGACCAGTGACGTCACCACTAAACATTTTAATAATACCAACTTGACGGCGTGTTTCCATGACCCTGTGGAGGACGAACAAAGGACACTGATCTGCATCGTCCGGCCACCCGATTGGTCCCTCAGGTACCAATTGGATGCAGACCTTTCCTCAAGCAACTTGCCTCGCTTGCATCAAAAACTAACGCTGGTCTTTAATATTTGTTCGCCCTTCACATTACTTTATTATTGCATATATTTAAATTGGAGATTTATGTGTCTGTAAATAGTGTTAATAAACTTGTAAGTATTGAATCGTCTTACTTATTCGCTTTGCCATCTACACACTTATACAATAAACACATAACCCCCAAAACCCGATTAAAAATGGACTTAATAATTTTTTTAAATCTCTGCGTTTAATATTATTAAATTAAACTTATGTATTCAGAATCAGCGTTTATTGGTCTATATGAGCATATTTTTTTAAAGCCATAATATTTTTCACTGGGGTTCCTTATTGTAGTATTTAATTATTTAATTGAAGTTCACAATATTTCAATTTGCTTGAACTGGTCCCAGCGCTTGCTACGCTACTGTTAATATTACGGCTTAGTTTAATGTTTGTTCACAGGGCCATGAAGGTATAACCGGTAATTAATGCATCATATCGTCTAATACATAATTTGATCTAGTATCGGCATACTTCGAGTTTCAAATGTAATCGATATCGGAAACAAAACTGGTTTACATAATATTGTAGTGCCAACTGGTCTAGAGTCGGTCTAGAGGTGACACTGACAATCTATACTAATTATAAACTTTGACGTTGGTGACGTAAATACTGGACACCTACAGTGAGCTTTATTAATGATCGATCATCAATAATTAACACCCATTGAAACATGATATCACTGGACTTTAAAGTTAAGAAAAACCTTATCGAAAATATCTTTAAAAAATCCGTTCGTTTTATAAATTTTTTTAGTGTTCGCTATTAATGACATGAGTTGTGTAATGATGATGTAAGATATGTACCTACCTATTCAACAAAGGGTATTTGTTACGGAATTCTCAGAATCATATAAGATAATTGATGGACGACTATGCAGCATTTTTTTTTTTAATTAGGATGGTTTTGCTGGGCAGGAAAAATAATTTTGCGGGTAACATATGGAGGATAGCTGACCACCAAACAGGCTACTCTGTAATATGCTTGCACATCTTTAAGGGTGTTACGGTGAGACGGTTGCTGATGGTTTTACCTCTTCCTCACATTCAATAATTGCTGCAAGGGATGTTCTCTGTCTCCGACTATAATTTTGTTGCACTTCAATAACATTTAGACTTAGGTGGCTGGAAGTAATGGAATTCAGTGCTGCTACATTAGGCATATTTTTGAAACAATAAATAACATTTTAAACGTGTGTCGTACGGTAATAAACATTATTATATCCGTAGTAAAAATTGTTACGGATCGTACTAAAAATAATTAATTTTGATATGGAAGGCGTAGGAAACTGTCCAGGGATTATTTTAATTAATTTAATATTTTTTACGCCCATTGGCCTTTTTTATTGGGTACATGAAACGGATACAATTTTGTTGGTTCCACTACAACTCAACACAGTGGCATTTTAACACCCCTTTGAAAAGTCATTAAAAGTTATGAAAAAAATAGCCCATAACATAAACTATTTAAGCAATTCTTATGAACTTTCAAAAGTGGTGTTGAAGTTGCATGTTTCTGAGTTGTCCGGTCACCATTTTTTTTCTGCAAGGGTTACTAAACAATGATTAATAAACAATGGTTAATAAACAATACCTAGTGGCATAAAAGTCGACAATGATTATGGTTATTCTGTTCTGTCAAGTTCCACGTCAGCTTATTTTTTAAGGGATTAGTATACCGCGTAAGAACTCCAACAACTTCCAACCATCTGGAGCCAGTGGGACTACGGCGTCCCCAATTGTAGCATGTGTGAGGTTAAAGGAGGTGGGGAAAAGAAAGAGGAAGGTGGAGAAGTACCTGGCTATACAGACCTAACCACCAACTACGGCTAAAGCGATTTCAAGCAACTTTTCGATTCTAAATGCTGGTCGTTATAATCGCTGAGAATACATGCATCAATTTTGAAATACCAATTTTGTTCACAAATTAATAGAACAAGCTGTTCCTGCATACTAATAAGGGAGTTATCGAGGTATAAAGTTCCACTTGTGGTTGAAGAGGTACTTAGAACTGTAGGCAGATATGGACACAGGCATATATGCTAATAAATTAAGCCATACTTAGGTGTTTAGGGCACTCTCGGGGCTTAGGGCTGGGCGGTCACCGGCCTGAAAATAAAAGCGTCCATATTTAGCTCCATACAGAGTTAATAATATGCCTACCCATGAAGCAAATAAGGTTGAGTTTGGGGAGAGGGGAAGGGACGAGGAGTTGACGACGCAACGTGAATATTGGTCTATAATTATCTAGAGGCCCATTTATAATGTGTGTGTTTTAAGTGAAATCTCCAAGAAAGAGTTTTTTTTAGTTGAGCTCTAATGATCGCACCTTATTTTGAGTAATTTTAGATAAGCAGTGTCGGGACACTGTATTTTCGTAAAACGTCAATCTTGTATTGACGTCTAGGTCGATATGTATCTGTAATGATATAAGTAGATACAATTTTGTAACCTAACAAATATTAAAACTTGTATTGTGTTTTCTTCTAGATATAATTCATAATTGTCCTCTTATTTAACACAAGTACTTACTTATAATTCAAACACATATTTGTATTACGTGACCTTAGAATGGGATCACGGTATAGTCACATTATTTTCTAAAAAATATAAGTGCATACAATTGAATTAGATAATTTTTTTAAAGTTTTGAATTGTTTAATTCCTTTGCAGCTAACATTATTTATTGAATACAGGGTAGACATGGGCAAAATTGAATGACCGAATTAAATGAATAAATTCAATCTTGTGACACACTCAATCTAATTCTCAATTTCAAAAGGAATTGATTCTTCATTCCTTATCTTTGGCCTTGCATCCTACGATTTTTAACGACACCATACATTTTTAATTTCCATTTATTTTACTGTTAAATTATTTTAATGAATAATGTGTTCTGTAAACGATTTAAATATTATATTGTTTCATAGGTATTTAAATATTATTAAACGGGCCGCGCGCCGCGAAGTGGTCGACGGACGGTATTGGGAACGACTCGCCTATTACGATTGTATTCCGCTACCGCCGCGCCGCTGTTCTAAAAACACCCGAACATCAAAGTCCATGTCCCAAAATGGCCAAAACGCGGCCGCGATTCATCCGGGTTGCCCGAGCATCTCTTTCACGCAAGGAATTAATCATTTATCCTAATCAATAGTCCTGAGATTGTCCTAAGGTCCCCGCCGTCCCAGGTCCGTGTTCAATGTCCGCGTCCCGGGTATCTAGTCTGTCGAAATCGAGATTGTCCGATTCCGACAGACAGAGGAATTAAAACAAAAGTCTTTTTCACTTCAGACGTCATGGTCTTGTAAATCTCAGACCTAGAAATGACGTCAGGCGTCATCGTCACGTCAATGTCACGATATGTCCCAAACGCATCCCAGTCCTAGCTCCGCAGCTTGCGAGTAAATCAAGTCACTGCTAGGTAAGACACAAAACATTAGTCAAAAGTTACTAATTCATTCCTCAATGCCAGCCCTTAATCCGTCCGCGTGGTTCATTTATTCCCCCGCGCGCCAAGCCGTCAATTTCATTTCATAGTTAGTCGAAAACTTTCGACTTTGAATCTGAACATCAGCTAGAAAAGTGAGAAGCAAAAATGATGCTTATCGGTTTTTTGGTACGTACGAAAGATATTGTATCTACCTACTTTTAGACGTAGATCTTGGGTCGATATAATATGTAAATTTGCAGATATTATAAGGCCAATTAGCTAAGGTTAGCTGTCATAAAATACTCATCTTAATGTTAAAATGTATGTTTATATTAGATCACATGAAATGAAACAAAATTATAAGTTTAATAAATAAAATAAAATCAATAAAATTTTAAGGGTGAAACGAAAACTTGTATAATTTTAAGATATAATTGCTAGCAATAAATACATTTTACATACGAAAAATTACGACACTAAAAAAAGACAAACAATATAGGATTTAGCCTGCGAGATAATGAGATAGAATAATCGGTCTCCTCTTTGTGTGGTGCTTCGTAGCCTCCCCACTCATTGTGATTTGAAAACCGATGAAACGAAAAAACGACACTAAAAAGAGTCAAACACATTAATCTATAGGTTTTAGCCTGCAAAATAATGAGATAGAATAATCGGTCTCCTCTTTGTGTGGTGTTCCGTAGCATATTGGTCTCCTCTTTGTGCGGTGCTTCGTAGCCTCCCCACTCATTGTGATTTGAAAACCGATGAAACGAATAAGCGACACTAAAAAGAGTCACATTAATCTATAAGTTTTAGCCTGCGAGATAATGAGATAGAATAATCGGTCTCCTCTTTGTGCGGTGTTCCGTAGCCTATTGGTCTGCTCTTTGTGCGGTGTTTTGTAGCCTCCCCACTCATTGTGATTTGAAAACCGATGAAACGAAAAAGCGACACTAAAAAGAGTCAAACACATTAATCTATAGGTTTTAGCCTGCGAGATAATGAGATAGAATAATCGGTCTCCTCTTTGTGCGATGCTTGGTAGCCTATCAGGCTCCTCTTTTGCGGTACTCCGGGTACTCCGTGGCCTCCCGGTCTCGTGTGCGGTGTTAGCCTCCCCATTCATTTAATTTTCAATTTTTTTTTTTTTTTTTTTTTTTTTTTTTTTTTTTTTTTTTTGGGATTTCATTGAATTAAAGGAATGAATAAAAGGAATCAATTCAAAAGACCATGGGAATCAGACTGAATCGATTCACTTCTGGGAATCATTCTGCCCACGTCTAATACAGGGTAGTGGACGTAGTGGTATGAAAATTAGGATACACATTGTAGCTTTGAAACTATTTGAATACCTCGTGCAAACGTCAGCTTGCGTGGTTGGTATATCCAAATAATTTATTAGTTCAAGTTTAAAGAATTTCTGAAGGTGTGCACGTAAGAGTAGTACTCTCGGAGTATACGTTAGTTTTGGGTTTCAGCCCGGCGTTTTCGGTGTTGTTCTCTTTTAAATTTTGTGCTCTACGCTTTCGTGCTCAATCTGCTTGTATTTTACCCTCGTGCATGGCAGGATTTTTTTTTAATTCACACCCTCTGCCGTATATCGTATCTTTTCGAGTTTTTTAAGACACCTACTTAAAACGTAAGATGAGATATGAAACATAAATTCTTCTTCGAGGCGACATTTTGTCCACTCGGATCGGAAAATTAGTCTCCGAGATACGATCTCGTTTATGGACAGGTGTCGAATACGTAGATTCACTTTGAAGGTTTTGCCACTAATGTCGGAGCAGTACTGCCACAAACTTTCAACCAGAATTTTTATAACGAGACTAAGAACTAAGACAGTCTATTTGAAATTACCCCAACAGAAATTGTCGCTCATTTGGGCGCGATTGCCTCCCCACACCCTGCATCGATTTAAAATAAAATAAGGAAAATTTAGATCGGACAATTTGCCATTATTTTCAATTTGCCAAGGGAAACAGGACAAAGGATTTGCTTTATCTCGAATTTGTCCTCATTACCCTTCTTAATAATGGTTCCAAAATCCCAGTCGATTACCTGCCTATATAAATACCTATATGTTCTATTTGAGAGCTGTATCAAGTCGGGTCGCCCTAAATAGCATCGTTGAACGAACAACGTTCAGGACGGTTGACGGTGTGCAATTATCATTGAAACCTACGACTGCGTAGGTACTGTGTACCTTCGTTAGTACTGGTCAAGTACTCACCTATTAATACATGCCTGCGCGGGTTGTCGGCTTGTAAGTGGTCAGTAACTACTAACTACTAACCAGCCATGTAAATGTAAATAGCCTCGTGCCCTACTGCACCGCCCGACCGCTGTGGAACAACTTTCAATTCTATGGGTGAACACTGAGAGGTCTGAGCACCTACTGTAAATGAAAACCGCATTGGAAAACTCGGTAATGATCGATCACAACCGAAATAACCGGGAATTTCTAATGCCATAACTAAGTTCAGAGGGTCGCAGATCAAAGATTGTAGAAAGCAGTTATAGTTATATTATATATGTATAGGGTTTCAACATAAACACGTTGCCAAAGCAATATGAATTTATTTTTCAATACTTTTTATAGTCCTTACGGAATTTGCCAACAGGGTCGGTTCTTGTAAAGTGGAAAGGTGAAACTTGTGATCTTGATGGAAATTGTGAGCACTAAAGAACGCTAATAAATTTTCTAAAATAGGTAGATATATAAAATCTCCTTGTTTGTTATTCCTCTGGGCTAGTAGGTAATATTTATAGAAATCATCAACAAATATTCTAATTTCGGTTGTGTGTCTGTCTCGTATAATTTTGGTTCAATTGGATCTGGAACTCGGATTTGCTTTGAATTTAAGTGCAATTTTCAAAATTGGAGCTGATTATGTGATGAGTTCAGACAAGCGATAAAGTACCTACCTATATATTATTAAATTTTCGTGAATATTTTTCTTGGTCATTCTGCAGCAATTTTATTTGTTCTGATGTTTTCTTTACATAAACTTTCAGCTTCACAAAGCCTGTAATACTACAATATCTCGTATTCTTTTACGTGTCTTCTCGCTAGCATAATATATTTTCCTAAATATCGTACAAAGTTATTCGGAAATTAATTGTCACACAAATCAAATCAAATCATGCATTACGAACCTCGTAGTTTATAATACAATAATATTTGCTTTAATTTCTTTGCTTTTCAAAATTGTAAGTAAATAATACCTTCATTATATCAACTTCATGTACCCAAGTAGGTACCTACAAATAATTCTTAACCAGTGTATTTGTTTAAATCTATTAAAAAACAACAGAAATTTAGCATCGATTCAGAAGACAACGCTATTTTTTTCGATAGAAGTTAAAATAAAACCAATTTTATTATTGATAATATTTTCAAATATTGATATAACGACAAAGCGTAACGCTTCAGAACCTTTAAGATTATATTATATTAATTGAAAATACGTTTACACTTACATTTGAAACTGAAAGTTCTATAAAATAACTTATCGTCAGAGTATTCGGCTCCTAAGTTTTTAGTGGGAGCAACAAAAACACAATTAATTATTTTGTTCTAGATAACTCAGCACTTCGGCGTCTGCAGTCTGTACTGCGGTGGGTATCTTTTGATGGTTAACAAATCTCCTTTCAATCTGTTAGTCGGAAACGCCGAGATAATTCGAGAAGGTGCCATCAGTCTTGCTCGACAAACGGAGGCCCATCCACCGTGACCATTTCAGACCAGTCAGTGCTTCTGTCTTCGTAATGTAATGTAATGCTATAATGCGGGGCTTTGCTGTCGTTAGTTGTGGGTTGTGGTCTGTCTTCGGATACAAATACATAATAATAATGACAAGGCGGCAGACAAAGTTGAAAAAAAAGTGACAAGTAACTCGTGCCACAATGTTGTTAGAAAGAAGCTAAAATTTTGATGACTGCTGCCTGGAGTAAGTGGAAATATGGCACCATTTGAAAGTATTGCAAAACTTTGAACTTTTGCACTATTTGAAACTTTTGAATCATTTAGAACTATTTCACCGTTTAAAACTTGCTCTATTTGGAACGATTGCATCTTTTAGATCATTTACGCCATTTGTAAGTATTTCACCTTTTGGAACCATTGCAACATTTGCACCTTTGGAACTACTGAACCTTTTGGTACTATTTATTGCAATATTTGGAACTATTGCACCATTTTTTTTTACATTAACTCCACACAGGAGGCCCTGAGGAAAATAATTTATTATTATTATTTTTTTTTGGAACTATTTCACCATTTGGAACTATTGTACTAATTGAAACTGTTGCATCATTTGTAAATATTGCACCATTTGGACCTTTTATAACATTTTGAACTATTGCACCATTTAAAACTATTGCACCCATTGGAACTATTACCCATTTGGTACTATTGCACCATTTAGAACTTTTGTTGGAAATTGGGCAGTAGAAGGAGAAAAGGAAGAAGAAGATCTACAAGAAGAGAAATGATGGGGATAATCGGGTGAATAGAAAAACTCAGCTTGTACTCGGATAGAGCATGTTAAAAGCCAAATCACCTGAGATAATTATGAACTGAACAAAGCAGGGCGTATCTATCTGTCAACGTACCTGCTCCCTACATAAGTTGTGTCCAGTATGAAGATCTGCAATATAAAACCGAGGTTTTTTGAGTTTTCAACTGTATCTACCTTTCTAGATGACTAAAGCACAAACATACGGAGGTATTTTCATATAACTTTAATTTATAGATTCATTGAGTCATTGGTAACTCCGCACCTTGACAAACATTGAGTTTTTGGGCACTTCCATCTTGAAATGGTGGAAAATAATATGAAAAATGTGATGATGTAGGATGTAGGTATACTTCGAAATGAAACGCAGTTAAAACCGTTAGTTACAGTTAACTGCAAAATTGTAAATTATTATTTTAGAGGAAGCGTATTGATACACATAATAGACACAACGCCAAAATCACCACTCACACTACCCCCATCTACTAAAATCTAATGATTTCTGTACTTGTATAATTTTTTAAGTTAATTTTAAGTTTGCTAGTGGTTGACACGGATGTGTCGAAACCGGTAGCAGTTAAATAAAAATTAAGCAACAAATGTACACGTGAAATAAAATTCTTCAAAACAAAATGTCTAGAAATTCATAAATAGAATTAATACTCAAGAATAACAAAAAAGGTACAACCAGGTTTAATATTAACCTTCAGGCTTCGAACCTGTTTTGTCGGAAGGTCAAAATATTGCCATAAAATTCAATAAAATTCAAATAAATTAAATACTTCAGAATGCTAAAAACGAACGCGAATACTAAAAACTGTTTTTGAATGGTGATGTAATACGCTTCCAAATTTAATAATTCGAAACAAACATAATTTTTGCAATATAAAATTTTTGAATGCAAACATAAAAAGTTTTAAAAATTACTCACCCTACATTTTTTTTCTATCTAAAATTACTAATAATGGAAAAAATACATACATATTTTATTAGTCAAATGTATTATAAACGTTATCGTCAACACACTTTTTGTCGTTTCATGTAAATATAAATAAATAAAATAATTCCAAAGTTTCGTTTTTTTCCAAATTGCCGCCGGAAACTTTGATTTCATAAAGGCATACATTTTAATTGTTTTGTGGTTAACTATTTGATTCAAATACAAATCGTAGTGTCTTTTCTTTCTAAACCGTTTAGACCACATTTTGTAACCACGATAGTAAAGGAATCAACGATTTCTGTGAGACCTATGTGAGTTGTTCCGAAAAGCGTACAAATCACCCTAAGGGGTTAAAACTGTAAGTTAAAATTAAATGCTAAACTGGAAATTATATAAGCAGAGCGTATTGAATATACGCGTGATAAATACAACGTTGTTTGATATTTACTAGCCTGCATAATAACCAGGGCAGGGCAAAATACATGGTTTGCTGTAATTAAAATACAAATTACAAAATACTTTTTCGCATGAATTTAAAATACGAAATACAAAATACTTTCAAGTCATGTATTTGAAATACAAAATACTGTATTTTAACCATTTTTAATTTTAGATACAAAATACATTTGGTTTTTGTAGAACCTTTGGTTGCAATAAATTGTCGTTAAGTACCCTTACCTAAGGGTGCGTTTCCATAGAAGCAAAGCTGAGCAGAGTGAAACCGAGACGTGCAAAAATTGGCCAATCATGTTGCTCAGAAAACACATCTCGTCTCCGCTCCACTTGTAAAGTTTTGTGGTATGGAACTAAGGTGTTAGATAATAATAATTATTATAATAACACTAGCTGGTTCCCGGCATGGTTGATTGCAATGCCATATTCAAAGAAATAAATTGTTTCTCCCTGCATGTCCTTTCCCGTGCGTCCCCGTTCCCCTCCCGCATCCCCTTCCGCTCCCGCTTTCCCCTTCCACCTTCCCCGCCTACCCTCTCCCCTCTTCTGCTCCACCGTCCCGCCAACCCCACTCCCGCGTTCCATATATTCAGTCCCAGTACATTCAGTTTTCAAACAACTCGCGAGCCAGCTATTACAATTTTTTTATTCAAATTATCATTTCTCACATATTACAAAAATTCGTTTTGTATATTCTAAGAATAATCAATCAAATCTGGTACCTAACATAGGTATCGATTTAAAATATCTGTAATTTAAAAAATCCATAGACAATTCTTTTGTTACAAAGAAAACAGCTGCCTGCTAAATTCAATTTCATCAAACGCGCGAACTGTCAAAAAATGTGCGAAGTTAAAATAGTCGTTAAGTTTTCAAAAATTATACAACTTTCTGCATAATTTTCTTAATTTTTCTTTCCGTAAGAACCTTCTACAAAGCATTAGAAAACTTAAAAAAATAATAATTAAATAGTTAAAGTCGTTCTCAAGTTATGGCGTGACCAAGGGAAACGTGGATTCATTTTTATATACATAGATGACATTTGTATGGCGCAATTTTGTGTTATTTCACTTCAAGTGCGCTCTACAGTAATTAACTTAAAAAATAATCTAGTATTATGTCAAATTATTAATATAGTGCTTGATCTAATACTATGATACAAAATGAACGATAACAGTGCTATTATAGCACAGGGCAATAATAATAACTAGCATGACATAAAAAAATGTGCAGTAGGTACCTTATAAAGCAATGTTAAGAGAACTACATATAATCATTAGTAAGAGTGCTGTAGCACAGGACGATAGGACAATAGTACAGGATTCTAGCGTTTTTTGTCTATGTATTATCTATGTCAGTTTATTTTTCATTATCATTATTAAGATCACATGTATTTGAAAATGTATTTTGATGCCATAAGTATTTGAAATACAAATTACAAAATATCTCAGCAGCAGATAATTGAAATACCAATTACAAAATACACCTTTAGGAAGTAATTGAAATACAAATATAAAATACTTCAAATACGTATTTCAATTACAAGTAATTCAAATACTGCCCAGCCCTGATAATAACAAAGGTGACTACGTGATCGTGAGTGTCTTCAAAGGTACCTGTTGTACCCACCATGCAAAATATTGTTGTATAGAACAATCCTGTGTTTTTAGTTCATGTAATCACTATTAATTTTAATTAGATGGAATCCAGTAAGTTGCGTAAGACAATATTTTTATTTTTATTAGCTTTACTTTTCCGGGCAACATGCCTTTGACGATATAACGATTTTAACCTACAAGCGGCCACTTTCTTTCTTTTGTAAAATACCCGAGAGATTATTTAATCTTTTGTTAGCCTAATAATTATGCGGCAACATCTTCGTTTGATAGCGTCTTCGTGACTTCAGAACTAATGTGCATCCTCGAATAATAATAACTATTTTCTCCTAGATATCATAACCAGAGTAGGTACAATGGCTTATCGTGACAAAAATAAAAAAAATATATTTTTGGTTGCGTACGAACACTCTTATCTTCTATTGTAATTTTAACGATACATTCGCAATGTGGTGCTTCAATTTTATTGCATCATGGATGATACAAATTATAGTGTTTTTTATCGTCGAGATCTTAATTTTGGTTTTCCTACACGCATAAGATTGTATTATTGAAATTTTTTAAATGTAATTAGCGACTGTGAATGGTGAATACTTGGAGCAGGTGAATGAGTTTGTGTATCTAGGTAGTATGTTTGCGAGAGATGGGAAGGCTGATAGAGATTTTGAAATAAAGGTAAATGCAGGTAAATCCATCAGGACTGAATGCCGTTGGCGCTGACAAAAAAAAACTCTCAAAAGAAGCAAAGCTAGCAGTCCACAATGGAGTGCTGGTACCTACCCTAATGTATGGCAGTGAGGTATGGAGCTGGCAGAGGAAAGTAGACTGAATGCTGTAGAAATGAAATCCCTGAGGCGTGTATGTGGTAAAACCATGTATGATCGTGTGAGAAATGTGGAGATCCGCAAAGAATGCATGTAAGCGTAAGTAATGAGTAAATTAAGAAAGGGAACCTGGGCAAGTAGAGCGAATGTACGTAAAAAGTGGTATAAGAAGAATGAAGAAGATGTGAATGGTAGAAGAAGTCGGGGACGCCCGAGGAGGACATGGCTCGATCAAGCGAATCAGATGCTTGAGTCGGGTCATATCAAGAGTCAGAATAATAGAAGAGTATATATGAATGTGAATGATGTAAAGAGTGTGTGCCAAGACCGAGCTGTTTAGCGCTCAATCTTCTCTGCCTACCCTTGCGGAGAAACAGCGTGATGGTTAGTTAGTTAGTTAATTAGCGATTTTTTTGCGATATTGTGTTTAAACCTAATTCGCTCTTAGTAAATAATGTGGATAGGTTCTACTAGACAATATTTTAAACATCACTGAGTTTTGGAAGATCGCGGCGAGTTTGGAGGTTGTTCCGATAGCTCAGTGGTTTAGAGCCCAATTAACTGATGATTCCGGGGATATAATTCCGGTCCCCGCAATAACTCGTTTCTTGAGTAATTTTGTAATTCGTATTAAAAATGTACTAGATAAAAAAAAATAAGCATTAAGTTATTAGTTACTTTCCTTAAAAAAGAGCACAATAACAATTTACATATTTACAGTCTTCGGAAAATGTTCAGAAATCGATCGTCCCCTTGATTAGTCAGTCATCTCCAAATACCAAGGATGGGTTGTTTCAAATTTTTTTATTAATTCATCTAATATTTTAAGTTAATTTTCACGTTCTGTGTAAGTTCTATTCAAGTTCTGTTTATTTCAGTTTCATGTAGCAACTGGCCTCTATAATGATATAATATTCGCAGAACGTGAAAATTAACTTCAAATATTTGATAAACTCATCAATATTTTTGAATCACCCATCCTAAGTTTTGAGATAATAAGTAAATCAATATTCAAATGCTCACCATAAATCAAATATTAATTACACCTGTATGTGTTTTACTTATTAAATACTAGCAGACCCGGCCACACGTTGCTCTGGATAACGAAACACAACGCCATTACCCAACCAATAATTTAATTAATTTAAAATAAATAAATAAATTAATTAATTTAATTAATTTAATTAATTTAATTAATTTAATTAATTAATTTAATTAATTTAATTAATTTAATTAATTTAATTAATTTAATTAATTTAATTAATTTAATTAATTTAATTAATTTAATTAATTTAATTAATTTAATTAATTTAATTAATTTAATTAATTTAATTAATTTAATTAATTTAATTAATTTAATTAATTTAATTAATTTAATTAATTTAATTAATTTAATTAATTTAATTAATTAAAATTAAGATTTCCGCTAACGTTCCTCTTAATTAAGCTTTTTTTGCTTAGATTCACCGTAGCGAAGGTATTTTACGCAAATAATGCACTATTAATTAGTATAATCGTTCAACTCTTGTGTATTTTAACTACCGTAAACGCAATCAACATCTGTATTACCGCGATCTCAGACTGATTACGAATATATTTATGAAATTCTAAAAGGTACATAGATTTATAGCAGGTTAGAAATTAATGATCGTTATCGAATTCAAATGTACAACTATCAATTGACTGCATTCGCATGCTTGTATAATTCTTTCGCAATTCGCAACTAGACTAGAAAATGTTCCACACAATACATACAGATATTATGTACCTACCTATGTTTTACCTATTATCTTCTGGAATTCAATCTCTTTGCAAAACATGTATTCGTAAGAATGTATATCGGTTTATCTGTTGGCAAATGGAAAGAATTAAAATTTATTCGAATCATTAACTACGTATGGAAGAAAAATGTATTATTTTCGTTGGTTATCCCAATGTCTGCCGTCGCGCGTCGGTTTAGTTCTCAAAATACATAAACTACGCTATTTTGTTTTATTTTATTATATTAAACCGCAAATTATTTTTAATACTAATTACATGTCCAAACACTTTCATTAGTATTATTTTTTATTTATTTAATATCTATTTGTATGTTTTTAAAATAATTATATATTTTTTTACATGTTAAACAGATTTGTAACATCAATATAATAAATGCCATAAAGAGACAAGGGATCTTGTGTTTGGTGAGTGAATTCATGCTCAATTATGTTAGGGAACGTACCCATACTACGTGACCTGTTCAGGGGGGGGGGGGGTCATCAAAATACCACGCTTGGTCACAACGGGGGGGCTTAGGTTTTTATCACGTAGTCAATCTAGAAATCTCGCGTTTTTTTCGAGCTACGAGGGGAGGTTTTTAAGTTCGCTGAATGGGAAGGTAAGTGATTAATGGGGGTACCGCTGAATTAGGTACTAATTGAACAACTCATTTTTAGGATAAACACCGGGTTTTATCGTAATTAGGTCATTAGTCTTTGAGCTATCGTCGACCAAACACTTCAATCGGGA
Source organism: Limnephilus marmoratus (assembly GCA_917880885.1). Lineage (NCBI taxonomy): Eukaryota > Metazoa > Arthropoda > Insecta > Trichoptera > Limnephilidae > Limnephilus > Limnephilus marmoratus. Next base: position 39,985,175 of record OU862909.1, on the reverse strand, counting down.
AGAAATTGTGAAATGTGGAGAAAATTGAGTTCCGCGCTGTTATAAAGTTCCTTTAAGTTAATTTAAAGATCGGAAAAATGTATTAGGGTAGTAGGTGAATATGTTGAAAAGGAAAAATAATTTTGGTTTTTATTTCCACTCCTTACCCAATCCGCAAACTTAAAAACCCACCCTCGTACATACAAATAAGTGAAAAGTTCAGGGAACGTGTTTGTTGAAGATGATTGAGATGAAAAATGTTTATAAAAATATCAAGACTTTCGTTTCCATAAATTACGTTCCGGTTTCAATATATTTTCACATAAGTTTTATCTTGATAATATTTTTTCCACTTGTAAAGCATGCACTCTTGCTGTCACACAGCAAGCGCCGTATTAATAAAGAAAAATATAAGCCAAATAATGCATTTTTTATTTTTTGTTAGCAAAAAATGATTCGAAACCGTATTTATGAAATACTACGTGAAAACTGTAGGGGGGGGGGGGTCTTGGAATATACTACACGTGGTCACCGGGGGGGTAAAAAATTGCAAAAAGTGTGTCACGTAGTATGGGTACGTTCCCTTATCGATATTATCATTTGAGTAAGTGAATACAAATATTACAACTAATAACAATAGATATGTAAGAGAAACTTGAGATATATCAATAAACAGATTTCAAGATTTAAATAAAAAGAATTGAAATATTAATAATAGTAATGTACTCTTACAGTTGATTCAGGTATTTTTTTAATTTAATTTGGAATTCATGTTTATTTTCGATAATTTTTAGTTTTAATGGGAGTTTGTTGTAGATATTAATTTATTTATTATTTTATTTTTATTTTATTTCATATAATATCTAACATTTTTAAATACAATTCAGCAATGTCGGCCTCACTGGGTAGCTCACCTGTGCTGAGACCTCCATTTTATAAAACAAAAATTTATACATAATACATTAAAAATAATATAAAAATCATGCTGTATAAAAAAAAGTAAGCTAAAATTAAACTAAAAATAAAAATTTATAATTAAGGTAAAATTATAGGTAAAATGATTTTTTTTATGATGTGTTTTATATTGGTTTTGTGTGTGTGTTTGTATGTGTTTTATTCTTATTATGTTATGAGATTTTGGTAATATTATTGTCTTTTTTGTACACGGTAACATGGTAGCATGGTTACATACTTCCAAGGAAACATGGTAACGTAGAACTGTAAGAAGTATGATGACGTGGTTACATTATTACGCGGTTACTTAGTGACATGGTTAAATATTACACGTTATTAGGTACTACATTATTTTATGGTTACCAAGCTTATATCTACCTCAAAAATAATGGATGTGTTCAACTGCAAGGAATAAGAAGGTTATAAGAAGGCTATAAGAAGGCTATAATAAAATGTTAGCATAATACTATTATTCTTCTGCGTGGTTACCTACTATATAATTTAAATAGCATATTTTATTGCACGATTACTATTCCAGAAAATTATTATCACATTTTTGTAAAAGCCCGTAGGCGAATAAAATTTATTTATTTAGTAAGAGCGTCTAACCAGCCAGCGGACGAAAATCCACATTTCGTTGAAAGTTGTTCTTACGATCGTGCAGGGCGGTTACAATGAGAAAGATTAATTATTCTCCGTACCAGCTTTTTTAAATTATAACTCAATATCGAATTTATTTCAATCCAAATTAGCTCTTATTTATACCTTCATCCAAAAATGCTGAAAGGCGTGATGATAAAACTATTAAAATAATGTACTTTTTGTAATTATTTTTTGATTACAAGTATTTATCATTTTTCAACAATGTCTAAATTTAATAAGAATGTTAAAAAAATTTGAAATATATTAGTTTGTAAGTGCGCAAATAAATACACAAATGGACCAATTTTCGTCAAGAAACACATGTACGTACATATTTTTTAATGATTTTATTGAAACTAAAATTAAAATTCTAAAACATGCGTTTGCTAGATAATTTATTGATTTATTTTACTGCATGATTATATTATTTGAAATGGGTGTGGTATAATACAAAATCTTTTTTGAAAATTTAATAAATCTCCCAACGACCTATGGAATAACCTTATTATACTAAAAATTAAAAATTTTTCTCAAAATTTATTACATGCGAATGCTAGATAAAAGAACAATCTTTCGAAATCCATTTATAATTTTTTGTGGAAAAGAGTCAATACGTCTAAAATCTTTTTTGAAAATGACGTATTTCCGGTTTTCTCTGGTTATGCCCTATTAACGCAATTTTAAGGGCTTTTATATATGTATAGTTAAAAAATATACCTACATTAGTTATTGTACATAACTGAACTGCTTCAGTAACAACATTTTTTATTTATTTAATGACAAATTGAAGATGTCCACTGAATTGGTATAATTATTTTACTCCATTAGTATTACGCAAAGAGGAATACATATGGTAGTTAGTCCAACAATTTCTACACCGAAATAAATCCCGACTTCTAGTAAACCGAAAGCTAATCAATGCAAGCAATTCTGGACAATCAACTACATAATTTATCATATAAAAATACCATATCGTTGAGAATCCTTATGTCTGACTATTTAAGCATATTCATATTATTTAAAAGAGTGTTGTAGTTCAACATAATTGCTGGAATACCCATTTTATAATTTATAAAACGTAAGCATTTGTTTTGTATGTATATAAACAAATATTTATCATTTTAAATTCTCTGCACCACTTGCGCACGTTTTCCGTACACTTTAAGTAGCTGAGAATGAATTTCTGCCGGGGTTTTGTTCTTTGCACAAAAAACTAATTATAGACCGTGATTCATACCTGGCGGGTGTGGCGAGCGGAAGCTTCATCGCGAACGGCTGCCCCGCCGAGACTTAGTGTCGCAGAGAGTACAGCGTGGTGGGGATTTGGCGTAGGGAAACAAGCTACACGCCAGTGTTGCCGGATCTGGCGTAAAATTGTTCCTTGCGACCGCAGCACCTTGGACACTTTATTTTACGGACAGCCCCCGTAAATTAAACCTATGTGAAATGCTTTTGGCAGAATTATTATCTAATTGTTGGGTTGGTATATTACTACTGCATAATAACATATTACGGCCGGAATATTATTGAAAATACTAGTAGGCACCTAAATAACTTAATAACATGCCTAGAGCAAACCATTTGACACGCAGTACGATTTTGTATAAAATAACTTGAATTATTGCATACATTTTACAGTGAGAGTTCAGTGAACTGAGAACAGGCACCTATGTACAGAATATAGAATGCAGTATGCATTCATATGAATTCAAGAATTCCAATACAGATTTGCAGTTATTCTAACGGAGCCTGTACAAACTAGCATTATCTCAAACGTCTTTAGTAGTTTTGTCAAATTAACATCTTTTTATGAACATCTTGACACCAAGACACGGTTCGTTGACATGATTTTTTTGTCGCCACCTGAATTTGGAACAAAAAAACAAAAAAGGTTAAATACATTAAAAATGTGTTTATATTTTGTGTTTATTTGTACTTTAATTTAAAACCACGCCCGGGGCTTAATGGTATTCCTATAAATACTTAAATCACCAGTTAGACCTACATTTTTGCAGCTGCGGCATGGTTTCGTGTATCCAATTTTTCAATACATAAAGTGGTGTAGGTATCGATGGGTATGAGGAAAAATAACATTCTATCGCTAACCATAGATGTTACTAAAAGTTCTTGAAATCTTACTTTGAACGTACAAAGTACCTATAAGTATAAAATACCTATAAAATTAAGTGGATTCTTGGAAGTGAAAATTATCCCACTCCCCTGCAGATAGATAGACTCGTTGTCGATGACAATACATTTTATCACCTATTAGTGGCAATCACACACACACACACACACACACGAACATATACGCATTTCTCTGAAATTCGATGACATTACAGCACCATCCACCATCTATCTATACAGGGTGTAACAGAACGTACCCGAGGGATTTTAACCAGCGATTCCTGAGCACATTTGGAGTAAAAAATGTCAATGAAATTTTGGTCTCCGGTGACTTTTTTGATGACATTTTTTTTTTTAATTTTTTTATTGTTCAAATTCAAACAAAAAAAATTCTTCCACTTTATTGGTCACTCAGCCGGGTAACCGACCAACCCCTTATCCCGCCTCCAACTGTCCAACACCTACCATTTTCTAATGTTTTTGTAGGTAAAAAAAATAAAAAAAAACGTCAAAAATAACGTCCTGTTACAAAAAAATCAAAATATGCTTGCATATACATATGTTATGAGTGTCTATGTATTGCTATATTAAGCAAAGGAAATATTTGAAACTTTCAAAATACGTTCTTTCCATCCTCGCGAAGGTTTCTGGACTATTACATCCGCGTGACAATAGTTACATCTGAAAAGTTTTTTTAATCATTACAAGATACGATTTTAGATTTTCACGGCCAAAAGTATTTTTGTTATTAGTTTTTGGGATATTATGCCGTGTTGCGCTACCTCCTTCTTTAGCCAACGTTTCGGACAGCGTTACAGTGTCCATCATCCTAATATTAGAATACTAATATTAGAGGGAGCGCGCAGATATTAAAATACGAGTATAATTTATAACATCTTAATAATATTATAAACGCGAAAGTTTGTATGGATGTATGTATCTTTGTTAATCTTTCACGCAAAACTACTGAATGGATTTTAATGAAACTTTACAATAATATATTTCATACATCAGAATAACATATAGGCTATAATTTATAAAGCTAGCTAGGAAGGGGACGCGGGAGGGGAACGGGGACGCACGGGAAAGGTGATCCAGTGAGAAACAATGTATTTCTTTGAATATGGCATTGCAACGCATGCCGCTAACCAGCTAGTATTTAATAAAGCAATAATTATATTTAAAACAGAACAAATTTCTCTTGACAAATATCTGAAGTGGTATTTAAAGTAGGAATACTGTGAATTTTTTCATACCTAGGTATAACATATAACCAAATGTGTTTTTTGTAATTTTAGGAGTAGATACCTACCTACACTTTCCTATGCTTTTTTCTATCCAGAGAATTTCATTAAATTACGTATTCAACTCTGCAAATGCATAGAGATTATTTTATAAAATAGCATATTTTTAAGACCTTAACAACTTAAGCGTTCAAGGGAAATATGTTATAAATCGGTAGAAATTCGGAATGCGGAGTAGGTACCTACACCCAATTGAATATATTACACGCATTATTGGCAAAATCAAAGATAATAAATAACAAGACATTCATAATAAGGAACTCCAGTGAAAAATATTATGGCTTTAAAAAAATATGTTCATACAGACCAATGAACGCTGATTCTGAATATATAAGTTTTATTTCATAATATTAAACGTAGAGTTCTTAAAAAATTATTAAAAAGTGCATTTTTAAACCTCTCGTCAAAACACACTGTAAAGTTGGTATTATTGAAATGGTTAGTGCTGACGTCACGCGTCACCAGTCATTGTATTGAAACTTTGATTATGTAGGTATGACATAAGCCATCAGTGCTAACAACATTTCATGTTATTCGTTATTTTATACTGTTTATAGATATTTAGTTGTTGCGTTTATAAGGCATCTCTTATTAGATTATCTCTATTATTGAAAATGTTAAAAAAACTACTGTACAAAAAAAATAGTAATGCTATTTCTAGGGAGAATACTTCGAAGAACGGAATTCAAAATGGCGGCAGTAGATCAGCTGATTGCCCAATCCTATACTAATTTTTCAGGAGTGATGACGACACACGATTCACCATACATCGGTGGTTTTCGGAGGGGTCTTGAAAAATTAAAACTTTAACAATTATTTTAACTATTATAACTAACTTTAAAAATAAAAATAAATATGCAGTTATTTAAGTTAGAAGGTCATTATTTATTAAAAAGAATAAAAAAAATGTACTGGAGTTCTCTATTATACTAAATATTATAAATGGAACTTAACTGGTTTAATTATATTCACTATTTTATGTGAAATTACTTTATACGCAACTGTATGCTTCCTAAATAAATAAATTAAAAAATTGTACTACAAAATAATATAATATTTATCATTTATCTCCTATAAGTTTTTTGTCAGTGCTTCTTTTGATTTCTAATTCATAATTCTTATTCACCACATTGGGAATGTCCGATTACCCACTGGGAATTTTATTGTTCATTTCTTTGAACATTCTTGAGCACCCCTGAATAACGATATTCCTTACATCTCTAGATCTTTGGCTATCCACCTCGAAGCCTTCCTCATCTAACTGTCTAAAAATAATATTGAAAACTGTAAATAATAATTTATTGTAACGTAATCGGTCAATCTCTAACTTCACACTCCACAAACGATTCTTCTTCGCCATAAAATCTTTCTTTTGAACCCAGTACATCCAGCATCCATGCACACGAAATAACTTTACTACAGACCTTATAACTTTCTCTAGAAATGATGATTACAGATAAGATTAACGGTGTGTTCAAAGATTACCATTTACAGGTACGAAACTGTGCGTACCTTGGTATTATCAACTCCATTAATAGCTGAACGCAAACTGTGCAGCAACAACCTGCATAAATAGAACAAAGAAACGAGGAAGATCTTAAAATATGGGACCATTTTTAATTATTGCTTTTGACACTATCTCACCATTCTTTTGGGCTCAATATTTTAGGGGAATAAAATGAAATACACCATAGACATCAGAATTCAATAGACCAGAACATACAGATGAGGGGTAAAACCAAACTATGGGGGCGAAGAGAGGAAAAATGACTGTGATTCGTTAAAAAATCAATCTGACAGTATATAGGCATCTCGCATTATAATATCACCATTTAGTTCTTAAAAGCAAAATCAGCTTTGAATGAATAGACCTTTTTACATGGGAGCGCGAATTGCTTGCCACGTTAATAACATACTTGCTAAGGCCAAATGCTCGCCCCGAAAAGATTCGCCCCAATTCACATAGCAATATTTTGTTGCCGTGTTTAGTTAAGACACTTTTACAAATGTTTCATAATTTACTTACCCCTGTAACCAGCGACGAGCACACTGGAGAACCGCCCACATTCGCTATGTCCATATAATATGTGGGTAAAATGTATAGCACAAGCTACCGTTTTTGGCGTGTTATTTCGAAAAAAAACTTCCGCGCTGTTCAGGACAAGAATGATGACGTCACATATTTTAGATTCAAGCGAGGTTCTCTCCCCTCCCCAGGGAGCGAGCTGGCTCCAAGGCGGAGCTCTAGCCGGCTCCATGGGGAGGGGGAAATAATACGTTTTTATCACTTAGGGCAGGTCCAGATATATTCATATGTCCGTGAAATACACCAAGGCAAGAAAGTCTTGGGTGTACGGTTGCCATACGTCCGGAATTTTCCGGACAAGTCCGGAAATATAGGTCTTTGTCCGGAATGCGAGGGGAATCCTAAACAGTCCATAAGTGGAGATTGATATACAATTAAGTGGAGATTGATATAAAAAATGAAATAATCCAAATTATTTTTATTACAAATCATAGCAAAAACATCAATTCTGATATTTAATGCTCCCAGAAATATTGTTTAACACTTCCGAATCTTTAATAATAGTTTTGTAGAACATTTCGCAAGTCATATTTTTAAAATTATACTGTGTTAAGAGAATCGACTTGACAGACTCTACAGAAAGCCTGTTCCTTTCTTTTGACCATTGGGTTCCCATTCCCATTAAGGAAAAGACCCTTTCAACATTGGCATTTTGTACCTGCAACGCAAATATATAAGAGCATATCTTTGTTAATTCCGTAACTTTCGAAAGTCCGGAATTTTTATCAAATGTCAGGAATTTTCTCGGGGATTTTGATTTTTTGATCTGGGAACCCTACTTGGGTGTAGTAGAAAAGTGTGGATCATTGAAGAACGGTAAAGACGGCCTCTGTGGTCGAGAGGTAAGGCTCTTGACTCACAAACCAAAGGTCGCGGAATTGAATTTTATTTGAATAATTTGTTTTATTTCACATTTAATTAACTTAAAATCTATCTATATGTAAAAAAAACTTGTGTCACGGTGTTTGTGGTCGCAATCCTCCGAAGCGGCTCGACCGATTTTTATGAAATGTTTGTATGTATATTTGGTAGGTATGACAATAGGTCGTAAAGTATATTTCATACCGCTAGGTGATTAGAGTGTCCCTATAATTAGGGTATCCCTATAAATCAGTTTCACATAAAAATGTTAAAAATAATAAATGTATTGTTACTAAATAAAAACATTAAAAAAATAATAATAATTTTTATGACAGAACAACGTTTTCCGGGTCAGCTAGTAATGTATAGTATATTTCCGACACGTTCTAGAGTGGAAGATAATCTCAGGATCACCCTTTTTTTTTTTTTTACAGTGAATACCGCACAAGAATCTCAACTGCTCCCGTCTGGAGCCAGTGAGACTATGGCATCCCCAATTGGGGTATGTTGTGAGGCTGAAGGTAGTGGGGAGGGGAAGGAGGTGGGGAAGAGGAAGGTTGGGAAGTACCTGGCTATTCAGATCTGGTCACTAAACACGGCTAAAGCCATTTTCAAGCAACGTTTCAATTCTGAATGGTGGTCTTACACCAGGGCGATACTAATAGTATCTTTCACTCTGGAACATGCCGCAAATATACTATATATTATTTTAAATGAATTAATTGTGAAATAACACAAATTAATCAAATAAAATTTATTTGCGCTTGCCGGGTTCGAACCCGCGACCTCCGGAATGTGAGTCAAGAGTCTTAGCCACTGGACTATGGGTAAGACCCTGGTGTAAGACCACCATTCAGAATTGAAACCTTGCTTGAAATGGCTTCAGCCATATTTAATGATCAGATCTGAATAGCCAGGTACTTCCCCACCGTCTTCTTCCCCATCTCCTACCCTTCCGCACGACCTTCAGCCTCACAACATACCCCAATTGGGGCGCCGTAGTCTCACTGGCTCCAGACGGGAGGCGTATTTCCAAAACCTATACCGGTTCAGTCGCTTTACATTTTCAATATCAAAATATTTAAATATTTAGAAATAAAATTATTCATTTCTAATATACACATTGAAAAGATTATTTTATCTAGATTTTAGAACAATTTTTCTTTTTGCAAAGTGATAAAAAATTATCAATATAGAGATGTATTTTTAATATATGGGAATAACATCAAAATTTAAACATTTAGAAATAAAATTATTTATTTCTAATATACACATCAGAAAGATAATTTTATCTAGATTTCAGAACAATTTTTGTTTTTGCAATGTGATAAAAAATAACCAATATAGAGGTATATTTAAAATGTAAATTGTCGCTACCGCGACTGAACCGGTATAGGTTTTGGAAATACGCAGACGGGAGCATGATTTTTTGTTATTCATGAGTTATTCACATTTACTTGTAATAATTATCGTGTAAGGAAGACTAAATACAAATAACGTCTAGTTAATATCTTTGAACAATACATGCTCAGTCACTTATTAAAAAAATCATTATATCACAATAATAAACCACAATAATGACCTCACTACTACTAACATTGTACTTGCTCCAATAATCGCAAAGATAAGTTTCTTAGATAGAAAATATCAGTAGACAATTGGATTGTTAATATAATATAACATCAAGCAGACCAGCAATGACTATAAAAGGAAGAAGACTAGATTTGTTGGTTACCAAATTTTAGCAAGAAGATGGTACGTACCTGATTTTGCTAAAATAAAGAGTGTTTTTAAAGGTTGTTGACGTTCATCCATAAATGTACATGGCAGTATCGCAATCATCATAAGTAGAAGGTTTTTACGCGACATGGAAGTATTAGTTCTTACCGTTTACAGCAACTTTTTATGAAATGAATGATAAACAATACGAGTTTTTCTCCTGTGCCATTATTCCAATAATACTTACACTCTCTTCATTGGTAACGTGAGTAATCTCAATAAATAATTTCTATGCACTTTGCACGGAAAGAGAAATTTCTCCAAAAAACTCTACGGTATTACCACAATGCTTTTAATTACGTAATTCCGATATTATGTTGTTGGGATTTTGGGATGCAGAAAACACGAATCAAAATCGGCTTTGTAACCGATGTTCCGAAGACATTGGCAAACAGATTTTAAAAAGCTTTAAAACTAAGGTAAGGTTTTTTTCAATTTTGCATTTGATGTCCGTCAGGTCGGTAATGTCATTTATTTTGATTTATTGACGTTGGAACACTCAACGCCAATCGACGGTTTTGTGGTAATCAAAATTTGAAATAATCCGACGATATGGTAGGGACCTTTTCCTCCAAGATGCAGACTTTTTACTGTAATTTTTTCATCCGCGTATTCCGTTTTCCGTACACATTTTTATTCTCATGAAAAGAAACTTACTGCAAGAGAGAATGGAACAGGTATACAAATAATTGCTATTATTTTTTTCCATGCGCTTTGTAGTTGCATTCGCATGGCGTATTATAGGTCTATCTAAATAGCGTAGGTATATCTGCTTTATAGCTGAAAGTTGAACTGCTTTGTTTTGCTGTGAAGAACGGCATTGAAAGTTTCCCAATTTATGGCTTCTTTGTTAATTAAACCAAGGTTTATAAAACACTTGTATATGTTGTTGTTACTTTCAACACGACAAAACACGTGAGAAATTCATAACAAAAATTTGATTGGGCTTTCTCGTAAAACCAGGCATTAGGTGTTCAAGCAGACATTTAAAAACTCAGTATAAATGGCTTTAGGGGATGAAAAATATTACATTGATCTTGAAAAATCATTAAAAATATCCATGCATTGTTCAAGGCCAGAGTTCATCGTTAGAGAATTTTTGCACAGAATTTCTGTCTTATATTTCTAACTAGCTGACCCGCCGAACTTCATACCGCCTCAGAATCAATAACCATTGGGTTAATTAAAAGTTAAAAATTGCACAATGAAGCAATTATCGATGCGCAACTTACTTACGGGAATTGCGTTTCATTTTCTTTATACGTGTGAAGGAGATTTATTATAACTATTGTATTTTTCCTTTGGAGAGGTGCAGACATACGTTCACCGTTGGTCTCATTTTTGACTATTGACATTTAATATGTAAGAAAGAGGGGCAGCATTATGTGTTAGAGAACAAAATCAAAACAATCAGCGCAGTGACATTTGACGTTTTTGAATTTTTGAAATTCACTCACTATTCAATATCATTTTTATCACAATATTGCTGCAGCTCTTTCAAAAGATGAGAATTCGTTCCATGCAAAATGTAAGAGGAATGGAATTTTCTTCATAATTTTGTTTTTCGTGAATTTTTCCGATGTTTCAATAACTATTCTGCCATTCGGGCGGAGACAAATCCAACAAATCAAAGATCATAAAAATTCATCTAGCTGTTCTCGAGTTATAAATGATATAACCAACCGGACTTTGTTTTATATATTAAGACGATTAGAAATGTCCCTTTAACCTAGTCTCACACCAGTGCTCTCATAATATATATGAGGTTGGCCAATTTCAGAATATCGCTCGCCATACGTTCACGTTGGGAGTATAGCGGTCGTGTGAGACTTAAATTTCAAGTCTATTTCCTACTACAAATTTGGATGAATCGTGAACTTTAGGTGTTGACCTCACAATATTAATCAATATCTTAATTGTATCGATTAGATTTCGATCTATGAAAAGACGTTATCCGTGACATTGTCAATCCAAATTGAGTAGCCATCTTCTCACCATTCTTAAACTCATCGCAAAACATGAATTAATGTTACAAACCTGCACTGGTAGGTGGTACCCATGTTGTAAACAGGTGAACCAGAAAGAGTTGACAATAAATATTATGTATTATACTTAGTAATTACTATGTAAAACATTAAGTATTATACTTAGTAATTACTAGGTAAAACCTAAAAGTATAATAGTATAAGTAAATAAGAAAAATGAGAGATTTCTTACAATCAAACTGATTGATCAGTTTAGTAAGAATTGTAACATAAATATTGTAAAAGTAAAAAAAATGAATAAACATATAAAAAAAATTAAATAAAATCTAGTAAGTATGCGTTTTAAACATGGTCGGAATTGGTAGTAGATTGATTAGATAAATTCAAATATAATCTCTAGGTACTCCGTAGGTACCGATTCAAATGAATTCTCATATCGCCATTTTATGTAAAGTCTTTCGGCTATATGTAAGAGATGTAGGTAGATACCTACTTGACTTTAACGATACACAAATAACTTAAAACAGTTGAGTTGGGCTGAATCCTTTGGTTGAATCTGAGTTGTCATGGAACCGTATAGACATAAACCATAGGTTCTCAACGTGGGCGATAACGCCTCCTTGTGAGCGTTTGAGACTTTCAGGGGGGCAGTGGAAGACCCAGAAAAAATTCGGGGGCGTTAAGATGGCGCAATGAAGGCGTGGGCAGGTAAAAAAAATATGGTTTCAAAAAGACAAAAAACACGATAATCACGTACTATTGTTGTTATTATCAAGAATTGACACTATATCATGAATAAAGAATGAATGAGGAAGCAATCCGGTACCGACCATTCAAATTTAACTTACTAAACAAAAATTATAAGAAATAATTTAATATATTAATATAATTGACTTGAAAATGTTTGATCACGTACTTACCTCCAGGAATACTTACTTTGACAATCTTCCTTCAAATAATTTTTTTTTTAAATATACATGAAATCAGCTTTAATTAATACATTTTTACCTCCAACTACTGTAACAGTCCTTTATTCTTTTCTATCTCGTGTCCCAAGAACCGTGTGTTTTCTTTTACACAACTGCTTCCCATTTTTCTCTTTTTGCATAATTGATTATTGTTAAAACTAAACTTTATTTTATTATGTGGTTTTGTTATTTGAGTGAAAAAAAATTGTTCTTCGGTAGCCAACAGATAGTTAAATGGCGAATTGTTGTAGAATAAGTGCTTCGACAACGTGAACATCAATATCGTGCAGTATTTTTTTTCAAAGAAAATTTTAGTAATTACTTTTGACTATTTTTGACAAATTATCGCCGACTACAATATGATTGATTTTATGGAATGGTGTGGCGAGTAAAATGTGTATTTTGCGCTGAACGTTGGTTGTGTGTTTCTTTTTAGTAATCCTATACCATCTTCTGTGAGCTGAAAAAGTGGATTCGATGAATTTCTCTTGGATGGAGAATGTTTGCGTGCTTCTCGTGACCTTTCTATCACCGGCTACATGCATACCATCATATCTCTACAACATACCTCTCCAGCCATTCCATTGTTTCTAGACGGTCACTATGGCGAAGTGGTAAAAGAATTTGACTAATATTAGGTTCTTACATATGAAATTGGCGTTTTGCCTTACTGGCAACTTTGACCTCAAATATCTTCTCTTTGGTTAGGAATTCCAAATTCAAATTTATTCAGCTATTTATTCATGTATTTGTGTTTCGAAAATTATAATTAATTTGTTTTTACCTTCATTTTTTTTTTCTTTGCGTCACTTAGTTCACAAAATGGAAAACTTGAAATATCGCGTTATTTACGAGTAAGAGTCCCACCGTGGCACCAGTGCTGCAGAAACGGCTCGAAGGATTAATGATGTGTATGGCGACGGTGCCGCAAAAGAAAACACAGTTGTGTTTTATTTTCATTTTATTTTATTATTATTTTTTTTTTTTTTTTATGTCGTTCACTACAGCTTTCTTAAATCTGGCCAAACGATTACATCAAATGTCTATTGACAGCAACTGCAAACCATGATGGAAAAGCTAGCTGCTAAACAACCGAGGCTGGTTAATCGCTCTAGGCCACTGCTGCTTCATGACAACGCTAGACCGCACACTGCACAACAGACGGCTACCAAATTAGAGGAGCTTCAATTGGACATCCACCGTACTCTCCGGACCTTGCCCCAACAGATTACCATTTTTTTCGAAATTTGGATAACTTCTTGCAAGGGAAAAAATTCAACTCCGATGGGGCAGTCCAAACCGCCTTCAAAGATTATATCGATTCCCGTCCGAATGGTTTTTTTTAGTAAAGGGATCGATGAACTACCTATGAGATGGGAAAAGTGCATAGACAGCAATGGTACATACTTTGATTAAATAAATAAAATAAAAAAAAAAATAAAAATCGACTTTATGTTCCTCCCATACATAACGCCAATTTCAGATGTAAGGACCTAATATTTATGTAAACCAATGTTTGATTCTCAACATTCGTAACCCGGGAATGTTTGTCTTTCTTTAAAAAAAAAAATAAAATCATCATATGGAAGCTACCAAAACGGGTGTTGTGATGTTAATATTGTTACCTAATAATATTAATATTATCCCATAGAAAAAATGGCTGCACAGCAGTCGTAAGGAAAATTGATAATATGATAACTATAGACATTGATAGAATATGTATAGCCAATCAGCTAATAAGCCAAGATGCGCGGAGCGCGGGAGGCGGCTTGGAGGCGGCTTGACCGTCTCCCTTTCTGTGAAACTCGCATGATAATATCATTGTTCAGAACTTGAAAATAAAATCTGTTTATTTTTTACTAGTCCTTTTTAAAATGGTGCGTAAATTGCTGGCTGTTTAAACAACATAACTACAAATCCAAAATCGGGTGAGGGGCCATCCATAAATTACGTCACACCTTAAGGGGGAGGGGGGGGGGGGGAGTAGAGAAGTGTGACAAGGGGTATGGGAAAGGTCATCGGCTTTGTGACGTCATGCGACCGCCGAAAAAATATTTTCCCTATCCCATTACCCCTTCCGTTGTGGTATCCCGTTACGCCCCCTTCGTTGTGGTAAATATGACCGTGAAGATATTAAATATTGACGAAAAACTTTAAAATACCAACTTTTATTTTTACATGTAAAATTGCAAAATATGTGACGTCACGCTAGAGGGGAGGGGGTCTCACAAACGTGACGATGTGTGACAAGGACGGGGGGGGGGGGGGGGGGGTTAAACAAAATTTCGGACTTGTTTCACAAATTGAAAATTTTGTTACATTATTTAATTACTTGTAATTACAAATTTCCTATGATTTACCCACCTTACTCAATTTTAGAATCGCTACGTCAGGCGGTTCGTTTAAAAATGATCATTCAGATTATGAACTGCGCTGCAAACCTTTGCCTTCCTTTAACAAACTTTACTTTTCTGCACCTGGTCTGATTATTTCAATGTGCGCTCTTCGGTGGTAAATGTGGTGGACCGATATCGTAGTTTATTTAAAGCATTCTCCAATCCTCTTTGTGCCACAAACATAGTCACATGGTTCGCCTCCAGCTCGTCGGAATGATACCCAGATTTCATATTAGGGTAAGTCTATCAATGTGGATGCCAATGATAATAAGATAATAATATTTTTACATCTAATCCATCATACTTAATACAACAATATTATCAAGTCTGTGCATCATTAACGTTACCAAACGTTCAGAGATCCAAATCGTAACAAGAGACTTCCAGGGTTGTTCTTTGTGTATTTATCAATTCCCTAACCCAAAGGCTACATAGGCTTGAAAATAAATTCAGTTCCGCTAGTATTTTTACTTATTCCACACTAAAATTAAAATAAGAATTTTCGAAAATTTTATGCATATTTCTAGCTGGTACCCGGCATGCGTTGCAACGCCATTAAAAGGAATAAATTGTTTCTCCCTGCATATCCATTCCCATGCGTCCCTGTTTCCCTCCCGTGTCCCCTTCCCCTCCTGCGTTCCCTTCCACCATCCCCGCCTTCCCCCTCCCTCGTCACCCTTTTCCCGAACCCCACCTCTATCGTTATCCTCCCCCTCCTGCCTTCGCTCCCTGCCTCTAAAATATATGAAATACACACGTTTTCAAACGACTCACCATCTGTAGTAATTTTTTTGTACAAATTTCATAACGTCAGAGCTTACCATAATATATAGAAGCACTCTTCTGCTAAAATGCAATGTTCTGTAAAAAAATTCAGTCAATCCATCTTTCCAAGATTTGCGGATATGATTATATGGAACCTAAATTTTTATATACGAGTATATTTCCAGTTGCGACCGTTATCTTTTTCTGTGTCTTGTTCTGTTTCATGATTTCTTTAGATTTATTAGTATTATTTTCGTCTTCAAAGATATATAATATTAATGCGTATAACCTTCAAAAGTTATTCCAAAAAAATAATAAATTATACATATATATGTATATATATTAATTAACTTATTTAAATAAATAAAAATTATTAGTAACGTTATATTTTTGTATTTGTTTCAAGGTTGGTTAATGACAGACAATTCTCGGCTTACAGTCGGAGAGGTCGATTCAGATCTAGTCCAGAACATGACAAACCATGCGTATTTGCATGTGCCCCATAAATCTTTCACTGAACAGCTTCCATATACAAATACAAACCATAATTATTACATACTCACCTCTGAAGTAAATCACGAAGACGCTTGTTCAGACAATTATTACGGGACTTGTAGTAGCTTCTTGCATTGAATCAAAAGTAACGGATACATGCTTGTCCCAGAGAGAGTTCAATTAGCACCTTCTTCGTAGAATTAATTATCAAGTACCTCCTGGATAATAAAAGTGTTTATTGTATGAATTAAGGGTCTAAAAAGAAAAAAAGAACACTGCAGATGGTTTGAAGGGCAGACATATAGGGTGTAAAGGGATGTATTTGACTTACTGTAACCAGTGATTCCTGACATTTTTAAAATAAACATGTAAATCAAACAACGGTAACATTTTCATATATATTTTTTAAACATAAAAAATCAGTACGTATTGGACAATTAGGGGCCGGGTGAGGGGTTTGTTGGTTCTCGACTGAGTGATGACATGCGGTAGCCTTTTTTTTCGTTTGAACTGAAGAAAAAGATCTGTAAAAATCTGAAAAGTCGCCGAAGACCAAAATTTCATTTTCATTTTTTACTCCAAATAGTGTCAGGAATCACTGGTAAAGTAAGTCAAGTACGCATCTTAACAGCTTAACACCCTGTATAAATACGAATTGTATAGAGAGCGTGTCATTGGGGCGCGCTAATATTTTTATAAACAGGCGATTCACCCTAAAAATAGTGCTTTGTGACGCGCTAAGATTAATAAAAAAAGAGACATAAGCGACCTTTGTGGAAATTTTTAATACAACAAGACTTAACTTTAAATAGAGCAAAATACCTCCCTGATGGACAATCTTAAAATATCTTTTTATTTTTAATTCTGTTCAATTATTATTTATTTTAAGTTTATGCTTATTTTTTGTTATTTGTGTGATGAATTTTGTTTTCATTTTATGTTTTAATTAGGTACTTACCTAATATGTAAACATTTTTTTCTTTTATAATAGTTGTTTTAATTTATGTGATATGGCAGACTGGGATTGCACTACCCTCCCAGTCCTGCTGGAATAAAAACTAAAAAAAAAAAAAAAATCTCTTGACATCTGAGTTAAAAGTGACATTTAAAAAACATTGTGTGTTTTTCATACCATTTTTAATTTCCGGAGCATGCCCTCCGAGGAATTTCATATAATAACTTTTTTTAACTTGGCATCTGAATAGATAATACACTGAATAGAATTACGTTATACACGGTGCAACAGCACGTACCCAAGAGATTTTAAATATAGATGTCTTTTTGCTGTCCGATAACATTGTTTTTCTATTAAAAAAAATTAAAATATTTCTTCATTACACCTCGCAGCTGTACACATAGCGTGTCTTGATAAGCGTTGCGTCTCGTTCTAGCAGCATGTTAACACACGAAACAGTGTGTCTATTATTCAAACCAAATGTACGAACCGTAGCGAATGATTGAAAAATCGTTATTTTTGTTGTTTTAAATAGAAACAGTAACATCGGACAGCAAAATGACATGCAGGTACATTTATTACTCCAAATATGCTCAGGAAGCGCTTGTTAAAATCCCACAGATACGTGCTGTTACATCCTGTATATATCGGTAGAAATTTGGAATACTCGTCACGAAAATGGGTGTCAAGCACGTGTCAGATGCCAGGTCTTTAGATGGCCAAGTAAATACTGGCATTGTTCATTAATCGTAATGCTTCCCACGAAAATTCAAGCCTTCCCATTGAATGCTAGAATTTCTCAAATATGAATGACAAATTACCCGTTATAGTGGGATGACAAGACGTTGATTTACCGATGTAACCTTTTCGCCTTTTTGCTTCTTCTAAATAATAAATGATGAACATGAAATAAAATAATAATAAAATGCGTTCTTGAAGACAAATCGTTTATTAAGTTTAATGTACACAATCAATTATGATGACAATATGTTTACTGGATTGTTGACAAATAGGTGTTATGAATATTTTCACTAACACACAGACTTCTACAAACAAACGTTATTATTAATGATATGAAACTAGGCAAAGTTTCGATGCATGATCCCATTATTGATTAATTTCCAGGTATCGAAGCCATCTCTCTATCTTAGGCTTAGTAAAATGCTACTTGTTAAGGAATAAAAATGCGTGATGATGGAGGGTCGATTTGGAAAGTTTTTGTTCAGATTACCTATGCTGTTTATAATATCTTATTTGGAAAATAGCGATTGTAGGTGGATATCAGAATAACACGTGTGATTCTACCTTAGTTTCAACATAATATAACTGAATATATTTCTACACGAACATCTTGTTAACGCCTAGCTTTAAGTTATCTACCAAACAAATTATATTTAATTTCGAATGAAACACTGATATATTCACAGTTGTAACACAATATATTCAATTAGCTTTAGGTACTTCGCATTTTTTAATATTTGCAAAGTAGTTTTTAAATTAAATTCGTTAAAATTTTAATTAAAGGAGAGGTCACATTGATATAAGTAATGTAAATGATTTCTACAGTGAGATTACATGATGAGATTGCTAGTCTAGTTTTCTTCCATTTTATTAAAAATAATTCTATTTTGAACTATTCTACCAACCTGAGAACACCATTAAAAAGTATGATTAAGCTCAATCTGATTTTCCAAATGTCCCCCAGCCTCCCGTCTCTAGTTCTACTCGTAACTCAGACAAATCCAATTATCGTATGGTCCAATATCACTTCTTCATTATCTTATAATTTACAACAGTAAATCTCTATTCTAAATGAATATTTGAACAATAAATACACTGAGTATTGAGATACGCTAAATACGATCATTATATTAATAGATACAGCCACATAAGTCAGTACAACAATTTATTACTATGGAAATTGTACATTTTTCTACTTTTCATGTAAAGTTATTGAATTTACAACTTGAATCATCTGGCTTTCTAATACTCGAGCCCCGTTTGTTCGATGCAAGCGTGTGCAGTGCCGCGGTTCAACATAATATCATGTTAGAGCTGCGGCTAATCGGCAGATCAAGTTAATCTCGCGTCCAACAATTGGGGTTAAGTCGTTTGTCGTCAGTGAACTTCACTCAATCGGGAAATGGACAAAAAAGTGAGAATTAAATCACGGAAAACAATGTTCTTTTCGCGAGTTCCGCTGATAAATAACGCAACTTAGATTGCGCCGAGTTCATTAATCTGAGTGAGAATTCACCATACACATCCACATTGAGAAATCTCTCAGGGAATTGGATTAATCATTAATCTGTGAATATCAGCACGCATGCACTATTGCCTCGAGAAAGGAAAACACACAGCACATGTGGGAAGGCGCCTCCGTAAACCCAACAAATATATTTTCCGTGCACGAGCACGAACAATGAAACAGGTCTTGACTTATATTATATACCCAGCGAAACCGCTTAGGCTGTACGAATAAGAAAGTCGACTGGTTGTAATGGCAAATGGCTATATTATAAGCGGTCTCATCCCAAAAGAGTGAAGTAATAACTAATAACCGCGTGAGGCAATCGACAGGAAGTCCAAGTCGCCATCTCGGACTCAAAAGAATTTAGTCTTCCGTTTCGTAACAACAGTTAGCCAGATGAGTATGGGAATCTCCACACACCACCGTTGTATTAATTCAAGTGTGTACCTTCGTGGTTCTACCATAACTAATGAGATTATTTCTTAACGCTAAGTTTTAAAATTAAATCACATATTTGGCCAGTGTAAATCGATGCATTTGATGCAGGCCGTATACTGACTGACATTTTACTAAACGAACTTTCACATTTATTTTTAAGTTAAATCATGGATGACTAGATAAATATTTGGCAATCAAAGATCTCCTAAGCATATCGTAATAAACTATCTGATCTTGGGTTTTAAAACCTCAGAATCAAACACATTGAAGGAATAACACGTAGCGATATACAGATAGATATGACAACTTTTATTCACTTTGGAATATTGTTTAGAGTTAAATAATATACAATAGTTTGTTATTATAACCAACACAGATGGATATCTATTAGGTTTTGCAAAATGAAGAAAAAACAGCCACTAGTTAGTTCGAAAAACGCTACACATTTTTATCTCGAAGTAAATTAAGGTATTGGAACTTCATTTACAACAAAATTAAACCATGTGTCAGAAATTTTGTGCCAGCATAATAAACATTGAAGAATTTAATAATATCATTGTTGGGATTTCCCGATGTTTGACCGCCCCGAGATAGAAATGGATCGGAAAAGAAAGAAAGGCATTTTTTGCAAAATAATAAACATCGACAAATGGAATGTTGAACAACTCTGCTAACACATACGAGTTGTAATTATTTCTCGTTCTAGTTTAATTAGGGTTTCCCCGGATTACCAATTCCGAATGATACATTATGAGTTAAATTATTATTGTCGGCAATTGGCTTGACTTTGAATACAGTAATTTAATGAAAACTTCTAACGCGATGATATTATTAACCCCTCAGACTAATTTGTTCGCTTTTCGGAACAACTCATATAGGTCTCATAGAAATCGTTGTGTCTCCCTTAACATCCTAGTGTTGGGGAAAGGGAAAATACAATGCTATATATTTAAATCTAAAATTTAACCATAAAATAATTAAGATGTACACCTTTATGAAACCAAAGTGTTCATCATAAATTGAAAAAAAAATATATACGAAACTTTGTGAATTTAAAATAAATATTTTTTACATTAAACGGCAAAAAGGTGGTAATGTTTATAATACATTTGTTTAATAAAATGTGTGGGTGATACGTTTTTAGATTTTCACGGCCAAAAGTATTTTCGTTATTTGTTTTTGGGGTGTAATGCCGTGTTGCGCTACCTTCTTCTTTAGCCAACGTTTCGGACAGCGTTGCAATGTCCATCATCAGGGCAGATCTGGTAGATGTGTCACACATAGGGATGCAACGATACATCGGAAAACCGATAAATATCGATATATCGACCCCCAAAAATATCGACATTTATCGATATCGACGATACGCCGATATCGAAATATCAATATCGAAAAACTCAATACATCGTATCCAAATATCGAAAAACCCGCCCAAATTAAAATATCCACAAAATTGGGTAAAATGCTATTACTGGCAACACTGACTGTTGACCACCATAACTCAAAGCAGAAACTGGCTAAAAGGAAGCAGACTATCAAAGTTACTATTTTTAAGTTCGACAGCTGGTACAAAATACTGGAATATTTTTTAAAATAAATTTATTAAAAAAACACATTTTATATATCTATCCAAATTTTGTGATTATTCGCATAGGTAAATATAAAAATATATATACATACATAATCGATAAACTTTTGACATAACTAAAATTCATTGGTTTTCTATAAGTTTAAAAAAAAAGAAATATCGATATATCGGCCTACTAGACCGATATTTCTATATATCAATATCGATCTAATTCGATATGTATCGATATTTTTAAAAACCTTGCATCCCTAGTCACACATATAAATCACCCCAAAAACAAAAATAACGAAAACATATGTGGGTGTTTTTATTTTTCTCTTACCGGTAACATTAGTTAGAAAAACTTTAGATGTTCCATTTTTAAAACTTTTTCGAGTTTGAATTAAAAATGTTTACATTAAAAAAAATTACATGATTATTTCTGATTATAATTTGAAATGTCATCACCTTTCAAAAACACCCTTTAGTTTTCGGATACGTTCCCAAATACTACATTTTATTTGAATTTTAATGCAAAGCGAAAAATTCCGACCTACTAACAGAATATGGTCGAGGCCTGAGGGGTTAAAGAATTATTTTACAGAAATAATGCGAATGACACGTTATCGATTGAGATTATAATATAATGTTAGGTGCTGTAAAATGACCAGAGTTCTACGGTTTGTTTCTAGGTTAAAATTGAGCAACCATTAGCTATATGCAGCAGTAAATGGATCCCATCTATTCGCGCAACAAAAACCACAAACCATTCAATCTAACTTCAATAACGTAGAAGATCTAAAAGGACTACATATTTATGTGGTCTTTAAACATTGGTCGAGATAGATTTAATTTCCACTATAATAGGTAGGTACGTGTTTAGAATAGTGAGGAGATATGGCCAGAAAAATGGACTGACGCCAGAGCTCAAATTTTAACGAAATATTATAATATTGTTAAATTTGCACCCTGGATCGGTTCTAAAATGAAGGAAGAATAGAAATTGTACATTTTATTTATGATTATATTATTATTTAACGGTACTTTCTACGAAAACTATTATTTTGAGACATTCGATTACACAGCGATAACTTAAACTAGTTTATCCGTCACGTCCCCCTCCTATTTACCCCTCCTTACGAGCACCAAACGCCTCCACCTTTCTTCGTTCTAAGTCTCATTATATTTGGCGAGATTAAGAAAGATGACAGAATGGCGCACATAATATAATATTGTTGAGTGTAACGCTCGCCTCTCTACCCGCGCTATTTCATAGTCCGCGCTCCTTCGTCTTCGATCTATCGTGACTCCTCTTGCTTATTGCAGTAGTCCGGCCAAATGGAACCTATTAGTATCAGTATCGACGGTTGGAGAGATACCGTTCGTCCTTTGGGTATCACGCCTGGCCGAACATGGCCGACACATCCCCCGTGGACTGCGAATGGTGCATGGAACCATGAGGGTGTACGCTGCCAGCTCCGCCCGCACCCAGCTTGTTGAGGGTTTTCTTGCCGTGGTAGAGTCTGTACAGAGAGTACTGGTGGGCGGACTCTAGATCGCTGACGCTGTTGGTCATGGCGGAGGCTTTGACTGCCAAGGCTGGAGGGTCCACCTTGTTGCGATTGAGAGCGGTTGCGTTGTCCGTAGCAGCGATGGGTGGCAGATGAGGGGGCGGACGAGGGGCGGCAAGCGGGCTGGGCGGCTGGTTGGAAGGAGTCTTCACTTGTTGCGAGGGTTGCAGCCATTCGTGCCTGGTAGCCTGCTCTGGAGTGAACCGCTTCTTGGGATCCCATCTGTTGACAAAAACCAGAGTTAAACACTGCAGATAAGAAGCCAGAAATAAGATTAGTGTTCTTTAAACTCAGCAAACTTATTTTGTGGCATAATTTTGATTAAAAATTTAAAAAACTAAGTTTTAATCACTTCTATTATTTATAAAACTAACATGTTTCGTAAGCATTACAATTTGCGAGGGATGCCACACTGCAATGTTAATGATATCCATTTCGCAAACTGGAGATCTTGGAAATTAGAAATAGTGTAAAGATGAATTTAAAAAAAGGAGTGTGCTTTAGACCATATGACTGAAGTAAAACTTCACTAACTTATATGTCCCTCTCAAATTCCGTTCGCCTCGCCCGACCGTTCGCCTCGCCCGATCACACTTTTCATAACGCTCTCGTCACGCATTCACCAGCTTACTCCCGAAATCAAGCGTGCGTAAAGACCCGACCGTTCGCCTCGCCCGATCACACTTTTCGTAACGCTCTCGTCACGCATCCACCAGCTTACTCCCCAAGGCAAGCGAGCGTAAAAAAGTTTTACTTCAAAAACAGAGTGTGCAATTCACACGCGGTAGAAAACAAAAAACAAAAGTAGACAAGAGTGTGGAGGCTACGAAGCACCGCACAAAGAGGAGATCGATAAGCTACAAAGCACCTCACAAAAAGAAGGCCGATTATACTTTCTCACTCTAATCGCAGGCCAAATCCTATAGATAGATGTATGTGTTTCTTTTTAGTAACGCTATTTTTCGTTCCATCGAGTTTCATATTACAATGGAGCTAAAGATATTTTCACTCCAAAAATTATAAATAACACAAATGCATTTTTAAATGGTCCGTTATTAAATTTGTCCCCTTTGTAAATTGCGTCCAATCGCACCCCTCCCTCTTACCACTCCCGCCTATCCATTAGCATCTTTCTATTGGTGTAATTAGTTTTATGTAAACCCTAATGAAGTAAGCATTCACGTTTTTTAAACAATAAAACTGGTTATAACTAAATATTTTATTAATTTAGAATTAAAATTATTGCAATAGCATTCTAATCATGCATTTACTCCGTGAGTATTCTCGCACGTTAATTATTATTGTACATTTCAAATAAATAATGGAAAGGTTAACAGAGTTTAATCACTCCGGCATTGTGAGACAAAGTAGGAACTCAGTAATATAAGACAAGGTGAATGTCAAACCGGATGGAAGATTTATTTGTATTTTATTTCAGTGCACGCCATGACACGGTACAACCTGCCCGGCCACTCTCTTCTCTGCGTTAATAGAATAACTAATAGAAAACCTATCAAATGATAAATAAAGCGAAAGGCAGAATAATCTAATCACAATAAGTTTTTACACAAGGAATCTCTACTGCGCATCCATTTAACCCCTCAGGCCTCGACTACATTTTGACAGAGGATAATGGATTTGGTCGCTTTATTTATTTATTTATTAACGCCCTATTGGGCTTTTACATATCAAATACAAATCTCATTTATAACAACAGTATAACACAAAAAAAATTACAAAATATACAAATAAAGCATAAACTCAATGTAAAATAATAGGAATACATCTAATGCTAATTTCACATGGATGACTTCAGAGAACTCGTATGTATAACAATTCATATACCTACGAGCAACAAAAACATTAAAAATAATCAAAACACATTAATTTTTACTCAATTACTCGTTGTATGCTTTTGAAATAAGAACAATAAAAAAACAATAAACAAAAGAAAATCGAAATAAAATAAATGATTTCTCATTCATTATTTACATCTAAAAAGTGGTGGACTAATTTGGCTTTAAATGAATCAAAATTTAAATTTAAAATGTCAGCGACATCAGTTGGTTCATTGCCCAACTTGTGTATTCTTTCCATCACAGAATTCGTAGCGAAGTTATTGTTGTAAAATAAAATATTTCGTCTAGTGTATTTTGGAGGTATATGTAAGGATAACAAGTTAGCGTCAGGGCAGTCCAACCTTGAATGAACAATTTTATACAATAAATGGATATAAAATATTTTTCGCCTTTCAGATAATTTCGATAAGTTAAGTTTACTGCGTAAATTGATATAATTGATTTCAATAATAGGAATACCAATTTTGAAATTAATAAAACGTAAAAATTTATTTTGATTTTTTTCAATTTGTTAACAATGAGAGTTGAAATAAGGATACCAAATGCTTGAATTGTATTTAACCTGACTTCTAACCAAAGACGTGTGTAGTAATTTTATGGTTTTTATGTTATTAAAGTCTTTAGCGATTCTGAGGATAAATCCAGGCATTTGTAATCCCTTACTGGTAATGCTAATAATGTGTTCAAGAAGCGTAATTTGGAGTCAAAGATAACGCCAAGGTCGTTGAATTCAAAGACTCTTTTTAGAGTGGCATTGTTAATTGTATAGTCGAATAGTAAAGGGGCTTTACAAATAAAATTCAAATAAATTGAATGTTTCTGAACGTATCCGAAAACTAAAAATTGTTTTTGAAAGGTGATAAAGCTTTCAAAGTTTAGAAACCGAATTAAAAATTTAATTTTTTTAAATATAAAAATTTTGCATGCAAACATAATTTTTTTTAAATGGCTCACCTTACGTTTTTGCTAACAAAAATTACTAAAAAAATAAAAATACATATTATATTAGACAAATTTTAATATAATAAACGTTAATGTCACCTCACTTTTCTGTCGTCAAGTAAAAATCTATATATATAAAAATGAGTCCCTTTTTCCCTTGGTCTCGCCATAACTTCAGAACGACTTTACCTATTTCATTCATCTTTTTTTTAAGTTTTCTAATACTTCGTAGAAGGTTCTTACGGAAAGAAAAATTAAGAAAATTGAAAATTTCAGAAAACTTGACGAATATTTCAACTTCACACGTTTGACAGTTCGCGCGTTTGATGAAATTGAATTTAGCAGGCAGCTATTTTTTTATTAACAATAGAATTGTTTATGGATTCTTTAAATAGGTACCTTTGTTAGGTATCAGATTTGATTGATTGTTCTTATAAAATACAAAAATGAAAAATTGTGATAGGTGGCACGCGAGCTGTTTGAAAACTGAATGTACTGGGACTGAATATATGGAACGCGGGAGGGGGGTTTGCGGACGGGGGAGCGGGAGAGGGGAGAGGGTGGGCGGGGAAAGTGGAAAGGGATGCGAGAGGGGAACGGGGACGCACGGGAAAGGACATGCAGGGAGAAACAGTGTATTTCTTTGAATAAGAATGTAGAGAGAGCATATTAGACAGGACAACGTCTGTCGGGTCAGCTAGTAATTAATAAAAAATTCACAAACTTTAATACAATTTTTCAACTTGCGTTTGGAAACTTAGGTTTCATAAAGATTAAAATTTTCCTTTTGTGATAAACTTTTAGATTTGAATATAAAGCGTGGTAATTTCTTTTTATAATACTGTGTATATCGTATTTATCACTATGATAGTAAAGCAGACAACGATTTCTATGAAATATATATGAGATGTCCGCAAAGCGATCAAATTGGTCTGTGAGGTTAATAATTGCGAAATTAGAAACTATCGTGGAATAATTAATATAAGTCAATATCAAATAGCAATGATTCAATTAAGATAAGTCGAAGTTCCGAGACTGAACTACTAATCAGTAAAAGTCGATGAATAATGGGTTAATTTAATATAACATTCTCCTGTTATAATGCAGCCATTTTCATGATATAATACTATCCTGTTTCCCAAACTTTAAAGGTCGGTTGGTAATGAATTAATTAATTTGTCAAGTTTGTTTCAGCGCTACAAAACTACGATATTATTATTTGTCCCTTTGAAGCGTAAATCTAGAAAGTTTAGTGTCGTAGGGACATAATTACCGAATCCCGAAGCAAGCCTGTGTCTCAACCCTCTTATAACGAATGATACTACAAGTATTATAAATTTTCAATTTTTATAAGAATAACTTTTGTAGGTTATTCCCATCAATATAATATATCATTAAAGAAGAAGATTAATCTAAACGAAAATATGAAGGAGAACAAGACACAGAAAAACAGAAAAAGATGATGGTCGCAATTGGCACTCGAACCCAGAGCCTCTCGTCTATCCGGGACGTGCTTTTACCAATTCCACCATTGCGCCCTATTGTCAAACCGTCATAATAGCCAATTTCAAATTTGAAATTTTTAGAATTAACAATATTATTTTCCACTAATTTATTTTCCATATCATAGGCAACTACCCTTTTTATTGGAAACAATCATTCTAAGATTTTTTTTCTGTTTTTCTGTGTCTTGTTCTCTTTCATATTTTCGTTTAGATTATTATTATCTTCTTCAATGTTATAAATTTTCATTTAAAAATACAACTTGCTTACATAACAAAAACATGCCAGCAAGATAACAATGTGGAGTATTATGTACATAAGGTATGAGAGGTGGTTATTTTTTTGCATTAACTCCACATAGGAGGCCCTGAGGAAAATAATTTCCCCCGGGGCCTATGTCATCTTTGTCAGTTTTGTGTGAAGGGTATTTTTATGGAAAGGACGGAATGAGCCTACGTGCGAGGATGTTCATTTTTTTAAGCTTTAACTCCACACAGGAGGAGAAAGAGTTCCCTTAGGGCCTTTGTCATCCTTGAGGATGCTGTGGAGGAATATATCTGGGTCTTGAAAAGACCCAAGTTGTAGGAGGGAGAAACGCAGAGGACAGCAAATCCTCAGCCGAGCTGTTGAACTTAAGAACGAGTCCTAGAAACAACCCTTTCTCATGTGACAAATGACAATTGAGTACAAACAGTGGGCGCGCGTTTGGCGTGTTTACAATGTTTAAGTATGGTGCAACGATTTCGAAAATACATTTAAGGTGATTCTCAAAAGAATTCATAATCTCCTCTTTCATAGATGGCGCAAGTATAGTTATTTTAGGTAAAAAGGCTTTTTACAAATTATGCTTTAAAATATTAAGATGAATTAATCGTTCGCGCCCATACCTATGCAATATGAACATAAATAAATAGTTTTGTCCATAAACAAACCCAAATCTTCCAAGAAAGGCTGAAAAATACAATATTGGATTGAGTCACCGATACAAAATTGAATTTTTCAGCCTTTCTTGAAAGATTTGGGTTTTTTTGTGGATAAAACTATTTATATATGTTCTATATTAAATATGTTCGGGCGCAAACAATTAATTTACCTTAATATTTTAAAGCGTATCTAACATGCAAAAAGTATTAAAAACCCAAAATAATTTAATTGGCGCCATCTGTGAATGCGTAGATTATAACGTATGTGACGTTTAACCTTATCCCGAGTCGGAAATATTCATTGGCGCATTGTTCTGGACAAGACCTCCCCCACTTTAAAGATAAAATTGGGAAATATTCGGTATTTTCCAAATAATGAATAAATATTTTTTTAATACGAATTCATGCATCATGAAATAGTTTAACTTTTCAGACTAGAATTTCTAGAGCAACTCGATTATTTTCAGAATGCCATGTCATTTTTAACACGGCTTAAACAGCTCTTCATTACTTTTAAAATATGAGTTGTTACATTAAAAAAATAACAGTAATAATAAAATTAAAAGCAAATTTGAGTTCTTGAAACAGATTTCACGGGACTACGCACAAACAAATGAAGTTAGTTATTTTATATGTATCATAGTACTATGATACATAAGTACACCAATGTATGTTTATGATACATAAGTACACCTCTCTCAGAAACTCCCTCTGAGTGAGAGAGGCATAGAAAAAAAACTATCGTTATTTATAAACAATGTACATAATCTAGTTAAATACATTAATTTAAAACATGTGTGCTCGACCAATCAAAGCCAAGTTTAATACATTACACGCCGTGACCCTTCCGCGAATGTTTAATACTCTGTTATATGTTTTACTTCGAGTGTGCTTCTCTTTAGTGTCTTACGTAAATAACTTCATCGGCAGTAAAGGGTAAACACCAAACAAGTACCCGAACAAAACAAGTACCTGGATGGAACAAGTACCCAACCAAGAGGAGTTGTGGTTTCTCGATGAAGAGTTAAAGGTTGAAGTTGCAAAACAAATTTAATTATATTAAAAGAAAGTTGATACAAAAACAACAATTATTATTCTCTTATATAACACTCCAGGAAGTCATCGAAAGGCTGTTCAAAATATTAATGGCTATAATTACTTCGGATAATATTAATTTCAAAGATGATTTGGCATTCCAATGATTTCGTCTTCAATCGTGTAACTATTTTAGGTGTTAGACCTTTGACATTAGTGCGTAATCGTAGTCATTATTTCCGGTATGTACCTAAGTGTCCATTAATCCCACCCTTTTATAAAATACTACCTTCATTACCAGGCTTCGCCCAGGATTGATATTGAAAAAATGTGATTGTATCATTTTGGTGTTGATGCTGTAAACGCTGAGTTATAAACGAGTTTGTAGTTTGTATCGAAAAAAATTCAGAAAAAAATCATGATGCAAGTGTTCACTGTTCGAGAGGTTTTTGAAGACGTGAGTACATATTATGGATTTTAGATATTACCCGGTTTTAATCTGCTCAAAATTTAACTTATTTTTTAAACAACCTTTGTTTTATTGAAAAATGCGGAACAAACATAAGGGGCATTTTGGATTTTTTTACAATTAAATTAGCAAATTTAATAAGCCAAGAACTCTTCGTTTGTATGTTTAGTTATGTAGATAAAAACCGAATAAGGTAATGTATGCTGAAATAAGTATATTCTCTTCAATAATTTGTACGGATTTTGAACAAAAGGTTGTTCAAGTTACTCAAAAATACATATCAATTATTTGTTATTTTTTATTTGGGATGCGGTGTACCGCCGCCCCGGGAACCACTTATTTTATAACTAGCACTATTGTTATAGGTCATCCATCCTTCCTATCCACCCCATCATACCCCAGAATTGCCTCTCCTTCCTATTCCTAAATAGACCTTCCACACAGCATCCCCAAAGATGGGCCCCGAGGGAAATTGTTTTCCTTAAGGCCTCCTGTGTGGAGTTAATGTATCACTCCTGGACATAATATTATTGTATACATAACCATTATTGTATAACCAACACCCTTAAATCACCCCAAGTTATTTGCTACGTTTGGCGACTGAGCAGAGGTGCCGGGATTATGGAGTGGAGTTTGTCTAGGTCTTGCCGGCGGATGCATTTGCCTAACTACATCTGCAAGAACCCAGATTAAATAAATAAATAAAAATTCTGCTTTATACTAAAAAAGTGTTGTTTTATATACCTAAAAGTGGAAGATGTTTAATTTCTGCGGCGTAAAATAGTGGCAATTATCACTTTACGAACAATTTGTCAGAAGGCCTCAAAATTTTATTAAGTGAATGAGATTCAGATTCAGTCAGATTACCGCAATCAACTATGATTCTACTAACTAAATGATTCCCACGGCGCCGCGGCGTTAGGCGTCGAGCGTCGAGCCTCGGCGTTGGCGTCGCAACGCTTTTTGCCGCACTGGAAATAAATCTCCTCCGCTAAATTTTCATTAGAACCCTCTAAATCATCATTTCCCGAACAATATGGCTCGGTTCGTTATGCGGAGGGTCTGGCTTCATTAATCAGGGGCTCGGAAACAAAAGTTTTTGACTCAACGAAGCCGAAGCTTACCGTTATTAATTTATTTCTTATTGAAAAAAAGCTCTTCTCTCAATTTATGAAAATGAAATTGAATACAAGAAGTTAAAATTTTTTATTTTTATTATCCCTAATCCCTATAAAACCAAAGTTTTATTTTTCCATTTCTTGTGGACATTACTTTTCTTGTCATCTTTAGGATGCAGTGTGGAGGGGCTTTTAAAGGAAAGGGAGGAGAGGATGTTCTGGGAAGGAAAATGGTATGATGTGTGGGTAGGATTCTGGGGGTCCAGGAGTGACGGACATATGAATCCTCCCCACCCGCTGCGGTGCTAGGCGATGGGCCAATAGAATCCCCGCAGGAGTGGCCCAATGATCTCCCTCAAACATTCCCTCCCGATTTAGCCTGCCAAACCGTGAACCCGGGCACCCCTGCTAAGTTATCAAACATAGCTAACATTGAGCATTGTCATCCAATAAATGGTTCCCGGCGCGGCGGTACCCAAACCCGCCTCCCTAATTAAGGTAATAACTGTAAGGGCGAGTTTATTTATTCAAAGGATGCTTACAATTTGTGGTACAAACATATATAACTGTTGTAAGTAATTAAATGTAATTTTAGGAATATTTAACGGACTATTCATTTATATTTCTTTTACAGCTTTGATAAAAAAAACAAACATTCTCATTTCGGCTGTGAGTTTGTCACTCTCTGTGTTATAGTAATTAAAGTTCAATGAACTAAGATTTGTTTTGAATTTAAGTGTTGGAAATTTTAAAAATTGGAATTGATTGTGTCAACAATTAATACGAGTGCTGAGGTACCTACCCGCTACCCAGAACAGAATATTTTAACAAAAAATAATTACTAATGAAAATGTCATTTTAAAATTTTAACTGGTGTGTAAAGATTTCCTACTATTCCGTGATTTGTGTACATTCTAATTCCATGAAATATCGTATAAAAATAGTCGTATTAAAACAAATACTCTTTTTCTTCACTATTTTTAATTTTCTCCATAAACTGATGTATAGGGACTCGTATTCCATTATCTTTGATTGGGATACTTTCCCAGCTGATTTTAAGCCGAAACTAAATTAAATGATTAATTCTATTCCCACAAGCTTCATATTTCATTTTCGCCCTGCTTAATTAATTTCCTAATCTTTCCCAAGTAGAAGACATTTATTGATTATTTTGATTACTATCATAAGAATAATAAGAGTAATAAAATGTTTACCCGGCTGTTACATTTACACATAAATATTTATTACAATATTCCCAACATGCGAAAAACGCACAGACAATAATTACTTGTTCCCACCATAAGCAATAAGCATCTAGGTTATATTGTTGAAATAAACAAGTCTACTTTAAATCACATACATAAATAAATTCCTACATAAATGAAGCTTGGGTACTAATAAAAATAAGAAAAATCGTTACCGACCTTTTTAAAATAATCTTCGTGTCTTTTATTTAATTTTAATTTGTTGTAAATAGATTAGATTGTATAGTCATATATGGTTGTATGATTATATAGTTATATATATAGTTGTATGATTATATGGTTATATATAGGTGTATAGTTTTAGATTGTACAGTTGAAAATAGATAGTTACATACTTGATGAATAATAATGTCTTTACATTTCATCGATATTTAAACCCGTCATTCCGAATTTCTACCGATTTTTTAAATGTGAATGTCTTACAAGAATCCCAGCTGCTCTCGTCTGGAGCGAGTGAGACTATGGCATCCCCAATTGTGGTATGTTGTAAGGCTAAAGGTAGTGAGGAGGGGAAGGAGATGGGGAGAAGGAAAGTGGCTATTCAGATCTGGTCACCAAACACGGCTAAAGCCATTTGAAGCAATGTTTTAATTCTGAATGGTGGTCTTACACCAGGGCGATACTGAGAGTATCTTTCACTCTGGAATGTGACGCTTGCGCTTATTTACGCACGCTGGGATTCGATCCCGCGACCTTCGGATTGCGAGCAAGAGCCTTCCCCTCGACAACGGAGGCCGTCGAACATAATATTTCTTCAGAACACTTTAAATTTTTAAGTTACAAAAAAAAGTTATTTTTTAAGATAATAGAGCTGAAACGGTAGTTACATGAAATTCCCTCTATAAAAAATCGCAGAGTTTGCTCCGAAAATTATTTAAAACACATTTTGTTCTGTTATTTAACAGGTTATAGGTAAGAAAAAAATCACAGTTTATCTTTAAATGCAACTTGGGTATTATTAGTCGAGAGATTTTTGCTCTAATTTTAATGAGTCCTTGTTTTATTAAATATTTTCATAATTTTCGCTTAGTTACTCGTATGATCATTTTTTCATATTAGCGTGGTCCCTCAAACATTTGTATCTTTCTTTCAAACCATCCTCTTCTTTATGAACGCTTTCTTCAAGCCTTAATCAGTACTCTTCATTCTTCTCTTAATCAATCTCTTCTTCTATGAATCAGTACTCTTCATTATTGTTTATCTCCTCGTAGCAAGTAGCGCAAGTGGGTTTCAATTTTCCGTTTACTCGCCGGGAAAATAATAGATTGCACCGCGAGTAACTAGTATTATAGTTTATAGTGGTCGGTGGTTATGTATGAGACATGGAAAGATACACAAGTGCCACATGCCAATCCGGTTCGCCGCTTCTCGTCAATATGAAGTGCATGCATTTATCAGTTCTCGGGAGATCGGAGCAAGCCTGTGGAAATTAGCATACGCGTATAACTCTGCGGAAACGCGATGTGAAAACTGAAAAAAAAATCGTAATATTTTTACGAGTTTAATAGTATTCAGTCTGTCGTGGTTTCAGTTTTTACGAGAAGCAACTTCTCTAAAGAATGTTTCTATAAATATTGAGAGAATGGAAAAGTTTACAAAAGTCTACAAGATTGTAAAAAAAACCTCTAGATTAATTTATTTGACTGATGATTTGTTTGTATCGCCCATACAGAGCCGGCTCTGTGCCTGTTTTTTTGAAGTGAACTCGATGAAACGAAAAATAGTGTCACAATAGACCAGAGAAAAATAGGCAAAAAGATACATCTATAGGATTTAGCCTGCGAAAGAATGAGGTAGTATAATCGGTCTACTCTTTGTGCGGTGTTTCGTAGTCTCCCAACTCTTGTCAACTTTGCCGCCTCCCCCCGGCACACTTATATATTTAGGTACAATATGCAATCAGTTTAGGGAAAATACAGTACCTATTCCTTACAAATACAGTACCTATTTAGGCCTAAATAATGTTTCATAATTTAGGCCTAAATAATGTTTCAATAAACACAACAACTAAATCTCTATAAACAGTATGTAAATAAACGAATAAATTAATACGATGGCTTGTGTCATATCATACATTCCCATACAATGACATTACGGTGACGTCACGACACGTCGAACAGTGACGTCACTACTAAAATTTCAATAATGCCAACTTACAGCGTGTTTTTACGACCCGATTAAAAATGAACTTTTTAATATTTTTTTAAAAACTCTGCATTTAATATTATTAAGTAAAACTTATATATTCGGAATCAGTGTTCATTGATCTATATGAAAATATTTTTTAAAGCCATAATATTTTTCACTGGAGTTCCTTAATGCCGGCGGATCAACTGTCGGGTCACCGATGGATTCAGATTGTCAAGAATTCGTGCTAAAGGGGTGAATCGGTATCCGCTGTCAAAATTAAAGTAATCGTCATCCAAACATCCCACCCATTGGAATTAAGATAAAATTTTCGACATTTTTTAACCTTTGATTTCCCTCTTAAATCGACCCTTGTCGTGCGGTGATGAGATAAAGAAGTTATAAATATAAGGAAAGGTAATAAATAGTCCATGAGCCTCACTGCTCACTGGCCCCGCGGTACCGGTTTCATGCAGCGAAAGTGCCGGCGAGAGTGAATCTTCTTGACAATCCCCTCCCGCCTTCCCCTTCACCTTCTCCTTCCCCTCCCCATGTCCTCTCATTCTCTTCTCCTTCCCTGCCGTGTCTCTGTGTGGGTTTTGCCCGAATTCCTTGACTCGGCTTGACTGACCGTTGGTCATTCACGATTCACGTCACAAAGTAAAAGGTCCCAAATGAATCAGATTAATATCTGTAATCTAATATCATTTTGATCGTCGTTTTTGCTAACGTGTTGGCCGCGGATGACGATAAATAATTATTCCATCGCAAATCTAAGAGTATATAAAGAAGGGTGTCTGTGGCGGGTGGCAAGGATTTGACTTTTATACAAATCTACAGTTTTGTTCGGAAATTGGTGAAATTTTGCAAACTTGACCTTCAAAACAAGAAAAAGGTCACTGTCTAGATGAGAATTCAGAAAACCACCCCATCTTTTTCCCACTCCTTAAAGCAGAATCGAAAACTAATGATGAAATTTTGAACACTTGAATTTACGTTCAAAACAAGATATCTGATTTCGAAAAACTCTTGGTTAAGGCGCCGCAACCGGGCTCAAAAAGAAGAAGATGGAGAGATATGAAATTACGAATGTTAGAGGAGCGTGCTAGTACAAAGCGACAAAATCGATGCGAAAATTGTGAAAATGTTTAATAAAACACTACTCAGATTTTCACGGCCAAAAATTATTTGATCAGATGTGTATCTACACATCTGCCCTGATGATGGACACTGCAACGCTGTCCGAAACGTTGGCTAAAGAAGGAGGTAGCGCAACACGGCATAATACCCCAAAAACTAATAACAAAAAAAAAAACACTACTCGTTTAAAACAGAGCAAAATTCTCGCAACGGTTGTCTTAAACAGCATTTCAAGAAACACTGTGATTTTTTTCATACATATAACTTGTAAAATAACTGAAACAAACGCGTTTATAATAATTTTTGGAGAGTAATTTCCGATTTTTTTTCTATCGAGGGAATTTTGTATAATTGGCGTTTCGGCCCGGGGAATGTCTAGATATTATCTTCAAGAATAACATATATTTTTTAAGAGCTTTAAAACTTACCGTGTTTAAGGGAGATATGTAAGAAATCGGCAGAAATTCGGGTAGCGGCGGCATAAGTCATGGCAACACCGGGAAGCGTATTTACAAAACCTATACCGATTCAGTCGCGGTAACGACAATTTACATTTTAAATATACCTCTATATTGGTTATTATATTATTATATCTAGATAAAATAATCTTTCTGATGTGTATATTAGAAATTAATAATTTTATTTCTAAATATTTAAATTTTAATATTATTCCCATATATTGTAAATACACCTCTATATTGATAATTTTTTATCACTTTGCAAAAACAAAAATTGTTCTAAAATCTAGATAAAATAATCTTTCCAATGTGTTTATTAGAAATTAATAATTTTATTTCTGAATATTTAAATTTTGATAATGAAAATTTAAAGCGACTGAAACGCGGTAGGGATTGTAAATACGCCACCGGGAACTTCATCCAGTATAAAGCGGATTTTTTTTTTTTTTTTTACATGAGCTCCACACAAGAGGCCCTGAGGGAAATTATTTTCCTCAGGGCCTATGTCATCTTTGAGGATGCTGTGTGGAGGGTTTTTTAAAGGAAAGGAAGGAGGGGAGAGTTCTGGGAAGGAAGATGGTTTAAGGGGTGGGTAGGAATCTGGGGTTCAGTGTGTCCTGGTTATCCGCCTCCAAGACCTAGACACACCTCACCACATGAACCCGGGCACCCCTGCTAAATTTTTACTACCAATTAACGCATATTTGTATTGGCTTCTATCTTTACGAATGATTGCAAGGTTTAAATGAAACTCGAGTTAAATACTATCTGGATAAATTTATTCCATTTCCATTTTTAATATGCGACTTCAATTTAATATCTAATAAAAACACGCATTAAGAAAATTAAGATAATGTTGGTAGTTCTTAGTCGAATACATTTAAATATGACCGATAGGGACATATTAGCTCAGTTGGTAGGAGTCCGCCCCGGCATGGCGTAGGTCATGGATTGAAGTCCTAGATGTGACCGTATTTTTTTCTGATCTTTCTGTATTCAGATTTAGGATTAAGTTTCGGTAATATTACATTAATTTAATTCAAAAATTAAAATTTGGTCCTTTACAAATTTCAAATTTCCGTGATCCATTTAATTATATTGCATGTTATTTTATTTATAACGCTCGTGATTTTGCAACAATACTCAAAAAGTAATACCATACTTTAATGATCGTTTAAATCGAAACTTCCGCCTCGGAAAGGTTAGGTTTATATCACCTGATAATATTACCTTCTTTGTGTTAGGTATTTGAGATTATCTTATTATGTTGTCGGTTGTTAGTTGTGAGAGTATTGTGGCTATGATTTATGGCGGTTCCTTGACGAGATGATGGACGCAAGGTGGCGAGTTGCCACTCGGGTTATTGCTTCAAAAGGGGGTATTTCATTTCACGAGAGAGAGAGGGACTTTGAATGACGTCAGTTGCTATGAATAGTGATAAAGGTAAAGAGGACGTTAGAGAAGGCTTTTCAGCATCTTTAAATTAATTAGCAAATGATTTACAATTTAGAGCCTTCATTTCCGTTCCACATTTTTAAGATGTTACAAGACATCTCTGCGATAAAATTTATTTGTAGGTATTTTGTTACTCGATGTGTTACAAAAATCACACGTAAAACATCCAAAAACTTACCCACTGCCATCATGCTTTTTGGACATATGAACTCTTTACAAGATCTTTCTCAATTAACACTGCCACCTCAAGAGACCCCAATAGATGATGAAATGTGTAGAGGATGAACAGACTCCAATTTATTCACCTTTGGTGTCAATGCCCACCTTGACGGGAGCAAGACTCAGATACCTGGGAAGACACTAGGAGACAGTGTTCAAATATCCAATGACATCCAGTGAACTTTATCCAAATTACTGGGTTTCTGTTAGAGGAATGGGGTGAAATGGAAAATAACACAAAGAGCTTACGCGACACACAAAACTTAAATTTAAATTGAAGCCAAAATACAGGAAACGAAAAAACGAAACTGCGACTCCACTGTTAATTGGCGGTAAATGCTGCAGAGCAAAGCCCACGCAGCCCTCGAAGGACCAGTCCCTGGTGAAAACGCTAAGTTATACGGGACGATTGAATAGCATACACTCGCAAAACCTGATGGATAGTCAGTCGATAGTTCAGATCTGGGCTTTTGGAAAATTAGATAAGCCCAGATTGGAATAAGGAAAATAGGACTCACCATTGCAGATGGGGCCTCACTGAACTCCAGTTTTGGTGCACACTTCTCACTGTTTTATTTTAAAAATCGCAATATTCTTACAGTAAGAGGTTACAACACGTGCGCCCTGTCTGAGATGTTATTTTGTTCTGAGCAGGAAAGCACACTGTCACCTCTCCAAAGTTGAGTATTTCTTGCAACAATTTTTATGGTGACATTTGGGAAGGAAAGATTAGGTAGGTGGGATAAATTCAGGATTTTGATATATCTACCCACCAAGTCTGCGAATGCAATACCCAATCAATCCCATATAAAGATGCGCAAACAATAATTTTTTTAATCAAAAGTTGCATCAAATATCTACGACGAATGTGTGCTATTTTATTTACTTGTATTTCAAATTATTAAATAAAGGTCATTAAAAAAATCAATTTTTAATGATATTAGAGGCAATTTTGGCAATTATTTGTGAATTAATTATTATTTAAAAAAAAAAATACACCCACACTTGCCATGTAAATACAAAATACAATATATTAATTACTTTAAAAGGCAGTTTTATGGGCTTAAATTTAAATTAAAAAACGACTGATTTACTTTGGAACACAAATTAAGTCCCAAAAAAGCTCTTCCGTTATATTTATATGCTCGGTTGGGTCCAAAAAAATTGTGAAAGCTGCATCTAAAATAAATATTTTTTAATATTTTAATGCCCTTTATTTTGTAATTAAAAACAAAAATAAATTAAGTAGCACCAGAGAAAGAACTAGATATTTGCAATGCCTTTTGATTAAGAAAATAATTATTCTGTTTCGTAAAGTATTTTGGCCTCAAATCCAAATTTAACTTTCTATGAAAAAGGCCGTTACCCATAATCTCACTCACTGGCCATGCCCGAATTTATCAGTAGGTACTTCAACCAACTCGCACGAAACACAAACCTGTATTTCTGATGTGACATTTATTCATACACCCGAGCTAAATGTTCAAATCACTCTATTTACCTTGACCTTGCCATCTTTTCAGATCTCTTCAATCTTAGGTAATAAGGTCTTCTTCTTCTTTCGTATGGTGGGGGTCAGAGTCGTCAGATGGGGGCCATCTAGGTCTGCGAGCCAGTCTAGGGCCTCAGGCGTTGCCCTGTGGACCTCATCAATCCCGCCGGGGAATGAATGGAGCGGGCATTCGTTTACCACATGTTCGGTGGTCTGCACCGCACCGCATTCACACATCGCCGACTCTTTAAGGCCCCATCTATGCATCATGTGAGCACAACGGCTATGGGAGCACCTTATCCTATTGATGGCAGTCCAGAGTTTGCGAGGCAATGAGAACTCAGGCTGTCTCTCAGTGGGGTCTTGAACGAGATGGGCGTTTTTGACGTTGGCTGATTGCCACTCAAGCTTCCACCTATCTTCTGGGGTGAGAGGTATTCGAAGGAGTCTTTCTCCTTCCGTCCAGAAGGGTTTTTGAGACTTCAAGCGGCATGCCGGCATTACCTTTGCACGATGATGTCGTTTCTCACCCAGCATGCCGCTTGAAGGTAATAAGGTACTTATTACTTATATGCCTAAAGGATCTCAAATCTACCGCAAAAAATCATCAAAATATATACAAGGATTCATATAGTCCACGTTCCAGTTTAACCCAAATATATTTATTTTACGTCACCATGAAATTGAACGAAACTTTTTTCCTCTCCTTACATTACACGAGTATGCTCAAATTCACAAGTATGTTTATATATTTGATTTGAACCAATACCGAGAGTAATAGGTAATAAAATTTGTTATGTTCAGATAACTCTCCATGTCGAAATCCTAACACGGTGCATTACCTTAGGGATACGTATCTGGAATATGTAAAAGTTCACGTATTTACGATCTCAACTAGCAATAGCTCTTAAGGCATTCGTTCCGTATGGTAATTCTAGCTTTCTTTTAATGTCGAGAGAGATGAATTTATCATCAAAAGGTTACCGTAACGTTTAAAAAGAAGGATTCGGGCATTGCGTAGGCGCGCTGACATATAATGACTGTATTTATTGGGTTTTGTTATGACGATGTTTTTATAACGGAGAAGCAATATCATGCCGTGACAATTCTCGATTAAACTAACCGTTACAATTCGCCTAGCCCTAAAAATAATATGATGTTATGAGCTTCAGAGTCGACGAACTTAACGAGCAAATACGAATTTCTATAATCATATTAATTCTCCACGTTTTTAGAAAATGGAAAACTCCAACAGGAAGTGTTTCATAAGTCGGGTTAAAAATAGACATCATTTCTCCGCAGAGATATTGTTTGGAAAACCGGATTCAATTCATTATACAGGTTGCTTATTAGGATAAGTAGACAAGCTTCTTATTGTTCTACAGATCTTTGACAAATTGACGTTAAATCCCTGAATTGGAAATCAAGTTACGTCGGGTAGATTGAACGTACAGTTTCCTGTAGTGTCGACTTCTTATTTAAATAACGACAATATTTGGTATTACTTATATTTATGATTCTGCGAACGCATGTTATTGGAATCCAGAAGATGTTCATGGTGCGGTGAATTATATAAACCAAACATTTGAGTCAATAGTCCGTTTAAAAGATTAATATTTATGGCGTTGCATGTGAATGGCGCAAGGAATGTGTCTAAAAACATTTCCTTTCCGTTTCACAAATTTTCTATATGTTTGTCAACTACGTTATACAGGATGTCCGGGGTAAAGTGCATTAACTTCGGGATGTGATTCTACATGATAGTACAAGTAAAAACATAAATAACTTTTTTCGAAATTCCAACTTTTTGGGGTGGTTTTGAGGTAAAAAGAAAAAATTAGTCAGATTTATTATTTACACTAAAAAACACATATAAATTTGTTGTCGACCACTTTTATTTTATACACACTCTACCGGTTTAGGAAGCACCCTTCCTTCGTCAGGAGAATATTATAACTAAACTATGATACAGAATGTTGACAGATATACAAATTTTAGGTGTTTGAGTGGGGGGTAGGCAAAGGGGTGGGGGTAATTGGGGGATTTCCGGAAAGAACAGAGCGGTTAATTGGAAAAATATTTAGAATGGGACTGAAAGATAAATTAATTTGGTTATTCATTATTATTTAGGGATTTTCTGATTTCTAATGCTTCTAAATTATCTAATTTTTTGTTTTTATTATTACGGTGAAGAATTTTAACCCCTGTGTCCTTATTAAAAGTGTGATCTGTGGAAATTAGGTGATTAGCAAACTCTGAAAAATGATTATTATTTTTATTATTTTCCGCTGTTACGATACGGGCCAATCACAATCGATTCGGGCGCCCGGCAGGCTCTCAGCAAGTAAGATCGTACCTCACACTACCTTTTACGTCTTTTTGTATGGGAATAAAATGTTGGAATTTCGGAAAAAGTTGTTAATCTTTTTTACTCCTACCATCATGTAGAATCTACTCCCAAAGTTAATGCACTTTACCCCCGGACACCCTGTATTTAAGTGTGTTGCTCCAATCACTTGAAGCACTACTTTTAATGAAAAACATGTCTTGATAAAGTTAATCGTTGTAGACTGTATTATTTAAGAAAAAAAAATGGCTTTAAAACTTGAGAAAAGTTCTGTTTAGAAGTAACGTTACCAATGAAATTATGTGTGTACCTAGTTATAAAGCAAAATATATTTTAATCCAACATAAAACTACTTCTTTTATTTGTATAAATCATTATAAAAATGTTTTATAAATAAGAAAAAGAAAGTATCATTGAATTGAAATTATCTTTGAAGCTATAAAATTTTAATAAAAACAAATAAATTCAATTTTATTGGTTCTTCTAAAGATGTACGATGTTGGGTTTCTAACATCTTACCAGTATCTTATACTAAATGTAAAGAAAAAAGTTTTATCATGCTAATGGTTTATTCATAAAGCAGAGTTGGAAAGCAGTAATTTTTTTCAAGAGGAATATAAACGCTAGAAATATGTCGAATCTCATGCCTGCAAAATTTTAAAATCGAGCGTCTTTTTGCACGAGGCTAGTAAGCGAAAAAGTGGTTTTTATTTATTTTGTGCATAATTTTATAAGAACGAAAAAAAGTTAGAACATAGATAAAGTCAAAAATAGTCTAAGCCGTAAAGGGGTATTTTTTAAAAATTGTTACTTACATTACTTCATAGTTAAGTCATGAGAAAACATTTTTTTTAGTGGTTTACGCTTATATTTTTTGTTACGTAAATAATAATTTTATTGTAATTCCAATACATAGATAAAGTAGTTAAAGCTTCAGTTTTTCCGTAGCATATTTTTTGATGTTTATACTGTAAGCCGATTCGTCGTAAAGATTAATCAAAATAGTATCTAAATAGGATTTCACGTATATATTCATCTTTATAATTTCAAATGTGCGTTTGAATCTCTATCGGCTAATTATCATCGCCTTCCTGAGCTGTCGACGCTGTCTGGATTTTATAATTCTTACTGTAAAAAAGCTTTTGATGTTGTACGAATGTATTGTTTTACAGAAAACCGTGTGATTTTCTGTGAAAGTTTGTACACTTCTTTGGCCAATCTTGTTTTTGTGTTCCTTACATCATTTTTGATATAATCTACTCCCTGTGCGGCGAAATGAAGTACGTTTATTTTCCCTTGATTGAAAGTTGTAAAAATACCCACATTGAGCCACTGCCTTTAAACACCCACATAAATGGTACCACTTTGGTTGAATGGTTACATTCAACCAAAGTGAATGGTTACATTCAACCAAAGTGGTCGCACACTTCAAACGTTTGCTTGAATCAATGCATTATTTCGCATTCAAATCTTTATCTTTCGGGAACCCATGTGGGGTGGACATATTACTCAAGTTGACGGTATTATCATGTTACGACAAAAACTTTAAATCGTCTCAAATGGCGTAGAGAACGTAAACGACTTGACACCTAACCTAATAACACCGCCTTTCGTAATGCGCAATAATTGGGCCAATTGACGAGTTATAAAAGTAATAGGAAGCTACCTATAAATCTATTTTTATATGAATACACGCCCATCCGCCTTAATTAACTAAAACGTAGGTTGTCTACCACTCTACAAAATGTATTAATACACGCAAGCCAGTACAAAGGGAGGGTCATCAGAGCACTGACCCTAGGCACGACGTGGAACAATAGCGCAAAATGTCTAATATTTATTTCCAGCGAGACCAAATTCATTATAAATTGAATTAAAACTCGATAAAACATGCATCTGTCTGTAACAAACTGTACTTATATAGGTGAAAAAAAATTGCAATTAACTAACAAATTAACTAAACATCCCGCCGCTTCCCCGCAGGGGTAGGCAGAGAGGACGGACCGCCAAACAACTCGGTCTTGGCACACACTCTTTGCCTTACTCACATTCATACATCGTCTCATACATTCTCTTCTATTATTCTGACTTTTGACATGGCCCGACTCAAGTATCTGATTCACTTGATCGTGCCATGTCTTCCTCGGGCGTCCCCGACTAACTTAAAATATGCAATTAATAAGGATAATTAATAGTGGGTACCTATTATATGTTCCATTGTAGTGTCTTATTTATGGTATGCATATTAAGTAATTACCAGGTAATATGTGTAGTGGGAAGGTATGAGGGTGTGTGAGGGTGTGTATGTGTGTGTGTGTGAGTATGTGTGTATGTATGTATGCGCATTGAACAATTTATATTATATTATAATTGACATGATGCTCTTTTTAAATTTGAGCAGTGAATCGGAGAAAATGTCGATTGTTGAATTTAGACAAATATTATTGAACATATGAAGAGCACCAATGATTGGCGAATTAGTTGCTGCATTTGTCTTGTAATTAAGCGTGTGGAATAGTTCTGCATGGCGAGTAGGTCTTAATGGTATGTTAAAATTAATTAGGGAAGGAAGTTCGGTACAGTCAAGGTTATTATTTTTTTAGGTTTGGCATGTGTTTGGTGTAAATCGAATTAAGTTTGGACATAAATCTTGATCGATTCAATTCAATGGGCAGGACTTGTGGCAAGGATGAAATAAACTCCTTCACCAAAAGTGGTAGATCCCAAAGGCGGTCAGGACTAACCGATAATTATTGTGACACCAATCACTAAATGTGAAGATATAATTAAACTACCACGAATTAAATTGTCTATTCTAGGGACACGATGTGCGCCTCTGGTGCCAAAATACCTCGTCCCGGCTCTATGCACGTGAACACTACTAACAATCCTCTAACTAAAGAGATAAATTATTACTCCTACGTGTGCAGAATGCAATAATACAAGAAATATGTTCGCACTCGCGTTGCTAATAATGGATAATTTGTGACTTTAATGAAAGGTGAAAGTCAGAGAAATGTTCGCGAGACGGAGCTGCAGTCGGGAGATAAAGGAATTTTGACTTTGAGTAATTTGCCGATCAAGTTTAATATTGAAATGTAAGTTTGCAGTTTGCCCGCCATGAAGAATGACATTTACTTTGCATTGAAAGATCATTAAACAATCACGAGAATTTAGAAATTGGTTCCATTGAATTTATTTAAAAAGAAAAATGTACCTTCATAATTGAAACATCAAATTTAAGTTAAGTACCCTCCTTTATATTAATG
This sequence comes from Limnephilus marmoratus, assembly GCA_917880885.1. NCBI lineage: Eukaryota > Metazoa > Arthropoda > Insecta > Trichoptera > Limnephilidae > Limnephilus > Limnephilus marmoratus. The sequence continues at coordinate 39,940,431 of OU862909.1, read as the reverse complement.
GCCCACGAATTTGACCTGGGGGGTCTGGAGGTCTTGGTTTCGATTTTAAAATATTGCAATGGTGCATTTTTTCTTTTACTTAGAATGCGTGTTGTCAATTGGTTTTGTGTTGGGCATTTTGGAAATGTATGATTTAAGTTTCTCATGGCCTACAAAAGCTCTGATGATGGATTCTTCAAAGATATCCGAAATTTATGAAGCGATCAAATGACTTGTAATTTGTAATCAATACCCTGAAAGCAAACGAATATTTTACTAAAATAGCTTTGAAGCTGTCATGTCGCCAGAAAGACTCCAGATGCTAATATCTACAGCCTGTATGTCGGACGAATATCTACAGCTCATATGTTGAACTAATATCTACGAACTTCAGAGTGTTGACAAATATCTACAGAGCTAAGGTCGGACGAATATCTATGACGGTCCCAGTGTTGACTAATATCTACAGAGCTAAGGTTGGACGAATATCTATGACGGTCCCAGTGTTGACTAATATCTACAGAGCGTAGGTTGAACTAATATCTACAGAGCGTAGGTTGGACTAATCAGCTAAATGTGTCCAATAGTCCGATATTAGGGATTTTTACATACATACTTACATAAATTAAGTTTTTTAAACTGCATACGCAATATTGCGTTATTCCAATATGCTATACATAATTGCAAATTGCAAATCCAACCTCTGCCAGTGCTGTAGATATTCGTCAGCAGTTTGAGCTGTAGATATTCGTCAACACTTTGGTTCTCATAGATATTAATCAACAGCTGTAGATATTCGTCAACACTTTGGTTCTCATAGATGTTTTCAGTTTTTGGAATTCCTGCAGATATTAGTAGACGCCTCCGCCAGAAATGTATGAAGGACAAATAAATGTTAACAAAAGAGCAACACTTTTAGAGAAAGAACGGCATTGATTTTTTAAAGATTCGTTAATTTATAGACTATCAGCGGTTTTGTTTTGGAGAAAAACGCCACATGTGCCTATTTTGCACATTGGTGCATTTTTAGAGATCATCATTTCAGAGTGTTCAAAAAGAAGAAGAAGGGGAGATATGTAAATAAGAATGTTAGAGGGAGCGCGCTAGTATTAAAAACGATAAAAATTGTGCGAAAATTGTGAAAATGTTTCATAAAACACGACTCGTTTAAAATAGAGCAAAAATCTCGTGGAAGGCTTCATTTAAAGAAACATTGTGAATTTTTTCACAACTATAACTTGTAAAATATCTGAAAAAAAACGTGTTTATAGTAGGTAATATTCGGAGCATTCTTTGCGATTTTAATTTGGTTTAGGCGTGGAACGCGTCTAGACATTATATATCTAGATATTATCTTAAAAAATAACATATATTTTTTTAAGCTTAAAAACTTCAAATGTTTAATGGAGATATGTAAGAAATTGGTAGAAATTTGGGTAGCGGCAGCTTAAGGCCCGGTAGTAAGCGCTTAAAAACAGGAAGGAAGATTATGTAAAAACGAATGTTAGAGGGAGCGCGCTAATATTAAAAACCACAATAATTAAGCGAAAATTGTGAAAATGTTTAATAAAACACGATTCGTTTAAAATAGCACTAAAATCTCGTGATAAATTTCTTAAATAGCATTTAAAGCAACACTGAATTTTTTCATACAAATAACTTATAAAGTAGCCGAAAAACATATTTTTGATAATTTTCAGAGCATATTTTGCGATTTTTTTTATATCGAGGGGATTTTATATAATTACCGTTTTGGCGTGGTAAATGTAAAGATATTATCTTAAAAAATAACACATATTTTTTTAGAAACTTAAAACTTAAATTGTGTTAGAGAAGTATGTTATAAAACGGTAGAAATTCGAAATCCGGGGGCTTAACATACTGATGTTTATTTTACCAGCCGCGGCCGGTTACCGGAATTGCAACCCAGGATATAAGTAACGTAGATATTAACGTAGGACTAACGTCGACACTTATTGAACCCTTTACTACGCCTGACCCATGCATGTATAATTATTACTGTTTGGACTTCCTGCCCACACGAATATGCAGGTACTATAATCCACGCAAACAGGGCTACATTATCCAGTGCAGTAAGCGCGTCAGTTTAGGGCGTCAAGAGAAAGGGAATTAACGTCGCAGAATTTATCGGTATAAAAACGATTTTGATGCACAGCTGAAAATGTTGCATCTGAATGAATGGTGTAGGTACCATTATGAATCGCAGCGTTTTTTTTTAAATGGTCTTATCCGTGTTTGGTGACCGGATATAACTAGGCAGGTACTTCCGAACTTTCATAATATTACCCATTTATTTCCCTAGCCCATTTTCAGCCCGCGTCAGCCTCACAACATTCTCAAATTGGGCATCCTATAGTCCCACTGTTCCGGACAGTCGAGAGCAGTTGGAACTCTTGTTAGGTATTCACATTTTATTTAAAGTAGCACAAAAACGGGTTCCTTAAAATGACTATTTTAAACTAATAATTTAAAAATATAGGTAGAATGAAAGTGCAAAAAAACTATTTGTTTTGTTTCTTTTTGCAACTAACGTTTTTCCGCTGGGGTGGGCAGAGAGGACGAACCTCCAAATAACTCGGTCTTGGTACACGCTCCTTGCTTCATTCACATTTATACATGGTCTCTTACTTACCCTTTTTTTATTCTGACGTTTAATATGGCCCGAATCGACGTTTTTTTTAATAAAAACTATCATTCTAGAGCTACGAATAATCTGGCAAAATTTGAAAATCTCCTACTATCACAACAGTAAGCGGAAAATATTGCTTGTGTCGTGATTTATCTTTAGATTTAGGACTTATCCAGCCGACGAATTGAACCCACAACGCCTGGTTAGGACCCAAACACGATGCCAACTGACCGGTCACTTGATTTGGTTCACTTGGTCGTGTTATGCCATCCTCTATGGGCGTCCCTGACTTCTTTCACCATTTACATTCGCTTAAAATATTCTTGATGCACTCCTTTCTTTGTTCGTTCGCTCTAAATGCTTAAACCATCTTTAGATGGTTTAAGCATTTTAAGCAGAATTTATGTCTCTTATTAATTATGCTTACATCTTCTTTTGTACATATTGCTTAATTTCGAATAAGAAAAGCATTTCTGTGTGTGTTTTTTTAAAATATATTTAGATTTTCACCGAAATTGTAAAAATACCTTAATCCGGCCCTAGACGAGGTATTATAGAAGTAAATAATTATAATTTCCGAATAATTGTATATTCTCACGACATACAAATTGCGGTATTTCCGGACTGTGTGTAAGATTTAATTAATTTCGTGTTTGTTTTCATCCGCCTCTTCCCTGATGCATGTATTTTTAAACGATTGCTAACTCGCCGAGCGACACTGTCACTGAGAATGGCAAACCCATTAATAAGAGTACAAAGAATATGCAAATTAAACATTTCCTCCACGGAGATACAATAAGCAACATCAGTCAAAACGATTTCACGAATTACTTCTAATTATTATTCTGCGGTACTTCTAACTGTGGGAATATTGTATATTTACATTTACGTCGGCAGACTTTCCTTTTCACTTTACGCAGTATCATCCTCGACATAATACCTGCACTACAACAAGTTATGTAACTTTTATAACTTGGTTGTAAGACAACTACGACTGTGTGAACATTTTTTCAGTTAATTATAAGTTATGGTTTATGTGTGTTTTCTGTGTTTTGAAATTGTATGAACCATTTTGTTATCATTTTGAAATAATCATCCCATAGGCGGTACTTACCTACTTTATAATATAAATAATGGGAATATCAAATTGACAGTGGAGGTGTGAACTAGATTGCATGGTAACTTATATTGATCAGCGAACGAAAATATCTTTCACATGATGTTCGAGAGGTAACGTTCTTTGATTGAATATTTTTTTTCTCACAAACTTCAAAGTTAATTATTGCCTTCTTTAGATTGATTAGCGACGTGAGTTTTATAATGTTTGGTGTTTTATTTTTTACGTTCTTGTTTTGATATTTTTATTTTTGTTTAACATCAATTAAAAAAATTTCGCGTGTAAAGTAGGATAAGTCAAATAAATTTGTTATTATGTTATTTGTATTGCTTCCTTGCTCTTAATCTTAATTAAGATGTCTTTTAAAACCTTTTTTGGTATGACTGAGGATTGAACCTTCCTACCCAGTGATCGGAATCAAGCCTACCAATCTGGTCAAATCCCTAGATGGTAAGATGGACTTTTATTGTATATATCTACATAAATTACGTGCTGTAATGTCATCGGACTTCAAAGAAATACGTGCATGTGTATGCATGATTGCCACCAAAAAATTGTCACAATACATTGTCATCGACATCGAGTCTATCTGCAGAGTTCAGCTCGATTGGATGTCGGGAAGTGGGTTTTTTTTTACTTAAATTAGTTTCGCACAATAATTTCCCTCAGGGTTTGTGTCATCTTAGAGGATACTAAATGGAGGGTTTTTTTAAGAAGAGGAAGAAATAGGTATAATGGGTGGGTAGGAATCTTGGGGTCAGTGTGACCAGGAGTGACGGACGTATGAATCCATCCCTTCAACTGCGTTGCAAGGCGATGGGTCAAGGGATTCTGGCGGGAGAGGTCAAAAGTCCTTCTCAACCAGTCTCTTGATCCGGCCCACCATGCAGCAGGTGGGCAGACACATCGGCCGTCAAGACCTTGAAAAACCTTCCCCCTGAACCCGGGCACCCTTGCAAAGTCACCAAACGTACCGAACTACTTGGGGTGACCGCAGAGGTGTTGGTTATCCAATAAATGGTTCCCAGGGCGTCGGTACCCGTACCCGCCTCCCAAAATGCAATTGTTGTTGATTTTCACTTCAAAGATTCAACTTTATTCAAACTTTCAAAAACTTCAAAAATACCGTTTTTTTACAAGTTTATAGATCATTTTTTTCTGAGTTTTTTTTTTACTTATCTGACTTCACACCTGACCCAAGAATTACTATCATTAGTGTTTACGTAGGTCTCGTAGAGGGAACCTCATCACAAAATTACGCAATACATTTATAGGTCGTACTAATGATTTGACTGAAATAATAATTTATTATGATTGTGTTTTCCTTTTATAAATTGAGCCATGTAACAGGTTGATTGATTCAATTTTGTACAAAATTGATCTTTTTGTATTTTTTATGAAAAGTCGTGAGTAACGCTGATTTTGTAATTGATTAACCAACGAATTTCACAGATAAATACCATAGCTATGTGTTTTTATTTAACGATGGAGGCCTTGTGTTTTTGGACTTTTTTGGAGATGTTGTCTGGAAGGTCTTCTCAGGGCACGAATGGGTGAATCTGGGAGTGTATTGAAGAGCCAGCATTTTTTTTATAAAGAAATATACCAAAAAGGCAAATCATTCAACAGCCGAGCTGATAAAGTAGAACGAGTGGTAAAAATGATCAGGCAATGAAGAAAATTTCAGCATTAGACAAAAATGTCACTAGGCTCAATCATGTTACAATTTGGGAGGTGGACACCACCACCCGGGAACCATTTATTGGATAGCCAACACCTTTACCATAAGTCTCCTCAAGAAGTTCGCTACGTTTGGTGACTTAGCAGGGGTGCCCGCGTGACAGACCAGATCGGAGAGACTGGTTGAGGAAGACTTTTTGACCTCTCCAACAGAACTCTCTCGGAAAATCGCCTTGCACCGTAGTAGGAGGGAGAGATTCGTATATCGTATATTCGTATATACCATTACTTCTGGACACTGACCCCAAATTCCTATCCACCCCTCAGACGTTTTTCCTTCGCAATACTTCCTCCTTTCTTTCCTAAAAAGACCCTCCACATAGCATCCCCAAAAAGATGACATAGACCCTTACGGGAATTATTGTCCTCAGAACCTTCTGTATAGAGCTAATGTAAAAAAGAAATGCCGGTTTTTCGGAGAATCTTTCATAGAACTGCTGGTAAATTTCGCACAGTTTTCCCTTATGGCGTCCATATATATTAAATATTTAAAGGTTGCAATGCGTCAAATAGGATAGGCGTTAAGAGTATTTCTGGTCAAAGGCGACGACCAAAATCATCAGCATGGTTCACTTGCTGCTTGTACAGCAGGATCAGCAGTGATGTACTTGGTATTACCCTGAAAGATGTTAATAATTTATTTGGAGTACTTACTCTAGGCATTTGCTGATGAAGTCGATGAAGAGCGTGTCTTCACACCTGATTACTATGGACAAAGTCTTAGAGCCTGGTTTCCGTTTCCTTCCCTTGCTGTTTGTGACGCACCGGGGATTCCCTTTAGAATCTGAAATAAAAGGAAACTCAATTATGTATTTAGAAAAGGCCAACGTTCCCGGATTAGGAATAACCTGACCACATTTGAAGAATGAATTTATAAGCGGAAGATGTGGCTTGTGCAATGATGGATAACTTAGTCAGCAGAAGAATTATTGAACCCACGACGCCGATGCATTTGACGACTAATTGACAGACTCAGGGTCCAGGCTACCTAGCTCGGTAGATCGATAACTTTATCGATAGGCGTAAATACCGATGATTCAATTTTTCCAAGCAAGGCCGCACAGCTATAGCTGGTAGCCAAACCGAAATTGACAGGGAATTAAAAATAAATCTGGCGATAATTTAAATTCCCTAACACCAAGCAGATACGTTACAATTCAAAATACTAAAATTTCTAATTTAAATACTAACTTTAATATAATTGGCACTTTGGGTGTACTTTATTAGATCAAACGGGATTTAATTAGTTGATGATGTCTTTAGTCATATTTCAACCACTCGTTTCTCCAAGATCGAACGGAATAAAGTGATCGCGTCTTAGATGAATTAATTAGGTTTATGGATCGCATATACGATTTTTTCAAATCCAAGAGCTTCGTTAGTTGACCTCCTTTTATTGATAAGCCAGTTATTTTACACAACGAACGATATTATTCAAAATGTTTTTTTTTTTTAAAGAAAGACAAATATTCCCGGGTTACGAATAACCCAACAATGTTTGAAAATCTCCTACTACCACCACAGAAAGCCGAAAATGTTGCTTGTGTTGTGATGGAGGACTTAGCCAGCCGAGGAATCGAATACGCGACGCTCGGGTGGGACCCAAGCGCTATGCCCACTCAACCACTGACCGGTTATAATATATTATTATCATGTTTTATTATATATTTTGACACTCAGGTGGCCGCGCTGAGATTTGTCAATCGTCGGTCGGAATATTTGTTAACAAACGTAGACTGTGCTCGCAAATATTGATAACTGACCATAGATGGGATAACTGACCATAAGAGGGCTTGTTGATCATCCGTGATAGACATCCGTGTTAGCATTATGCATTCTTTCTCATATTTTTTTCATGACAATATAATAATGTAAATGGTATCTTTGTTATGGCGATGAGAACTAATGCATGTTTTCACATACAGATTTCCTCACTTGGTAAGTAATCGTATCCACATATTATAATATGTTCAACACGTTTAATTCATAATTAATAATTAGGTACTTTTGTATGCATTATGCAATAAGCACTACATGATGATTTATTTTATATCTATGTATCATCGTTAAACATGGTGCATTTGACCTGCGATCAGCGATCAATTATTAAGGTTATCGAACCCGTTTATTAATATTATTACTGTACTAGTAGGTAGTGTTACTGATATACTGGCTTAAGATGCAGTTGTTAGTATTTGAGGTCGATTGGCCAATTAAATGCATGTACTCATATCAGAGCTTGTGAAATTAACTACCTGTAATAAATCACAGACAACTTGCACTTACTGAGAACTCAGAAGGAATGTGTTGTTTCTTACTAAAGTGGTAATGTGATATTTTCAGATTTATCATACCTGCCATAATTTTCACACAATAGACAATATTAAATTAGTTTTAATTTACAGAATTAAAATATGGACCACAATTGTAATTGAAATTGAGTGTGGATACACATATGTTTTAGATTTTGAGTCACGTAAATATTTTTGATATCTATGAAATTAATGAATGAAACAACCCCCTGACACAAAATAATACCTAAAATGTTATTGATTTTTGGGGTGATATGACGGGCTACGCTACGTCCTTCTTTAGCCAACTTTTCGGACAGCGTAACAGTGTCCATCATCTACCTTGATGATGGCAGACATCTGCCCTGATGATGGACGCTGTAATGCTGTCCGAAACGTTGACTAAAGAAGGAGGTAGCGCAGCACGGCATAACACCCCAAAATAAATAACGAAAATACTTTTGGCCGTGAAAATTTTAAATCATTTCATAACCAATACCTAAAATGCTTTATTTTAAAACAGTATTTTTTTTCGTGAAAATTGTTAATATATTGGTCAACAGTTTGGAAAATTATAAGGACTCTCACTCCATGTGACCGGACTGTTATTCATATGAACAATATACAGTCATTTATGTCGCAATGTCATGGATAGCCCACATAATATTGGAGGATAAATGTAATGGGGAGGGGAAGGAGATGGGGAAGTATCTGACTGTTCAAATCTAGTCACCAAACACGGCTAAAACCATTTGTATCAACGTTTCAATTCCGAATGGTGGTCTATCACCAGGGCGGTATTTGAACCTGCATCCTCCGAATTGCCATTCGAGAGCCTTGCTCCTCGACCACGGAGACAGTCTACGATCTATAATAAGCCTTGAAGCAAATTACAACGCCTATTTTTAATATTCTTCCAGATTATTTTGTCAAGTCTTCCAATTCCTTCGTTAAATTATTAAAAATATTTGTATTGATAGAAGATTGCCGTAATATTTTCCTTCTTTGAAATAATAATATTTTTCTAATTAAATGAAGACAATATTAGCGAAACTCGATCGAAAATGTGGAGACAGAAAAATCAAAAAAAGATATTGGCACCTCTGGGACTCGAACCCAGAACCCTTTGCTCACATGGCAAGTGCTCTACCAACTGAGCTAAAGGTCGACATCAAATTCGAAAATAATATTTTATTTAGGTTCCATTAAATTCGTTAAAAACAGATTCACGGAGTCACCCCAGTAATTTTTAGCTTACTTTATTTATTCTTGGAAAAATCATTTATTATTCGGAATCATTTATTATTATGGTTCTCAACAATGCATTCTCAAAGTATCTAACTGACTACTAATATAACAATTTTTTTGTATTTCTTCTTCTAGAATTTTATACTTACACATGTGTTTCATAACGCCGATGGATTTCTTTCGTTTTGTGCTCCGATTGTCATACGAGATCGGCAGGAACCCAGACTTGGGAATTCCGCACAATAAGGGACCTAACTACACGGTCAACAAGTGACAAGCGCTTTATCGTCAACAAGTCAGTCCGTTGCTAACCCCCGATCGTATAGTGACATTTCGCACCGAGCCGAAGTGTTATTCATCATATCGTCACATAAAGTATAAATCCTACCGTATTCTTTCGTATATTTTGTGTGAACTCGTGACTCAAACTTTACCGAAGTTCTAACATCAAATAGAACAATCTCGAATGCTTATGGACATCTATGACTGTCACCAAGCCAGAAGACAACTACCGTGAGTACCACTTAATTGTGATATACCTTTCTTGTTTGGTGGTTGGGCATAACTCAACGAAATCCATTAGCGTCTTAGCAAGGGTATCCGCAAGGTTACCCTCGTCCCCATGCCCCGTGCATGATTCATTGGAAACAACATGTATTCATTACCTTTATTTTGTTTAATTTTGTTTTTAACTTTATGAGTAAAATCTCAAATTATAATAATTTTAATTTAAAAAAAAAAAAAAAATATTCATCCTAGATTTGCAGAAAAAGTCAATAGATGACACTATCTAGATTGCATTTAGTTCGAGTTGAATCTTGCAATCATATATAAAGATAGCAGCCAATAATATGTGCGTTAAGAAAATGAAGATAATGTTGGTAGTTCATAGTCGAAGTTTGATACGGTTAAAAGTGACCGAATTTCGTATGGGTTCCGTAGCTCAATCGATAGAGCTCTTGCCATGTAAGCAAAGGGTCCTGGGTTCGAGTCCCAGCGGAGCCAATATCTTTTCTGATTTTTCTGTCTCAGATTTTTGATTGAGTTTCGCTAATATTGTCTCCATTTAATTAAACCTTTATTTTGCATACGTTTTAGTCCGATGGAGATTGATTATTGAATGAAAAATTAAGATTTATGTGAGAAGCAATAAATAAATAAATAGATATGATTGAGAACAAAGCACGAGCAGAGCCGGATACGAAAGTTAGCTCTATCTGTGTATCTAACGATAAAATTTATGAGAAAATGTAGATTTCAAAGAACACAGTAAATTGCTTATTGAATACCAATGTACAGCAGTAGATCACCTTACCAACGATCGTTGGTGATTTCTACTTTGGACGCTGCCCTCGTTTTAAGTTAATACTTTATCAATGGCCGTGACTTACTCGATTACTTTAAATCGCATTAGCCATAAGACGCTTTTATAATTACCGTGACGATTCACGGTAACGGTACCGCGATGGCATAAAAAAGGCAATAATTCCTTAACACAACAATGCTGCAGCTCTTTCAAAAGATGAGATACACAATGTACATAGGTCTGTTTCCTCCAAAGGAAAAAAGTCATCATTTTCTTGCATCTCCTTCACACACACCATGATGTCTCCGTATACCCTACAATACTGCTAGCCGTGACGATAATTTTAAAAGTATGAAATACAGTTACAACGATAATATTGAAGTGTGAGTGAATTCCAAAAATTCAAAAACTTCAAATGTCAATGCGCTGGTGGTTTTGCATTTGTTCTTTAACATATAATGCTGCAGCTCTTTTTTACACACTAAATAACAACAGTCGAAAATGAGACAAACGGTGAACGTATGTCTGCACCCACCCAAAGGAAACATAAATTCATTATCATACATCTCCCTCACACAATTTCCGTCGCCGTGACCGAGTAGTAATAAGAAATATCTGTTTCCTCCAAAGGAAAAAAGCAGTACTTCGGAAGAAACTGACACACATTTTGTGTATCCAATGTGTATCTCATCTTTTGTCTCACCATTATTTAATGTTTAAGGAAGAGCTGTAGCATCATAACGATAAGAAATGTATATTTATTGCCGACACGGTACCGTAACCGTGAATCGTCACGGTAATTATAAAAGCATCTGTATAGTTTAGTTTTCCTTTGATCCGATGTTATATGACGACGTTTCTTTTTATCGTTATGTACAAATTGCATTTCTTACCAGGTCAAACGATTTTGACTTATTCATTCATCTGAAAGACCGCAAAATATTTCAAATCATGGACTAGCAATAAGTACTATAATGTGCTCTGAAAGAGTTGAGAAATAAAATAGAAAAGGATATTATTTGTTATTATTTTATGAGATGGAATGAATCAACTTTTCCTCTCACATTACCTTGAGAGCTCCGTAAGCTTTTTTTTAAAGTTGTGTAATGTGAGTGGTGACTGTGGTAAAAATTTGTTATGCCAATTATCTACGACCAAATGATCCTGTTAGACGATTGCCTAATGCTGTTTGTAGCAAGTTTGTTTGTGACCTGATTGGTAGAAAGATTGAGAAAGAAAGGTTGCCGGTTCCAATCCAGAAAAGTCCAAATACTCTTTTCCATAGAGGAAAAACTGTACCTATTCAGAATGAAACTTTTCTTGAAATGAGTTTCCGAATATCGTGTATATCAAATCAGCACTCTTTATTCCTCTTCTTTTCTCCCATCTTACAATATTTCACGATTGGGAGTGATGATTTAGTGACCAGCTCAGACATGGGGGCTCCACTCTATCGAAGCCAGAGTAAAGTTAGCCTCTCAAAAACTGGATGTACTGTACAGGGCCCCCAGATACTTTAATAGTACACAACTGCTAACCCTGTATAAATCACAAGTGCATTGAATTTGGCTGCCACCTTTGGTCTGGAGCTCCAAAATACCTGACAAATACCCTCGACTCTGTGCAGAAACGGGCGATCCGTTTGATAGATTCTCCCATTTTAACACAGGGATTGCAATCTTTAGAGCACAGGTGTCGGTCGTGTGGGAATGCTATCCTTGTTCTACCGGTATTTCAATGGAAGATGCTCCAAGGAACTAGCGTCATTGATGCCTTCGGCACAGGTGCATAGTCGGGAAACACATATGTACGCCCAACATACGTACGCGGTTGGCATTTGTCACATGAGAACGGGCCGCTTCTTCGACACGTTCTCGTGTTCAACAGGTCGGCTGAGGAACGATTTGCCAGCCTCTGTGTTTCTTCCTTCCTACAACATGAGTCTCTTCAAGACTAATGTTCATTCCTTCCTCTCCTCAAAAAGACCTTCCAGACAGCATCTTAAATGACTTAGGCCCTGTGGGAAATTATTTTCCTCAGGGCCTCCTGTGTGAATTTAATGTAAAAAAAAGACGACCTCAGTGGTTGAGAGGTAAGTCTCTCGATTAGCAAGTAAATTTATTTTGATTAAGTTGTATTATTTAACAATTTATTTTTTCGACATAATACATATATATATATATAGTATTTGTGACATGTGTAGCACTGTTTAAAGGGGAAGATACTCGCACTCTTAGTATCGCTCTGGTGTAAGACCACCATTCAGAATTGAAACATTGTTTGATACGGCTTTAGCCGTATTTGATGGCCGGATCTGATTGGCCAGGTACTTTTCTACTTTTCTCTTACCATGTCCTCCCCTCCACTATATTTAGCCTCACAACATATTATTCCAATTGGGAATGCCATAGTCTCAATGACTCCAGACGGTTAGGAGCAGTTGGTTGATACCTACCAGTTATATTATGTAGAACGTGTCACCATCTGTAGATTGCACAATGTGAATATTGAATATTGCAGCAGGTAAACTCACCGAAAAACAGCCTCCTTCTCGAAGCGGATATGATGACGTCATCCGGCGGTAATCCCAGCACCTCCATAATGCAGGCCAACTGTTCCACCTCGTTCTCTCCCGGGAACAGTGGGTATCCGGTGTATAGCTCCGCCAGAATGCATCCTGAGAATATAATAGAAAAGGAAGATAGTCTAATTATCTCTGATATTTTTAGAACTCGATTTCATTTTCCAACAGAAAATAGCAATTATCTTTGGTATTTTTAGAACCGATTTCATTTTTAAATAGAAGACGGCGTTTATCCATGGTATTTTTAGAACACGATAACATTTACAAATGAAGGAGAGTACCTACTTATCGATAGTATTTTTAGAACTCAATTTATTTCAAATATAGAAGAGTAAAATATCTACGGTATCAAATCCAAAGTTTGAATGTCCAAGTACTTTCCAAGCTTCCTATATCGGATCTCCTGCCCCTCATTCAGCCTCACAATATATCCCAGTTGGGGATACCATAGTCTCACTGCTCACAGGGTGCAGTTAGGATTATTGTGCGGTATTCACATTTAAAAAAAATCGTTCTACTACAACTCAATATCATTTTCAAATAGAAGATAGTAAAATCATCTATGGTGTTTTCAGAACTCGATATCACATTTGAATTTAATTTGAGATTTATTTCTTATTGGTTGAAATATTACAGCAAGTATATAGGTACTGAACGAATATACATATTATAATAGAAATAGATTAATTAATGTCACCGCGAGTAGAATAAGTAGAACACATTACGATCTCAGTAGATAGAAGCACACAATAACCTCAAAAGTGAAGGGACGCATGATAAAGTAGGTACCGACACCTGCAAATACCGTGTGTGATAATATTCGTTTAGGTGTAGTGTCATTTGATTTTTAGGTAGGTAGATAACCTCTAAAGAATTTACTGATGTTTTAAAATTGACGTGATGGTTTGTGTGTATGATGTCTTATGGTTGATTATTATATTTACTATTATTTTCAAAAAATGAGGTATTTTCGGAAAGATTGTTTTGTACAGTAAAAAAACACATAAATTTGTTTAAGACCACTTTTATTTTAAAACACTCTACCGGTTTCAGAAGCACCCTTCCTTCGTCAGGAGAATTATAATATTCAGTTATAATATAAGTTATTCAGTTATAATATTCTCCTGACGAAGGAAGGGTGCTTCGGAAACCGGTAGAGCGTTTTAAAATAAAAGTGGTCTTAAACAAATTTATGTATTTTTTTATTGTAAATTATGGCGAACCACAAAGTTAGTGTTTTTTACAGATTGTTTTGTTTTGGTATTTATTGTAAGTACCGTATATATTGTGAGGGTTTTAATTGCTATTTGTATGCATCTTGAATCTTGAGATATGGAGCTTTAAAAATATATATTAACTATGAAAATATCACACAATCGTTTGTTTAATTTTTTTTCAATTGTTGAAAGTGAGAAAATGTGATGAATTTCGAAAGAAGCCAGGATAACGGATAAAAATCAAGACTGTAACAAACCATTTAATTGTTAAGCAGATTTTTTTAGTGTATATTGATTACTTCTTCGGTCTCGAATACTTCTCTCTTACTAATTAGGGTGAGGGATGCTATTGGTTAGTTTTTCATTCCGTCCCAAACGCTTACAGATGTGGTCCCTGGTATGATCTCACGTGTCACAGCTGGGAAGACCAATAAAAGATCATGTTTTAGCTCTAGAGGTTTTTTATCCAGTAAAGACTTTTTCCTCATGATGACATTAATGTAACATAAATTCAGTCAATTAAATACAACCTTCGGAAGGCAATAGTAAAAAGGCCAAATGAGCCAAGTACTAGTTAGTTAGAATCATGAAAGGGTATTGTTATAAGCCCTAGCTAGTTAGAGGTTTACGAAAGAATCCGTAAAATCAAAAAAAAAATCTACAGGGCAAATTGCTTCCCGTTGCTTACCGCGCTACTTCAAGTGAAATTCTGGCAGGACTGACCTAAGAGATGCTTTATAAACTGTCTGCTTTCGGAGTTCAGCTAACCCAGAGAGAAAATAATCGTTGGAACCCTTTTGGCAAAACGAACGCAACAAATAAGTTTCCTTTGGTACGAAGGACAGGGTTAACCTGTTTAATCAGTGAATCCATAACCTTATTGTTAAAGAAATAATTAAAAACACTTTGTTTTTACCACAAAAACAAAGTGTTTTTAATTATTTCATTAATAAAATGGTGCCACAAAGTGAATTTGCTAAATTTGAAGAACTTATTGTTAAAGTTTATAGCACTGTGTTGCTATTATTGAACTGCCATAAATATGTGTTATGCTTGCAAATTGATTGTACCCTAAATAATTATCAAGCGATATTACAGTTCGCTATTTATTATAACTAATTAAAGTACCCACGGACGTAGCTATAGCTTTGACAATGGGGGGGGGAGTCCCCAAAGTAAAAAAAAAACAGAGCTCTAACGCCAATTAAATCTATCATTTACAAATTAAACATTGCCTGCGACTATAACACGCAAGTATAGTCGCGGGTAATCTATAATATATAACTAACTAACTCTCTAAGTAGGCGCCTTTAAATAAAAAGTTATATGTAATGTATGTAAGTATTGCAATATTTATTCAAAAGAAACAAAGTTGAAACTTTAAAGTAATAAATTTAGTCTTTTACGTTTTATTGCTAACTGATTAAAAATTTCTTCGGAATCGAGTTGCACAGCCAGATCTTTTTTATGTGCGGTTTTCAGTGATGTGTTGTGGCAAGCTTCCCGTAACATTTTAGTGTATGTTTCATTCCAATCGGTTCATAAACTAAAAAGTTATGTTAAGAATAAGAATTTTCAACTAAAAATTAAGTCTACGCGAACAAAGTCGCGGGCACCAGCTAGTTGTTAGATATAATTGTATTTCTTTCTGTTAAAAGGCGAAATGATTTTATGACACTTTGGTACATTTCGCATATACACTGAAATTATCATTTGTCAAATATTTTATACTCAAGGCAACACATTTGTTTACAAAAATTTTCTGGGAATAAAAAAAAAAACAGGATAAAAGTTTTTAGAGCGTCTATTTTAGACGTTGTGCATGTAATTTTTTTTCTGTTGGACAAGTAAGACGGATAGGAATGGGGGGGGGGGGTTTGTGGGTCCTATCCGTCCGGACCCACAACCCCCCCCCCCCCCCCCTTATGTGAAAGTACCTAATTTAAGTAAAACTATATATTCTCATTAAACTCATCTTTTGCGTGTGGCTGGTCGATAAAATGCATCGGTTTCGCTATGCGAATAAACTCACTTAAAATAAATTCATTGCATCGTTGCATTGTTCATATAAAGGGATTGCGTACAATTTCTCGCATAATAATACATTATCTGTCCTACTTGCAACTTGTAAGATTTACGTGTGGTTAACAAATTCACGTAATATATGCTCAGTAAAAAGATATCGTTTGCTAGTATTTATGACTAATTTCTTATGTCTCAGAGGTGGAAAATTTACATAAGAAATGGTTTATTTCTTGGTATTATTTCACATAACGTGGGAAGACGCACTAATCTAAATAATATGAATGAAATGTTATCCGATTTCCCAACGTAACCATTACTACGTCTGAGCCACTCAGTTAGACAGATAATCATAAAAACATGTTGCTTCTTAGCGTAAAGTTTGAGAACAATAGATTATTTACTCCGACAAGACACGAGATGTTCTCAAAACTTGTGCACAGTTATCCCATTTTGGTTCAATGTGTCATAAAATTATTCAAATCGCAGCGCTTAATATTTGATTTTCTCTTTCGTGAAATTCCTGAAATAACGAGCTATTTATGGTTTTAACGCCAAAACAAATTGTTAGACTGCGTCAGAAGGTTTCTCTTTATCTGATTATATTGAATATGTTTGTTGAATCACACATTGCGTTTCTGAAAGTAGTAGGTAAATAAAAATTTAGGTAAATATTTAGGTTTTTGACACTAGACACTAGACCATAGGTTCCCAACCTTTTTTTGCCCACCGCCCACTTTGAGAATATTTTTTTTTCTAGCGCCCCCCAACTCGTAAATCTGAAACAGCAATTGTCGTCACGATTATATTTACCACAACGGGGGCGGGGGGAAGGGAGGGGGGGGGGGGGGGGGAGGGAGAGATAGGATGGGGCAAGATGCGTTTTTTTAATTTTTTTATTGTATATTTTATTTGGTGACTGGCCAACTCAGAATGAAACCAACTTAGAAGCACCTCATAAAGGTCATTAATGAGTGATGATAAAAAAATATTGGCTAAATTAGGTTAGGGTTACCGGCAATTTTAAAATAATTTTTTCATAGCTTTTAATGACCTTTCTGAGGTTTTTCTGAGATGGTTTAATTCTGAGTTGGCATGGAACCGTTCTGAATTATTTTCATTTTTTTACTTGGGTTTTATTGGTCAGAAAGATTACACTTGTGCAGTAATTCACGTGACACGCTACACTGGTATTGTAGACCAATTTCTGTGTTTTGACGTCTATCTTTCCCTTTATCCTACTTTTCTTTTTCTTTTTAATCTTTTCTGCAATTTTTAATTTAACATTTCAAAGTTAGTGTTAAGTTTTAATTTGTTATAGATCTTCTACTTCTTCAATATTTTGATTTTCTATATTTAGGGTAGTAATTTCGTTGAGTTTCTTCTCTAATACCATGAATTTTCTTTTAGTTACATTTATTTTCAGTTTATTCCAAGAAAAAAAAACTTTAATATATAATATAGAAGTATTCTTTAAAAAAAGCTTTTTTGACAATGCATCTTCGATATTATTTGGCATAATATATAAAAGTGTGGCATCAGCAAAAGTTTGATAGAACAGTGCTTTAGGCACTTCACTATATCATTAATATATATATACTTAATAAATAGGAGCGGTCCCAACACAGATCCTTGAGGAACTCCGAGGTTTACTTGTTGTTCTTCAGATATAGCATCTCCAATTTTGTTTCTTTGTTTTCTGTTTTTAATTTTATTATTAGTATTTCTCTGTCTAGCGTTTCAAAAACACGTCTAAAATCCAAGAACACTACTATTGTGATTTTCTTCTGATACATACTGGTTTTCCATTATGAATATTTGTTTCTAAACCCTGATGTTTTACTGATATTTGTTATTTTTTTTCAATAAATTTTCTCATCTGTTCTTTAACTATGGATTCTAGTATTTGTTCAAACTTAGGTTATCCATTTATTTTTCTGAGGTCTTCGAAATTTTTAGCATTTATTATTTTGGACACTGGTGTTATTATGGAAGTTTTCCACGACTGCGGAAAAATTCCCTTTAACACAGATTAATTTATTAGTGCAACTACTTAAATTTAATTATGCCTATAGTAATTCCAGACGTCGATGATTTTTGCGTCATCGTATTAAAATTTTTCATTAAATACTCACTGTTACCTGAAAATATTATTATTCTCTATTCTTTCCGATGATTGAGAAGAAGTATCTGTGAATAATGAAAAAATACTCTTATTTATGTTTTCTACACTTAGTATTAAATTTGGCTATTTTAGTTTTATCATCTTCAACTCCATCGAGAACCGAACTTCCTTAATGTTTTCCCTCTGTTTGCCACTTATAATTTCTTTAAGTGTAGTCCACATTTTTCTTGAATCTCTTTGAGAGGTAATAATTTTTAGCCTAGAATACGAATTTTTGGAATGTTTTATTTCTGTACCTATACATGTTTAAGTTTCTTACAGGTTTCCCACCTTTCTTTTGGAAATTGTATTTTACAGGCTTTATAAGCTCTATCCAGGGCTGGGCAAAATACATGCTTTGCTGTAATTGAAATACAAATTACAAAATACTTTTTCGCATGTATTTAAAATACGAAATACAAAATACTTTCAAGTCGTGTATTTGAAATACAAAATACAAAATACAGTATTTTAACCATTTTTTTCTTTCAAATACAAAATACAAATTACAAAATACAAAATACATTTGGTTTTGGTAGAACCTTTGGTTGCAATAAATTGTCGTAAATGCCCTTATCTAAGGGTACGTTTCCATAGAAGCAATGTTGAGCAGAGTGAAACAGAGACGTGCAAAAATTGACCAATCATATTGCTCAAAAGACACATCTCATCTCCGCTTCACTTGTAAAATTTGTGGTAAAGAACTCAGGTGTTAGATAATATAATAATAATATATTATTATTATAACACGACATTTGTATAGCGCAGTTTTGTGTTATTTCTAGTGACCGACTGAAGGTTCGGTTTCGGTTTTAGCAAGGTTCGGTAAAAAAATCTAGTTTCGGCATCAGTTTTGGTTTCGGCAGAAAATCTACCGAACCTTCGGCCGCTCCGAAACTCTGCATTCGTGAATTATCGTGTGCCGTTTGACTGACTTCGGGTGAGTTTGTGGCTCGTGTGTCATCCACCATCATCAACTGAGTTCGCCGGCCGGTCCGGCGTGCTTGTATTGTGAGTTTATGTGATCACAAACTTCAATTATTTTTATTTATTTCATTTAACAAGTGTAAATAAAAATTAAAATCTAGTATCCTTCTTCCGAACAGTCCCTCCTTTGATGTGCTTGGTGTAAGGCCCTCAGTTCATGGAGATACTTACAATCTACGTAATTGTGACGAAACCACAAGTACCCTGCTGATATACTACTTTTTAATGCTTGTCTCCGTACACGGCGCTATCCGAAATATAGTGAACTTGATCATTTTTCACGTGCAGCCGTGGAGTTAACACGCTGTCAAGCGATGTCATATGACTTTTTTTCCAACATCAATCCATGCCATCTCCACTAAATCCTTTCTTACGTATTCTGGTAAGGAATAGTTATATAAACATGCATTTTTTCCACTTCCAGAACAAATTTAACATTACTTTCACGTTCCGACGTCATTTCTGTCAAACGTCAAATGAATAAGTATCAGACACAAATTATGCGACGCGTCGCGTGCGATCAGCACTGTCGGTATCGTGATACTGATTGGAAACCGACAGCCACCGCGTAGCGCCGTGAACGGGCACCAAGAAAATCGTACGGGGGGTACTTACGATCGGCGCGAATGATACGCGCACGAAAATCAAGTATCTTGTAAGTATCTCTGTGAACGGAGGCAGTAACTCTAAGTGATCAGCTCAGGTATGGGGGCTCCATCGAAGCCAGAGTTTTAGACTGTCAGAAACTGGCCTTCTGTACAGGACCCGCAGATACTTTAATAGTACTGCTAACACTGTACAAATCGCAACTGCGCCCCACTATTGAATTTGGCAGCCACCTCTGGTCTGGAGCCCCAAAATACCTTTAAAAAAAACCCTCGACTCTGTGCAGAAACCGGTAGTCCAATTGATAGATTCTCCTAACACAAACGGATTGCGATCTTTAGAGCATAGGCGTCAGGTGGGAATTTGTCCTTGTTCTACCGGTAATACAATGGAAGATACTCTTAGGAAATAGCGGCATTGATCCCCTCGGCACCAGTGCGCAGTCGGGGAACATGCCAAACATGCGCCCAACATATGAACACGGTTGACATTAGTCACATGAGAACGGGTCGTTTCTATGACTCATTCTTGAGTTCAACAGCTCGGCTGTGGAACGTTTTGACGGCCTCTATGTTTCCTCCTTCCTACAACATGGGTCTCTTCAAGACCATTTACTCATTCCTCTCCCCAAAAAGACTCTCCATACAACATCTTCACAGATGACATACGCCTTGAGGGAAATTATTTTCCTCAGGGCCTCTCATGTGGAGTTAATGTAAAAAAATGTTGTGTTTGTAAACGCAATTAAAATTATAAAACTCATTTTATGAGGTCCTTACTTTATAGTGAATATAAGTGTAAAAATAAGCCGAATTTCAGTAAACAATAGATTTTTAACATGTCTAAAAAAGTTTCGGTTTCGGTTTCGGCCGAAACTGAGACAGATATCGAATATTCTGTTTCGTTTTCGGTAGAAAATCCTGTTTCGGTCGGACACTAGTTATTTCACTTCAAGTGCGCTCTACTGTAATTAACTTTAAAATAATCTAGTATTCAGTCAAATTATTCCTATAGTGCAAGCATTATATATATGATACAAATATGATAGAAAATGTACAATAACAGTGCTATTATAGCACAGGACGTGTTGCCAACTCTAAATATTAACATACCTACATAACATATAGCTCTGGATTCTAGCGTTTTTAGTCTACGTATCATCTATCTCAGTTTATTTTTCATTATCATTATTAAGATCGCTAAATGTATTTGAAAATGTATTTTGAAGCCATAAGTATTTGAAATACAAATTACAAAATACCTCAGCCCCAGGTAATTGAAATACCAATTACAAAATACATTTTTAGGAAGTAATTGAAATACAAATACAAAATACGTATTTGTATTTCAAATACGTATTTCAATTACAAGTATTTCAATTACTGCCCAGCCCTGGCTCTATCACTTTATTTTTTTATAATATGTAGGGATTTCGTAGGTATACTATTTATTTGTATCTTTTAATATACTACTAGCTGGTTCCCGGCATGCGTGGATATACCATTTTTAAAGAAATAAATTGTTTCCCTGTTCCCCTCCCGCATTTCCTTCCCCTCCCGCGTTCCCTTTCCACCTTCCCCGCCTACCCCCTCCCCTCTTCCACTTCCCCATCCCGCCAATCCCCCTACCGCGTTCCATATAACAGTCCCAGTACATTCAGTTTTCAAACATTTCGCGTGCCTCCTATTACAATTTTTTTATTCAAATTTTCGCTTTTCATTCAAAACAAATATATTTATTTTTATATATTATAAGAACAATCAATCAAATTTGGTACCTAACGTAGGTATCTATTCAAAATATCTATAATTTAAATAATCCATAGATAATTCTTTTTAAAAAACGTTCAAAAACACAATTCAATTTCGTCAAACGCGCGAACTGTCAAACGTGTGAAGTAAAAATAGTCGTTAAGTTTTCTGAAATCATCCAATTTTCTGTGCAATTTTCTTAAATTTTCTGTCCGTAAGAACCTTCTACAAAGTATTGGGAAACTTTAAAAAAAGTGAAATGAAGGCGTGACCAAGGGAAACAGGAATTCATTTTATATATAAATACTAGCTGGTCCCGGCTTGCGTTGCTATGCCATTTAATAAAGAAATTGTTTCTTCCTGAGTGTCCTTTTCCATTCGTCCCGTTCCCCTTCCGCCTCCCCTTCTTCTCCTACGTCCTCTTCCCCTCTTGCGTTCCCACTCCGTCACCTCCACCTTCCCTCACCCCACTCCACTCCCCCCCCTTCCCCCGTCCCGCAAACCCTTCTCCCGAGTTCTCCTCCCACCTCCCAGGTTCCCCTCCCCCTCCCAGGTTTCCCTCCCCCTCCCAGGTTCCCCTCCCCCCTCTCGCCTTCGCCTTCCACCTTCCCCGCCTTCCCTCTTCCCTTTACCGCTCCCTTGTCCCGCCAACCCTCCTCCAGCGTTCCATATATTCAATCCCAGTACATTCAGTTTTTAAACAGCCCGCGTGCCACCTTTTACAATTTTTATTAAAATTTCCATTTTTCATGTATATTAAATTTGGTAAGTACCTAACATAGGTACCTTTTAATATCTAAAATTCGTGATTCGATTCAAACTATTAGGGGAGTACCTACTTTAAATAAACTTAAAGATTTTCAAAAATAGAATTTTATTTAACAATCATTGTTTTGCAAAATATCATTCTCAAACACGCGTACTGTCAAACGTGCGATAGTCGTTTAGGTTAGTAATAGGTTTTCTGAAATTATCCAATTTTCTGCGCAATTTTCTTAATTTTTCTCTCCGTAAGAACCATCCTTGTACTTCAAGAAATATTCTAAAAAAAGAATTAGCGAAATCGGTTCAGCTGATCTCGATATTTGCGCTTAGCAACACATTTAGCGATTCATTTTTATATATAAGAGAAGATATATTCGTTGTAGGCATTAGTAAATTTACTACTGTTTTCAGGTGTCCTATTATTTCATCGGCTTTTCTGTCTAAATTTCCTTGGTTATCGCAGATCCGCTTTTTGTTTTGTAATGCCGTACACAATTTATCCTTATTTATTCCTGTTTATATATTATTCTTCGTGTTCCCTGAGGCTTCAGACTATTATATATAATTTTTGTAATAATTGTTTGTAAAAGTCATTTGAAATTACCAAATTAATCATGGTTTTAGAGTTTTTTCATATTCTTGTATAATTTTTGACAAGTTGCTTCCTACCTAGGCAATTTATGATGATTTGTAATCTTGTGCTTTTTGTATTGAATATTAAAATCTCCACAGACGATTTTCAAGTCTCCTGTATTTATTTGCTAACGGCACCATTCTTCAAAAAAATCTAAGAATTTTGTGTCATTTTGATTTGGGGAATGATAAATAGCTGCATAGGTTCCCAGCTTAAAATCCTTCAATAGCCAGTAGGTATCCAGGTATTATTTTTATCTAGTACCGCATTTGTTGTGACTTTGTAAGATAATATTGTTTACACACTCACACTTATACACTACAGAATTAATGTGATAACTCCACCTGTATGCCTGCTAAATGAGTCGCATCTAATCACCATGTACAGTTCGTATTCTTTTAGCATGTCTTCGACTTCTTCGATATGTGCTAGTAAACTAGCTATGGGTTTCTCTGGGTCTCCTACCGCCCCCCTGAAAGTCTGAAACGCCCCCCAATTTTCTCTTTGCCTTCTACCGCCCCCCTGAAGGTCTGAAACGCCCCCAAGGGGGCGTTATCGCCCACGTTGGGAACCTATGCACTAGACCAATGGTCTCAGATTCGATTGCCGGTTGACCAATGGTCTCAGATAGGATAATAAAGTTTACATAGTGATTGTCATTCAATAATCTCTGAAAAAATCGTTTCTTAAATGTAACGCTTCTAGTGTCTTACGCAGATGACGGATAAAAGTATGACAATTTAAGACAACGAAAAACTTAATGAAGATACCCAAAGTCTTATTAATTAATTATCAACCATTAATTTGATGATTTCCTTAGTGTGTCTCTGCGTAACTTCTGTTCAATGACCATTAGAAGTATTTGCATTGATTTTTACAAAATTGGAACCGGTTGTGGGGACGAGACAGAGAAGCGATAAAGTAGGTACTAAAATTATTTTATTGATTATTAATTCTATCTTTGGAATACGTAATTCTTCTATCGTGATTTATTTTTAGGGTATTATTCCGTGCTGCCCTTCCTCTTTCGTTAGTCAACGTTTTGGACAGCTTTGAAGTGTCCATTATCAAAGCAGATGTGGAGTTCTTATTTTTAAATTTTTGACTGATGTCGTAAGTTTTCTTTTCGTCGTAATTTACTAAAATTGAAAGGTTAATAAAAGCAGTGATCACGAGGCAAATATTTTTTTGATTTATAAATACTTTCTGTTTCAAAACCCAGAAAACTCGCTAGTTAGCCAAGCATTATTAAAACAGTTTGTAAATGAAAATGTCTAAAATTAATTTTTAAATTTTAAATTTAGAACCGTATAAATAAGTCGTCTCAAAGTGGTTTAACCACAGTTTGAAAATGATCTTGTAAGCCGAAAGAGCTGTAACAAAAATAAAAATCAAAATACTTGCAGAACTTGATTAACATTATTAAATTTAAAATCAAAGCATGATTAATATATCCAAATTTATTCCAACTTTATCGACTTAAACAATATATCAGAAATGCAGTAAAGTTCATTGAACTGATGTTTTAGTCAAGAGCTATTTTAGTGAAACATAAATAATTTACGAGAATTTATTCAAATCGAAGCCCATTTTCATAGGTACTCGTTCATTTCCCTCCTTCAAATATCGGTCGACCTGAATAGTTTGTCATTTCAATCAGCAATGCAGTTCAATGTTCTGTTATTTTAGTCGGAGCTACTCTTATGCAACATAAATATACATGCATTTATCGACATGTCCAATCCAATTCCCATACGTTTCCTTCGATTCGTATATCGAGCAGTCGTATCGCGTCAATCGCCAGCTATAAACAATCGCCCTAGCGCAGCGTGTTGACAAACCCAAAGTCGACAACCTCGATATCGACACAGATAAATCAATAAATTGCGGTTGAGTTAACACTTGAGTTAAGACTTAGGTAAATGTATTCAGACTACTCATGTGATGTGGGTGATAAATTTAAAAAATGCAGTATATTTACCGCTCTGAATGCCTAGCCCTTCGGTTGGTATACACGGGTTGACCAAGAATAATTAAGGGCCCGCAATCCGGATTTCTACCGATTTATTACATATTTCCCTTAAACACGGTAAGTTTTAAAGCTCTTAAAAATATATATATATATATGTTATTCTTGAAGATAATATCTAGACTTTGCCCGCGCCGAAACGCAAATTATATAAAATTCCCTCGATAGAAAAAACTCGCAAAGTATGCTCCAAAAATTATTAAAAACACGTTTGTTTCAGTTATTTTACAAGTTATATGTATGAAAAAATTCACAGTGTTTCTTTAAATGCTGTTTAAGATAATGCCCGCCAGATTTTTGCTCTATTTTAAACGAGTCGTGTTTTATTAAACATTTTCGCAATTTTCGCATCGATTTTGTTGCTGTAAATGTTAGCGCTCTCCTCTAACATTCGTAATTTCGTATCTCTCCGTCTTCTTCTTTTCGATCCCGGTTGCAGAGCCTTAAAGACCGTTCTAATTTAAAAAAATCAGGAAAAAAAAATTACCAAAAAATCTTATTTTAGGTACATATCCCCCTATTTAGGTACATGTCCCCACTCTTTTACGACATAGTCCCCGTTATGATCGATACGCTTAGTGAGCCGTGGGACTAGGTCCTTGACTCCCTTACCGCAGAACTCCGCCGCCAAATATGCTATCACTTCTCCCTCCTCGCCCTAGTTGGTCTCCAAAGGTTTTCTTGCTAAATGTTGCTTCAGGTGAAGAAAAAGGTGGTCATTGATTGCCTTTTTGATTCCGGGGTTAGGTGGTGAAGCCATGTTTTAACGCAAAAAGCCTCGCCTTGGTTGGAAAAACGGTTCGAAGAGACCCGAGCGCTTTGCACACGATTTTACTATTTATTTTGGGTACCCAACGAGCACGCAATTTGCATAAATTTCCGCTCAAAATCAGTGGTAGACTTACTGACTTCTGGGATCAAAATTGCAAGCTTAAGAACTTCAACATGGCGGACTCCCCCTTAGTTGAGAAAGCGAATAATTGAGCGCACCTCGCAGTCGGCGGGATTCGACAGCGGAGCGTCCATCTCAAACGGACGTAAATTTCGCACTGATGCAGCTACCAAGCCGGATCACCGCTCGTTTTTAGGGGAAAGTCTGAGCTACACGCTAGTGTCGCCATATGTCGAGAAATAATGTCCACGTCGCCGAAAATGAGGAACGGTCTTTAATTTTTGGACAACCCAGAAATATTTAGAATTTAAAAATAAATTATTACGGTACCCACTTTATCGCTTATCTAATATGATAAGTAGTTCAAACTTTGAATTAAAAGTTCATTGAATTTGAATAATGCTATGCATTACGCTGAAATATTTCACATTACTTACCAACTTACCCATGCACCAACCACCAATTAATAGAACCTACCCAAGCAGTCCATAGGCCCGATACATAATTAAAGTTGAATGGATTGTGAATGGAACTTACCCAGACTCCACATGTCGATGGGCGCGCCGTAAGACAAGCCCAGGATGACCTCGGGGGAGCGGTAGAACCTGGACTGGATGTAGGTGTAGACCCGCTGGTGGGTGTAGCAGGAACTTCCAAAGTCGATCACCTTTATGGAGCTACTACCACGCTGCTTTAGCAGTATGTTCTCCTGGGAAATAAAATAGAATATTTCAATTAAATCTGCATTTAGAGCAGTAAACATGAATTACTTTTTTAAGAGTATACTATATTATTTATGGTCAGTAAATTACTTGCGGTTGGTAACCGAATTAATATAATTATATAATTGAAGTATTGAAAGACGGTTCCATGCCAACTCAATACCTCTTTGAAAAGTCATTAAAAGCTATGAAAAAAATTATTTTAAAATAGCTTATAACCCTAACCTAACGTAACCTATATAAACCAAATCGGTTTTTTTTCATGACTTTTAAAGACCTTTTTATAGGAGGTTCTGAGTTGGTTTCATTCTGAGTCGTCCGGACACCAGAAAAACACATTTCCAAAAATTCCCAGATAACCCCACGATAAAACTAGTTCCACGACAACTTAAAGGTGGTATTTCATCAAGGCTTTCTTTAGAAAAGGGAAGATAGGAAGTAATGGGAAAGAAAAGGGTATGAGGAGTGGTTAGATATCTGGGAGTCTGTGTGTCCAGGAGTGACGGACGTATGCATCCAACTATTCCACTGCTATGCAAGACGATGTTTCGAGAGTACTCTGCTGGAGAGATCAAAAGGTCTCTATTAACCAGTCTTTCCCGATCCGGCCTGCCATGCAGTTGGTGGGCAGACCCGAACAATTCTCACCCCGTAATCCCAATTCGTCACCCCTTCTAAGTCACCAACGAACCACCTGTTGCGACCTACGGCAAAGGTGTTGATTATCCAATAAATGGTTCCCGGGCCGGTGGTACCCATATCCGCCTCCCAAATTGTGAAATCTTGTCGCAAATTCTTTATTTAAAACAAACACAAAATATATATCAATAATAAATAATATACCAAATACCTTTTAATTGTCACAAGAGGCGCTAAGTAAAATATGCATTTTATAATAGAACGCCATCCTTATCTAGCCCAGCACCACAAAGTAAGATCTGAAACTAGTTGCTTTGATCTAGAACAGAGGTCGTCTCTTTGAAATACAATTGCTGGATTTAAATATGGAGCTCTAAATTTAGATGTCTTATATTTTTACCGTATTTGTGTTGATTTGGAAATATTGGAGAAGAACAAATGTGAGCTAGTTCACAACCCAAGTGATCTGCTTTGAAAGATCTGTAAAAGGAAGACATGATCATCGTCAACGCCTGGAATAGTATTCCTGAATCTTATGACCAGCTAAAAAAGCCCGCGTTTGCTGTTCTTTCCCTTTTCGGTTCTACATATTCATATGCGAACAATAGTTTCAAAGCATGAATTATATGAAGAGTAAACCGTATTTTTTTTTTATTGTGTATTTTATTTAGATATAAAATTTGACATCTTATATCTAATATTTTCTTTTCTATGACTACTACAATATTATTTACTACCTACTGACTAAAATTTGGACTTTACAACATTAAGACATAATCCACGAAAAACTGCAAGACTTTTAGCTTCCTTAACATTTACAGGGAGTTCATTGAACATTTTAAAACCTTTATAATAAATATTATTTTGTGTTCCCGATAAATTTGTTCTAGGAAGCCTAAAATCGTTGCAGTTTCTCGTAGGATAACAATGAACTGTACTGTTGATTTTAACATTATTCAACATATAATCAGGTAACATTTTATTTTTTAACTTAAAAATAAAAACTAGGGCATTGAAAACTAATCTTTGCCACACACTTAAAATATTGAGTTGGCGTTGCATGGTTTTTATCCTGGTATACCTGCTACAGCACAATATAGATCTCATGCCTCTGTTCTGAATTATTTCCATTCTTTTAATTTGGTTTTATTGCTCAGAAAGATTACACTTGAGCAATAATTCAGATGGGATGCTACAGTTGTGTTATAGACCAATTTCCTAGTTGACCGGTCAGTGGTTGAGCGGCCATCGCGTTTGGGTCCCACCCAGGCGTTCCGTGTTCGAATCCTCGACTGGCTAAGTTCTCCATCACAACTCAAGCAACATTTTCGACTTACCGTGGTGGTAGTAGAAGATTTTCAAATATTAGGTTATTCGTAACCCGGGAACGCTTATCTTTCTTTTTAAAAAAAAAAATATAAAAGAGTAAGAAGTTGTCTTATTGATGAGAACCTGGAATCGTTACTAAAATTAAGAATAACAACATACAAACCTGACTTACTCAAACTTTCGAAGGAGATTGTTCGCATTAAGTGTTTGTATGTCATTGTCGTGATTTAAATTTATGATTTCCTTAATTTGATACATATCTATTATTTTTTTATCAATGAATAAATTTTTTATTACGTAAGTATAAAATCAAGTTTTATTCAGCGTTATTGTAATTTAATGAAGTGCTAAAATTATAATAAATGTTTGCTACGTCAATTCGCAGATTTGACTCACAAATTTTTTTAAATCGTTTTATTGTGCATATTTGGCTCTTTGGCTAATAAGTTTTCCGACCCCTGACCCTGACCTAGAAGAAAAGCGGTAAAAGCTCTGCAATTTTCATCTGTTCAGAATTCTAACTGCTTTGGGATATATAATATTTTCAGCTCCACAGATAAGATTGTATTCGTACACAATAAACTGAAATCATTTAAATTAATTGACAAGCAAAATAGATAAGTATGGATCTAAACAAAAATAATATGTTCTAAATAATATTTCCGAATGAATAATTCAGCTCACCCAATTCTATTATATTTTTTTATTTTTTTTTTTAAATTTTTTTAATTTATTATATTATATTTCTTGCTACTCGGATTATCATAACGCTGATATAATTTATGCTAATATTGATACAGCTCTGTTGTATTAAACGCCATAACAAAACCATTAACTATATTAAACACAATTTGATTTTGTCACGCACTCGACTTCAACTGAGATCAAATGCTAATTGTTCATAGATTTTTTAATTATGTCTGATAAAAAAATTATTTTGTATTATTCACGTTTCATCGAACTTATTTCTGCCTATCGTGTTTAAAATCTAGGTTATTTGTTGCTCGATTATACAAGATTACAAGGCAACTGGCACTTAATGCAAAATATTAATGAAAAGTTTATAATTTCTATTCTATTTCTAAGTAAATAAATAATTGTAATGATTATATATCTTCTTAGATGGAGTACATAAACTCAGCTGTTCCGGATGTGATAAGGTTTATGCGGGCCCGACAGAGCGGACGATCTCCAAAAGGATATCGGAACACTTTCGAGCGTGTAAACTTGGCCAGCCTGACAAATCGGCAATCGCCGAGCATTTAATTGCAACCGGCCATTACTTTGGATTTGTTCCAGAAGTCCTGGTAAGACCCAAAACTTATAGAGCACGCCTAATTACAGAAGCAATAGAAATTCATAAAAATCGTATTAACATTAATAGAGACGACGGAGCTAAACTCAATAGTTCTTGGTATCCGGTAATTGATGGCTACACCAAAACTAAATGCAAAAAGCATCTTGAAGTATACAGTATACTTTAATGCCAGCTCGCAGTGGAGTGGATCTGGCAACACGGTATTGCTTCGGAGTACTTAAGCGCACATTTCACCACTAACATTTACACATCTGCCCTGATGATGGACACTGTAACGCTGTCCAAAATGTTGGCTAAAGGAGGAGGTAGCGCAACACGGCATAACACCCCAAAAACAAATAACAAAAATATATCTTCTTATTTATAAAAATCTCGTGTCTCGGTGTTTGTGGTCGCACTCCTCCGAAACGGCTTAACCGATTTTTATGAATTTTGGTATGTATATTTGATAGGTATGAGAATAGGTTTTAAAGTATACTTCATACCGCTAGCTGATTAGGGTGTACCTATCCAGAAAAAAAATCGATTTTTTTGACAATTTTTTTTTTCGGATTTTTTTTTAAATTGGCATTGAAAATACCTACCCCAAATATTAATCCTCCTACTCCCACCCTCCCATTTTCAATCGCGATTTTAGTATTTTCGTATGAACAAATTTAACCGTCTTTTGTATATCAAACAGAACGAAATTATTTATGTTGTTGAATGACAGATGGCGCTACGTCCGCCTCATTGAACTTTCACTCACACATGCGCAAGACATTTTGATATTTCATTCATCATGTTCTCGCGTGGGCAAACCATCGAGCTTATTTGTGTTGGCTAAAGACGGACTGACAAAAATATCGTACTCTTAATTGCTCTTCGATATTCAAATTGATTTTCGTTATTTCATTTTCCTATTTTTATTGGTGTATTTTTTTTGTTTATCAGCGGTCATCGTCTACAGCGCTCCATTCCTCTTTCTGTCATAGATCCCAACCCGCATACATTCGTTATTTTTTATTAACAACCAAAATATTCACTAGAAATAATTTAAATGGCAGAATAACGTTTGTCGGGACAGCTAGTATTATACATTAAAGTAACAACTTCACACGTAGTTGCAGTCTTCATTTTGACTAATGACTGAGATGGTAAAAAGTTGAATCGTTTTTTTTTTCCATGATGGAGTAATTGTCCGATTTCGGGCGGGATCTTCAGTCCTACTAGTGCACCGACAGAATTGCATATTTGTTTTAATAATAACTAGCTGACCCGACGAACTTCGTACCACCTCAGAATCAATGACTGTTGAATTAAATTCAGTTTTTTTATTAAGTTAAAAATTAGACAATGAAGCAATCATCGATGCGATACTGTCCGTGTTTTGTTTTTGTCAGTATCAGAGGTGGCGTCGTGTACGGATTTATATTTTTTGTGATTTTCTTACTTTTCCACTTACTTATGGGAATTTGGGAGGCGGGTATGGGTGCACTTCTGCCATACGTCACCCATAGGTAACCCCAAGTGGTTCGCTAATTTTAGTGATTTAGCAGGGCTGGTTGGGTTCATGGGGTGACGTTTGTCCGGATCTTGGCTATTAATACTTTTTTTCTTTATACGTGTGAGGGAGATTTATTATAATTATTGCATCTTTCCTTTGGAGGGGTGCAGACATACGTTCACCGTTTGCCTCATTTCGACTATTGACATTTAGTGTGTAAGAAAGAGAGGCAGCATTATATGTTTAAGAACAAAAGCAAAGCAATCAGCGCATTGACATTTAAAGTTTTTTTAATTTTTGGAATTCACTCACTATTTAATATTATATTTATAACAATATTCCTGCAGCTCTTTCAAAAGATTAGAATTCGTTCCATATAAAATATATGAGGAAAAGAATTTTCTTAATAATTTTTTTTCGTGATTTTTTCTGATGTTTTAATAGCTATTCTGTTATTCGAGACAAATCCAACAAATCAAAGATCATAAAAATCGGTCCAGCCGTTCTTGAGTTATAAATGGTGTAACTAACCCGACCTTGTTTTATATATTGATAATTTAAGTACGTAGAGTACGTATTATGTTAGTTGAAGGTTCTGTACGTGTGTATATGAGGTTATTTGGAGGCTGGGCCATCTCTATCAAATATTTCATAGTCCTGCTTTTTACAACTGATTATCAAACATTCTAATTTCGGTTGCCTGTGCTGCGTAAAATCTGGTTCAATGAAAACTTGAAACTGATTATTTTTTATAATTGGAACTGATTTAGTACAAAATATCCAGTAATTTATCACGGGTCTGCGCTGTCTCCAAATAAATTATGTTGAGAAATGCCTACAAATTGCTACATAAAGATCTTTGCTTGGAAAACTTACTTTAAAAAATGAACAAGCTTACAAAAAATCTTTACCTAAATTACATTCACAAAACCATATACAATGTGATCTTATAACTGGGTATCCCAGTAAGCTCACAGCATTTTTCACTTTTGTAAAAAAAATAAAAAAATATATACATTTATGTACAAAAACATTTAAAAAAAATTGTCTATCTGTTTCATAGAATCTACGAAAAATACCCGTAAGAACTGGCTTTTCTCTGAAATAGAAATGTTCTTTAAAGACTTTCTTTAGTTCCATAAATTGGCCACAGAGACTAATAAATAGATCATGTGAGATCATTATTATATCACGTAATTCAATATTTCCCATCTAGTAACAGTCACCTCGCATAAAGTTAAATTTATCTGCTCTGAATATTCACTGGAGCAAAGAATGGCAATACAGCGTAATAAGAAATATTACATTACGCATAAAATATTTTTGCAGTGTTTCAGACATGTACAAATGGATCGAATACGCCAGGAGCACATGAATAATGGATTGTGTCGTAACGAACAGCAAGGTGACTTACCGGCTTCAGGTCGCAGTGAATGATGTTTTCAGCCTGAAGCAGTCGGAGGCACTTCAGCAAGGAGCTGGCGAATCTCCTGATGAGACTGAGGCTGAATCCCTGGTAGTTGTTCTTCTTGATAAGCTCGTAGAGGTTGATACTGCCAAAAAAGAAACATTTATATCATAAGTTCTCTGAGAACCAGGGATTGCTTAAAATATTGTCTTTTTCGAGAATGAATTTCTCAAGAACTCGAGATTTTTATGTAATGGGCGGAAAGCAGGGCTGGATTAACGGAACTGTTATTTTGGGCGGGGCGTGTATCACTATATCGCTCGCCGTACAATCCTACATAATAAAGACCTCTCACACCAAACAGATGATGTGTTATAAGTTCGGACGTTGCGATGATGATACGCCGTGATCTGCTATCCAGGCTATATTTGAAAATGATTCGATACCCTCTCAGATTAGGTCAGGTCATTTAATATATATAATATATTAGTAGTCGCACCAAGCTGTCACATAGCACCTCGACAGCTGGTTCAACCAATTCAATTTATTTAACATTTAAATTTATTTCTATCTGGTTTTTGAAAAATAATAATTTACTGATGATACGTTTATCTTAATTATAAGGATAGACCGTACAAATAACTTAATTATAAGTAAGTATGTACATACATAGATACATGAATAAACATTTAGGTAGTTACATTTAGATATTTTAAGATTCGTGGATTTTATTTTTTATTATTATTGTTAGGAAACTAATAACGACATAAAGCAAAGGTATTATTAACATGTTTTCTTAATTAATTAATATAAAAGTAAGGAAGAATTGTAAAGATACATGGATTTTTTTAATTATCCACATCTTCACAACTTTTACGCTAGGTTTTTCATTTTGTTCAAATCTGAAATACTTTTTACCTAGTACTCTGGTGTTCTATTTATTCTTTGATCAATTTCTTAGAATCCATGAAAATCCAATGGGAACAGGCTTTTCTCCAGTATAGAAATCCAAAATTGAAACGCAAGTTTCGTTCCATAAATAGACCGTAGATTCTTATAGTATAGTTCTGGTCTGATCTCTCAACGCTGCAGCATTGTACGCTTTGTGGATGAAGAGAGTGAACAGTGAGCATCACGTACATTTTAATACGCAACATCTTTCTTGGACCATTATTATTTAAATTAGATGCAAAATTGTAATTAACAATGGGTTTCCACAGTAATAGAGTAATGAAAGTTTACAAAAATATAATTGAAACAATATTTCTTTGTTGGAAGCACTTAAACGCCGACCGGTTTCGAAACGACTTTCCTTCTTTAGGGCAAACATATAATCACTTGATATTTACAAAACAGTGGGTGAGTACAATGTATTACAAAGTGTTGTGGTAGGGGTGGGGGCGTGGCTAGGGATTAATGAAGAGTTGGGGGAAGACACAGAACGGACATTGAAAAGTAACATATCTAAGATAGGGCTTAAGATAATATTTTTTGTTTATTGATAACGGCCTCATTATTATAAAAGGATTTTTTCAAAATTTCAAGAGCTTCGAAGTTATCTAAGCGTTTTCCTTTATTATTAATATGAAGAATATTTATCCCTCTATTTTTTTTCAAAACTATGGTTATTTGGTTAAAAAAATCGGAAAAAATATTATTATTAAGACTCCTTAAATGTTCTTTGTTTCTAATTTCGAAATTACGTGTTGTTTTCCCGATATAAAATGAGGACTTGCATTTGAGTTTATATATTCCGGAATTAGTCAATTTATGGTCTTTATTTTTAGTGTTTCTCAAAAAATTGCCGATATCATTTCTTGCATAAAAGGCTGGTTTAATATTGGTATTTAATAATGAGTGATTCAATTATATTTAATATA
Source organism: Limnephilus marmoratus (assembly GCA_917880885.1). Lineage (NCBI taxonomy): Eukaryota > Metazoa > Arthropoda > Insecta > Trichoptera > Limnephilidae > Limnephilus > Limnephilus marmoratus. The sequence continues at coordinate 39,905,667 of OU862909.1, read as the reverse complement.
TTTAAGTTTCATCGCGAAAAGTAACATTTTTAATGGGATTACTTCGTTTCTAAACAAACATGGGACGCCATAATCTCTGTTTGAATTGGGTCTCTGCAAGTTTTATTGCGGGCCTGGTTAAAAAGCACAGTGCTTTTTTTATACTTCTCTATTATTTTGCTCTTGTGGTGCCTTTCCTCGAACAAAGAACATCAGGAAGCGACAGCCATTGTCATTGCTGGAGTATTCCTACCAATACTTGTTTTAATTAAAAAATATTTTTAAATAAGTTTTTGATTTGTTCTTTGGACAATAGCTTGTATTATCTCAAATCGGTTTTATGACAGTTGATTCGCTTGATAATTGGCCTAAAAAATACGGTTTACCTAATTACACAAAATATAACTGTGACCTGAAGGGATATGCAGAGAGGATGTACCGCTGAATAAGAAAGAATAAAACATTTATTAAGTATAGATATATATAAAACATAAAAATATTTTTATTCAAATGCATCACGAATAAATCTACTTGTATGTACGAGTATATACTGTGTATACCAGCGTATAAGTACAAAAAATGACACTGTATGTACATTTGTTTGATATTCATTAATTTATTATTAAGGGTATTTTTAAGAGCGTTTAACCAGCCAGCGGCCGAAAATCCACATTTCGTCGAAAGTTGTTCTTACGATCATGCAGGGCGGTTGCAATGATAAAGATTAATTATTCTCCGTACCAGCTTTTTAAAATTATAACTCAATATCGATTTTATTTCATTCCAAATTTGCTTTAATTTATACCTACACCCAAAAATGCTGAAAGGCGTGATGATAAAACTATTAAAATTATGCACTTTTTGTGATTATTTTTTGATTATAAGTATTTATCGTTTTTCAATAATGTCTAAGTTAAATAAGAATGTAAAAAAATCAGAAATATATTAGTTTGTAAGTGTGCAAATAAATACACAAACGGATCAATTTTCGTCAAGAAACACATGAACTTATCTATATTTTTAATGATTTTATTTAAACTAAAATTAAAATTCTAAAACATATGATACTTAGATAATGTATTGATTTATTTTACTGCACGATTATATGATTTGAAATGGGTGTGGTATAATACAAAATCCTTTTGAAAATTTAACAAATCTGCCAATGACCTATGGTATAACCTTATTATATACTAAAAATATTTTTTTTTCTCAAAATTTAAAACATGCGAATGCTAGATAAAAGAACAATCATTAATTAATTCCTTTAATTTCCTCAATAATTTTTTGAGGAATAGTGTCAATACGTCTAAAATCTGATTTAAAAATGACATATTTCTGGTTTTCTCTGGTAATACCCTCTTAAGTCGATTTTACGTTTGAAATTGGTAAATAATGAACAATAAAAAAGGGGGGGACCTTCAAATCGTATCGTATTTAGAAAATTATATTTAAGGGGTCTTAATTTTGGCTATAAACTATGTAGGTTATTCTTTTTTTTAATTTACTTTATCAACATCTGTTCGTCTTTCTGGTCCAGTTTGTCTTACCTCACTTTGCATTATGTGCAATCTCCACTCAACTCTGTGTGCAAATTACTTACAATAAATGTAAAAATTGCACACAACACTTTACTTAAAACGTGAGACACCTTATCACCAAATTACGCAAAGTTTTCCTGACTACGTTCTGAGCCAACGTCAATTTGCCTTACTGATCTACATATTATATTGTTATTGTTGTTACATTCATGTTTCTTACAAATAATTATTACTTTCTTATTCCACTGAAGACCCCGCAATACGAATTTCCCTTCAATATTTAAAAATACTTCCCTTGAATATTTAAAGTTTTTAAGCCCTAAAAAAATTTGTGACATAGTAAAAAAGATAGTAAAAAATCGCAAATTATGCTTTGAAAATTATAAAAACCTCACCAGGCCCCTTAGCAATAACTTCTCATCGTTCCCTTGCGGATCGCTAACAGTTGACGTCTAATATATTAATAACACTTCATTAACAGTCATTGTATACTGTTACTTATTCACGGGTCGCGGGATCGAATCTCGGCGTGGCAAATAAATTTTATTTGGTTAATTTGTGTTATTTCACGATTAATTCATTTAGAATAATGTATAGTATATTTGCGTCATGTTCCAGAGTGGAAGATAATATCAGTGGAGGTAATCCACCTATTACCCGCCCTGGTATAAGTAACTGATGGTTACTCTTTCAAGGCTCTCGCAAGATTGCAATTGGGATGGGATGATAGAGCCAGTCTGTGAAGTCTACCTCTAAACTCCCCATGCCCAGAAAGCAATTGGGTGATATGGTGGTCCATTAAAAGATATGCCCCTTCCATTCTGATTTTAACTGATGGAAAGAAGGAGAAGGTCCATCTTCCCATATTCGATCTATCCCATCTTATCTGCCATTCACTCAGCGTTTTTATTCTCATCATCTTTAGAAGTTCAGGGAGAGGCACTGCTCCACCAGGTATTAATTCAATACCAAGGTGGTTTACAGGTCTTCCTCTTTTCAGACACTTCTTTGTCAAAACTTCCCTAATTTCTAAATCAATTGGCAAAATGCCGGCCAAAATTGGCAAAGCATCCGATGATACTGTTCTGTAGGCTCCTGAAAGCGCCAGTAAGGGGATTCGCTGGCCCCTCTTAAGAGGTAATAGCACCGGTGAGAAATCTCGACGGTAGGTATTTTAAAAAATTCTCGCCATCGCACCGCGCTCAAAAAAGAACTAGCTATCGATGTGTTGGTGAGACCACGTGAGTGTTTGGCTTGTACACCCTCTCGCCCCCTTTGCGTCTCATGCCTACCGTCTTTCGCCTCATACCGCCATATCCAATATTCTGTTTAGACAAAGCATGTTTCGACTTATTTCGTCGCTAATGAAGTTTTTGAATCGGCCTTGCGGTGTGACAGAAAAAGGGCCCATTATTTTTAAACGCACGAGGTCTGCTATTGTCGGTTATTTATAAATATCGTCGATAGGTATTGTAACAATGTCTTCTGTTCACGCTTATTACCGACAAATTACGAATTATTTTACTAGAACTCTATGTAGGTTAGTAGTTTTAAAGTTTTCACTGTATTTGCGTTTATAAATATGCAGTCAAACCAACTACATCGAATTATTATATACATACATATGATTATTCTCTATGATACATTAGTTATTATTGAAAATTAGTATTAACCTCTCAGGCCTCGGGCCTGTTTTTCGAAAAGTCAAAATATTTCCGCTTTCCAATAAATTCCAAATAACTTTAATATTTGTGAACGCATCCGAAAACTAAAAACTGTTTTTGAAAGATGATGAAATACGCTTTCAAATTTTATAATTCGAAATAAACATATAATTTTGTTTTTATTTTATTAATAACTAGCAGACCCGGCCACACGTTGCTGTGGCTAACGAAACACAACGCCATTTACCCAACCTTTATAAAATCCACACCATCCGCTCGCCAGCTGCCCGCTGCGCGCTGCCCTTTGCCTAAATTGAATATTTGAATTTCTTGGCTTTTCTCTACTATAATAAGCATTTATTATACACATAAACCTTCCTCTTAAATCACTCTATCTATTGGTGAAAACCGCATGAAAATCTGTTGCGTAGTTTAAAAGATTTATGCGCACATACATTTTGAGCGACTTCATTTTATACTATGTAATGATGATGATACCACAAAACTTAAATTTCTACTCATATAATTTGGCACTTACCTATCTTATTAAAAAAAAAACTCAAAAATGCATATGCAACAAAAATGTATTTTTGACCGATTATCTCTATCTCTACATATTATAAAGTCCCCCGCGCCATCTGTCTGTCTATTCGCGATAAACTCGAAAACTACTGAACGGATTTTCCTGCGGTTTTCACCAATATACAGAGTATTTCGTGAGGAAGGTTTAAGTATGCAATTTGTCAATGATTTGTGTAAATTGGTTGAAACATAACGATAATTGTTAGAAGTGTCGGAAATAAGTCCAGCCGCCTGGTAGCTTTCATCGAAAACGCTGCACAATCCTTTTGGGATATAACCAGGGCTGGGCAAAATACATGCTTTGCTGTAATTGAAACACAAATTACAAAATACTTTTTCGCATGTATTTAAAATACGAAATACAAAATACTTTCAAGTCATGTATTTGAAATACAAAATACAAAATACAGTATTTTAACCATTTTTTTCTTTCAAATACAAAATACAAATTACAAAATACAAAATACATTTGGTTTTGGTAGAACCTTTGGTTGCAATAAATTGTCATAAATGCCCTTATCTAAGGGTGCGTTTAAATAGAAGCAATGTTGAGCAGAGTGAAACAGAGACGTGCAAAAATTGACCAATCATATTGCTCAAAAGACACATCTCATCTCCGCTTCACTTGTAAAATTTGTGGTAAAGGACTCAGGTGTTAGGTAATATAATAATAATATATTATTATTATAACACGACATTTGTATAGCGCTATTTTGTTTTATTTCTAGTGACCGACCGAAGGTTCGGTTTCGGTTTCGTCAAGGTTCGGTAAAAAAATCTAGTTTCGGCATCAGTTTCGGTTTCGGCAGAAAATCTGCCGAACCTTCGGCCGCACCGAAACTCTGCATTTGTGAATTATCGCGTGCCGTTTGACTGACTTCCGGTGAGTTCGTGGCTCGTGTGTCATCCACCATCATCAACTGAGTTCGCTGGCCGGTCCGGCGTGCTTGTATTGTGAGTTTATGTAATCACAAACTTCAATTATTTTTATTTATTTCATTCTAATTTTAATTTTATTTAACAAGTGTAAATAAAAATTAAAATCTAATCTCCTTCAACGGAAGCGATCTTCTGAATAGTCCCTCCTTTGATGTGCTTGGTGTAAGGCCCTCCGTTCATGGAGATACTTACAATCTTCGTAATTGTGACGAAACCACAAGTACCCTGTTGATATACATACTACTTTTTAATGCTAGTCTCCGTACACGGCGCTATCCGAAATATACTATATAGTCACATGAGAACGGGTCGTTTCTATGACTCATTCTTGAGTTCAACAGCTCGGCTGTGGAACCCGGCCTCTATGTTTCCTCCCTCCTTCCTCTCCCCAAAAAGACCCTCCATACGGCATCTTCAAAGATGACATACGCCCTGAGGGAAATTATTTTTCTCCGGGTCTCTCATGTGGAGTTAATGTAAAAAAATGTTGTGATTGTAAACGCAATTAAAATTATAGTACTCAATTTATGAGGTCCTTACTTTATAGTGAATAAAAGTGTAAAAAATAAGCCGAATTTCAGTAAACAATAGATTTTTAACATGTCTAAAAAAGTTTCGGTTTCGGTTTCGGCCGAAACTGAGAAAGATATCGAATATTCGGTTTCGTTTTCGGTAGAAAATCCTGTTTCGGTCGGACACTAGTTATTTCACTTCAAGTGCGCTCTACTGTAATTAACTTAAAAATAGTTTAGTATTCAGTCAAATTATTCCTATAGTGCTTGATCTAATACTATGACACAAAAATGTACAATACAAAGCAATGACAAGCATTACATAATATGATACAAATATGATAGAAAATGTACAATAACAGTGCTATTATAGCACAGGACGTGTTGCCAACTCTAAATATTAACACACATAACATATAGCTCTGGATTCTAGCGTTTTTAGTCTACGTATTATCTATGTCAGTTTATTTTTCATTATCATTATTAAGATCGCTAAATGTATTGGAAAATGTATTTTGAAGCCATAAGTATTTGAAATACAAATTACAAAATACCTCAGCCCCATGTAATTGAAATACCAATTACAAAATACATTTTTAGGAAGTAATTGAAATACAAATACAAAATACGTATTTGTATTTCAAATACGTATTTCAATTACAAGTATTTCAAATACTGCCCAGCCCTGGATATAACAAAACAATTAATGGTGGGATATTCCTCTTTTATAGATCTACAAAAAAGTCCGCGAAGGCATATATCTATCTTTTACGGATAGCTTACTATACACATTATATCTAAAATGCAATTGATAAGAATAATAAGATAAGAAGATAGAATGCGTATAGTAAAAGATAGATATATGCCATCGCGGACTTTTTTGTAGATCTATAAAAGAGGAATATCCCACCAAGCGTTGTTTTGTTATATCCCAAAAGGATTAGGCAGCGTTTTCGATGAAAGCTACCAGGCGGCTGGAATTTTTCCGACACTTCTAACAATTATCGTTATGTTTCAACCAATTTACACAAATCCTTGACAAATTACATACGTAAACCTTCCTCACGAAACACTCTATCTATTGGTGAAAACCGCATGAAAATCCGTTCAGTAGTTTTCGAGTTTATCGCGAACAGACAGACAGACAGACAGACAGACAGAAAGACGGCGCGGGGGACTTTACTTTATAATATGTAGAGATAAAAAAGGTTTAAAAATAGCCCACCTTAAGTTTTTTTCTAATTAAAATTACGATAACGAAAAAGATAAAAGCACTTACATATTTTATTAGACAATTAAATCTAAATGGATTTATTGTGTTGTGTGTATCATACGTGTGAGTTGACATGTTTGTAAATAATAATGTTTAAAATGTTAGATATATCGCTTGCTGAGGTTTGATTTGTACTCCTGTATTTTTGAGTTTCTTTAAGCAGTAAATACAAAAAAGGATGTGTTAGTTCGTTCAAAATTCTATCAAAAATGTTGGTCTTTTACCTATAGATAGATTTACCTACACATTTTTTTTAAATATTTATTACAGTCAGTTTGAAATAAAGGAAACAAATATATATTTTTTTTAAACTTCAAAACTTTTTATTTTTATTTTCAACTTTATAAAACCTTAAATTGTAATATTTAATTACATGAAGACAATATTAGCGAAACTTCAACCCAAGGCTTCAGGCCCAACTTCATAGTACAAAAAAAAGTGCAAAAATCACTTACTTCGCAATTTTTGCAATAAAATAAAAGCACTTAGAAAAAAAACCAACAACGCTAAAGGCTTTGTACCAGTTCACATAAGGAAAAAGGTTGAAGCAAACGTTTTACGTATGAGAAAAGCTATAGTTTTAGCAGTAAATTACAGAAAAGAGCAAGAAAACACGGCACAAAGTGATAAAGTAAAAAATCTGAAAATGGACAAAAAAATGCCGCAAACCATGTTTTTGGTGATCATACAAAATGTTCGTCATACTATTGCAAGTCGGAGAAGTATACTAATGATCCAAATTTAGTAAGCGATCTTCAAGATTGTGGAACAGGACTGATATTCAACAATTATTGTCGTCTCTAATAGCAAATGCAGAAAGTCTTATTATTAACGTGACAAATAACACTGTGGAGCAATTCAACAACGTTATAGCCAAATTTATAGGCGGAAAAAGAGCAAATTTTACAAAAATGGGATAACTTCAGCAGTTGAGCTTCTTGAGCAGTAACTTCGTGGAATAGTGAAATGACAACCCATTCACGAATACAAAAAAAATCCAAGGCCACAGTCCTGGCAACTACACGAAGCATTTTATTGAAAGAAAACGACGTTCGAAGGAGACAATACAGAGGTGTCGAAAAATAAAACTAAGGTATTACGAAAACACGACAGAAAAGAGAAAAAAAGTTGCAGGGCCTGATGAAAATTATGGTCAATTGGAATTAGATCCAGATATGCCAGCTGAATTATTTGAAACGATAAAGAGGAATTTTTCAAAGAATTATCTCCATCGAATAAGGATGAACTCGAAAGGAATACGGTGGGCCAAAGCAATAATAATTTGTGGACAATTGAAAGGCGTAAGCGGCTTACAGCTTCTAACTTTGGACAAAAATATGTAAGCTACGGCCAAAAACTTCAGTTGCGAGAGTATTAAACTCGCTACTGTACTCGCCATTTAAAGGAAATATGGCCACAAATTATGGGAAAGAAAATGAAAACCAAGCAATTGAGCAATTTACAAAAGAAACAAAATTAGAGGTATTCGCCTGTGGACTATTTATCGATGAAAACAAAAACTTTTTAGCGGCAAGTCCGGATGGCCTTTTTGGCAAGGATTCTATAATTGAAGTGAAATGCCCATATAGTATAGTAAATATGTCACCAGAAGAAGGATTTGAACAAAAAAAATTGATAACTGTAAAATTGAAGACAATGCTTCAACATTAAAACGGAATCACAATTACTTCTACCAAGTACAAGGCCAGTTACACATTACTCGTCGTAAATACTGTTATTTTGTCGTGTGGAGTCCTAAAGGTTTGCCGTATGAAAAAATTGAAAGGGACGATTCAATCTGGCAAAAAATTGAACCACTGTTAGAAAAACTTCTACCACCAATGCCTTTTACCAGAAACAATTGACGGTCGCATATCATATTAGAAAGATCTAAATCATAAATTGTTTAAAATTCATTGTATAGTGGTAAAAAATTTTGTACAATAAAGTGTTTACAAACAAAAAATTTCAATTAATCACTGAAGGCAATGTAAGCGACTCTCAACTAAAAATTTGAAACAGATTTTTTTTAAAAACATAAACCTCACATTGGAGGCACCGAGGAAAAATAATCGCTCAGGGACTTTGTTGGAGAAGTTGTTGGACATCATTGGAGAAGCTGTGTGGAGGGTATTTTTAGGATAAGGAAGGAAAGGAAGTTTTGGGTAGGGAAAAGGTAGGTAAAAGTATGAAATGATGGTGGAGAGTCCAGCTGTAGAGATCAAAAGATCTTCCTCTTCCAGTTTCTCCCAATCCGGCCCGCCACGCAGTAAGTGGACAAAATTATCCGCCACCAAAACCCATGCAGACCTCATCCGTGAACCCGGGAACCCAGGCTCTGTCACCAAACATAGAGGACCACTTGCGGTGACCAAGTGGCGGGGGTGTTGGTTATCCAATAAATGGTTCCCGGGGCGATGGTACCTAAAACGCCTCCCAAATTGAAAATTTATTATAGTACTTGACATAAAAAAATTTAATTTTGCACAATTTTAGTATGAAAGCTCGGTCAGTATTGGTATACCGCGATGAGTCACTAAACAGAAAAAAAACGAATAAAAAATATCGATTACTCGGGCAAGGACAACACTAGTCTACCGATAAAATTCTTTACATCACTACTTCGCATTATATGTATGTATTTGTCAAAACCCACGTTCCCCGGCCCCCCTCAGGAGAAATGAGCGAAAGGGACACCTGCACGTCGGGCCGAAAATACCTAAATAAAATCTTCGAAATCGATGTTTTGTATTCCCCATTTTTCTTCTCCAAAACTGGACGGATTTAAAAAATTTTTTTCACTAACTAATTAAAAGAAAATATTCTATGTCGGTACGTTTTGCTTTTTTTCAAAATACATTGTTTAGTTTGTATACTGAACGTTTTTTGACGGCGTTTAAATTAGGCAATTTTATTCATTTTTGGAAGGTCGTAACTTCTATGAGAAGTAAATTATCAAAAAAAACAAAACGTACCGACACGCTAGTGGTCAATATCTATATTATGTAAAAAAAAATTTTGCTCTAGGGTCAAAATCCAGAGAGATAAACGGGGAATACGTTTGTATAGAAAAGCGCAGCTAGTATTTCCTCTTAAGCGCTGAATGAATAAGTGAATTACCGAGTCGATGTTCCCATACACAGGCACTATATGAGACTTGTGCCACATATACGCATCTGTATAATAGACGGAGCGCAGGGAAACGTAAACCCCATTCAGCAGTTGAGATTCTTCTCAGTTTTAAGAAGAGAGCCTGGGCCTTACTAGAAACGCTTTTAACGTGAGTAAACGTTAACGTTTTAACGTTAGTAAGATACTATCAGTATCGCCCTGGTGTAAGACCACTATTCAGAATTGAAACGTTGCTTGAAATGGCGTTAGCCATGTTTGTTGACCAGATCTGAATAGCCAGGTACTTCCCCACCTTTCCCATCTCCTCCCCCTTCCCACAACCTTCAGCTTCACAACATACCCCAATTGGGGAAGCCAGACGGGAGCAACTGAGACTATTGTGAGGAATTACCATAAAAAATAAAAAATAAAAATCGTTGGCGATCTGCAGTCGTGCTAGGAAACGATGAGAAGTTACCGAAAGTTATCCTATCAATCCTTATCGATCCTATGCTAGGGGGCCTGGTTCAGTTGTATAACATCCTAAATAGAATGAAAAAAATTACAGTGTTTATTTAAATGCTACTTAACTCAGACGTCGAATTCTTATTTTAAGACAAAGTGAAAGTCTTAGTCAAAGTCTTATTCAATATTTTGACGATAGTTGCTTAAGCCTACTAATTATAATGTTTTTTTTGCTTCCTCTATCATTCGTATTAACTACATACATACCATCATTTTGAACGCTTATAACGGAAATTTCGCCTTTCCTGGCAGATCGGCATCATTCCTTTCATCCAGTCATATGTATACTTAGTTATTTATGAACTTGAAACTAAAATTATCAATATCAATCATACTTCTCCCACATCAATTCAAAATACAACTATTTCACATTGACACTATTACCAATGTGTAGATTCGAAAATAATACAAAGCCGATGCAAGCGTGATGAACAAGGTTTGAGAATTTTCGAACATTTACAGCGGATGGACAGAGAAAGCAGGGTGAGAATATTATGACGAACAAGAGACACAAAATGCCTCATCCAGGCATGCCACAAGATGAATATTAGATGGGTCGCCACAGAAGGGTATGAAAATGAGTGAAGCGAGAAGCGGTGATATTCCACGATGGTTAGTTAGTTAATTTTGTTCCTAAATGGATTTAATTATAGAACAAAAGTTTTAGGTTTTCAAATATGGTAAATGAACGCAGATACCTTATCATGGAAGCTTTACGTCAAATAAGCTTAAACTTTATTGATAAATTACGTAAACTAGATTCGCTGTATAATTTACGCATTAAAGTATCGGCCTGGTTTATAGAAATCAATTGTGAACTTAAATAAATAAGCTAATAAATCACCCCGTCCGTCCGACTGAAACATCAAAGCCTTATTTTTTCAAGTTTCCCAGGCGCCAGCTTTCGTGAAACTCAAAACAAACTCGGAAAACATCCACCAATCACCATAAATTGAATGACTGAATATTTTACGTGGCTTCGATAATATATTGTATATGCATAAAGTACGTAATGAAAAACATAAATAGCGTGACTGAAAAACCGCCATCGACCTAATGCAAAGCTCGGTGACAAGCTCTGAATGGAGAATTCGAACCACAAAGAAGTTTACAGAAAAAAAACGTCTCGATCAAATTTGTAAAATGGATAACGATTCAATGAAAGATGATATCAAACTTTAACTAACTGCAGTCATTACATAATATTCATCCATAATGCGGTAAAAATAGATAAAATTAAAGAAGTTTTATTTTTATTTCAATAATCAATGATCGTTTAGTCATAATTTTGTAAATATTATGTAGTTCATTTTATTGTAATATTGCGCTGTCGTGCAGAAAGAAATTTTGTTTTTTTAAACACTATTGCGTAAGTATCATGATATATATCAGAGGTATGAGTATATTTTTCGGTAGTTTGCGTGGAGAGATTGTGTATGTAAATGATTTTAAGGTAAAAATAAAGTGATTGAAATAATGAAGTGTCTTTTTTTTACTTTTTTAGAAAGTTTAGGCGATTCTAGGAAAAAATATGTAATGTTAGCACAAAAAACACCGTCACGTACTATTTTGTAACAAATTATATACTTGACGACCTCCGTGGCAGACGATAAGCCGTAACCTACGAAGTGGGCAAAATATAATGGGCATTAATCATAACTAGAATTTAAAAACCCACTCCACAGGTATTCTGTGCTAGGCCCTACGGGCGGCCTTTTTTTTTTTTCTTTTCTTTATTCATCATATAATTTTTTATACAGTTTTTACAGGTGATTCGACTACCACGCTAGGCACATGCCCGTATTATGGTAGTCGGATTATGAATATATAATTATATAAATGCAAGAATTGTTATTGGTTAATATATAGTTTAGTTAGGTACAATGCTTTGTATAACAACGACTGCTTTAAGTGGTTTCTTAATTAAGTAGATAATATTTATATAATAATAAACATATAAATAAACTATTCTTATTGTAGGCTGCTGTTTCGCTTACATAAAATAGGTGCATAAATACATGTTAAGTAGATAAATAAATAATGACTCTACTTGTGGAGATGTTGAAAATAAGTCATCCATCCATTATTATGATAATTATCAAAGGATTTTTTTTAAAGGCCTTTGGTTGACCATTTTATAAATCCGATAGAAACTGGTTCCAAAAATAGACGGTTCCTCGGATCCAGTGGCAGCTTGTCATCGGGACAGACAATGGCGTCATACATAATACATAGACGCTTGGTAAAAATCACAACGTGGTATTATTATTCACAACTACCAGTTTCAATAATAATCACACCATCCATCTCTCCATACCCGGAGAGATTCGCGAAAGTACGAAACCAATAGTATTTACGCCTGCCAGCCGACGTTCCTCACGCTAGCTGATAAGTAAGTGGCGCCCTTTGGTATTGCTTTTATTCAGTTCTATTAGGAAAGTAGATTTGTAACAAACTCCACGTACGAAAACGTCTTTGCGTAAGGCGCGGCGTCAGAATTGTACTCGTAGTCGGATTTTCAACCGTACAGACGTTAGCATGATAATGTCAATTTTATTTGCTTCAATTTTTCTGTATTCCTCTCATTGTTAATTACATAAGTTGAGGATTTTTCGCCGATCATGCCAGGCACATGTCGTGGTGGTCGATTTTATATACAGAACATTTAAATGTGAATTGTAAAAGAATACAACGGAATATAATAGTATATGAAATAATATAAAATAATAAAAAATAATATTAATGAAAGAAAGTAAATAATCTCAAAATCATCTTAGCGAGTGAACAACTTCCATGTAATATTGAATTTAAAGGTTGGTTGAAATTTGGTTGCTTCAACACTATTCATTGACCACATTTTTGAAAATCCAACGACTTTTCAACCTTATCCTTTCTCTCTCTTATTTTCTAAACAACATTTCTCGAAAGGAAATATCATAGTTCCACCGGCGTCAGTTGGAACATTTGTGCAGTGTCATAATATACAAAAAAACAAGAAAACCATATTTCTCTTGTCGTTTCTAGTTTATTCAACTGACCCACATGTATGTCATACATTGTAAAGTGCAGGTTCGTTTAAGGCCACTGTTTTATGTAGAATCTAGACCACTAATGGCGTTATTCAATCATTGAAAAACATGGAAATTAACTTCTAACTACCAATCAAACGATATTATTCTAAATGACAATTCAAACAATGTCAACTGACATCAAATACAAGCGTCCCCACAAAACTTCCCTAGCCGAAGCCATCGAATGATAATTGGAAACTAAATCGCTGGAAATGCATCGTATTAAAAGCGAATCCGAACAATTTTCCGGAGTAATAAATTAATATTATCAATGCAGGGATCACGATATTGTTGGGGACTTTTCCGGGACACGCAATCCCGGCCCTAACTAAAGGGAGCAGGTTAGAAACCCGAAATTACGAACTATCCCTCTTCTACCCCCGTAACCGGCATCTCGGACAAGGTACGGCACAAATCAATAACCCCACTTTTTGTGACTCAATAAAAAAAGGATAAACTTGACTAATACTTTTTTACGACAAAAATAAGACCACAAATTACATTTTTACATTCGAATTTAATATAAAAACTGAAAGAAAGGCATCTTTTTGACCGAATTGATAGAAAAAAGCTGTGGAAGGTGTTATCCATGTAGGTATGGAGTGAACACGAACCTTTTATAGGCAATCACATCTCTTTTCTCGTACGTGGTAAGCGTTGCACGTGTCAGAGTAAACGGTGATTTTATGGAGTGGTTTGATATCACAAAAAGTGTTAAACAAGGCTTCGTTATGTTACCGCGCCTATTCACCATAAACAAGGATAAATGCAATAACTGAGAGGTAAAGGTGTGAATTTTTAAATCTTAAAGTATATCGTCTGTTGAGTGCTTAGCTTATGTTGTGGGGCTTATTTCTAATGGTGTGAGAGATTTGTAGAGTCTCGGGATATAAAAACACTGCGAGAGGTGAATTTTTGTAACAATCAGATGTTCGTGAAAGCCGAGAAGGCTGATTGACATTTAACAACGAAGGAAGGTTAATTGCAGGAAATCCAATTAATCGAAGAGTGACCGCAACAGCAGCCAATGAAAATGTATCCAAGTTGGCCGAATAAAGCAAGGCTACAGTCAACAACAGAGTTTTAACATCAATACAATTGGATTCAAAAGAGGTATGGTAAAAAAGGATTAGGGTAGTAGACTGAATGCGCTGGATTTTGATTGAGATCCATCGTGCAGTATGCAGATATGAATTAGAAGATTCGAAAAGATTAACATTATGAAAGGAAAACTTCAGTGGTTCGGGCATGAAGAGCGAGGGGAAAAGTGATTGAGGAATATATGCCGCATTAGTGTGTGGAAGAGGAAGGCAGTTACATCCTAGAAAGACATGGCATGAGAAAACCCTTTAATAACAATATTATATTAATTATTATAAGCAATAATTGTCAGCCTGAAACACTCATTTACATTGAAAAATCTTCCGAGAAAAGATACTTGCCGCCAACTGGACTTGAACCCGTGTCCTTCTGATTGCCGGTCGGATGCTCTGACCACTGAGCTATGGCGGCTTACCAAATACCCGCCAAATAATTCAATATATACTAGTGTTTCATTCAACAATTACTGCTTATTATATTTTTTCCACCTGAAAACTAGCTCAGTGGTCAGAGAATCCGACCGGCAATCAGAAGGACACGGGTTCAAGTCCCGTTGGCGGCAAGTGTCTTTTCTCGGAAGATTTTTCAATGTAAATGAGTGTTTCAGGCTGACAATTATTGCTTATAATAATTGTTACCCTTTGTGCTATGCATAAAAATCTTGTCTAAAACGTTAGTTTATAAAAATTAAAAAATAATAATATTATATTACGTGAATGTGAATAAGCAGAAAGGAGTCTGCGCCAAGACAGAGTTATGAAATCGCGTGATGGTTAATAAGTTAGTTAAATAACATTCTCGTTTTTTAATTCTTGGATTATATTTTCCACGTTAAAAACAAGACGTTGAATTACCCAGCACCCGCATGCGGTCTGGTTACGCAACTAACTGCGACAGCGTCGCCGGCTTTGCTGAGAAAATAGAAAAAACGCACGGATAAAACTGAGAGTCAGATAATTCTTTAAACAATACCACTTAAAAGAATTTAAAACATTCCACCGGATAGTGATTTCGCAAAAATTCTACACACAGAATGTTTCCTTAGATAAATATCGAATGTTTCTAGTGAAACAAGAACAAATGCAAACCTCGCCAAGATCCAAGATAATACAAACTACGCAAGAAAAGTGCATAAAATGAAATAGAAATCGACGGCGGCTGTCTTTTTAACCCACTGTTTGTATTGCTACGAATATATTTACATTATCTTGTCACATGAGCGTTAAGTGATATTTGGAATATTTGTCACAAAGCCAAATATATTGACAAATAAAAATTCTCGGCTCGTCACATTTTCAAAACCACTGCACAATGTTCACGAATTTATTCAAATAGGCCTTGTATTTCTTCTTATTAAATCAACCTATTTACACCTTCACATTTCACATAGGTTCTATTCTAGAAAATCCGTGTAAGTTTACATTCAGAAGGTAATTCACCTATCTATATCTAATACTACCGGGAAGAAGAAACCTTCATACATCGTAAATGTAGTTTCTAAATCCTTGAAATGTGGGTGGTGGGTATGCTGACCAAAATGGTTAAATCGGCAGCTTGAAGATCCAAGAAAACACGAACCCGGACAACATGTCATGAATGTTTGAAATACTAGGAAAAACTACCTTTAAGAACACGACCAGAATATTTTCCATCTAGCGTAAAGTACCCTACAATGTCCCTAACGGAATAAAAAGAACATCACTATTCTTGATTCGCCCATATTTTCAGCCTCATAAAAACTTTCCGACATTATGTTGCGTATGGTACTACCGCTGAGAGCTCCGTTATAACGTCTTCTTCTATATCGTTTATGAGAAAGAGGGAAAAGTTAAAACGAAGCTATCAGCTGTACGTCTACGTGCTTGTAGGGCCTATTCTCCAGCTTATATAAATATATTAAAAAAGATAAGGTCACTCAACCCGCTTGTCATTCACCCTCCAAAGAATAAATCGCATGGGATTACTTTCAACTTTTTTAGGTTTTCAATTAAAAGATTATCTCGGTTGCCAGGCCGGCTAAAGTAATTAGACAGTAATAAAGTAGTCTGAAGGATCTATCCACTGATAATAATGTAAAATCAGTGTAAAAAGAATTGAGCATTTGAAAGATAAGTTTTTTTAGGGGGTATTCTAGTCTAGAAGCCCAAATTTTGGGCGTTTTTTTAACGGTCGATAAAAAAAACATTCATATTTTAGCCATACATTTTTCATAGTATATCTATATAAATAAAAATAAATCGCCGAAATGCAATGCAATGAATTGGATAATTCTTTTTTTTGTGTTCGTTATTGTCAGTACAAGATTTGTGTAAAACTACTGGTGAGCTCTGGCATTATGAAATTTGTATAAAAATTGCAATATGTGGCACGCGAACTGTTCGAAAACTGAATATACCGGGAATGAATGTATGGGATGCGGGAGGGAGGAAGGGGGAGGGAAACTCAGGTAAGGGGGAGGGGAACCTATGAGGGAGAGGGGAACTCGGGAGGGGGGTTCGCGGGACGGGTGTAGGGGGGAGTGGAGCGGGAGAGGGAAGGGGGAGCAGTCGGAGTGGGAACGCAAGAGGAAAAGGGGACGCGGGAGAGGAATGGGAGGCGGAAGGGGAACAGGACGAATGGTAAAGGACACGCAGGGAGAAACAATTTATTTATTAAATGGCATAGCACCTCATGCCGGGAACTAGCTAGTTTATTTATATTTTAAGATTTCACAAAAAAATATTGTATATATTTCACGAAGTTATACGATGTTGAAGTAGAGGGGGGGAAAAAGAGCGTGTCCATCTTGTCACGATTCCAACCCTTCTGGTCGTATGAAAAATAAAAAAAGGTAGATACTTTATATGTACAAATGTCATTATGGTAGGAATCAAGAAAAATGAGAAAAAAATCTCGCAAAATGGCGGCAATTAAAAAAAAGAAGATTTTTTCTGTTATTTTTTAATTTTCCGAATTTTTTAAAATAGTTAACAAATTGTTTTTATTTTTTTGTTGGTTCTTACCATAGAGGGAAATATAAAGAAAATTCATGACAAATTTCGAGAAAATCGGTCAATTAGAACTTGAGATTTCGTGTAACACATTTCGAAAACAGTAGTTTTGAGAAAAACGCGGTTAAAGTTTTGCTCTATTTAGATTCTAGTTAGATTTCGTATAAACCGGTCTAACTAAATTGACTATAACTTTCAAAATAATTCGAATTTTGAAAAATCCTTTAAAGGAGATATTCTTGAATATCTCAACCAGCGAAAATATCCAGAAAAAAATTCTAGACTAGAGTAACCCCTTTAGCATCCAATTAATTATCTTCTTTGATCGACTCTGGGGGACAATACGCTTGATTAAGAACCTTGTTATTAATTATTTAACCCAAATCCCAACTCCCTTGGGTCATTATCACTTTGGAGGATGCTTTTAGACTGAATAACGACGGCATTCAAAAAAAGGGGAAGAGTAACGATTAAAAATGATTGACTGTTCAGATCTAATATGTAATAAGTAAAGCAAAGGTGTTTCAGAGAATTCGAACACAATTGATCAAATTTCAAAGTAAAAACTCAGGTTCTGTGAATGTTCTATTCACATCTGCCTTGATGATAGAAACTATAACGCTGTCCTGAACTTTGGCGTTGACGTTAAAGAAGGTGGTAGCGCAGCCCACGGCAGTATAAACAAAGACAGAATACCACAAAAATGATTTTTTGGCCATTGGTGAAAACATAAAATCATATCCACGTTCTATTTAAGTTTTGTTATTTCGTCTTGGCCCGTTTGTTTAACAGTACTTAGACAACAACATAGCTTGAATAGGACTTTTACAGAACTTGAATATGAAATTTGATGAATTGTTCCAATTCTTTAATACAACCCTTTCTGGGATAGTGGGGCAATCTTCCACTCTGGATATAAGAGTTAATCAAACTAACATGTGTAATAAAGTGTTTAACTTATCACTTATTTAAAGATATCAGCGAATAATTTTTTTTTTTTTTTTTGATTTAGGGCGTACTGTTTTTTGTAATAATTACAAAAAAGCATTTTAATACAATATTATAAAGAATTCTTTTTCTGGTGTTTGAAAAAGTTCCGCGATCGCGTGATGGCAAATTCGTGGAGCTTTTGTCGGGTAGAAAATAAACAGACGAAATGCATCAACCAACAGTTACCTGCCGCGGGGAAATGATGGTAAGTAATGCGTTTCTGCATTTAACAAGCCAAATAATGAAAGCTCAAATATTTCAAGTTTCGTTCCCAGGACAATCGAGTGGCGTGTTGTTTCAGGGGTGGGACTTATTATGGAGATTGGCACTAGACACAGACAACCCCTTAGATGTATGGAAATTTGATTAAAAAACTGACATGAACGTCATTAAAATATTTTTTTTAACATTTTAGCACTCAAAGATATCACAACATGGGAATTTAGGGTGTGGTTTTATTGTTAATAAACCTAATCGGTATGGAAAAATGTTTGTTTCAAACTTTGAATATTGCAAAAATAATTATTACTGAGAATTATTGAATGTTCTTTTTGTGGAAATGAGAATGTTTTTAGCCAATTACGAATCTAGCGCTCCTTAATTTCTGCTGTTGTTTTACTTACACGTTTTACGCATGTATTTATTATTATGTCTAAGTTATATACACATATATTTTAGTGATTTTTTGTTACATTTATATGATATTTACAGATAATAAAAAATGTTTTTGTATAAACGGTAAGAAAAAACCATTATTCAGAGAAAAACTTAATTAAGAAAGAAAACAAAAAACCACCTAGGAAACGCAGTACATGAATATACTTGGTGGAAAAAGTTGAGTTAAAATTTACTTGTGAAATATAAGTTGTATTAATAAAAATTATTATTATTGAAAATGAAAACAATATTAAAAAATCTAAACGAAAGCGGAAACACTACAAGACATAGAAATTTTTTTAAAAATCGAGAGCAGTTTACACGCGGTGGAAACGAAACACTCTCAACCAATACTTAAAAAGGGAGGTCATAATCAAAGCAACCAATTAGCGCAGACCTAGCGTAATTTTCGTTTCATATCTCAACCAATAGGAGCCTTTAAAAGTGACATCATAATCAAAGCTGCCGATGAGCGCAGTTGATGCGTCGCAGGTGCAGTAATCGGAATTTCGGTTTCATCCTAAATCCAAATCACAGCGGGGCTATAGAAGTCTCACTTCAAAAGGTAACGGTC
Organism: Limnephilus marmoratus; assembly: GCA_917880885.1. Taxonomy (NCBI): domain Eukaryota; kingdom Metazoa; phylum Arthropoda; class Insecta; order Trichoptera; family Limnephilidae; genus Limnephilus; species Limnephilus marmoratus. The sequence goes on along the minus strand of OU862909.1, from coordinate 39,886,158 downwards.
GCAACTGGAAATCTCACCTGTTGAAATGAATTGGAATTGAACCAATCGAACCAAATTCTAAGTTGCGGCCGTTCTGTTCTGTTTGTGTTTCGTGTGTCTTGTTCTGTTTCGTGTTTGGTTAAGATTTATTAGAGTTGTTTTCTTCTTCAGTGAGTACTATTACATGAGTATAACCTTTAAAAATTATTAAAAAAGTTACTCCAATAAAATAATACATATAGGTATATTATTTTATTTAAATACATATTCATAGGTACATATTTATATTATTTTTACAAATCTTTGGCGATTTTGTACAGGTCATTTAAGGGAGAGAAAGGAGTGAAACTGGATCGTACAACAGACCGTATTTGGCAAATATCAAAAATGCACAGGAGTTGTTTGCTTTTCTCGTATTGTGTAAATATAAAATATTGATCGAACGTGTTACATGATTATTGATTCAATAATCATTATCGTCAGTAAAAGAATCACTACGTCCTTGATTTTCTTTTGTAAACTTTAAAAGGCTTCTCACGTAAATACGTTTTTAAATGTTAAAGGTTCTAACGCAGTGCGAATATTATTTCAAGTTCACGTAAATGGTCATTTGAATGGCTTCGAATCAGCAATACTTATCTAGAATATGCCATTTGGCGGACATATAATATATAGCGATAATGTTATAGGCTTTCTATTCGGCAATGCGTGGGTAACGTAATTTGGTTAAGTAAGCCGATGTAATTTATATTGTTTCGTTCTGATTATAATGTTTAACAACAGAACATTTATTAATTTTATTTATACCCAGCTGATCACTGCTCAGTCCGTTCAAATTACAAGTACGCAATCTTTTTCAATTTATAAATTCACTCGCTTGTAAGTTGTGGAAAACACGGGAAACCATTTTTTAGAAAAAGTTCATTTGAAGAGGAAAGTTCAATCCTAAGTCAAACCAAAAATGTTTTAAAAGACATTTGAAAATACAGTTTTAAGCAAAATGTTTTTTAACGTTGAATTTTTTACTTAACTTTTAGAGGCCATAACGAATAAAAATAAATTTTCGTTTTACATTTGATGTTCATTTTACAATACTGAATTTCAAAACTAAAATAACGACGGTTTAGATAAATTTCAAAGATATTTCTTTGGTCCCTCTCAATGGAATGAAGAAACAAACGGATAAATATAAAAAATAAAAACTGGATTGTGATCTCAAAAATAGAAAAAATCCAAAAATATTTGAAGAAAGCTACGGTTCATACCGATATCCAGAGCTCAACACAAGAGAGTTTATGTAGAAGAAGGTAGATATAAAAAAGAGAAGATGGATAGAAGGAGAAAAGGAGAGAAGGCGAGAAGGAGAGAAGGAGAGAAGGAGAGAAGGAGAGAAGGAGAGAAGGAGAGAAGGAGAGAAGGAGAGAAGGAGAGAAGGAGAGAAGGAGAGAAGGAGAGAAGGAGAGAAGGAGAGAAGGAGAGAAGGAGAGAAGGAGAGAAGGAGAGAAGGAGAGAAGGAGAGAAGGAGAGAAGGAGAGAAGGAGAGAAGGAGAGAAGGAGAGAAGGAGAGAAGGAGAGAAGGAGAGAAGGAGAGAAGGAGAGAAGGAGAGAAGGAGAGAAGGAGAGAAGGAGAGAAGGAGAGAAGGAGAGAAGGAGAGAAGGAGAGAAAGAGAGAAGGAGAGAAGGAGAGAAGGAGAGAAGGAGAGAAGGAGAGAAGGAGAGAAGGAGAGAAGGAGAGAAGGAGAGAAGGAGAGAAGGAGAGAAGGAGAGAAGGAGAGAAGGAGAGAAGGAGAGAAGGAGAGAAGGAGAGAAGGAGAGAAGGAGAGAAGGAGAGAAGGAGAGAAGGAGAGAAGGAGAGAAGGAGAGAAGGAGAGAAGGAGAGAAGGAGAGAAGGAGAGAAGGAGAGAAGAAGAGAAGGTGAGAAGGTAAGAAGGAGAGAAGGAAAGAAGTAAAGAAGGAAAGAAGTATTAATAAAGTAGGTACATTAGTAAGTTACCTCATCAACTCGAAACTGATGCAGAGATGATTCCTGAAGTAGAAGTAGTCCAGCATGTGAATGACGTTGTGCTGTCCGTCCTTGTCCTTGGTCCTGAGATGGTCAAGGATGCGCACCTCGATGAGAGCCTGGTGATGGAAGCGCTTCTTGTTGCGGATGATCTTGATGGCAACGTGCTGGTTGGTGCGGTGGTCCAGCGCCCTGATCACCTGCCCGAAGCTGCCCTTGCCGATCACCTCCAGGATCTCGTAGCGGTAGCAGATGTGGTCGTGGGCAACCTGGACACCAAATTAAATATATATTTTACTTATGTATTCTTTTATCTATAACCACCAATAATATAAATAATTTCAAAAATAAAAATTATACCATTCATAATGGGGCTTAATGCTAAGAGTACCAAGTCAAATATTTGTAAATATGTAGCTCAGAATGGACATTTTTTATCGATTTCTTGGCTTAAAAAATGCTGTAACAATATTTTGACTACCACATTGATAGATCACAATTTAATTAATCTTGAGCATCTGTCGTAGATGATCATACCTCTAGCATTAAAACAAGGGAAGTGTTAAAGTTCTTTCTGATACCTAACATCAAATTACTGAATTTTGACCTTCTTGTATTAGTGTTTCTGTGCGAGCTTGATTTTAAAAGTCTACCATTTTATTCCGAGATTGATGAAATTTTGCATACTTGACCTTTAAAACAGGAGGAAGATCGACATGATATTACAAAAAAACTATCCTCACCGCTAATTCCCTCCCCCCTCTAAATGCTGGATTTTGGTACTTTTTGACGAAATTTTGCACACTTGATATTCAAAATGACAGAAAAATTACTGTCTGCATTTGATTTCCAAAATCTCTGCACAGAGCCCGGTCAACACCGAGGACTTCAGATAATTCTCATATAAATTGTTTAATCCATACTAATATTATAAATGCGAAAGGGCGTGTATTTGTTTGTTACACTTTCACGCCTAAACCACTAAACCGATTTTAAAAATTCTTTCACAGACAGAAAGCTACATTATCAGCGAGTAACATAGGCTGTATATAGTGGTAAGCTCTGGCGTTATGAAATTTGTATAAATGAAAATGTGTGTATTTCATATATTTTAGCGACAGGGAGGGAAGGCGGGGGGAAGGTCGAGGGCGGGGGAAGGCGGGGAAGGTGAAAGGGAACGGGGACGCAGGGAAAAGGACATGCAGGGAGAATCAATTTATTTCTTTGAATGGCATTGCAATGCACGCCGGGTACCAGCTAGTCCAAAATATTGTAAGAAATTAGGTTTAACATTTTTATAAAATTTAGAAAGATTTGCAAACGGCAGTGAAGATCGAGTATAGTACCTACGTGGAGAGATATATCATGATTCAATTTAATTTCCTTTTAGAATCTCTCTTCGCTGACGTAAACATATCTTTGAAATTGCATTTTTATAGTTCTCTGCATCTATAAAGTTCTTCGAGGTTTCAGAAAATCCGCGATTTACGCTCATTCCGCGACACTATTCATGATATTCTAAGAAAAAAATCAGAGTGTGCAATAACACGCGATAAAAGTGAAACCCTCAGAAAACTAAAGTAGACAAGAGTGAAAGGGCTACGAAGCACCGCACAAAGAGGAGACCGATTATACAATCTCATTCTCTCACAGGCTAAATCCTATAGATGTATGTGTTTGTCTCTTTTTGGTGTTACTGATTAATGTCACAAAATCATGGGAAAATATTGGAAATAATAAAATAAATGAAAAATGTGCAATTCATACGCAGTAGAAACTATAGTAGACAAGAGTGGGGAGACTACGAAGCACCGCACAAAGAGGAGACCGATTATATTACTATCTCATTCTCTCTTAGATCAAGTCTTATGGATGTATGTGTTTGTCTCTTTTTAGTGTAGCCTTTTTGGTTTCATCGAGTTTTAAATCTCAAAGGTGCTAAACAAGTTTTAAAGAAAATGTGCTATTTTTTTATTTGGGCTTACCTTTACGTTTATTTACTAAGCCCCTGATGTTTCGCAGAAATTCATTTATACGATGGTCATCAAATAATGGCTGTTCCGCTCGCCATTAAATTTTAATGAACTGACAAGCTTAGTAACATGATGTTTTCCTCTTCTGCTGATCGCAATTTGTTCAAAAGCTGAAACGGACTTAAAATCGGCATTATCCGAAACCTTTCTTTCAAATGTCAAAATACAAAATAGGGCTAAATGGCTATGTGATGACAATTTTTCATTTGAATTTCTGCGAAACGACTGGGTCTAAGCTAAAATAATGGATAAAGGTAGAATCACGATAGTTCAGATTTCCACGAAATCTGGAAAGTTGGGGATATTTTCATACAAAATTTTGAAATCCAGCCGCCAGTAAAAAAAAGTTGTCCAATCTTATTACGAGTATCTTGTCCGTATTAATAAAACAGAATCATTTTTCCTCTTTTTTATGCTTAAACTTTTCGTGGTTTTTTTATCATTGAAGAAGATAATTCAATAATCTAAAACGAAAATATGAAAGAGAAAAATAAAAACATGATGGTCGCAACTGAGAAAGTAGTAAACAATAATTGTTAATTCTAAAATTTAAAATACGAAATTAACAAATATGACGGTCAAGTAAGAGGTGGCAGTAGCCGAATTGGTAAGACGTTTGTCCCGGTAAGACGAGAGGTTCTGAGTTCGTGTCTTTTTATTTTTCTGTGTCTTGTTCTCTTTCGTTTTTTCGTTTTAGATTATTAGTATTATGATATATTACATTGGTGGAAATAACCTTCAAAAGTTATAAAAAAAGAGTTGTTCCAATAAAAACTGAATCTTCATGGTTTTGCTTGAAATGTATAATTATATTAATTTTGGAGGAGGATGTGGGTACCGCCGCCCCGGGAACCATTTATTGAATAACCAACACCTCTTCCATTGGTCACCCCCAGTGGTTCCCTACGTTCGGTGACTTAGCAGGTGTGCCCGGGTTCATGGAGTGAGGTTTATCCGTTTCTTGGCGGCTCAGGCCGGATCAGAAGAGAATGGTTGAGGGAGTCCCTTTGACTTCTGGACACACTGACCCCCTGATTCCTACCCACCCCTAATATTTTCTTTCTTCCCAGAACTTCCTCTCCTTCCTATCTTAAAAAGACTCTCCACACAGCATCCCCAAAGATGACATAGGTCCTGAGGGGAATCATTTTCCTCAAAATGCGAGTTGTTCTAATAAAAAATGAATATTCGTGGTTTTGCCTGAAATCATCTCCATGAGGGACACCCTCATGGAGATGATTCTGTCACCCATTCCCTTGACGTCCGACAACCTAAGTACAAAAGATACTATTCATTTAAAACCATACATTTTTTGTTTTCTTGGACATCTTACTAATATTACAAACGCGAAAGTTTGTACGGATGTGTGTGTGTTTGTTACTCTTTCACGCAAAAACTACCGAATGGATTTTAATGAAACTTTACAATAATATAGCTCATACATCAGAATAACATATAGACTATAATTTATAAAGCTAGCTAGGAAGGGGACGCAGGAGAGTAACGGGGAGGCACGGGAAAGATGATTCAAGGAGAAACAATGTATTTCTTTGAATATGACATGCAACGCATGCCGGGAACCAACTAGTAGAGGAGATGTACCGAATATGGCATACGTTCCTAATATGAGATGGTGGTGTTTCTCAAAATTTAAGTAAGAACAGCCTCTGTAACCCAGCCTTCCCGATTACCCACCGACCGAACTTGAGAATGTCAGCACTCGTCCTGACGCCGACCACACCACACTCACCTGAGAGAGTTATTAAGTTTTTGTGACTCACCGATTATATATTTACGTAAGTTTCACTTAATTTTTTCTCAAAAATTAAGTGAAACTATAATATATATTGCAAGTATAGTTTGCAATTAATCTTTTTTTAAATACATCAAGAAAAACGATTCAATTCAATTCTATAAAAGTCTTACAAAGTTTCAAGTTTCCTCTTACGTAAAGTCAATTTCAATTTTTCAAAAAAGTAATATTCATCAATGTTTTTTCCCATGGAAACTTAGTACCCAGCATATTTTACGAGCATGTTTTTTTTTCACACGCATCTAATTTTCAAACTATTAAATCGAATTATTGCGAAATAAAAATTGCTTTTCTTCGCTAACGAGAGCTATATTGTGGAATTCTACTTGTAAGTATTAATGATGCGTCTTTAGTCAAGTAGTGTCCACTTCCTCTAATCATGAATCATGACGTCATGACGCAACCATGTTACGTATTAAGAGGAACCATCAATTATCTCTGATGATAAATTGGAAACGTCGACTGAAGTTCTTTCTTGCGTATCTTAAGAGGAAATCGTGAGGCGTTTTGTCCATACAAACGTATTCCCCAATTTCTTCAAACACTGGTTTGTCAAAATATATGATATTGACCACTAACGTGTCGGTACGTTTTTCTGTAAGAAGTAACTTATCAAAAATCGTTAAAATTGACTGGTTTGAACTCCATCAACAGGCGTTCAGTATACAAACTACACAATGTGTTTTTCAATATAACAAAACGTACATATATAGAGTATTTTCTTCTACTATAGTTGGTAAAAAAATATTAATAAATCGGTCCAGTTTTAGAGGAGAAAAATGGGGAATAAGAAACCTCGGTGTTGATTATTTTATGTAGATACTAGCTAGTACCCGGCATGCGTTGCTATGCCATTTAATAAAGATTTTTTCTCTCTGCGTGTCCTTTCCCATTCGTACCATTCGCCTTCCGCCTACCCTGCCTCTCCTGCGTCCCCTTTCCCTCCCACGTTTCCATTCCGCTTCCTCCACCTTCCCTTTACCCACTCCACTCCCCCCTTCTCCCGTCCCGCGAATCCCCTCTCGAGTTCTCATCCCCCCTCCCGGGTTTCCCTCCCTTCCTCCCGCGAACCCCCTATCCGAGTTCCCCATCCCCCTCCTCCCTCCAGCATTCCATGCATTCATTCCCGGTATATTCAGTTTTCAATCAGCTCGCGTGCCACCTATTGCAATATTTTTATACAAATTTCATAATGCCAGAGCTCACCAGTAGTTTTATACAAACCTTGTCCTGACAATAAAGAACACAAAAATAAAAGAATTATCCAATTTGGTGCAGTCGTTCGGAAGTTATGCGCGTACATACATTTAGACGATTCATTTTTATTTATATAGAAGAAGATAGATAGAAGATAGATAGAAGATAGAAGAAGATAGATAGATTATCAACCTGAGGTGCATTTGTTCCTTTCGCTTTGTATTCCGGGGAATAAGAGCGGCAGTGACCGCAATAGTTTGGTAAAATACCTATCGTTAAAATTTCTCGGCGACCGGGTGCCTTCTTAAAGTCAAAGCACTAAACCAATCTTGTATGCATAAATATACATAGATGCCTACATATTTAAAAAAAAAAAATTAACTAGCTCCAAACAGGAGGTCCTGAAAACAACAATTTCCCAGGGGGCCCATGTCATCTTTGCTTATGGGGATGCTGTGTGGAGGGTCTTTTTAAGGAAAGGGAGGAGAGGAAGTTCTGGGAAGAAAAAGGTACCAGGGGTGGATAACAATCTGGTGGTCAGTGTGTCAAGGGATGACATCAGTCTGCCAAGGAGTGTATGAATACATTCCTTCCACTGCGGTGCAATGCGATGGGTTAAGAGAGTCCTGGTGGAGAGGTCAATAGATTTCCCTCAACCAGTCTCTCTCGATCCGGTTCGCTATGCTATGGATGCATCCTCCCACCATCTGCGTGGCAGGCCAGATGGGGAGAGACTGGTTGAGTGAGACATTTTAACTAGTGACCGACTGAAGGTTCGGTTTCGGCAAAAAAATCTAGTTTCGGCATCAATTTCGGTTTCGGCAGAAAATCCGCTGAACCTTCGACCGCACCAAAACTTTACGTTCGTGATTATCGCGCGTCGCGTCGATCGGCTGACTTCGGGAGAGTTCGTGGCTCGTGTGTCACCCGCCATCATCAGCTGATTTTGCCGGCCAATCCGGCGTTATGTGTTGTGAGTTTATGTTTGTAATATAAATATATATTTTTTTTGTTTTATAGCAGTAATATCAAAAAATAAATAAATATTTTTTCACACACTTCAATTTTATTGTTTTGTTATCATTTAACACGTGTAAAAAAATGTTGTGATTGTAAACGCAATTGAAATTAAAATACTCGATTAATGAGGCCTTTCTTTATAATGAAAGTGTGAATATTGACATTTTTTTGTTCCAAGAAGTAGTTAAAATGTTTGTTAATTTTTATAATTTTTGATTGTTTTATATCAGTATCTAATATCAAAAAAATATATTTTTCACATACTTCAATTATAGTTTTTTTCTTTATTTCATTTAACACGTGTTAACTGTCTGTGTAAGTGTAAAAAATAAGCCAAATTTCAGTAAACTACTGATTTTTAACATGTCTAAAAAAGTTTCGGTTTTGGTTTCGGCCGAAACCGAGACATTTACCGAAGATTCAGTTTCGGTAGAAAGTCCTGTTTCGGTTGGACACTACTTTTAACCTCTCTAGCAAGACTCTCTCGGAACATCACCTTGCACCGCAAAGGGAGGATGAATTCATAAGTTCGTCCTGAAGACATTGACCTCCAGATACCTACTCACCCGTCATACTTTTTCCTTCCCAGAACTTCATATCCTTCCTTTCCTTAAAATACCCTCCGCACAGCGTCCCCCAAGATTACATAGGCCCTGAGGAGAATTATTTTCATCAGGGCCTCCTGTGTGTCGCTAATGTAAAAAAAATACACAGCAACCAGTCTACAAAAACCTTATTTAAGCTATGGTACAAGTTACGTAAACGTCTACTTATAACGTTATTAATTATTTCATTCACTGTCAATTTTATGCCATAGTGTCACAGAGCGGAACATCCAAATAACCCATAAAGTGCCGGCAGATAAAAACAAATCAACGATAAATATAGCATATCACTACACGGGCGAAACCAAAAACTATTTTGTAATTTTCTTTTACAATTAAAATTAATAAATATTGTTGAATAATATATATTTCATTACCGTAACGTCAACGCCAATATTGAACGTTCACCCAATGATAATAAATAATAACTGTTCGATAAAATCATTATATTTTTTGTTACCAAATCTGTCTCGGTGTTAATGACTTTACGATCGCGAATTCTTCCGGCATGCGTGGAAAAGTTGGTCATGGAAGTTATGCAACAGTGAAATCTATGGATTCTCTACTATATGTTACATGTATCGGGTGATAGCTCTTAACCCCCCAGGCCTCAAACATACTTTGTCAAAATATTTCCGCTTTACAATGGAATCTAAATTAATAAAATATTTCTAAACATATTAAAAAACTAAAAACTCTTTTTGAAAGGTGATAAAATACGCTTTTAATTTTAAAAATTGGCACAAACATGAATACAGTATAAAATTTTTGCATGCAAACAAAAAACGTTCTAAAAATGACAAACCTTACATTTTTTCTAATTCAAATTACTGATATACGAAAAAAAATTAAAGACGTGCATATTTTATTAGATAAATCTGTATATATAATAATCAAAATATGTTTGTTTATGGGTTTGCATGTATGGCCTATGCGTTGCTAAACCATTCATCCGATTGCGATAAAACTTTGGGGATTTTATGTGCGCATGCTCGCGATGGTTTCTGTATGCAATAGTGAGCTCTGGCATTATGAATGGGGGGGGAGGTGTAGGAGTGGGAACCCCCCTTACACCATGCGAGCGAACCGAGGGAAAAACTAGTGTATTATAAAGGTTATTGCCACCTGACTTTTTTGTCATTCCATGTAAAAATGATTAATTAAAAAAATTCCAAAATTTCATGATATTTTTTCAAATCGCGATCCGAAATTTTGGTTTCATGAAGGTGTATATTTTATTTATTTTGTGGTTAACTTTTAGATTTGAATATGTAGCGTGATGTTTTCCCTTTCCAACATCGTTCATATCATATTTCTCACTATGATAGTAAGGGCAGCACAACTATTTCCATGACACCTATATTGTTCCGAAAAGCGTAAAAATTTGCCTAATGGGTTAAATCTTCAGTGTGGTACATACGCCATACCAGTGATGCGGTCTTTTCTCACGCTCGATCGATAAGGTTACTTTTATTAACCGGAACATATCCAATACTCTGTGACCTAAAAATTTTTACACATAGAATTTTTCTATGTTGAACCACAAAGTGAGGTTTTAAAATGTTTTTGTAATTGCAACTGAGAATCCTCGTCGCCTCATCAAAACAAAACATAAGTGAAAGCGAACACAGCGCATTGATTGAGAGCTCTTTGAAATAATGTCACTTTCCGGAGTGGCACTTATTGGATGCAGATAAATTCACGAAAGAAAGGCAATGCGCAAAAAACGTATTTTAAAAAGTTTAATTCTTAAATACAGATTGTTAGCAAAAGAGGTTTTTTGACGTATTGTCTACATTCTGTGTTATGCAAGAGGATTTGAATATTGATATGAACATACAATGGAATAAGCTGAGGAACAAATCCCTAGCGATTGCATTGAAAGGCGTATTGATATCTTATACTGGGAAGCATGCATTAAATATCGAACATGCTCCATGATATTTGGAGTGCTAGAGAACCAACTAGAACTGGACGTTGCATTCTGATCTGATATCTTATTTATGTATGTAATATATATGCAGACGTCATAACATAAAATACAAAATCACCCCGTTTAATTACCCCGTTTCTCGAAAAGATAATAAACAACAAAAGGAAATTAGGTGTATTAACGCGTATTTATTGGATAACCAACACCTCTGCCGTAGGTCACCCTAAGTGACTAAGAACCCGGGATCTTGAAGTAAGGTTCGTCTAGGTCTTGGTTGCGAAACCGTTTCCTCACCTACTGCGTAGAGGTCCGGGTCGGGAGAAACTGCTTGAGGCAGACACAATCTAGACCCCTCCAACCGGACTCTCACGACCCATCGCCTTGCACCGCAGTGGGAGGGTGAATAAATACGTCTGTTACTCCTGGACAAATTGACCCCCAGATTACTACCCACCCCTCATGCCTTTATCCTTCCCATAACTTCCTCTCCTTCCTTTCCTTAATAAGACCCTCCACACAGCATACTCAAAGACGACATAGGCCCTGAGGGGTTTTTTCTTTATGGCCTCCTGTGGTAAAAAATATGTTAAACAAGAGTCCCAACAACACCCTTTTGTAGCCAGTGAAACTATATGAAATTATGGCATCCCCAAAGTGGGGTATGTTGTGAAGCTAAAGGTAGTAGGGAGGGGAAGGAGACGTGAAGAGGAAGGTGCGGAAGTTCCTGGCTATTCAGATCTGGTCAGATGTGGTCTTACACCTGGGCGATACTTTCTCCAGTTTGAAAGATTGCATTGCGATGAAAATAAAAACAAATGATTTATTGATGAACTTTTAAATTAATGTTGTATTTATTTAATAACAATGCCATATGATATACCTACTGTAAACAATAAGTGAACGAATAAATATATTGAAGGTTTTAGGGTAGATATTATATAATTCAAATTGAAAAATGCCAATGGCGTGGTTAATCAATGCAGTACAAAAAGGTGAAACACGCTCACAATATTACAATTAACTTTATTACGAATTAATATTTTTATCACCAAATCAACGTTGTCTTGTAAATATTTGCAATTAAATTAGTTTGCCATGAAGGCGGGTACGTAGCGAATTATGAACAAAGTAACATAAAAAAACACTGACGTTGATACGTAAAGGTGTTCACAATTGTGTTTATCTTTGATGAACAAGCCCATTGTTTTTCATTTCCGTTGATTGACTGACGAATCGATCATTCACGGAAAATACAGATTACTACACGACGCACCGCACCGCGAGTACCTATCTGTTAAAATCATTCAATCTCCGCCATTTCCTTAATCAGTCAACGATAAAAGGTTCTTTCGAAATAACACTATTTAATTAATCTGTATCGATGAAAAACTAACTTCCGACCAGCTCAGTCGGTAAAACTGCGTGCAAAAAACTCACCGTGGACTGGGGACAGTGGGGACCCAGTCACACCAATATTAAAAATTACATAATTCATCTAACTAATTTAGCTGCAGTGGCCTTTTTATAGTTTTTGAGATTTTTACTTCGTTTTTAGTTTGATTGCAAACATCAATACTACCAGTGCTTTTTCATAGATTTATTTCTATACCTGAGAGACATAGGACGTTATGTTCATTTGTACAGCTTCACGGGAAAGAAGAAAAACGATCATTCAATAGAATTTTTAATTCGGCTGAACTTTAAAAGTGCCTTGTTAAAAGTGAACGTGATGTTACTGGAAAAGAGGTTATTAGGGATGTACCAATAATGTACGTTCATATTTTTTTTAGTGTTACAAATAGGTTTCAAATGAAAATAATACTAATCATTGAAGAATATGGTACAAATAAATCTAAACGAAATAGGTAAAGAATAAGACACAAAATAAAAAGGTAACTGTCGCAACTGGGAATCGAACCCAGGACCTCTGTCTGCCTTAAATGAAAGTATCTTCCAGAATGCAAGATAGGTACTGAATAATTTACCATTCAGCATCCAGAAATGCAGTGTCGTCACATTTACAAGATCACAAGACACATTTTTATTCCCATACCATATTTATAAAATTATACTAACACGCAAAAACGAGATTCGAAACCTTGGCGTGATTTTTGAAGCAAATCTCTCTTTCAAATCTCACATATCAGACATTGTCTCCCGCGCCAACAAAATGCTCGGATTTGTTCTTCGTAATGCGAGATCATTTACTAATGGAATTGCAATACGAAGAACATATGAAGCACTTGTCCGCAGCATCCTGGAATACAGCTCCATTATTTGGGCACCCTCTGAATAAAACCATATCCTAGAAATAGAAAAAGTACAAAAAAGGTTTATGCGTTACCTGTATATGAGGGAATATACATACTACCCATTCCTGTACACATCGTTGTTCTTAACAGGAATGCTCGATCTTAATACCTTAGAAGCCCGCCGAAAAATATTTTTGGGGAAACATTTTTTTAAGCTGATCTCCGGTACTGTACTGAATCCACATATGTTGAAGGAGATTAACCTATATGTCCCTAACGCGTATACTCGTGGGAGATCCCACACACTTTTTTATGCTCCGAAAGCGAGAATTTCTTCCTTTCAGAATGCCTCATTAAATAGAGCAATTCAACTGCTTAACGATTCTGCATTGAGCATTGACATCTTCAATGTTACCTATAGAGAGTTCTGTAACTATCTTTTGACATATGTCTCAACATAGTGAAACTGCCCCCTTGGCCTTTTTTTCTCTTATATTTTGTAGTCTGCTCCGTAATAATTTGGTTTATAACTGTTTTATGCAGAACCTGAAAAAAAAAATACTCTCCGTATCTCCTGGTGTAATACCACCATTCAGAATTGAAACGTTGCTTGAAATGGCTTTATCCGTGTTTGTTGACACGATCTGTATAGCCAGGTACTCTCCCACCTTCCTCTTCCTCATCTTCGTCCCTTCCCCACAAACTTCAGCCTCACAGCATACCCCACACGGGGTTGCCTCCTGGTTGGGAGCAGTTGGAATTCTTGTGCGGTATTCATAAAAAAAACTACTCGGTCATTGGGACCTAATTAATCTACGTAATTTTTGTCGATCTCATTTTTCAAATTCGGAATTAACAATATTATCAATAACTAATTTTTCGGTATTTTTGAATTTTTTGGAAAAAATGGATATGATGTATCATGCCCCCGAGGTACAGATTTCAAAGTTCAAATGATTGTCAAATTGATTCCAATAACTCTCTCAACTCAAATGCCAAATAATTATTGTTTCATAAATTGAGTTTCTCTGTGTTTTTATCTGAGCTGTTTCATGAATCATGTCCAAAAAAAGACGAACGTTTAACTATTTGTGGACAACTCTCTCAAAAGTATTTGTTCTAAATTATTTAGTTCACTCGGTCAGAAGTGTAACAGTTTTTGTTATGTTCCGCACATACAGAGTTACGTCAGATTACGAAAGAAGTTCCCAAAACATTACTCGGATTAGTATTCAAGACGAGACATTCGCATGTAAGTGAAAAAACATCGGTATTTCTGATTATTATCGACGGCAACTTTTTAGCGAAAATTTCTTACGAGTATGTAGGCGTAAGATAATCTTATTTGGATTTAGGAACATTTTTCAACAGGGCAAGGGCTTTTCAATTTTAACTTCTTCAAATTTAACCTCTTCAGTTTTAACCCCTCTGTTTACCATATAATGTCACTAGGTCACAAATTTGAATAAAACCAAATATTAATTAAATATTTTTGATAACTGTTTTAGAAAGATGATAAAATACGCTTTCAAATTTAATTAATAATTACAGAAATAACCACGTAATTTTTTAAATACAAAATTTTTTAAAGAAAACTTTAAAAAGGTTAAAAAATGACTCACTGTACAATTTTTCTAACTAAACTTACTGGTAACGAAAAAAAAATAAAAACCTCTAGATATTTTATTAGACAAATGTATTATAAACGTTATTGTCACCTCGCTTTTTTGTCATTTCATGTAAAGATAATAAATAATATTTTCACAAAATTTAACTTTTTTTGTTAAAATTGCGGTCGAAAACTTTGGTTTCATAAAGGTCATTTTAATATTTTCGTGGTTGATTTTTAGATTTAAATACAAAGCGTTGTATTTTATCTTTCTAACACCGTTTAGTTCATATTTATAACCACGATAGTAAGGGAGACACAACGATTTCTATGAGACCTACGGTATACGAGTTATTCCGAAAAGCGAACAAATTCGCCTTAGGGGTTTAACCTCAGTTTTAGCCTTACCTAGATTTGGACTGAATTGAGCAAAAAATGAACATGCCTTTTCTCAAGCAGGATTGCACCCTAAATAATTATTGTTATTAATGTGTGTACCTTCACATTATTGTTTGACGCCTGTGGTAAAATGAAAATAAGTTTTCAATGCCTGTGGTCAAATGCAAATAAGTTTGCGACACCTGTGGTAAAATGCAAATAAGTTTGCGATGCCTGTGGTAAAATGCAAATAAGTTTGCGACGCCTGTGGTAAAATGCAAATAAGTTTACGATGCCTGTGGTAACATGCAAACAAGTTTGCGATGCCTGTGGTAAAATGCAAATAAGTTTACCTTGTTAAAATAATATTTTAGCCTTTAGATAAAATCTAGTCTTTCATGAAAAAAATACATAATGCTTTCTGGTCATTTATTATGGATTCGAATAAATGTTAGACCAAATTAATGATAACAAACTAAAATCGCCTTAGCATTATACCGTGGTAAGTAGTACTAAGTTATGTTTATTAAAGTTTTAAAGATTTCTTTTCGGAAAATAGAATTCATAAACATTTTTGAAACAAGATTTAACGTGACATTTATATTTTCTTTTGAGATAATACGTGCAAAAATTACATTCCATCTCATTTTAAAAGGTTCAAACAAAAATGTTGCACGATAAAACACGTTTTACGAAAGCATGAATATATTATAAATATTTTAAACAAAAACATGGTTAAAACAGTGTGTCCCACATACATATTTCGAACAGCGCATACGATTTTAATGAGGTGGTGTGATTTAATATCACGATATTTTAAAATATGACACCTTTCCCACGTATAACACGCTCTCTATAGCACAGATACTCAAAGCAGAGCGTGTCTCATAATTAGATTTTAAAACTCGTTTCACCCTTTTATATTTAATGTTACCCTCTCTCTCACGGGAAGGGGGAGGAGAGATAGATAGAAAACTCTTCCCAGAACACTCTACTCTATGTACTGTACTCTGCTATGATCCCTCTTTCCCCGTTCCCTCCCCTAAATCCACCCCAGCCTCTGGCCTTGTCCTGAAACTTTATTCATCCAGTGGCCTCCGCAATGTTGTTAACAAGCAATTTAAATATTTATTCAGTTTTCATGAAAATGTTGCTCCTGCTATTTACTCTGCGCGGGATTTTATTTGTAAATGTTTCGTTTATAAGCTCCTGTTTGAAATGATCGTGAAAATATTGAAAATGTCATCACCCATCATGTTTTATGCGAAATAAAATATTACAGATTTTAAAGGTGGCGCAGTTTTGATGGGCGATGCTTCACCACTGAGCTAATACAGCCCTATCCGCGTCAGTAATATTTAACCGTGTCATACTTCGAATAATAAATATTAATCCTAGACATGCAGAAAAGTCAATAGGTGTCGCACATTAAATAAAAAATGGATAAATTTATCAAAGACAATATCTGGGTAGCATTTCGTTCCATATGAATCTTGAATTTTTCAATTTTTAATTAAAAAAGAGTATTTCTCTGACGTTTCGTGAATAATGTTATTTTTCTAGTTTCTATTAAACACATTTATCATTCTGTTATGATTTGATTTATACACTCTGTGTTCTTATGTTTACCAATGTATTGATGTTTTGTTTGTTTTATGTATTATTTCGTTTTATGTCATTTTTGGCTTCATATTCATTTCTTATAAATTTAATTATTTCTTAACCAATATTTTGCTTTTTTATTAGAGGTAAAGCTACAAAGAGGAAATTCGTAACTGATTTATCTTGGCTATTCATGTACAAACTGAAATAGCCCATCGCCCCGAATGCAAAAAGTTGTATTTTAGGTGAATATAAAGGTTATTCTGTGGTTTCTGGCGTGTCCAGTTCAATCGAAAGTTTAGCAAAATTGGTAGTACGAGTACATGCGGGAAACTGGTGAATCTATTTCACATTTTGGGATTGATTTTGTGTTATAACTTTTATATATTTATGCTTTCATTTTAAAGTTTAATCGACACCGATGTTGGGCTTGAATTTTTAAGTTAAAAAAAATCGGGTGCTAGGAGATTATCAGCTGTTTAATTTGTGTATATTTAACCAAGTTTAATTTGTAGGAATCCATTATTTTTTAATTCAAATTTTCAATAATATTATTATAAAATTTATAAAATACAGTTTATTTACAAACAATTTCGACTGTATAATTATGAATACGCATGACAGCTGTTTCGCCTTCTGAAGGCATTATCAAACTGAAGCTTATTTCACATTATCCGCTAAAGTCGTCATTAAAATTTACGTCAGTCTTTTTAAATCGCTTTGCCTCGTGACCTACTACGTTTTTACTCGCTTTACCAGGGGTTTCCAACCCGCGGTCCTGGACACCTCGTTTAATTTTTCATGTTTTTTTTTTTTACATGAGCTCCACACAGGTGGCCCTGAGGAAAATAATTTCCCTCAGGGCCTATGTCATCTTTGGGGATGCTGTGTGGAGGATTTTTTTAAGGAAAGGAAGGAGAGGAGAGTTCTGGGAAGGAAAAGGGTTTAAGGGGAGGGTAAGAATCTGGGGTTCAGTGTGTCCTGGTCATCCGCCTCCAAAACCTAGACAAACCTCACCCCATGAATCCGGGCACCCCTGCTAAATTACCAAACGTAGCGAACCACTTGGGTTGACCTGTGGCATCATGTTAGTTCAATAAAAAAAAATACTCGTTTTTGTTTACTGAGTCTAATTTCTTTCACAAAAATAATTCCATTTTATGCCTTCCCTTTTTTGCATCGCATCTATTTTGGACGCACGAATGTTTTGAAGAAACCGATTTTATTGAATTTTTAACTACGCTCGAAGAGAAAAATTGGATAACACAAATGCACGGCAACATTTTGATTAGAATTTCATTTATTGCTTCTGAACAATTTAAATACGTTTTTTAGCATGTAATTATTAACCCCACAAGGTTTCGCCTATTTCACAGTTTAATAAAAGTAACACACATAAATATCGGTCATTACCAAACAGTTAAATAAAAGTAAAATGAGGAAATTTGAAGAAAAAAAATGAATTAACAACAAAGTATTAAGAGAATTACTTCTTACTGCTCACTTCCATTCGAACGGTTATTTAAAAAAATACAGGAGGCCAGGAGGAAAATAATTTCCCTCAGGGCCTATGTCATCTTTCGGGAAGCTGTGTGGAGGGTTTTTTTTAAGTAAGAAAGGAGAGTAAGTTCATGAAGGAAAAAGGTATGAGGGGTGGGTGGGAACCTGTCCAGGAGTGGCGGATTTGTGACGGTTTGCTCAGGAGTGATGGACGTATGAATGCACCTCTCCCACTGCGGTGCAAGGCGATGATGCGAGAGAGTCCTGCTGGATAGGTCAAAACGTCTCTCTGAACCTTAATCTTAAAATTAACGACTTTTTCGTTAACTGCGTTTCCGGATCTCTCGGATAATAGCGAAAATGTCGTTAATTTTCAGGTTAAGGATAATGTAGAACCGTATCATTAAATGGCCCCTTTAGCATAAGCACATAAAAAAACATTAGCTAATTTATCACCGTTCCCGAACACGACTGCAGAACGCCAATGTACTAACTACGACAAATAATAAAATCTATGTAGATGTGTGTGGTGAATGGGATAATGTATGTAGTTTCAATATAATTCAACAGATGTCGATAGTATAGGTAGTTACCAGTGGCGGTCCGTGAGTTTTCAGTGAGCTAGAGTGCTAAGTTTGAAAAATATGGCATTACTGATGTTGTTGAAGCTGAAAATTGATTGATTCTTTTTTCAAAATTTCAACTTTTTGTGTGAAGATCTTTTAGCGCCGCATTCACATACTAAAACTGAACTGAAAGAATCCTGACTTGAAAGAAACTTGA
The DNA here is from genome assembly GCA_917880885.1 of Limnephilus marmoratus. Classification (NCBI taxonomy): domain Eukaryota; kingdom Metazoa; phylum Arthropoda; class Insecta; order Trichoptera; family Limnephilidae; genus Limnephilus; species Limnephilus marmoratus. The sequence continues at coordinate 39,867,452 of OU862909.1, read as the reverse complement.
CTGAAAGAAGACCGCCACTGGTAGTTAGGTACATGTAGTTTCGATGTGTTTCAACAGATGTCAGTTAAGTACCTAGTAGAAAATTTACAACCGTCGCCGTCAATTACACTGGCTTCAGAATTACTCGGAGCATCCAATAGAATGAACGCTCGGTTAATTGTAAACCATTGTAAACTACACGATAACGTGAATAAAGTGACTTGTAATCTCGACAAACCTCGATCTTCATTGGAGATCCCCGAACACACATCAAGTAATCCCAAATATATGGTTTGAAGAACATTACGATGTGCTTATGATATGGGACCAAAGAGACACATTCACAGTATAATTTACGTAGATAATTTATGTTCCCCTATTACGGACAACTCCTATTCACTCAATGTGGCACAGGGATGTCAAAAGGTTCGACACCAATGATTTCTACCATGCTGTAAAAACGTACTCCACGGATTTCAGATACATCACACTTGGTATGCGACCCGAACAGCTTTTACGTAATGTAATATCACCGCCTGTAAGTCCCCGTGAGGCGCAAATTTAATTAGAGTCGCCGGAGACACGTGTTGTAGGTCGTGTAGGTACCGCAACCGTTCCGAGTTAGTCGATAACCTATAAATATTCCCAAAAGACAATAAAACATTTCCCACTAAAGACTTTATGTTCCGCGATGTTAATGTTCAGGGGAACAATAAAACAATAATACGCCATTCACCCTGAAATATCGTTAAATGCCTCCTTTTAGGGGGGTAAAAGCCGTCAAATAGAATCCATATATCTAATAATGTTATCAGAAAGTTGAACCAAATTATTAATTGTAGTTGCCACGCCATGCTTCAGCAATTTTAGATTTTCTATTATCAATCAACAATTGCTAATCATATTACTTGTTGATATACGAGTGAAGAGTTTCCTATTTAGGTATTATATAGCACTACGTGATTATGTAATGTATGTATATACGTACGATTGGAAAACACTTTAAACATTTTTGAAAACCTTTTATGCTAACGATTCTGATATTTTTTGTATGCCTCTACTGAAGTATAAAGCTGTACTAATTAAACAATTTAGCAGTACGTTTTTTTAACAAGGTCACCGTATACAGGTATTTCTGTTTGCTTCTTCTTCACTGCTTTCAATAACTTTGTATTAATATGTATTATTTTTCTTTTGGTTTATTTATAATTAATAGGTATTATTTTTCTTATGTATTATTTTTCTTTTGGTAGAATGTATTATTTTTATTTTGGTAATATGTATTATTTTTCTTTTTTACAAGTAAACTTATAATTTTACATTTCTTTCTTTTTTCTATATTGAAAAAAAAACATGTACGTAAAGGACACTTGTGCATAATTATAAATAATTCATAATAACTAAATTAGTAAATAATTAAATTATGCATACATTATAAATAATTAAATATTTTTGCCTGAGCTTTAGTAAATAAGATAAAGTTTTTGGCGATGATTTGTTGATTTGTGTCCCAAATTGGTCATTTCTAAATTAAATTTACACCTATCAAAATGTTTGTCATTTTTTGACTGTCCTAGAACGGGAGACGTTCTTAGTTGGACAGTCAAAGCTTCTTTGTACTGATGTATTCTCTATAACAATAAACGTTTTATTATTATTATTATTATTACCTACTACGAGTAATTAACTCGGGATTAATTTTAATTAATTTTGCCGAGCCCCCTTATTAGGAGGCAATTTAAATTCCTTAATAGTTCTTGATAGTGACCGACCGAAGTTTCGGCCAAAAAATCTAGTTTCGACGTCAGTTTCAGTTTTGGCAGAAAATCTGCCGAACCTTCGGCCGCACCGAAACTCTGCGTTCGTAAATTATCGCGCGTCGTTCGGCTGACTTCGGGTGAGTTCGTGGCTTGTGTGTCACCCGCCATCATCAGCTGAGTTCGCCGGCCGGTCCGGCGTGATTGTGTTGCGAGTTTATGTGTTATTTCTTAGTTAACCCGCCCAAATCCACGATGCGATTATAGTTTACAACGCTCTTTAAAACGTCAATAACTCCTCAAATGCTTCAATCATTAAATCAAGATTTTAGGTATTCCTAAAAAATATATTTTTGCATCCGTAAAAAATATTTTAAAAATTGTGACGTTTCTGTATAAAATAATAAAAAATGTTTTCCTAAAAGTCAACACATTTCTATGTCAGTTGAGACAACAAATTTTAAATTTCTATGGGAATAACAGAGAAGACAAAACATTAATTCATTTCAACCTCATTAACCTACGTCCAATATTACGATCTCCTTTTAGTTATGTATGACAAAAAGAGATGTAAAATAAAACGTTAAAACCTTTTGCCTATCTGTAGAGATTATTTTACTTCTCGAAGTTGACATCATAATACGTTTGTCGTCGCTTTCTAGTGCATTAATTTGAAATGTCTGAAAACAGAGATGACAATATTAATTATCTTGCTGCAAAAAAACTTGGGTTGCTTGACATTCCGTTTTCATTTTAAAAAGAGCCACAAAAAAATGAGGAACCACATCGGAAGGTTCGGCCGACCGACCACCTGATCCTCAAACCAGAGTCATTTTTTAATTCCTTTCTGCGTATTTCCTTAAAATTAACGACAAAATGTTACGATTGTAGACAATCAGATGACGGGGGATTTTTTTTGTTTAGTTTTATGGGTTTTGGGTTATTTGCAGGGTCATGCCACATTTATGCCAAGTAATAAAAAATGTTTATTTAATTTCATTTTATTTTTATCAAATAATCTTTTCGTGGAAGACTTGATTAAGACAATGACAATGCAGTGCTTTTTTTTACAATAGCTCCACACAGGAGGCCCTGAGAAAAATAATTCCCCCCAGGGCCTATGACATCTTGGGGATGATGTGTGAAGGGTCTTTTTAGGAAAGGAAGGTTAGGAAGTTCTGAGAAGGAAAAGGATGTAAGGGGTGGGTAGGAATCTGGGTGTCATTGTGTCCAAGAGTGACGGACGTATGAATCCATCTCTTCCACTGCGGTGTAAGGCGATGTTCTGAGAGAGTACAGCTGGAGAAGTAATAAATACATAATAATAAAGCAAAACCCGGACAAATCTCTGCCCACGAACCCGGGCACCCCTACTAAGTTACGAAACGTAGCTAACTACTTGGAATGACCTTTGGCAGAAGTGTTGGTTATCCAATAAATGGTTCCCGGGGCGGCGGCACCCATACTTGCCTCCCAAATTGAAAAGTAAGGCATTGCTCTATAATTGAGATTCCTGATATGTATGTGTTGTAAAACCATATAGTTACATTATAGGTAGAGCTATGTTAATTTGTGGAGATCTGGATGGGATACAAGGCCGATAAAAATTATAATAATTTCCACCTTTTTATAGCGCCGTTTAGTGATAAAGTCACGTCAAGTGTACTTGATGGATGGGATTAAAAGGTACGCTTAATTAGTTAGGGCATTCAAAAAGGAAGATACATAACAATTCTTCATCCAAAATACGATTGTAAACATTACTGCACCACCATAAAACTCTTTTGTGAGGGTTGGGTGCAATATTTAGAATCTTACCTAAAACTACCCCCATAAAATAATTATTTTAAAAAGGGACTTTCTTTCCATTGAAACAGTAGCAAAGTGACGTCTTTACAAATGATTATTACATGGAAGGAAGTAGCAATAAATATAAATGGTTAGGTTTCAATGAATTGAAGGTACAATTTGCAATGATGTTAGGATTTTAAAAATATATATTTTTTTGAATTATTTATTATTTTTACTATTTTAGAACGCTCACTGTCTTTGTGTAACTTGCTATTTCGATCATCTTCTAAAATGCATATTTTTCATAATAACGGCATGCCGCCGACTCGACAACCATTTATTGGACAACCAACACTTCTGCCATAAGTGACTTCAAGTAGTTTGTTACGTTTGGTGACGTAGCAGGGGTGACCAGGTTCATGGGGTAGGTTTGGTTCCGGATCTTGGCGGCGGGTACGTCTGCCTAGCAACTGGCTTTGTGTGGCTGGCCGGATCAGGAGAGACCTTTTGACCTCTCCAGCAGGAAGACCTCTCCCCAAAGATGACATAGGCCCTGAAGCGAATTATTTTCCTCAGGGCCTCATGTGTGAAGCTAATGTAAAAAAAAATACTGTATGTCTGCACTACAGTATCCACAGCTTAAGTTCTTATAGTTTCGTATAGTACTAGATGACGTGTGGTCGCCATTTTACGATTTAATATAGATTTACTATAAACGAATGCATTACATAATATGTAGGTAAATATAATAACAAAGTCTTTGTTTTGCTTTTTTGGAAAAATCTTTTACATCTACATTTTTATTTATATTTTATTATGATAAACACGTTGGATTAATGTTTAAATGAGAATTTACCTAATAGGTTTTTGTCGTTATGTTCCTGTGAAATAAATATTTTAATTTGCTATGTAAACTATTTCCACTCATAAAAGTAAAATTTATCCTAAAGGTTATCTCTAAATTTCGGAAAAATGTTAAAACATATAAGTGAGTATTATAAAAAATACTAGTGTGCAGTTCACACCGGTAGAAGCGAAACCATCAGAAAAAAGAGTCGGAAGGCTACGAAGCACCGCATAAAGAGGAGACCGATTATTCTAACCCATTCTCTATAAATGCTATAGATGAATGTGTTTGTCTCCTTTTAGTGTCGCTTTTTCGTTTCATCCAGTTTCAAATCACAACGGTGCGAAAGAAATTTTCACTTCAAAGTAATTATAAAATTATTTTTTCGTGGTTTGCTTATTGTTTGTGGTTTGCTTTTTAGTGTCGCTTTTTAGTTTCAACTAGTTTCAAATCACAACGGTGCTAAAGAAGTTTTCACTTCAAAGTAATTATAACATTATATTTTTCTTGGTTTGTTTATTGTTTTTTTTGTCGCTTTTTCGTTTCATCCAGTTTCAAATCACAACGGTGCTAAATAAGTTTTTCACTTCAAAATAATTATAAAATTATTTTTTTCGTGGTTTGCTTATTCTTTCTTTTAGTATGGCTTTTTCGTTTCATCCAGTTTCAAATCACAACGGTGCTAAAGAAGTTTTCATTTCAAAGTAGGTAATTATAACATATTTTTTCGTGGTTTGCTTACCGTTTTTTTAGTGTCGCTTTTTCGTTTCATCCAGTTTCAAATCACAACGGTGCTAAAGAAGTTTTTCACTTCAAAATAATTATAATTTATATTTTCGTGGTTTGCTTTTGCGTAAAACTATAAAAAAAAATAAAATTCGAGTGTTCTTTAAGTATTGTTAAAACCATTCAATCTGGTATTAACTTAGATCAGCAAACATATTTTTTGTAAATGTATTTAAAAAATGATAGTAGGTCGGTGTCAGCCCTTACTAGTACCTAGCGCATTCCACATGTGGCTTTCTGAAACAATGATGCTCTTCTCGAGGCTAAAGCTTAGAGTAACAATTGTTGTTACTCTAAGGGCTAACGTGACCCTAGGCGGTCGCTGTCACAGCCGCCCGCCTTGTTGGGCGTTTCAAATAATATTTGATTATTTATTATGAATGATTATTTTTTTAATATTTCAGTTTTAGGGCACAAAATCAATATTTTTTTCTTACAATAAATTCATATAAGCCAAATAAAAAATATTCACAACAATATTTTTACAAAAAACCCGAAATAATTTCCAAATCCCATAGAGTAACGCTGTGTAACAAGACGGTTTGTCGAGGGTATTTTTAGCATGGTATGGGAAAGGTTAACATGTTTGTGAATTTTTATAATTTTTGTTTGCTTTATAGCAGTAGATAATGTCAAAAAATAAATAATTATTTTTTCAGACACTTTCAATTATTGTTTTTTTTTTTTTTATTTCATTTAATACGTGTAATCAGAATTTTGTAATTGTAAACGCAATTAAAGTTTAAATACTCAATTAATGAGGTCCTTCCTTTATAATGTATGTGTTGATTATTAACAAATTTTTGTTCCAAGAAGTAGTTTACATGTTTTGTTAGTTTTGATAATTTGAAAGTTTCGGTTTCGGTTTTGGCCGTATATTTGTTACTTGACCTTGGCGGCTACACCAAAACTAAACGCCGAACACCACTGTAATTTAATTAATTATTATACAGAAATACGAACCCTAAAAGAATTAAATCGCGCACAACACATATAAACACACACTTATCCACAATCTGCAATGATGATGGACGCTAAAACGTACCTATAATGTTGCATGAAACGTTGGCTAAGAACGGGGAAACTAATAACCCAAAAATTAATCACGATAGCGGTGGACCCTTTTTAAAAGTAAATGAATCCACAGATCAAATTTAATAAACGTTAGATGTTTTATCAATACCGATAAAAAATCATATATTTGCGTTGTACTCGTATAAGACTAGAACGCATATGCTTCAAACAGAAAAGTCTTATGTGAAAACCACTAGACTAAGTATTCCGTATTTGCTTACGCAAGTGTCACAGTTCCGACAGGCCGGTATTAACACATTTCCCTACTTTTAGAATAATATAATGAGAATAATAACTGACCTACCAACTGATATTGAAAATGCCAATATCCTATCTTTCAATGAATCGTCGAAGTTGTCTATTTTAGTTTATTTAAGTAATAACATCGAATTTCCACTAATTTCTGCAAAAATTAGAACCTAAAAAATTCTTATGTTGTTTTAGAGTAGGTTTTTTTATTGTAATTCTTATTTTTTTCTTAAAAAGAAAGACCAACATTCCCGGGTTACGAATAACCCAACAATGTTTGAAAATCTCCTTCTACCACCACAGAAAGCCCAAAATGTTGCTTGTGTTGTGATGGAGGACTTAGCCAGTCGAGGAATCGAACACGCGACGCCCGGGTGGGACCCAAGCGCTCTGCCCACTCAACCACTGACCGGTCGTAAAAGATATAAAGAATATGCATATTTTATACATACAAAATACATACATATTTTTTTTACAAAATAATATATTTAAGATATCATTGGTCAATTTGGTCATGTATAACATTGTCAGAAAAAGAGGAGCTCTTGTGCGTGATAAGGGAGCAACGATTCTTACTTAGGTTGTATATATGTTATGATATGTTTTGTATAAATATTTACTTTTGAAGTGAAAACTTCTTTACCGTTGTGATTTGAAACTCGATGAAACGATAAAATTGTAAAATAACAGAAAAAACGTGTTTATAATAATTTTCGGAGCATGCTTTGCCATTTTTTTCTATCGAAAGAATTTCATATAATTATCGTTTCGGCGTGACAAATATTTAGATTTTAAATATCTCCAAGAATAACATTTTTTCAAGAAATGTGTTCAAGGAAAGTATGTTATAAATAGGTAGAAGTTCGGGATGCTGAGTCTTAAAACGAAATAATATTGATGTCTGTTTTACCATTAGTTTCAATTTTGAAAATGGCATTTAAATTCAAAGCAAATCCAAGTTCTAGAGTTAATCGAAACAGAATTACAGACAGTTTCAATTTCAAAACTGAAATTAGTATTTTCAATTATCACCTTTACCTTTATTTTAATAGCTAATGACGTGAAGTAACTGCCGCGTCACGATGACGTTACCAGGACTCCAGAGAGGTGATGGAGGTTCACTACGTAATGACCGACTTGGAAACTGACGTTACGCAAATAGCTGACAAATAAGGTCGGACAAGATACTTTAAATAACTTGAGCTGTTGAGATAAAGAAAATATTTCACACTGCAGAACTTCTTCGACTTAACTAAATACGGTTTACGTAATCGTTAACAATATTTACAGTAAAATTAAACTGTTTTCGTATATGATGAAGAAATCGTTGATGAATTGGTTCTTTAGTTATATGGTAGTTTAACTCGTGAAAGAGCATTTACTCATTTTCAATTTGGAAACTGATTTCTTCACAAGATACCAGAAAATTTATTGTTCATTTAATGATACCTCTCTAAAATATAATTAACTAGAGCCCTTAGATGTTGTCAGAACCAAAAGGTAAAATTTCAATGATATAATTTCATTCCTAAGCTCCTTCAAAGCCATGTTTGAAAATTTTAAGCAATTAGCTAGAGATTGTACTGAAAACGCCAAGAGAGCAGCCAGTAGTTTTAGAAACAATTCTCCTAATAAACACAATATAAAGGATAATAAAATCAAGGTGATAGATAATACAATAGGCAAGCTTGAAGCTATCGATGAAAAGAGCCAAGATTCTGCAACACCAATCAAAGCTGAGGAAGTTAGTTATGAAGAAGACTCTGATGCGGAACAAGAAGAAGATCAATCATTAATTACAAGCCAAATATTGTAATCCAAACGTTACATAAAAGTGACACCAACCACAATATTGCGAATTTAGCAGAAATTAACAATGATAATGCTAACGATGGGACAGCCAAAAACAACAACACCAATGGCAACGATAAAAATTAGGGGATTCAGGCATTTGACACATAAATAAATCACTTTTCTTAATTTTCCTACAGTATGGAAACTGAATACTATCAGCGTGGAAACTAGTGTAGAAACCAATACAAAGTGGGATTAAAGTTTAGATATCTATTCGGTAACCGGACACCTTAACAACCTTCAACTTCATCATCTACTTTCAAAAGTAATAAGTGATGAAAATTTAAAAAAAAATCCTCACATTGACTAAGTTAGATATTTGATGTACCTTTTGATTACAAGAAAATATTTTTCAGTTTAGTGGGTTATTTTGATCTCAAATCCAAAATTAAGATTTTTATGAAACGGGCCGCGCGAATGTTCCTCTCTATAGAAATTTATTAAGTTCTTACAGTTGTAATATTTGTGCCTGAACTTCATAAAATAAAATAGGTTCACAAAAAAATTGGCGATGTTTTTTTTGCATAAATCAAAACAGGCGGCCGTCGTTGGGCGAGAATTTCAATTTTATCGCCATCTGCGTAAAGCGTCGATGACACACGGCGAGTTTACAAGTTACTATCTGGGAAATTTACTATCTGTTCGTAAACTCGCCCAGTGTCATCGTGTTACTTGCTAACTAGCAGTGACTAGCAGATTGTTGACAATCTACGAAAAAAAGTTTACTCGCCTACACGCTTGCTCCACTTGCTCGTGATTTATTTATTTGTGTTTCCAACATGGCTTCCGATAAACAGCTGATTTCGACTGTCAAACATCCAAAGAATTAGTTCACGCAGGCGTCGTTATTCTTGTTGCTGGCGCTAACAGCGGCCTCAGTTTCCTACGCTTCTGAGCGAGTGGACAGTTTTGTGTGTCATCATGACAATCTCACTCGCCGATTTACCCGCTTTTAAACTTAGTAGATAGTGGCTTGTAAACTCGCCGTGTGTCATCGACGCTTAAGGAGAACTTATTTCGCCCGATTCCGAATTTTACAAGTCGAAGTGGATCGCCTTGAAGTACGCTTTTAAATGCGAATATATCATTACTTAAATTCAAATCAGTCATTGATCAAATCTAGACGATGCAGTCGTCGAAGAAGTAGATATCATTTTTTTCAGCTCAGTTGGGCTATAATACAAAAAAAAATTAAAATAAAAATTCTTACCTTATTATAGCTGCCATTATCATCATCATATCCCGAGTTCAGGGGCGCACCCGGTCTGCCGAGGACCTTGGCGGAGTCCAGCCCGAGGTACCAGATATCAGGGAACTTGTCGATCTCTGCCCTCTCATATTCCGTCAGCCGACTGCCGTATACTTTGAGAACCTCTGGAAATAAAATAAAAATTATAATGACTATAACGGTGAGCTCTGGCTTCATGAAGCATACATTTTTCTTTTTTCGGGTAGCATAACGATCTAAAGTTAATAATTTAACATCTTCTAACACCCATCAGCATCAATCTATTTACAATATAAAGAAGAGTATCTGTGGCGTACGGCTCTGATTCGATTTTTGTTCTGTTATACAAATCAACAGTTTTATTCCGCGATTGATGAAATTTTACACACTTCACCTTCAAAACAAAAGGATGGTCACGGTCTACATGAGATTTCTAAAAATTCTATTTAAAATCCGGACAACGCCAACGCCGGGATTTCAACTGGTCTATTAATGTAAAGAAGAGTGTCTGAGTGTTTGTGGTTGGCGGCGTGGCTATAAAAATCTACAGTTTTATTCCAAGATCAATTAAATATTTCACTCTTGACCTTCAAAACAAGATGAAGTTCACTGTCTACATGAGATTTCGAAAAACCACCCCATCCTCCTTTCCATTGAAAATCACTTTTTACATTTGATTTACGAAAACTCTGCGCAAAGCCTGGGCAACGCCGGGTACTACAGCTAGCATTGAAAAAACTTTACTAAAAATGTTTGTATTGTGTGAGAATATAACACACAATCTCTTCACTTAAAGTCTGAAGGGCACTACGCTACGGGTTCCATATTTGCTTTTATCTATTCTCTACTTTGTCGTATTATTTATGTAGACGAGGCCAAATCCCACCCTGGGTGTAGCTATGGAACCTTGAAATTTCCTTCTAATTGTCAGCAAATAAGACAAAACTCACATTACTAAGAAGACTTTCGAGTTTTTCAAAATTAAAAAGGGGTGTTGATTTGTTGAAACCTGATAGAAATTGGTCAAGAAAAAAAACATTGAATAACGCCACCGATTCTATGAAGTATATTGACAGTGACAGCGTATTGCTACTTGCTACCCTACTCAATATTATATATTTCGTAATATTGGCATGTTATATCATGAGTTATAAAGGTTCATAGAAATGGGTACAAAACGGTTTTACGATATGTAGTTTTTGTCAAAAAAATCGTGGTCATAAATAATTTTCCTCAGCATTTTCCGGGAAGTACTGCACAAAAATATTGTATACATTTTAACATATTCACGGAATTTATCAATGCCGAAATATACTGTGTATAGCAAATATACATACCATACACACCATTCTTCCATACCCGTTCCATATTGTAATTAATACAGCGCTTTCAATCACGATAAAATATTTTTTTTTGTATTGTTTCATCTACGAGTAAATTGCATTTTTTTCATCTAACAGCAAGATTTGAGACAACTATGACGCAAAGCAAGATTTGGGACGACAATTGACACATAACCTGATTAATATACATAATTAAAAATCCTAGATGAATAGTTATGTTTTCCATGGATATTTTTAAGGATCACGTTCGAAACTAATAAGGGGTCGTCCATTAATCACGTGAGGCTCGAAAGGGGGGGGGGGGGGGGGGTAAAATGAGATATCACGTGTATTTATTTTTCGTGATAATATTCTGAAAATTCCAAAATACTTTGTACTAAAAAAATACACGTGATTTTGGGAGGGGGGGTTAGTCTAAAACCTCACCACTTATAATAACGGGGGGGGGGGGGTTAAACATTTGCTACAAAACATAACGTGGTTAATGGACGACCCCTAAATGTCTTCGAATATTTTTAAGGCGTCGCTACCCGCATTTCTACCGATTTCTTACATATTAAACACCTTGGTAAAGATTATTATAAATATTGTTAGAACGTTAGAACCTATTCGCCAAAGATTAAACTTTTGTAGTATCCACCCGCACTTTAAAATAAAATTTTCATGAGTTTGTTGAATTTTGAAATAAGTGTTAAGCCGCCGCTACCCGAATTTCTACCAATTTCTTACATATCTACCTTAAACATTTGAAGATTTTAAGCTCTTAAAAAATATTTGTTATTTTTGAAGATAATATCTAGACGCGTTCCACGCCGAAACGAAAATTATATAAAATTCCCTCGATAGAAAAAAATCGCAAAGTATGCTCCGAAAATTATTATAAACACATTTGTTTCAGTTACTTTACAAGTTATAGTTGTAAAAAAATCACAATGTTTCTTTAAATGATACTTAAGATACATTCCACGAGATTTTTGCTATATTTTAAACGAGTCGTGTTTTATTAAACATTTTCGCAATTTTCGCATCGATTTTGTCGCTTTAACCTGTGAAAGGCCAGGAACGTGCCCGCACGCGAAACTCGAATTTCAAAAAAGAATATTAATTCAAATAATTTGGATGCGATTTAAATTTTTTTGTATAAAGAAACTGTACCAAGGAAAAGCTCAGAATAGCTTCCTCCATTCTTGTTCTTAAGGTAATTTAAAAAAGGTAAGGTAAAAAACCCTGGCCTTTGACAGGTTAAAGGTTAGCGTGCTCCTCTTACATTCGTAATTTCATTACTCTCCGTCTTCTTCTTTTTGAGCCCGGTTGCGGCGCCTTTAGCAGAACGATCAGTAAAAAATCGCAAAAAATCAGCTTAGGCTTTAGAGTGTAAATAAATAAGGCAGCTACAGTTCAATTCTCCTATTATTTAAGCCGTCTAGAGGTAGGTAGTATATTCTATGAATATTCAGTGACCATCCTATTTTCCCAGCCAAGTGTTCGATGAATAAAGTTTCGTATTAAGTTTAGTATATCCGATCGTCCACGCGTAATAATCTCGGATATGTTGCCTTGGCAACAACCTCCCTTGATCCGCTCTCATAAAAGCGTATTAATAAATGGTTACACTATCTTTTTCTTACAATAGACTTTAACCGACCACATATTTTTCTCATTTTCTTTCGTGACCTTCCTAAAATCTCATTTATCTTCTTTCGTTCGCCATAAAACACAATCAGTTACTTTTTACAGAAATATTTCAACAGCACGTTCGTAGGTACGTTTTTACAGCCGCAAACATCTCCGTGAGTACTTTACTAATGTTTTAATTAACAGAAGTGTTTTGCTTTTACATGTCAGTTGAAATACATTTAAATGTATTTAAGTTGTCAGTAAAAGGCATCTTACTTGTCTCACAACATGAGATAATAATCTTGTAAAATATGTAATTCTACGCTCTTAAAAATCTTAACTAATAATTTACCTTAAAAGCAGCGGTGTGCATTAGGTAACCTTTTTCTATTTTTTCTTAATGTTTCATGTAGCGCGAATTCAGATGGTATTTTTAAACCTGATTTTTAATCTTCGTATTTACTTTCAAGTTAATGAGAAACCTCAAATTATACTATTTATTTAATGACGACAATATTAGCGAAACTCAGTCGAAAAACTGAAACAGAAAAATCAGAAAAAAATACCGTCACATATATGAATCGAACCCAGGCCTTAGCATTGCGGGGCGGCGCGGTACTCTACCAACTGCTAATGTGTCCCTATACGATTCGATCATGTTTAACTAAATCATACTTTAGTTATCATTGACATTATCTTCATATTCTTGACGCACATTTTTAATGGCTTCATCTTTATGAATGATTACAAGATTCAATGCTATCTAGATATTGTATTAGATAAATCTTATGTTTTAATTGAATATTTTATTTTATTCTTTATATCTCCTCTCTTTTATATTAATATTTATACAAAATATGTACATATATATGTGGGCTTATCAATAAGCAATGTAAACACCAGTTTTAAGTACATATATATACCTATTATTTTAATAACTGTGCTAAGCAAACAACAGTAATAATTAGGTATTAATTGTTTATTTTATTTTACTATATTTTTTCTGTTCTCACTATATAAAATGTGTACGTAGGATTATAATATGAAAGGCAAACACCAGTTACCACCTTATATTTTAATCATTTGCTTTTAAGTACACACATATATAACTTTTATTTATTTTTATTATCTTTTCAACAACCATGCTAAACAACCGACGGCTATTATATGTTTTAATTGGTTATTTAATTTTAATTTTATTCTTTCTCTTCTCCTTTTCTTTCTTTTTTTTCTACAACACATGTATGTAGGACTATAATATGCAATGCATACAAAAGTTACCTAAATGTTTTAACCCTCTCAATTTCTATTAGTTACATACATGTACCTATTTACCTTTTCTTTTTTAAATTTATATTATTTTAATAACTATGCTAAACAAATAACAGTTACTAGGTTTTAAACTTTTTTATTTTATTTTATATTCTTTTTGTTCTTTTAATTTCATCAATTTTCTTTCTTTTTTGTACAAATACAAATCATGTTCCATTTTACCCATAATAATTCGACTGTCCTAAAACGGGAATACTCCTAGTTGGGCAGTCAAAAAAATTAATGAATTATGTATATACATGTATAATCTTGTACTAAATAAACAAACAAATAAAAAAAAATAAAAAAATAAAAAATGTATCGATATCGGGTTTGATTCCTAGATGAGACTGTTTCTTTTTACGATTTGTCTGTTTCAGATTTCCGATTGAGTTTCGCTAATATTGTCTTCATTAATGAACTATTTTTAATGTTTTGCTCCACCTTCTTGTATAAAACTATGTTTTTTTTCAAGACCCAAGCTTTGTTTCCATAAAAAATTGTAGAAATTACTATTCCGCTCTGGATAAACATTAAATAATCCATACACGCCACTGGTAGATAAGTAATAATTTCAGATAAATGGTAATAATTTAGATAAGTTAGATAGAAGATTACCAAATCTGAAAAATTAGAAAGAGACATTAAAATAGCTATTAATATAGATTTCTTTTTCGTAAATGTGATAAATGCAGATATCATGTAATTAAAAAAATGTATTTTGTGTTTTTTTTTTTATGTGAAGTATCATTGATGAAGAAGATAACAATAATAATCTAAACAAAAATAATTATGAAAATAGAACAAGATACAGAAAAATAGAAAAAGACAATGGTCGCAACAGGGACTCAAACCCGGACCTCTCGTCTAACCGGGACGTGTTCGTTAACCAATTTCGCTATTGCCACCTTCCTTATGGAAAAAAATAATTCGTTGAAGATAATATTGTTAATTCTAAAATTTGAAATAGGTATGAGATGGGTCCCGGTTAGACGAGAGGTCTGGGTTCGAGTCCCAGTTGCGACCATTGTCTTTTTCTATTTTTCTGTGTTTTGTTATCTTTCATATTTTCGTTTAGATTATTATTGTCATCTTCTTCTTCAATTATATATTACATTGATGGGAATAACTTTCAAAAGTTATAAAAAGAGAGTTAGTTTTTATAAAAAAATTGAATTATATTATAAAATGGATATCAGGATTTTACCACGTAAACGTATGAAATAGATATTATGCAATGTTTTGGTAACAAAATAATCAACGTCCTATCAGGGGCTGGTATTCGAGGCGGAGAAAAAATACATAAATTCTGTTTTTACCGAAAGATACGAGTATCTTATTTTATGAAAATATTATTCTAATATGTGGCGTATCTCATGAAAAATCTCCGGTGTCAAAATGAGAAAATAAGCCTATGCTTATTTTTCCGACCACCGAATCTGAAAACGGAATTCCTTTTATTTATGCTTCGGCTTACTCGTACGATAATGTGAGTAAAGAATGCCTACATTTCAGTAACGTCTTATTTTTCTGCCGATTCGAAGCTGATGCCAAAATCATAATAGTTAAAGGAAAGCTACCATCATTACTAAGTCGTTATCGTTTTCGATGGAAAAAATATGTTAATGGCAAATAAATTACTAAATAAATAAACCCAAAGGTTCTGCGGTTCTTAAACATCAGTCGGTAAATAAATTAGGTTTCTATTCTTAACATCTACAATTAATTCTACAGAATTAATTATCGATGTTCGATGTTTTTACGCTTCTCTTGGTGAACCAATTAGATGGTTAGGAACTGTTCTTCAATGTATTTCGGAGCTCATACCCCTATTAATGTTGCTAAGTCAGAATTTGAAAATGTCTTTTAAGGGTGACGTGCCTTGCACGCATATCAGAAAAGGTTATACATTTTTTTTATTGATTAATTATAATGGCCCAATTACATATAATATACATTACGTAATTTTTTTTAAATACATTACGTAAATCGTGATTCACATTTTTTTAGAGCAATTGTCGTGCAAAAAGGCTGAAAAATGTAAGTAAACAACAATTTAATATGTTTTTTTAGTTAGAGTAACAAATAATTTGCCATTAATCTTCTTATAAATATAAATGTAGAACCAACAGTGATGAGGGTAGCAAGGGTAAAGTCATGCATTGTCCAGTGTTTTGAATATAATGTCCTCCACGCGCAAATTCGTATCTTCCCCAAGCATAAACTTTTTAATAAAATGTGTTTTATCGGAAGTGTCCTATAGGTAAGTATGTTTCTGTATCTGTTTGTAAATAATAAAATTAGATAGAGCCTAAGATTAATGATAAATTGTAAAGCGCCCTTGAGGTGATTTTTCACAAAAACGGCGCTCTATAAATTGTCCAATTATTATTATTATTATGAATTAGAAAAGAAAAAAAATAGGAGATAAAAGAAGAACAGAGAAAAAAAGAAAAAGGATTTCTAATATTATAATTGAGAGATATTGTATTGTATTATTAAGTATAATGATTGTAAAATGCTATTAATTGAGAGATATTCTACTGTATTATTAAGTATACATCTCTTTGTAGACTTCAAGGCCGCGTACGATAGCATAAACAGGAATGCATTGTACAATGCAATGAGTGAGTTCGGAATACCGCGTAAGCTGATCAATCTGGTGAAATTAACAATGTCCCCAGTAACGTGTTGGCAGGGTTGGCAGTGATCTGTCCGAGCCCTTTGAAGTGCTCCACGGGGTGAGACAAGGAGATGGATTGGCCTGCCTCTTATTCAACATAGCCTTAGAAAAAGTTATTCGTGACTCAGGCATCGAGATAAGAGCAACGATATTTGACAACTCTGTGCAACTATTGGCTTACGCTGATGATATCGGCATAATCGCGAAAACTCCAGATGCTTTACGTAACGCCTTTATAAATCTTGAAAGCTCTGCCAAAAATATGGGTCTCGTAGTAAACCAGCAAAAGACCAAAAACATGGCTGTGGGATGCACCCAACAAATCCCAACTCTCTCATGTGGAAACCAAAATTTCGAAACGGTACCAAGATTCACATACCTAGGCTCCCTGATAACAAACGACAATAATACCACAGAGCAGATCCAGAAACGCATAGTGAACGCAAATCGCAGTTATTTCCGCCTACAAAACCTATTAAAGTCCAGACTGCTGTCCAGAAACACGAAGATATTAGTGCACAAAACACTTATCAGACCAGTACTTACGTACGCAGCTGAGACTTGGGTACTAACTAAGAGGAATGAGCGAGTACTGGACGTTTTTTAAAGAAAAATTTTGAAGCGCATCTTCGGACCGGTTCTAGAAAATGGATTTTGGCGCGGACGTTATAACAATGAGCTCTATACCTTGTTTAAGGAGCTAAACGTCGCAAAATTTATAAAATTGGGAAGACTTCGGTGGCTGGGTCATGTGGAGAGAATGACCGAGCGTCAAGCACCAAAGTCCCTGCTGAACTCAAGACCAATAGGGCGAAGGAGCTTGGGAAGACCAAGACTAAGATGGAGCGTTAACGTCCTCAAAGACATATCTATCTTGGAGCTTCCAAACTGGAGAGAGCTGGCACAAAACCGAGATGAGTGGAGGAAGACTCTTGAGGAGGCCAAGACCCACCTGGGGTTGTAGAGCCAATAGTGATGATGATGATTATTAAGTATAATGATTGTAAAATGTTAGATATTGTATAATTAAATAATTGTCTTTTTATTGAAGTGTTGCTTTTTTTATTATTGGTTTTCAATTTTTAGTTTTTAAGTGGTAATTAGTTAAACGATTTGAATCCAATATATTTGTAAAACTTTTGGGCTGTGGTGGTGTTACACCTCGGGATAGTTATGGACTCAGGAATAATTGGTCTATTGTTATTTGATAAAAGTGTTAAGCATTCATTGTCATTCATTCAAACAATCTTTGTGCGTTTTTAAAAACGTTTTTTTTATCAATAATTTGAAATGAAGGAAGTTTAAATTTATAAAATAAAGAAGTATTCATAAATAAGGCTTCGATGGTTCTTATACTTCTCCAGACTTGAAGTGAATTAATACGCACTTCTCGCGCGAATTGAACAGTAAAATTCTGATTGCTGTGATTTGATGCATAAAAACTCTTTTCCAAACCATGTATGATCGTGTGAGATATATGGAGATCTGCAAATAATTCAACGATATAAGCGTGTTGAGTAAGATAAGGAAAGGACCCTCAGATGATTTGATTTCTTCGTTTATAAGAAAGTAGTGTAAGTAGAATATATGAAGCAAATGTTAATGGTAGAATTCGGGGACGCCCGAGAAAGACAAGGCACGATCAAGTGAATCTAGTACCTTAAGTTCGTTCATGTCAAGAATCATAAACTACGAGACGAGACTATGTATACAAAGACAGAGAGTGAATACCAAGACCGAGTTGTTTGGCGATCTGTCCTTCTGCCCATAAATATACCAAACCACCCACATGCCAATCCCTGCGGGAAAACTGCGTAGTGGTTAGTTAGTTAAAACCGAATAAGGCCCCGCATCCGCGCTCAAAAAGAAGAAGATGGAGAGATATGTAATTACGCATGTTAGAGGAGCGCACTAATATTTAAAGCGGTAAAATCGATGCGAAAATGTTTAATAAAACATGACTCGTTTAAAATAGAGCAAAAATCACGTGGAAGGTATATGTATCATAGAAACATTGTGTATTTTTTTCACAACTATAACTTGTAAAATAACTGAAACAAACGTGTTTGTGATAATTTTCTGAGCGAACTTTGCGATTTTTTTCTATCAAGGGAATTTTATATATAAATGAAACAATGTTACTTTGTTTGAACCACTTGTATATTTGTTCACCCGACCGGTTTCTGAACGACCGTTCCTTCCTCAGGGCAAACGTATACTGATTTGACAGTTACAAAATAGTGAATGGGAACCATAGACATATGAATATTAATATGTCTATGATGGGAACAATGTATTATTACTAAGGATTGTGGTAGAGGTGGAGCCGTTGCTAGGCCTCAATGAGGAGTGGGTGGGTGGGGGAACATACCCACGATTGGGCTGTAAGATAATATTTTTGTTTGTTGATAATAAATTCATTATTTTTAATGGATTTTTAAAAAAATATATATAATTTGCCTTTCGGCGTGGAACGCGTCTATATTATCTTCAAATATAATATTTTTTTTAGAGCTTAAAAACTTCAAATGCTTAAGGCAGATATGTAAGAAATCGGTAGAAATTCGGGTAGCAGCGGATATTATTTCGAAATTCAACAAACTCATGAAAATTTTATTTTAAAGTGCGAGTGGCTACAACTACCAGAACACTTTAAAAATTATATTTTAACTTTCATAAAAAATCATCTTACCAATTTTAGCGAATAGGTTCTAACAAAATTTATAATAATCATTACTAAGGTGTGTAATTAGGTGTTTGATAAATACGTCCATTGAGATAAGTCTTTTGGGTAGTTGCAACAATTTGCGGCTAATTGATGGTTCTAGGTTCCAAGTAGTCAAAGGTTTATTTTAAAAGTAGGCTCATTACCATTATGCTTTTACAAGAATCTTTGAAAGGCTGGCGAAAATACTCAGTCACAAATCATTCTAACATTGCCGCAATTGTCAAATCTGTCAATACTTTTTAAGAAGAGAAAAAAATATAAATCAAGTCAGTAAATACCTGTCATATAATACGTAAGCGAAGTATCATTGTGTAATAGGAAAATGAATCTTAGGTTTGACAATGAAAACTACTGTACCAAAACCGCCTTTCTAAATTATTTTTTTCAACGAGACCTAAGTTAATTACACTGCATGTCGTGTTGAATAATTAATGGCGTTTTATTGTCTCGGAGGAAGCAATGTATGAAGAGAAGTATCGAGATGAATATCTATATCGTACAACGGGGGACATTTGGTTATGTGTCTTGCCATTGATGAATACGTGTTTCGAATGCAGATACTCGTGTCATCGAAGTTAACTTTCACTGGTAGCGATATTAGACTTTTGACTAATGGATATTATGGACAATGTTCTCAGATCTTTGTTTCTTTTAGTTTTAAGAACTCGTTTGCAGACTTTATAACAGATTTCTCAAAACCTTAGTTGGAAGTGGTGAAGTAATACGTTGGGGATCATAAACAAGTTTTTTTTTTGCGAAGACATTGTTAGTTGAGACCAGTGAAACGTATAAAACGTACGAGATCAGAGTTTGCAACTTTTTTGCAAAGTGTTCGTTTATCTTGCATGCCGTTATAACCTAAATTTTATGGTAGATATGTTTCGAAGAGTTGAATGAGTGATAAAGAAATATTATGTTTTTCCAATGCGGTCATAATTTGATTTATTAGGTATTTCAATGTTACAATCTTTTTTATTGTAAGCAAATATGAAAATTATTTATTTATTTTCAATATTGGCTTATGTATCATTTTAGATACCCCATAGCGAAAGCAGTATTTAAGTTTTTTTGGCAGAGTATCTTTATATGTACATCAACTAAAAAAATCTATTATAAATGGTTAAAGTTTTTTCCCAGTAAATAAATATTTGAAAGAATTTTAATTTCTATACGCCAGAAACTCCAAAAATATATAATTTATGCACTTATAATGTGCAATTTAAAAAGAGGCCTCCGCAAAACTTCTTGGAATGATAATTGTCAGGTTTGACAGTATTTAAAACGATATATACATATACATGCATGCACACACCAATTCCCCAAAGTTTCATCGCAATCGCATGAACGGTTAGCAACGCATAATTTAATGAGGCCAGAACTCACTATCATATACAGGGTGTTAAGGGACGTACTTGACTTACTTTAACCAGTGTTTCCTGACATTATTTGGAGTAAAAAATGTTAATGAAATTTTGGTCTCCGGTGACTTTTATTGACGACTTTTTTTTTCAAAAATTTCATTCTTCAAAATCAAACAAAAAAATAATTCTTCCGCATGTCGTCACTGTTTACTCAGCCAGGTGTCCGGCGAACCCCTTACCCCGCATCCAACTGTTCAACAACTACCATTTTTTATGTTTTTGTAGAAAGAAAAAAATAAAAAAAACATCAAAAGTGTCAAGTACGTCCCTTAACACCCTGTATAGAAACCATCGCGGGCATGCACACTTCAAATCCCAAAAGTTTCATCGCAATCGTCAGCAATCGCAATCGTCATCGAACGGTTAGCAATGCATAATTTCTTGATGTCAGAACTCACTATTGTATATAGAAACCACCGCGGGCATGCGCACATCAAATCCCCTTCCAATCTCCCAATTCCCCATCAAAACCTCCAAAGTTTCATCGTAATCGGATGAATGGTTTAGCAACGCATAGACATCGCATATACTCACTCATAAATACCCAAGCAAATACATTTTGATTTTTATAATATATAAGATACCACAAAAAGTAGTTAGATAGTTTTCTCCTGAAAGTGATATATGATCTAACTTTACACTCTATTATTAAATTTTTTTTTTTTTATTTTGATACGTAATATCCTATTCTTTTATTAGATGAAAATAATATTGTTGGAGATTGGTTAAATTTTCTTGTTTCAAAACCATTTACAATATCGCTTCTTGCACTAAATAAAACAATAAATTTTTGGCCAAAAACTTACAGAATAATATAATATATGCATTGATTTTTAATTGATTTCGTGGAAATTAAAGCGTTAAAATTACATAAAAAATTAACTATAATTGAGAGAATGTTTGAGATAGTAACGTTACTTGCAAAATATCAAATCTACACCGAAAGTCAATCACCGGCGTAATATTTTAACAATTTCTCTTATTTAATTATTTTAATTGCGAACGGAACAATGAAATTTCTGCGAGGTCAGACAGACGTCTTACAAAGTTGTTTCTTTTTAAAACAACATTTTTTTATTCAGCGACAATATTGACAGGGTCAAAGTCACTTTTTGTGCGGATATCAAATTCCATTTTGATCGGCTGTTCACCTAACGTTTTATTGCCACGCTAAAATAAAATGGAGATATCAGTTTCACAAAGAAAATTATTGCGTCATAGGAAATTGCCCGAATATATATTTTACATTGTTTACGCAAAACAGATGACGTCATCAATCATCCGCTTCCTGTGCGTGCCAACCCAGATGATGCTGAAAGAACTGAAGATATTATGACGACTTTATTGATTTCTATTAGTTTTTCGATGTAACACAAAACGACTGAAGAATTTATTCATGTAAAAGAAAGGAGGTAAGGCATTTCTTATGGGCTGAAAATTCAATTACGAAACCTACGCACTAGTTTTTTTTTTTCATATTTCAGGTATTTTCAGAGGATTTTTTCTATGAATTGGGGGTAGCGCTCGTTAAGTAATCGAAAAATCAACGCTTTAGGTTATGTCAGTGAAAAGGCTGTTATTGAAAAATTCTAACTATTGCTTACATAATTCACGTGAAAGTTGAGAATATTATGTTGAAGTTTGCAGGAAAAAAGAGCTCCCGGAAAACTCTTGAAAAATATTTCAATGAAAAGTAGGTCGAGTACTTTTTGGTTCTTTGTTTCTGTTTTCATCTGCAGATAGAAATAACAATCGGAATTGTTTCTTAGACGGGATGAAAGAAGAATTTCGAATATTAAATAAAGAAATAAGAAAATGACCTAGGAATATACCGTAATTCGTTTATCTTTAGACATTTTTAATGTGATACCGCGCAAAAGTTCCAACTGTCCTATCCGTAATTAAAACTATATATTAATTTATTTGTGGTTTTCAAATAGTTACATAGTTATCTGTGTCCTAATAAAAAATAGTATGCCAATTTGCCAGCCTCCGTGGTCGAGGGGTAAGACTGTCGACTAGGTCACGGGTTCAAATTTCGGTGTGCGCTTGTAAATTTTATTTTATGAATTTGTGTTGTTTCACAATTAATTCATGTAGATATATTATTGGAGTACTTGCGGCACATTCCATGTTGAAAGATACTCTCAGTGCCGCCCGAATTGAAAGTTTGCTGCTTGAAATTGCTTTAGTCGTGTTTGGTGACCAGATCTAAATATTGTGGTAATTCCCCACCTTCCTCTTCCCCTTCTCCTTCCCCTCCTCATTACTTTCAGACTTACAACAATTTCCAATTGGGGATGGATGCCACAGTCTTACTGGCTTTAGACGGTTGGGAGCATAGAATTTTTACATAGTATAAAATGAAGTCACTCCCGCTGTATGAGCGCTTAGATCTTTTAAAATACACAGCGGATTTTCATGCGGTTTGCACCAATAGATGTGGTAATTCTAGAGGAAGGTTTATATGTATAAAACATGCATATTATATTAGAGAAAAGTCGAGAAATTCTAAGATTCAATTCAGGCAACGGGCAACTGGCAAGCGGGCGGTGTGAATTTGATATGCATGAAAATTAAAAGATGGCGTTGGTTATAAAGGTTGGATAAGCCACAGCAACGTGTGGCCGGGTCTGCTAGTAAACTATAAAACTAGAAGTGCCTTCAGCATTTGAATGTAAACAAATAATTTTCCGTTTAATACGCGCTCTGTCTCACTTTCACTCGCTTGACATCGTAGATCTCTAGCTCATTTAAATTTAGAAATCATGGTGAAACACGGAATTGGAATTGAAGGCCCGATTGGAAAAAAATATTTGGATCCCAAAACACGTTCACAATAGATTTTTTGTATTCTTCTTTATTGCATAGTTGGGAGCAAATGGGACTCTTGTTCGGTAATCTTATTAAAAAGTCGGAAGATGTTTATTAATATATTACCTTGTGGATTCAGCGGCACCCTGTTTGGGGCGTTGTTTCTGTTGGGCTCCTGTACGGAGGGGGGCGACGCGTCGTTGTTGTTGTCCCCTCGGGGGCCTCCCCCCCTCGGGGGCCCCGCGCCGCACACGCCGGACAGCTCCACGCTCAGCCGGGGCCCGGACAGCGCGCCCAGCGCCCCCTTCTCATTCTCTATCTGCAACTGAAACATACAAACCGACGGTTACTGTGCTGATAACTAGTCAATCGATAAAATCTTACATCAATGACCAAAATCTTGACCAAATCTGTCATCTATATTAATTATCAATATTTTCCATATTATGGGCAACTACCCTTTTTTATTGGAAATAACACAGGCCTGCAAATTGACACTTTTTGATTTTTTTTCACCGTAATGGGTGAATCGAATGTATTTTGGTGTGGTGAGTCCAAATATGCCCTCAGTTTTTATCCAGCACGTAGGGATTTTCCGCAAAATGAAAATGAAAGTTATGCAAAACCCGCAGTTCAAATAGGTAAAAATGCATTTTGAAATGAAAAAAAATCTATTACTAGTGGTTTATTTACATTTTTAAATACAATTTGATAAAAAATAATATGTATATACAATAAGGATTTATAATTCTTTATAATTTCTACATCTTTTTCCCTCAAAACTCCGTTTTGAGCTTTTCCGTTTGTGTGGGATGTCTGGAAGTTCTCTATGAAGCATCACAGGTCTGCAAATTGACATTTTTATTTTTTTTTAAATGGTAATGTGTGAATTATATGTATTTCGGTATGCTGAATTCGAGTATGCTATCCATTTCAACCCATCACGAAAGGATTTTCCGCAAAGTGGAAGTTAAAATATAGGCAAAACCCGCCTTACACTACTTCTGTAGGGAATGTTCAAAAGAAAAAAAAAACATAAAATATGCAAATTTAATTAATTTTAAGTCATAAAATATTTTATTTACATTATATACAATTATAATTAAGCCTTGGGCCCAAGATTTTTCCTGGTCCTCCTATCTTTACACCAAATACGCAAAATACATTTTTTTAACAAAATCAGTAATATTTCATTGTTGTTTTTTCACCACAAATATAGCAAAAACTCTCAGAAGAATTTACACAACCTCTTGAAGTCATTTTTGAAACGCACCTTAGGAAAGTTGGAACAGAAATAATAAATAAAAGGGCATGGAAGGTAGTGGGCAACTTGGGAATTTCGGCATTCTCTCATCATACTTACTATGGAAAATCCCGATATATGTGATTCAACGCTGACTAATTTTATCGTCATGAGTTACTAAATGTTTTGTTTCAGTCTATAAAACATAACATTATCTTATAATAAGTTGGAATTAATAAAAAAATATATTTCAGCAATAAACTCCGTTTTGCGCCTTAAGATAGGCAATCCCACAGCATTTTGAGTTTTCCGGAAAAACCTTACGTAAAGGAATTTTCTTGATAATTTTCCCGAATTCCGCAACCAAAAATACATGGGAATTACCTCTTATTTCAAAGAAAAAAAAAACAGTCGCAGGCCTGTGTAATCAGTCTAAGAATTGGTTTGTATCCTGTATAGCCTCTCGAATAAATGTATCCGAATTTATTAATATGGAACTATTGACTTTTTATAAAAGTCTAAATGAATATTCAATGTTTTATAAGAAAAACTCTCTTTGAAGATAATATTGTTAATTCTAAAAATTTTAAATTTGAGATTGACAATTATGACGGTTTGACAGAAGGTGGCAATATTGGTTAACGCGCACGTCCCCGTTAGACGAGAGGTCTTGGTTCGAGTCCCAGTTGCGACCATTGTCTTTTTTCCGTTTCTTGTCTTCTTTCATATTTTCGTTTAGATTATTATTTTTATCTTCTTCTTCAGTGATATACTAAAAAATCAGTTGAGGTGGACCATATTTGATAAATTTCCAATATCGTTATTGATAATTGTATATTTATTTTATGGAATACCCATAATATTTTTATTTGAAATAAATATATTATGTGCGTGGAGGTATGTGGAATGGAGGTATGTGGAATGGAGGTATAAAAACTTTCCCTTAACCACTGGAGCGATTTTTGCCATGTATTGGCGCCATTTTAAGTGTCTCCGATTGCTTTTCGGATAAAAAAAGCCCACTATTTCTTGATTCAGAAATTATTTTTTTAAATATTTGTAGCTCCCACGTTTGTTATTTTGGACTTAAAACAAATCTATTGAAATGTTTTATCTATTATGATCATAGATATCGCAAATCCTGTAACTAACTTCGTAGACTTAGAACGATGTTAAAATTTTTTTTTTTTCAATCAGAATTTTTTGTCAGCTGTTTGCGGTTAAAATTAAGTCCTTTTTCATAGATGCACCTTTCATTATCAAGTTTACCTGAGACAACACACAGAAATCGAAAATATTCTATGTTGACTCATATAAGCACCTTTCACGGCAGTTTCAAAGTAACAAACACGCAGGATTCGCGCGGTTATAAACTAACGATTTTTTAATATTTTTTTTATAAATCCTACAAATATGAGATAAACGGTAAAATGCAGGTTAATTCATTGGCTATATAGAATTAGAATAATTTTTTATGTCTCCATGTTAAAAATCGAAGGTATGATTTTTTAATGTTGGCGAAAAATTAAAAAAAAATATCCTCTGGAAATCTCGAGAAGTCGAGGTAAATTTATTTAATTCGCGTGGTCGCTCCAATGACTTTAGGCCTTGAAGTTCATCGCCACACCACTGTAAATTAACTTCAAGGTATCTGAAGGTCAATCAAGTAAAAGTTACTCGGAAACTGAAGATACGGTACCCCTACTATATTTTCAACTTTCAGAACGTTACACTAAAAGGTAATGCATATCATCTTCTGATACTGATAATGATATCAAACTAAACCTTTGAGTTATAAAGCTCCCTACTCAAATATGAGATTAACGATCAACGTTGTTTTAATAATCTGCAAGTGAACGTTATCCTTATCACTGCGTTGTCTGTCTGAAAAGTAAAATACTAAGAATTTTCTGTAATTATTCATTGTTTTCATGTTTAAAACTAAAACGGCTGATTTTTAATCTCAAATTACTGTAGGGCGACGGTACTAGGTGCTTACCTAATGTGCTAGAAGGTTTATACAACAACGTGATACGCAGCTGAATTCCAAAAGCACGTTGATCCGGATAGATCCTTGGTGTTTTCATTACGTAGAACGTGTTTTATTTTATTGAAATCTTCCCTCCGTTGCGTTGCACGAAAAAATAGAGAAAAAATCTTACAATGCCTCCCCAAAGAATAAAATTCTTGACACTGGTTCAGTTCTTATACAATATATCTTCTCTCTTACAATATAAGTTTCCATTCTTTCCGATACACAATACATTTCAGCAGGAGATAGAATAGATCCCGAATTCAGCAAGATAGTTCAATAGTTTTAATTAAAATGATTTAAGGCGCCGTATCCCCGCTCAAAAAGAAGGAGATGGAGAGATATGTAATTACGAATGTTGGAGAGAGCGCGCTAATATTTAAAACGATAAAATTGGAGCGAAAATGTTTAATAAAACACGACTCGTTTAAAATAGAGCAAAAATCTCTTGGGGGCTGTCTAAAACAGCATTTAAAGAAACACTGTGAATTTTTTCATACCTGTAACTTGTAAAATAACTGAAACAAATGTATTTATAATAATTTTCGGGCATGCTTTGCGATTTTTTTTATCGAGGGAATTTCACGTAGTTTGCGTTTCAGCGTGGGGGATGTACAGATATTAACCTCAAAAATAACACAAATTTTTTAGAGAGCTAAAAAACTTCAAATATTTAAGGGAGATGTGTAAGAAATCGGTAGAAATTTGGGTAGCGGCGGCTTAAACATATGTTTTTGTAAGAATTTTTGTGTTCAGATTTATGAATATAAAACTTTAATAATTACCAAAAGTATTTCGGCGAAAAGATGAGAGGAAATATTTACGTAGAAATTTTACAGAGTTGAAAAAAAACTCCATTATAATAATTGTAGATTTAAACACGCCGTCTTCATGTTCATTTCACAGAGAATCTGATTTTGAACACACATATTTTTTGTAACAACAAACATTTGATGGATATTCCGTTGTTTCTATCCGATAAACTGTCAGCTACTTAATGGATTATGAGACTTATTTCATTTTGCCAAGTAGTGTGACTGTTTTTTGCCACTTTTTGCCACATATATGACACGTGTAGCATGTTAAAATTGTATTTTATAAATTAATATAATGTTAAGAAAAAATCTAATAATTTACCTAAGCGTATCTTGAATTAATCAATGTAATAAAGGTAATTATTAAATTAGTCACGTTCTTTAAGCATATTCAAAAGACGAAACGCTTTTATCTGAAATTAGATTCATTCCATTTAATTCAATTTCACGAAGATAATTTCGCTCATGGTTTAATGAAAGTTTGTTCGCGAATTAAATAGTTTGTTTGGGATTTACCGAAAATTCTTGCGGAGTTCGGTTTTATGGTTTAGTAAAAGTGATGAAAGATTATTGTCTTTTATTAGATTTTATTTTACGCAGCCAATAAAATTTATAATCATTTTTGATAGTTAATTCTTGTTTATCTATTGTCTGCATTATGAAAATAAAAGATGGCACTTGAAGTAAAACATGAAGATCCAAAACTGAGATAAGTAGAATTTTCCTTTTCGTTAGGGGAATTCTTAATTTCTCCAGCCCTAATAAGTTATACGAGATTATTGTGTTTTTTTTCTGTAAGATACTTCTATAACACGAGGAAATTTATCGTACTGGATTCAGATAATTTGAGGTCGCACATGATTAATCCTAATCAATTCAGATAAATTGAGGTCTCACTGGAAATTAATCCTACTCAATTCGGATAAATTGAGGTCTCACTGGAAATTAATCCTACTCAATTCAGATAAATTAGGACTCATTGGAAATTCATCGTACTGGATTCAGATAAATTGAGGTCGAACCAGAAATTCAACTTACTGAATTCAGGTAAATTGTGGTCCCACAAGAAATTTATCGTACTGGATTCAGGTAAATTGAGGACGCACGAAAAATTCAAGGTATTTAATTCAGATAAATTGATGATGTCTCACGACAAATTCATCGCACGTAATTAAATTAAATAAATTTTGAATTCGTCGCACCATCGACCTATATCAATTATAGCCACTATTGCGTATTAATATCTCATTAAAACGTGTTTCACTGGCGATAATCGGCGCGCACTGTGAGTTGAGCGGATTTTGTACTTTCGGGTACTGAAAGTATGTGGATACTTCAATCAAAAAGTTGAAATTTTGAAAAAAAATCATTTTCAGCTACAACAACATCAGGAATGTCGTATTTTTCAATCTTAGCACTTTAGCTCACTGAAAACTCACGGACCGCCACTGGTTTATAGCTAGCGGTTACTTGACAAGCGTTGGGTTTCGTTTTAACACGATCATCGCATCCCATCGCGACTTGTGATTGAAAAATAATTTTCGTTTTTAATAGAAAAAAAAACATCATCGGACAATAAAATGATATCCAAATTTTACACTTCATATCACTGGTTAAAATCGGTAGATATATCAATTATCGCATTTGAAGTGTATTGGTTCAACAAAGTTACCATTTTATTATTAATTTCCAGAAAGTTTTTTTTAGGAATATTAATTAAAACAAAAAATAAACATTTTCTTTTTCTGTTTCACATTAAATAATTTGTATTACTTAAAAAATAGATCACTAGAAATACAATTTGTTTAGATTGCATGTCAGTAAAATGAGAGGAACTGTAATGAAAATTTTAAAAGCTTATGCAAATTTGCATAAAATAATGGAGTTCTAAGTTCAAAATGTTTTAGGAACCCGATGAAAGAACTTCTCGCTAACCTTGACTTCCGACATTGCCGTGAATAATGGCAGCACGCAAGATGTCGTCAGCCCAACAGGCAATAAGTAAATATAATGTAGGTAGGAGCACACAGACAATTTATTTGCTGTAATCGCAGTCTAATTGATTTACGGGGGTTTAAATTTCAGGCTAGCGTGCTATTGCAATGGCCCGCTGCCGTCGAGTTATTGGCGATGTCAGTGGCGGAAGAACTAACTTACTGGCCCGGGGCAAGTTCTCGATTCTTCAATATTCTTCAATACATGTATTCTTAGTTGAAATAGTTCGTACAAAGGATGCCCGGAGGAAAATTATTTTCCTTAGGACGTACGATATCTTTACGATTCCTGTGTGGAGAGTCTTTTTGAGGAAAAGAAGAAGTGGTACTTTGTTGGTTAGTTAGTTCGAGGAGGAAAAATGGATGAAGGATTAGTAGAAAGCTGAGGGTTAGTACGTCCAGGAGTGAAGGACGTATGAATTCATCCTTCCCACTGCGATAGGCGATGGGTCGTGAAAGTTCAGCTGGAGAGATCAAAAGGGGTTCTTCAACCAGCCTCTCCCAATCCGGCACGTCACGCAGTTAGTGGGTAGACGCAACCATCGCCAAAACCTGGACAAACCTCACCCCATGAATCCGGGTACCCCTACTAAGTCACCAAATGTATTGAAACACTTAGGGTGACCTTCGGTAGAGGTAATGGTTATCCAATTAATGGTTCCCGGGGTGGCGGTTCCCACGGTACCGTAATTTTATACATTTGTAACATATTCCCAAAGTGAATGTTAATGAAAATTCTAATCCAATTCATGATACATTGGTATGGTCCGCCTGTTTTCTCACTTCTTCAAATCCAGCAGTCTCACTGGCTCCAGACGGGAGCAGTTGAGACTTTTGTAAAGAATTCACGTTGAAAACATATATTATGGCACCGTTTTGATTAAAAATTAATCCACTTAAAGCTGAATTACAAAAATAGACTTAAATATGTAAATGGGTAGGTGGGTGTGGGAAGAGAGGGGGGGCGTAATTTACAAAGGGAACAAATTTAACAAAGGGTCATTTAAAAAGATTTTTCAATTATTGATAGTATTTAAACCCTTCTTTACATGTATTTATTTAAATTAAAAAGTAATTCATCAAAGGTATAAATATAACATATGAACTCCTTTATTTTCTACACAACAATTGCACAATATTTATATTTACAAAGGATTAACATACATATTTTAATGTCTTTCCGAAGAAGTATAATAAATAACAGATTCAACAGTAACATCATCTACAAAATGTTGTAACTTCATTTCAAACCATGTGTATAATTTTTAATGTAACTACATTCTAGTTCATAAGATATATTACTGCACACTCCATTAGGCGTGTATTGTAGGAGTTATGTTTACATTTTATGTTTACAGTTATGTTTACATAACTCCTGCACCATGCTCAAGAGCTTAAGAGCTCAAGTTCTCTTCATTGGCATAGAAAGACTTACTTAAAAATGTATATTTCACTATTTTGTTATGCCGTTGTATTATGATTATTATTGTAGAATGTTATATTTTAAATAAATTATTAAAAAAATAATAAAATTAATGCCCCTTCGCAAGTCCTGGAATGCTTGCCGAAGTTGTGTAAGTGTTTGCTACGCCATTGGGTTTTACGATTTATTTTTGACTGGTGAAATTCTATAAAGTCATTATACCTTTCTGTTGAGTCGCCGGTTTCGAAGAAAAATAAAAATACTTCTCCATAATAGGTAATGGATTACACAATATTTTTTTTAAAACTCATAAACTCACCGAATACATTAATCATAAGTTAAAATAGATCGTTAATCTATTTTTTGCTAGTTATCATTATAATATGTTAACAACCGTGAAAATAACAACCATTCAAATTGGTAATGGATATCCACCATTAATTCAACCTTTGACTAATAATAGTTATTTTATTTATTTATTTGTTGTACAAATACCTTTAAATTTTAGAATAAAACTTTTGTTTCATAAAAATGGATTACAAAACAATTACATAGTGTAAATATATATTTGAATTAACGCAAATTTACGATTTTGGAAACAAAATGTAAAGTGTAAAAAATATGTGAAATATTTTTTTGTAAATTCTTTTGGCGCTGTTGAAAATATCCGTTACTTCTGCATACTGGTTGGTATAGACATGAAAGATATTTTTAGCTCGTGTGACTCTATTAGGAACATGAAATGAAATCAATTGCAATAATGCAGGGCTGTTAATTAAAAAAAATATTAGTTGGAAATATTTCAATTTTCATTCATACTCGTAGATCATCCTCATTATATCAACTCTATTGTTTTTATTTTTACATTAGATCCACACAGGAGACCCCGGGGAAAATAATTCCCTCAGGGTCAATGTCACCTTTGAGGATGCTGTGTGGAGGATCTTTTTAAGGGAAAGAAGGAGAAGAAGTTCTATGCAGCAAAAGAGTAAACGAGGTGGTAGGATTATTGATGACAGAATTCTATGGGGATTTGACTAGAGGGGGATTTTTGGTAATATTTAGACATTTTCGAGAAAATGTAAGTTATTGTATCTCAGTTAGGGATCTGGACCTTGAATGTTCAATAATATACGACTAGCTTTTGCCCGTTGCAGGCAACTAACGGGTTAAAACACTAAGCGATTTGACGTGTGAACGCGGACGAAGCGAGGAGTGTGTGTTTAATTGAATATATTAAGAAAAAACCGATGTTTGAATGCGGATGAAACTAGGAGTGTACGCCTACAAAGAGCACAGGTAGTCATCCGTTCAATTTTGTACACCTGCTCTTGGGCCGCTTCGGTCGCCCGTTTCAAGGCGCTCAGTACGAATCTTTTCTTCAAAAAGGGGCCAAGGAGCTTCCTGCTCAATTTTTCACTGCGCCATTCGGGTTGTGCAAGTCGATACGTGTAATTTGATACCCACAACGCATAATTTTCTGTTGCAAAGAAGACTCCTACCACCGAGCCAACGTTTTAAAACGCCTTAGGAAGCTGCAGTTCAGTACATGTGCTACTGAAACAATCTAGTAATATATGATTGTAAATTTATTACCCACGAAAGAACATGATGATGTGGTCTACGTCCATACAAAATCCAGCCGTAATTAAACTGGATCCAAAGATTTGTGCACCATGAGTTTTGAAAAACAACAGACAGTCTGAAACAAACAAACCAAAAATACGTAGCTATTAATCTAATTGCGTGTTTTCGTATGCTTGCGAATGGTTTTTATTACAATACATATGTTTCTATTTTTTTTTCTAATGGAAGCATTTGTAACGGAAATTGAATGTCGCCACTGCGTATAAGGGAACATCATAAACGTATTTATAGCCCTTTCTGTACCTGTTACCATTCAATAAACCGCTCTAAATTTAACAAACTCCTTTAACGCACGAATAAAACGTTTAATGAAATTCCTAATTGTAAGTCTAAAAATACGATTTTACGTTTACGGCGGGGTATTTTAGGAATCGCAGTAATGTAAATCGCGAAGTTACGTCTGGAATCTAGATAACGTCTCGTTCTTGCTAACACCAGTCCACTAACTGAGGAATGCTTCGCCACCGAGTAATAAGCAAAATAAACATTCAAGACACACAAACAGTGTAAAGCTTTTCACTTTTTCTTTAATTTATCAGCTAATGTTCACTTCCTCATAAAAAAGATTCAAGTTACATCATTAGAGTGATAATGACAAGGAGCAAACTTTTGTTTTCATTGATGACATGGTGGCCTTATTACTAATAGATGCGTTCAAGAATTTCGAACAGTTTTTCACCTTTTTTTCCTAATAAACAACATTTTTACTACAGACAAATGTGCGTATTTTAAAATTGGAATTTGGATTTACATCCTAACTTTTCTTTCTTGAAGCGT
This sequence comes from Limnephilus marmoratus, assembly GCA_917880885.1. NCBI lineage: Eukaryota > Metazoa > Arthropoda > Insecta > Trichoptera > Limnephilidae > Limnephilus > Limnephilus marmoratus. Next base: position 39,834,039 of record OU862909.1, on the reverse strand, counting down.
CCACCATAATCATCAGTTAATATTCGCCACTGAGTAAAAAGGCTTTAGTTACATCATTAGGGCGAGAACGACAAAGAGCAATGCTTTTCTTTCACGATGTCGTGGCATCAAAACTAAATTGATGTACTAAAATTTTCACATTTTTCCCCGAATAAAGTGAGTATATTTTAAAATTTGAAACTGAGTCTCAATATAAAGTGATATTAGAGGTTTTCTTCATCCAGAAACATAAATTAATGTTCGCCACTTACTTAAAAGGATTTTGTTACATCACTAGGGGGATAATACCAAAGAGCGAATGCTTTTCTTTAGTGATTTGTGGTCTTATTACTGAACGTTTCGAAGTAAGGCTTTTCTTTGCGCATTTCCTTAGTACAGCGCTGCGCTAATAAAGTAAACTTTTGTCGCATGACGTGTCAACTGGCGCGCTATCGTGACTTGGTGTTAATTCATTTCAATCATTAATATGAATGTAATCAAAAATAATCTACAAGACATCATTCACAATTAAATGTAAACCTTATTAATGTTAATAATCTAATCAAAAAATTGAAAGTTTATTAACTTCCTTAACATAATACATTAGTTTCATTATCGATCATGTCCGAGATTTGAACACTGTTTCAATTTGGTGGTTCAAGTGGTTCGCTACGTTAGGGGTGCCCGGGTTCATGGGGTGAGGTTTGTCTAAGACTTGACGACGGATGCATTTGCCCACCGACTGCGTGGCAGGTCGGAGCGGAAGAGACTGGTTGAGGGAGAACTTTTGACCACTCCAGCGGGATTATCGCGACCCATCGCCATGCACCACAGTGGGAGGGATGGATTCATACGCCTGTCTATCCTGGACACATTTATCCCAGGTTCACCAGACACTCCGCAAACCATTTTCCTTCCCAGAACTTCCTTTCCATAAAAAGACCCTCCAAACAGCATTCCCAAAGATGACATAGGTTCTGAGGGATTTTTTTCTTAGTAAAAAATATGGAACGTACAATAATATGTCGTTTTGAGTATTTGTCAGTAAAAGTTTCCAATCTCCATAACCCATGATTGAAATACTGTTTTGTGAATTGAAAACACTACACTGACCTATAAATTCCTCACATACATAAATAAATTCAATAAAAATTTTCGAGATCCGTAAATCATGATGGAAATGTTATTGCGTATTCAAAACAGTTCGTTGATCTAAGTATTCAAATTAGAAAAATGTGCGATTTTTAATACGCCATAGTGTTAGTATTCCAGACCAAGAATGATTAACTGTATTTATAAAATCGAAATTTATATCTTCAATCCAATTATTTCTACAAGCTTAATTAAAAATGCACCAACTATTAAAAACCTTTGAAATCTAGGATAAGAATCCGCTTTTAGAAACAAAGAACAAAAACATAAATGATCGTAAAAACATAATCGCTTTACAATATATCTGACCATTATCAGCTGTTTAGGCTAATGATATTAAAAAAAATCCCTCAAGGAGATGCTTAGAGGTATTTTACTATTAATTAAATTGGTTCACGATTTAATACCAAGTAGTAATTATTTCATGATATCTTTGAACTTCTTTCGTAACTCTTTTTACCGCGGTCTGAAAAATAATACTTTTAAGTAGTTGAGGAATTTGCAATAACATTGTGTTTCAAAATAAAAAAAATATTTTATTCACGCTTTTTGCAGCCATTGGAACCCATATTATTATGAAAATATAAGCGAATAACGAAGAGGCATAAAAACCATAAGCATAATAAACTTGTATCAAAGTCAGTGTATGTATTTGCTTCTTTCGCTCTAGTGCATGCTTGCTTTTTAATATTTGTTCTCTACAGTTTACCTCTTACGTTTGCTGATTTGAACTTGGTAATTTTTAATGCATAAATGAAAATGTTGGGTACGTTTACAAGAATCATGTCATATTAGGAATCTAAAAAAGAGAAGAATATGCAAGATACGGTATATAAACGAAGGACGTGAACGAAGGATGCGGTGCACCCTTAGACAGCGTTGCGTAGCGGTCCATCCATTCTGGCTACCGTTATTAGGAAACGACGTCAATTTTTAGTTAATATTGTTTACATCAGCTCCACACAGGAGGCCATGAGAAAAATAATTTCCATATGTCATCTTAGGGGATGCTGTATGGAGGGAGTTTTTAGGGAGAGGAAGTTCTGAGAAGGAAAAAGTTATGAGGGATGGTTGGGAATCTGGAGGTCAGTGTGTCCAGGAGTGACGGACGTGTGAATCCATCACTCCAACTGAGGTGCAAGGCGATTGGTCGAGAGAGTCCGGCTAGAGAGGTCAAAAGGCCTCTGTCAACCAGTCTCTCTCGATCCGGCCCGCCACGCAGTCGGTGGGCAAATCCATCCGCCGCACAAGTCTTAGACAAACCTCACCCCATGAACCAGGACACCCCTGTTAATTCATCAAATGCAGCGAACGACTTAAGGTGACCTTTTGCATTAGTTAGACAGTATGTAAAATTTAATTATCATTTTTATATTGTAATAAAGTTACTAAACAGCAATGATTAATTTAATAGAGCATAATTAGTCTAGCCTAGAACATTTTATTTTTGTTTTATTATTTTTATTTACGACCGACGGTTACAAAATAAAATAAGTTAAAACAAATCGTATTAAGCCAATATTGTACTTTTTGCAAACAATACGAAATTACAAAGGTAATTTCAATGTTCCAAAGGCAATTTTTTAAACTTAAATTTGTAATATTCTACTGTACACGCAAGTCGTTAAAAGTTACTCAAGGGAGAAACAATTGATCTTTATTATATGATTGAAACAGGACTAGTAGGAATCGTGCCATATTTTAGTAATTACCTCAAGGTCGAAATAACAACGTGTTTAACCACTTGTAGTCGACTTCAATTATAATATTTTTTCTATAAACAATGCTTGAATGAAGTCTTACAAGTACGTGAAAATGATGTTTTATTTCGTTTGAAACAAAAAATTAGTATTCGTGCAAAGAAATTCTTTTTCATGTTTTCTAGTACGTATCGCTTTTTTATCATAATGATGTTTATTGTATACCCACTTTAAAAGCTTTTTGTGTAAATCTTAAGGCATTATTGGCATCAAACGTTTACATGTTAAGAACTTTCTTTAAGGGTTTTCTCGTGAAAACATTTCTGTTGATTCTTTTCGTTTTCCAGGAAAGATGAAGAATCCTTCAGCATAAATAATATGTTTTCGTTTTGATGCTAGGGCTTTAAGCAGCTATTAAAAGTTGGTCTTTTTTGGCAGTAATCCTTATAACTTTGAGCTCACATACTTGAATGCCTAAGGCCCTTATAAACGTAAACGCTTAAAAAGAAGAAAAAGGGGAGATGGGTAAATACGAATGTCAGAGGGAGCACGCTTATATTAAAAACGATAATATTTAAGCGAGAATTGTGAAAATGTTTAATAAAACACGACACGTTTAAAATAAAACTAAAATCTCGTGGAAAATGTCTTAAATTCATTTAAAGGAACAATGTGATTTTTTTCATACATACCTATAACTTGTCAAATAATTAAACGAAAAAACCTGTTTTTAATAATTTTCGGAGCATACTTTCCGATTTTTTACTATGAAGGAATTTTATGTAATTACCGTTTTGACGTGGCAAATGTGTGATTATTATCTTAAAATATAACAAAAGTTTTTTTAAAAACTTAAAGTTTTTAAGAGAAACGTGTTATAAAACGGTGGAAATTCCGAATGCCGCTGCTTAACCATATTACTTTGGCTATACTTACCATATTTATTTGGCATAAAATTTTAAATGAAATATCTGCGTGTTTTTAATAATTTTATAAATTTTGAGGTTTTTCTCAGGATCTTTCTCAAATTGAGAGATGCATTTTTTTTCAAATTTCGGCGGGACACTTTGGATTCTAAATTCTAAATTCTATTCTTTTCTTTCTAATAATACCGTAGATTATATTTCTAACCATTATAGTGAGGCAGACACAACGATTTCTATGAGACCTATATGAGTTGTTCCTAAAACCTAACAAATTAGCCTGAGGGGTTAAGAAAAATCGTGGTAAAATTAACCCATTCTCGTGCATTCAACAGCCATGTCCACCTGACCACACACCGCCCAGCTAGCGTTGAGGCAGTTCTCAACCAACAAAAAAATTGCAGTCAAAACGGCAAACGAAATCAATTGCGACCGTAATTATAATATTCTGGGTCTTTGTGTTAATGTTCACCTATTACTTGATACTTGCTTGCACTAACTTGCTTGGGTCATGCTTCGCAGTGTCAGGAGGGACTTAACCGTGTAAAATGCCATGCATGCATGTGACGCCTTTTCCGATACGGTTAGGAAACGCTAAAACAGTACAATATATTACACCAATTCTATGGAGCACTTTCAATTATCGTAAGCGAACGTAATAATTTTTCCGCCTAAATAGGAGAGGTCCCAATTTGCTTCCCTGTGGTACACCGAAGATAGTGTCTAAAGTTAATTACTCATCGTTTTGCCCATTTTGAGTTGCTGGCTTTTACCCGTTAAGTAACTCTTTAACCATTCGTACGGCATATCTACAATGGCAATATTTTTTTAATATTTTGTGGAGTAATTTATGAGAAACGGTACATTGAAAGCCTTGGCTAAGTCTAAGAACAGTGCGATGTGTGTTTGGAATACGGGTGGCATTCATACTAACACTTTGTAAATGCTCTCGGAAAGCAGCATCCATTGGATAAATTAAGTTCCATTTATAATGAGGTTCTTAAAAAGAATTATCTCAGTGGATGGGAAAACCATTACTCCGCTACGTTATCTACCTTTTGCAAGCCATAAATATTTATTTATCCTGTTGTTTATATGGGTTCCTACTCGCAATAAGATGCCGGTGGTTGCTCACAATAAATGTTCTGGAGTTTAAATATTCCCGCCGCAGGAGAAACCCCCACACCCACCCTCCCACCTCCCTACCCTTGACATTCCCCTACCCCTTCCTGCCCTTTCCTGTTGATCCTGTGCGGGGAGCGGATGACGCAGCAGACTGAGGGAGGACGAGATACTGTACTATAACGGAGGCAATTGATCTGCCCCACTCCCAGCACTTTCTGCTCTCCTGGTATTCAATATTTAGAACTCCGTGCGAAATGTATATCTTCTTTCCGACCACATAAAATAAATACACAATCGAGACTTTGCTACAAATTGTTTACTTTTTCCTACCCTCCTGGTACCAATTCGTATTGGAAAATCGGTCAGTGTTTAACATTACGTAACATTTTCCACATAAAATATTTACTAGCAGTTAAAAACCCGCTCCGCAGGTTTTTGGTGCTTGGCCCTGCGGGCGGCTTTTCGTTCGGCTCCCAGTTAGAGTGGTGATGACCATTATATAAATCCTAAAGGAACTGGTTCCAAAAATAGCCCGATCCTCGCATCCACTGTCATCCAGTGATAGCTAGTCACCGGGACAGGCAATTACGTCATATTTAATATATAGCCGGGTGATACAACTAAGTATTTACCGTCAATCTTTCCATATCGGGAGAGATACTCAAATTTACAAAATCGTATTACTTATACCTAGAGGGATGCACGTTCTCATGCGATCTGCTAACGGAAGTGGTACCATCCTTTGATGAATTCTTGAATTCGAAACCGAATTACAACGGTAGCTTTGTTTGAAATTTCACGTACACAGTTGTTTATGTTTATATGGCGTGGCGCGTAGCCGCAGACGTGCACTCGAAGCCGGGTTCTTAAATTTCAACCACGCAGACTCAAGGCTATTAATACTGTTTGATGATTTTCGTTCAGCAGTGAATCAAGCTTTAAAACCAATAATTAACTAATTATATTCATCATGTTTACTTATTCAAGTTGTTTACTTATTCCAACCTTCCTGGTATCAATTCTTATTGGGAAATCGGTCAGCGTTCAACATTACGTAACATTTTTCACATAATAATATTTAGTTTCGTTTCGCAGTGGATCAAGAATTAAAAACAATAATTAATGATTGATTCTTCGTGTTAAATAATGATATTCATCATGTAATTACGTTAAAAATTAGGTTAATATTGACCATCTGTTACTTATTATTTATTATATATTATTATAACACATCTCTTCACGTGATCTTATCATAATTAAAGACAAACGTATTTAACCAACTTTCGATTTCTCAGTAATAACTGTAAAACCAGCGGAGAAGTAAATATATTTTATCTTGTGGGCGCAATTCTGAGAATTTTCGGTTTATATCCTCGTGGGAAGGAAGTAAGGCAGATAAAGGATTAAATCATTATTCAAATGATTATTCTTCTTTGAGGTCCAATTAAACTTTTATTCGGAAATCGTAATTATTGTATGATACCGAAAATCACGAATAAATTGATTGCTTATAATTAGGGATAGTGTTTTGTATGACGTCAGTTAAATGTTGTGGGCGTTGGACTGGTATTGTCTGGTTTGGTTTATTGTTAAAAGCTTAAAGCATTACAGCAACGATTTTGACACTCGGCTGTCAAAATATGTTTAGCTTTGAACCGCGTAGGTCTATTCTTAGTATGGTTAATGGATATTAACGTAAATGTGTTACTCTGTTTGACTATTTGTAATGTTATTATGTGAGTTTGAATTGAGATTCAAGCTGCTGCTAATGATAATTATGTGTTTTAGAGAAATTGAGAAAAATCATTTACTCATCCCATGGCGTTTAATGGACAAGTGTCATATAAAAAAAAATCGTTTAAGTTACTTTAAATTTGTGCAGATTATATTTCTAGTACTTATCTCTTCTTGCGTAACAACTAACAATTGGAAAATCGATAATTACTCAAGCATTTTCATTATTTTTTTTAAGTATTTAGGAGACATATACCTGCATTTAATAATTGTGTATTTTCTACGTGGATCACATCTGTGTAACAAGAAATGAATTAGGATAGATAATTTATGATTTTGTAAGAGTTGAATGCCAACGTTTTGTAAGGGATGAAAGCACTTCAGATAACAAAAATAACTCATATTCTTCCAAATGATCAAAAGATAATGATTTTTTTCGCAAATTGAAATATTGCAAATTGCAAACGTAAATATTTAAATATTTAAAAAGGGGTGTAATCTAATTTACTTAGACAAATACCTAGTTATGCAAATCATTCAAAATTCCATGGCGGACCGGGAGAGACTAGTTGAGGGAGGCTTTACCTAGACCTCTACAGCCGGACCCGCTCGACCCATCATACGTCCTGGATACATCTCAGATTCTTACCAACCCCTCTCACCTTTCTCCTTCTCAGAACTTCCTCTCCTTCATTTCCCTAAAAAAAGATCCTCCACATGGCATCCCCAAAGATGGTCATGGTCCTGGGGGAATGTTTTTCCTCGAGGCCTTCTGTGAAATCAACGTAAAAATGTAGATCTAAATATCTAACAACAACAAAAATTTTTACAAAATAAATTTTTGGTATTTTCACCAGCATTTGGTTCCATAGAACTAGCAATCTGCCTAGCTAGGGACTAATATCGATCTACAGGACATAATCACTTACACATTTTAAAATATTTTTTCAGTTATTATGCAACATTATTACTATTTATTTATATATAAATGTATCTAATGTAATGTAATAAAATAATATTTAAAAAATGTTTACGCCACAAATGCTGAGGGAGTTGTTTAAATTCGTCCCTGTATTTGGATGTTATTAAGTTTTAAATTATTCATCCCAATCGTTTTCCATGAATATCCAAACGTGCCTGAAATAATTAGGTCGAGAGCAAATAAACCGCTGTAAATTGTGATGGGGCTAAGTTAAGTACTTTGGACATCCATAAAATATCTGTAAATAAAATGTCCGTTTGTATTTCAAAATACAATAGTGTGTATTTGGTTGCCTTCCTTTACAGTATGACGTCAAACGGAAGAGTATTTTTTGTTGTTGAAATAAATATAAGGTTAGATTTTTGCGTTATTTGTTTTTGGGGTGTTGTGCCGTGTTGCGTTACCTCCTTCTTTAGCCAACGTTTCCGACATCATTGCAGTGTCTATCATCAGGACAGATCCGGTAGGTTCGATATTTACTGGAGTAACATTTAAAAGTATTTTAGAGTAGGTACCTACTATCCAATTATTTCGGAAAGATAAAAAAAAGTATTCTGTTCATTAAGATTTCATGTATTGGCTTCAGATTTTATGTCCGGGTTAAATCTTCGCCACAGGAAAAACTAAACCCTTTCACACACTTTTCCACAAATGATCATCTAGTCCATAGGTTCCCAACGTGGGCGATAACGCCCCCTTGGGAGCGTTTCAGACCTTCAGGGGGGCGGTAGAAGGCAAAGAGAAAATTGGGGGGCGTTTCAGGCTTTCAGGGGGGCGGTAGGAGACCCAGAGAAACCCATAGCTAGTTTACTAGCACATATCGAAGAAGTCGAAGACATGCTAAAAGAATACGAACTGCACATGGTGATGATGAGCGAAACCTGTATTACCGAAGAAAAGTACCAAAATGAAACAATATTTCAGGGCTATTCGACAGTTAGATGCGACTCATTTAGCAGGCATACAGGTGGAGTTATCACATTAATTCAAAACAATATCTCTTACAAAGTCACAACAAATGCGGTACTAGATAAAAATAATACCTGGATACCTACTGGCTATTGAAGGATTTTAAGCTGGGAACCTATGCAGCTATTTATCATTCCCCAAATCAAAATGATAAAAATCTTAGATTTTTTTTGAAGAATGGTACCGTTAAGAAATAGAGATTTTAATATTCAATACAAAAAGCACAAGATTACAAATCATCATAAATTGCCTAGGTAGGAAGCAACTTGTCAAAAATTATACAAGAATATGAAAAAAACTGTAAAACCATGATTGATTTGGTAATTTCAAATGACTTTTACGCGAAAGGTAATGCTGCGGAAGAATTCAAAATCAATCTGATCACGAAACAATTATTACAAAAATTAGATATAATAGTCTGAAGCCTCAGGGAACACGAAGTATAATATATATACAGGAATAAAAAGAACTATAATAAGGATAAATTGTGTACGGTATTACAAAACAAAAAGTGGATCTGCGATAACCAAAGAAATTTAGGCAGAAAAGCCGATGAACTAATAGGACACCTGAAAACAGTAGTAAATGAACTAATGCCTACAACGAATAATATATTCTTATATATAAAAATGAATCGCTAAATGTGTTGCTAAGCGCAAATCTCGAGATCAGCTGAACTGATTTCGCTAATTCTTTTTTTAGAATATTCCTTGAAGTACGAGGATGGTTCTTACGGAGAGAAAAATTAAGAAAATTGCGCAGAAAATTGGATAATTTCAGAAAACCTATTACTAACCTAACGACTATCGCACGTTTGACAGTAAGCGTGTTTGAGAATGACATTTTGCAAAACAATGATTGTTAAATAAAATTCTATTTTTGAAAATCTTTAAGTTGATAAATTTATTTATATTTATTTATTATAAATTTATAATTTATGTGTACTCCTCTAATAGTTTGAATCGAATCAAGAATTTTAGATATTTTAAATAGGTACCTATGTTAGGTACCAAATTTAATATACATGAAAAAAGGATATTTGAATAAAAATTGTAAAAGGTGGCACGCGGGCTGTTTAAAAACTGAATGTACTGGGATTGAATATATGGAACGCGGGAGGAGGGTTGGCGGGACGATAGAGCGGTAAAGGGAAGAGGGAAGGCGGGGAAGGTGGAAAGCGAAGGCGAGAGGGGGAGGGGAACCTGGGAGGGGGAGGGAAACCTGAGAGGCGGGAGGAGAACTCGGGAGAAGGGTTTGCGGGACGGAGGAAGGGGCGGGGGAGTGGAGTGGGGAGAGGGAAGGTGGAGGTGACGGAGTGGGAACGCGAGAGGGAAAGAGGACGCAGGAGAAGAAGGGGAGGCGGAAGGGGAACGGGACGAATGGGAAAGGACACTCAGGGAGAAACAATTTCTTTATTAAATGGCATAGCAACGCATGCCGGGACCAGCTAGTATTTATATATAAAATGAATTCCTGTTTCCCTTCGTCACGCCTTCATTTTACTTTTATTTTAAGTTTCCTAATACTTTGTAGTAGGTTCTTACGGAAAGAAAATTTAAGAAAATTGCACAGAAAATTGGATAATTTCAGAAAACTTAACAACTATTTTAACTTCACACGTTTTACAGTTCGCGCGTTTAAATTTTAGATATTTTAAATAGATACCTACGTTAGGTTCCAAAATTTATTGATTGTTCTTATAATATATAAAAATGAATATTTGTATTGAATGAAAAGCGAAAATTTGAATAAAAAAATTGTGATAGGAGGCACGCGAAATGTTTGAAAACTGAATGTACTGGGACTGTTATATGGAACGGGGTAGGGGGATTGGCGGGATGGGGAAGTGGAAGAGGGGAGGGGGTAGGCACGGAATGTAGAAAGGGAACGCGGGAGGGGAAGGAAATGCGGGAGGGTAACAGGGAAACAATTTATTTCTTTAAAAATGGTATATCAACGCATGCCGGGAACCAGCTAGTAGTATATTAAAAGATACAAATAAATAGTATACCTACGAAATCCCTAAATCTTCTAAAAAAAACAAAGGGATACAGCTTATAAAGCCTGTAAAATACAATTTCCAGAAGAAAGGTGGGAAACCTGTAAGAAACTTAGAAACATGTATAGGTACAGAAATAAAACATACCAAAAATTCGTATTCTAGGCCAAAAATTATTACCTCTCAAAGAGATTCAAGAAAAATTTGGACTACACTTAAAGAAATTATAAGTGGCAAACAGAGGGAAAACATTAAGGAAGTTCGGTTCCCGATGGAGTTGAAGATGATAAAACTAAAATAGCCAAATTTAATACTAAGTGTCGAAAACATAAATAAGAGTATTTCATTATTCACAGATACTTCTTCTCAATCACCGGAAAGAAGAGAGAATAATAATATTTTCAGGTAACAGTGAGTATATAATGAAAAATTTTAATACGATGAAGCAAAAATCATCGTCGTCTGGAATTTATATAAGCATAATTAAATTTAAGTAGTTGCACTAACAAATTAATCTGTGTTTAAGAGAATTTTTCTGCAGACGTGGAAAACTTCCATAATAACACCAGTACCCAAAATAATAAATACTAAAAATTTCGAAGACCTCATAAAAATACATGGATAATCTAAATATGAACAGATGAGAAAATTTATTGAAAAAAAAAAACATTCTTGTAAAACAGCAGGGTTTAGAAGCAAAATATTCATAATGGAAAACCAGTATGGATCAGAAGAATAGTAGTGTTCTTGGATTTTAGACGTGTTTTTGAAACGATAGACAGAGAAATACTAATAATAAAATTAATAATAGAAAACAAAGAAACAAAATTGGAGATGCTATATCTGAAGAACAACAAGTAAACCTCGGAGTTCCTCAATGATCTGTGTTGGGACCGCTCCTATTTATTAAGTATATATATTAATGATATAGTGAAGTGCCTAAAGTACTGTTCAATCAAACTTTTGCTGATGACATACTTTTATATATTATACCAAATAATATCGAAGATGCATTGTTAAAAAAGCTTTTTTTTAAGAATACTTCTATATTATATATTAAAGTTTTTTTTTCTTCGAATAAACTGAAAATAAATGTAAATAAAAGTAAATTCATGGTATTAGAGAAGAAACTCAACGAAATTACTACCCTAAATATAGAAAATCAAAATATTGAAGAAATTAAATACTCATGAATCATAATCTATAACAAATTAAAACTAAACACTTTTAAAAATTAAAAAATTGCAGAAAAAATTAAAAAGAAAAAGAAAACTAGGACATAGGGAAAGTTAGACGTCAAAACACGGAAATTGGTCTACAATACCACTGTAGCGTGTCACGTGAATTACTGCACAAGTGTAATCTTTCTGAGCAATAAAACCCAAGTAAAAAAATGAAAATAATTCAGAACGGTTCCATGGCAACTCAGAATTAAACCATCTCAGAAACACCTCAGAAAGGTCATTAAAAGCTATGAAAACCCTAACTTAACTTAACCAATATTTTTTATCATCACTCTTTAATGACCTTTATGAGGTGCTTCTGAGTTGGTTTCATTCTGAGTTGGCTGGTCACCAAATAAAATATGCAAAAAAAAATATTAAAAACGCATCTTGCCCCATCCTATCTCCCCCCGCCCCCCTCCCGCCCCGCCCCCGTTGTGGTAAATATAATCGTGACGACAATTTCTGTTTCAGATTTACGAGTTGGGGGGCGCTAGAAAAAAAAATATTCTCAAAGTGGGCGGTGGGCAAAATAAGGTTGGGAACCTATGATCTAGTCAATTCACGCTATGCAATTGCACTATATAAGTACAATAAATACAAAATAATACAAGAATAACATGGCAACCTACCAGATACCAAATGAGAAAATAATTCACCGACTCCAGATATTTTCATATCAGAGGGTTCGGCTCGGTGGAACTCCTAATTGGACCTATAAATCCTACTGATCCCTCAATATAAATATTTTAAAAATCTTTTGTAATCCTACATGATTTTTGCATTTTTATATATAAATTCTTTGACAAATCTAATATGCCTAAATTTTGAATGAGAGTGCTAGGTATAATGCCAGTAGCCGAAATAACAAATAGTAATATTTTTATAGTCTGAGAATGCCAAATTCTTTTAATCTCATTTCCTAAGTCTGTATATTTTCTTATTTTTTCAAAAACAGATTTCTTAATATTTCAGGAACTCGGAATACCGACATCAATGATATAAGTTTTTTTTTAATTTTGTCATGTAAAACTATATCAGGTCTGTTATGACTGTTCTGTCTGTTAGTATAGTTTTATCATAATATTTCATAAAATATATTTTCTAAAAATGAATTTGGTTCATATTATAAAATTTTATTATCCATCCAATATTTATTATTATGCTAGCGCAAAGCAGTGCTCATGGAATAGTCGGAATGGGCTACTTTCAGAAACTGTTAAAACCATTAAATATGTGTGGAAGATTTAAGGTTAATTTTTCTGATTCTGATCATTGTTCTATAAACATGAAATTTTAATATTTTCATCCATAATTATTGACGGGAAAAACCAATCATTGCGAAACGGTCCAACTGGCTACAACGTCATTATGACATAGAAACCGCCACTGGCTGGTAAGACGGTTGTCACCAACATTACCCGGCGTGACGTCAACCCCGCCGAATTCACAAATAAAAACGAACATGTTTTGGTGGCAAATCAAAAATGACACATTTTAAATCGTTATGAAAAAATTATTCATCAAAAAAAAAAGAAAAATAAAAACACCTCCACTACCGTAGTTATTTAAATATTATACCGAGTCTAAAAAAACAGTTAAGATACGCAAATCAGAATGAAAATAAATGTTAGTTATTATAGGTAGGTACTTTATCGCTAGTCTAACTTCTTTACACAATCAGCTCCAATTTTAAAGTTAATTTTAGTTAATCGAACTAGAGTTACGCAGGATGCACAGACAACCGAAATTAGTATTTTTGATGATTGATTACGTTTTCTGAAAGTGGTTGGCGCAGTGATAAAAATTACATAATGATAATTTTATATTTCAATATTTTTATTTTTGCACAAGCAAAAAAGGTTATTTGATCATTTTGTCATATATCAAAAGTTGTTCAGTTGTAATCAATCATCTGAAAAAAGCGAGTTTTCGTACGTGACAGAAAACGAAATATTTGTTTTTGATGACCCAGCCTACAAAATAACGACAAATTCAAATAGTACAAATGACGATTCATCTTGCATTGGCTTCGACATACTTGCCTACTATGCACACACATACACACACACTTTTTTATATTAGCTCCACACAGGAGGCCCTGAGGAAAATAATTTCTCTCTGGACCAATGTCATCCGAGAGTGACGGACGGTGCAAGGCGATGGGTCGAGAGAGTCCAGCTGGAAAGGTCAAAAGGCCTCCATCAACCAGTCTCTCTCGATCTGGCCCGCCACGCATCCTTCGCCAAGACCTGGACAAACCTCACCCCATGAACCCGGGCACCCCTACAAAGTCACCAAACGTAGCAAACCACTTGGGGTGACCTACCAGCAAAGGTGTTAGTTATTCAAAAAATGGTTACCGGGCGGCTGTACTCATACAGTCTCCCAAATTGAAAATACACATATACACACAAACATTCTTTCACACACAAACACACACGATAGCAACCTACTCAATAGAAGTGTTTATATAAGATACTCATTTCAAAACTTGTTCCGGAGCGATATGAATCAGTCATCTTTTTATTATTTTATTTTTTTATTTGTTTATTTAGCACAAAATTGTACATTTATGTACATAATTTATTAAAAAATTTGACTGCCCAACTAGCAGTATTCCCGTTTTAGAACAGTCCAAAAATTATGTGGAACATGATTTGTACAAAAAAAGGAAAGAAAATTGATGAAATAAAAAGACGGAATAAAAAGATGATTTATCTCTTATATATTCCTAATTTCTTCCCCTTTTTATCTCAATAGTGCTAAGTATTTTTGTTATTCTGACGTGAACCTTTTGTTTGATATGTCTCATATATTAGTTAGAAAATATCTCCCTCGACTACCAGTCACCCTGTAAACCAGTAGGTACCTACCTGAAGTTAAAGATCGGTTACCAACTTTTTTTTCGAAAAGTATTATAAAGTATAATCTTTAATGACATTTTTTTTCGTTTATAACTATCAACCCCAAGGTCGATATGGAGACAAAATTCCTACGACAATGCAGGCCATTTTAAAACATCGGATGTCATCAGAGTGTTCAGAAATTAAACATATCCAGATGTTATTTTTACTTGTGATATTTCAAAAATGTGATCAATCACAGAAAAAGTCTTAAATACAATAACAACTCCACTTGATATACTAAAATGTTGAATTCATAACAAACAACTAATATAATTTATTGTGGAATGTTTTCTTCAACTCCTTTTAATCCGGTTTTTAATCATTTTAATAATAATTTATCACGCAGTAAAAATACATCAAAATAGCATTTAAAGTGACCCTATTGTCCATGCAGCATTTACACACCCTTGACCTACATTGTCGGCATACTATCAATTTGTATACGATACTAGTAAAAAGATCTAAATAATAGTTTATGTTCAATTTATTAGCGCTGAAATTAAACAAACATTACATTTATAAACAAACTCTTACGGCGAATTCTGATAAATTCTGACAGATGAGATAAACTTCTTTGTGACGGAAGGCATAAAGTAAACTAGATTGAAGCAATAAAACAAGGGAATTGCGGGTGACATTTTGAATGTGCTTGTAGAATAATGAACGTTGGTTCAAACGTAATTTAGTTGGAAACATCATGAATTCATGTTGGTGTTTTTTTTTATCTCACAACAAACAACGCACAGATGAGATCGGATGCAAATGTGAGTTGTTAACAATGTGAAATGAGATGTGTTTTATGTCAAAATGGGAGTGTATCTGAGATGAGACGTACCACTTTAGGCTTATCCAGCATCCTGCAAACTGCCCTACATGGCAGCAGGGCCTCGGGGGGCGCGGGGGCCCTCGGAGGGGCCTGGCCCCAGACGGCCCGGAGCAGCGAGAGCCACCCTTTACCGCACGGTACCTTGCACTTCTGGGTATCAATTATTTCACTTTTGACTAGCGACCGCTCGGACACCGCCGCCCGGGAGAGATAAGAGCGGTGCTAGAGACCGAGCGGACAGCCGTGCGTGCGGCGTGCGGCGAGGCGGCTACGTGCTACGGGCTACGGGCTACGGACCTAGGCGCTACGGAGCTGCGAGCTGCGAGCGTAGCGCGCGCTCTCTCCACGCTACGGACTACGGACTGAGAGACTCTACGCCCAGCGCTCCAAGCTCAGCGCTCAGTACAGAGCCGGTACCTACTCTACCAACACCCGCACTACCCAGTACCCTCACAGCTACTGTACGCTGTAGACTGTAGACTGCACAGTGCTCGCACACAGTACCTACTGCGCGAAGCGAGACAGCAAAGGGGGCGATCTCTCATTAGCGCCACAACAAAAACCCTTCAAACAATACTTTTAAAAACCCCACAAACAATTTAAACATCACTCTATAAAATATTTCATGTACATTTTGTTACAGTATGATTTTCGCTATCCATCCCTGTCTAGTGGATGGTTTTAGCGCGTTAGGCGTTGATGCCATCTCGCTCTTTACTACAGAATTCGATCAATATCGTTCCCTGTATTACATTACCTTCCTTTAACTCGCAGACTCCGAGGGTTGGGAAGGATATCGCCTGGCGAGCTGTGAATCATTATCAAGCCCTTAATAAAAGATTTTTAAAATACCTGCACCAACTAATTACTCGTAATAATTCTATAACTTCTTATTTAATTAAATTGTAAGTAGGAGGGGGTTCATTAAGTTACGACAGCAAGCCAAATTCATGTTTACTTTTAAAAATAAGGAATTTTTTCAAAAGTAGTATTGGATGTTGATATTTTGTAGGTAAATTAATTTCCGGCTAAAATTTTCTAAGAAGTATGATATTAACTGTTTTGTGCAGAATTGCCTATCTGGAGCCAACATTTTTAATGTTTACATTTGTTATTTTTTTATTATTAATCATAAGGTAAATATTTTATTCTCTGTAAAACTCTTAAGAGATTCTATAAACTGTTGAGGTAGAATCTAGGTCAAAAAAAGGCTGAAATTTTGAATATTTGCGTTCTTTAATATAATTTTGTTTAAATATTTAATATTACGTAAAACTCTGCAATTGAGAGCAGTGGGAGGGAAGGTAAGCGGCTAAACAAAGATAAGGCAGTGGAAATGGCCAAATAAAAAAAAATTATCATGGCCTTCCAGGCATAACAAGAGCAATTCAAGGAGTTCGAAAAATGGACTCAGGAAGTAGTGTTTTGCATTCCTGACATGGTCCCAGTCATTTTGGTTTTACTGCCCACTTCGTCTTAGATTTTTAGAAATTTTTATACTACAGCATTGATGTTTCGACATAATATAAGTGACCGAGAGACCTGCAAACCAATGCGCTGTAAGAAGGGCGCAAGGTAACACATCTAAGAGTTAGGGGAAAAATATATAAAAGTTGGGATGGGACCTGTGGTGACACTACGTAATAAATTCTCCAATGAAAGGTAGCACAAACCTCATGATATAAAACAACCAAAAGTAAAACCTGATCTGTACAAAAGCTTTTTAATGAAAAATAAAACAAATAATGACATAATTAAACGTGTTTTTCCTCAAGATCCCTAGCAGGCCCTTTCCCACCATCCATTTCTACCCCAATCACCTCCACTCTATAATAAAAAGTTTTATCGTAAAAAACAATTACATTATTTCTACCTTAAAATTACACCCACTTCACTAGAATTTATAATCTCTAAACTTTTATAGGCAATGCTGTATGGAAGCACAATGAAAAAACGAATTAGTTAACCTGGCTCCTGAAGATACCCTGTTGTAGGACGAAAGACTCATTCAAACTATGCATAATAGAAATAAAACATTCCCGACCGAGTTATTATTCAAAGAGATAAAATATTCAATATCCGTAAATTATTTATATTGCAAACTATGAAATATGTATTTAAAAACAAAAATTGTTTCGTAAAAAACGAAAATAGAATTAGCAAAAGGACTAATAATGTGTTTCAAGTTCCCCAAATCAAAACCAAATTAATGCAAACATATAGCAGTTTTATTGGTCCTCGTACATTTAATCTTCTACCAAAACACATTCAAATGATGGATAAAATATCACTCTACATAAAAGAATTAAAATTACGGCTAAATGATGCAGATGTTGAAACACTTTTTTTATAAACTATGTGTAAACCTTCATGCTTCACTTTTTAATACAATTCTTCTGTAACTTCAAGACTTTATTTATTTTCTTGAAACCGTAACAAAAATCAACTAATTTGTATGTGTCACTTTTTACTACAATATTTTCAAAGATACATACTGTGATATATGTGATTAACCATGTAGTGGGTAATTCGAAAACGTTCGGGTCCGCCGAACTTTGACGAACGTCTCACGAGTCGGACAGCAGTCTCGTCCAAAGGAGCTCGTTAGAACCATTCTAGCTACCTGAGTAATCACTCGCTACCTAAACAATAATACAGTACTTAATAATCCATTGTAACATCGCAATAAAAGACGAAAAGAACTTACGTTGTACATCTTATTATTTGTGGGCTAGTAAGGCCACATTAAAGAACATTACACATACCTATACCTATTTTTAAACTTTCACTTCGAAATTTACATTTTTTACTTGTACCACCCTCTTATTGGTGTAATTTAGCACATTAGTTTATACCCACGCACAGGCAGTGCCTTAGTGGGTTCCCATTATCTACTTTTGTCTTATATATATTTTTTACTTTTTTACATTATTTGTATCTTGTGTTATGTTGTATAAATTTATAAAATATGTAAAAAATAACTTTTGAAATGTATCAAGATATGATGGGAAAAAATAAAGGAAGAAAAAGAAATGAGGGCTGGAAAATCAAACCATATTTTAAATGGTCATAATTGAATGGGGGTTTATTTATACATTTAAACCGAAGTTGAAAGAAGTCTGTAACCCATTATCCCAATGACCTCCCCCATTTTTAGCTTCTGTACCTAAATTAGTCAGCTACCGCAGACATTTTTATACGCCTATCATTTGTCTGGAACCCCATTACTCGACTTGATTTTTCAATAACTCTTGAATAAATTACATTAATGATGCCCCATATAATATTTTCTTCGACGGATTTATCAAACTCAGAGGTCGATCATAGTACCTCCCTTAAGTTGGTACGATTATTTTTAGACGTTATGTATTATCGGTTGACATTTATATTCGGAATTAGAAAAACGTAAAAATTTAACTGTTGGTAACATAAAAAAATATACACGACCATCTTCTACGACGTTCATACATTTGGGGTATTCGAGTTGATTGTTTGGTTGATCAGAATGCACGCAATGTTAGTCATTTTCAGAATAGTTAAATCATTTGAGTATTTTCAAAATGGGCGTAAGTAGATCACATACCTACTCTCTGCTAAGCTTTAAGAGAAGATTAGAGAAAACTAGTTTCGATACTTTATATTAATTACAATAAGACCCCTCGGCACTGTCGGTAAAAAAGATCTTTGTTATTGTGCGCATATGTCTTTTATAAAAACGGAAAAAAATCATAAATAAATCGATTTAGCAACAAGACTTTTTATACTGTCATCTGAATTGTTTTTGGTCTTAATTTATTGAAACAGTTTATGCCGGTATCGTGCCTATCTACCATGACTAGTTTACATCATATTGTATTAGTAATAATTGAAAAACAAACTGCATAGGTAGAACGCACAATATATTCGTAAACTGGACATTGTGGTCAGGGTCGGATCTGCCGTACGTTCAAAATGTGCAAAAAATCTGGCGCCGACTCCACAGGGGCGCCGCGCGCCGTGAGAAAATAAACATAGTGTTAAAATTTACTTAATATTCTCTGAATCATTTCAAAATTACCCATAATACGGGATAATTATTATGCGCTGGCAACACCCACCTTTCAAGTCTCTCGATCCGTTCTGCGGGCGCTTTGTGCACAGTTGACGGTTTTCAAATTGGTCACGGAAGATTACATGGAGTTAATTCGAACGTAAGATCTATTTTTCCACGTTTCTGTTACGACGAAACGCTGCGATCCAAATTCAATAACTGAATCAATAAATTAATAAATAAATAAAAATGTGAGGGGGCGCAATTGACATCTACTGCACTGGGCGCCAGATTTCGTGGATCCGGCACTGCCGGGCATCAATAATAATTGTGGCACGCAGAGTTACCTTTGCATAACGCCTAAATAGGCACTTACTTTTTGTAAAAATATTTTGTTATCTGGATTGATAATTCTTATTGGCAAAGAAAATTTTACAAATTCTATATAATTGTAATAAAATTCAAACTTTCTTTAAAAAAATATTGTTTTGCAAACACTCACAGATAGACCCGATATAAAAATACGAATAAATAAGGTAAAGTGCTCACGACAAATGATTGGGAAATCTTTTCTTAAACTGCTGTGTGCACAATGAATAGATTTTTTAATGTGCTGTACTTTATTCTAATTTATAATTTTATAACTAAGATCAAAATTAATGGTAACCATTTCTAAAACGACGAAATTTCTTAAGAAAATAAAATAAAATAAAAAAAACAGGAAATTCAACATTCTACTCTTCTTCTTCTTGTGCCTTGTCCGTTCAACGGACGTTGGCTATCATGTTGGCTATGCGGACTTTGTTTACTGCGGCCCGGAACAGCTCCACGGTAGACTGGCCAAACCACTGTCTCAGGTTTTTCAGCCATGAGGTTCTCCTTCTTCCAGGGCCCCGTCTTCCGGCAATCTTTCCCTGCATTATGAGATGCAGGATCTCATACTTCTCTGGATGTCTCATCACGTGTCCAAGATATTGAAGTTTTCGGATTTTTATGGTTTTAATAACTTCCTTTTCTTTATTCATCCGAACCATAACATCTTCATTTGTGACCCTGTCCATCCAGCTTATTTTAAGTATTCTTCTGTAGATCCACATCTCGAATGCCTCAAGTCGCCTAATTAATTCTTCAGTAAGCGTCCATGCTTCCATTTCATAAAATAATATTGAAAATACGTAGCATCTGACCATTCGCATTCGTAATCCAAGGTTGAGATCATGACTGCAGAACATTTTTTTCATGCGGATAAAGGTTGCACGAGCTTGCTCAATGCGGCATTTGATTTCAACTGAAGGATCCCATCTATCATTTACATTGCAGCCCAAGTATACAATACTTTGTACCTTCTCCAGTTTTGTTCCAGCAATATAAAGATGTTCATCCAATGCGTTATTTTTGCTTATGAGCATGTATTTTGTTTTATTTATATTCAGTTCTAGCCCAAAATTCTCACAAGTCTTCACTACTTGATTCTACAATGCCGGCAAATTTATTTCACGTAAACAATTTTCACAACAAATAAACAAAATCGTTCATGTGGTTTTCGAGCTACAAAGAATCCTTAAGCTTCCTTTATTATTATCCGTCTAGGAAGTTTACTTAATATGAACAGAAAAGTTATAAATCCCTCGGTTGTTTGTGAAAACTTCTGGATTCTGAATCAGCCCTATCTCTCCTTTCGCTATTATATAAATCTATGCACCCTCAAGTAAAGATAAAAGATAAGGGGATGTTCACCTCTCTAATAAACTTTTGTAATGGATGATAATCTCTTACAACAAGTTGTTAAACGTTTAAAACCCGTTCAAGATATTGTTATTTTATATATACAAATACATTTACTGTGAAACGCTAGTCAAACCAGAGTTCAAGAGAAATTTATGTGATTTACGCCATTAATATTCAAGAGGTTGTGGAATTTTTGAATCCAGTCAGATTCCACGCATTTTTTCTTTGCATAAAATATATTGCAAGGGAATAAGGGTATTATGATTTTGCTTGAATTTCATAAAATAGATTTACTTCCAGACTTTACTCTAAAAAACGGTCGTATTGTTTTATTGGATACAAGTTTTACTACCGAGTTCGTATGAGATTTGAATTCCTGAATATATTTGTTTTATTTTCTATTTCGTTGAAATCCTACAATTTATGTTTTCAATCAGAAGACTTTGCAACTATTTTATTCTTTTTAAACAATAAATTAAAAATGAGTGAACAATCTGCCATTTACGTTGTTTGGTTGTTTTCAATGTCTATATTTTTTGTACCTAATTGAATAAATAATTATGAAGTAAGTACTTCAGAAAATGTATCTTAGTTTATGTATTTACATTTCTCAACATTTGTTTGTAACGACGTATGTATGTTTTTTCATTATTACGCATTATTTCTGCACTGGAATGAGATACGATTCGAATTAAAACCGATATAATAATTTGGTGTCCGTAGTGAAGGCACCTGCTCAGGACCTTGTCCGAAAGGCGCGCAAGATTTAGCAGGGGTGCCCGGGTTCATGGGGTGAGGTTTGTCTAGGTCTTGGAGGCGGATGACCAAAACACACTGAACCCCAGATTCCTACCCACCCCTTAAACCCTTTTCCTTCCCAGAACTCTCCTCTCCTTCCTTTCCTTAAAAAACCCTCCACACAGCATCCCCAAAGATGACATAGGCCCTGAGGGAAATTGTTTTCCTCAGGGCCTCCTGTGTGGAGCTCACGTAAAAAAAAAAAAAAATATGGATCGGCCATGTAATAAGACAAGAAGGCCTCTTGCATGCCATAATGGAGGGTAGGACCGAGGGGACAAACGCTAGGGGACGCCCACGCCGAGAGTACCTGGAAGACCTGCTGGTGGACGTGCGCTGCTCGTCATATGCAGACTTCAAAAGAGCCGCACAAGACAGGGAAGAGTGGAAGAAACGTATAGATGAAATTGCTGCAAACCAATCCCACGATTGAAACCAGAGAGAGAGAGTGAACGAAGGACGAAATAATCGGGAACGCCCGAGGAACACATGACAGTGTTCACATGAAATACTTACGAATGGTAATACGAAGCGTGGTGATGATGAAGAAAGTGATATAAGGAGAATTCATAACGTGAAAGTAAATGGTAGAAGAAGTCGAGGACACCCGAGGAAGTAATGGCAGCGAGTTGGCTGTGAGTTGAAGACATTTAAGTGAATCAAATACTACTTATGTTAAAATTCATTGTAGTAGCGTGTATGATGAATGAAGAAAAGAAGTATGACGTGGAAGTGAATAGTAGAAGAAGCTGAGGAAGACATGGTGCGACCAAGTAAATAATAATATTATTTCCACCTTCAAACTGAGTGTTTTCAAATATACCTGAAATTCACTACCTCAAATCTTTACTCCAAACCACTCAACACAAAGCTATTAAAAAGTTATTAAAAAACGTCCAATATTTACAATTTATGTATTAAATGTAGGTAATAAAGTAACTTTCTTAATATGCTAAAGCTACGGATACAGATGCTCATTGGTCGCATGCTATCTTGCTACTAATGAGCAAATGATACCTAATAGCATGTTTGTCACGCTCAAATGAGCATGCTCACAAATGAACCGGCTGTTGATTTGTGAGCATGCTCATTGATTCGCCAGTGGAAGGGGTAATGAGAATGCTCATTTATAAGCATGTGTGTCAGTACTATACTCTTCTTTGCAACGGCCCCCGTGGTCAAGGGAGAAGGCTTTCGACTAACATTCCGATGAACGCGGGTTTGAATCCCGACTAGTGCAAGTAAATTTTATTTGATTGATTTGTATTATATCACAATTTATTCGTTGAAAATAATATGTAGTATATTTGGATTCATCAAATATTTGAAGTTAATTTTCACGTTCTGTGTAAGTTCTATTCAAGTTCTGTTATTATATCACTAGTCGCCAGTTGCTCCATAAAACTGAAATAATCGCAGAATTTAAATATAACTTACTCAGAGCGTGAAAATTGACTTCAAATATTTGATGAATCCGTCAAATTTTTTGAAACAACCCGTCCTTAGTGTATCTCCCTGTTGTAAGACCACCATTCAGAATTAAAAGGTTGCTTGAAGGGGCTCTAGCCTTTTTGGTCACCAGATTTGAATATTTAGGTACTTCCCCACCTTCCTCTTCCCCATCTCATTTCCTCTCCATACTACCTTCACGCTCACAAAATTTCCTGATTGGAGATGCCTGATTGGAGATGATAGTCTCATTGGTTCCAGACGGGAGTAGTTTGGACATTTGGTATTCACATCAACGGTTGTTATCAATTATGAATAAAATAGAAAAATTATTATTATTGTTAACTAAGTTCAACAATCATAATATTTCGAATTTACAAAATCTTTTGCACCCTCCCAAAGATATTTTTCAATCACTAGTTATAAATATTATATTCATGTTCAAAGTAGATAGGCACTCTCACTTTCTCTCAGAGATAGCAAATATTGCAATAATTTTTCTGTAAAAGTATTAATTCCATAGATGATTATGCGTCCTCGTTTGGCGCAAAAAGAATGCGATGTGAAACCGATAAGAAATGACGTGTCACGCAGAAGACTTAAATAACGTAAATAATATAATAATTGTGAGAATACCTTCACGAACCTTGGATCAGTCATGCCATCGCGCCTGTTAAATGTCAAACTCCCTTGAGAGCTTACCTACTTCTGCCTGTTACGAATTATAATTCATATAATAAACAAATTTACTTTGAAACTCAGGTAATTATTACTGTACAGTTGTCTGAAATCAAGGTAATTAATAATTATTACTTTGCAAAATAATATATTTTGCTTAAACATACCTACATTATTTGACGTAATTGCTGGTGGGAAAATTGCCAGGGGAAAGGTTTGAATTACTAGGGTAATCTCAAAAGTTCTAGAGTCCAAACTGCCGAAATCAGGTACTTGAGAGGTGTGGCAAGGGTTACGAAATGGGATCATATAAGAAACTCGACGATCCGAGATGATCTAAACATTGAACCTGAAAAATCGCAACTGAGGTGGCTTGGGCATGTACTAAGAATGTCTGATGACCGAATTCCGAGGGAGATACTGAGTGCGATTCCAGAGGGTAGACAGTTGTGCGAGGCAACTCCAGAAACTGAGTGAGGAGAGGATGGGTCTACCATGGACAGAGGCCGAACAATCAGCACAAGACAGGGACGTATGGAGGAGCCTTGTCGATGCGATGGGTCTCCGACCCGAATAGGATAAGGGGAAGAAGATGATGATAATGAATCTCAAAAGTAAGGTCTCCCATTTATTAAACAAAGAAAGGAACAATTATTTTTTTATAATTTTACATCATTTAAATTTTTTAACATTTATCTATTTTTCTACGTAATCGCCATTTCAGACGATGTTTTTTCAAGCGTTGTGGCAATTTTTGGCATACCAGGAAGTCTAGCGAGGACGATCGATAAACCCCGGTATCAATACTTTATTGACTAAATCCTTAATCTATGGTCAGCTAACAATATTTTCGAATACGGTCAACGATTTACAACAGATATTCCGACCACCGATTGATAAATTTTAGCACGGCCTCCATGGGATCAGATAACTTTCGGTTAACTGTCAACGTTCACATATTTTTTAATAATGTCGTTCGTTATGCAAAAATATTGGCTTATTTAATGAACAGATTGAACTGATGAGGCTCTCAGAACTGATAGAAATCGTACACGCGATCCACAGTCTTAAGTAATGCGTCTAAGACGCGCTCAATTTATTCCGATCGATCTTTGAGAAACGAAAGTGCTTGAAATATGACTAAAGATCTCATTAACTAATTAACTTCCGTTTAGTATCAAAAAGTAAATGCAGACCACCATTGCTTATTTAGGTTAATATTTCATTTCATAACTGCCAATTTATCAATAATTTTACGTAATTATTTGAAGTTTGACGTTTCTGAATTCATAGAAAACATCTCCAGTGCTGCCAGCGTTTATCGGTTTCTTATTTATTCCCCGTCAATATCGGTTCGGCTGTCAACAGTGAAACAGTGTTCGGTATACCGATATGAAATCGTTCGATATTGCAAAGTTATCGATTTCTCTGTGTTTGACCCCCTCTCGCCGCCATGTCATTGATGAAGCGTTGAACATCATCTAATTCTAATTCTAAGTTGTTAATCCTGAATTTGAAATATGGAGGACTTAGTGGCCGATATGGTTAAGGCGCTTGTCCCGGCAAGACGAGAGATCTTGGGTTTGAGTCCCAGTTGCGACCGTTAGCTTTTTATTTTTCTGTGTCTTGTTATTTTTTATATTTTCGTTCAGATATTATTAACTTATTTAAAAAAAAATTATCTTTGTTTTTTTTTTTAAATAGGACACAACTTTTCGGATTACCCTTGTGTCAACGCCCTTGACGTGATTTTTTTCAATAGAAATGGCGCTTACTAATTAGCCTGGATAAAATAACACATTTTCTTCAATGGGTTGAAGGAGCGGCTCTCGTGTCAATGCCCACAAGGGGGAGTCTGGTCAAAGATAAAATTTTATTTCGTTCACCAAACTTTTGTTACTTGTAAAGGTACATTTGAACAAGAAAAAACACTATTGAAAGTTTGAGTTGAATATATAATACTCGTACTTATATACAGCAGAGGATCCGACAAATCGGATGGAATCACGGACATATGAATATATCTGGACCTGCCCTAAGTGATAAAAACGTATTATTTCCCCCTCCCCATGGAGCCAGCTGGAGCTCCTCCTTGGAGCCAGCTCGCTCCATAGGGAGGGGAGAGAAACTCGCTTGAATCTAAAATGTGTGACGTCATCATTCTTGTCCTGACCAGCGCTGAACTAACATCCACACATTTAACGAAATAACACGCCAAAAACGGTAGCTTGTGCTATACATTATACCCACATATTATGTGGACATAGCGAATGTGGGCGGTTCTCCAGTGTGCTCGTCGCTGGTTACAGGGGTAAATAAATTATGAAACATTTGTAAAAGTGTCTTAACTAAACACGGCAATAAAATATTGCTATGTGAATAGGGGCGAATCTTTTCGGGGCGAGCATTTGGCCTTCGCAAATATGTTATTAACGTGGCAAGCAATTCGTGCTCCCATGTAAAAAGGTCTATTCATTCAAAGCAGATTTTGCTTTTAAGAACTAAATGGTGATATTATAATGCGAGATGCCTATATAATGTCAGATTGATTTTTTAACGAATCACAGTCATCTTTCCTCTCGTCGCTCCCCATAGTTTGGTTCTTCCCCTCATCTGTATCTTCTGGTCTATTGAATTTGGATGTGTATGGCTGGAATCCTGTAATCCTTGGAAATCATTTGAAACATCAAATTTAAAAAAAAAAATCGTTATATTTTGAATGTAGAGTGAAACACAGTTTGCAAAAAAAGTTATTGATTGCAAAAATGGCGGATATAAAATGAAAATTGACGAAAAAATCGGCCTTAATTACTTCGATAACTTTGACCCACAATAATTATTTTTGATTAGTCGAGATTCATCGATATATCATCATTATCGTTATCATCATCATTATCATCATTACATAGTATAAAATGAAGTCGCTAAAATGTATGTGCGCGTTAATCTTTTAAACAACGCAACGGATTTTCATACGGTTTTCACCAATAGATAGAGTGATTGAAGAGGAATGTTTATATGTATAATACATGTAAATTATATAGAGAAAAGCCGATAAATTCAAAGAAAACATATTTTTGTGCGATTTAAAACGGCTGGCGGGCCGTACTATAGTCATTTTTGAAATTCGTTCTAAGGAAGAAATTGGAAAATAGATGTCCTAGAGCAGTGTTTTTCAATCTATGGGTCGCGACCCCTATGGGGGTCCCCGGCAAAAGGAAAAAGGCGAGGTTCTAACTACAATAAAACACTATTTCAGTGAGAAAGATGAGCTTGTTTGTTTTTAAAAATAAAGAAAATAATTCTGTACCCGAGAAGCATACGGATGCAAGTCCAAAAGGGTAAATGTTCAGGAGAGCCACAAAACGATTTTTCTGTAACTATGGTCTCATAACTTCTTCGGATATCCATGCTGATAGATAACAAAAAAGGGAATTATTAAATCAATTAGTTTTGTTTTAAAAACGAGCAAATAAAACGAAATATTTCATATGGGAAGCCTTATATTGTTTAAAAAAACGCTGACTTGAGTCCAATAAAAACACGGACTTGAGTCCTTCTGCTTCAAAATAAAGTGGAATATTGTGTTATGACATTTGGCGTAATATGAAAGAATCAATTTTGAACATTGTTTACTTCCATAGAAAGCGTAGTAATGTATAATTTGAGTCATAATACTCAAAATGCAAAAATCAAAAAGACGCAAGTCCAAGTGTACATCTTTTAACATAGTTTTTGCATCAAAGGTAGTTGCATCCGTATACATTTTTGAAAATCCTATTTTTGTTCATGATAGGACCTGTATCTTTCTGCCACTGATAAACATAATAATTTACTTCAAGTGTGCATCAAAAACTCATTTCTTCAAATTTTGGACCTGCATCTGTATGCTTCTAGGGTACAGAATTAATGTATTTAAAATACTAACTTTTTTCTGTATCTATGTCCAAAGGGGGTCGCCAGAATTTTTCAACCTGTAAAGGGGTCGCACATTCAAAAAGATTGAAAAACACTGTCCTAGAGTAAATAGGTATTTGATTTTCCCTTTTCAAATATCCAGTGTTGCATTGCAAGCATTGTATAATTAGTGGCGATCGCTCGAATTGCATTACATAGTATAAAATGAAGTCGCTCAAAATGTATGTGCATATATGCATAGATCTTTTAAACTACGAAACAGATTTTCATGCGGTTTTCACCAATAGATAGAGTGATTTAAGGGGAAGGTTTACATGTATAATACATGCTTATTATAGTAGAGAAAAGCCGAGAAATTCAAATATTCAATTCAGGCAGCGGGTAGCCGGCAGCTGGCAAGCGGGTGGTGTGGATTTTATAAAGGTTGGGTAATGGCGTTGTGTTTCGTTAGCCACAGCAACGTGTGGCCGGGTCAGCTAGTATTTAAATATAACATTCTTTAAAACGTAACTTTGAATGAATCGGAAGAAAATTCTATGAGCTACGATTCCAGCCAACTTGAAAAACGTGGTTTTGAGAAAAACGCGTTTAAAGTTTTCGCTTGTAACTGGGCCGCTTCATTCTCGGTTCTGCCTGCTTGGCGCGCATCGCTCCTAAGTATATTTTAAGGATGACTTTGGTGCTATAACTTTAGGAATGTATCCTTCAAGTGTATGGGAAGATTTTTAGCCAACAACAAAAGTCGATTTTTTTGGTCGGCTGGACCAGACTCCCCTCCTTAACGCGACTTTTCATACCATTGCGGTGTGGCGCTATGATATGTAGTCAATACCTATTTATTGTAGGACGTTTAAATCTCTACATCTCTATGTACATATTATAAATTAAAGTCCCCCGCGTCGTCTGCCTGTCTGTCTGTCTGTTCGCGATAAACTCGAAAACTACTGAACGGATTTTCATGTGGTTTTCACCAAGATATAGAGTGAGGAAGGTTTCGGTTTGTAATTTGTCAAGGATTTGTGTAAATTGGTTGAAACATAACGATAATTGTTAGAAGTGTCGGAAAAAGTCAAGCCGCCTGGTAGCTTTCATCGAAAACGCTGCCTAAACCTTTTGGGATATAACAAAACAATGCATGGTGGGATATTCCTCTTTTATAGATCTACAAAAAAGTCCGCGAAGGCATATATCTATCTTGTACGGATAGCTTACTATACCCATTCTATCTTCTAAAAAATGGTCACGTACATTGCGGTAATTGAAAAGTTATTTAGACGGATACAGTATTAATCCTTATTAACTTAAATACGTTAGTTACTCCAAGCATTTCATGCACATTATTATAATCTTTCACACCATCTCTACGTATTATAAATTAAAGTCCTCCGCGGCATCTGTCTGTCTCTTCGCGATAAACTCAAAGACGGCGGTGGTTATAAAGGTTGGATAACCATCCAGTAGATGACGTTGTTTTTTATTAGCCACAGCAACGCGTGGCCGGGTCAGCTAGTTATCGAATAAAATTAAAAGTGTCGAAGAAATGAATACTTCATTTAACTTTAGGTTAAGACTCGGGTTACGACTAACCTGATAGTATTTGAACAATATTTGACTCCTTCTACCATCGTTAGGTATGCCTAAATGTCTATATGTCCAGTAAAGTAATCTAACCTACGACGCGCGACGCCTTTACGTAATAGGTTCTGTGAGAATTCCTGGCATCGTTGTCAATGTCAAGCCCCGAAAAAGGGCGTTAATAAATAAATAAATACTATTCAATCCATAGACATATGAATATTAATAGACCTGCCCTAAGCGATAAAAGCGTATTATTTCCCCCTCCCCGTACCGGTTCCATTGGAACCGGCTGGGATCGAGTATGGCTTCGCGTGAATCTAAAAAATGTGATGTCATCATTCTTCTGCGAGCCAGCGTCGAGCACTCATCGGTGCATTTTACGAAATAACACGGCAAAAATAGTGGCTTGTGTTTTAAAAACGTGTAAAAATAGAAGTGAAAAAGAGAATAAACTCAATTGTCGTATTACATTCCACAGGAAAGCATTATTTTACTTTATTATAAGCTTATTCAGATCACATAATATGGTCGTTTTTGTAACACACACTATCACTCGAGACACATGGCGTGTATTCGTCGCTGTTTTGTGGGGTAAGTAAATTATGAAAAATTTGTAAAAGTGTCTTAACTAAATACGTCAACAAAATATTGGACTATGAAAATAGGCGAACTTTACTTTGCTGTATTTGGAATTTGTAAATTTGTTCATTTCGCGGCGAGCAATTCGCGCTCCCATGTAAAAAGGTCTACTCATTAAAGAGCAGAGTTTACTTTTAAGAACTAAATGGTGATATTATAATGCGAGATGCCCATATACTCTCAGATTGAGTTATTGACGAATCACATATCACCGAATTCATCTTCCCGCTCTGCGCCCCGCTGTAGATGGTTTCTTCTCCTCACCATTATGTTCTGGTCTATTAATATTCATATGTCTATGATTCAATCAAAATTCAACACGGCAGAAATCTAAAAACGGAAAATTAATTAATAAAAGTACATTATTTTCCATTTCTGCCAACTTGTATAGTTTAATTTTTCGGAGTGTCGCGCCATGTCGCGCTACCTCCTTCTAATCTAACGTTTCGTAGGTGCAGCGTTTTAGTGTCAACGTTACACATCTGCTTGATGATGAACACTGTAACGCTGTCCGAAACATTAGGTAAAGAAGGAGGTAGCGTAACACGGCATAATACCCCAAAAATAAATCACGATAGCCGTGAAAATCTCAAATCATATCCAACGTAAAAACGTGTTTCTTACGGAAATTAATTGGAAAAGGAGATTGTTTGTATTAAGAATGAGTCTGTATAATAAAGCTTTACCGTTATTTAATTACTTCAGGTAGATTGGCATAACATTTTGACGTCAATTGGGAGAATTTTTAATAACAAACTTTGTTACTGCTGAAAAAACTTTTGCTTTAATTAACTCGACATTTGTGTTTTTCCAATATTTGTTTTCACATTAAAGATTTATTCACATTAAAACGTTATTATTTATTTAGGTTATTATTGTATACCATATTACCACCGATATACCACACCACCCGTGTCATTTTTAACCCATCGGAACTCGGGCATATTCAGTTAGAATGTTAGAAGGTTAGAAAATTTCCGCTTTGCAATAATATCCAAATAAATTGAATATTTCTGAATTTATTCGGAATCCAAAAACTGCTTTTGAAAGGTCATAGAATATGCCTTCAAATGCGATTATTAAAAATAAACATATAATTTTATCTTACTAACATTATAAACGTGATAGTTTGTATGGATGTATGTTTGTTACTCTTTCACGCAAAAACAACTGAATAGATTTTAATGAAACTTTACAATAATATAGCTCATACATCAGAATAACATATACGACCTCTGGCATTATGAAATTTGCATAAAAAAATGCAATAGGTGGCATGCGAGCTGTTTGAAAACTGAATGTACCGGGAATGAATGTATGGAATGCGTGTGGTGGGAGAGGGAAAGGTGGGGAGTGGAGTGGGGAAAGGGAAGGTGGAGGAATCGGAGTTGTAACGCGAGAGGGGAAGGGGACGCGGGAGAGGAAGAGGGACAGAAGAAACAATTTCTTTATTAAATGGCATAGCAACGCATGCCGGGAACCAGCTAGTTCTTAATACAAACATAAAAATTAAAAACAGCTCACCTTATATTTTTTCTACATAAAATTACAGATAACAAAAGAAAACCATTTACATATTTTATTACACGTTTCTGTCGTTTTATTAAAAAAAAATTAATTAAAAATTCTCAGAATTTTATACATTTTTCTTAAATTGCTATCGGAATCTGAAACAAGTCCAAGTTGTACAAAACGCAATTCTAAAATTATTGGTCGTCCCTAATATTTTGAAACAGAGACATAATACACCATTGCTGTTTCAGAGTGCCGAAATTTTACCGGTTAAGGCAATACTATGGCACAAAATTATAATTCAACATATATTTACCCCACAGCATAAAGAGAAATTAGAACATAAATACAGCACTAGATTCACGCGCAACGACGGGTTAATAGTTCCGAAATTTAACAATAAGTACGGAGAGAGAACGTTTGAATACATTATACCGAAGATATAATTATAATTAATGTATACCTATGGTGAAAAATCGGCTGTCGGAAAAAAAATATTTATATAAGATGTAAATTTTAAATGTAAAAAAACTATATGTAACTAAAATATAAGCACCTGTTTACAAGCCAATTTAATTGGCTTAGCAGGACTTGTTTGAATATTTTAATATGTATAAAAGAAAAAAAAAAAAAAGAAACTTTGGTTTCATAATAGAGGTGCACATTTAAATTTTTCTATGGTTAAATTATACATTTAAAAATAAAGGGTGGAGTTTTCTCTTTCCAACACCGTTTAAATTAAATTTCTCTCCACGATAGTAAGTAATATGTGACTAAATATGTGACCTATATGAGCTGGGACAAATTTGGTCTCCAGGGATCATACGGATTAATCTTTAAAATCTGTGTAAATTTAAGAAATCGGGAAATAAAAATTAGGATTCCCGTTTTCAAAACCAAATATTTTCAGTAGAATTGAATTAAGAAGAATAGACTTCATACTCTGACGTCAGTGGCTTCATATTAAATCATGTACCACCTATCCTCTCCGGCTGCGGTGTTCAAGAGCTTCTCGATTTTCAATTTTGGGATATGGCCCAGACAAGCCATGATTAAAACCCTTGACCTTTAGCTATAAGGGCGGCCGTTCTCTCGGTAAGACCTATTAACAACACCCATAAAGTGAAAACCTGCTATGAATAGAAATTAATTGCTCTCGCGTTCTGGGAAATCCATTTACTTAATAGATTGAATCTAAATTTAACATTTATCTCTATTTCCGAATGATAATAAATTTATTTGTTTTGAGAATTCAACCAGAAACTCTACCTCCCAAAATTTGAACAATTCATCAAATTTCAATATTTAAGTTAAGTTAAGCTCAAGTTCTATTCAAGTTCTGTTATAATTTTTATCATGGGCTGGTTGTTTCACAGCACTTTGTAGAAACAGAATCTGAATAGAGCTTTAACATCATTTAAACATTCACTTTTGAATTTGAAGTTTTCATACAATTTCGAAGTTAATTATCAATTTCTGGTAAAGTTCTATTCTAGTTATGTTGCTGTTATATTATAGTTATGAATGTAATGTTACGTCCAGACTGAAGCCATCGTGTGGTCGCTGCGGCCAACCCTCCAACCCTGAATTCCGTACTCCAAAATGGCGGACATGAAACAGCTGTAGCTACGCTGTATCTTTTTCAGTTGCCTACAATTATTACGTACGTATAATCATATACTTATATACACGACATGTTTTCAAACAATTGTTGTACCACTCTCCGTAATAATATAGTAATTTTAATAGTACTCGGCACGGTGTGGACAGCTGCGGCAGGCTGGTTCGTGTGAGTTGGCCGTCGGGATCGCCTCGAAGGCGATCCCGGGCCAACGCGAATTCTAACCTTCCAACTCGAACTTCCAACGCACGAACACCCCTCCACACGATCGTCCAAACGTTTGAAGTTGGAACGTTGGCCGCAGTGTGGGCTTACCATAAGGTTGATTTAAGCGTAATAAGTAAGATTAAGAAAGGGGCTCTCTCTACCTACCCCTGCGGTAAACGGCATGATGGTTAGTTAGTTTGTTAGATGGTTGTAGATATATTTTTATTCCATTATAATAAATTTTAAAAACTTGAAAATTATCTTTGAAACTGGATGAATTTTTCAAATTCTATGAAACAACCGAAACTTATTACGATTATCATATTTTGACGAACTAATTAAGTAGATTAACAATGTAATAAACCTACATTAACAATATAAACTTCCAAAAACACACACGCAGGGGATGCCACAGTTTTAATGTCTCCGGGTGGTTGAAACCCTTGCAAGGTATTCCATAAATATTCCATAAGGAGTCCCATCAAAAAATACGTTACATTCGCATCGTAAAGTAGCGTTGTGACTTAAAACATCAAACAGTATTAATAGTCTAGAGACTGTATGGTTGAAATTTTAGAATTCGGCTAAGAATGCAACCCTGATGCCGCTACTTACCCAAAACCGTCTTCGTACGTGGAGTTTGTTCAATTGTACTTTTGTAATAGAACTGAATTAAAGCAATGCCAAAAGGTGCTTAACAGCTTGCGGGATTAGCTTCGCCTGGCAGGCTTAAGTATCTACGGATTTATAATTTCGTCTATCTCTCCGGGTTTGGAGAGATTGACGATAATATGATTATTATTGTAACTGGCAGTATATTACATATGACATCATTGCATGTCGCGGTTACTTTGTTACGGTGACTAGCTGTCACTGGATCCCAGTGGATCTGAGGAACCGGCTATTTTTGGAACCAGTTCCTATCGGATTTATAAAATGGTCAAAAACACTCCAACTGGGCGAAGCCGAACGGAAAGCCCGCAGGGCCTAGCAGCAAGAACCTGAGGAGCGGGTTTTTAACTGCTAGTCTAAATGATTTTATTAAATCTGCTTTCCTTGTTTCTTTTCCTTTTTACCGTCTTCTTCTTTTATTTAATGTTGATAAATGCAAAATTTTGTCCTTTTATAGAACCAAAAAACCTATTCAGTTTGATTATAAACTAAATAATGTTTGTCTCTCTACTGTCACATCTATCAAGGACCTTGGAGTCACTCTGGATTGTAAACTTTCTTTCCGGGATCACATTAATAACATCGTAAACAAATCACTTAAACTACTCGGCTTCATTCATAGAATTACCTCTGACTTTAAACATATAAATACACTTAAAACTCTTTACTGTTCGCTGGTCCGCCCCCACCTTGAATGTGCTAGTGTCATTTGGTCTCCTTTTTATGCTGTCCACATTTGTTACATCGAATCTGTACAACTTCCGCTGCCTACGAGGAATTGCTTGGAGATTAGGACTTGAAAGAGGAGAATACTCGTATGATGAAATTGAACAAACTTTAAACATTTCCTCTTTAGAAAAACGTAGAAAGGACTCTGATCTAATATGCATTTTCAAAATTATCAACAGTCTTACTGACATACCTGCTTTGTTACAACTCATCCAGTTCAACATTCCTTCCCGTAGACTCCGATATAATGAATTGCTGTTCTTCAATCAACATTCTACTAATTATGGATATCATTCTCCTTTATCCAGAATGTCGAGACTTGTCAACGCAAATCAAAGCATTGAATTTTTTGGTGTAAGCCTAAATGACTTTCGGCAGTCGTTACGCAATGTGGTTTTTTAAAGTCTTTTTAAATCCATCTTCAAGCTACTTGTAGTTATCTTCTCTATGTACTTTTATATTATATGTATTTTGTCAATGCTCTTCATCTATATGTAATCTCCTTTCATTGTATCTCTTTTTTTTCTATTCGTGTTATTGTTACATTGTTAATTGGACTATTTGTCCGTAAATAAATAAATAAATAAATTTATTTCAGCATTTCTAAATTACTCAAAAAGGGGAAACTATAGTTTTACTGCCTCATTTAAGATTGACTCATCTACGATATGCCGAAAAGTCTCTTAAATCCTTGAAAAATTATATAATATTACATTAGCATTATAAAGTAGCATTTTGACGCACTAATAAAGTTTGCATACTTATATTAAACTTACATATCCACTTTCAATTTGTCTTCTTCCTCTTTTCCTTTACCGTCCACATTTCATTCGGCCTCACTACATTTCCTAAAGACCCGTTTTCCCTATCATACAATTTAACTATCTCCGTCAGTCAGAATTCTTGGATATACATGAAAAAAAAATATTCTCACTCGTAAAGAAATATTTTAATGCACTAATAATGTCACTACGATTATCTTAAACGGTGACCCGACAATTCGTCCTGCGACAATTCATCCGGCGACAGTTCATCCTGCGACAGTTCATCCGGCCGACAGTTCATCCCGCCGACAATTCATCCGGCGACAATTCATCCTGCCTGATCATTTATAAGATTTATATAAAGTAAGTATACAAAGAGGATATACGGCCGTACAACCAAAATCAATATACTTATATCTGAAGGCATCTTGAGTGGAAATCCGCTGTAAAAATATTTTTACTAAATAGGTTAGGTTAGGTTAGGTTAGGTTAGGTTAGGTTAGGTTAGGTTGTCGGATGAATTGTCGCGGGATGAACTGTCGGCAGGATGAACTGTCGGCAGGATGAACTGTCGCTGGATGAATTGTCGCAGGATGAACTGTCGGCAGGATGAACTGTCAGCCGGATGAACTGTCGCAGGATGAACTGTCGCCGGATGAATTGTCGCAGGATGAACTGTCGGCAGAATGAACTGTCGCAGGATGAACTGTCGCCGGATGAATTGTCGCAGGATGAACTGTCGGCAGGATGAACTGTCGGCAGGATGAACTGTCGCCGAATGAATTGTCGCAGGATGAACTGTCGGCAGGATGAACTGTCGGCCGGATGAACTGTCGCAGGATGAACTGTCGCCGGATGAATTGTCGCAGGATGAACTGTCGGCAGGATGAACTGTCGGCCGGATGAACTGTCGCAGGATGAACTGTCGCCGGATGAATTGTCGCAGGATGAACTGTCATGGAACCATCTTAAACATATATGCTAATATTCAGATTGGTCTCTTAAATTCTATCAGCCTCACAAAATTTCCCAAAGGGGACGCCATAGTTTAACTGTCACCAAACAGCAGTTATTGAGTAAACTTGTTTAACTTTTGTTGTACATGAAATAACAAAGTAATATAAAATCAAACGTACCCATTTTTGGATTGCTTGTAATCCTGGTTGAATAAACTCTATTTTTTTAAACACAGGAAAAAAATCCCTCAGGACCTACGTCATCTTCGGAGTTGTTGTGTGGAGGCTCTTTTTAAGCAAAAGAAGGCGAGGAAATTCTGGCAAGAAAAAGAGTCTTCTTCTTTCGTATGGTAGGGGGTCAGAAGGGGACATCTAGATCTGCGAGCCAGTCTAGGGCCTCAGGCGTTGCCATGTGGACCTCATCAATCCCGCCGGGGAATTAATGGAGCGGGCATTCGTTGACCACATGTTCGATGGTCTGCACCGCACCGCATTCACATGTCGCCGACTCTTTAAGGCCCCATCTATGCATCATGTGAGCACAACGGCTATGAGAGCACCTTATCCTATTGATGGCAGTCCAGAGTTTGCGAGGCAATGAGAACCCAGGCTGTCTCTCAGTGGGGTCTTGCACGAGATGGGCGTTTTTGACGTTGGCTCAAGCTTCCACCTATCTTCTGAGGTGAGAGGTGTTCGAAGGAGTCTTTTTCCTTCCGTCCAGAAGGGTTTTCGAGACTTTAAGCGGCATGCCGGGTGAGAAACGACATCATCGTGCAAGGGTATTTCGCTAAGGAAAAGAGTATAAGGGATGGGTAGGAATCTGGGGGTCAGTGTGTCGGAGTAACGGACGTATGAATCCATCCCTTCCCCTGAGGTGCAAGGCGATGGATTGAGAGAGACCGGCTGGATAGGTCTAGGTTAGGTCTCCCTCAACCAATCTCTCCCGATCCGGCCCAACACGCAGTAGGTGGGAAAACGCATTGGCCGCCAATACCTAGACAAACCTCACCCGTGAATCCGGACACCCTTCCTAAGTCACCAAACGTAGCGAACCACTTGGGATGACCTTTGGCAGGGCTGTTGGTTATCCAATAAATGATTTCCGGGGCGGCAGTACTCAAACCCGCGTCCCAAATTAAAAAAAAAATGGAATTTAAGGGGTCATTTTCATAATTGGAACTGATTGAGTCAAGAATTCAGAAAAGAGATTAAAGTACCTATCTATAATATTTTAACAGAAAATTATTTTAATTGTCATTTAAAAAATTGGAACTAATGTGCCAAGATTTCAGACTATCCCTAACTATCCCGTGATTTTGGGAGGGTTTCCATAAAGAGAGCGTTTATTTACTGTTATCAAGTTTATTTTGTAGAACTCTATTTTAATTTTTAAATCTTTTACATACATATACAATAATATTATCATTTGCATTATAAAAACAGTTTACTTAATTCTGTTATGTAATTATTATTACGCGTGACAGTTGTTATTATGTATAAATGCATCGCCTTTAAGTGGTTTAAACCACAGTTTGACAACGCCTTCAGAAGCTGAAACAGCTGTCTAATGATAATTACATAGCAGGACATATTTATGGTAAACTGTTTTTAAAATTTAAATAAAAATATTATTAAATATACAGGGTGTTAAGGGAAGTACTTGACGTACTTTAACCAGTGATTCCAGACATTATTTGGAGTAAGAAATGAAAATAAAATTTTGTTCTCCGGTGACATTTTTGGTGTTTTTTTTTTATTTATTTTTCTACAAAAAACATTAAAAAAATGGTAGGTGTTGGACATTTAGAGGCAGGGTTAGGGGTTGGTCGGTTACTCGGCTGAGTGACCAGTGACGACATGCATAAGAATTTTTTTTTTTTTTAAGAAAAAAAAATTTAAAAAAAAAAATTCATCCAAAAAGTCACCGGAGACCAAAATGTTATTTACATTTTTTACTCCAAATAATGTCGGGAATCACTGGTTAAAGTAAGTCAAGTACGTCCCTTAACATCCTGTATACAACACAAAAAGCTTTTAAATTCTAGAAAAGGTGTTTTACTCACCTCGTAAAGTAGCATTTGGTCGCACTGATCAAGTCACCAAAGTTAGTAGGTACACTAAAAAAAACTACTCAAAAACCTCTAATTACCAAAACAAAGCAAACTGGGTGCAACGAAAATGAAAATTCACAACTTGTTTGCATTCAAAGTGTTTTGTAAACAAGACCGTCTTGCTCCAGATTCGAGGTAATTGGGTATCAAACTACTTGTCTGACATGTGCACCGGTAGTATGAGCAACACACACGCGACTGTATTATTCAGGTTCACGGATTGTTATTGAAAGTATTTCCTGAAAGCAGCTGGCCGGAGTTGCTTTCAGCAGCGCAGTCACCACAATAATGCTAACTTGGTGGTGTCATTTCCTTAGGAAGCTTCCATACAGGCTTCAACCCCTAAAGCTCGGCTACGAACGCACGCGTGGGCGGGCGAGAGGCGGGAAGGGCGGGGGCGGGGGCGGCGCCAATGTCGCGTGCAACTCGCCTTAATTCTGTGACAGATAATACTGTGCACGGTTTACATTTTTTATTATTATTATCGTGTAAAATAATATAACAATGAAAAAATAACAATTTTGGCTGATTAGATGTCTATCAGTGATCATCGTTGTTTGGGGGTTGTTCACTGTGTATTGAAGGATTTTTTAAATTGTTTTGTTAAAGATTAATTACCATTAAAATAATATAAACATAACAGTTTTACTTTGACGACCTCTGTGGTCGAGGGGTCAAATCCCGGGGTGCACAAATAAATTTTATTTGTTTTTGTTTTTCAAAAGAAGCAAACACATTGTGACTTGACAATTTAAATAAATTAAAAGAAAATACTTTGTTTTACGTCACTTAATTGTTATTTTTTCCGTCTACCGGTTTCGGTACCTCCGTAACATCATTAGGACTGAATATGGTACGGAGGTGCCGAAACCGGTAGACGGAAAAAATAACAATAAAGTGACGTAAAACAAAGTATTTTCTTTTTATTTATTTAAATTTTATTTGATTAAGTTGTGCAATTTACTTCGTAATTATTTAAATACAAATAATATACATGGCTTAAGCCGTGTTTGGTGACCAGAACTGAATAGCCAGTACTTCTCCACTTTCCTCTTCCGCACCTCCTTCCTCTCTCCACTACCTTCAGCCTTACAACGTACTCTTATAGGGGACGAAATAGTTTCACTGGCTCCAGACAGAAGCAGTAGGCTTGTTGAAAAAATATCGATATATCGATATTTTTAATTCAAAATATCGATATTTTTAGCCGATTTTGATCCGATATATCGATACAAAATATCCAATATCGAAAATTGTATCAAAAACGATATTTTTTTAAATTTATGTATTTAAAGTCACTAGAATCCAAAACCGTATAAAAACGAACGGAAAAAAGTAACTGTATTGGGTCATGACATCTGGCGGTTGAAATTTTAACTATTAATAGCTTACAAATCTATTTTTCGCCATTTTTTTCTAAGCCACTAAAGTTAGACATATAAGTTAGAAGACAGCTTTTTAGTGTTTGATATTTTTGTAATTATTACGTAATAAAAATGAATTGTGATAAAAAATACCTTCATTTTTATTGAGACTTTTGTAAAAAGCAGATTGTATACAAAAATTACTATTGATAATATTGAGCTGAATACACTATTATTTTAGAAACGCAAAATCTCTTGAAAATTTGACCGATATATCGATATTTTTTCCTCGATATATCGACGTCGATATTGATATTTTAATAAATATCGATACATCGATATATCGATATTTTTTTTCACTTTCGACATCCCTAAGAAGCAGTTGGTATGCGGTATTCAAATAAAAAAACTAAGGGATTCTGCCGTACATGTAAACTAACTAACGAACACGCCATTTCCCCGCAGGGGTAGGCATAGAGGACATACAGCCCAATATGTGGATTGAAGAATGTGAAACAAACGAAATTTGGTGTTTATTTTTATAGTTTTTCGCTTTTCAGGTATCGAAAATTTTGAGATTCGGAAACGTTGTTCCAGAGCTCACCGTTAGAAATATTTTGCTGTTTAGAGCGCTACTTCTGTATAATAGTCCCGGAGAGAAGTCGTACGTGACGTCATTCTAATATTTTCTATATTTTTCGTTTTCATACAAGACGGTTTCAAGGAAGAAATGTGAAAAATTATGTAAACAATTTAGGGCAGTCGTCGATGATTCGATTACCGCCAAATCTCACATAAATACTGCCGTAGAGTCTTCTATGAATGAGAGTACCTACTCCCAAATTATTATATACTAGCTGGTACCCGGCATGCGTTGCTATGCCATTCAAAGAAAGAAATTTATTCTCCCTGCATGTCCTTTCCTGTGCATCCCCGTTCCCTTCCACTTTCCCCATCTTCCCCCTCCCTCGTGTCTTCCCTCTTCGCAAACCCCACCTTCCCCCCACCTTTCCTCCCTGCCGCTAAAATATATGAAATACACACATTTTCATATATACAAATTTATAACGCCAGAGCTTACCATTATATACAGCCTATGTTACTCACTGATAATGTAGCTTTCTATTGGAGAAAGAATTTTTCAAATCGGTTCAGTAGTTTCGGAGCCTATTCAATGCAAACAAACAATCAAATCATTCCTCTGTATAGTATTAGAAAGAATAGCTGCAGGCCTATGTTGTTATTTTAAATAGTTACTAAGTTTGATAGACCTAAAGATTGAAAAAAAATAATCATGTAAAAAGTTTTCAGACATCGAGCCGTTACTGCTAGAATGTAAAGTAGGTGAAATAATGTAAAAGTTTGGAGAGCCGACGGAACTGGGTCAAGAGCCATGTGAATATTTTACGTGAAACGAGATGTGAGATGTATGGCACCCACATAACTACCTGCACACTACACTCCCCCACAAACTCCCCTGAAAGGAAATAATTATTATATCTTATGTGCTCTTCCATTAGACATGTTGGTAATATTTCAAACTGCTCTAATATTAATGGAAATACCTCGAGTAGAAAGTTTTGAAGTTCCCTTGAAAACAAAACTCGGTAAAACCTCCAGTATTTAATAATGATCTGCGAT
Organism: Limnephilus marmoratus; assembly: GCA_917880885.1. Classification (NCBI taxonomy): domain Eukaryota; kingdom Metazoa; phylum Arthropoda; class Insecta; order Trichoptera; family Limnephilidae; genus Limnephilus; species Limnephilus marmoratus. The sequence continues at coordinate 39,792,123 of OU862909.1, read as the reverse complement.
CCATCACTGTCCATAGAAAGTAGGTAAGATTTGGTAAATTTTGTATAAATTCTGAGTAATTGACAATATTAGGTTAGTAATTGACAATATTGATTTTAATCTTTTTTTCCCTTGTGTTAATTTCCCTGATCACTTAGAACGGGTTGTTTCACACAATTTGAACAATTCTTCAAATCTCAAAGTTAAAATTCTGTGAAAGTTATTTTTTTTACATTAGCTCCATACAAGACGCCCTGAGGAAAAAATCCCTCGGGTCGTAAGTCATCTTTGGGATGATGTGTGGGGAGGGCGGGTATGGGTACCGCCGCCCTGGGAACCATTTATTGGATAACCAACACCTCTGCCATTAGTGCCCGGATTCATGGGATGAGTTTTGTCTAGGTCTTGGTGACAAATGCGTCTGCCCACTCACTGCAAAGAAAAAAGACAATGCTAGCAAAACTCAATCGAAAATCTGAAAACATAAAATTCAGAAAAAGATACAGTCACATCTAGGAATCGAACCTAGGACCTACGTCTTACCTGGGTGGAGCTCTACAAACTAAGCTAATGTGTCCCTATCATATTGGGTCATATTTAACTGTATTATACTTCGACTAAGAACTACCAACATTATCTTCATTTTCTTAACCCATATTTTTGTTAGTTGTAGATTCTGCTCTGGTTTTATTTTTGATTGTTGATTTCCCAAATTCTCTTGCTTTTTCTATACGACTAGATCAAATTTCACGTCTTACTCAATTGTGTATTGTTTCTAAATTTAAACATTCGTAATACTCATACGTTTCAATCGTCTGAAAAATAAATTGCGGCACAATTCTAACAAATAAAACACCCTCAAATCATTGCAGATGTAAATATTAAGAGGTAATACCACCGGTGCGAAATCTCGACGGTAGGTATTTTCAAAAATTATCGCTGTCGCACCGCGCTCGAAAAAGAACTAGCTCTCGATGTGTGGGTGACCACGTGAGTGTTTGGCTAGTACACCTTCTCGCCCCCTCTACGTCTCTTGCCTACCGTCTTACGCCTCCACAGTCCACTCATGCTTGTAGCTTGTAGCCTCAGGTTTGGACAAGGCATGTTTCGACTTATTTAGGATGTACCGCTCTCCATAATATCTACTCTTCCAAATAAATCGCGTTGCAACATGAGCGCTTCAGACAGGTGGCTTCTTGCTGATTAGCGCATCTTCAATCGCGTCTTGACTTGAGCGTGTGTATAGACTGGTGTCTGCCTGCTAGAGTTCATTATTTCCTGCACCAAATAAGTCAAGTAGAGTCGGGACTTGAACGTAAGTATTCCTATATAATAGATGTCTTCTGCGCTCATCATTCATTTATATTGTTATACTACAAGTAAAGCATCACGCATGCTGTACCTATTGGTTAAGTAATTTGAAACAACAAAGTTGCGAGAATATCAGAGAGATAAATATAAGTTTTGTCCTGATCCCAATGTTTGTGGTTGTTTAGAGATCGATTTCACCATTAGCTGCATCACTCCAATATTTTGTCACGAATTACACAGTTAGGATATCGGTGAGTACCTACCTACTAAACTATTCATAAATTTATGATGAATGTCAGTGTGAAAAGTGTATACTTACCCCTCTATACAGGGTCTTACTAAAATATTTTATAATGTATGTAGATTACCGACATATTACGTATTATTTTACTAGAACTCTATGTAGGTTAGTAGTTTTAAAGTTTTCACTGTATTAGCGTTTATAAATATGCAGTCAAACCAACTAGATCGAATTATTATATATATATGATTATTCTCTATGATACATTAGTTATTATTGAAAATTAGTATTAACCTCTCAGGCCTCGGGCCTGTTTTTCGAAAAGTAAAAATATTTCCACTTTCCAATAAATTCCAAATAACTTTAATATTTGCGAACGCATCCGAAAACTAAAAACCGCTTTTGAAAGATGATGAAATACGCTTTCAAATTGCATAATTCGAAATAAACATATAATTTTTTATTTTTATTAATAATAAAAAATGTTTAAAAATAGCCCACCTTACGTTTTTTCTAATTAAAATTACGACAACAAAAAGATAAAAGCACGTACATATTTTATTAGACAATTAAATCTAAATGGATTTATTGTGTTGTGTGTATTATACGTGTGAGTTGACATGTTTGTAAAAAATAATGTTTAAAATGTTAGATATATCGCTTGCTGAGGTTTGATTTGTACTCCTGTATTTTTGAGTTTTTTTAAGCAGTAAACACAAAAAAGGATGTGTTAGTTCGTTCAAAATTCAACCAAAAATGTTGGTCTTTTACCTATAGATAGATTAACCTACATATTTTTTTAAATATTTATTACAGTCAGTTTGAAATAAAGGAAACAAATATATAATATTTTTAAACTTCAAAACTTTTTATATTTATTTTCAACTTTATAAATAAAACCTTAATTTGTAATATTTAATTACACGAAGACAATATTAGCGAAACTCGACATAGATTGTCTCCAGCTTTTCAATTGAGTTTCGCTAATATAGTCTTCATTTAATTCAAAACTTTTATTTCTCAGTACGTGTTTTTGTGGACTTAGTACAAACCAATCCTGAGCAAACGATATGCATTATAAATGTATGTAAATGTCTGCAAAAACCCTACGGGCGTGTAATAAAAAGTAAACATAATTAAATAAATGTTACCGTCAACTCACTTTTTTTTCGCTTCATGTCAAAAAATTAACACAAAATTCCCAGTTTCTTATTTTTTTTTTTCAAATATTAATCGGAAGCTTTGGTTTCATAAAAGGTTATAATTATTTTGTTTTAAGTTTTAATTATGTTCTGGTTGTTTTCTCTTTCTAACAGATCATTTTTCTAACCATGGTAGTAAGGGAGACACAACGATTTCTATGAGACCTATATGAGTTATTTCAAAAAGCAAACAAATTAGCCTAAGTAATGTGCAAGTACTACACAATTCGCGCCTCGGTTCACAATTTTATACGCAGCATAAGATTCTCGTATGTGTGTGATATAAAATCAGCTACTATTATCTAACTTCTACTAAAAAAATGTGATATCTTTTTCTTACAGATAAATAATGGGTAAAAGAAATGGAAACAAAGCTCGTTTATTTTCGTCTACTAGACGAAAAAAACCGATTATTATTATCAAACGACAGATTCATGTTGCACCGCGTTCGATCTCTAGGTAAGTAAATATAGTTTTCCTGTTTTCCTCTCACTACTGAACCCTCCTAATGGTTTATGTTATGAGAAGCCTGTATGTAGCATGCGTAACCGAGACTTGGAAAAGAACAGAAGATATAAAGCATTACATTTTGATGAGAACAAATGGGCTCTATTGATTCCTTCGCGTATGGAACTCGAAAAAATTCTGTCTTATAAGTACAACGAAAATAAGTAATTTAATTATTATTACTTTTTATTTACAGGGATATGGATGTCATCAACGATGCTGCTAGAAACTTAGATACATCTTCACAAATGCGTGAACCTTCGAGGGATGAATCATTTTCTCCAAATATAGAAGAAAACGCAAGTTCTTCATCGCCAACAACGCTTGATGATTTTCTGTTGAAACCAGACCATATTGATGAAACCCATATTCACGAAGGTCGCAGAATTGTTGATATAAAATATTTGTTTTCAGAAATTTCAAATATAAAGCACGAACACACCAACTGCACATTTTCCGATTTAAAATTTGTGAAGGAACGACGAAATGGTTTTCTAAGCCAATATGTTTTCGAGTGCAAAATGTGCAAGAAAATAGAATATGTACATTCCGAAGACCCGAAACTGAAAGTGTCCGTAAATACTGCTGTCGTCGAAGGAGTAGTATGTACAGGAAATGGATATTCACAATGGAACGAAATTTGTGGGGTATTGAATATGCCAAATATGAATCCTTCAACTTACAAGAACATAGAACAATGTTTAGCGCTAACACTTGAAGAATGTGCCTTAGAAGAAATGATCGCAGCTGGTGAAGAAGAAAAAAGGCTTGCAATTTTAAATGGTGACGTAGACGAGGGAGGGTACCCTTTGGTGACGGTAGTTGCAGATGGTTCTTGGGCAAAGAGATCATATAAAAGTGGATTTAGCTCCTCATCTGGTGCGGGATGCATAGTTGGACTGCGAACTAAAAAGGTTTTATTTCTGGGAGTGCGAAACTCGTACTGCTGCATATGTGCTAGAGCTACAAAACTACAAGTAGAAGCATCTGAGCATAGGTGCTTCAAAAACTGGCGTGACAGTGCTAATGCCATGGAAGCCCACATTATAGCAGAAGGGTTCTCGAGAAGCATTGAAATGCATGGATTGAAATTCAATAAACTAATTGGAGATGGCGACTCCAGCATCATGAAAAAAATTTTGCAGCAAATGCCATATGGGCCGAACTTCATAGTACAAAAAATAGAGTGCAAAAATCACTTACTTCGCAATTTTTGCAACAAAATAAAAGCACTTGGAAAAAAAACCAACAACGCTAAAGGCTTTGTACCAGTTCAAATAAGGAAAAAGGTTGAAGCAAACGTTTTACGAATGAGAAAAGCTATAGTTGGAACAGTAAATTACAGAAAAGAGCAAGAAAACACGCCACAAAGTGATAAAGTAAAAAATCTGAAAATGGACATAAAAAATGCCGCAAACCATGTTTTTGGTGATCATACAAAATGTTCGTCATACTATTGCAAGTCGGAGAAGTACACTAATGATCCAAATTTACTAAGCGATCTTCAAGATTGTGGAATATGGACTGATATTCAACAATTATTGTCGTCTCTTATAGCAAATGCGGAAAGTCTTATTATTAACGTGACAAATAACACTGGAGCAATTCAACAACGTTATTGCCAAATTTATAGGCGGAAAAAGAGTAAATTTTACAAAAAGGGGATCATACCAAGCAAGATGTTTTGGAGCAGTAACTTCGTGGAATAGTGAAATGGCAACCCATTCCCGTATACAAAAAAAAATCCAAGGCCACAGTCCTGGCAACTACACAAAGCATTTTATCGAAAGAAAACGACGTTCGAATGAGACAACACAGAGGTGTCGAAAAAGAAAACTAAGGTACAATGAAAACACGACAGAAAAGAGAAAAAAAGTTACAGGGCCTGATGAAAATTATGGTCAATTGGAATTAGAACCAGATATGCCACCTGAATTATTTGAAACGAAAAAAGAAGAATTTCTCAAAGAATTATCTCCATCTAATAAGGAAGAACTCGAACGGAATACGGTGGGCCAAAGCAATAATAATTTGTGGGCAATTGAAAGGCGTAAGAGGCTAACAGCTTCTAACTTTGGACAAATATGTAAGTTACGGCCAAAAACTTCAGTTACGAGAGTATTAAACTCGTTACTGTACTCGCCATTTAAAGGAAATACGGCCACAAATTATGGGAAAGAAAATGAAAACCAAGCAATTGAGCAATTTACAAAAGAAACAAAGTTAGAGGTATTCGCCTGTGGACTATTTGTCGATGAAAACAAAAACTTTTTAGCGGCAAGTCCGGATGGCCTTATTGGCAAAGATTCTATAATTGAAGTGAAATGCCCATATAGAATAGCAAATATGTCACCAGAAGAAGGAATTGAACAAAAAAAAATTGATTACAGTAAAATTCAAGACAATGCTTTAACATTAAAACGGAATCACAATTACTTCTACCAAGTCCAAGGCCAGTTACACGTTACTCGTCGTAAATACTGTTATTTTGTCGTGTGGAGTCCTAAAGGTTTGCTGTATGAAAAAATTGAAAGGGACGATTCAATCTGGCAAAAAATTGAACCACTGTTAGAAAACTTCTACCTCCAATGCCTTTTACCAGAAATAATTGACGGTCGCATACCAAGAAATTTACCAGCGAGAGAAAGATATAAATCATAAATTGTTTAAAATTCATTGTCTAGTTGTAAAAAATTAAAAATTTTGTACAATAAAGCGTTTACAAACAAAAAATTTCAATTAATCACTGAAGGCAATGTAAGCGACTCTCAACCGAAAATTTGAAACAGATTTTTTTTTTAAACATAAACCCCACATTGGAGGCACCGAGGAAAAATAATCGCTCAGGGACTTTGTTGGAGAAGTTGTTGGACATCATTGGAGAAGCTGTGTGGAGGGTATTTTTAGGATAAGGAAGGAAAGGAAGTTCTGGGTAGGGAAAAGGTAGGTAAAAGTATGAAATGATGGTGGAGAGTCCGGCTGTAGAGATCAAAAGATCTCCCTCTTCCAGTTTCTCCCAATCCGGCCCGCCACGCAGTAAGTGGACAAAATTATCCGCCACCAAAACCCATGCAGACCTCACCCGTGAACCCGGGAATCCAGGCTCAGTCACTAAACATAGCGGACCACTTGGGGTGAACAAGTGGCGGGGGTAATGGTTATCCAATATATGGTTTGATTTATTATAGTACTTGATATAAATAATTTTAATTTGGCTCAATTTTAGTATGAAAGCTCGATCAGTATTGGTATACCGCGATAAGTCATTAAACAGAAAAAAACGAATAAAAAATATCGATCACTCGGGGAAGGACAACACTAGTCTACCGATAAAATTCGTTACTTCACTACTTCGCTTTGTATGTATTTGTCAAAACCCTCGTTCCCCGCCCCCCTCAAGGGAACTGAGCGAAAGGGACACCTGCACATCGGGCCGAAAATACCTAAATAAAATCTTCGAAATCGATGTTTTGTATTCCCCATTTTTTTTCTCCAAAACTGGACCGATTTTAATTTTTTTTTTCACAAACTGTATTAGAAGAAAATATTCTATGTCGGTACGTTTTGTTTTTTTTCAAAATACATTGTTTAGTTTGTATACTGAACGTTTTTTGACGGCTTTTAAATTAGGCATTTTTATTCATTTTTGGATGGTCCTAACTTCTATAAGAAGTAAATTATCAAAAAAAGCAAAACGTACCGACACGCTAGTGGTCGATATCTATATTATGTAAAAAAAATTTTTGCTCTAGGGTCAAAATCCAGAGAGATAAACGGGGAATACGTTTGTATGGAAAAACGCAGCTACTATTTCCTCTTAAAGAAGCTATCGGATTGTTTCTCAAAATTAAACACTTTTACAAAAGATAACACATACCAGACAGGTCCAGTAGCAGATAATTCTGGGTTTTCAACAATTAAAATTGCAAAAAGTTTCAGAGAGATTAAGATAGGAGTAACTATAACTGGACCACAAGATAAACAAAAAAATAACGGCTTACAGATCATTCCCACGAGCATCATTCATACTGACATGAATGGCATAACTTTAATGGGAGTGGGCTGACCACGCAGCCAATAAATAAGTTTAAATTGTTGTTGCAAAGCCCCGAATAACTAAAATAGGTCAATAGGAGTCCATAACACAGATGAAGCGAAGATCTTAAAAGAGGTGGAAATCTAAATTGATAGGACCTGACCCAACATGAAAACTTCTTGATAGACAGAATGGAGGCATACAAACAACAATCAAATGTAAAAATCAGGCTAAGGAAGAAGAAGAAAAATACAAAGAATTTTTTTATGCATAACACAAAACTTTGACAATCTTTTTCATATTAGCTCCACACAGGAGGCCCTGTGGAAAATAATTTCCGTCAGGGCCTGTGTGGAGGGTTTTTTCGGAAGGAGGGGAAGTTCTGGGAAGGAAAAGGGTACGAAGGGTGGGTATGAATCTGGGGTCAATGTGTCCAGTAGTGACGGAAATATGAATCCATCCCTCCCATTTAGGTGCAAGGTGATGGGTCGAGAGAGTCCAGCTGGAAAGGTCAAATGATCTCCATCAACCAGTACCTTCCGATACGTCCCGTGACGCAGTAAGTGGGCAGACGCATTCGCCACCAAGACCTGGACAAACCTCACCCCATGAGACCGGGCCGCGTATTTACAAAACCTATACCGATTCAGTCGCGGTAACGATAATTTACATTTTAAATACACCTCTATATTGGTTATTTTTTATCACATTGCAAAAACAAATTGTTCTAAAATCTAGATAAAATAATCTTTCTGATGTGTATATTAGAAATTAATAATTTTATTTCTAAATATTTAAATTTTAATATTATTCCCATATATTGTAAATACACCTCTATATTGATAATTTTTTATCACTTTGCAAAAACAAAAAATGTTCTAAAATCTAGATAAAATAATCTTTCCAATGAGTATATTAGAAATTCATAATTTTATTTCTAAATATTTAAATTTTGATATTGAAAATTTAAAGCGACTGAAACGCGGTAGGGATTGTAAATACGCGACCGGGCCCCTATGGCAGAGGTGTTGGTTACGCAATAAATGGTTCCCGCCCTTCCCACCAGTATCCCCAAAGATGACACAGGCTCTGAGGGATTTTTTTCTTCAGGGCGGACGTTCTGTAAGGAGCAAATGTAAAAAAATAACTTTCACAGTTTTTTAACTTTGAAATTTGATGACTTGAACAATTTTTGTGAAATAACCCGTCCTAATTGATCAGGAAATCAATGCACGGATAAAATTTCATCTAATTCATGCAGTTATTTTGAATTTATAGTAAGGGTAGGTATAAATAGAAAAAAATGGTGAAGTTAGAGATTGTTTTGCATATAAAACAATAAAATTAAATTTATTTTTTTCTGCATTCTCAATACTCTTACCAAAGCATTCACTGTACTCCATTGCAGGATGGATAATAGGTAATGAGCGTTTTTATAATTACCGTGACGATTCACGGTTACGGTACCGTGACGGCAACAAAGGCAATAAACATACATTCCTTATCGCTATAATACTGCTGCTCTTACTTATTCATCCAATAATGGTGAGGCATACAAAGCATGTGACTTTTTCCTTCCAAGTACAACATTTTACTTGCGTTTGATTTTCTTTATACGTGAGAGGGAGATTTATGATAATGATTGTATATTTTCTTTAGGGAGGTGCAGACTCATTTTCGACTGTTGTTATTTATTGTGTAAGAAAGATTCGACGTTTTATAATTTTTGGAATTCACGCACACTTCAATATTATCCTTGTAACTAGGTATATTCCACACTTTCAAAGTTATCGTCAAGGCATGTAGTATTGTAGTAGTCTACGGAGACGTCAAGTGCGTGAGAGAGAAGAAAAAGATTACTTTTTTTCTTTCAAAGGAAACAGACCTACGTATATTGTGTATCTCATCTTTTGAAACAGCTGCAGTATTATTGTGACAAGTAAGGTATGTTTTAGTGACCGACCGAAGGTTCGGTATCGGCAAGTTTCGGCAAAAAAATCTTGTTTCGGCGTCAGTTTCGGTTTCGGCAGAAAAACTGCCGAACCTTCGGCCGCACCGAAACCATGCGTTCGTGATTTATCGCACGTCGTTGGCCTGACTTCGGGTGAGTTCGTAGCTCGTGTGTGCTCGTGTGTCACTTGCCATCATCAGCTGAGTTCGCCGGCCGGTCCGGCGTGATTGTGTTGTGAGTTTAAGTATTAATTTTTATAGTTTTTATTTGTTTTTTAGCAATCAAAAAATAATTTATTATTTTTTTCACAAACGAGTACTTCAATTATTTTTTTATTATTTCATTTATCACGTGTAATAATAATGTTGTTATTGTAAACGCAATTAAAATTAAAGTACCTACTCAATTAATTACTTAGCATATTTTGTTTATTTTTACTTTTTTTTTGTTTTACAGCAGTAATATTTAAAAAAAATTACATACTTCAATTATTGTTTTTTTATTTCATTTAATACGTGTTAACTGTCTGTATACGTGTAAAAAATAAGCCAAATTTCAGTAAACAAATAGATTTTTAACATTTCTAAAAAAGTTTCGGTATCGCTTTCAGTTTCGGCCGAAACTGATACAGATACCGAAGATTCGGTTTCGGTTGAAAGTCCTGTTTCGGTCGGACACTAGTATGTTTAGTGCCTTTTTTATGCCATCACGGTACCGCAATCGTGGATCGTCACGGTAATAATGAAAGCGCTCATTGACTGGTGTCGCTACTGACGGAACCGAGATTAATATCCCAAAATCCGCAATAACAATTATTTTGAAAATGGTAATGCATAACACGGCATTTAATTTTCATATTTGAAGACATTTTTGTGTTGGCAACCGATGTGGCAAATTGCCATACTACTTAGCTTACCTACCTAACGACATGCTCTATTCTAGAGGTGCACTAAATAATGGCTTGCCGAAAATTCTACTTCTCTGGAGGTGGTCACCAATCTAGACATTAAATAATATTAAAAATGTTTTTTTGAAGTGAAACTTCTTAAAACGGAATTTACGAATTCTGCACCTGCGACGCATCAACTGCGCTCATTGGCCGCTTTGATTATGTTGTCATTTTTAAAAGCTCCTGTTGGTTGAGATATGAAACGGAAATTACGTAAGGTCTGCGCTCATTGGTCGCTTTGATTATGGCCTCACTTTTCAAGAATTAGTTGAGATTGTTTTGGTAAAGTTTCGCTTCTACCGCGTGTAAACTGCACTCAATTTTTTTTTCATATATCCATTTTATTTTTTATGCTTTTATTTTCTTGATTGAGTGAATCTATGAATGAAGTGGAAATTTACCCACTTCCCGACATCGTTGACGGTACAAACTCGAGGAATATACGTACTTGCTGTCGATGACAATGCATTCTTTCATTTGGTGGCAATCACGCATACACACTCGGACATATACGCATTTCTCTGAAATAGGATGACTTACGGCAGTTAATATACGAAAAAAATGTCGGTCATGTCCATTTTTTTTCATACATCATGATTTTTTTTAAATAGGTGTGTACATCTATTTGAATTTCACTTTTTTCTTCAATGAATGTATGAATGAAGTGGAATCTTAGAAGTGGAAATCAACCCATTTTACGACATCCGATCAAGCCGAAACTCGGGAGATAGACTCTTTATCGATGACAATGCATTCTGTCAACTTTTGGTGGCAATCACGCAGACACACGCGGACATACACGCAATAAATGTTGGTCTTATTAGATCGGGATTTGGCTCGGTTCTTGGGTAGGAAGGTTCAATCCTCAGTCAAAAACATCTTGATAATATCAAGGAGGATACTGTGTTTTTATTTACGTCGACAAAATTGCACTTAATCCTAAAAAAGGGAACACCTCAGCACAGGTCCTACTAGTGAGGTGTGCGCAAAGCACTACTATCCTATTTACATACAGTTACTGATCATTAACATTTTTTTATTACTGAAACTTATAGATAATAAGTTAACCAATGTAATAATTTTTTAAAATAAAAATAAAATAAAATATAAAATGAAAACCTTTTTTTTTACTTAAATATGACATTTAAAAATAGATGTATTACAGAAAAAAAGCATTGTTTTTTACGAATTGATTTTATTTATTTATCTGATCTTCCATAAATCACCATTTCTGTCTCACATCCAACCGGAAAATAATTTTACGAACACTGATTTGCATGGCTTGAATGTTCAGTGGAAATGATTGAACCTATTTTAATTGGTGTTTCATATCAAATTATACAATCAACGTTAAAATACCCATTTGTAGTCGATACATTTATGGTGAAGGTGATATGGTTATATTTATGACAACATTTCTACATAAGAGTACACGTGAAAAGGGAAGAAAGGGATGAGAAAAAAACGTTCAATTGAAAAGATACTCTTTTTTCATAGATAAACATTAATAGTAATTACATGTCATATTGTGCTATTCCTCCATCAGATTCAATATTATTAAAAAAAATTCTTGCAAGATATATTTGGAACTAAGCCAAATGTTAGTAAATTTTTTTTGAAATGAACAGTTTTATTTTAAATAAATAAATCCATTATTTGGGCTCGTGACGTCACTACATGAAAATGTCCCGTCTCCGATAATGTTCTATTAATTTTTTATGTGGCAACACTTTGATTTCAAGCGAATTTTTGAATTTGACATTTAACATTCACTAGATTTATTATTTGTTCTCTGCGAACTTATCATTTGTTTTGACGTTTTGACAGATGTTACGAAGAGAACCCCGTACATTTTATGCCTTCTGTACCTGTTTTAGAGGTGTAATGGTAATGGTGCTGACTTTAACAAAATCAAATTTTATAATATTCTTATTATTATTATAATTTACAAGTACAAGTATATTACATTGGAATTAGTCATATATGGACGTTGAACATTATAATGATTTATGATCAATAAGACGGATCAAGGGAAAAAATATTTACGAGAATGTAATATTTTTGGTATGCCTCGTTATTCTCCTGTGCCATTCGTGTGGAAAACGTTATTTTTTTAAATGATTTTTGGCTATGTAATTATCGTTTTTTCGCACCCATAAAATTATGTCCCGTCTTCCGGTTTATAAAAAATGGTAAAATGTGATGCAAGTGGCCTATTAGAAGAAACTCGAAAACTTTTATTAGCTTCTTCATTTCTAAAATATATGAGATGACGCATATATAAAATAATATATAATATACCAGCGGATTTATTACCACTTAATAAAGAAATTGTTTTCTCATTCCGCGTCTTTTCCTATACCTACATCCCGTTTCCCTTCCGCCTCCCCTTTCCCTACCGCGTTCCCCCTCCACCTTCCCCGCTTTCCCTTTCCCCTCTACCGCTCCCCTCCCGCGTTCCAAGCATTCTGAGTGAGGCCATTGCAATTTTTATACAAATTTCAGAATGCCAGAGCTCACAGATATACATAGAAACCTTCGTGGGCGTGCGCACGACAACTCACCGCAATCGGATAAATAGTATAGGAAATCATTTCATAACGCCAGAGCTCACCACTCACGCACTTGGTGTGCGTGCGCACAACAACTCTCCAAAGTTTCACCGCAATCGGTTGAATGGTTTGGGGACCGCATAAGGGACAGACAAAGAAACATTCATTTTTATACATTAAGATTATGGAATCGAGCCCCCGACACACTAGCTCCTTTAGTAGTCCCAGAGAGGGGTCGTAAGTACGTCATCGACGAAAAATCTTTCTTCTCGCACGTCTTGTATGAAAACGAAAAAGGCAGAAGAATGATGATGTCACGCACGACCTCTCTCTGGACTATTATTATTGTAGTAGGAACCACTAGTTATACAGCGAACGCCATCAATGAATAAATGAACCATTTTTTTTAAATCCAATTTTATCATACCCCATATAATATTTATTCTGGCTTTCTACGAGAATTTTATAAATTATAAAAGAAAGTTTGTGTATATTTGAATAGGTACCGTAGATTTATTCAGAATTTCTCAACGTTTCAATACGTCCCTGGACTCTTAGGAGTCGGGGAGCTGAGATCAAATATTGGAAAAACTATCGCTCTGTGAACTTTGACAACAAACTAGACGTGAGATCACCTTGAAACGTCAAGGAGAAACCTTGGGCATGGAATGTGAATTCAAAAATCTTTACTTCTAAAGTGTTTGTGATAAAAACTAAATTGTTTCTATTTATATGTTTCAAATTACAAAAAGCCGAAAGCCGTCTCAAGCACGAAATGTAGGTGTAATCTTTAATTTATTTATTTAATGGTATCTAATCGTGTTTGAAAATCTTTTTGATATTTTTAAAATGATAAGTATTTTGTACTGAAATGGACAGTGAGCTTTTTTTACATTAGTTCCATATTCCACACAGGAGGCCCTGAGGAAAAATAATTCCATCAGGGCCTATGGGGGTGCTTTTAGGGAAAGGAAGGAGATTAAGTTCTGGAAAGGAAAAGGTATAAGGGGTGGGTGTTGTAACATATCTATTTCGCGAGTAGGTACTGCTTAAAGCAGGTACTGTTTATTGTCTATTAATTTTTTATTTTTTATTTAACTTTGTTGGTTGGCGAAACTGCAACGACACCGGAAACGGGCGTTCGGGGGAAAGATGGCGGAGGACATAACGTAGATTTTGTGTGCGGGAGGAGATTTTCGGGGCGATTGGGATTATGGTGGGTGTTACAAAGGCGATGTAGCCTAAAAAGTTCGTTTATACACGTCACGTGAGTGTGTGACAACTCTAATGGCCCTGTAGCCGATTTATTTTGTTGAATCCCTCGCCGGATGCCGCGAGATAATGTTGTCCGCGTGCTGATGTTTTTGACACCAAATTCAACGGGTGATCAACTGCCCGCTAGGATTCTTGCCTGGTGAATCCTTTGGCCGATGAGGTTCCTTCATGCCGCTTGATGGGTGAGGACCTTCCGTGCTCTTTTTGTTGGGTGAATTCCCTTTACTGATGAAGCGGCTCCTAGCCTTTGTTGTACCTTTGGGCCGGTGAGATTCCCCATGCCGCCTGATGGATGGAGGCTCAACCGAGCTTTTTGTGTTGGGAGGACTCCCTTTAACCAAACGCCCCATGACGTGTGGAACGGCGTTTTGGGGTTTGCTGTTGACGATCGCTGTTGAGGATTGCTCTACACGACTGGAAGAGAGTCACGACGACGAGACGTACGCGCTTCTGATAACCAACCGTAATTTTAACATAACTCTCTCTCTCCAATTCTGATAGATGCCAAAGGTATTTGTGTTTCTTTTTTTTTACATTTCTTTGATGTCATTTGCAAAGTGCAATAAAGCCGTTTTTTTTACATTTCACTAGAAAATACTTTCATTTATTTATATGCATGATCTCTGATCCCTATTTCCACCATCCTGAGATGGAAGTTCTTTATGCTCTGGGAGGCTGTCGGATGACAAAGGTGGGTAACCTACATTACTTGGTATTACATTTGCGCCCAACGAAAGAGTTTTTTAAATATATTAAACAGGTGTTCGGAAGGGTATTTATAGATCATGCATATATCTATAAGAATAGTCTTATTTAATGTTATATAATTTGTCTGCTTTTTACGATGTCATTTTACAACTCATCAGTGTGTGGGTAGTAAGTTAGTTATTTGCAATTATGCATTTGAACTTGTTGATTACCAAAGTTTGACGTTTAGTTATATCTATTGCCATATATAAAAAAATGTGCGTGTTAATATATTGTTTCTCGCAATTTAATGTACATTGGTACCAGTGACAGCTTGAATAATTTTCAGCGAAAAATATTCTCTTTTCTGGCAATACTGGATTTAAGTGTCAGTTGTCAAAACATCATAACAATTGTTGTGTTTTGTTTTCGCAAATAAGAAGATACGTTATATTGTGAAAGGGTTTTGTACATTAATTGGATATACTATTAAGAATTTACAAGGGAAGACGATGTGGATTCTTTTTATAATTTTTCGCGGAAAAACTTGCTTTGTTTTGAGGGAATTTTAGTTCCGGTGATCCATTGGCTTTACACGGTGTCCGGTGAGCTACATACATTATAAAATGTCCGGTGAGCTACATACATAAAAAATTTTTTTTTTTTGGAAAATAATTTTGATTTTTTTTTTCTAATAATTTTTTTATAATGAAAGATAATTTGCTTTACAGGGTGTCCGGTATTTCAAACTATAAAGTACATTATATTTTTTTTTTTTTTTTTTTTTTTAAATTCAATAATTATTTAATTATTTTTTCCCAAATTTAAAATTAAACAAAAAAAAAAAACAAAACAAAATGGCGATTACTAATATTAACGGTGCAACTAAGGAGGAGATGATACAGATGTTATCTGAATTAAATATCACTCCAGAGCCTACGTTATCAGCTATGCGGGAACAGGCTCGCATATATAATAAAAGTTTAAAACAATCAAGTAGTGATTCTCCACAACAAAATGAAGGCAATAGTGATAATGCGAGTCAGACTACAAACATAGTCAATAATTATTATCAATCGATAAATACAAATACGTCCGTACATTCTTGGGGTATTAAATTTTCTGGTTCTTCTGATGTTAGGGATTTTATACAACGTGTGGAGGAATTATCTAGATGCCGTCATATAGAACTGTCATCGGTTGTGACGTCCTTTGCAGATCTTTTGGAGGGGAAAGCTCTCTCTTGGTATAGGACTATTTATAAAGATTCATTATCTTGGCCTGAGTTGAGAAATCTCCTCATTGCACGTTTTGAACGTTGTATTAATCAAACAGAGGCCCTAAAAGCTTTATTCGCGATGAAACAGAAATTTAACCAAAGTGTTGTGGATTACGTTGATGAAGTTAAATTAGCTAATCTCAGATTAGACGTTCAACTTACGGAGGAACAGTTAGTAGACCTAGTTTCTGATAGTCTGTTACCTAAATACGCATTGGCCATCGCATATTTTGCAGAAAAGGAATTATCTTCTTTGGTAAATGTGTGTAGGAGATTTGAAAAGCACTCCGTAGATAAACCCTTACCGCATTTTACTTCTCCTCAAGCATCATCCTCTTCTCCTACACATTCTTCTTCTTCGAATAGTAGAAAAACTTTAAATTGTTTTTATTGTAAGGCGCAAGGTCATACAAAACCTTTTTGTAGAAAATGGAAGTTTGATTCTCAGAAGAATTCTGACAAACGCCGAGATGACCCCGCTCGCACAAATCCAAAAAACTAGAGTGTGATCCTCTGCGTCCTGCTAGCAAGGATGCCGGGAGATCATCATCACCCGTAGTTGATAGCTCCAGTAACCGGTTCTTCAGGCGTGACGTGGACGCATGCATGCCGATGGCTAGTTCTGGACAAGACATCAGACCCCATGCGAATATTTCTATTCAAAATCTTGTCTTTTCGGGTCTCTTGGACAGTGGTGCGACGGTCAGTTGTTTTGGCGGTTCTCTTTATAACTTCTTTATTAGTCTAGGCTTTAGTTTAGATAAATTAGAATCTTACGTTACCACCGCTGATGGGGTACGTCAGGATGTAATTGGTACTATGCGAGTACTAGTTACTTATAATAATATTAAGAAATATATTACCTTTTTTATTATTCCGTCTCTTTCACCTGTGATTGTTTTGGGAGTCGACTTTTGGAAACAATTTGACATCGCTCCTCAATTGTTTCCAGAGGCCAACAGTGGACGTGATGTTGAGAATACTATAGGTGAAATTCGCAAGATCACGTCAGCTTCCTTACTGTCCCCCCAAGACAATCGTAGGCTTAATAAGGTAATAGATAAATTTAAGTCAATTTCTTTTGAAAAATGTGGATTGGGTCGTACTCATTTAGTTCAGCACAAAATTAATACGACGGGAGATCCCATTAAGCAACGATATTACCCGTTGTCTCAAACACGTCAAAAACAACTTGAAGCTCAACTTAAAGAAATGCTTGACTTAGGTGTTGTTCGACGTTCGCGTTCGGCTTGGTCGAACCCGGTTTTGATTGTGCCTAAAAAGGATGGTTCTGCAAGGTTCTGCTTAGACTCCAGGAAGCTTAACAGCGTCACGACAAGAGATTCCTACCCCTTGCCGTATATTTCGCGTATTTTAGACAAGCTACGTGGTGCACGCTTCATATCTTCTATTGACTTATCGAAAAGTTTCTGGCAAATCCCTTTACATAAGGATTCTTGCTGCAAAACGGCTTTTGTAGTACCTGGACATGGCTTGTTTGAATTCGTTAGGATGCCGTTTGGGTTAAAAAACGCTCCTAGTGAACTTCAGCGTCTGGTTGATGCACTTTTTGGTCCAGAGTTCGACGAAAACGTTTTTTGCTATTTGGATGACCTAATTATAATTTCAGAAGATATCGATTCACATTTAGAGCAATTAAATAGGGTTTTCTTGCGTCTGAAAGAAGCAGGCTTAACTGTCAATTTGAAAAAGTGCGAGTTTTGCAAGGATGAATTGAAGTATCTCGGTTACGTTGTGGATGCAAAAGGACTTCGCACAGACCCAGTTAAGTTGGAATGCATTCGTACTTACCCCATTCCAAAGAATTCTAAACAGGTAAAAGCTTTCATTGGCCTGTGCGGGTATTATAGGCGTTTTATAAAGGATTTTTCAACCATTGCTGCTCCCTTAACAAAACTCACTGGTTCAAGGAAGGGAATTAGTAATTTCTCTTGGTCTCCTGAAGCGGAGTTGTCTTTTAAGAAATTAAAGAAGGCGTTGACTTCTGCCCCTGTTATTAATTGTCCGGATTTTTCGCTTCCTTTCACGATTCACTGTGACGCGAGCAACGTTGGGATCGGAGGTGTACTTACACAAATTTTTGAAGGAGAGGAGCACCCTGTATC
Organism: Limnephilus marmoratus; assembly: GCA_917880885.1. Classification (NCBI taxonomy): domain Eukaryota; kingdom Metazoa; phylum Arthropoda; class Insecta; order Trichoptera; family Limnephilidae; genus Limnephilus; species Limnephilus marmoratus. Next base: position 39,774,028 of record OU862909.1, on the reverse strand, counting down.
TTATTTCTCTAGGTGTCTTAATGTGCATGAACGAAACTACGGCGTGACGGAGCGCGAACTCCTAGCGGTGTTAGATTCAGTCAACCATTTTAGGCCCTACATAGAAGGTGCTCACTTCACTGTGGTAACGGACCATTCTAGTCTACAATGGTTAGTCTCATTATCTAATCCAACAGGTCGGCTTGCTCGCTGGTCTACTCGGCTGTCACAGTACTCTTTTGATGTTATACATAGGAAAGGTAAATTAAATACGGTTCCGGACGTTCTCTCACGTAAAGACGTTTCTTTAATTTCGGCCATTGATTCCGTTCCCACGAGTACAGATACTTGGTATAATACCTTATTTTCTAATTGTAAATCAAATCCACAACGTTTTAATAATTTTCAAATTAAGGAAAATAAATTATTTCGTCACACTAAATCTCGTTTCGCTCTGCAGGAGGACACAGCTTGGAAGCTTGTTGTTCCTTTTGAGGACCGTAACGCTGTTCTATCTAAAGAACATGAGTCTGTTATTTCTTGTCATCCAGGAGTTTTTAGAACATATAAGAAGGTTCAACTTCATTATTTTTGGCCAGGGATGTATAATGACGTCAAAAATTTTGTCAATAGATGTAAAACGTGTAAGGCACATAAAATTAACACTGCTGCGCCGGCAGGCATTTCTACGAACCCGAAAATAGTCACAAGACCTATGCAAATGCTGTCTATTGACCTTGTCGGTCCTCTTCCGCGTAGCTATGCAGGATTTATGTATATTCTAACAGTCGTTGATGTATTTTCTAAATATACCTGGATTTTTCCGCTTAGAAATGCAACTACTAAAAGCATTGTTAAAAACATTGAACAATACATATTCCTTGTACACGGGGTACCGCAAACGTGCGTCTGCGACAACGGAAAACAATTTATTTCAAAAGACTTTAAACAATTGTTAGCAGAGTATAACGTACCTCCGCCTTTTTATAATGCTTTTTATACTCCCCAAAATAACGTGGTCGAACGCTATAACCAAACCATTGGAACTGCTTTGTCTATTTTAACCGAATCTGACCAGCGTAATTGGTCCAGATTTCTGCCTCAAATTCAATCAGCTCTCAATAACACGGTTAATTTTGCAACCGGCTTCACCCCCTTCTTCCTCATGCATGGTAGGGAACAAATTATTGACGGAAACTTTCATAAAAATAACTTATCTTCTGGTGTCGTAGACATTACGTTGCAGCAATCTAGGGACGAATTTGCTAAGAAGTTGGAAGACTTAGTTCCAATTTATGAACAAGTTTCAAATGCTTTGTTACAAGCTTTTAAGAAAAATGCCCAACACTACAATTTACGCCGTAAGACGGTTAATTATGAAGTAGGCGATGTCGTTTGGAGGAAGAATTTCGTTCAATCCAGTGGACCGAATTATTTCTCTCACAAATTGGCCCCTAGATTCGTTCGCAATGTTATTAAAGGTAAAGTCTCTAATTTGGTATATACTCTAGCTGATATGAACGGTAAAATTGTAGGAAATTTTCATGTAAAGGATATTGTTCGCATGGATTAAATATTTCTTACTCTTTATATATAGATGAAACCAACGTGATTGCATGCGGGACTACCAACCCTGCATGCTGTTCCATTTGTTTCGTCAGTGGTTTTTCTGGTCACTTGCTTTTGAGGTTTGGTACCCTCAAGAGGTTTTGTCTAGAATTTTCACGAAATTTCCTCAATCTTGCTTCCTCAATTTAATTTTTTTTCTTTAAATTCTTCGGAATTTTTTCTATAGGAGACGTCGTTTACAATGAATGTCGTTTCCTCTGATCCGTGTGATCAGTGGCGCCCAATATTTTGTCTAAGTCATATTTTGTAATTGACTTAGTCTTTGACGAGATTTTTTTATTTAAACTCTAAATAATTTTTTTGTATGAAATGAGTTGTTTCGCCTTCCTTATAGGCTACAATTATACTTACACACTGATGCGTTCGTAAAACAATAGGTTATGTTGTACTGTTTTAGCGTTTAAGTCTGAATCCTTCTTTTCAAGTTCGTTGGAATTTTCTCCCGAATAATGACTTTCCAAGCACTTGGAAAGAATGATTCAAAACTTCTGTTTATGAGAGATTTGAGCGACTTTCTTATGTACAGATTGTTAAAATTTCAACAATTAGTGATTAAGTAAAGTTTTTCTTAAATATACCATAGCTATGTTAAATAGATTAAGTCTGGTATAACTTTCCTTAAAGTCAGTTAGTTAAGTTTGTTAAGAATATTTGTTAAGAATTTTTTTTCTTGTCACAAACAAAGGTGGTACTGCTCTGGCATACCTACCCATTAAAGTAACTCATATTTGAAGTTTATCACCTTACCTCTAATACAGGAAAGTTTTTTTTTGTCTTTTAGTTCTAAGTTAACATTAAGCATTTACATATATAGGTCTCTCACTGCTTAAACCAGTGTTGTACTGTTAATTTTGTCTACTAGTGTCGTTCATTTGGATATTGTTCGATCACACCTTATCTAGTGTCGATTATCTAATAAGTATATTCGATCACCAAAATATCATTGTTTGTTCAAGAAATTTATGACTTTTCACTTACTTGATGTATTAAGTGTTATTTTTTGAAGAAATGCCACCTGAGTTTATCTTCAGTCTTTTCTTGCACAAGCAACGTCCTCTGAGGATGGTTTATAATAGTTACATCTTGTATTTTTGTATAAAATCAAGAGTACTTTTTGAGGTTCACTTTTTTAATAGCTAGGTGTTTTGTTTAATTTTAATCCCTAAGCTCTAAGCCTAACATTCTAGATCCTGTTTTGCTTCTGTGTTCCTAATGAATTTTTTCATAATTTTGATGGATAGGTAATAGAAATATGTAAACCCTAATCTAACCTCTTTTATAGATAGGTAGTGCCTCGGTATTGTAAAACCTGATCTAAACTGTTTGACAGATAGGTATGTCTTTACATATAAACCCTACTCTGACCACTTTGTAATTGACAGTTTTTTATAAAACTTGTTATACGATGGACAAGTAATAATTGTATTATACTTGATCTGATTTTTTTTGACAGATAGGTATGTCTTTACATATAAACCCTACTCTGACCACTTTGTAATTGACAGTTTTTTATAAAAATTGAATGAGTTAATTCTGTATATTTGTTTATACCTTGGTCTAGTTTTAGTTGATAATTTAAGACGCGTTGAGTATAATATCTGTGACGTAACTTTTTTCAAATATCACTTTTGATTAGAATATAAGGATAGAGAGAGAGAGTTATTTTTTTTATGTTAATAATAACTAAGTGTTGCTTTTTTCTATAAATGAAAGTGGGAGCTTGAATTCTCCATACTCACTAGTGTTTTCTTGAGAGATTGTCTCTCGTCATGTGAGTAACGTGTTGGTAATCTTACAAGCGAGCTTGTAAAAGTGGAGGTATTACCTCATTTTCTATGTTTTTTTTTGTACACCATTCTGTGAATGGGTTTGCTACTTTAATATGTTTTACGTTTATGTTTTCTGATACTATGTTGTGTTATTTTTCTTTAACAGATGTGGAAAGAGAGAGTCGTGTTGGGCGGTGTCCTAATAATTTTACTTCACTTCGCGGCGTAAAATTTTCGGGGGTTGCGGGGAAATGTAACATATCTATTTCGCGAGTAGGTACTGCTTAAAGCAGGTACTGTTTATTGTCTATTAATTTTTTATTTTTTATTTAACTTTGTTGGTTGGCGAAACTGCAACGACACCGGAAACGGGCGTTCGGGGGAAAGATGGCGGAGGACATAACGTAGATTTTGTGTGCGGGAGGAGATTTTCGGGGCGATTGGGATTATGGTGGGTGTTACAAAGGCGATGTAGCCTAAAAAGTTCGTTTATACACGTCACGTGAGTGTGTGACAACTCTAATGGCCCTGTAGCCGATTTATTTTGTTGAATCCCTCGCCGGATGCCGCGAGATAATGTTGTCCGCGTGCTGATGTTTTTGACACCAAATTCAACGGGTGATCAACTGCCCGCTAGGATTCTTGCCTGGTGAATCCTTTGGCCGATGAGGTTCCTTCATGCCGCTTGATGGGTGAGGACCTTCCGTGCTCTTTTTGTTGGGTGAATTCCCTTTACTGATGAAGCGGCTCCTAGCCTTTGTTGTACCTTTGGGCCGGTGAGATTCCCCATGCCGCCTGATGGATGGAGGCTCAACCGAGCTTTTTGTGTTGGGAGGACTCCCTTTAACCAAACGCCCCATGACGTGTGGAACGGCGTTTTGGGGTTTGCTGTTGACGATCGCTGTTGAGGATTGCTCTACACGACTGGAAGAGAGTCACGACGACGAGACGTACGCGCTTCTGATAACCAACCGTAATTTTAACATAACTCTCTCTCTCCAATTCTGATAGATGCCAAAGGTATTTGTGTTTCTTTTTTTTTACATTTCTTTGATGTCATTTGCAAAGTGCAATAAAGCCGTTTTTTTTACATTTCACTAGAAAATACTTTCATTTATTTATATGCATGATCTCTGATCCCTATTTCCACCATCCTGAGATGGAAGTTCTTTATGCTCTGGGAGGCTGTCGGATGACAAAGGTGGGTAACCTACATTACTTGGTATTACAGTGTCCGTGTGAAACTGGGAGTCAATGTATTGAGGAATGACGGACGTGTGAATCCATTCCTCCCACTGTGGTGCGAGGCAAAGAGGTCAAAAGATCTCCCTCAAACCGTCTCTCCCGATCCGGACCGCCACGCAGTAGGTGGGCAAACGCATCCACCGCCAATGCCTAGACAAAACTCATCCCATAAACCCGGGCATCCATACTAGTTAGGGAACGTACCCATACTACGTGACCAATTTTTTGCAATTTTTAACCCCCCCTCCCCCCCCCGACCAAAAACCTAGGCAACCCGCCGCTCATTTGTACCAAGCGAGGTATTTCGAAGACCCCCCCCCCGAACAGGTCACGTAGTATGGGTACGTTCCCTTAGGTAGGTGCATATATTTTCGAAACAGGGTAAGTCAAGTCAGTTGTGCTAAAATTAATATTAAAATCATTGCAAATTAAAATTAAAATTAAAATCATTGCAAAATTAAAGATTTTTGCATTGAATCCCACAATGTTCAAGTACTACCAAGGGCGGATCCAGGATTTGTTTCTGGGGGGGGCACAAGGGGCGGACGGGCAAAAAAATCAACAATTCAGGATTTTTTTCTGGGGGGGGGGGGGGGGGGGGGCACAAGGGGCGGACGGTTACAAGTTCAAGTATATATGGGAAGATTTATGAAAGTGTCAAAACAATAGAAAAATTAAATGTTTGATAAAGACAGTTTCTGCTTCTAAGTATGTTCTGTGATGGAATCTCCACAGTACACAAAAATACCGTCTGGGGGGGGCACGTGCCCCCGTGCCCCCCCCCCCCCCCCTAAATCCGCCTATGAGTACTACATCTATGTATCTTTAGGTAAATTAGATACCTATAATTTATTCGAAAAGCTATCTCAAATCTAAAGTCATAAGGTTGGGTTATTTCACAAAAATTCAAATGTAACTTTTGCCATCACATGGCCTCTCCGCGCCATTTTGTTTTTTTCGACATCTGAAAGGTCCCTGTTAAATGCCGATTCTATGTCCGTTCCATCTTTTGAACAAATTGTGATCAGCAGAATAGGACAACCATCATGTTGTTAAGTTTGTCAGCTTATTACAATTTGATGGAAAGCTGAAACGCACCTATGTAGAATCGGCATTTAACGGAGACCTTTCAAACGTCAAAAAAACAAAATGGCGATAATTTGATGACTTTGTCTCACGTGAATTTCGGCGAAAAAAGCGTTTATGTTTGGAAACCATTGCAAAATCAAATGACAAATACTTTCAATATCGGCAGATACGTTTTTCAGACTCGTGATATGGGCGATGCACGTTTCATCAGCACGCCGACGCTAATCTCCATTTAGCTGGTCGCTCGTAGTCACATTGTACCAACGATGGACGATGAAGACCCTCAACTGCCCGAATGTTCCAGCGACTCGCAGTTGTTGGCTTTCGACGGTAAGCTACATGCCCGACGATGATATTTATAATATTGTATGTTGCATTAGAGAACACGTATCACGTATGGCAAAAGTGTCATTCTACGACGTAGGTTTAAAATAATATTGTCTCATAACAAGATAATCCGACATAATAAACAAAAATATTGTAGAGGTAATAATTTAGTAATATGGTATATGAACGCAGGCCATAGTAATGCGCGCAAATTTCAATTAAACTAAAAAAAATAATCAAGCTTAAACTACAATAAGTAGGTACCTAACATTTTTGAGATTTCACTTGTAATCTTCCGACAAACTTTGGTGGGGAATACAACATGCATCGATTAGTGTACTGGCTTCAAGAATTGACTGACCGCTACAGGATCTTCCAGAGGATCCATTCGCGAGGAAAACAGGGACCTTCACCTTCACGGGACCTTGAAACAAACTCAAAGGAACGAGCTGAAATGTGAGATAGCACAATGGGCTAATGGGCTATCCATATATTCCATATAGCGTCTTCGATAAACAACAAAGAATAATCTATAAATAAACTAGCTAAAATGTTGTTGAAAATTAGGTGTAATTATTGTGTGATGATTTGCATTTCATGTTATGAAGCTCAAAGCGTCAGCGTAACAAACCATAAAATTTCCCAGCGTATATTGATTACTTCTTTGATCTCGAATAATTTCCTATTCCCACATCGCTCGTCTCTTACTAATTAGGGGCGAAGGATGTTATTTGTCAGATTTTTCACCACGCCTCAGGCTTACAGATGTCAACCCTGGAAAAGGTGACACAGCCTTGATGACCGATAAAAGGTCATGTGTTAACTCTAGAGAGTAGTTTGCTCTCCGGTTCTTACCGCACATCTTCGAGTAAAACTCTGGCAGGACTGAAACGATGTGAGCTAACCTAGAGTGAATATACTCGTTGAAACTCATTGGTAAAAAAATTCCTTCGGGAGTGAACCCATAAATTTATTGATAATGTTGTTTGTACTTTAATTTATTGAACTGCTCTAAATACGCGACTTACTTGCACATTGATTGAACTCAAAATAAAGTCAAATCATCGTCAAAATCATCCCGTTACATAAGTACTTTAAAATTAAGATTCTTTTTTTAACATTATGACAATAAAAACTAACTTTTAATCACGTTTTATTTATTGTAATAAACAAACTAATAGGAAGGGGGAGGGGTAACCGAATAAAATTCTTGACAGGGAGAGACACCAAAAAGATAGTAATTAATAACTGATGATTATATTATTTTGAAATAATGACTTAATTATGATTTTTTAACAGACCGTAAAATCACACCAGAAAAAAGGTTATTGCTGCTTAGTCCCGCCAAACCGGCGCGCGGCGGCGTTTGCTAAAATTGAAATATCGTTTAATTTAAGTTACTAATGTAAAGGTTTAAAATACTTATTTCGAAATATAAAAGGGAGAATAAAAAATAAGGATGATAAAATTTGGAAAAACAATATTGTAGGTCGATTTTTTTTTCTTGAATATGTTCACTAATTTAATTAATAAGAAGTACTAATTACTTTTGTGATTTTGTCTGAAACTCCGGTTCAATTATTTCTAGAACTTGGATTTGCTTTGAATTTGAGTGTCATTTTTTAAATTGGAACTGATTGTGGGAACAATTCAGACAAGCGATAAATTATTTAAATAATTAACGATTATATTTTTGAAATGTTTTTGAAACTTATTTCTTTTGTTTGTTTTTTTTTTGACTGATTGATTTGACAGAGTAATTTTTCAAGTTAACTAACGCTGGTCATTCGAATGGTAAATTTCTGATCGTCTCCGAAATCCAAAGCCGAATATTTTTATTATAAATACCATATTTCAGCTTCACAAATCCTACAATAATAAGTCTTTTTTTAATGAATAATGAATTATGAAAATGAACCAACGTAAATAATTGCATTTTTTTTAAATTTTAGAGTTAGTTTAAATAGTTAAAATAATTGTCAAAGTTTTAATTTTTCAAGATTCCCGAAAACCACCGTATGTGTAGTGAATCGTGTGACGTCATCACTCACGAAAAGCTACTTTTATTTTCAACAGGTGTTGTCATTTTATATGACAGCATTAATATACCAAACCACCCACTATGACAATTATATGGAAGAAAGTATGATACTATTCGATAAGTTAAAACATTATTTAGGTGGAATTATTTATTTATTATATTTTTCAATATTATTACGGGAGAGTGGTATAAAAATTGTTTGAAATTATTATTTTTTTGGCTTTTAAGAAACGAAATCAATATTAATGGAAACCGAAGCACCGAACTGAAAATGAATGGGGGAGCCCAAGCGGGGATTTTGGGATTTACTCAATCCCGTTGTGGGGACCTATTGCATTGTGGACCTATTGGGGCACCCATTTAGCCTCTTGGGCTCCCCTACTACAAGATTGCGCAATCAGCTGTTCGACTGGCGCCATTTTGAAATTCGGAGTTCGAAGTATTCTCTCCCTAGAAGTAGCATTACTATTTTTTTGTACAGTAGTTTTTGAATATTTTCAATAATTAGAGATAAACTAATAAGAGATAACTTTATTTTTGAAACTGAATTATTTAGGCCTAAATAATGTTTCAATAAACACAACAACTAAATCTCTATAAACAGTAAGTATGTAAATAAACGAATAAGATGAAATGTTGTTAATACGATGGCTTGTGCCATACCTACATTCCCAAACAATGACTTTACGGTGATCAGTGACGTCACCACTAAACATTTTAATAATACCAATTTTACGGCGTATTTCAATGACATGATGAATGATGAATAATGAACTTTTAATATTTTTTTAAAAACTCTGCGTTTAATATTATTTAATAAAACTTATATATTCAGAATCAGCGTCTATTGGTCTATTCTATATAAACATATTTTTTAAAGCCATAATATTTTTCACTGGAGTTCCTCATTACAATATCCCGTCATTTTCACGGGTCTCTGCTAGAATATTCATTTTCAAGACAGTGAGCACCACGTATGTACAGTAGGTACGTTCGCTAGTAAATGTGAATGTGAATAAAAAAATCGTAATGTAATATTATAATGGTAGCAGTTTTCTTGTATAATATATTCTGACATTATTCTATTATCAATAATTATCTAAATACGCAAATGACAAAACTTGGTATATTGGAAAAGGGAGTAGAAAAATCGGTGGGTACTTATTTAACCTCATTGGTAGATACTATAAAAAGTTCGGTAGGTAGGTACATGAAAAAGTGTTCGGTGGGTAAGCAGGTACCTACCTAATAATTTTTTTAATGGTCTGTCGGAAGGTACCTACTATGGAAAATGATCCGTAGGAACTATGTAAATGACTTCACTGCGTTTAGTGGACGTGGTAATTGATAATAATCCCTCCTCATGTTTAGTTCCCTGCCGACCTCGGTGGAGTATGACGGGGAGGTGGGGTAAGATGGGGTAAGGTTGCGGAATCTAATTGCGAATATAAAACTCATTGCCATGTTCAAGGGAGAAATCGTTAGTCACATTATTTTAAACTGCAATGTCGCTACTTTTCTACCTTCGCATTTACGATTGGAAGACATGGTTATTATAAGAAGTCAGGGTATTTCGTTAAGACAATCAGGGTCATCTCCAGAAAGTACGTAGGTAGGGACTGTATAAATATTATTGAAACTGAAAAATATTTATAGGTTAGATTACTTAGAAGAAGAAATGTGGAGGTTTTATAGGTAGATACTCTCAGCATTGCACTGGTGAGAGGCAATAATTCATAATCTAAATGCTATTTCAAATGGCTTTAGCTGCATTTGGTGACCAGTGTGAATAGCTCCGTTCCCTCCCCACTTATTTCAGTCTCACAATAATCCTCAAATTTGGAATGTCATAGTCCCACTGACATCGGGGAGTTGGGACTGGGAAAACGATAGGCTGTCGCATACCTAAGCGTAAAGTGACTCTATTTCGTTTGAACCGTTATTAAATTAATTTCTGATAATTAATCAGTAATATTAAGAAGGTATCCAGGTATACCTAAGTATGTCCGGAAACTCGTAGTGTAAGCGGAAAACTGGTGAATCTATATCAAAAAGGGAATCCAAAAAAACTTTTTTTTCGATTCGTTCATTTTGACTTTTTTTACTGTTTTTTTTTCCTTTTTTCGGCAACAAAAGGGTTACAAAAACTTAAAGGTTAAAAAAATTATAGATTTTGAAAATTTTTGATGTTATTTAAACTTGACCTAAAGAATTCCAACTTTGGACCCAATTTATTCGAAAACGGAAGCTCAATCAAAAAAAGTTTCATCACAAAATCGACTTTTATTATAACTGTAAGTATATTTAATTGTGTTTATATAGGTACCTACCTACGTTCAAATGCTTATTGAAGAATCGAATCGATAGGTTCCAATGTATGTGTATGTAGGTATGCTATTCTCATTATTGGTATTCTCATTAAAATTTACGAAATTTTCGCATTGCGGTATGACTCGTGGTCAATCTTGTCTGTTATGCAATGGTTTACCCCGAATGACCTCATAAAGTTATGAATTCTCTTACACCTGCGTGATTTATGATCATTGGCAGAAAGGCGACCATTTATTTCTTTTTAATCCGGGAAACATTTATGGATTTTTTTTAACCTTTCTTAAAACTTTCTTTTTCAGGAAGAGGGGGTTGCCAGCAAATTCTGCAAAAAATATAACCTGCCCAAATTTTATAATAATTTGATATTTGGAGGTGTTAATTCTGGATGACACAGCAGTTGATCCCCCGAGAGTTGGCTCCCCTAAATTATAATTATTATAAAATTATAATTTTTTGTTCTGCATTTACCAATTTCAAACCTAAAATCGACTTAAAAATGTCTTTAATAATTAGTTGGTAAGGATATTAAATTAATTTATTTACAGGGTCGATTTTTTGTAATTATATTCTGTGGTGGCAGTCCGTGAATTTTCAGTGAGCTAGAGCGCTAAGATTGAAAAATATGACGTTGTTGTAGCTGAAAATGAATTTTGTTTTTCAAAATTTCAATTTTTTGTATGAAAATCTTCAGGATTCTTTCATTCAAGGGATACGCCGCATCCACATACTGAAAGATCTTGACACAAAAAGTTGAAATTTAAAAAAAAAATCATTTTCAGCTACAACAACATCAGTAATTTCGTATTTTTCAATCTTAGCACTCTAGCTCACTGAAAACTCACGGACCGCCACTGCTACTCTGGTATATACAATATATAGATAAGTAATTTTATCACTAATGCATTAGAATGATTTTTTTTATTTTGCGGTACATCCTCTCTGTATGCCCCTTCGGAGACACTTAGTTGTACTTTGTGTAAGTGGGTTTACCGTATTTTCCCTAAATCGACCTCATATTGTTTATAAGTATGCCCGGGGGTAGGGTTGCCATACGTCCGGAATTTTCCGGACATGTTCGGAAATATAGGTCTTTGTCCGGAATGCGGGGGGAATCCTAAACAGTTCAGAATTTATACAATTAAGTGGAGATTGATATGAAAAAAAGAAATAAACCAAATTATTTTTATTACAAATCAAAGTGAAAACACCACTTTTGATATTTAATGCTCCCGGAAATATCGTTAAACACTTCCAAATCTTAATAATAGTTTTGTAGAACATTTCGCTAGTCAAAGTTGACAATGCAAATTTCGACTTCATAAAAAATTAGTTCCTGGGGGGGTGGTGTGGCGTGGCGAGAGAGAATTGGGCTCTTGGGGATGACACTCGGTCGGGTGGCACCCGGTGCGTCATTAATATTATATTTACAAGAAAGTCCGGATTTTTTTCAAATGTCAGGAATTTTCTCCGGGATTTTGAATTTTTGATTTGGGAACCCTACCCGGGGGGCACTGTCGGGGGATCTACTGTCATGGATTCTGACTCTGGCTTCATGACAACTGATACAAAATTTGATCTCGCAAAAGCCTCGCTTTCTGAAAATACGTTGTGCAATTCATGGGAATCGATCATAAATAATAATAAGTACTCTCAATAACATTGTCGAATAATAATTATTATTCGAACTTTTTTATGTAGGTACTTAACTGGTTTAGGATAACGGCTACACAACAGAGCAGAGGACCAAAAATCAATACATATCTTTTTTTTTTTACAGTTTTTTAGAGAAAAATGTGTCCTTACTGGGGTAGTGTTGGGTAGGACACGATATCAGGATGAGTTTGTATGAGGTACTCAAATATTGAAATGAGGTGTTGAGGTGTCCCACCTCATTTGAGGTGAGGTGTTACAAAATATTTTCGCTTACGGGGGGGGCTGGTTTTTTTCCTTCAGCTTGATTTTCTTGGTTCAGAGGTGTTGGTTTTCTAATAAATACCGGGGTGGCGGTACCCATACCCGCCTCCCGTGTCTGTTATTTTTGTAATACGAAAAATGGATATAAAAAAGGCCTACCCCCTCCCCCGTTCACCACCTCTGATCCCCTCCCTGCACCCCCCTCTGATCCCCCCCCTCTTATCCCTCCCCCTCCTCAGCAACCCCCTCCACCTCATCTCAACACTGCCTCATCCTCCCTCCCTTGGGAGCTGTTGGGACTCTTGTGCGGTATTTACATAACATATAACAATAAGTAAATAAATAAAAAATATTAATTTTTTTTGGAGCAGTTGGTACTGTTGTGCGGTATTCACTTATCAATACATAAATTTACAATAAAAAATATTTAGAATAAAAAAAAAAAATTAAGCAGTTGGGACTGTTGTGCTCATAAATTATTGTTTTGTGCATTCACATAACAATAATTTACAATAAAAAAATATTTCAAAAAAAAATTTTTTTCGAGCAGTTGGGACTCTTGTGCTCATAAATTATTGTTTTGTGTATTCACATAACAATAATTTACAATAAAAAAAAAATTCGAAAAAAAAGTTTTTGGAGCAGTTGGGACTCTTGTGCTCATAAATTATTGTTTTGTGTATTCACATAACAATAATTTACAATAAAAAAATATTTAAAAAAAATATTTTTTTTCGAGCAGTTGGGACTCTTGTGCTCATAAAGTATTGTTTTGTGTATTCACACAACAATAATTTACAATAAAAAAAAATAAAAAAAATTCGAGCAGTTGGGACTCTTGTGCTCATAAATTATTATAATGTTTATTCACATAACAATAATTATTTACAATAAAAAAATATTTAAAAAAATATTTTTTTTTATTTAAAAAAATATTTTTTTTGGAGCAGTTGGTACTCTTGTGCGGTATTCACTTAACAATAATTTAGAATAAAAAAATAAAAAATAAAAATTTCGGAGCAGTTGGGACGCTTCTGCGGTATTCACAATATATGAATTTATGAATTGGCTTACCCCATCACCACCTCACGGTTCTAATACAAAAATGTCATAGAATATACAAACACTTCACGACTCACCACCTCATACATTGTAGTTTAATACATCAACCACTTCACACCTCACCTCGTATTTGTCCCATACGTGACAACGTGACATGACATGTAGTCCAATACAACTCGAACCTCACCTCATATTTGTCCCGTACATGACATAAATGTAGTCCAACAAAACAAACCACCTCACACCTCATATTTTGTCCCTCCTTCATATTTATCCCCCCTTCCTTTTTGTAGTAATACAAATATGAAGGGGGGACAAAGAAAAAGAGTTGGTACAAATACATATTGTGAGGTGGGGGGACATTTTACGTGTTTGTATGGGACATTTGAGGTGCCTCTTGTATGAGGTACTCAACACTATACTGGGGTACCCAGATCTAAGGACACACCGTACAAGTTTTCATGTTTGAAATATAAGTAAATATCTATGTTAAAATATTACAGAGGAAAATTATAAAGTACAATACAAGCATTAATCTTTGGTGGGTTGCAAAATTGTATCTGTATTCTTCCTTCCCATGTCCATAATGTATACCTGTATGCTTCTTTTGATTTCGGTTATTTTTTTAATGGCTTTTATTGCAAGAGGGAGTAAATTAAATAATTTTATAGAGAAGGGTCGCATATTTTTTGTGCAAAAGTCGTTTTAGTTATATATAGGTTGGTGGAAAGTATGTTGTAGATCTTGTGAATCGGCCCGAGTTTGTCTGTGTGAAGTTATCCTGGTTTTTGAATGCGTACATTAATCTTTTGTATATAATTGTTTCAGTGACATTAAATTCAGCGCTTTAAAAACACAGTCTGTAGGGGTTCTGATGGGGACACTTAGTATAATTTTCAAAGTTGCCCTTTGTGCTAGGAGGACTGGTTTTATAGTGGAATCGCATGAGCTTCCCCATCCGACAAGACCATATTGTAGATGAGATTGGGCTAATACATAATAGATTTTAATTAGCTGTTTTTTTATCTAAAAATTTGTTGCTCACATTTTCCACTTGGAAGTTCCAATTTAAGTTTTGATCAATAATTATTCCAAGATATTTTATTGTTTTGTATGTCATTCAATGTTGGGCAGTTGCAAGGAATTTCTCGGTTCACGTTTATACAGTTTTTTTTATGTTTAGGTTTTTATTGAGGTTATCTGTTTGTTTGTTTATACTACTAAAACCCGTACGAACGGTCACCTTAATGTATGATTTACCTGTTACGCGACTCCAGCCTGATTCATATTATCTTGTAAAGCGTGGTCGAGTGATGAAATAATATAATGTGATTTAAAAATGAAATTTCTTAAATGCCAGATGAAATCACCACACAATATGGTTGTAATGACGGATGTGGAGATGTGGAAACCCAGATCTTCAGATAAATAGTCACAATTATCGTACCATGATGGGGACGGAGTCCATAAAAATGGCAGTACGACCTGAATGTGAAATATTTATGAAACACCTAACAAAATATTACCTATTTGATCTATCTACTGAAATTGGAACACGTCTTATATTCCTTCGAATAGCAATTTCCAAAAAAAACTTTTCGCTTTAAAATCAGATTGAAAACGTAGCACAAACTTGGCACCAACTAATTTAATTCCTCTTGACGGCCGTCTCAAAAATAATATTTAAAAAAGTATTGACGTCAAGCATGCCGTCAAGTCATTTTCGTGTTTTTCTTTCAGTTCGGCTGTACCATAGATATACCACGCACAGAATAAATATATTGACACTAGAAGCTAGAAGTGCTTCAATTTGGGAGGCGGGAATGGGTACCGCCGCCCCGGGAACCTTTATTGGATAACCAACACCTCTGCCAAAGGTCACCCCAAGTGGTTCACTACGTTTGGTGGTTTAGTATATGTGTCCGGGTTCATGGGGTCAGGTTTTTCCGGATCTTGGCGGCAGATGTGTCTGCCCACCAACAGCGTGGCAGGCTGTTTGGGGAGAGACTGGTTTGGGGAGATATTTTGACCACTCCAGCAGGACTCTCTCTCGGAACATTGCCTTGCACCGCAGAGGAAAGGATGGATTCATTCATTAGTCACTCCTAGACACACTAACCCCCAGATCCCTACCCACCCTTCATACCTTTTTTTCTTCGCAGAACTTCCTATCCTCCCTTCCCCTAAAAAGACCCTCCACACAGCATCCCCAAAGATGACATAGACCCTGAGTGGAATTATTTTCCTTAGGGCCTCCTGTGTGGAGCTAATGTAAAAAATATATTGGTACGAGGGCTGTCCGTAAAATAAGGTCTCCAAAGTACTGCAGTCGCGAAAAACGATTTTGCGCGCAATGCTTGTAGCCTGGTTTCCCCTTGCCAAATCCCCACCACGATGCACCCTCTGTGACGCTTAGTCTCGGCGTGGCAGCCGTTCGCGATGAAGCTTGCGCTCGCCGCACCCGCCAGGGGTGAATTACGCTCCACAATTAGTTTTTTTGTGAAAAAAATAGAAATTCATTTTCAGCTCCTTGAAATGTATGGAAAACGGTGTACGAATGAGAAAACGTGCACAAATGGTGCAGAGAATTTAAAAGTGTGCCGTACGGCCATCGGTTTCAGACGAAAAATTTGCCAAAGTGGAAAAAACAATGATTGCAGATCATCGGGTGACGGTTCGGGAGCTCTGTGATATGATCCCTGGTGTCAGTAAGACCACTATTGACAATATTTTGACAGAACATTTGGGAACAAGGACAAATCTGCCCAAGGTGGGTCCCAAAATGCTCACCGAAGATCACAACAAGATCACACTGAACAAAACAACGGGTTGAAGCAGCCCGCAAATTCCTGAGTGCTACGACATCGATGGCGCAGAATTCTTGGACTCAGTTGGGACCGGGGACGAGACATGACACCACACACAAATGAATAATCCCAGTGGCTTTATTCAGATTCGCCGAAGCAAAGTTTAAAAACGAATTACAGAGCGTAACTCACACCTGGCGGATGCGACGAGTGGAAGCTCCATCGCGATTGGCTACCAAACCGAGACTAAGCGGTGCATCGTGGTGGGGATTTGGCAAGGGGAAAACAGGCTACACGCCAGTGTTAAAACATTGCGCGTAAAATCGTTTTTCGCGTCTGCAGCACCTTGAAGACCTTATTTTACGGACAGCGTAGTATATCGAGTGCAGTTCAGTCGAGGTAGAAGTGAAACTTCACCCACACAATTTCAACCAATAGGAGCCTTGAAAAGTGAGCTCATAATCAAAGCGGCCAATGAGCGCAGCTTGATGCTTCATAGGTAGGTACTGTAAATACGAGTAGGTAAGGTTTCATTCTACGAGTATATCATTCTCTTTCAGGCTAAATCTTATAGATGTAGGTATGTGTCTCGTTTCGTTGAGTTTCAAATCACAACGGTGCTAAAGAAATTTTACTTTAAAAAAATGCCTTTCATAAAAATTTTAATGGAAACAACCACTGACTTAGTATTTTTTGGTTCTAGACCATTTAACTTGCGTCTGTCTCACTTGTCTAAAATTGTATAATCGCCATCCCATTTGAATTTCGTTATCATTATCGACTTTTATCTACTCTTGTGAGGTATAAAAAAACGAGAGTACTTTAGACCGCATGACTGAAGTAAAACTTCACTAACTTATATCTCCCTCTCAACTTCCGTTCGCCTCGCCCGACCGTTCGCCTCGCCCGATCACACTTTTCATAACGCTCTCGTGACGCATTCACTACTTCCCAAGTCATTCATTACTCCCCAAGTCAAGCCTGCGTAAAGAAGTTTTACTTCAAAAAATAAAAATGGTGAAACACAATCTTGCATGGAATTATAGGCCCAAATTGGGTCTATCGAAACTCGAAACACACCCACAAGGCACTCTCTGTGTTAATTTCTTCTATGGACCCTGTACTTTACTAACGACATCTTGTAGCGAACCGCAAAATGAAATGATAAATGTAAACAAAAGTGGCAGTGACATCTGTGAAAATTTTATTCAACTAATGGTAAAATCACAGAATTAGCAATCAGCAAACCGTGCCTAATGTCACGCTAGTAAACAATTTTTTGACATTACTCATGTTGTGCAAAAACTTTGTCAGATAGGATTGTTTATAATTTCTCGGTAAACATTATACAGTGATGGTTAAACAGTCTAGTTGTTTTATAATTTAATTTCAATATGTTAGCGGCGCAGAAATCGTTCTCTCAAAAACTTACGGGGTAAATATGATTTTGTAATGCCTCGCCCAAGTTCATCAAACCTGCAATGCGGGAGTCAATCAGTCAATACTGGTGTTTATGTATGCAGGATGTGCACCTAGCTTACAGGAAACATAAATATGCTCATGTTTGTTTAAAAATCTACGATACTCGACGATTCTTTCACGGTTTTCTCTAAAAATAAAGTCCTATTTCTGAGCAGACGGGGAAGTGAATTCGTTTCGTGTTGTTGATTTAGAAAATTATTTGTGCAGATCGCATGGAGCGGAAGTAAGACGGACTGTATCCTTTCAGACCAAGTCTGGCAGCATATCGGGCTGCTCATCTTCGGTAAGTGTTCAATTTACATATCCTGGTCTGGTAATATACTTGGTAAAAGATTTGATATGTGTTGTGTTTAATTTATCTGGTTTTAATTATTTGTCTGCACTGTGATTGGTGACAGACTTGGGAGGAATGCAGATCCCGCCAAATGTTGAAGATTTTAATAAAAATGCACTTTCTAGATGGGAAAAGTGTGGAAAAGTGGAATAAAAAAGAAATTAAGGCGCGCTCGGCAAAATTGAGGGAGATACAGCCGTTTAAAGTATCAATAAAATGTCACTTCCTGAACCGATACTACGCCATTGCCAATGTTTGGTTTATGCCGAAAACGATGTTTTTACCGCGTTTTAAGTGGAGAACTTTAATCTGGAAGGTGAAAGAAAGCGCGGAAAGCAATAGAAAAAATAATTGAATAAGTAATTAATTTGCAATTGTAAAGTTTCACTTCGCCAATCAACACTATTGACAGCCCACCCGCTGCCACCCGCCATTTTTTCAATTGTGACTATAATGTTGGTGTTGGTATCCCTGACCTGATGCAAACAACAGCTAGACTGTAACCGACTTCGTGAGATACATGAGGCGCGTAATTATGAAATTTGTCTAGCGGGCTTTTTTTCAACGATTTTTTAAACTGTCTTTCACCTTCCAAATTAAAGTAAACTAACCTAAGACTACGCTAAACATGGTTTGTGTAACATGGTTTGTGCCCCTTTATAACGCCTACTCGCGTCAACGCAAGAAAAACATCCCAGTTTTCAAATAGTTTAGCGGCTACGCTAGGTTTGTGTAACATGGTTTGTGCCCCTTTATAACGCCTACTCGCGTCAACGCAAGAAAAACATCCCAGTTTTCAAGTAATTTAGCGGCTACGCCAGGTTTGTGTAACATGGTTTGTGACCATATGGTGATCATTATTAATTCTGTTTTTCATAAGTACGCACCTTATTATATATCACACGAAGTTGGCTACAATCGTATCAACCTTCGTAAACCGGTTATTTGCCGGAGACGCGCCGGCGCGCGTGTGCAGGCGCAAGAAAATAATTCAAATATTTGAAATGAAAAACTTTTGGTTTGCGATTTTGACCCTTATATGTACGAATTTGTATGAAGAACAGTGTCAAAATCGCTTGCGCCATCATTACTCTAGGTGGTGTTGAAAGTTTCACTCGACTTGGCACACTGGAATATTTTTAATAGCAAGTCTGAGATACCAACAATATAATCTTATGTATGGTTCGGAATGCTGGACAATCAGTAAGGGTGATGAAGGAGCCCTAGAAAGTTTTGAAAGGAAGGTGCTGCGAAGGATTTACGGCCCAGTCTGTGATAATGGAGAATGGCGTATCAGATACAACCAGGAGCTATACGATCTTTACGAGGACCCTAATATCTCCAAGGAAATCAAAACTGGAAGACTCAGGTGGGCTGGACATATCCAGAGAATGAGCGAAGGAGATATTCCAAAGCGAATTATGGATGGTGCACCTGGGGGTCGGAGAAGAGTTGGAAGACCAAAGCTTCGATGGCTGGATGGAGTGGTGAAGGATGCAAGCACCATCGGCATCCGAAACTGGCGCAACGCAGCACAACACCGACAGTCATGGAGGCAGGCTCTGCTGGAGGCCAAGACCCGACCTGGGTTGTAGAGCCACAGATGATGATGATGATGATGACAGTGTCAAAATCGCTTGCGCCATCATTACTCTAGGTGGTGTTGAAAGTTTCACTCGACTTGGCACACTGGAATATTTTTAATAGCAAGTCTGAGATACCAACAATATAATAGTAACAAAATGGCGTAGTATAAGTTCACGAAGTGTCAATTTATTCATTCTTAAAACGGTTGTATCTCCCTCAATTTTGCCGAGCGCGCCTTAATTTCTTTTTTATTCAACTTTTCCACACTTTTCCCATCTAGAAAGTGCATTTTTATTAAAATCCTCAACATTTGGCGGGATCTGCATTTCACCCACAGACTTTTGTTGTTTTAGCACGGTTGTTTTGTTATGCAAAGTTTAAGCTTTTACTTTTGTCTCAACGCAATATTGCGAAAAAATCCAACATTGTTTTATTGATTTTTTCAGAATGCCAAAAATCATACATTTATACCATAAGGCCTTCTGGGGCTAAAGTTCGGTGTTTGGGAGAAATTCCTAAAAAATAAAACTAGTTATTTTTATACTAATTTGGGGTCGGGGAATCCGAATCTGAAAGAATTATGCGGCGGCAAGCAATATTAACTGAATTACACGACTTTAAAATTTTTTATACACATACAGGAAAATAGCCATTTTGGAAGTATTCTGATTCCTAGAAAATCAAACTAGTTATTTTTATACTAACTATGGGCCGGGGAATCCGAATCTGAAAGAATTAGGCGGCGGCAAGCAATATTAACTGAATTACAAGACTTTGAAATTTTCTATACACACATACATGAAAATATTCATTTCGGAAACATCTTGACACATGTAGTACAAAAATCATAGAAAAACAAGATAACATAGATGTTTTTACCACACAAAATTAAGTGTTGCCATTAAGCAGTAATATCAATAACGTAAAATAACATGTTTATATTTTAAGTACTTATTTTTTATAAATTTTACTCACTTTTGTATCACAAACCATGTTACATAAACCCAGCGTAGCCGCTAAACTACTTGAAAACAGGGATGTTTTTTTGCCGTGACGCGAGCAGGCGGTATAAAGGGGCACAAACCATGTTACACAAACCTAGCGTAGCCGCTAAACTACTTGAAAACAGGGATGTTTTTTTGCCGTGACGCGAGCAGGCGGTATAAAGGGGCACAAACCATGTTACACAAACCTAGCGTAGCCGCTAAACTACTTGAAAACAGGGATGTTTTTTTGCCGTGACGCGAGCAGGCGGTATAAAGGGGCACAAACCATGTTACACAAACCTAGCGTAGCCGCTAAACTACTTGAAAACAGGGATGTTTTTTGCCATGACGCGAGCAGGCGGTATAAAGGGGCACAAACCATGTTACACAGACCTAGCGTAGCCGCTAAACTACTTGAAAACAGGGATGTTTTTTTGCCGTGACGCGAGCAGGCGGTATAAAGGGGCACAAACCATGTTACACAAACCTAGCGTTAGGTTAGGTTAGGTTAGGGACGCGAGCAGGCGGTATAAAGGGGCACAAACCATGTTACACAAACCTAGCGTTAGGTTAGGTTAGGTTACGTATTTTTAAGACTACGAATTTTCATACTTTCGGTTTAAGAATACGGCCGTTGAGATAGTCGTAATTCATCAGGTTAATGTGAGGAATTATCGTGTCGGAAAGTTTTACTTTATTGATATAGGGATAAATATTTTTGAGAGCTGGTAACACTGCCGGCATATGTTTTTCTACATTTCTTGTTTTTCTATGATTTTTGTACTACGTGTGTCAAGATGTTTCCGAAATGAATATTTTCATGTGTGTGTGTATAGAAAATTTCAAAGTCTTGTAATTCAGTTAATATTGCTTGCCGCCGCCTAATTCTTTCAGATTCGGATTCCCCGGCCCATAGTTAGTATAAAAATAACTAGTTTGATTTTCTAGGAATCAGAATACTTCCAAAATGGCTATTTTCCTGTATGTGTATAAAAATTTTTAAAGTCGTGTAATTCAGTTAATATTGCTTGCCGCCGCATAATTCTTTCCGATTCGGATTCCCCGACCCCAAATTAGTATAAAAATAACTAGTTTTATTTTTTAGGAATTTCTCCCAAACACCGAACTTTTTCCCCTTCTGGTTTCGATCTTGCTTTGATGAAAAACGTATTATAAATGATCTTTTACCGGTTTTTGGGTCGCTTCAACGATATGTTTAAAGATAATAAAAAAAATCTGAATTTTGAATTAGTAAGCCTGCTGCGGGTACTTTTAGGCCTGGTCAATGTTACCCTGACTTATTCTAACTTTGACCGATGACTGGCGCTTCCTACATTTTACAAGGATTACTTGATGGTGTTCAATGTTAGAAACAATTTAAATTTGATTTAATATTTTGCACAGTTTTCTAGTGTTAATTTAGTATTTTACTAAATAAATTTTATGATAACTACCTCAATAAAAAATGGCACTGTATTTAGTATTCACATTTTATTACCATGAAAATGACAAATTATTTTTAAAAAAATCACATTTTATTACCATAAAAATTACAAATTATTTAAAAAAACAGAAAGGATGTAAAAGTAATATTATGCATTGAAGTACCTAACCAAATTAATTTACATTACATATACACAATATCCTTCCAACAACCTTTTTTATGAGAACAAGGCCACGTTTTATAGAGAAAATAATTCTATCTGTTTCTTCTCTGTAATTCCTTCATCGGGAATTTACGGCCAAAC
Organism: Limnephilus marmoratus; assembly: GCA_917880885.1. Taxonomy (NCBI): domain Eukaryota; kingdom Metazoa; phylum Arthropoda; class Insecta; order Trichoptera; family Limnephilidae; genus Limnephilus; species Limnephilus marmoratus. Next base: position 39,751,698 of record OU862909.1, on the reverse strand, counting down.
AAATCTTTCCCTACTTCTTTCCGTTTACTTTGCAGAATACTACTCGGGTGAAATGCAGATTCTGCCAAAGTTTGGAAATTTAATAAAAAGGCACTTTCTAGATGATAAAAGTGTGGAGAAGCTGAATAAAAAAAAAATAAGGCGCGCTCGGCAAAATTGATGGAGATACAACCGTTCAAAGTATAAATAAAATTTCACTTCGTGAACCGATACTACGACACTTCGCCCGCCGTTTTGTCACTGTTATGTTGGTATCCCAGACCTACAAACAAGAGCCAGATACGATTGTAGCCGACTTCGTGGGATAAATAATAAGGCGCGTAATTATGAAAAACAGAATTAATAATATAATGTAAACGAACCTCTAATCAGGTACTGGAATGGAGACAAACCATTCAAATCCTGGGATGTTTTTTAAAATAAAGATAATATACACAAGCCCGCTATACAAACCCTGCATAGCCAAACAAACCATTCAAAAACGTAGGCTGTTTTTTAAAGTAAAGATAACATACACAAGCCCGCTACACAAACCCTGCGTAGCCAAACAAACCATTCAAAAACGTAGGCTGTTTTTTAAAGTAAAGATAACATACACAAGCCCGCTAGACAAATTTAATAATTACGCGCCTCATCAGTTATCCCACGAAGTCGGCTACAATCGTATTTAGCTCGTCTTTGTATCAGGGATTTTTTTTTTATTTTTTTTTTTAAAGCGGAGACGGTTTACCATTGGTTCCCGTGAGTACTTAGGCCATGGGCCCATTGTACTTTCTCCCATTTTACCTCAATCCTTTAACAATAACCCAGTCCCTTTAATAAAGTTCACCAGAGTTGTTATCGGATATGTGGCTAGGTCTTCTGGTTCTACAACATGTCTCCCCAGGTATCTGAGCCTAATTCCCACCAGGGCAGGACATTGGCACCATAAGTGAATTGGAGTCTCTTCATCCTCTTCACATTTTCTACATCTACTGGTGCTTTCCACTCCCAATAGCTGCATGTGTTTCCTGAGATGGCAGTGTCCCGTTAGTAGGCCTACCAGTTCCCTCAGCGAGTTTCTGTCCATATCGAGTAGTTTCCTGGTCCGTCTGGGGTCGGGTCCGTTTATGAGTACTTTGGATTGTCTCATTCCGGGTGCTCTCTCCCATTCCTTCCAGTGCTGGGATTTGACCCACCTCTCGATATGTAATTTGGTGTGGCAAGCTGCTACTCCTACGGCCGGCTCAGATCCCGCAAGTGGTGCTTTCGCCCCTTTCCTTGCTAGTTCGTCAGCCCGCTCGTTGCCCTCAATACCCTTATGTCCTGGTACCCATATCAGGGTTATTTTATTGATGGTAGCGAGTTCTGTAAGAACGGTTCTACATTCCATCACCAGTCTGAAGTCGCATCGGTTACTTTCCAGTGCCATAAGGGCTGCCTGGCTATCAGAACAAATAGTTATGTTCTTATTCCTGTACCCGATACGTATATTCTCCTGTGCGCAGGCCAAGATGGCTTTCATCTCAGCCTGAAACACAGTGCAGTGTATTCCTAGAGGTATACTTAGTTCCCTCTTGGAACCCTGTAAACATACCCCAGCCCCCGTTCCTTCCTCCATTTTGGACCCATCTGTGAACCAGATTAGTTCCTGTCTGGAGGTTGGACCTGGGACCATGTCCCACTCCTCCCGGGTGGGGTACATCACATCAAACTGCTGTCTGAAGAAGTATTCGGCTTGTTTGCCGTCCTGCTTCATTCCAGCTGTCGGACTAATTGCCCTCAGTCTTGTTCCGATCTCCGTATGACTGTTTTTGGGCAACTCACCTCTCCATTGACCTTTGCATTGTAACCTGTAGGCTGCCGCCATCGCCGCCCCCTCTATTTCTAAGTTTAGTGGGGGTAGATCTAGCAGCACTCCCATGGCTAGTATTGGAGTGGTTCGCATAGCTCCTGTGATTCCTCTGCATGCAAGTCCCTGTATGTGGTTGAGTGTGGCTCTCACTGTTTTCAGTGTTGTTCTCCTCCACCAGACCAAGGCTGCATGCATGAGTCTTGGTTTTACAACGGCTGTGTACAGCCATCGCATCATTTTGGGTTTGAGTCCCCACGTTCTGCCGCAGATTCGCCTAGTTGCCCACATGAGAACACAGGCTTTTCTGCTTACAGTCTCCACCTGGTTTTTCCAGCTCAGTTTGGCATCTAAGATGACTCCGAGGTACTTAACCGTGTCAGAGGGTTCTACTTCCTTTCCGTAGAAGGTTGGATTGCTCCATCCTTCTAGTTTCCTTTTGCGTGTAAAGATGACTAGTTCTGTCTTGTCTGGGTTGACCGACAGCCCTGTTTCTTCACACCATTCTTCCACTGTTGCCAGTGTTGATTGTATGAGGCCTCTGGTCGTGTCTGCATCCCAACACCTTATTATGGTTGCGATGTCATCCGCGTACCCTTGAGTATACAGGCCCTTGTTGTTGAGTTTCCTGATGAGGTTGTCCACCACCAGGCTCCACAGCAAGGGTGATAAAACCCCCCCCTGTGGACACCCTCGCGTCACCAATACTCTGAGTATCACCTCACCCCTTTTCATCGTAAGAATCCGACCTGAAAGCATGTTCTTCAGCCATCTTCTAGTGGTTTTGTCGAGTCCATGTCTTTCTGCCGCTTCATCGATGGATTTAATAGTGGTGCAATTGAATGCTCCCTCTATGTCCAGGAAGAGTCCAACCGCTAGTTCCCCGGTTGCCTGCGCCTGCTCCAGTTTGTATACCAACCTGTGCAGTGCCGTGTCAACCGACTTACCTGGTTGATACGCAAATTGTAACTCATGGAGGGGATTTTCTCTCAGTGCCCCGTCTCTTATGTGCCTATCCATTAGCCTCTCCATTGTCTTTAGAAGAAAAGAGGTGAGGCTAATTGGACGGAATGCGCCTGGTTGGTCGTAGTCAGTTCTCCCTGGTTTAGGTATGAATACTACCCTTGTTTTCCTCCATGGTGTGGGGATGTATCCGAGGGCGCAGCACGCCCTCAGAATCTTAGTTACCGGAAGCAAGATTGTATCTAGGCCCCTCTGAAGAAGTATCAGGGATACCAACAGTGATGAAATGCCCGCTGGCACCCGCCGGTCTGTCATAGTGTCGGTTCGAGAAGTGAAATTTTATTTAACGCAATTGAAAATTAATTACTTATTCAATTTTTTTTTCTATTGCTTTCCGCACTTTTTTTCACCTTCCAGATTAAAGTTCTTAACTTAAAACGCGGTGAAAACATGGTTTTTGGCAAAAAACAAACTTTGGCAGAATCTGCATTCCTCCCTACTACTCTTCTGATATTTTTATGATTTGTGCCATGTATTGGCGATGTGCACCCTTTCTAATATGAAAATCGATAGTGGCTCATACCTTTTGATTCTCTGTATTGCTCACTGAAAACCAGATAAATTATCTTTGAATTGAGGCATTTTCCTTCCCGTCTTCTCTAGATATAATTGTGCTAAGCGTCTTTAATCATATGTCATATGGAAACCCCATGCGCTAAGGAGATATCATCAACAAATATGGCTTCTTCTTTTTGGTAAGCTTCTTGACCGCGGTCAATGTTAGAATAAAATACTTCATTATGCAATGATATTTTTTAATCTTAAAATTAATAGTAAAAAATTATTTATCATTGAAAAAAAAATAGTTGTAAACGGGAATTAAAAACACATCAAGCAACTTACCTTCAGTAACATACACGTAATATATAACTAGGACTCGCAGATCCAACTGGATTATGACAAGATACTTTTTTGCAAAAAAAAGTTGCATCACTCCTTCGACTGCTTGTCATAAACTAAGCGGACACTGACACTCTAGACTGCTCTAGACTAGTAGAGTCGACACACAATGAAACAGCTGATGTTCAATCATGATTTCCAACTGTGTTCATTTTTTATCTCATAAGTATATTTTTTTGGTCATAGTTAGCATGGTGGTCAGAATTAGGAGGTCTCACGGTACAATCAATAAAACTGTTTATTTCGCATCAATTTTTTCGAGTCGATTATTTATTTTACACAGGTTAAGGGCCTCCTCCATCCTCTTCACATTGTTTCTCGAATTGAAAACTGAACACTTTTTGCATCTCACTCTTTTTTTTCTTCTTCCAATGCCAATTTCTAATATAGTGTTGCCATTATTATTATGATATTAAGAATTCTTCCAAAATCTCTGGTAAGGGAACGTACCCATACTACGTGACCTGTTCAGGGGGGGGGGGTCATCAAAATACCACGCTTGGTCACAACGGGGGGGGGGGGGGCTTAGGTTTTTATCACGTAGTCAATCTAGAAATCTCGCGTTTTTTTTTCGAGCTTCGAGGGGAGCTTTTTAAGTTTGCGGAATGGGAAGGTAAGTGATTAATGGGGGTACCACTGAATTAGGTACTAATTGAACAACTCATTTTTAGGATAAACACCGGGTTTTATCGTAATTAGGTCATTAGTCTTTGAGCTATCGTCAACCAAACACTTCAATCGGGAAGAAATTGTGAAATGTGGAGAAAATTAAGTTTCGCGCTGTTATAAAGTTTCTTTAAGTTAATTTAAAGATCGGAAAAATGTATTAGGGTAGTAGGTGAATATGTTGAAAAGGAAAAATAATTTTGGTTTTTATTTCCACTCCTTACCCAATCTGCAAACTTAAAAACCCACCCTCGTACATTCAAATAAGTGAAAAAGTTCAGGGAACTTGTTTGTTGAAGATGATTGAGATGAAAAATGTTTATAAAAATAACAAGACTTTCGTTTCCATAAATTACGTTCCGGTTTCAATATATTTTGACATAAGTTTTATCTTGATAATATTTTTTCCACTTGTAATGCATGCACTCTTGCTGTCACGCAAATAATGCATTTTTTATTTTTTGTTAGCAAAAAATTATTCGAAACCATATTTATGAAATACTACGTGAAAACTGTAGGGGGGGGGGTCTTGGAATATACTACACGTGGTCACCGGGGGGGAGGGGGGGTAAAAAATTGCAAAAAGTGTGTCACGTAGTATGGGTAAGTTCCCTAATGTTAATATGTACTTAAGACAAGAACTGATTTATTAAAATAATGTTTTTTTTTTGTAGCGGTAAGTAAATTTAACCAGAATGACTTATGAGTTTTGCATATAAAATACATGCCTCTGTAAATAAATTAAGTACATTATCATAAATATTGCAGATGTCTCTCAGTGACATGGTGGAGCCCCCGGACTGGGAGGAGCTGTCTGCCCGGCTGGTGACCGACCGGGATCCCCTCTCCTACCCCGCACATGACCTCGAAGTCAACATTGTGCCCCGCAGAATCAGGACCATCAAACATGTCATGCCCGAGGAGGACCTGTAAGTTATCAGGCCATTACCAATTATTACTTTTTAACCTTCCGTCAGGCGTAATGCAAATTCTAACACGATCGGGCGCAATTCATCTGTGAGATTAAATCACAGAAAACATATCAAAATAGATTTTTCAGTCTATTTAATTGTATTTACATTTCAAAAGTCATATAAAAGCATATAACGAAGAATGAAGTTACCTATATAAAATCATATACCGTCAAAAAAATCAGCAAAGGTACTTATAAATAAGTTTCATGACTGTGGTAATACTTTTTTTTTAAATAGGTAGGTAACATAACAATACCATAAAATAACATTGTTTTTTTTTTTTTTTTTACATTAACTCGTTGAATGCCGCGAGTAAATGGGGTTGGTTGTAACCAATTAGCGTTCGCAAAAAGCGGCAGCCATGACACCCAGCCATGACAGCGTCCTTGAGAAATTTCGTACATAGAAAGGTCAAAGTTGAAGACCAAAGAATTTTTCCCGCGCATGCGCAAGAACTGCGCACGTTCCCGCGCTCCGGTAAATCATTAATATAAATTATATGGAGTCACCAATCTAATTGCGGTTTTCTCTATGGTAAAGAGCGATAATAGAGCAAGCGATTCTGACCGTGTTCTTCATACACTTTCTTTATACATAAGGGTCAAAATCGCGTGTCAAAATCAGGACACGCCGGTGCACGAGCGGCAAATGAGTGGTTAACTCCACACAGGAGGCCCTGAGGAAAATAATTTCCCTCAGGGCCTATGTCATCTGGGATGCTGTGTGGAGGGTCTTTTTGAGGAGAGGAAGGAATGAACATTGGTCTTGAAGAGACCCATGTTGTAGGAAGGAGGAAACACAGAGGCCGGCAAATCATTCCACAGCCGAGCTGTTGAGCACAAGAACGAGTCGAAGAAACGACCCGTTCTCATGTGACAAATGTCAACTGTGTACAAATGTTGGGCACGCGTTTGGCGTGTTTCCCGACTATGCACCGGTGCCGAAGGGATCAATGATGCTAGTTCCTCGGAGCATCTTCCATTGTAATACTGGTAGAACAAGGATAGCATTCCCACCCGACGCCTGTGCTCTAAAGATTGCAATCCGTCTGTGAAGATGGGAGAATCTATTAAACGGACCGCCCGTTTCTGCACAGAGTCGAGGGTATTTTTCAGGTATTTTGGAGCTCCAGACCAGAGGTGGCTGCCAAATTCAACCGTGGGGCGCACTTGCGATTTGTACAGGGTTAGCAGTTGTGTACTATTAAAGTATCTGCGGGCCCTGTACAGTACGCCCAGTTTTTGGGAGGCCAACTTTACTCTGGCTTCGATGGAGCCCCCATACCTGAGCTGGTCACTTAGGGTTACACCAAGCATATCAATGGAAGGCCTGTTCGGAAGATTGCTTCCGTTGAAAGAGACTAGATTTTCATTTCGATCCCTTTTAGACGTAATCAGACCAGATTGGGTCTTTGAAACATTAAATTCAACGAGATTATTTTTACCCCAAGAGAAAACACTCTCGAGGTAACCGTCCATTCTTTGCTTCAAAGCCTTACGAGCTGTTGGAGTTTGTGAGCCCTTTGGGGGCTTTTGTGACTGGTCAAGAAAAAAAGCAATAAACAGATATGTTACAACGTTATTCAAGAGGCTACAAACTGGAGTGCACTACTTACACAATCGGGCGCAATTCATCTGACAGATTACTGCATACCTAGCAGCGACCCACAATGCGCATGAGACGAACGGAAACCGGCCCTCTGTGAGTGGTGGAGAAGGAGGAAAAGTCTTTATATTTACCCTTTGGCACAAAAATAATAGATCACTTCATCTCACAGATTAGTTGCGCCTGACAAAAAAATTAAAATTTTAACCTGGGTAAAACACATCTATTTGAATTTCGATTTTGTTTTTGTGAATAATTGTATGAATGAAGTGGAGTCTTTGAAGTGAAAATTAACCCAATCCCCGACATCCGATCAAGCTGAAACTCGGCGGATAGACTCGTTGATGACATTGCATTCTATCAACTTTTGGTGGCAATCACGCATAGGCGTGCAGTTATATATACATTTCTCTGAAATTAGATGACATTACTGCATTTAATATATGAAATAAATGTCAGTCCTGTCCAATTGGGATTTGGCTCAGTTGTTAGCATTGTTGACTCCAGTCCCTGGAGAGAAGTTTTAATCCTCTGTCAAATGAAAAAAAAATTAAAGTTTTAAAAGATATTTAAAGATAGGTAAATGTATTACAGTAAAAAAATTCCTTTTTTTAATGGGTTTATGGGCAATATGGGGGTATTGTTTAGACATTTTATCCAGGGTAGTTTTTCTGGTTTATTAAAAACATTTTTTTATGGTGCAAACCTTTTCAATAAGCATACATTTTTGGAAAGGGGGTAATTCAAATAAGACAGATCAAAGATTAACAATTTTATTAAAAACTGTTTATAAGTACGTTGACGTCCGGCGTGGTCTAGCGGTAAGGCTCTTGACTCGCAACCCGAAGGTCGCGGGATTGAATCCAGGGTGGAAGATACCCCCTAGTATCGCCCTGGTGTAAAACCACCATTCAGAATTGAAACGTTGCTTGAAATAGCTTTCACCGTGTTTGGTGACCACATCTGAATAGCCAGGTACTTCCCCATCTTTCTCGTCCCCATCTCCTTCCCCCCCACTACTTTCAGCCTCACAACATAACCCAATTGGGGATGACATAGTCTCACTGGCTCCAGACGGGAGCAGCTGAGACTTGTGAGGTAATACAATGAAATAAAAAGTATGTATTTCTGATGTACATAGTTGATTGCTTATAATTTTCGTGTAATATGATGTTGTTATTTTTGTTGTAAACTGTGCCTGCTCTCACCACAGGATTTTCTAGTGAGACAGGCAGAGTTCATCAATAATGTACATAATTTAATCAATAAAAACGTATGTATTAATAAATTCCGCTTGTGCTGTAATTACTGCAAAATGAATGTGTCACTATTAAATAAATATTGCTTTCTAGGTGTGAAGTTCCACTCCACGTGCGTGAATGTGTCCGCTGCCACACGTCGGACTGGATCGCCGTGGACTACCATTACCGCAACTTCTCCGGTTCCAGCGTCTCCCGAGAGAGACTCAACGAGAGGCACGCGCTGATGCAAAGCATCCCGAGACAAGACTATGAGGTGGACATTGATCCTCAGCTGGTGTCTACGCCTAGTGAGGAGCTTACACTGCAGGTTTGAAACTTTTATGATAAATAAAATTATCTGTCCTTAAATTTTGAAAACAACCAATCACGAAGGCTCAACTAACTGGTCATTATGGTGATGTACATTAGTCTTGGCCGACCCAAACACTAGCGGCCTTTGAGTATTAACCGGTCAAATGCCAGGCCATTTCGCGGAAATTCGCGGAACTTCACAAAAAAACACTAAAAAAGCACCATTTTGAACTTTGAATTGAATGTTTTGTTGATTAATTTTGAGCTATTGTATATTTTATTGACTGAAAAACGTTCACAACACAATAAACTATCTACCAAAACAACATTACTTGCATTTATTACATAAATTAATAGGTTTTACGATGTTTTATTCGCGATACACTCATTTATTGTGACGGTTAAATTCGCGGCAATTTATGACAACGCATTGTCAAGGATGATATCGTTTTAAAAATATTCCAGGGTGACAAGGTGAATGAAACTTTTAGCACCGCCTAGAGTAATGATGGCGCAAGCGATTCTGACACTGTTCTTCATACAAATTCTGTACATAGAAGGGTCAAAATCGCAGACCAAAAGTTTTTCGTCGACAATATTATTCAATTATTTGAATTATTTTCTCGCGCATGCGCATATGACGCGCGCGCCGGCGCATCTCCGGCAAATAACCGGTTAAGCGGAATTTACGCCAGTCAAGGCCCCATTGCACAAATCGACCATGTAAATAGTTGTCAGTGAGTCATGAATTTTACACTCCTTTAAGATTTTTTTTACATTACCTGCAAACGGGAGGCCAAGGGGAACAAATCCCTCGAGGCCTATTTTTTTTTTTTACATATGCTCCACACAGGAGGCCCTGAGGAAGTAAATTTCCCTCAGGGCCTGTGTCATCTTTGGGAATGCTGTGTGGCGGGTTTTTTTAAGGAAAGGAAGGAGAGGAGAGTTCTGGGAAGGAAAAGGGTTTAAGTGGTGGGTAGGAATCTAGGGTTCAGTATGTCGTGGTCATCCGCCTCCAAGACCTAGACAAACCTCACCCCATGAACCCTATGTCATCTTTGGAAGGAAAGAGAGGACATGGTGAGGAATCTGAGGGGAAAAAGGTAAGAGGAGAAACCTGGGGGTCAATGTGTCCAGGAGTGCCAGACGTATAAATCCATCCCTCACAGTGCAGTGCAAGGTGATGTTCTGAGGGGATCCTGCTTGAGAGATCAAAAGGCCTCCGTCAACCAGTTTCTCCCGATCGCCCCCGCCACAAACTAGAGGGCAAATGCATTCACTGCCAAGACCTAGACGAACCTCACCCCATTAACCCGAGCACCCCTGCTTAAGACACCAAACGTAGCGAATCACTTAAGGCGACCTACGGCAGGGGTTTTGGTTATCCAATAAATGATTCCTGGGGCAGCGGTGCCCATATCCGCCTCCTAAATTTTTTTTTTTTTTTTTTTTTTTTTTTTTTTTTTTTTTTTTTTTTTTTTTTTAAACATTTATTATAATTACAATTTTACAACAAATATATATTTTTTTTTACAGGTATTTTTCTACCCTTCCATTTAAAGCATTTGCTTGTGTATGGAAGGGGAGTGTACATAAATGCTATTAGTTATTAGTTATAAGTTAGTACTTAAATAATTAATTGTACAGTTTGGCAAGAAAGTGTAGAAAATAAATGATGGCGCTGCGATCGTTTTCTAGTTTTAAATGGCAACACCAAGATGGCTCATAAGACAAAGAACGTATGTTTTAAAAAAACACTTCTGGCAAAATGCATATTTCATAGCGTATTTGTATTTTCAAAAAAATTGCACAAAAAACTGTAATTTAATAGAAGCAAAATAAAACAAAACAAGTTTTAAGTGGGCGTTTATTTCGATATAAAAACGTAGGTACTTAAAAATTTAAGTCTATTAATTCAACACCCGACATGTAATTATTGTCTTTGTCTTCGTGTGATTCTTCTTCTTCCGTATCTTCATCTTCATCTAAACGCAGTTCATCGATATCATCATATATAGTACTGCCTCGTGCATAATATTCTGCCTCAATTTTCATCAAGTGTTTGCAACAATTTTTCCAATCATCAGCACTTATGCTATTACATATTATTATTATTATGCCCATTTTCCGTTTTCCCGGTGTTTCAAATTTTCCATCTGCCTTTTCCCCTTCCTTGACGATTCGTCTTACCGTTGTTTCAGATTTACCTGTGTGTGAAAAACATCATAAAAATTATTATTATAGAAGGTAGTTTTAAAAACACACACTAGATAATATTCACTTAGAAAGAAAAAAAGAGAAAACGAGAAAAAAAGGAACTTTTCTACGAGTTTAAAGAAGTTGCATATTATTATTTTTTTATTGACTTATTCCCTTTTTCCTGTGGCCGCATATGAACTGTCAAATCGAAATGTCAAATTCGAATTTTTTTAACATAACCTCAAATCAGATTGTAATGATTATTATCGCTCGAAAATTGGCATAAATCTTGTAATACTAATGAAATTTATTAAACAAACTATACTACGTACCATTCATTTCTGCAGTTCGTTTTTAAACTTCTTCTAAATCAAACAAAAGCTTCTTCGCGTGACACTCGGCTAGGCAGCATTGAAAAACGCAGAATGTAACCCCTCTTGTATCACTATGTAATAATTTATTCATTTTAATTAAATTCAGGCAAACAATGAATAAACATATTATCAAATCAGCGATATTCTACTCAGATTTAAGACAATAAATCAACCGTAACACCCGCTAACACGACAGCCATAGGAATATGATAGGAAACGTCATATAATTCGGTGTTGCCATAGTAATGAACAGGTTTAGTTCCAATTGATTTAATTTCTAGACTTTCTTGCCAAACTATACATAGATATATGTGAGCTGCAGTATTTATTTGATAATGGTGTGATTCTTTTTAAAAAAAGAAAGAATGTAATGGAAAACTAAGGATATTTGTAAGATTAATTGACAGTAGTTTTTTTCTTAAGAATATTTTTAAAATGTCTCTTGACAGAGAGCAGTATTCGGGTTTTATCATTAATGCTTCTGATTTCTTCTGGTAGACGATTGAAAAAAGTTCTTCCCTGGTAAGTATAATGATGCTGTGCAAAAGACGTATTTAGTTTTGGGCATAGAAAAACATGTTTAAGTCGAGTTCTGTTTTCATTTAAAAATGGATATTTATCTTTTTCCTTTATAATTTGAATCAATGAATTTTTAATATATAAATCTTTAAATGTGGGTACTTGAAATTCTTCAAACAGGCGTTCTGTTGGGTAGTCTAAGGATTTTTTTAATATAATTTTAATAATTGTCCTTTGTACAATTTCTATTGGAAGAAGGTTACATTTATACGCGGATCCCCAACTAATAATAGCGTATTGTAGAGTGGATTGAACTAAGGCATAGTAGATTAAATATAGATTTTTTATCGACAGAAAATTTCTAATTCTTAAAAATATATATATTAATTTTCTGATTTTGTTTACTACTTGACATATTTGTTCCTTCCATTTCAGATTTTTGTCGATAATTACTCCGAGATATTTAATTTTATTTGTTGTTTTTAATATTGTACAGTTTGATTTGCAATAATTTTGGCTATGAATTTTAGTATTATCGTGTATGACAATGTTAAAATTTTTGGGAGCATCGTTTGGATGGATTGCAAATGGAATTACAAATGTCTTTTCACTATTTAGTGATAGTAAATTAGTGTCGAAAAAATTCTTAAGCGTGTTGATGTCTTCTGTGGCCTTTAATTCTACATTTTCCCAAGTCTTTTCACTTATTATTAATACTGTATCGTCGGCGTATGATGTAATTTGACCATTTAAATGTTGAAAAAAAATATCATTTACATATATGGTAAAAAAAATTGGTCCAAGCACTGTACCTTGCGGGATTCCAAAGCTTGAAATCTCTTGATCACTATTAACATGATTGATTTTTACCACTTGAGGGCGGTTTTTTAAGTAGTTTGTGATCCATTTAATCGCGTTGCCTTTTATGCCAATATCATTTAATTTTTTTAATAGCATCTCATGGGATATGCTATCGAATGCCTTTCTGAGGTCAATAAATATGCCCGCACATTTTTTACCTTTATCTAATGATTCGTAAATGTATAAAGTTACGTTAGCAATTGCATCTTGTGTGCTGAGTGATTTAATAAAACCAAACTGGTTTTTGTGTAGTATTTTATTACTATCTAGGAAATTTACCAATTGTTTTTTTACTATTTTTTCAAAGATCTTTCCTATGTTAGAAATTAGACAAATTGGGCGATAATTCGTTACTTGGTGTGGATCACCAGATTTGTAAATAGGTGAGATTATTGTGTTTTTGTAGTTCATTGGAAATATTCCTTTCGTTAAACTCAAGTTTATTAAATGAGTGATGGGTTTTATTAAGTAAGATTTCATGGATTTTAACATGTGTGCCGTAATAGAATCAAAACCGGGAGACGAACCTCCTTTCATATTTTCTATTATTTTTAAAATTTCACATTCTGTTGTTATTTTAAATTTTGAAAGTATATTACGTTTCTGTAGATTTTTATTTTTATGTTTTTCTGGGTTAGAAGGTTTATGAATATTTTTCGCAAGATTTTTTCCAACATTTGCAAAGAAGGAATTAAATATGTTTGCACATTGTTTAGGTTGTAAATTGGCATCTATAATTTTTTTATCATGTTCGATGTACTTAATATTTTGTGTCTTTTTTGTATTGTCTATGGCCAAATTCACAGTTTTCCACATTTGTTTATGGTTATTTTCTGAAGATAATATTTTATTTTTAAAAAACTCTTCCTTACTTTTTTTAATATAAGATGTTAATTTATTTTTATATTTTTTATAATAAATATATGCTTTTTCATCATGGGGATTTTTTAAAGTTGTTTTATAAAGTTTTTCTTTGTTTCTGATAGATATTATAAGTCCTTTGGTAATCCAAGGTTTTAAACATCTTAATTTTGATTTTATGTGTATTATTATTTCAGTTGTCGAATTTTTAATGTGTTGTGACAGGATTTTTTCAAAGTTAGTCGAACATATTTCGGTATCATCACTCTTTAAAACATTGTTCCAATCTTCCATTTTTAGTTTTTCAGAGAGAATAGTCATGTCTAATGTTGATTTTTTGGGTATTAAATTATGTTTTTTATGCTTAATATTATTATTATACAGAAGTAAGCATGAATGATGATCAGTTATGTTAGTTTTCCAAACAATTGATTTTAGTTTGTGAAGATCTTTAATGTTTACGTTTGCCCAAATGTGATCTAAACAAGATGGAGTATGTTCTTTTATTTCTCTAGTATTTTTATTTATGCAAGATATGAAGTTTTGTTCAGTCATACAATTGATGTATTCAGTTTTGTTATTATTTTCTATTTTTTCATTAATGTTCACATTAAAATCACCCACCACGAAGCAGAGTTTATTTTTTAATTTTAATAATATGTATTTGAGGTCATTAATAAACGTAATAATACTTGAGCCATGCGTTCTATAGATAGCTATTAAATAATATATTGATTTGCCGAGTTTGAAATGTACTTCGATGCAGTTTACCAAATGTATTGGGTGTTCTATAATGTTAACAATACTAAATTTATTATTTGCAAATATTATTATGCCCGAATTTTTGTTGATATCTACTTTGGTAGAAATATAATTGTACTCAGGTAAGTGATAAGACGGTGACTCAGCGCTCGTGAATGTTTCAGTTAACACTTTGAAGTCCGGCTTTTTAATTAAATTATTTATTTTTAGAATTAGTTCATCTAAATTTTTCTGAATGCTACGGATGTTTATGTGCATAATAATTATATCGTTGATGTTTTTAGAAATAATTTTGTTACATGAATCAGTACAATTACATTCATATTCTTGAATTTTAATATTTAATTCTAATTCGCTATTTAAGAAATCATCCATTTAATTAATGTATTTGCAAAATTATATATAAGTTTTTATTCAATGTCGTAGTTTATTCTTTCTTTGGCTAATTTAAGCATGTAAGAACGGAACTTACATGTTTCGCTGTTTGTTCGGTGGTCTATTTCATTCATTTTACTGTTGAAGGAGTTAATTTCTTTCTTCTTGTTAGCTGAGTGACAGTTAGCGCATTTGGGCGGTAGTTCCAGGGATTTACACTTGGAGATTGGATGATCTTCTGAACAGTGCTTGCATGTTGGTTTATTCATTTTATTGTAGCATTTTTGTGCTGTGTGTCCGAATCTTTGACAATGGAAACATTGGGTAAGAACGTTACAATCGGTTACATAGATTCTCATGAATCCTAGATGAATTTTTTTTCTATTTATAAGATGTAGTCTCAATTCTGGATTTGTTTGGAGAATTAAGTTTTTGCTGTTAGTTTTTTGTTCGTAATGATGGCTTTGACTTGTAATATATTTTTATCTTGGTATTTTTCACATATCATTTTGATGTCGTTGTTTTGTTCAATTATGTCTTCTAAGAATTCTTTTTCGGTATAGTCTTTGTCAAGTCCTTTGAATATTACGCATGGATCCGTTTTCACAAGTACCTCCGCTATTATGGTTTTGTCGACTTCATTTATCTTATCTTTTAATTTTTTTGCCTCTTCTTTTTCTGGGCATGTTATTATAATGTTTTTTTTTGTTTTTTTAAATTCACTTACTCGAATTCCCAACTGCGATATTTTGATTTTTTGTATTTTCTCTTTTATTTTTTCAGTGTCTTCTTCTTTTAAGCTTTTTATAATTATAGGAAATCGTTTTTCTTGTGTTTGTGGTATTAAGTTTTTTACTGCCGAAGAGTATGAAAATAAGTTTTTTTGTGTTTGGTTTTTTTCTTGAATTTCACATTTTTCTTGTAATTTAGCTAATTCTATTGCCATGTGGGATATCATTTCCATGATGTTATTTATTTCTTTCATCATTTTTGATTTGGTTTCTTTAGTAAGTTTATTTTCTTCTATGATTGTATGTAAGTCACTTATGTTTTGTTTCGCCTTAGCAATGAAGGCATGCGGATCAACCGCTTCCTCCATTTTCACGGATTATGAATTATTTTATTTTCGGTTAATTTATATACTTTTAAATTTTGTCCGGGTTTGAAAGTGTTATTTTATTTGATCGCCGCTCACTCACGTCCAACACCGTTAGAGGTTGAGGCAACTTAATTGATTCCAAATTCCTATTTCTCTCTTTAGGGCTACTCCCAACCGTCGAGCGGTCGCCAATCCGTGTCGTCAATCTCTTCGGCCTCCTCGTGCAATGACACCCTGACCCCGCGGGGCTCCTGGGCCTCCCTGGACCTGCGCAGCTCTTCCTCGGACCCGCTGCTGCCCGACCTGCTGGAGCGCCGTCCCCCCGACCAGCTGGACCTGATCAACGAGGGGCGCCGAATGGAGGGCCGGTGCGGGGGCCTGCTGGGGCTCTATGCCTCTTACGTGGACGATGAGGAGAGCGTGGAGAAGCGGACACAGGCCGAAGCACCCAGTGAAATCATGGGGCATAGGATCTTGGTCAAGTGTTTGCAATTGAGGTATTTCAAATTATATGTTATTCACATTTTATGTATCAAAGTAACTCTTATTTGTAGGCTCCAATATACTCATAGCAGCCCCGGATCTACGACTTTTTCAAACCGGGGCAGAAATTTGATAGTGGTGCCCTCCTCATGAGGTGAGTGATCGTCGCTTTGCTCTCATGTAGCCCCTAGTTCTAGATGCGACGGAGATTTCCCTGGCAGAGACATCACGTACACTACGCATGCGTTTAAAATCGCCTTAGGATACGTTCATAAATCAACTTAAGATATTATGTTAAAAAACCAACTGGGTGTTTTAAAATCAAATGAATAATTGGTAGAACAACGTGCGTTGGATGACTGGTGCTTTTTAAATCATTTTTTTTTTCAATCAAAGATATAAATTACGATTTTGGCGCTCCCTAAACCTGCCGCCCGGGGCAGGCGCCCCAGTTTGCCCCCCCCCCCCCCCCAGATCCGGGGCTGACTCATAGTATGTTATCTCTTCTTCTATTATGTGCGTCTGTGTGGCATGCAATCCTGAACTGTAAACCAAACCGAGATTTATTTGAATTTTATATGTACAGGCGCATCCTCAAAATACCTTCAAACAGGCTAACTAATTTTAAAGTTTTTCATGAATTTTCCAGAAGTTGCCATATTTTACTAGATATAATATATAATATTATAAATATTAGAAAATCTCCAATATCTTGGTCACATTGAGGGGTGACAAATATTAATATTATAATCTAAAAAATCCTGGATTATGAGACACCCTTACAACCCTTACAATACATGAGCATTGTCTGCATGATTTTATAAATATTTTTTTATGTGTACTTCACAAGAGTCCCAACTGCTTCTGTCTGGAGCCATTGAGACAATGGCATCTCCAATTGGGGTATGTTGTGAGGCTAAAGGTAAATGGGGAGGGGAAGGAGATGGTGGAGAGGAAGGTTGGGAAGTACCTGGCTTTTCATATCTAGTCACCAAACACTGCTAAAACCATTTCAAGAAACGTTTCAATTCTGAATGGTGGTCTTACACCAGGGTGATACCGAGAGTATCTTCCACTTTGGAACATTGATTAATTTGTGAAAACACAAATCAGTCAAATAAGATTTAACTGCGCATGCCGGGATTTGAACCCGCGACCTCCGGATCGCTAGTCGAGAGCCTTACCTCTAGACCACGGAGGCCGTCTGTTCTGACATCCGAAACATAATTTATTTTGAGATTAACACTGAAAGTATTACCCAATTAAATATTATTATTGGTTGAACCAAGTTGTCTTCCCTTAAAAAGTTTTTCTTATTCTTTTTAACTTATGTGTCAGGTTGGATCTAGAAGTGGAGCCCATATTCGCTTCAATGGCACTGTACGATGCCAAAGAGAAGAAGAAGGTGTCGGAGAACTTCTACTTTGACCTGAACTCCGATGCCATCAAGCAGATGTTGGCCTCGCACATTCCCACCTGCGATGTGTCCACCCTGAGCCGCAGCGCAGTGTTTGACATCACCCACCCCACCCCCGATCTGTTCCTGGTCATCCGACTTGAGAAGGTGCTACAGGGGGATATAACGGAGTGTGTGGAGCCATACATCAAAGAAGACAAGGTATACAATATTGAAATCATTAGGCATGCCCTTTGAAACTATTTTAGTGTATTTTATACAATACAATATTATTTTGTATTGTTCTATCAGCGGTTAATCAGTACACGGAACATGTTTATATGTTGCCTGATTTATCTTGCACTGTTTAGAAATTCATTGTTTATTCATTTTTTATCCATTGTTAGTAGATTATATAAACTTAAATTCTATGTTCAAATATGTACACTTCGAATAATTCATTTATCATTAGCTGAATCTATTATAAGGTGCGGAATTACAGCTTGGAGACTCTCCTATAAAAAAAATGTAAATCATGTTCAATCAGTTCCAAATTCATTAGTTAAATTATTAGCTCTATACGAACAAAGGCATAATGTTCCGTACTGTTACCAGAATAAAATTATATTTCAGCGTATGAATAGCCCTATAAACATAAATAGACTGTACCACACTTATAATACTCCTTTTACGTTAAATGAAGGACTAATCATACCTAAGCATTTAAACAAATATGGACAAAGAACGCTGGACTACATGATATCTAATTGCTTAAATATGTTACCTGCCAAAATTAAAAAATGTACAAATAATGTAAAAACAAATATTATGTTGAAAAATTAGCTCGCCGAAAGAAATAGTTTGTATTAGACTAACACAAAAAATTCTAACTGCATAGTTAAGTAAAATAAGTTTTGTTTTTTTCAAAGTAAAATCACCATTGACAAACTACTTAAAAGTAGTTTATTGGGACTTTTCTTTTTTTCTGTAATATTTTTTTCCCTGTCATTTTATATAACTTTTTCTTTATAATAAACAAAATTAAAATATTTAATTAAATGAAAACAATATATGTGAAACTCAATCGAAAATCTGGAAACAGAAAAATCAGAAAAAGATATTGACACCTCTGGGACTTGAACCCAGGACCTCTTGCCTTCCGGGCAAACGCGCTAACCACTGCGCCACGGTGTCGTTTGAATCTTGCAATCATATCGGGTCATAGCCGATATTAATGGCGGGTTTGAATCTTGCAATCCATTTACTTCAGAGGGTAATAGTAGACAGAAGAGTAGAAGAGCAATAGACAGGGTGAGTAGAATGCCGCACAACTCTGTCTGCGACATCATATGGTACATATTATATTTTTATATTTCTATTTCCAGAATAGAGAAAAGGTGAAAGCCGGCGCAGTAGCGGCCTGCGAGCGACTGGGAAAGTACCGGATGCCTTTTGCTTGGACGGCCATAAACCTCATGAACGTCATCAATGGTCCTAGCAGTCTGGAGAGGGAACTGTCTGCTGGTTCCGATAGAGACTCCATCTCTTCCACTTCACAGAGCAATAGTCTTGGTAAGCTACCTTCAATATCTGTATAATTCTGTCATTCTTTCTCTATCCTTTCTGCCACTCTTCATTCCTTTCTGTACACACTAACTAACATTGGCCATGCAACAGACACACTTTTTTCCTACCAGTGGTACTACATATTGCTGTATTGATTTACAAGAAAACTTTCTGCGTAAACAGGACTTGGTTTTTTCGTAATTTATTTTTGGGGTGTTATGGCGTGTTGCACTACCTCTTTCTTTAGTCAACGTTTCGGACAGCATTACAGTGTCCATTATCCGGCAGATGCGTAATTGATAGTGGTGAAGTGTGTGCTTGGATACCTCAGGGTCTTGGCATCTTTGGGTCTACTCTCAGGAGGGTATTTTTAAAGAGCAGGGTTTTCCAACCATTGGTCCGTGGAACATTAGTGGTCCGCAAGAGGCTAGAAGATGGTCCGCCGGTCAATAAGCGAGCCAGCGCGCGGGCAGACCCTGGTCGAGAAGTCTGAATAAAAAAATCGTGACAATATTCAGTTTATCATTATTGTACCTTGTGGTCGTCCCGGGTGCCACCCATGCTACGCACTACGCTATTGCTTGTGGTCCCTGTCAAAAAAATAAACGTGTAAGTGGTCCCGGGACAGAAAAAGGTTGGGAACCACTG
The DNA here is from genome assembly GCA_917880885.1 of Limnephilus marmoratus. Lineage (NCBI taxonomy): Eukaryota > Metazoa > Arthropoda > Insecta > Trichoptera > Limnephilidae > Limnephilus > Limnephilus marmoratus. The sequence continues at coordinate 39,732,003 of OU862909.1, read as the reverse complement.
TTAAAGAGAGATAAGACATAGCCTGAGTTTTGAAGAGATAATATCGATAGTGAAAATTTGAAACGCTGTAAAGGACAATAAATCCGAAAATGAGTTAAATATGTATTTTTTCTGTTTTTTTTTCTTGTTCGATCTGCATCATAGAAATATTTCTAGGAAAATAAGTGCATCTTTTACGAGGTGCATTTTAAGAGTTTTTTTTTCTGCTAAATAAAAATAAATTAAATATTGTTATTAGAAATTTACAAAAAACTATTCTGAAAGATCTATTTAATATTATTTTATAATAAAAATTATTAATTGTAGGTCTACAAAAACAGGAGATTTGTTTTTTTTTTGATAAAAAAATTTCTTTTCCCTCTCCTGAACAATTAGCATTTTGTCCTTTACAGCATTTCAAAATTCCATAATCGATATCGTCGCCCCAACAGCAAAGAAAACTTTTGCAAAAATTGAATTTTGTAAAGAAATCTGGTGAAAAAAAATATACATATCATAGGTCATATGATATTTATGTAATATTTTTTTACCTTGAATTGAGAAAAAAATCGTGTGGATTGTTTAATATTTTGACATTAAGTTTAAACTTCATGTAACATTTCTTAAAGATTGAAATACACTTTTCTTATAAATTGACAAATGATGAAACAAACTGCATTCATAACTCCATACTGTCGAAATCGCCCAGTGCCCTTCGGTTTTTGGGGTAAAGATATCTGATTGCCCCATTTTGCATCAAATCAACACTTTTGTATTGGTTTTGAAAGTTATTTGAGAATGCTTATCATTAGCCGGTCTTAATATTGTTTTGATTGCAGACCGCAAGACATCAGCCGGTAGCTTGGAGCAGCTCCGCCGCCAGGGCACCGGGGGCTCTCTGTGTCGACGCGGCTCACTGGAGCGCCGCGCCATGTCTTACTCTAGTGCCACCAACAACACCGACGACCTGGCTCAGAGTCTGGCTACATTCAAGCCCGTCACCATCACTGTTAACAACTTCTTTAAACAGGTATTCCTTACCTTCTTTGGTATCTTTAAACAGGTATACCTTACCTTCTTAACCCTTCGAATAATAAGAAAATAATTTTCTGTCAACTTTTGCCTATCAAAGTTTGCGCGCAAAATTCCTGGTTCTTCCCATGCATTTTAAATGTTCCTATTTATTAGTTTTTTTAACGCTTTTGCAAAAATAAAAATTGTTCTAAAATTTAGATAAAATAATCTTTCCGATATGTTTATTAGAAATCAACATTTTAAATTATAAATATTAAAATTTTAATATTGAAAATGTAAATTGGCTAAAAAATGCATACCTGCGAATATTTGAATTAAAGTAATTAAAATAGAATAAACTTCAAATTTTGAATTCAGATTCCTTTTCTAAACAAAATTTGTAATACAACTGTCACCTCACTTTTTATCACTTTCATACAATTTTATTTTAAAATTAAATGTGGGTTACGTCACAAATAGGCGCAAAATCAAACCGTCACTTTTGATCAGGTTTGTAAAATATCTAAACAACCTAGCTTATATAATTCTAAGACAATGAGAAGCATTATTTCTTTCCGTTTCTAACATAAAAGAAATCACAAATATTCGCATTACAGAAAGAGAGATATCTAACTTTTAATAATGCACAGTCGCTCTGGGACAATCTGGGTCTCCTGTTATTATAACGGCATATGATGTTTTGGGACAACTTGGGTCTCCTGTGATTAAACGGGTTAAGTATCTTTAAACGGGTGTACCTTTCCTTCTTCTTGAGTATGTTTAAACAGGTACATATACCTTACTTTTTTAGGTATCTTTAAACGGGTATACCTTATTTTTTGTTATTTATTTTTGGGGTGTTATGCCGTATTACGCTACCTCCTCCTTTAGCCAACGTTTCGGACAGCGTTACAGTGTCCATCATCAGGGCAGATGTGATCACACATAAACACTGTAACGCTGATCACACCTGTTTAAACATACCTAAGAAGAAGGTAAGGTATATCCGATATGATTTTAGATTTTCACGGCAAAAAAGTATTTTTGTTATTTATTTTTGGGGTGTTAATAACAAAAATACTTTTGGCCGTGAAAATCTAAAATCATATCGGGTATACCTTACCTTTTTCTTGGGTATGTTTAAACAGGTATACCTTACCTTCTTAGGTATCTTTAAACAGGTATGCCTTACCTTCTCCTTAGGTATCTTTAAACGGGTATACAGTTTGGCAAGAAAGTGTAGAAAATAAATGATGGCGCTGCGATCGTTTTCTAGTTTTAAATGGCAACACCAAGATGGCTCATAAGACAAAGAACGTATGTTTAAAAAAAACACTTCTGGCAAAATGCATATTTCATAGCGTATTTGTATTTTCAAAAAAATTGCACAAAAAACTGTAATTTAATAGAAGCAAAATAAAACAAAACAAGTTTTAAGTGGGCGTTTATTTCGATATAAAAACGTAGGTACTTAAAAATTTAAGTCTATTAATACAACACCCGACATGTAATTATTGTCTTTGTCTTCGTGTGATTCTTCTTCTTCCGTATCTTCATCTTCATCTAAACGCAGTTCATCGATATCATCATATATAGTACTGCCTCGTGTATAATATTCTGCCTCAATTTTCATCAAGTGTTTGCAACAATTTTTCCAATCATCAGCACTTATGCTATTACATATTATTATTATTATGCCCATTTTCCGTTTTCCCGGTGTTTCAAATTTTCCATCTGCCTTTTCCCCTTCCTTGACGATTCGTCTTACCGTTGTTTCAGATTTACCTGTGTGTGAAAAACATCATTAAAATTATTATTATAGAAGGTAGTTTTAAAAACACACACTAGATAATATTCACTTAGAAAGAAAAAAAAGAGAAAACGAGAAAAAAGGAACTTTTCTACGAGTTTAAAGAAGTTGCATATTATTATTTTTTTATTGAGTTATTCCCTTTTTCTTGTGGCCGCATATGAACTGTCAAATCGAAATGTCAAATTCGAATTTTTTTAACATAACCTCAAATCAGATTGTAATGATTATTATTGCTCGAAAATTGGCATAAATCGTGTAATACTAATGAAATTTATTAAACAAACTATACTACGTACCATTCATTTCTGCAGTTCGTTTTTAAACATCTTCTAAATCAAACAAAAGCTTCTTCGCGTGACACTCGGCTAGGCAGCGTTGAAAAACGCAGAATGTAACCCCTCTTGTATCACTATGTAATAATTTATTCATTTTAATTAAATTCAGGCAAACAATGAATAAAAATATTATCAAATCAGCGATATTCTACTCAGATTTAAGACAATAAATCAACCGTAACACCCGATAACACGAAAGCCATAGGAAACGTCATATAATTCGGTGTTGCCATATTAATGAACAGGTTTAGTTCCAATTGATTTAATTTCTAGACTTTCTTGCCAAACTATACCTTACCTTCTTCTTAGGTATGTTTAAACAGGTATACCTTACCTTCTTAGGTATGTACTTATTTTGTTCAGTTCGGAAAATGTGTTGAAATGGAATGTTGTTCAACACCTGGTGATCTGTATTTCCATTTTCATAAGTAATTATCCATCTATAATTTTATTTTTTTGGATGTGTAATTTAATCCCTCAGGCTAATTGGTTCGCTTTTAGGAACATCTTGTATAGGTCTCACGGAAATCGTTTCTAATCTCTTACTAACATAGTGAGAAAGATGATCTAATCGGTGTTAGAAAGAGAAAAGACCACGCTTTATATTCAAATCAAAAAGTTAATCACGAAAAAATTAATATATACATCTTTATGAAACCAATATTTAGACCCGCAATTTGAAAAAAAATTATGAAACTTGAATTTTTTTTAAATTATTTTTTCATGAACCGACAAAAAAATGAAATGACGATAAGGTTAATAATACATTTGTCTAATTGAACATGTATGTGTTTTTATGTTTTTTCATATCAGTCATTTTAGTTTAAAAAATGCATTTTTTTTTAATTATGTTTGCATTTAAAAATTTTATATTTCAAAAATTAATTATAAAATTTGAAAACCTATTTTATCACCTTTCAAAAACAGTTTTAAGTTTTCAGATATGTTCAGAAATATCCATTTATTTGGATTTTATTGCGAAGCGGAAATATTTTGACCCACATAATTTCTCCCAATTTTATTTTCACTTTTCTAAATATAAATTAATTATGGTAAAGCTAATTTGAGAATGATTTGCTAAGATTATTGTTTTGAAATTAATATTTTCGTAAAACGAAAAATAAAAAAGTGAGAAGAAGACTTATAATATACTAGCAGACCCGGCCACATGTTAACTGTGGTTAACAAAACACAACGCCATGCCATTACCCAACCTTCATAACCAACGCCATCTGTTAAATCAAATCCACACTGCCCGTTTTCCAGCCCGCTGCCGCTTGGCTAGATATAATATATATTTCAACCAATTTACACAAAACCTTGACAAATTATATACCTAAAAACCTTCCTCGTGAATCACTCTATCTATTGGTGAAAACCGCATGATAATCCGTTGCGTAGTTTAACCTGTCATTTGCCGGAGACGTGAAAATACGGGCGTCATATGCGCATGCGCGAGAAAATAATTCGAATATTTGAATAATATTGTCGACGAAAAACTTTTGGTCTGCGATTTTGACCCTTCTATGTACAGAATTTGTATGAAGAACAGTGTCAGAATCGCTTGCGCCATCATTACTCTAGGTGATGCTAAAAGTTTCATTCACCTTGTCACCCTAGAATATTTTTAAAACGATTTCATCCATGACAATACTCTGTCATAAATTGCCGCGAATTTAACGGTCGCAATAAGTGCGTGTATCGCGAATAAAACATCATAAAACCTATTAATTTACGTAATAAATGCAAGTAATGTGGTTTTGGTAGATAGTTTATTGTGTTGTGAACGTGTTTCAGTCAATAAAATATACAATAGCTCAAAATTTATCAACAAACATTCAATTCAAAATTCAAAGTGGTGGTTTTTTAGTGTTTTTTCGCGAATTTTGGTGGAATGGGTGGCCTTCGACGGGTTAAAAGATCTAAGCGCACAGACAGTGTGAGCGAATTCATTTTTTACTGTGTAAAGATGATGTACAATATCTATTAGTTGTTCATCTCCCATTTTATTAAATGAGCGACAAATGCTTGTGCAAATTTCAAACTAACTTTCAAAAGAATACATCAAAATAAACATAACTACAGATGTACTGAACATAATCTTAGATGCGTAGATAATATGTACCACTCACTCCCTTCACCACCACACGTCCCACGCCAATCTAGCTGGTCCCATCGGCGTCGCGATGGGAAAGTGAGTTTTGCGATGATCTTGTGTGACAAGTGTGATTCTGAAGCATCCATTTTCATAGAAAATGTATGTGTCATAAGTAGTTCAGATATCGTAATGTGTTGCTTACGTAGCGTACGTCGTTCCTGTGTGTTCTTACCTTTAATCTTCTTATTTTTTGTGTTATTTAAATGTTTTATTTTTTAATGTTGCAGGAAAGTGATAAGCTACGTGATGAAGACTTGTACAAGTTTCTCCTGGAGTTAAAGCGGCCATCTTCCATTATGAAAAAGCTAAAAAACATAACTGGAGGTCTGAAGTTGGAAATTTCTCCTTGTCCCGAAGAAATCAAAAATGGTCTCACTCCGGAATTAGCAAAACTACACCCTTACACAGGTAATGTTTTAACCACATCTGCTTACTTCATCCACAATAAAAGTCTTTCTTGATTTCTTACTAATATAAGATACTAGCTGACCCGGAAACGTTGTTCTGCCATATAAATTATTTCTATTAAATATTTTGGTTGTTAAATAAAAAAATAACAAATGTATTGTAAGTGTGTGGGGATGGGATCTATGACAGAAAGGGGAATGGAGCACTGTAGACGATGACCACCGATAAAAACAAAAAACACCAACTGTTCATTTTCTCAATTCAATGTATTTCATTAAAGTAATGGACATATTCATTGTTTGATCTCTTAAAAGTTAAATGTAAATTGAAAAAAGTAATATATTTTTATCCTAAAGTAGGAAAATGAAGTAAAGAAAGTCATTATTAATTTCGAAGAGCAATCGAGTACACAATATTTTTTGTCAGTCGTCTTTAGCCAATACAAATAAGTTTGATGGGTTGCCTACGCGAGAATGTGCCACATACAATTATTGTCTATGTGAAAAACATGGTGTGCCCAAATCTAAGCCGCAAACATGAATGACTTGCGCATGTGTGGATGAAATTTCGATTAGGCGGACGTAGTGCCATCTGTCATTCAACAACATAAATAATTTTCCTTCTGTTTGAAATACGAACGACGATAGTTAAATTTGTTCATACAAAAATACTAAAATCACAATTAAAAAATGGCAGGGTGGGGGGGGAGGATGAAAATTTGAGATTACAGGTATTTTTTGATGCCAAATAAGAAAAAAAAATAAAAACAAACAAAATAGATTTTTTTTTCTGGGTAGGGACCCCTAATCACCTAGCGGTATGAAATGTACTTTTCGACCTATTCTCATACTTACCAAATATACATAAAAAAAATAATAAAAATCGGTCGCACCGTTTCGGAGGAGTGCGACCACAAACACCGTGACATGAGATTTTTATATATATATAGATTTTATTCTATTTCAGATGCCAGTAAGCCCTGTAAAGAAGTCCTCCCATTTCCCCTGCTTCCTCTGATGGTTCCCCACTACCAGTATAGGAATCTGCTCTACATTTATCCCAAAGACCTGAACTTCACAGCATTTGCCTCTCGTACCGGCTCGGCCAGAAACATTGCTGTAAGTTACATCAATCTTTATTAACATTTTTTTATGTTTGATAACATGATTGCAGTAGCAGATCGTGCAATGAGGCAGGGGAGGCTGTGCCTCTCCTATAAAAATAGTGGAAAAAAGGGGAATAAGATTACGTTTCCGTACTTCTCAAATTTAGTATAACTTTAATTTAAATGTTACAATTTATAAATTATAAAGCCTTAGTTTCTTCAATTTAAACATTACCCATTAATATTTTCATATTTCACTAAGTCTGGTTTTCTTTATATTACGTAACTCCACTCCAGTCTACCGGTCTCAGGTGGATTTCCGCTCGCCTCGCCGAGCTATTGCACAACAACATAATGCAGTATAATAATATGCTAGTGAGGCAGAATTAAGGTCCGCCTTCGAGTGCCGCTCATTTCATGTAGGCGAAGGGGAATGGAGAAGTCACATGGAAATTAAATGAATGGTAGCCAACATGAGCACGCCTCAAAATGAACATTTCTGAAATAGGATCGATCATTTACGATTAGCTTTAGCATTCTAGTGACCAAATTTTGTTAGGTTTTGTGTTATTTGTTATGGTGTGCGGCCTACTAGTATGAATACTTGGTTTAATTTAGTAGAGTGAATTTTCAGTTGTATGTCTAGTAATTAACTTGATTGTTTGCATATTATTATTTTTATTACAGTTTGACATTACATGCATTGTTGTTTTTTAGGTATACTTAATATTTATCTCAAAAAAATATTTGAACCTCCCCACATTTCAAGCCCGCAAACCGCCACCACTGCATGGTTTTGATCATTAAATATTTGTGTCATATCCATTTTTTATTACTTTGAAGGTTCGAGTCCAATTGATGTCCGGAGAGGACCAATCGCAAGCCCTGAATGCAATATTCGGCCGAAGTTCTGCCTTGGAATTTACAACTGAAGCATATTCAACAGTCACCTACCACAACAAGTATTAAATTATTTAATTCTTCTTCCAATTAACAATAATAACACAATCTCCGTATCTATAAAACGATTGAGTAACTTTAATTCTCAACTATTTTTGCTAACTGTATTTAATTCTTTGACAGATGTCCATCTTTCTACGATGAAATAAAAATAAAGCTGCCAGCAAATCTGGGAGATCACCACCATCTTCTGTTCACATTCTACCACATATCTTGCCAAAGGAAACCAGTTGCGGCACCAGAACTTGAAAAGACTATTGAAACCGCCGTTGGTTACTCGGTAAACACAATACATTCATCGATACGATAATAACTGCATAATATGAAATATTGTTCACATTGTAACGAATCATCTTATTTCTGAGCATATAATTGATTAGTTCTACGATCTCGAGTACTTTCTCATTCCTCCATTGCTTTGTCTCTTATTAATAAGGGCGAGTGATGAAATTGGTTAGATTTTTCGCCCCGCCGCTCACATGCTTACAGATAACACAGCTTTGATGACTGTTAAAAGGTCATATGTTAACTCTAGAGAGTAAGTTGCTCCCCAGTTCTTACCGCACATCTTCAGGTAAAACTCTGGCAGGACTGAAATTATTTCAGCTAACCTAGAGTGATTATACTCTTTGATTGATTAAGGGAACAATTAAGTTTCCTTTGAGAGTGAACCCATAAAGTTATTGTCATTATTGAATGTGTCATACTTGCAAATTGATGTACCCATAATAAGAACTGATTGTGTTCACCGTTAAAATTATGCATTTTAATTAATTATCCTGTTACAAAATCTAATATTATTTTTCAGTGGCTGCCAATGTGTAGGTCGGGAAGACTTACAACGGGAGAATATAACCTGCCCGTGATGCTTGAATCTCCTCCGCCAAACTACTCTTACATCTTTCCAGAAGTTCTTCTTCCGGGAACTAAATGGATTGATAATCACCGGCCAATTTTCACCATCTCTCTCGAGCCTATCTCCTCTGTTAATCCAATGGTAAGAAAAACCATTTTTTGCTAGATTGAAATACATGTAATATTTATTTGTTTCGAGAGATGTGCAATTTTGATGTCGCAATTATGGTATTAAGTATTAATTTTATTGAATAATAAATGGTTTTGTTTGTTCAAAGGACTCGCATATGGAAAGATTTATAAGTGCCTGCGAAGCTGTTCAAGAAGGTGTTATACCTCCGCGCATCGGGCTCTCTAACATGGAAGCTGAACTACGAAATAGGTACCAAATATGATATGCAGAATAGTTTCACCATTATAAGATCCTCAAATATAGGTTGGTTCATATTATCTTTGCTCGAAAATATATTAATTTATTTAAGGATACCAATTTCGGGTAAAGCTTCTGGTTGTGGTCAGAAAATTTTTCAGTATCACAAAGTCTTACAAATTATTAAATAATATTTTCTCATCAGGTTGGTACGAACAGAAATTTTATTTTAATCTGGTATAAATTTTTGAAATGTTCCATCACATCAGTATTAACTTATTTGGTTTGTCATTGTGAATGAATACCACATCCAAGTTTTGCCATCATAATAATTAACGAAAAAATATAACTTTGCAAACTTCCTATAGTTTTGATCAAAATGTTGCTGTTTAGACAAGATTTGAACACATACACCGCAGCCCTCAAACTTGTGTCTCGAACGGATACACACACTTATGCGACGGTTTAAGACACGGCCTCTGTTAAAGGATTTGCGAAGGATCTGATGAAACTACTACTCTACGTGTTTATTTATTTTGATTCTTCAACCTTCCTTCCTGATTGGTATAAATGGGCTTTTACCTTCAGGTTTTACTGTAATATTGGGATGGTGGAATACATAGTAGTCAATAGACTGTAATTATTAACACAATCAGCCTTACTCATCATGAAACTGTACCACGGCTCTGTAGCGTCGCGGTAGCTACACAGTGGAGCCTACACTGCTCAGGGTAAAAATCTTTACTCATCATCATGATGTTTCTCGACAGCTGTTATGATTTTTTTACGGTGCTCCAAAGCTGAAAAACGCGGTCAATTTAACATTTCGCGGCATGTTGCCAACTTCACGTTTATTCATACGTCAACATCAGTCAACACAACATATTATTCGAGGAGCTTCAGCGAGATTGATCTGTGTTTGTTTACCGTTTCTAAATACAATAATAACTGAGAATGGACAATATAAACAATAATTCGGACGTGGAAAGGAAAAGGCGGAGGCGTAACAAGAATTGGGGTGACGTTCGCCATTTCGTCAGTTACAACGCCGTAGGTACTGAGTTAACCCTGGTGATCGGGTGGTTTAAATTCTGACAGCTACTACATCTCCCGTACAGTGACGCGGGAAGAACACGCGCATGCGCGTGATTAACCCACCATGTTGAGTAGCAATTTCACCTAACCCGGTCTTGCTCCGAGGTTGTATCTTATTTTGTGATGATGAGTAAGACTGAATATGTATTATCTTGGGTGACAGATGATAATTAAAGAGAGACCGGACAACCATGCAAAAAATATTGTCAGTCCACATTCTTTACACTTCTCATTGTAGATTTTGGCAAGAGGCTGAATGAATCGGGAAGTGGAAGGTTGGAAAGTATTATAAGAATGTTAATATGTATTTATTGTTGTTATAATATTTCAGTATCATTGACCTACCGAATGCGGGCATTGAGCCCCTGGTAAAGAGCTTGCCGGTGGTGCTGGATAAATTAATGCTGCTGCTGGTGATGCCTCCATTTCTGAATGGACAACAGTTAAACATAGCGCAAGACGTATTCAGCTGCCTCTCGCAAATCTTCACCAATATAACGGTGGGTTAACCGACCTTAATTCTTTTAGAATATGTACCCGCAACACACATTATGAAGGGAAAGCGGAAAGAAAGATTATTGTCGTTTCAAGTTAGTTTTGACAAAATTTTCAATTGACTTTGTTCTTTTTTCACCAAACACTTGTGAGATTGATCTTTTTTTGTTAATTTGATATTTTCTTTCAACGCTAACAGTGGGGACTGAATCATAATATGTTAGCCTGGGTTGTGAAAATAACCCCAAACTCGCTGGGCATAATAACTTAAAAATTTACTGATGAATTTACTTTGCGTCGATACAAAATGGCAATCAGCAGATCTGAATCAAAGACACCAACCTTATAGAGTGGCGTCTGCTGCATAGGTGTATTAAATGTTTTCCATTCCATGTTAGTATCACATGCACAATTTAATAATATTTTGTGATAAACACCGATTACGTTATCAAGTTGATCCTGAGAGAGTAAAATCCACGGTGATTCAAAATTACAATCATTTGGCAGTGGCGTTTTTTCGTGCCACAATAACATTGGAATAATTCACATTCGTAATCAATAAGTCAGCGCTTCTCAGTTGGATTATAATCAATATACTTTGAATATTTGTATTCTTCATCAATGTTTACTTATGGAATTTTTAAATTTATTTTATTACATTCTTTACGTGGTAATTTCTTTACTTCAAAACATCTTGTATACATGTATATGAGATTTTATTTTTCTTACATTTGTATATTTATAATAGTTTACTGTTTGTACTTTATGCTGTCACTTCAATGTGTACTTTTTTTTTTGTCATATGAATGTTTTTTTTTCTTAATGTGTATATTCTGTATCCATTTCAAATTGTTGAATTCCTATGTAAAAGCCGTTAATCGGCGTTAATTCATAATAAATACAAAAAGAACACTTCAACGACATCTGTGGTTTGTGGTGGTCTGTTCGTAGTTCAAATGGGCACAATACATTTTAGTATCCCTGAAGGCACGTAGAGACCGGCAAACAACCACTTTTTGATATAAATATTTTAAATTTATTATCGAGATAAAAAAAAAATATTATGTTTGTAGGTTGTGTGTTTTTTTTTTTAAATCTGCCAGATGACATTCTTATCTCATTTTCATTCTTATCTCAATTGAATGTATTGTGTTTGTGTAGAATATGAGTGACGGCAGTGTGTGTGACGCACACGGACGCAGCCCTCTGCTGGGCTCCTACATCCAGTTCCAATGCCTCATCCCCCGCCCCGCCAAGCCGCCCTCCACCACCTACACCCACCCCCGCAGCCCCACGCAACAACCAGACCTCATGACCACTCTGCAGATGGCCAGGAATAAATCAGGTACCTACACTTTACAAAAATACTCACACCTTCAATTTCAAGAAATTGTTTAAATGTTTGACTTTTTCAATGCTCACCTTTCCAACGCAGTCTAACCTACCACATGGCACGTTTTGAATATATAAAATGTGTTTTATTGAAACTCCATCGATCACATATGCAATAGCCATGTAGATAAGGTTAACTCCTCAGGCCTCTAGCATATTCTGTCAGAAGTTTAGAATGTTTTCACTTTGCAATAAAATGGAAAATTTCTGGACCTTTCCAAAAACTAACAACTATTTTTGAAAGATGATGAAATATGCTTCAAAATTTTATTATTAAACAATAACATGTAATTTTTGAAATATAAAAATTTTGAATGCAAACATAAAAAAGTTTTAAAATTGGCCCACCTTACGTTTTTTCCAACTAAAATTATTGATAATGAAAAGTAATAAAAGTCCACATATATTTTATTAGACAAATGTTATTGTCACCTCACTTGTCTGTCGTTTTACATAAATATAATTAATAAAAAATTCTCAAAGTTTCTTTGGTATCATTTTAGGTGTACGTTTTAATTCTTCTGTTGTTAACTTTTAATATAAAGTGTGGTCTTTGTACAGTTTAGATTATATTTCTCACTAGATGTTAAACGATTTCTATGAGACCTATATAGCTGTTCCGAAAAGAGAACAAATTAGCCTGAGGGGTTAAAGTAAAAGTCTAAATATGGATGTTTCCTTTTTCAATACAGCAAATGATCCTGCTCTAAGTTTATAATCTATTAATGTTTGTATTTTTCTTCTAGGGGAAGTGTTTGAGTGGTGCACAAACCTTGCTACTGCAAGTGGAGGTGTATCGAACTCCATGACTGGATCAACTTGTAAAGTGTTGCATGAGGAACTGTCTCTTCAATGGGTGGTGGCCAGTGGATCCACCAGAGACCTAGCGATGCAAAACTCTTGGTAATATTAACTGTGTAATATATTTAACCCGTCTGCTTGGTTCAATATATTCGCACCTCATAATACGGTAGCCTCGGTTTTGCTCGCAAATTCTGAAACTGTCACTTTGGATCGAGATTGTAAAATATCTATGCAAGATAGCTTACATTTTTCAAAGACAAAAAGAAACATTATTTTGTTCTCTTTCTGGTTAAAAGAAAAATACATATGGTTGTATGAGAGGAAGAGAGATATATTGCTTTTAAATTGTAAGGTCGCTCGGGACGTTTTTGGTCTTATGAAAGTATAATGCGATTACGTGTTTTGGGATGTTTTTATTCCTAAACAAGCAGACGGGTTAAACATATACTTATACCTACAGTTTTTTATGTATTTTTTATTATTAATCTTTATTAATTCTATTACAATTGGTGGTGTGCAATGCCTATCTCCTGAGTTGAGAGCAGGTGCAGTTTATAACAAAAATACAAACAACATAATTAAAATTAAAATAAAAAAACAATCAGCTTTGTACCATTGGAAATGGATACTTATAAATTGTTTTTGATAAAATCTTTGATGTTACATCTGTCTTAGCTGATGATCCAAGACTTGGTGTGTTTTCTATCTAATGACCAGTGGAAGAAGTGTTTTAAGAGTGATCCTATCTTTTTTAATATATTTAATTATGTAGCATGTTTGAAATTAAGTGACAGCAATAATTGTATAAAATATTTGTTTCAGGACCCTTTTTGAGCTCATGATCAAGTCCATGGTTGAACAACTATGGTGGAATGGTACCTTGGAAGCCCCGAGGAAGAGCAGGTTCTCTGACCAGTACACCGATGATATAACAACCCTGGTCAGCAACATTACATCGGAGATTATCTCCCGATACGGAAAGGACAGCAAGTTGACCCAGTCTCTGAACAACAGCTTGGCTTTCTTCCTATTCGACTTGCTGAGCATCGTCGATAGAGGATTTGTGTTTGGACTGATAAGGACTTATTATAAACAGATGTCAGCAAAAATTGCTTCACTCCCTGATGCAGTTCCACTGATTCATTACAAGGTAATACTAACTAACTAACCATCACGCCGTTTCTCCGCAGGTGTAAAACCTTTTTTTTCTTCGAATTTTCTATTGGGGCATCCTTTTGTATGTTTCCAATGGTCAAAAAAATGACACAGTTTTTTTTCAGATTTTTTAATAAGGTTTTGGGGCTGCTGTCAAAATGTAGGGGTTTGATCAAAAATATAAGAAGTTGGTATTTAAACTGAGTATTTATTTTAAGAAAACTTTTACAAAATGTAGTTTCACAAGATTAAAATCAATGAAATTATTTTATGTTACGCATACGCTTGTAGGCACAATTTTATGTCACCATTGTAAATTCAGCTTTAGAACAAAAGTATGTTATTAATCAAAGACTCTTATTAAGATACTACATAACACATATAAAAACGGTTCTTATTGTCTACAATACTGCGGGGGTTGGGAGATGGGTGTGTTGAAGTATGCTATCATTGCCCTAAATGTAGCATATTTTTGAAATTTTGATCAATGGTAGCGACCCCTAAAATTTATTTACTTGAAAAAAAATATACACAGTCTGTCAAATCAGAGTAGAAAACATAGGAGGGTGCCACTGTTGATCAAATGGCAATACTAAAAATACCAACACGTGGTGGCAATCTAAAGCTGTGTAACCTACATTTTTTGTAAAAAATCAAAAACACATAAAAGTGGGAAAAATATTTTTTTATTGCAATTTCGATACCTACTCTCAAAATTAGAATTGCATAAAGGTATATTATACCTTTGCAATTTTTATTTACAATGAGGAATAACAATATTATAGTAAAATAAAAAGCACACTTAGAAATTGCTCACATTTATTTAATACTAGCTTAAGTACCCAGCGTTGCCCGAGTTTTAGATCATGTTTCTAATTTTAGATCTGAATATATTTAACTCATTCAGACCTAAAAGTAGTGTAATCACCATTTTAGTGATTCTTCCTTTTTACCTCATGTTAAATTCAAATTTATGTTATATTAACCCCTCAGAAAATCGCCAATATGCACTTTTAATGTCTTTAACGAAATGACATTTTACGAAAACTTTGTATTATTACCGCTTCACAAATAAAGCTCTATAAATGAAACATTTCTGAACGTAGCCAAATAGTAAAAACTGTTTTAGACAGGTTACAAAATAAGCTTTCGAATTATTATATTACAAATAAATATTAATATTTGTAAATATTAAAATTTAGAATGCAAACATTAAAAAAATGTGAAAATGACTCACCTGATGTTTTTATGTGAAAACGGTACTAAAATCACAGATTATGTAAACAACAATACTTATTCTATTGTATAAATGTGTAATAAACACTTTTTTATCATTTCATATAAAAATATTTAATAAAAATTAACAACGTCGGGCGCCCGTAGGAAATTTGGCGGGATAAATTATGTGTCAGACTGCGCGTCTGACAGAATGTTGTTTTTATGTATTTCTATAGACAACTTGAATAGAGATGTGCAGCGTGATTCACTATCGACATTTCACTTTTTATTTTACGGATGTAACAAACAATAACGGAGTTATAACGGTTTCTATGGAAACACACGCGCTGACGTGTAAACACGCTTATTGTACTTGACTGCTGTCGTATTTTTAACGCATATATCTGCTTACGTTGCGGAGGGGTTAAATGAAAGCAATTCACTTTATAAAACACAATTTAATAAAATTTACTAGGTACAGTTTGGCAAGAAAGTGTAGAAAATAAATGATGACGCTGCGATCGTTTTCTAGTTTTAAATGGCAACACCAAGATGGCTCATAAGACAAAGAATGTATGTTTAAAAAAAAACACTTCTGGCAAAATGCATTTTTCATAGCGTATTTGTGTTTTCAAAATATTTGCACAAAAAACTGTAATTTAATAGAAGCAAAATAAAACAAAACAAGTTTTAAGTGGGCGTTTATTTCGATATAAAAACGTAGGTACTTAAAAATTTAAGTCTATTAATTCAACACCCGACATGTTATTATTGTCTTTGTCCTCGTGTGATTCTTCTTCTTCCGTATCTTCATCTTCATCTAAACGCAGTTCATCGATATCATCATATACAGTACTGCCTCGTGCATAATATTCTGCCTCAATTTTCATTGCAACAATTTTTCCAATCATCAGCACTTATACTATTACATATTATTATTATTACCTATGCCCATTTTCCGTTTTCCCGGTGTTTCAAATTTTCCATCTGCCTTTTCCCCTTCCTTGACGATTCGTCTTACCGTTGTTTCAGATTTACCTGTGTGTGAAAAACATCATTAAAATTATTATTATAGAAGGTAGTTTTAAAAACACACACTAGATAATATTCACTTAGAAAGAAAAAAAGAGAAAACTAGAAAAAAGTAACTTTTCTACGAGTTTAAAGAAGTTGCATATTATTATTTTTTTTATTGAGTTATTCCCTTTTTCCTGTGGCAGCATATTAACTGTCAAATCGAAATGTCAAATTCGAATTTTTTAACATAACCTCAAATCAGATTGTAATGGTTATTATCGCTCGAAAATTGGCATAAATCTTGTAATACTAATGAAATTTATTAAACAAACTATACTACGTACCAGTCATTTCCGCAGTTCGTTTGTAAACATCTTCTAAATCAGATAGAATCTTCTTCGCGTGACACTCAGCTAGGCAGCGTTGAAAAACGCAGAATATAACCCCTCTTGTATCACTATGTAATAATTTATTAATTTTAATTAAATTCAGGCAAACAATGAATAAAAATATTATCAAATCAGCGATATTCTACTCAGATTTAAGACAATAAATCAACCGTAACACGCGATAACACGACAGCTATAGGAAACGTCATATAATTCGGTGTTGCTATAGTAATGAACATGTTTAGTTCCAATTGATTTAATTTCTACACTTTCTTGCCAAACTATACCTTAACAACAGTGCTTCTTCGAATTAATTTTTTTTCTAAAAACAAAAGTGTTTTTTTAAATGTTACTTACAGTGTCATTGCGATTTGAAATAATATTTGACAGTTAATTTGGTGTTACCAGCGTACAAATTTAGTAGTTCCATTTTTATTATTTTCTACTCTTAATTAACAGACTCTATGTGTATATTTTTTTATATAGCATTGACAAGGTAGCCCCAATAAAAAATAAAAAATTGTGCAGTTCACATGCGGTAGAAATGAAACCTTCATAAAACTAAAGTAACCGCACAAAGAGGAGACCGATTAATCTATCTCATTCTCTTGCAGGCTAAATCCTATAGATGTATGTGTTTGTCTCATTTTAATGTCACTTTTTCATTTCGTTTCATCGAGTTTCAAGTTTCACTTTAAAAAAATGAACTTTTACTTTTTGAAGCCTAATGTAGACAGTAATTTTCCTCTTATTTTGATCGGGTGTGCTAAATTCAATCAAGAAATATCAAAATTTTGCTTTAAAGGGTGGGAAAATCGGGTGACATCTCAATAGTATTATGTATTATTATTGTATCTGTTTGTTTGTGTTTCCAGGTGGCATTCCTCCGCATAGTGTGCTCCCACGAGCACTACATATCCCTGAACCTGCCGTGCGGCACGCCCTACACCGGCCCCGTAAGTCCCTCCAGCCCCTCCCCGTCTACACACTCCTCCCACTCTACCCACTCCACCCACAGTCACTCCTCCAATGTCTCATACCAGGTAAGAACCCCACATTCATCTCCATCTCAACTGAATATACCTCTCAGCTCATTTCATTCTACTAAACAAATATGGTCGACCGATTAATACTACCGCACAAGTGTCACAATTGACCACAGTACAGCAGGCACGGTCTCTCCATACATTTCCTTCCTTTTTTTGGCGCGAAATAAATATAATAATAATTGTTATTTATTTATTCAGCATTAAAAAAAGCTTTGAGTTATTTTTTTTCTACCCTAAACAGCAATAAATACTGCAATTTAACGACACCGTCCCAACCTCAGCGGCCAAAAACAACAAAATCCGACGCGCGGACCAGATCGAAATACATAATAACAACACCATTCTCAATGCTAGTGTGTCAAATGTCCCGTAAACCAGCAACAATGGATTCTCTGCTCCATTCCACATCCACGGTGTTAGAAAAAGTTTGATATTTGCGCATGCGCATTTAGTTCTGCCAGCCAAGTTTTGCCTGAAGCAGTATAGCATCCAATGTGCAGAAAACGACTTTAATGCGCATAGGCATAGTGCACAGAATAGTATAACAAAGCGCGTGGATTAATTCGGTACGTTTTAGAGAATTTGTTCGCATGACCATTTTGACAATTTGACTTGAATAACGGATGCCGATTGATACGTTGAATATCTATATAGGTAATTAATTTAATTTTAGAACTGTATTAATTGATGTGAAGCATAAAGGATTTATAGAGCTAATTTGACATACTATTTTTGTCAGTAATCGCATCTTGTTCGAGGGCTAGTTTGTAGGTATTTATATTTGATATTAGGTAGGTATATATAGTTCAGCATCCCTTGTACAAAAAGTCACCGACTGCTACTGCAGTACACGTACGTTGGGGAGTGAGGATCACACTGCAATTTGTCCCAGACCAATGTGACGTGTGGTCGGAAACGTATGTGTAGAGGCCGCTAATGTTAATTTCAATTATTCAACAACGGGCCACACATTATTTCATTAATTAACACATTTGCTCATTTAACTAAATTAATATGAAAATTTACCTTCCCTACCTCCAAAATTTGAAATGATTGCCTAGAACACCCTTAAAGGGTGGAAGCCAGAAACTAGCAAATAATCTGTGCATGTGTTTGTTTTTATTGGAAATCTATGGCTGTTGTAAAAAGTGCCATTATTTTTATTATAAAAAGGAAAATCAAAGTAAAAAAAGAAAAAAATTGTGGTGAAGTAGAATCGCGCTACTTTTTCGGTCTGGAATTTCTAGATTAACGCAACTATCTTTAAGTCACATTATTATTTCCATTGTGAGCTATTGAGTTTTTAAATATCCTTTTAACTGTCAAAAATAAGACAAGGCGTCATATTTTAATGAGGAAAATATATTTTGAGCAAAGAGTTATAAAAATAAAAATATACCTTGGGAATGTTACAAAAAGATTTTAATTTTGACATTTGTGTGCTGTTATTAAGAGCGCTGCCGGTCGCTGCGAACATTTATGAATAGGTATTTTAAAGAATCTCTTTTATTTCACTCTCTGACAGTAGTCAGAATCGCGCTATAGATGTGTGAGTGAATGCAGGCCTTGTGTGTGTGGGCTACGCGCTTCACCCGTAAGCCGAATTATTATTTCTGCCGACCACGCATGTTCCAATCTGCAAACGTGTAGAGACAAGACTAAACATTAAATTTCTCTCCCCGCTCACAGGAGCGTCCCATTGTAAGCGTCCTATGAATATGCTATTATAGCTAATTATCGTTGTTGCGCGCACAAAATATCATGTGGGTATTTTAGAATATTAGGATATATAATAAAAAAAAACTAAAAAAAAAAAATAGGGACCCATATTTTTTATTTATTTTTATTAATTGTAGAGTTATTTTTGATACCATGTTTGGGTGAAAACAAGTGGGCTTAATGTACATTTTTTTAATAAAACCGACAATTTTTTCTTAAATTTTGCATTCAGGATTTTTGTGCGCACTTTTTATGCACATATGATATTTTGTGTAGCAAACGTAGGAAAGGCAACTTGGCCTTTCTCATATGACCCATATCCCTCAGGTCTCGGGCATATTTTTTCATAAGGTCGAAATATTTCCGCTTTGCAATAAAATCCAAATAAATGGAATATTTCTGATAGTATCCGAAAACTAAAAACTGTTTTTGAAAGGCGATGAAATACGCTTTTAAATTTTGAAATCCGAAATAAACCTTTGCTTTTCAAATATAAAAATTTTGAACGCACACATAAATTTTTTTAAAACATCTTAAGTTTTTTCTAACTAAAATTACTGATAACGAAAAAAATAAAAACACGTACATATTTATTACACAAATGTATTGTTAACATTTCCGTCACCTAACTTTTTTATTGTTTCATGTAAAAATAATTAATAGATACAAAATTCCATAAGTTTCATAAACTTTGGTTTTATAAAGGTGTACAATTACATTATTTTGTGGTTAACTTTTGAATTTGAATATAAAGTTTGATATTTTCTCTTTCTCTTTCGAACACCGTTTAAAACTTATTTCTCAACATAATAGTAAGGGAGACACAAGATGGGGGGGGGGGGTTAAATTTGGATTTGTGACCAAAACACCCAAATAAACTGAAAATGTTTTTTTTTATTAAAAGGTAGAGAAAATATCTTGTGCGGATAAATATGTTTTATTTTATTTATTTTTGTTTCAAATTACGAAATATTGGTCTTAAAAAAATTAATTTCGTATGATTTTGGATGCAACTTAATTTTTTGAGAGTTAAATATAAATATAAAAAAAATATTTTTGCTTTACCTACTGAGTTAATATTGAAGAAAAAAAAATATTTTTTTTAATATTTAATATAGATATATAATTGTACAGTGGAGTTATATAAATTACATTTGGTGTACATACATAGGATACGGTTACATACTAAAATATTGTGCACTTGGGAGAAATTTGAAAAATCTAAATAAAATAGCGATGAATATAGATTAATAATAAATAGAAAGAATGAGAAAAACAGGTAATTATTTAGTTAATTATTCCTGATGAAGTGTAGCTTCAGTTTGAGTTTCAGTTTATTGTCTTTGGTTTTTTTTAATTTCAATGGGAAGGTTGTTGAAAAACTTTATTCCTAAATAGATGTAATTGTTTTGCATTAGTTTGGTATTAATTTTTGGTATTTTGATGTTATCTTCATATCTTTTTGATTGGTGAGTTTCAAATTTTTTGATAATATTATCTTTGTAAATTTGGGTAATTGCATTTTTCTTGAAGATATTCTCTACTCGAGGCACTGTAAAATCTGCGAAAAGCGTTTCTGTTGGATAAGTGGAGGGTTTCTTTAGGATTACTTTAATGATTAGTTTCTGGATTACTTTGATCGGGGTTAGAATATTGTTGTATGACCCCCCCCCCCCCATCCAATAATTCCATATTGAATTAATGACTGGATTAGTGCATAGTATACTCTTTTTAGATTGTTGAGATTATTGTATTTTTTTTTTTTACATGAGCTCCACACAGGAGGCCCTGAGGAAAATAATTTCCCTGAGGGCCTATGTCATCTTTGGGGATGCTGTGTGTATATTATTAAAAAACATTTCTTTGGTTAATTTGAATTTATGTGCGACAAATTTGAGTTAAAAAAATAATACGAATTCTTGCATACAAAAAGACTTTTTTTCTCATTTTAATTTTATATTTTTTTTATATTTCTGTAGTATATAGGGATTTAATTTTATATTTTTTTATATTTCTGTAGTATATGTAGTATATTTTTTAAAATAATTACCATTAATTACAAGTAATGATCAGAGTTGCCTCTAATATGATTAAAAAGATGAGTTTGAAAAATGGGATATATTTATGTCAGATTATTTAGGAAACCGTGGTGAATCAAATGGTGTAAACAAAAAAAAATTTGGTCGAAAACCTCACATGGAATATTTTGTGAATGCAACGACGATATGTTCTCAAGAGTTTTGAGAATAAATATATAAATATTTTTTTACGTTATTAATTTATCAAAAAAATAACATTCTTGCATCTATTTTATTATATACTTGATGTGGAAAATAACATAGTTACTATATTAAGCCAAATAATGTACATGCGGATATACAATTGGATATATGCATAATGATAATTATACTGTAGCTATCTGCGCTGTGAGAAGTATTTACTTAAGAATTCAAATTCAAGCAATTCAAATTCCAATTCTTTTGAACAGCAAGCTGAAACAAATTGTACTGTTTATTTTTTTTTGACTGTCACACTCCATAGGTTGATAACATTGTGAAAATTTTAATGGCACATAAAAAAACTATCAACCGATGATTCTAGAGTTTTCTTTTAACTGTGTTTACGTAGCACGTTCAATTGCTACATTGGTGACACCGACGTTCACATTAGTGACCACGAAGTTTACATTTGTGAATCCGACAGTGAACACGACGCGTGCAAGTACATCTACCGCGAGCACGTCGCGCACGAAATAAACTCTTCGGTGATAAATTTCGCGCACCAATCATCATCATGTCTCTTGTGAGCGGAACATCTGAGGACAGCCAGCAACCAATAACCAGCAACAAGCAACCAACGACAAGTAACCAGCAACCCAACATCAGGAATCCACCGCCTGAGGTCAACCGAGTGGCAGTACGCATTCCGCCTTTTTGCCCTAATGACCCAGAATTATGGTTCGCTATGGTGGAGCGCAGCTTCGAGGCAGCAGGAGTGACCGTGGATGCCACAAAATTTGGTTTCATTCTCGGAGCCTTGGATCCCGCCCACGCCCAAGAAGTCCGGGACATCATTGTGAAGCCCCCTGAGGTCGGTGCATATGCACTATTAAAATACGAATTAACCAGACGCCTCAGCTCCACGCAGGAGCAGAAGACAAGGAGACTTCTGGAACATGAAGAGATCGGAGACCGTAAACCCTCCCAATTCTTGAGACACCTGCGCACCCTCGCCGGCAGCGCTGTGCCCGATGAGGTTTTGAGAACCCTATGGATGGGTCGTCTTCCTAGAAGTATGCAGGTGGTTCTGGCTACGCAGCAAGACACTCCGCTTGACAAGGTGGCCAGCTTGGCCGACGCCATAGCAGACTATGCTGGTAGACCGGCAGTTAACTCAGTGGCTGTTCCATCGTCCGAAGATTCATTGGTTACACAGATGGCGCGGTTGATGCAGCCTCTCCAACAAGAGCTCGCTACCTTGAGGCGCGAAGTTTCGACACTACGCTCTGGCCAGCATAGGAGGAGCGCCACCCCGCATCGTTGGAGCAATCGTTCCCGCAGTCGGTCCAGAGGTCGTCAGCCCGAGGGAACATGCTGGTACCACTGGAAGTATGGGACGAAGGCAAGCAAGTGCACCAAACCCTGCAACTTCCAGCAGGAAAACGCGCGGGGCCCAAACTGATGGCGACCAGCACCAGCCCCAACCAAGTCAGTCGCCTTTTTGTTACCGACAGGGTAACCCGTACCCAATTTCTTATAGACACCGGCGCAGATCTCTGCGTTTTCCCACGACGCCTTGTCCAGAGACGCCCCACTAAAGCGACATACGAACTGGCAGCAGCAAATGGCAGCACAATCGCTACTTATGGCAGCCTAACGCTCAACCTGGATCTGGGATTGCGACGCGAGTTTACTTGGAGCTTCGTCATTGCAGACGTCTCCAGGCCAATCATCGGGGCAGACTTTCTCGCCAAGTACGAGCTACTGGTGGATGTCCGAAATAAACGGCTGCTGGACCAGGTGACGAATTTGACCATCACGGGAAAACGAAGCGACAACAAGATCGCTTCCATTAAGACGGTCACAGGAACGTCCCCGTATCATAAGCTTCTTCAACAGTTTCCTGACATCACTCGCCCTGACGGCGCCAGGAAGGAAGTTCGTCACGCAACACTGCACCATATTAACACCACGCCAGGACCTCCAACAGTCGAACGCCCACGACGCCTTGCTCCTGACAAGTTAAAACGCGCCAAGAAGGAGTTCGAGGCCATGGTCCGTCTCGGAATCGCTCGACCTTCCGAGAGCTCTTGGGCATCTCCCTTGCACATGGTACCCAAGAAGGACGACCAGTGGAGACCATGTGGCGATTATAGAAGATTGAACGCCAGAACTATTCCGGACAGATACCCCGTACGCCACATCCAAGATTTTGCACAGGCACTGAGCGGCACCAAGATCTTCTCAACGATTGATCTGGTGCGGGCATATAATCAAATCCCTGTGGCTCCCGAGGACATTCCGAAAACAGCAATCACTACGCCATTCGGACTCTTCGAATTTCCGGTGATGTCTTTCGGCCTCCGCAACGCAGCCCAGACCTTCCAACGCTTCATGGACGAGGTTACCAGAGGCTTAGATTTCTGTTACGCCTACATAGACGACATCCTTATTGCCTCAACGTCAGAGGAAGAGCACCTAGCCCACCTCAAGATATTATTCCAGCGCCTGCAGGAATATGGTGTTGTCATCAACACCGCCAAATGCCATTTCGGCCTGACTAAGGTCAAATTCCTAGGATACTCGGTGTCCGACGCTGGCACTTCACCCCTCCCAGATAAAGTGGAGGCCATCAACAACTACAGCCAACCAGCTTCCATCAAGGATCTCCGCCGTTTCCTGGGAGCAATAAATTTTTACAGAAGATTCATTCCCAACGCCGCGAGGACACAAGCTCCACTCAATGACCTCCTATAAGGGAACCAAAAAGGCAAACAACTCGTGTCTTGGACTGCCGAAACAGTAGAAGCTTTCAGCAAGTGCAAGGAAGCTCTGGCCCAGGCAACCCTGCTCGTTCACCCGAAGTGCGACGCCCCACTCTCTATCGTCAGCGACGCGTCTGATACTACAGCCGGTGCCGCACTCCACCAATTCGTCGCAGGTCACTGGGAGCCTCTAGCATTCTTTTCGAAGAAGTTTTCGGCAGCTGAAAAGAAATATGGCGCATACGACAGAGAACTACTAGCCATGTATCTCGCTGTGAAATACTTTCGCCACATGGTGGAAGGCAGGTCGTTCACCATATTTACAGACCATAAGCCTATCACGTTCGCCTTCCAACAAAAAGCAGACAAATGCTCACCAAGGCAATTCCGCCATCTGGACTATATCAGCCAGTTCACAACTGACATCCGACACGTCTCCGGAAAAGACAACATCGTCGCGGATGCTCTCTCCAGGGTCGAGACGATAGATACTCCTCTGGACTACGCAGCGCTGGCAGCTGACCAGATGTGCGACCCTGAACTGGAACAACACTTGCAAGGAAGTTCTAGCCTACAACTTAAAAAGATTAATATTCCGGGTACTGACGCGCATCTCTACTGTGACGTCTCAACTACCATAGCCAGACCCTTCGTCACGAAGAAGTTCAGACCTGCGGCATTCAATGCGGTCCATCAGCTGGCTCACCCTGGAATTAAGGCCACAGTTAAGCTCATAACTCAACGTTATGTCTGGCCGGCCATTAAAGCTGAGACTATTAAGCTCGCACGCAATTGCCTTCAATGCCAACGAAGCAAGATTACACGGCACGTGTCAGCACCCCTGGGAGCCTTTCCCAGACCCTCCGCTAGATTCGAGCACGTCCACATCGACATAATCGTCATGCCTTCTTCAGAAGGATGCCGATACTGTCTCACGTGCGTAGACAGATTCACGAGATGGCCAGAGGCATTCCCGATCCCAGACCAAGAGGCTGAAACAGTGGCGCGTGCTTTCTACAAGGGCTGGATAACAAGATTCGGCACTCCACTCCGCATTACTACGGACCAAGGGAGACAATTTGAGTCGAGGCTGTTCAGGCAGTTGAATTTCCTGGCAGGCACGACGCAAATCCATACAACTGCATACCACCCCGCAGCAAATGGCATGGTGGAACGATTTCATCGTCAACTGAAAGCAGCGATCAAGTGCCATCAGAATAACCGTTGGACGGAAACACTTCCCACCGTACTCATGGGAATCAGAGCAGCTTGGAGAGATGACCTCACGACAACCTCAGCCGAGCTAGTATACGGCGAGCCGCTCCGCTTACCCGGCGAATTTCTATGTACAGCACGACCTAATGTTAACGACGACACCGGAAGCTTCCTCAAGGAACTACGGAAACATTTCAACGAGCTGAGACCAGTTGAAGGTACCCGCCATGGTTATGGACATCGTTTCGTCTTCAAAAATCTTCCCACAGCTTCTCACGTCTTTCTGAGGGACGACACAGTCAAGAGCCCGCTTCAACAACCCTACAGTGGCCCTCATAAAGTCGTTCGTCGGCACGAACGAACATATACCATACTGGTAAAAGGGAAGGAAATCACCGTGAGCATCGACCGCCTCAAACCAGCATACGTTGCTCAAGATCTTGAGAGTTTCACATCACACTCGCAAACCGCATCAGAGTCACCAGCCGCCACATCACAACCAACCCTTCCGTTGTTCGATGGCAGTAAGGATCGGACACACACAACCACTCGTTCTGGAAGGCGGGTTCGATTTCCCGATCACCTCGGTATCTGACTATTCCTCTTTCCACCGCAGCCATGTCTGCGTTGTCTGGGGAGGGAGTACTGTAGCTACCTGCGCTGTGAGAAGTATTTACTTAAGAATTCAAATTCAAGCAATTCAAATTCCAATTCTTTTGAACAGCAAGCTGAAACAAATTGTACTGTTTATTTTTTTTTGACTGTCACACTCCATAGGTTGATAACATTGTGAAAATTTTAATGGCACATAAAAAAACTATCAACCGATGATTCTAGAGTTTTCTTTTAACTGTGTTTACGTAGCACGTTCAATTGCTACAATACTAAAAAGGTTTTATTTCTGGGAGTGCAAAAGTCAAACAGCTTCATATGTGCTAGAGCTACAAAACTACACTACTTGGATGTTTCTGACCACAAATGTTTAAAAAAACTGGCGTAAAAGTACCAATGACGTGTAAGCTCATAGAAGGGTTCTCGAGAAACACAGAAATGCATTGATTGAAATTGCACAAACGAATTGGTTATGGCGACCCAGCTTGAAATGCTGCAAATGGGTCCAATCTTTGTGGCGTCATTTTTAATTAAATGACAACAAATAACTTTGTAAAAACAGCTTTATGTAATCAATATTATCAACATATTTCGAAAACAGAGTGTTCTTCGTCAGGATAAAAGACAAACAAGTATAGGCATATGAGAATTATAGACAAAATAATAAAGGGAGAGGTGATTAATTACTTAAAAATATCACAAAATGCAATTATATAAAATGAAATATAAAAATTATTTTTAAGTTAAATACCCTTATAGAGCAAAGTCATTGGAGAAGCTGTGTGGAGGTTATTTTTAATGAAAGGAAGGAGAGGAATTTCTGGGTAGGTAAAAGTATGAAATGATGGTGGAGAGAGTCCGGCTGTAGAGATCAAAAGATCTCCCTCTTCCAGTTTCTCCCAAACCGGCCCGCCACGCAGTAAGTGGACAAAATCATCCGCCACCAAAACCCATGCAGACCTCACCCGTGAACCCGGGAACCCATGCTCAGTCACCAAACATAGCGGACCACTTGGGGTGACCAAGTGGCGGGGGTGTTGGTTATCCAATAAATGGTTCCCGGGGCGATGGTACCTATAACGCCTCCCAAATTGAAAATTTATTATAGTACTTGACATAAACAATTTTAATTTTGCACAATTTTAGTATGAAAGCTCGGTCAGTATTGGTATACTGCGATGAGTCACTAAACAGAAAAAAACGAATAAAAAATATCGATTATTAGGGCAAGGACAACACTAGTCTACCGATAAAATTCGTTACATCACTACTTCGCTTTATATGTATTTGTCAAAACCCCCGTTCCCCGGCCCCCTCACGGGAACTGAGCGAAAGGGACACCTGCACGTCGGGCCGAAAATACCTAAATAAAATCTTCGAAATCGATGTTTTGTATTCCCCATTTTTCTTCTCCAAAACTGGACCGATTTTAATTTTTTTTTTCACTAACTGTATTAAAAGAAAATATTCTATGTCGGTACGTTTTGCTTTTTTTCATAATACATTGTTTAGTTTGTATACTGAACGTTTTTTGACGGCGTTTAAATTAGGCAATTTTATTCATTTTTGGAAGGTCCTAACTTCTATAAGAAGTAAATTATAAAAAAAGCAAAACGTACCGACACGCTAGTGGTTGATATCTATATTATGTAAAAAAAAATTTTGCTCTGGGGTCAAAATCCAGAGAGATAAACGGGGAATACGTTTGTATGGAAAAACGCCGCTAGTATTTCCTCTTAAACTGTGTCCATGCTTTTAAGTGTACAATGTAATTTTTGGTTCAAAGTGTTGGTAGTATTTATTCATCGGCCATATTCTCATTTCTCTCCTACTCTATACTAATAAATTCAATCATTTCTATTCCAAAACTTGGCTCCGACAAGTATGATTGAAGTCTGTTTGTTTTTCCTATTTCAGTTGAGTGGAGGCGACAGGGGATGTTTCTCCGAGTTGAGTCCAGAATTCCGGCACCAGCATTTTCTTGTTGGATTGCTCTTGTCTGAGCTTTCTACTGTTCTGGATATTCAGTAAGTGAACTCATCAATATCTAAATTTAATATTTTTTAGCACCCAGTGTCGCATGGGCTTTATTCTGCTTTGAGGGTTAGGAGAATGGGATGGGGATGGTTTTTTTGAAATCTCATATATCCAGTGATCTTTTTTTTATTTTGAAGTCAGTTAAATTTGTATTAAAAAATCTCTGACACTCTTCTTTATGTGTATTATAATATCTGGTTAATTTTTTTTTCATTAGCTCCACACAGGAGGGCTTGAAGAATATAATTCCCTTCAGGGCCTATGTCATCTTTGGGGATGCTGTGTGGAGGATCTTTTTAAGAAAGGAAGGAGAGGCAATTCTGGGAAGGAAAAGGGTATTAGGGGTGGGTAGGAATCTGTGGGTCAATGTGTGCAAGAGTGACAGATGTATGAATCCATCCCTCCCACTGTGGTGCAAAGGCGATGTTCCGAGAGAGTAGTCAAAGGGACTCCCTCAACCATTTTCTCCCGATCCGGCCTGCCATGCAGCTGGTGAGCAGACGCATCCGCACCCGGACAAACCTCACCCCTGCTAAGTCACCAAACGCGGCGAACCACTTGGGATGACCTATGGCAGAGGTATTGGTTATCCAATAAATGGTTCCCGGGGCGGCGGTACTCATACTCACCTCCCAAATTGAAAAATTTGTTTTGCTGGATCCTGTATCAGCAATAACGCGGCGAATGTTGGCTACCAAGTCACCGTCGTCTCTTTCATTGGACTTACAGATTGCGATTTATTCGAGCCAGCATATTTAAACACTACTGGCATAAAGTCATCCATCCAATAAAGCCATTACCACAATTTTTATGTTTTTTTCATCTTAAAATTCTATACCTCTAAAACAAACACCCGTGGCATAGATAGATTTAGTTTAGTCATAACCACCAATAATAAAGCACCTAACTTTTGTTTTTAAATACATATGTTGATCGTCCAGTTGATTATTCCAACATCTTTGAAAAATCAATATTTGAATTGAATATTTATTTATTTGTAAAAGTTATATGTTACAATTCTCACATTATTCATAAATATGTATCACCAAATCAATTATAACGCAGAAAAGCTTGAAGTGAATTAAAGAAAAACCAATGTTTTCTGGGCCACTAGTAGGATATTTCAAAATATCATAATAATATACCGGACCATTATGTCTCCCAGTTGCATTTTATAGCATATTTAGTATGTAAAACACAGATACTCGTAAATAATATTTGATTTGTGGTGAGCATTAGAATATTACTTTCCTCATTATCTCAAATCAAACAATCGATATGCATTTATTGATCTTATAATAAATATAATAAAGCAAAAAAATCTATTTGTTGAGTTGATGATGAGTTCTTTCATCTTGAAATTTACACCGTATATCTATTTAGTGTTAGTCAGTTGTTGAAACTGTAAATATATTTTTTAATTTGTTGTACAAACAAAACCTATTTTTTGTCTATTAGTTTTTTTTTTACCACCTGCTCAGTTTAGTTTGTATATCTGAGTCCTATAATTTCAATACCCGCTATATCCGATTTTTTGACAAACTGATCTGAGTATGACATCTTGTTCACATTTTTGCGACGAACAAGTCTTATCTAAAATTGAGTTTCAAAACCTCCTTTATTACGACCAAAAACCATGTTTATACTGAGAGTGAGAAACAACAGCCGCCAAATCATTCAAGAAGTTACTATCAAAACCCGCTATATCAACCAATCACGAGCAATATTTTGCCAAAATGGCGGGTGTAGAAACACGCCCCTCAGGTCAGTTAAGTTTCAAAAGCCTCTATATTCCATACAAATCACGAAGTGAGTATCAAAGTCCGCTATATCAATTTTATTTATCCAAATTACTTAAATATTTCTAGACATACATTGAAAAATGAACACTTTTCGATTGTATATTACTCCAATTCATTATATAAAAAAATAAAATTCAATTTTTTATTTACACTAGAATTTTTTTGACAGTTTTTTGCAATTTTCTCCGAATCCGTGAAAGTTGATATAGCGGATAGAGAAATTGAACGACTCATCTGTACTTCCTGTTTTTAAATTTAAAGTATTTTTATCAGATTATCCTTATTTATAGGTGCCCAAAATTACAAGGAAAAGCTGTGTGTGCAGTTCTCAACCTTTTGACGTCTCACGACTCCGACAGTCGCTTCTCCCAGCCGGAGGTGAAGGCTCGTGTGGCCGCCCTTTACATCCCGGTGCTTGCTATCGTGATGGACACCTACCCGCAGCTGTACCGAGGGTTCCTGCAAGAGAAAGGTAAATAAATCGCTAACATTAATTACCTACCTCAAACTAACTAACCATCACGCCGTTTCCTCATAGGGGTAGGCAGAGAGGACGGACCGCTAAACATCTCGGTCTTGGCACACTCTCCTTGCCTCGTTCACATTCATACATTGTCTCATACATGCTCTTCTATTGTTCTGACTCTTGACATAGTCCGACTCAAGTATCTAATTCACTTGGTCGTGCCATGTCTTCCTCGGGCTTCGCCGACTTCTTCTGCCATTCACATTTGCATCATCTATTCTTCTTACACTCCTTTCCTCATTCATCCTCTCTGCCTATCCTGCGGAGAAAAGGTGTAACGATTGGCTCAGATTTACCTTTAACTGCAAAGTTATTACTCTGCACGACTGAACTTTGAAGTAATTTACCCTGTTTTATTCCCTTTAATGCTTATATTTAACACTTGTTTTTATCCCTATATTCTACTTCTTTTTCATTTGCCACACTTTTTCTTTATGGCAGCACTAGGTGTAAGATTAGAGATATAATTGTATTTTTAATTTCAGATCGTAAACAACTGGGTGAAGATCACGTGAACATCCTGCCGTACTCGGGCCTGCCGTCGCCCTCCGACACATACGAGTACAAGAAGGTGGTGAAGGCCCACCTAAACAGCGAGACCACGAGGAACCTGCTCATGTGCTTCGTGTGGGTGCTGAAGAGTGTGGACAAGGCGGCCATCACGCGCTGGTGCGGGGAACTGCAGCCCGCCCGCATACACACCCTGCTGCAGGTGCTCAGTCTGTGCTTCGCCTGCTTCGAGTACAAGGTAACCCTACCTAACAAGACAACCTAACTTATGAATCTTAACGTATTAAGACCTAATCTAAAAATGTTATGTTCTGTACTTACTCTCTTAACTAGTTAGTACTTTTATTTGAACAGGGCAAAAAAGAGATTCAGAGATGTGCCCAGCAGAATGTACGAAAGACAACAGACATCAAATCAAGACTGGAGGATGCCATTCTCGGACAGGGGTCAGCTCGTAGTGAGATGCTCAGAAGGAAAGGTTAGTAGCGTTTTATCATTATGCTTATTATAATACTCATCAAAATCAGACTTTCTTGTAAACTAGGTTTGCTTTGTAGTGTTCATAAAACCGGCATTTTCACAAGAAAAACAGAAACAAACATTGTAACGCTGTTTCTAAGGTGCTTATTTTTAAAATTCACTTACATCACAGTTAAAAATTTGTATGGTTCCTCTGGAAAGGTCCTTAGTAAGGGTAGAAAATGGCCGATCGACTTCTGAAGGGGCTTTTCAGGCTACAGATGAAAGAACTCATGGGAGAGTGTAATAATAGAGGTGTTTCCCCGAGACAGCTAAAAATCTCCAAGGGGTATAGCCATTGACCAGCAAAATCTAGACAGGGCTTGTGGATGTTAAAAATGACATTTGTCTGCAATGACCAAATTTGTCTGACCAAATTATGCTTTCAAAGCGAGGCGACGGAATCAGACGGAGAGTTTGGTTATCAAATTACTCATAGGTGGATGAAATTATTCCACCAAATTTGTATGACACGCCCATATCTAGAGTTGGTATATTGATGGTTGAAGCCCAACGGTAATGAAATATTGTATTTGCATAAACATCTCTACCAGGTTGCCACAGCACCATGAGCGGTGAGAAGCGTGAGCGCTGGCGTAAGGAGTGGGTGCGTGGCGGTTCGGGGGCCCCGTCCCCCGCCACCGCCCCTCTCGCGGCGCACCCCACTCACCTACTGGCGGCACACTTGCTGCACCCCCCCCGCGCCACAAGGCTCCCCACACTTACCTCCCGTGCACCTCGAGGGAGCCCTGGCGGCGGACGTATCGCTCACGGTGTTGCACACATTGGAGACTATTGTGCAGGTAAACTAGTGAAATTGTTTTCAATATTTGAATTATTTGGACAGGATTATTTGTTTTATTATTCGGAGACAGTCTGCATTGCTCCCACTGTTTCTCCTCTGACAAAGTTCCATCGGGGTTTTCATTGGATGATTGGCGATGTTTCCGAGTTTATAACATAGCTTCACAGTTATCTAAACTGACAAAGTTCCATCGGGGTTTTCATTGGATGATTGGCGATGTTTCCGAGTTTATAACATAGTTTCACAGTTATCTAAACCTTTTTCCCATTATTAAGACAGTACATAGATACCACCGAAGTGGTAGATAGTTTGAGTATCAGCCTGGTGAAAAACCACCATTTAGATTCGAAATCTTGCTTGAAATGGCTTTAGTCATGTTTGATGATCCAATCAAATAGCCAGGTGCTTCCCTACCTTCCTCTTCCTCATCTCCTTTCCCTCCCCGCTACCTTCAGCCTCATAACTTACCCCAATTGGGGATGCCATAGTCTCATTAGCTCAAAATGGTTGGGAGCAGTTGAGTTCTTGTGCGGTGCTAACATTAAAAAAAAATTTTGGAATTTCTTCATCCTCTTTACATTTCTTACGGATTTTCACATTGCTCCTAACGTCTCGTAAAGGTGATGGTGTCTTCAACTGTTTTGTAAATTAACATATTTAAAAAAAGGTGAGGTTTTTTGCAATTTTTTTTTTTTAAATTGTTAAATTCTTTTTTTTTCTCGACAGGTGGCTTCAGGATGGGACTCCCATCACAGTCTGTTCGGATTGGTACTGAGAGTTCTGCTCCTTGGACTGGCCAAAAACCAAAGCACCAATCTGCTGCAGCACATGTTTGCCACTCAGAGGTCACTGGTCTTCAAGTTCCACTGGCTGGTGTTTGACTCTGAGACGGAGCAGTGTGGGGAGCTGTGCCTGGTGCTCCTCCGCCACTGTGGAGCCCTCTGCGGGGCTGTGAGGGCCCACGCTGCCGCCACTCTCTACCTGCTCATGAGGCAAAACTTTGAAATCGGAAATGTAAATAGAACATCCTTTAATATTATTTCGTTTGGTACCTTCCTACTTCAAAATATTAGGTCCTTACATATGAAATTGACATTTTGCCATACTGGCAACTTTGATCTCAAATATCTTCTCTTTGGTTAGGAATTCCAAATTCAAATTTATACAGCTTTACTCATGTATTTGTGTTTCGAAAATTATAATTCATTTGTTTTTTCCTGACGGCCGGAGACCAAAGTTGATAATGAAGAATTGAAGGCTATTGTGGAAGCGGATCTATCGCAAACCACGTCCGAGTTAGCTGCAGGCTGCGGTGTTAGTGATAAAACTGTTTGAATCCACTTGAAGCAAATTGGGAAGGTGAAAAAGCTTGAAAGGTGGGTACCTCACGAATTGAGTGAAGCAAATCAACAAACGCGCGTTAGAACGCTAGACCACACACTGCACAACAGACGGCTATCAAATTAGAGGAGCTTCAATTGGAATATCTAAGACATCCACCGTACTCTCCGGACCTTGCCCCAACAGATTATCATTTTTTTCGAAATTTGGATAACTTCTTGCAAGGGAAAAAATTCAACTCCGATGGAGCAGTCCAAACCGCCTTCAAAGATTTTATTGATTCCCGTCCGAATGGTTTTTTTAGTAAAGGGATCGATGAACTACCTATGAGATGGCAAAAGTGCATAGATAGCAACGGTACAAACTTTGATTAAATAAATATATTATATTAAAAAAAAAATCGACTTTATGTTCCTCCCATACAAAACGCCAATTTCATATGTAAGGACCTAATATTATTTACTGTGCACGTAACCCTGATGGGCATTTTACACTATGCTTTCTTATCCAGTTTCCATATGGATTCAAATGAAAAAAAAGGATGTCTTCCATTTTGGTACCATTTTCATCTATAGGGTTTTCCAATAAGAGGTGTTATTTTGAATAGCCCGCTATTTCGGTAGATGTCATTTTTTGTCATTTGACAAGTAGAAACTACGCCATTAATAAAAATGGAACGATACATGCTTCAACAACGCATTGAAATTATTAAAATTCACTATGAAAATGAGGCTGGAGCAACAGTTACGGTGAATGGATTGCGCTATCGAGAGATGATTAATGATTTTTTATGGCCGGAATTGGATAATATTGATCTGGACAACGTTTACTTTCAACAAGACGGCGCTACGTGCCACACAAGCAACGAAACCATTGATCTTTTACGGGAAAAGTTTCCGGACCGTGTTATCTCTCGAAGAGGTGATCACAATTGGCCACCGAGATCTTGTGATTTAACACCTTGCGACTTCTTCCTTTGGGGCCACGTGAAAGAGAAGGTCTACGCCAACAGCCCAGCGTCGATTCAAGATCTCAAAGATGGAATTCGTGAGGCTATCGAGGACATAGGGCAGCCACTTTGCGATTTGGTTATGGAAAATTTCATGAAAAGGATATGGTCCTGTAAGCGTGGTCGTGGTGGTCATTTGCCTGATGTTATTTTCCATTATTAACGGCATACCTTCCTCTTTATAATGAAATAAACATCCGATCATTTATATTAAAAAATGGCATTTTTCTTTGAATATCAAAATAACATCTCTTATTGGAAAACCCTGTAGTTAAAAATGGAGGACATTATTCGATATATGTGATGTCTGTTATTATTTTACACAGCCATACACAACTAATTCAACTTTTAATATTAATTGAGTAAGTACCTAGATACTTCCAAGTATTTTTTCTCTGTTGGTATAATCAAGTTTCGTAGAAAGTTTAGTTCAACGAGGGGGTAGAGCAGTGATTGACTACAAATTCGTGACGTAGCTTTCAGTCCGTGTTCCACTGGGAGATATGAATTAACTCCAATACAAGTGGCAATGTTTTACTTCAAGCTACACGCGTTCGAAATTTCGAAAGCGGCCTGATGATTTTTTTTTTGAAAAAGGAAGCTAACCTTGTTAAAAGCATTTTCTAAGAACCTTGGATGGTAATGCCCAAAAAATTTACCATAAACAATTTTTTAATATATTTTTTTAATTCCCAATGTCTAAAATGATTTTATTTTTATTTTTTCAGAACTTTGCAAGGGTGAAAATGCAGGTTACCATGTCCTTGAGCTCATTGGTAGGTACCAATGCCACGTTCAGCGAAGATTCCCTTAGGCGAGCTCTCAAAACAATCCTACTCTACGCAGAGCAGGATACTGATTTACAAGACACGTCATTCCCTGAACAGGTAAAATACATGTATATTACTCTTTTTGAACAAATTTGTCTCTTTAAAGTAGGAAACTAAAAGAATTTTCCTCCTTTATAGGTTAAAGATCTAGTGTTCAACCTGCACATGATTCTCTCAGACACGGTAAAGATGAAAGAGTTCCAGGAAGACCCTGAAATGCTGCTCGACCTGATGCACCGAATTGCTAAAGGCTATCAGAACAGCCCCGACCTACGACTGACCTGGCTCGCTAATATGGCGCAGAAGCACATGGAGGTAAATATAGATACACCTTATTGTATTTCTCTAAATTCAATCAAAATACAATAAAATTTTGAATATTGTACTAGTAGAAATCAAAAGTCCTTCTTGATTTCTACCAGTATTTAGAATTCAATCATAGTACAAGCAATATTCAATTAGGATTCTTACTTTATATTTCACACTTCCTCTCCACTCAACCTTAATCCGTTTAACCACAGGAGACTAAATTTGTCCCAGCTCACACAGATTTCATATAAATCGTTGTACCTTTCTTACTGCCATGGTGAGAAATATGATCTAAACGGTGTTAAAAAGAGAAAACTCCACTCTTTATATTCAGAATTTGACCATAGAAAAATTTAAATGTAAACCTCTATGAAACCAACCGTAGCAAAGAGAAAAATTTACAAAATTTCTAGAATTTTTTATTCATTATTTTTTTATGAAACAACAAAAACATGAAGCGATAATAACGTTTATAATACATTTGCCTGATAAAATATGTATGTATTCTTCTTTTTTTTCATTATCAGTAATTTAGTTGGAAAAAAAGTAATTTTTAAAACTTTTTTTATGATTGTGTTACAAATTTTAATATTTCAAAAATTATATTGTTATTTGTAATAATGACATTTGTAAAACGTATTTCATCACCTTTCAAAAACAGTTTTTAGTTTTCAGATATATTCATAAATATTCCATTTATTTGGATTTTATTGCAAAGTGAAAATATTTTGACCTTCTAAAAAATATGTCCGGTTTCTGAGGGGTTAAATCAGTTTTCATTAAAAAAAAACCTAAATGTTTTAGATTAATGTGTCACAAATTGTATTACGTGTTTGGATAACAAGAAGGTAACTCGTGTGAACTTTTGGTCCTAAGACTTTTGCCTTCAAAACAGATTGGGACTGTGTGACTTTTCACAGCTTAGGTAGCTGATAGATCGGTGCTTCTAGGCTACAAAGGTTAAAGCTTACCAAACCTAACGCTTAAAACTGATTAACATTTAGGTGCCGTTGTTAAAAATGTCCAGAAATGCATAATAATTTCACCACAGCGAACATGATTTTATTTGCTAATGTAATATTTTATTTCAGCGCAACAATCACACGGAGGCGGGCATGTGTCTGGTGCACAGCGCAGCCTTGGTGGCCGAGTACCTGGTGCTGCTGGGCGTGGGCGAGGGGGCTCGGCTGGGAGGGGGCGCGGTGGCCCTGCAGAAGGTGACCCCCAATGCGCTGCATGAGAGTGCCGTGTCTGATGATGTGATGGCCCCCCGGAATGAAGGCATATGCCTGGCCAAGGACTTTACAGAGCAGGGGCTGCAAGGTAGCAATTCTATGATTTCTTGGAATTCACACTGACTACAGATTCCACTGACCTGGTGATTTTAACAAAGAATGGAGTGAACAGTCTAACCTCAAAATTAGTTCTTAAAGAGACCCATGAAGTAGTAGGTAGAAAATACAAAAGCCGCCAAATTATTTCAGCAGGAAACTGTTAAACGCAAGAACAACCTGTTCTCATGTGGCAAATGTTTACTGTGAAACAACTGATGCTATTTCTTCAGAGAACCTTTCGTTGAATTGCCAGTAGAATGAACAGTGTTCCCACCTAACTATTATATAAATATATATT
Organism: Limnephilus marmoratus; assembly: GCA_917880885.1. Lineage (NCBI taxonomy): Eukaryota > Metazoa > Arthropoda > Insecta > Trichoptera > Limnephilidae > Limnephilus > Limnephilus marmoratus. The sequence goes on along the minus strand of OU862909.1, from coordinate 39,694,542 downwards.
TTTTAATGTGAATATCTCACAAGAGTCTCAGCTGCTCCCGTCTGGAGCCAGTGATACAATGGCATCCCCATTTGGGGTATGTTGTGAGGCTGAAGGTAGTCAGGAGGGGAAAGAGATGGGGAAGAGGAAGGTGGGGAAATAACTGGTTATTAAGATCTGGTCACCAAACACGGCTAAAGCCATTTCAAACAACGTTTCAATTCTGAATGGTGGTTTTACACCAGGGCGATACTGAGAGTATCTTGCACTCTGGAACGTGCCGCAAATATACTATACATTATTTTTAATTAATTAATTGTGAAATAACACAAATTAATCAAATTAAATTTATTTGCGCATTCCCGGGATTCGATCCCGCGATCTTCGGATTGCGAGTCAAGAGCCTTACCCCTCGACTATGCCGGTTATATATTCTAAAGATAATTGTAGTCGCTTAGTCAAATTTATAAGTATGTACTTTAAAATTTAAGATGAATGACCTTTTTAATATGTTCAATATTATTTTTAGGACTTTTGGAACACGCAGCTAACTCTTTCCATACAGCCGGAATGTATGAAGCTATGAATGATGTATACAAAGTCTTGATTCCGATAGCAGAAGTCAACAGAGACTACAAGAAACTTGCAAACATACACGGGTAAGATAAACCCCATACATTACTTGTTAATACAATTTTATTAAAGTGATTCATTTACTTAAGTATTTATTTTAGGAAACTAAATGAAGCGTACACCAGAATAGAGCAACTCAGTGGAAAGCGTGTCTTTGGAACATATTTCAGAGTTGGTTTCTACGGATCCAAATTCGGTGATTTAAATGCCGAAGAATTTATTTACAAGGAACCTACCCTGACCAAATTACCCGAGATATTTAGCCGATTAGAGGTAAATTCCATTCACTTACTGAAATCTATTACACATGTCACTTATTGTTTTTCTTGTTGTTAATATTTTTTTATGTTTTTGCAGAACTTCTATGGAACAAGATTTGGATCAGAGAACATCGTGATTATCAAAGACTCGAACACAGTAGATACTGCCACCCTGGACCCAGATAAGGCTTACATACAAATAACATACGTGGAACCATATTTTGAACCTTATGAATTGAGATATAAGCTTACGCATTTCGAGAAGAATTTCAATATCAGTAAGTACAATATGGTATAGGTATATGCATCTGCAATATGTATATATGTACACCCAGTAACCCAAATGTTATGATGAGCTGACAAAGAGGTCTAGGATTGAAAAAAATATTATTCATTTTTCTTACTTATTCTTCTTTCAGAACGCTTCATCTACGCTACACCTTTCACCACAAGTGGTCGTGCACACGGAGAACTTATTGAACAATGCAAACGGAAAACCATATTAGCAACGGCACATCATTTCCCTTACGTTAAAACCAGAATTCAAGTTGTCCAACGCACGCAGATTGTGCTGAGTCCCATTGAAGTGGCCATTGAAGATATTCAAAAGAAGGTTGGTGTTTGTTTATGTATGACATGACTAGATAGCTTTACTATCTGGGTTTTCCAAAGACTTTTATTGAAAATCATGAAACAAATAATGTTGTCTTATATTTTGACATTAGCGTACTGAAAGTAATTGCGTTGAATTCCTTGGAATTTTAATTGGAGACAAAAAAAAAAACCTGTGCACATTTCATAATTCCGGATTTCACCTTTTGATCGGTCCTTGCTTCTTCGTTCAAACAGATTTCTGCTTTCTAGTTAAGGTAGATTAAAAAACAATATATTTTTTTCAATATCTTTTATAGGCTAGGATATATTTATATAGGATTTTAGTTTGCTGTATTATTTTCTTAGAATTGGCATAAATTATCATGAACTTCAAGGAAATAATAGATTAATTACCCCCTACCTTCAGCCTCACAACATATCCCAATAATGAACTCCAGTGAAAAATATGTTTATATATACCAATAAACGCTGATTCTGAATATGTAAGTTTTATTCAATAATACTTAATGTAGTTTTTAAAAAATTATTAAAAAGTCCATTTGTAATCGTGTCATTAAAACACACTGTCAAGTTGGTATTATCGAATGTCACTGCTCACCGTTATTCTCCAATCATTGTATTGAAATGTACGACACACATATTAACAACATTTCATGTTATTCGTTTATTTACATACTGTTTATAGAGATTTAGTTGTTGTATTTATTGAAACAATATTTAGGCCTAAATAATTCAGTAACAAAAATAGAATATTAGTTTATATCTATTATTTAAAATATTCAAAAACTTTAAGGGAACGTACCCATACTACGTGACCAACTTTTTGCAATTTTTAACCCCCCCCCCCCCCCCCCCCCGGTGACCAAAATCCTAAGCAACCCGCCGCTCATTTGTATGGAGCGTGACATTTTGAAGACCCCCCCCCCCCCCTATACGTGTCACGTAGTATGGGTACGTTCCCTAAACTGTACAAAAAAAATCTTAATGCTACTCCACACCGATCGTGTGGTGGCTGCGGCCAATCCTCCAAAATGGCAGACGTCGAATAGCTGATTAGGCGCTGTATGTGCAGGTGATGCTCCGTTTCCATAATATTGCTTTCGATTCGTTAATCTAAAAAAATAATAATATAACAAATAAATAATTACACCTAAATAATGTTTTTACTTATTGAATAGTTTCATAGCTTATTCTATATAACTGTCGTACAAAATGACAACACCTGTTGAAAATAAAACAAACTTTTGGCAAGTGATGACGTCACATGATTCACCACACATACGGTGGTTTTCGGGGATCTTGAAAAATTAAAACTTTGACAATTATTTTAACTATTAAAACCAACTTTAAAAATAAAAAAAAATTGGACTCGAGTTCCTTATTGGGGAAGACATAGCCCCACTGGCTCCAGACAGCTGGGAGCAGTTGGGACTCTTGTACAATATTAACATAAAAATTGAAAAATATATATTTATATTTAACTGTTGTCTTTTATGATGAACAGAGGAGGGTAGTTATCCAATATTATAAACTTTTGCAATGCGTGAAAATAAATTGACATCATTCTTTGCAGATTAATGAACTGGGTGCCGCCACAAACCAAGACCCTCCGGACACCAAGATGCTGCAGATGGTGGTGCAGGGTTGCATCGGCACCACGGTCAACCAGGGTCCCATGGAGATGGCCCTCGTCTTCCTGTCGGGAGTTGCCGATGGGACGCAGCCCCCCACCAAACTCACCAACAAACTGAGACTGTGCTTCAAAGACTTCTCCAAAAAGTTATTATTTTTTTGTACTTCTTGGGCATCAACTATTGAACAATTTCTGGATATTTTTTTTAAAGAGTTTTGCTTTTCATGTATATTTGTTACTTAAAATTTTTTCTGCTACCGGTTTCGACACATCCAATGACACGGATGTTTCGAAACCGGTAGCAGAAAAAAATTTAATTTAAGTAACAAATGTGCATGGAAAGTAAAACTCTTTAAAACAAAAAGTTAAAGTAATTTATTAATTGCATATTTGTTTTCCTGGCAACACGGTTCCAAATTGTAATTGTATTCATGAAGTTGATTAACCTCACGTTTGCCGAGGTAGTTGGGGTTGGTTGTCCACCAATTAGCGTTCGCAAAAAGCGGCATCCATGACACCCAATGACATTTCGTGTCCAGCGATTCTGACAGTGTCCTTGAGAAATTTTGTACATAGAAAGGTCAAAATCGGAGACAAAGGAATTTTTCCCGCGCATGCGCAAGAACTGCGCACATTCCCGCGCTCCGGTAAATTATTAATATAAATTATTTGGAGTGACCAGGCGCATTGCGGTTTTCTCTATGGTAAAGGGCGATAATAGAGCAAGCGTTTCTGACCGCGTAAACTGTCCCCGTACACAAAACCTTGACAAATTATACACCTAAACCTTCCTCATGAATCACTCTATCTATTGGTGAAAACCGCATGGAAATCCATTCACTAGTTTTTGAGTTTGTCGCAAACAGACAGACAGACGCGGCGGAGGACTTTAATTTATAATATGTAGAGATAAAGATAGATAAGACTAATGGATGTCAACTTTAAAATACAATTAGTTCTTACTTTGATAGAAATATATATGTACGTAATTAATTGGGCATGGCATTCCAGGTGCAATGATGCTTTGAAGAAGAACAAGAACCTGATAGGGAGCGATCAGAAGGAATACCAAAGAGAACTAGAAAGAAACTACCAACGTTTCACAGAGAGGTTGGCCCCTCTCGTACAAACTACTCCGGGACATGTCACGCACTTGAGGTAACAATTTTAATAAATAATATTGCTTACTATCTTATTGTATAACCACTCGAGCGATTTTTGGTAAGTTTGCAAAACGACTTGAGCAATCGCTTGCCATAATGTGCCAAACGTTTCTAATTTTCGTAAAACATTTTTTTAAATAATTATCCAACCTTCCCGCGATCTTCAGTTTATGTAGAAAGCTGATATTCCTTTCCCATTTTATCAATATATGTCTCAAATTGATATCCTGTGGCTGACTCTATAGGAGTCTAAATTCTAGTATTGTTTATTCTCAAGTTAACAAAAGTTTGTTCTTGAACATGCTCTTGTTAAAATGGCGTAAGTGTTTGTTTTATTACATATTTATAAACCAGTGTATTCGTAATTGAATTATCTATCTATTTAACGTTTTTTCAACTCACATGAATTGTTAGCGCCAATAATATTGGTTGCGCTCGGCGGATTGCTTTTGTGTTTATTTTGGATTTAAATATTATTTATTTCCTATGGCAATGAATATCTCCCTTCCCCCGCTCCCCTTATGATTCCCTGCTGTCACTATCGCAAGCAATCGCAAGTAATTTCGGTGCTCGAAGTTTTGTGTGTTAACAATCATCGCCGCCGGACGCAGTCATAGTTATATACCTAACTCGCATAAAACTACCGCAACTATCTTGTCGCAGCTATTAGCATTAACAATATTAGCAACTATTAGCATTAACAATAATTCAGTTTAAAAAAAGTGAACTGCAACTAAATGGTGGTCTCATCAAGAAAAGAATTACGTTCCAGAAGAACCTGCACCTCTTCCGTGAGTTTGACCTACCCTTTATATTTATTTGCCATTGTATTTACGCATAAGTTAATTGCCAGAGATTATAACCTCTAAGCCGAAACATTATGGTCCTTCGAGCCGGATGTGTAATTTAAAAGAACCAGCGCGCATTTTTACTTGAAAACATTTACGCACGTATTTCATTGCATATAAATTTATCGTGGGTAGTTGAGATAGGTCGTACGTACGTCATCACGAAATAATCTTCAGCCTATTATAATTAACAAATAAATTGTCAATATGCCGGATGAATCAGACGTCTCCAAAATGGAACGAGACATTAAATTATTAGAAGCGAGGCAGAATTCACAATTTGCAAGGATTCAGAGAATTTATGATAGCATAAAGGGTTTGAAATCATCTAATTCAAAAAACATATTTTGTGCCAATGCAGCGTTGCTATTGGAGATCAGAAAAGAGTTTATTCAATTAGTAAATAAAATTAATGATTTAAAAATGCAAATAAATTCAGATTTTATTCCTAACTTTCAAATGGAACAATCATTTGATGATTTATATTCTGTAATCCAGTTAACCGCAAAACAGACATGTGACAATACAAGTGAGTTATCTGAAACGCATTCGAAGTTAGATAAATCAAATCTCAATGTTAAGTTGCCAAAATTAACTTTGCCATCATTTGATGGAAATATAATGGGATGGAGAATTTTTCACGATACTTTTAAAAAATTAATTCATGAAAATATAGATCTTTCCGACACGGAAAAAATTCATTATTTAATAAGTACTTTGTCGGGAAAAGCGTTAAATATCTGTGCCGGAATTCCAACCACAGCCGAAAATTACCAACTTATATGGAAGGCATTAACGGAAAAATACGAAGATACCCGGGCGAACGCGGTTTATTATTTTGATAAAATTTTGAATATAAAACCAATAACAGTACCAACTGCAGTGGATTTAGAAGCTTTTATAGACCAATTTCATTCATCAATTTCAGCATTGCAACAATTAAAAATTCCTAACTTATTACAATGTTTCTTTCTTTATATAGGGACTCAAAAACTAGACAAAGAAACAGCTGTAGCATTCGAATCATCGGTCAGAAAATCAGAGGCACCGTCGTACGATGAATTCGTAACATTTTTACGTGAACAAGCCAAAATACTACATAGAACGTCAAGATTACCAGAATCGAAATCACAACAGTTCGAGAAAAAAAAATTACGGGAAGCACAATATAGCCACGCATTTCTTAGTTTAACGCATAACAAAGCAAAACACTATAAGTGCACGTTATGTAATTTGTCAGACCATACATTCATTTTTAAATGCCCAACATTTTTAAACGCATCACCTAAGAGTAGGTTTAAGATAACTCAAAAACAAAACTTATGTCGAAATTGCCTAAGTACAATGCACTCTACCAATACATGCAAATCGGAAAATCGGTGCAGATATTGTAATCAAAACCATAACTCGTTATTGCATTTTGATGACACTTCATCCAATTTTTCTCGTAATATGGAGCGAAATTTAAATCCCAAAAGCAAACCTGAGAGTAAATCTGATAATGTAACATTATGTACTCTCAATAATGGAGATGCAAACGTTTTTTCCCCAAATCAATCCGTTTTATTAGGTACCGCATCTATTAGTGTTCTTGATTCCAGGAATAATTATCAGAAAATACGCGTTTTAATTGATAGCGCATCACAAAGCGAATTTATTACAACGAGCTGTTGCAAACGCCTTGGATTACCCTTATTCACAGATCGCAATCATAGAACCATTAGAGGCATTGGAGATATTTCTCAACGCATTAAAGGAATGACTAATTTAAAGTTTGAGTCTCGCTATAATAATAAAACATCTTTCTCCATTCGACCTTTGGTAGTGGATCGCATTACAACCCAATTGCCGGCATCTTCTATAGATATGAGTGCGTTGTCTTATCTAAATGAATTGCCACTCGCCGACGACAAATTCCACATCCCAGGGGTCATCGATGCAATCATTGGTGCCAATGTTTTTGGCCAAATCCTTTTACCTGGTAAGGTAAAGGGCACTCAATCATTACCGAGTGCAATCGAAACCAGTTTAGGGTACGTACTAGTCGGAAACGCACCTACTCTCAAGCAAAGCAACGTAACTCGCAACCAAAACAAGGTTTCTCGTAAACCAAGTTTACACGCTCATTATTAATCTCATGTTTCTTGCCATTTTTATAATACCTAATAATTAATTAGTTTAGTTCAAGTAGGCATATATACATAATTGCTATCTTTTAATAGTATTTATTTTTATTTTCTTTTCGTTTCGCATGTTGGTTTATTTTGACCATCCTGTCAAGGCTGAGGGGCATGTTAGCGCCAATAATATTGGTTGCGCTCGGCGGATTGCTTTTGTGTTTATTTTGGATTTAAATATTATTTATTTCCTATGGCAATGAATATCTCCCTTCCCCCGCTCCCCTTATGATTCCCTGCTGTCACTATCGCAAGCAATCGCAAGTAATTTCGGTGCTCGAAGTTTTGTGTGTTAACAATCATCGCCGCCGGACGCAGTCATAGTTATATACCTAACTCGCATAAAACTACCGCAACTATCTTGTCGCAGCTATTAGCATTAACAATATTAGCAACTATTAGCATTAACAATAATTCAGTTTAAAAAAAGTGAACTGCAACTAAATGGTGGTCTCATCAAGAAAAGAATTACGTTCCAGAAGAACCTGCACCTCTTCCGTGAGTTTGACCTACCCTTTATATTTATTTGCCATTGTATTTACGCATAAGTTAATTGCCAGAGATTATAACCTCTAAGCCGAAACATGAATTAAAAAATAGTGACTTTTTCCATTTTTTTCTAAACAAAGTGTGAATTCTCCTCCTCGTGTCTTTTACATTGTGAAGTAGGCTATCTGAGTAAAACGATTTATTGATTTAAATAAAGCAAAAATTGAGATTATTCTTATTGATAATTGTGGATAGTGAATGTATCTTATTAACGTAATACCAGTTTTTTTGTGGTAAATGTATTAAATGTCCTAATTTGGTGCATTCCATTTTGACAGTCCGCTAAGCCAAATTCTACAAAATATTTTTCATACAAAACTTTCAAATACTTGTTTATGATTAAAATTGAGCCTTCTAATATATATTTGTATCTGTGATTATCAAGTAGGCCATAGACAACATGCGGAAATAGAAAATATCGATCAATATTGACCCGAATAAGTACCTCACACAATGCAATTTCAAAGGAACTTAACATGCAGAATTTGCATCTTTATAAAGTTTACGATTTTTTTATAAATCCTAAAAATATGGTATAGACTGTAAAATCTGGGTGGTTTCATTGGCTATATAGCACTATAATTAGTTTGTATGATGTCCCCCATATTAAAATTCAAAGGTATGATTTTCTTAATGTTGATGAGAAATTTCCGAATCGAATGTTCAGAAATCATCGACTCATTTTTCCATTATTAACGCGATGGCTCGAGTGGTTATTCTTACTTTTTTTGTTTATACTTATCTTTCTTATTTTTGTTTTATTTTCTCTTTCAGCAATGGAGCAATGAAGGCCGAATGGAGGTATCATACCTAGACAGGGTAACATTTAGGTTTGGACACTGCAATACATATTTAAAGGAATGTGATATTAACCCGTCTGCTTGGTTCAAAATATTCACACCTCACAATCCGGAAGCCTCAGTTTTGCTGGTAAATTCTGAAACCGTCACTTTGAATCGAGATTGTAAAATATCTATGCAAGATAGCTTTCATATTACAAAGACAATAAGAAGCATTATTTCGTTCTCTTTCTAATTAAAAGAATAATGCATATCTTTGCATGAGAGGAAGAGAGATATATAGCTTTTAAAATGTAAGGTCGCTCGGGACGTTTTTGGTCTTATGAAAGTATAACGCAATTACGTGTTTTGGGATGTTTTTATTCCTAAACAAGCAGACGGGTTAAAACCATCATAAGCCAAGAAGAAGCGGTAGAAAGGACAACTACTAACCCTTCTGATCAAGAACTTTTTAAAACTAGTATTTTTATAAATATACCTTACTTATCAATATTTATAATGCAGTAATTTTTTTATATCCACTTAGCCAGAATACCTACTGTGTAAGTATTATTTCATTTGTTGAACTCTTTATCTACGACGAAAGAAATCTCTGTAATTTTAAAAAACTTAAATTTACTACTTAGATAATAAACCATTGATGCGGAAAAATCTCCATACAATAATTAGAAAGGGGTCGTCCACTAATCACGTGAGGCTCGAAGGGGGGGGGGGGGTCAGAAAAAAATCATGAAATATCAGGGGGGGGCAAGGGCGGATCCAGGATTTTTTTCTGGGGGGGGCACAAGGGGCGGACGGGCAAAAAAATGTTTGATAGAGACAGTTTTCTGTACTGTAATGGAATCTCCACAGTACAAAAAAATTCTTTCTGGGGGGGGCACGTGCCCCCGTGCCCTCCCCCTAAATTCGCCCTTGGGGGGGGGAGATATCATGTTTATTTATTTTTCGTTAATTGCACGATAATATTCTGAAAATTTCAATGTATTTTGTACTAAAAAAATACACATGATTTTGGGTATGGGGAGGGGTACTATAAAACCTCACCACACATCACCAGGGGGGAGAGGGGGTTAAAAAGTTGCTAAAAAAACATCACGTGATTAATGGACAACCCCAAAGGTGGTTCCCATATGGAAGTGTTTTTGATGTAAATCCACTTCAGTATTTGGGATTTTTCTTCATTCTTTGTTACTTATACTTTTAATATTATGCCGGTATAACACGCATTAAGTTACTATTTATTTACTATAATATATTACAAAATATTTTATTATACTACTACCCTGTGAAAGGGTAACTACCAAAGCATTGTTATTTTTTTATTGATTGACATTTTTGTATTATTTAAAATGGTCAAGCGCACAACAAAATATGAATGAGATTAGAAGGTTAATTAAATATTAATTTAACTAGAATTTATTATGTAACGATTGCCTTATTTATTCAGCTAAGATGCAAATCAGCTGAGACTATGTGCCATGATATATATGGGATGTTGGATTTGAGAATGCCTGGATCAGTGATGCACAACCCACGGTCCCTTTCGTGCGGCCCATTTGACTAAATAATATAAATGGCATTCATTTATTGATTTGACCTTGGGGGACTGATAAAGTTTCGCCTGTGGCGCATCTTTGTGTGCGCCTCTATTGATTCTTTGAACGGGTTCAGTTTTACAAGGGTATGCGACTAAATGTTCATTCTGAAAACAAAACAGAGGATTTTCTTATTTAATAGCAATGGTACAAACTAATAAACCTGTACAAATCGCAAGTGCGCCCCACGGTTGAGTTTGATAGCCACTTCTGGTCTGGAGCCCCAAAATTTGAAACATGAGAACTAGTCATTTCTGCGACTCGTTCTTGAGTTCAATAGCTCGGCTCTGGCTGTGATTAGCCGGTCTCTGTGTTTTTTCCCACCTACAAATGTGGAGCTTTTCAAAACCTATGTTCACTCCTTCATCTCCTCAAAAAGACCCTCCACACAGCATCTTCAAAGATGTGTGTGATAGACCCTGAGAGAAAATATTTTCCTCAGGGACTGCTGTTTTGAGTTTACTATTTTAACAAAATATTTAACAGCTTTCATCCAAAATACGAAGGTATCGTGACAAACTTCAACATCTGTCTTCAATATTTTGAATAAGTCGTCCAAAATTACAAGCATTTTTTTTTGCTTTTTTTAAATTTTAAATTGTTAAAAATCCACAGCATTTATTGGTTTGACCCTTGAGTGGAAAATTTTGTGGCGCTTATTTTCTGCGATCTGTGATTACTTAATCAAATTTTTACCATTTTACAAAATACAATAAAAGGTGACCCGACCAAATTGTTAATGAAAACTATGACTTACATTTTGATATGGTATCTAAAGATATTATTATAAAATGCAATATTTTAGGTAGATACATACCGAGTTAGATTTTTGATTTCCAACACCTACAGGTTCCAGACAGTTGGGATGCTTATACAGTATTCACATTAGTCAAGCTGTTGAAGTTTGGCCCTCATGCAAAGGTTGTGCGTCACTGGCATAGATATTAGAATTTCAGTAATTTGATTCACGTCCTGCTCTTATTCAAGCAGTTTTTAGCATCTGACCAATACTTGATAGTACTGTAAATAGTGTAATAATGGCAACTTTTTTAATAATTATGATTAGCTAAAAAAAAAAAAACAATGCCAAATTTGTTGCTATATTTGAATTGGATTGTTGTAAGTTCTTATCTTTGTAACTACATTCACACTGATTCACATTATTGTAGCACATTATATTACAGGTAAATCATTTTAAAGAGACCCCTTACTAATAAAAGTGTTTTAAATTTTACATAACTAAAGGTAAATTGTTTACCAATTGTGTAAAATTTAAAAAACTTTTATTAATCTTTGGGCAATTATTTTATTAATCTCACGGGGTAAGAGGGTTGGAACTGCGGGTGGGTGTTCCAAAATAGTTTGAAAACTGTTTCAACACTTTCAATACTATTGATGTGAACAAATACTTTCAAACGTGTTCTCTTTAAAATAATTTGCCTGTACATATTCATTAAGAATGTGTAGTATTTATTAATATTTATTGTTCAGGTTATAAAGGTAGTGTAATACTTAGATCTATTATAATAATGTTTTACAGGACAACTAGTGAGGTAACGATTATGATTCCTTACCATTCATTTACCACAGGTTATTGGTAATTAATTAAAGGCATCAATCATTGTCACCAATATATTTATATAATTTAATTTTTTAATAAAACTAAAGTCTAATTTTTAAATTTTTACTGAAGAAACTCATATATTATTTTCTCAACATGGAGAATTCCTTTTTTTATACTCAACCGCTAGTAATGTCTTGTAACAGTAGACGTTTAGGACACACAATGTTTTTCAATTCTCAACTGTCCAGAATTATATTGAATATTCATGACTATATTTATAATCATTGATTAACATTATCATAATTGCCAAAATAACAATCGTTGCACCGTTAGTATTAACCAATTTGTATTCCTTAACATGATTTAAGGAACAAGCATTGTATTATCTTAGACATTGGCAATGATCTGATTTTTCTTTTCTCTTTTTAAAGGTACCTCTAGCAGTTAATGTAAAGCCTTGGTCTTTTCGGGAGAATAATTTTAAGGGATTAAATGAATAAAGGGCGTAAATGGATCATTCACTGTAAAACATAAACCAAAATACTTATAGAGAAGTCCAACTGTGCTTATGTTGGGTGCTACCTATATTTTAATACAAGACTGATCTCTTTGGAACAACTTACACAAAAAATATTTTAATATTTTGATTTTTTATGATTGTGGGGACTGAATATAACTCCTAAGTATAGTTTGTTGTTCCTGGTTAGAAAATATATCAACTAATATTAATTGAGATATCGTCGTTCACATTATAACACCGCGCATCTCCTTTTCGAATTTCTTTTATAACTATGCATGCGCCATGGTTTGAATCTACAAACAAATGTTCTGACCAATCACCGCTTTTTTTATACAAAGTTTGGTAACAAAAAATTCTAGAGCAGTTTACACGCGATAGAAGCGAAACTTTACCAAAACAATCTCAATCAATACTTGAAAAGTGAGGTCATAATCAAAGCGACCAATGAGCACAGACCTCGTGTAATTTCCGTTTCATATCTCAACCAATAGGAGCCTAGAAAAGTGACATCATAATCAAAGCGGCCAATGAGCGCAGTCGATGCGTCGCATGTGCAGTAATCGTCATTTCCGTTTCATCCGAAATTCAAATCATAGCGGGGCTATAGAAGTTTCACTTCAATAATGCACTTATCTATGATTAAAGGTCTATGCCCACTACGCCGTTCCATACCATGACCGTACTATGAACGTATCAGACACGAAATAAACACGCTACGCCCTACTATGCCCACTAGAACGTGTTAACACCGTATTATACCCGTAGGTCTCTGCCCACTACACCGTTCCATACCATGACCGTAACCGTAGCGGCGCATGCAAAAAGGTATTCTTTGTATCGATCAGTATGAAACGCTGCCCACTAGCCCGTTCCGTTCCGTCACGTGCCAGGCATAGAGCGGACCGACACCTGCAAAATATTGTCATCGAGAATTCGCCATCAGTCCGGTCATGGTATGCGACGGTGTTGGTCGGTGACGGAACGGTCTAGTGGGCAGCGTTTCATACTGATCGATACAAAGAATACTTTTTTGCATGCGCCGCTACGGTTACGGTCATGGTATGGAACGATGTAGTGGGTATAGACCTTAACAGTAAATGTTTATACAAAAGTTTTATTTAGTAATGCTTGAATGTTCTTTAGTAATTATTTTTTTATTATTAGAAGAAAGTTGAATAGAATATTGTATATTTCGCGCAGAAGAAAAATGCATATCCTCACTAGTTCTTAGCCTTTTTTCCACAAATGTCATTTAAAATACCTAACAATATATTTAATGAAAAAAAATTACTTCTCCAAATAAAACTGAACCCTAAATAGGTTTTAGATTTTCACGGCCAAAAGTATTTTCGTTATTTGTTTTTGGGGTGTTGCGCTACCTCCTGCTTTAGCCAACGTTTCGGGCAGCATTGCAGTGACCTTTTTTTCCCTAAGTTGTGGTATTTTTATTTAATAAACTAAACATTTTTTTGTTTTTTCTGAAAACCTGTGTAAAATTAGATACGCGGTTTTATTATGTGAGGGACGATATCCAATTTTATAATGATCAATTATTATAAGAATCAAAAATGTTTCATTTGAAATGCATTAGTGATTAAAGAAATTAATTCAAACAGGTTACACTCGTTATTTTTTTTTTCAAATTAACGTCCAGTGAAGATTAATTATTTGAAGTAACACTCAATTAATAAAAATGTTCATTACGATTCTCTTATCACTAATATTATCCAATCTCCACACAACCTGTGACTTTTGAGTGATTTCTTAAGAGTGTGAATGTAAGTTTTGATAATTCTTAAAGAACTAGAATAATAACATTACCCACACTTTTTATAACACTGTAAGAAAATATTTAATCATAAAATATGTATGTAGGTACAATAGATTACAATAAATAAAACATTTTCAGAGACAATAAGAGTTTATTGTATTAATTTTACACATACAAAAAATATTAATCCACCTTTCTTCTAAACAGGTAATGCTAGGATTTTATGTTTCTCATAATATTATTACATAATGTATTAGGTATTACTTATTAAAGGAATGATGCTCGATAAAATTGATGTTTTAATAATAATTGTTATATCTTAACGAGCATTATTTATACACTTACATTCTAGTAAAAAATATTCATATCCCAAAAGAAGCAGCGGTACCAACCCCGTTGGGATATAGAAATAAAAAAATTATAATCTGCGATTGGCTGATATTGTCATAATTATTAAATGAATCCTTTTTTTCAGATTTACCCCCTCTGCTAAATAAAAAAATCCTATTAAACAAATTAAGACCTCATCTGGTCCAAAGAAAAAAATATATTTTAAAAAGTTATTATTTAAATCATCTGCTTAACAAAGCTTTTAAAGTGGTAAAAAAAAACCTAGGTAAGTTTTAAGTGAAGATCACAGAATTTGAACAATTCATCACATTTCAAGGTAAATTTTAAAATTCTATTCTAGTTCTGTTACTACTTCGGTTGAAACAACTGGCCAATGATGATATATTAATAGAACTTGAAAATTAACTTTGAAATTTATGAATTGTTCATATTCTGTGAAACAACTGGCCCTAAGTTTCATATATTTAAAAAAAAAATAATATTTGTGCATGCAAATGGTAAATGAAGTTTGCAATTAATTGTTGACTTATAATCTAAAGTACAACATAATTGTAAGATCTTATTTTAAAAAGGATATGAAGCCAAATCATAAATTGCCCTATGACACATACCACCCCAAAAGCAATATGTACATTAATTTTTTGAAAAAGGTTCAGAGACATGGGAACGTCCATTCTGAAACACAAGTTGTAGTTTCAAATTACGTACACAGTTGGTTTGTTGACCACACAATTAGGCTCAATTGTTATGCAGAAATCCAAATGTAACATTGTCATCAAATGGTCATTCAGCGCCATTTTGTTTTTTGATAGAATTTTTTTTTAAATCTTTTTTTGTTTCTTTTTTAAAGGTCCCCCAAACTAGAGGAACGTTTCATTTTCATCAAATTATAATAATAAGTTGACAAGCTTCGCAAAATGATAGTTGTCGTCTTCTACTGATCACAATTTGTTGAAAAGCTGAAACAGAGTTAAGCCCCGTTCTGATTGATCAAGTATTTTAGTTGAGTGGAGAGTATAATAGTAACTAAACGCATACGAACACGGTAATTTTAGTAGAGTGGTAGAGTCAGCTCTTTAGTAGATTCAATCCATGTTTTATTTTTCGGGCGAGTAAATACCCCCTCCATGCATCCCTGCGCACTGACAGGCGCCAACTGACCACTTTAGCAGTGTTTATTTGTGTAAATTTATTTATTTAGGCTGCTATTAACCTCTTATTTGCCGGAGACGCGTGTATTGTACGCATGCGTGAAAAAAATATTTCTAAAAAAATATGTTTGTCTGCAATTTTGATCCTTCTATGTACAGAATTTGTATGAAGAACAAGGTCTGAATCGCTTGCGGCAACATTTCCCCATAAGAAGATGGGTAAAAATTTCATTCACCTTGCAACCCCAGAATATTTTAAAATAATTTTATCTGTGGCATCAAAATGTCAAATTTACCGCGAATTTTATCTGTCAAAATCGATGCATTTTACTTGACGAAAACATCGTAAAACCTATCAATTAACGCGAGTATGTTGTTTTGGTACATAGTTTATTGTTCTACGAATGTGTTAGATTGTGGTGCTTTTTTAGTGAATTTTCGTGAAAAGGCCTGGCATTTAAGGTTAATCTCTTTTCGTGTCCATAGTTTATTTTTATCTTACTAATTTATTCTTCCACCTCTTCCAAAATAAAACTTTAAAATAAGCTTAATTAGCGTATTTGCTTTGCAGCAACCCGTCATCCGCCGTCATCTTGCAACGGGCGGCGGCCACAAGTGTACTCTACTTGAAAATAATGCGAACGGTTTTACATTGATCAAGTAGCGAGTGTACTCGCTACTTGATCAATGTGAATGTACCTTTAGACTCTGCATTTGCATTTAAAGGACACCTTTCAACTACAGCGCTGAATGGTCATTCGTCATCAAATGACCTTTCACAAGTGTTTTTCTGCAAAACAATTGGGCCTTGGTGATTAATAATCATGTTGAGGGATGTTGTTTTGCAGCAGAAATGGGCATTTGAGAGGGAGAGAAGAAACCAGGCTATTCTGATCTAGTCAATAGATAAACACAAAATAAACCATAATTAGAATGTGCATCCTTTACCGGGCGATACATGGTGCTGAAACAATTTACGCTTACAATCCTTAGAAGATAACAAAATAAAGTAAATTAATTTTGAGATGGTAATCATAGAACTAGAATCACTTTAACAACTAAAATCACTTGTCAGACCATGTTGGTTCATGGAGGAGACCTGGAAAAAAACAAAGGTAAATATTATTATTGGTTGCCTATTTCAGCGATAATGCATATTTTTACATGAAAAACACAAAATTTGCTATTTTCATGAGAAAAACTGAAATTTTCAAGCAAATAATGCAAATTTTAGTACTCTTCAATTTCTTGACATTATAAAATAAGAAATAAAGAAATTATGCATCCTAAATATTTCTTTGTCTGGTTTTGACAAGTTTATTAGTCATAAAATGGAATGCAATTAAAAGCGCTGCTATTTATCATTCATTTATAACTAGGGAATGCAATCCCGATCTCGGGCGGCAGTAGTCTAGAGCTATGGGAAGGCAATGAAACTTTCCAATTGCCTAGCAAATATCTCGTACGAAAAGAAATTAAAAATATAATCAAACGATTACATCGTAAACAACCAGACTCAACTTCTGGTACCGTGATTAATACCACAGTAGTAAACACAGAAAACGAAGATGACTTGCCTCTTTCTATGACTAATACGTAACTTCAACAGGAATTAGAAGAGACTCTGAGAGTATTTAAAAGTGCTTTTTCGCGTGTATCTACGAGTTTAGACAAATTAGAGTCAGTCATAAAAAAAGAAATGGATCTATTTGAGTGTGGAGGAACAAGGGGGGGATTTTTGCAGTTTGCATATAATTGCTTAGTCACGCTGCTGCCAACCAGTGTTGATTCGGAGAGGACATGGGGAGCAGCTGGGAACATTGCAACGGGCATTAGATGCCGTTTAGCATTTAGAGCACCCTTAATACATTTTGTTTTTTAAGAAGTTACTTTCAAAATCACCCGTAATTACTTTCTAATCTCCTTAAGCTATATTTTTTATTTTAATTTAAAAAAAACTGTTAATTATTTAGTAATTAATATTAAAGAATAAAGGTTTTTTTCTCTCAAATAATATTTTCTTTTAATTAACGAGATCCCGAAAATTCCGAGATCTCGCGAGATTGTAATTCCTAATCTCGCGAGATCTCAAATTTGCGATCTCGAGTCGAGATTGCATTCCCTATTTATAACATCTAATTTAAATTCATTGATACATTTAAAAACTACTGGAAGATTATATACTATTTTTGAAAATATATATATATACAAACACCTTATCCAGCAAGACATCCATTTACAAAAAAGTTATGAAGAAAATAAATTGAGATGGCGCACAACGAAAATTTTGAATTTTAAATAAATTACAACACAGTTAGTTAACCAATTTGACGCTATGAATAAGTTATATCTACCTACAGTCAAACTTCATTTTCGTTGTTGGCCACCCGGGTATTTATTGACATCTATATAGGTACAAATAATAATGCAAGTATGTTAGGGAACGTACCCATACTACGTGACCTGTTCGGGGGGGTGGGGGGGGTCTTCAAAATGTCACGCTTGATACAAATGAGCGGCTGCGGCCATAGGTTTTTGGTCACCGGGGAGGGGGGGGGGGGGTTAAAAATTGCAAAAAGTTGGTCACGTAGTATGGGTACGTTCCCTTACCTGCCTCACTACACAATGTCTGTTGTGAGAATGTTAGGATTATAATTCGTATGTAACAACCAAGGCAATAGAATTTATAGCTATAATTAGCAAATAATATCCAAAGATCTTTTAGTTAAGACTACATAAAATCATTTGATAATATAACAAGGTCTTGTCTTTTATATACACCATGCAAATAGTATTGTTAATATGGACGACAACTAATTCAAGAGAATTTCTTAGCGTGGGCGAGTACTTAGATCCTGGGTCTGAAAAAATTGATCCATGACAACTCAACAAAGTGGCATTTCAACACCCCTCTGAAAAGTCATTAAAAATGAAGAATTATTTTTTTAAACAGCCCATAACCCAACCTAACATCACCTATTTAACCAAGTTTTTTTTATCACTTTTAATGACTTTTCAGAGGGGTGATGAAATTGTATGTTGTTGAGTTGTCCGGTCACTGAAAAAACACCCAATAGGGTATTTTTACTGTTTTTTCTTTTATTCTTAAAAAAATTGCAGTAAGGAAAGTATTTTTTGTGTGCATGAACAAATTTAATTTAGTTAAAAATAAATTTTGCCATTTTCGATTTTTCAATATGGCAGTGTTGAATTCATTTTGGGCAACGTGACCGTCGTCTTACCAGCCAGTGGCATTTTTTACTCTTAATAATGACGTTGTAGCCATTTGGAACCGTTTCGGAATGTGCGATTTTGGATCATTATTAAAATTAATAATTATGAATGAAAACATTAAAATGAAGATAGTAACCAAAAATAAGTCGTAAATTATGCATCTAACCTCATTTAAAATCTTTATTAAGCATTCTCAAATCCCCTTTCTTCGGCTCTTTTGGCAGTGGTAAAATAACTTTATTTATCTCCTCTACCGTCATCTCTACCGATCGGATGAGGACATCTTGGACCCACCCATTGTTAATCAAATACAACAAAGAATACAAGATACAAACAAAGAAATAAACAACACAGACAGGCAGACAAACTTTTTTGTTGTGTTTACACGTACATTGTCATTTATCAGTCTTAACCTCTAATAGGTCGGAGACGCGCGGGCGCACGTGAATTGTGCGCATGCGCGAGAAAATAATTCGAAAAAATATTGAACAAAAAATGTTTGTCTGCGATTTTGGCCCTTCTATGTACATAATTTGTATGAAGAACAGTGTCAGAATCGCTTGCGCCAACATTACACCATAGGATGCGTCAAAATTTCATTCACCTTGCAACCCCAGAATATTTAACAATTTTATCTGTGACATAGAAATGTCATTTTTGCCTCGAATTTTAGCTGCCAAAATTAATGCGTGTTCCTCAACTAAAACATCGTAAAACCTATTAATTTACGTAAAGTTGTTTTGGTACATAGTTTATTGTTCTAGGAACGTGTTTCAGTCAATAAAATATACAATAGCTCAAAATTAATCCACAAAACATTCAATTCAAAATTCAAAGTGGTGCTTTTTTAGTGAATTTTTGTGAAATGGCCTGGCCTTCCAGAGGTTAAACTCTGTTTTTCTATTTTAAAATACTTCAAACGGCCTCACTGTTATAATATAAAGTATTATTTTGAAATAATTCTTCCTTTTTTAGGGAAAAAATCTTTATAAATTCGGAGCCACTTCACAACGACCTTGATAGTGATGGAATTTAAAAAGCTAATAATGAGGTAGAATGCCATAAACCAAAGTTATGTGGGTTGCAGTTTACTTTTGTACAGCATCTGGTGACCACTTGACAGACATAAGGTACTAAAAAGAGCTGGAAAGGCCATGCAAAAGGGGATTTAAGAATGCTTCTTTCTCTAACTCTTTAAATTCCATTAGGGTAGGATTAATATTTACAGCACTACCTAAGATGCCTCCCTCAAAGCTAAAAGGGTCATAAAAATGTAAAATTTGTTCATCCTTGACAACTTCTTTTGTATTACTATTTGTTTTGAGTTTCCCAATTTTGTTTGAAAACCCAATAAAGCTTCATGTTTCATGTAGGTAGGTGTTAATAATACCCATATGGATTTAAGTTTATGACAAAAGAAATTTTAACCTCTTACTAGCCTTAAGCTTGTTTACACGCTCTAAGTAGCCGTGCTCAGGAGGCCGGCCATACAAAATTAGCTTGTTAACAAGCTCTTCTAAAGCGTCGATGACACAGGGCGAGTTTACAAGCTACTATTTACTAAGTTTAAAAGCGGGTAAACCGGCGAGTGAGATTGTCATGATGACACACAAAACTGTCTACTCGCTCAGAAGCGTAGGAAACTGAGGTTGCTGCTAGCGCCAGTAACAAGAATAACGACGCCTGCGTGAACAATTCTTCAGATGTTTTGACAGTCGAAATCAGCTGTTTATCAGAAGCCATGTTGGAAACATAAATAAACCAATCACAAGCAGCGCGTAGGCGAGTAAAGTTGAGTTTTCATAGATTGTCAACAATCTGCTAGTCACTGCTAGTTAGCAAGTAGCACAATGACACTGGGCGAGTTTACTAACAGATAGTGAATTTCCCAGATAGTAGCTTATAAACTCGCCCTGTGTCATCGACGCTTAAATGACGATTTTTTGTGTCGTGCTACGTCCAGACTGAAGCCAACCTTCCAACTCCGAACTTAGTTTGGGGCTGGAGGGTTGGCTGATCATGTGGTGGCTGCGGCCAACTCTCCAACCCTGAATTCCGAACTCCAAAATGGCGGACATCTAACAGCTGTAGCTATGCTGTATCTTATATCCATTGCCTACAATTATTACATATGTATAATTATATACTTATATACACAACATGTTTTCAAACAATTGTTGTACCACTCTCCGTAATAATATTGTCATTTTAATAGTACGCGGCACTCGCGTCTTAATCGCCTGCCGTTCGCAGACTGATGTATGGACAGCTGCGGCAGGCTACAAAGCACCGCACAAAGAAGAGACCTCATTCTCTCGCAGACTAAATCCTATAGATGTAGGTGTTTGCCTCTTTTTAATGTCGTTATTTTTCATTTCGAGTTTCAAAACACAACGGTGCTAGAGAAGTTTTCACTACACAAAGCACTCTCTTCCTAGGATGAACTGCCTATTTCACTTTAAAAAAAAATATTACAAATTATCTCGATCTGAAAAATTGTACTAAGGGGTTAATGTAATACTTTAACAACAAAAAAAATTGACAAGAAAAATGTATTTACATTAGACTGGCAATAAAAACTTTAAATTAAATAGTGTTTTGTTTCACCACTAAAGTTTTACTAATTTTATTTTATTTATTAACAGGGTGGCCACAAAAAACTGATTTCAAAATTCCCTGATAATTCCAGGTTTTCCAGGGCAGTTTCTACATTTTTCCATGATAAGTTTAATTTGATATAAGGGAACGTACCCATATTACGTGACCTGTTCAGGGGGGGGGGTTTAAAATTATTTCTTTGCATTACAATAATCTATATAACACAAAATACACTTGTTACAAATTTATGATATTTCGCCTGAAGACAATTTGTGAAGAAATGAAAAGACCAGACGAAAATAGAAAAATAAACAAACAAAAAACATTAACATTAGAGGAGAGACAAAAAAAATTCACACGAAACGAGCAACAATACTAGGGAACAGTTTACATTTAGAATATTAATAATTAAAATAATATACCCTTTGGGTAGAAGAAAAGAAAAGAAGAAACCATATCTGAACCATAAGCATTCGACTAAAGTTTAGAAAGAGGTTTATTATGTATTTACACGAAGCTATGGTATAAATAGTGATGCAATGTAATTTTATAAATACTAAAAACCTTAATTTAAATGTTAAAATACCTAAGCACACACATACACATCAACTAGATGACATGATTGTGTTGCAAGGGAATTAATAAAAAATAATAATAAAAAAATACCTATCTAGTTTGTCTTTGTCGGCATATCTTTTGTTACACAAGTCGCAAGTAAAAGTAATAAAACACAACTTTGGGATTTCACAAATCGCAAAATAACGAATATAGTTTTATTTTTGGAATTCCCTGATATTATAAAATTTTTTCGAAATTCCCTGACATTTCCCTGATAATTCCAGGTTCGGTAAAATTCCCTGATAATTCCAGGTTTTCCAGGTATTCCAGGTCTGTGGCCACCCTGATTAAACTTAAAATTGTTCCACTTCACGTCATCATATAAACAAATAATAAAATATATAAACAAATATATAAATAATAAATATATATAAACAAACATATAATTATCATTTAAAGAAATTATTTTATGAGAGCTGACCACAGCCAATTGCCGCAGTTCTGCGTCTCAAAGTAGATAGGTACTTGTATTCCAAAAGCTTTGATACGTACCAAAAAATAACGATAATAAATCATTCCCGGATTTCTAGCTAAGTTCGGATTCGAAGTTGGAAGTTTTCAATTGACTATGTAATGAAATTGACGGCTTGGCCAACGGAGAGGAATGAGTGAACCGCACAGACAGATTCGCGGCGCGCATTGAGGAATGGATTAGTAACTTTTGACTAGTGTCTTGCCTCTTGCCTCGCAGTGACTTGATAACTCGCGAGCGGACCTAGCACGAACTGTAACGTTTCGGACCTGTTGGGATCTGAGATCGACGAGATCGAGACGAGAATAGGGACGATGACTATAACGATAATAAATCATTCCCGGATTTCTAGCTAAGTTCGGATTCGAAATCGGAAGTTTTCAATAGACTATGTAATGAAATTGACGGCTTGGCCAACGGAGAGAAATGAGATTTAATTCCTGAATAAGTAAAAAGACACCGCACTCCGGACAAACTCGTTAGCGACAGACTATAAACTAGAAACTATGTACGCCAGACGGGATGGGACTGGGAAGGCACGGCGGGACTATGACTGGGTCATATACTGAATAGAACCAATGTTTTATTCCTGCGTTGTGAAAGAGACGCGTTCGGAACTAGTAACTCGGCCGATTCGCGATCATATTTCGCTTGGGCCGAGGACCACGATGATGAAGGTACCTACGTGTGTTTTACGAATGGCGCGCGGGAACGGGATACTTTACGTGTTTTGCACGATTATTTAAATATTTACAAATCATTATAATATTTAAATCATTTACAGTAGGTACTCATCATTCGTTGAAATAATTTAACAGTAAAATAAATGGAAAATAACAACTTACAGTGCCGTTAAAAATCGTAGGATGCAAGGCCAAAGATAAGGAATGAAGAATCAATTCCTTTTGAAATTGAGATCGAGTGCGTCATAAAATTGAATTTATTCATGTAATTCAATTTTGCCCACGTCTACACACCAAATACCTTACGGTATTTAAAGAGTTAAAACCAAAATCATTTTTTCCTTGCCCATTGTAAGGCTGGGATTACACTCGTAAATTTTTTCCTGTAAATCGCTCTTGTAAGCGATTTATGGCCAAATTACCAATGTAAACGACACCAAAAGCCACTTAACGTAATTTATAGCAAGTTACAGAACTTATTCTTTCGGAAGTTTTTTGACAGGTCTAATCGCGCCCGCGCGAATTTCCAGCCTTCTTACAGCTTATAAAATCAGTTTGATAAGCTAAGATACTTCCGCAAGAAATAGTTCCGAAATGCGCCGCGCACCGTTGCGAAATGTCAAAAATTAAAAGACAATTGTTTTCATAGGATTTTTTTCTTACAAAACTAGTATTTATTTCCACTTATTTAAGTTTTCTGGAAAATGAGCATCCTTCTATTCAATTATCGGTCCAATCCTTTCCAACTTAATGTTTTTGTTTTTAACATTTACGTATTTGAAATTTTGAATTCGAAGTCGGTTGCTGTCAGCAGATGTCAGGTAGCTGTCATTCGGATGAAACGAAATTAATTGCCGCCTTTGATGGCACAAAAGTGTGTGGAGAATTGTTTAATTAAAGCCACAATCTATTTCAATACTTTATTTGGGCCTTTTCGTCTTTATTGACAAAATCGCGTAAATTTGACAGTAGCAGGTCGTTGTTGACAGGAAGCCATCTTACTGCAAATAAATTTACAGATGTAAACGGTCGCATGAGCATTTACACAGGTCGAACTTCCGAACAACTTCCGTGATCATTAATTACCAAAAGTCGGATGCATATGTGAACGCTCCTGTGAGTGACCTGTCAAAATCTTATGTAATCCGTAAATTTTAATTACGAGTGTAACCCCCGCCTAAGGGTTTTCAGAACAAAATTCGATTCAGGGAATCTGAATCTGGTTGATGTTTTGATTTTTTTTTACATTTGCTCCACAGGAGGCCCTTTGGAAAATTATTCTCATCATGGCCTATGTCATCTTTGGGGATGCTGTGTGGAGGGTATTTTTAGGACAGAAAGGAGAGGAAATCCTGGGAAGGAAAAGGGTATGAGGGGTGTGTAGGAATCTGAAGGCAGTGTGTCCAGAAGTGACCCACATCCACCTCCCAAATTGTGTCATTTACTTACATGTTCCCATGAGTGTTGCTGTCTAGGCTGTCTCGGTGGGAGCGTGCCACGTCAGCCTCTCCTCGTAGAAGGCGATGACCTGCTGTGGACACTTAACGTTGGCCACCTTGGCAGACACTAGCTCCGCCTCGTCACTCTCCGCCCACTTGATTAGGAACATGAGCTGGCCGCTGGCGTCCGATGCGCCTGTAACATTATTATTATCGTTATCTGATCAAGGGAGGAGCTCTACTTGTCAGAGACACCATGTATAGATTTTTTTTGATATATTTAGTGATTTTTTTTTTTAAAGGCGGATAACATTTAAAAAATTATATAGTTTGTACAACGCAAAAACGTTTAATACAATTTTTATAAAGATTTTTAATAATTAATAAGGACAGGATGTTTCACAAAACTTGAATAATACATCAAATTTCAAATATGATAAGTTCTATGAAAGACCTAATTAAGTTCCATTATTACGCAAGTACTGTCAAACAACCAGCCCGTGATGAATTGAAAATAATAACAGAACTTTCAGAGAACTCGAATTTTAACTATGAAATTTGATGAAATGTTCAAATTAATAAACCTTCCTCTTGAATCACTCTATCTATTGGTGAAAACCGCATGAAAATCCATTGCGCAGTTTAAAAGATCTATGCTCACATACATTTTGAGCGACTTCATTTTATACTATGTAATGATGATTATGTAGTATGTTTCGTAGTTCAAATGGATTGTGATTTGTAATTTGTCAGATTACAAGGTACTCTTACTCAAAACTACAGAGGGTCTTAGGCAGTACTCTATAATCCAACATCGCCCTGCAAAACGTTGTCAGATTACCGCGGATCCACTGTATAATGAAATATCAAAAAGTTTTAAGACTTACCAATGATTTTTTCAGCTTTTAATCCCCTGTGGAAGCCAGTCTTTTTTTCGGTACTAGAAGATGTTGAAGATTTCTTCTTTTCAGAAGTTTTTTCCTTCTTATCTTTCCGTTTTTCTTCCTCTTCTGAAGAAGAATCACTGACTCGCTTTTTCTTGTTCCTGCTACATTCATCTCCAGATTCAGATTTCTTCTTCTTTTCCGAAGTCCTCTTCTCTTCAGATTTAGATTCCGGTTTTGCCTTACTGGACTGTAATTTGAAAGACTATCATTAAAAGCTGCAAAAATTTTGTTCCACCATTCATGTCGCAGATAAGTAAATATTTTTTTTGTCAGTCGGCTCAGATTTGAATGGTTTATTTATGGTCAAATGTCAAATCTGCTGACTTTACTCCGTAAACACAAAAGTGCTCATGGAATAAAGTTTATATTGTGAAGGAGGTCTTCGCCATATAAATTAATAAAATCGCAGGGATATCTTCAAATAGGTATACATTTTGGGTGAAATGCAGAATACGCCAATGTCAGGGAATTTAATAAAAATGCACTTTCTAGATGAGAAAAGTGTGTAGAAACTCATTAAAAAAAGAATTAATGTGCGGAAAGCAAAATTGAGGGAGATACAGCCGATCAAAGTTTTATAAAATTTCACTTCGCGAACTGATACTATGACAGCCCGCCCGCCATCGTTGTCACTGTTATGTTGGTATCCCGGACCTGATACAAACAAGAGCCTAGATACGATTGTAGCCGACTTCGTGGGGTAAATTATAAGGCGCGTAATTATGAAAAACAGAATTAATAATATAATGTAAATAGGCACTGGAATGGAGAATCCCGCCAGACAAACCATTTAAAAACGTAGGCTGTTTTTTAATGTAAAGATAACATACACAAGCCCGCTAGAAAGGTTAGGTTAGGTTAGGTTCGGTTAGGTTAGGTTAGGTTATGGGGGGGGGGGGGGGGGGGGCAGATCCGGCGCTGGGTTAACATACACAAGCCCGCTAGAAAGGTTAGGTTGGGTTCGGTTAGGTTAGGTTAGGTTATGGGGGGGGGGGGCGGGCAGATCCGGTGCTGGGTTAACATACACCAGCCCGCTAGAAAGGTTAGGTTAGGTTAGGTACCAACCTAACAGTGACAAAAGATGGCGGGCGGGCTGTCATAGTATCGGTTCGCGAAGTGAAATTTTATAAAACTTTGATCGGCTGTATCTCCCTCAATTTTGCTTTCCACACATTAATTCTTTTTTTAATGAGTTTCTACACACTTTTCTCATCTAGAAAGTGCATTTTTATTAAATTCCCCGACATTGGCGTATTCTGCATTCCTCCCTACATTTTTGTTCTCCAATGACAAGGACGATAAGAGCATCGGATCAAGACGGGCGACTAATATGTTAGATGTGTTGTCTACATATTGAGAAAAGCTCGATCGTATTTCTGTCGAACATCGACAAGAATTGCGCATCTTGAATCTTTTTCGCATCAAATTGGCTCGATATCAAACAAAAAAGCATCGAGCAAAACGGTACACACATTGAGACATGTTCGAATGAGCATTAAACCATCGAACATGAACGGGCGTGGATACTTAGCATAACATTTTCAAGATCAGTATTTAGTAACTAGACATGTCAGTGATTTTTTAATGGAGGAACCTGTGCAAAAAAATAAAACAGAATCAATATCAAATTAAGATTGTCAAAGATGCTAACCGAATCGGACTTCTTATTGGCATCTTCATACTCCTTGATCAGTCCTTCGCAGTCTAAATTTTCCTCAGGCTCCCAAGTGCTTTCCTCTTCTTTATAACCTTTCCATTTCAGAAGGTACTGAACCTAAAACCATCAATATTATTAGTTAGTTCGGTCTTTTAATTCTAGTTCAATATGAATCGAAAACAAACTTCATGTAAAATAAGGGTTGAAAGTGAGAAATATCAGATAAATAAAGCAAAACGGTCCAATGCGAACCGGTTGAAAATATCAAATTTACCTTTCCCTTCACAATACGTTTGTTAAGGACTTTCTCTACGACATATTCTTCGGAACTAGCGTCGCTGTTGCTACTATCTTTGCGTTCGCCGCGTTTGCCCATTTTAATCAGGATACTCGTGTACAAAACCGTTAAGTAAAACAAAACCCGACGCCAATAATTCGACAAGACAAACGACAAACAATTCGACGCCGCCACAGATTAGCAAATAAAGATAGTAAATTAGTCAACTTACTCCTAAATGCGCGCCATAAGTTCACCATAGACAACGTACGTATGTAAGTACAAGTCAAGATTCGTATAAGGTTCGCTCATACAAGCACTTCTTGGAAAAAACGCATCGGGCTCGTGACGTAACGTGAAGTCCCGAAACTAGAGATGGTTGGTATCTGAAATAGGTTGTTATTGCGGTTTCAGTTACCGGAGACCTGCGTGGAACATACGAGTATTATTCATCCATTTATTTTTTTAACCAATTCTTCAAATGAAAAAAAAGACATACGAGGGTGAACTAGAGTAATTTCTAAAAAAATTGAACAGGTTAAAATTTTAAATGTAGGTTTTCACAATTTTTCTAATACTTTTAATTTTATATGAATATTCTACTAAGGATCGGTTCCAAAAATAGCCGCTTCTTTGAGAAAAATATCCACGGCTCCATTGACAGCAAAGGAACCGGTTCCATGTAACCCGGGCAGGAATATCGAGCTTCTCTACTAGCCGGTTCACACGTTTCAACTTTAGTTGATCAACTCGACACTTGAAAGCATATTGACAGGTGTGAACCTTCTTTCAACAAAGTTGAACAAGTTTTTTGTTGACTAGCTAAAGTTGATAGCCCGTCTACTTTTGACGTTCAAGTATGATCGCGCCATCTTGGTTACCATAGTTACTCGCGTGCACAACTAGACGTCAAACATTTATGTCCATATTCGTAGTATTATTCGTAGTAGTATTCCAACATTCCTAGTTCTACCGTCATGGAATCCGTTTCAACGAAAAAATATTTGAAATGGTCGGATGATTTGATGTTCAGATTTATTCATCCCTGTCTTTGGGATCAAAAGCAAGAAGTGTACACAAATAGAAATGCCCGTGATACTGCAATAAATAATATGTGTTTCATTTACACTACCTACCCAATATATTATGTTAATGACAAAAAAATAACGGTAAATATTCAGAGCATGCGTCACCATTAATACGCATAAATTAAAAGAAAAAAAACTTTGTACAAATCTAATAACAATAACTACCTATGTCAAAGTATGACGTTTGGCGTTGTTGTTTTTAAGTTATGGTAAAGCTAATTTTAACGAAATATGGATTATTTCCTTGCTTCTCCGGTTATTGTAGTTAGTAGTAATTATTATTAATTTAAACATCTCTGAAAAATTTTATCGTCAATTTTGTAAAGCAGCTCATCAAATTGTTTTTCTGTCATCCATATCCTTCGGAGTCTTCTAGTTCCATCTCTTTCAAAATTGTGTTGGATGTGCCTAATTCATGATCCATTTTCTCGCCCAAATACGACGTTTTTTATGCTTTTTCATAATCTCGAGCTCATTTTGCAAAACATCAGAAGTTAGAGAGACGCACGCACTGACAATTTCAGTTGACGCCATCTTGAATGTCAAATTCGGTTCTACTTAAATTGAAACGTGTGAACATAATCTCGTTCAACTTTTTACGTTAAATAAAAGTGGATCAACAAAAATTGAAACGTCTGAACGCGCCATACCCGAAGAAACTTGACAGCAGTGACAGCACTTGACAGCAGACAATACTTCGGTCGTTTTTGATTATTTCCTTCCCGTGCCGTTTATTATTATTCGATATTCTCACCGCTTTCCCATTAATTAATCCTGATAGTTTGATAAGTGAGACTTTCAATTTTGAAAATTGACATTACCCTAAAGTTCGTCATTGCGTAGACGCTAATAACCTCCAATCTACATCATCAATGTGAAAGTAACACGGGAAATAATCCAGGAATTTCAGCCTTTCAATCCGAATATGTACTAGTTTTAATTTAAAAAAATCATGTTCTCTGTAAGACGGTTATACACCACCAAAATATCATGGAGAAGATTAAAACCTACATACTGTAGCTACTTTATACTGGTACCTACCTTATTAGCTATTTACATAAATAAACCAGTCATGCTTTCTAGTAACTGGCAACAATTTAATTTCAGGCATTCAAAATTTTATTCAAACATTGTGATACAGAAACAAAAGCTACACAAGAACATTTTTCATTATTCCTTCCCTGCTACCTGTTGAGCCCACATCAATATTTGTTGTTGTTTATTATCATTTGTATTTTAAACTATATTCAATAAATCAACTTACACAACAGTTTTAGGTAAATATAATACATATAATAGCTTATATATACAAGCTTATATATACATATAAACCTTATATAAACAAGCTTATATATACATATTTATAAGCGCCTTCCACACGCACACTTCGGAGCCACCGAGTCCCGCGCCACTTCAGGCCGCCGCACAGAAAAGTCTCACAATGAACTGCGCTGTAAACCGATCGGTCTTAACTTTCCCTTTTCTGCGCGGCGGCCTGAAGTAGCGCGGGACTCGGACGCTCCGAAGTGTACGTGTGGAAGGCGCTATTGGGTCCACCCTTAGATAAGAGAAACAAAGGGGTCCACCTCACGGATCGGGTTAATACGGAACGTTCGTGTTATTTATTTATTTATTTGTTTACGGACAATTAGTCCAATTAACAATACATCAATAACACGAATAGAAAAAAAAGAGAAATCACAATGAAAGGAGATTACATATAGATGAAGAGCATTGACAAAATACATATAATATAAAAGTACATAGAGAAGATAACTACAAGTAGCTTGAAGATGGATTTAAAAAGACTTTAAAAAACCACATTGCGTAACGACTGCCGAAAGTCATTTAGGCTTACACCAAAAAATTCAATGCTTTGATTTGTGTTGACTAGTCTCGACATTCTGGATAAAGGAGAATGATATCCATAATTAGTAGAATGTTGATTGAGGAACAGCAATTCATTATTTCGGAGTCTACGGGAAGGAATGTTGAACTGGATGAGTTGTAACAAAGCAGGTGTGTCAGTAATACTGTTGATAATTTTGAAAATGCATATTAGATCAGAGTCCTTTCTACGTTTTTCTAAAGAGGAAATGTTTAAAGTTTGTTCAATTTCATCATACGAGTATTCTCTTTCAAGTCCTAACCTCCAAGCAATTCCTCGTAGGAAGCGATGTTGTACAGATTCGATGTAACAAATGTGGACAGCATAAAAAGGAGACCAAATGACACTAGCATATTCAAGGTGAGGGCGGACCAGCGAACAGTAAAGAGATTTAAGTGTATTTATATGTTTAAAGTCAGAGGTAATTCTATGAATGAAGCCGAGTAGTTTAAGTGATTTGTTTACGATGTTATTAATGTGATCCCGGAAAGAAAGTTTACAATCCAGAGTGACCCCAAGGTCCTTGATAGATGTGACAGTGGAGAGACAAACATTATTTAGTTTACAATCAAACTGAATAGGTTTTTTAGTTCTATAAAATGACAAAATTTTGCATTTATCAACATTAAGTTCCATGCAGTTAATTTTGCACCAATCATTAAATGAGTCAATATCAAGTTGAAAAAGTAAACAATCAAGATGGGATTTAATTATCTTAAGAATCTTATTGTCATCGGCAAAAAGCCAAAAACGTGTGTGAGAAAAAACTTTAATGATATCGTTAATAAAAAGGTTAAAAAGAAGCGGGGCCAAATGGGCTCCTTGCGGAACGCCGGAAGTTACATCAATGTTAAAGGATTCAAAGTTATTTATTTTAACCCTTTGTTTTCTATTACTCAAGTAAGAGTGAAAGAATGATAACAATGGGACTCTAATGCCTATAGCATAAAGTTTGGCCATGAGAATACGGTGATTAACTTTGTCGAAGGCTTTGGAGAAGTCAGTGTAGAGGACATCAACCTGAGTGTTGTCTTCTAAGGCTTTAAGAATGGTATTTATAAAGGACAGTAAATTAGTTGTTGTAGATTTCGCCGATCTAAATCCATGCTGTTCCTCGATCAGAACATTTTTGAAAATAGGAGTGATTTTCTTTGTAATTATCGACTCAAATATTTTTGGAATATTAGATATAATTGATATTGGTCTGTAATTTCCAATATTTGACTTGTTTCCAGACTTAAAAATGGGTCGAATAAATGAAATTTTCCATGAGTCAGCAAATGTTCCGGTTGAGAGTGATAAATTGTACAACATATAAATTGGGTTAGATAATGAACATTTACATTCTTTTAGCAAGATTTCTGGAATGCCATCAGGTCCAGTACTTTTTTTGTTAGAAAGATTATTTAAGGATTGGTAAACCTCTGCAAGTGAAATTTGGCAATCATTCAAGTCAATATTATACTCATAGTTAAGTGGAGGGATGGTGCATGAAGCATCAGAATATACAGAGGAAAAGTGTTTAGCAAAAAGGTTGGCGATGTCGTGACCATTTGTAGCGTGAGTTTCATGATAAAACATACTTGAAGGGAGATCATCATCTGTACGCTTTTGCGCAACAAATTGCCAGAATTGTTTAGGATTTTTAAGTAATTTTGTCTCAGTAACTTCTACAAAAGATTTATAGCATTTGGCTGATTCGATTTTAGACAGTTCCCTTAATTGAGAAAATTTTTGATAAAATTTTAATTTGCCAGTTTCTTTAAATATCTTATGAGGTTTCTTTTTTTCAATAATTAACTGCTTAAGTTTCGAGCTAAACCAATTTGGAAACTTGGGTTGAGAGTAACATCCCTTGGGAACAAACAAATCTATAGCACGTGTTACACATTCATTAAATTTAAATACGGCGTCATTTATATCAGAATTTAAAAATAGTTTTGTCCAATTAATCAGGGAAAGATATTTGTTCATGTTAGAATAGTCACCATTAAGATATTTGTAGTGATACGAAACACTTGGTTTCAAAGATTCAAATTTAAAAAAAATTGTGATGTTAATAGAGAGAGGTGGATGATATTTATCAATAGGTAACAACGAGACATCAGCTTCACATACTATGACATTAGGTATGCTAGTGAAAATTAAGTCCAGGCAAGAACCTAGATTGTTAGTGACTGGATTTACTTGAAACATATTCATAAAGGCAAAAAAATTTACAATTTCAATAGCTTGTTGTGAAAGATTACTAGTAGGAGTTTTGACCCCTTGGTTGTCATTCAGCCACAATATTTTAGGTAAATTATAATCGCCACAAATAAGTAAGGAATCAGCATTTCTAGAGACACGCTCAATTGAAGCAGTATGCGACTTGTAGACTTCTACGGAAGAGGTTATCAAAGTTTGATGCAAGGATAATGCTGGGCGCAAAAGGACGTTTTCCTTATTCGATTTCCTGATGCGGAATTCCGATTCGGAATTCCGTGAGACTAGCGCAAACGTTCGTTTTTCTTCATTCGGAATGTATACACGTCAGTACAGATAGTGATAGCGTGGTGAACGCACGACGATGGAGGACGAAGATTTATTAGCAATTGCATTTCTGTTAATAATGAAGAAGAAAAAAATAATGAAATGATGAAAAATAATGAATTAATAATGAAAGTTTCTGCCTCACGCATTATCGTGTTGCGATTCTATGCGTAACAAATACAAAGAATACGTCCGATGCACGCGGTGCCGGTGCCATACTGAATAGAAATTTCCGAGCGTATGCGCCAGCACAAACAAAATGTATGCAAGCGCTGCGTTCCGCATGACGTCATTAGGTTTTTTCCGTTCGGTTTCTTCGAACGCGCCGGCTTGCATTCGGAACGTACGTACGGAATTTTTTCCGTTCGGAAAAAAAGCGAACGTGTGCGTCAGTTAATGTATTTTCTACTGATTCCATGCATTCGGATGCCCGAATACGGAAAACGAATTCGGAAATCGAACACGGAAAACGTCCTTATGCGCCCAGCCTAATACGGAATATTCCTTTTTAACTAATAGACAACCGCGTAAGTCATTTTTACCAATTTTTCAGGAGACGATAAAAACTGTCAATTTTAAAAAATCGGTGGAATTTTTCTGATATTACTTAATAATTGTATTTGTGCGATTTAATTAATAAGTGTATTTCTATATTAATCTACAATGTAAAAAACTTGTTAACGTTTTTTTTAATGTATCTTGCATTTTGTCATGTATTATTCATGACATTTAATCAGTCACCTGTAAATTTTGTAATTGCTAACATGCCTACTAGTTTATTTCTATGTCATTTGCAACTTAGAAACTTTCTCTTTTATTGTACGCACTATCATTCCTAAATTTATCTGAATGATGTTTACCTACTAATTATATTTTTATAGTTCATCTTTTTTATTAAAAAAAAAAACTGTCTCTGTATTATAATCTTGTCATGTAAAAGCCCATCAGGGCGTTGAAAATTAATAAATAAATAAATAAATACCCTAGTTAGCGGTTAAGAAATAATTATTTATACTTATTTTGAAAATTTACTTTATTTTAACTTTTATTTTATGACTTGAGCTGTGTTGACTGATATTTTATTAGATTAAGGCAGTGTTGTTTGCAAAAGTGTTAGGGAATAAGGTATTAATAGATGATTTACAAAGAATTTTTTTTATTAAGAAATATTTCAAGAATAATTAACAATCGTTATAACATAGGTATCTATAATCTAAATCCTAAAAATCACATTATTGAGATCAATTGCTTAAAATTATTTGGTGACACACGAACCTTTAGAGCGTAAGTGCAATTGCTATTTTTTTTAATAGGTAAATATTTAAAACATAGTCTTTGATAAACTCCAATGAAACAAGCTATAATAGTAATAAAATTATAAAAAAAAAAAAATAATACTCGAAATCTCTAGTCTAATAGTTGCTGTCTTTTGCTATTGCTGTGCGGAAGGTCATCATAAAAACAGTTGCAACTAGATGGTAATACACTTTTTAGGTCTTGCAAATCTTTATACATCCGCTTTGTAGGTAATTGGTATTCTAGCTGCATACAATTTCTGCTGGTGATTTATTTGTTTAATGCTGTTAATTGGCGTGGGACGTTGTGGTAACGGCTGAAGCTCGTCATCAAAACCAATTTTATATACAATTTTTTACCAGGCCGTATAGATTTGTAAATTAATTCTTTCGAAAAGTCGGGTAAAGGTATAGTCCAAATACCGAGCTTCGTAAGCGCATCATCAATGATCACTCTTAGCAGTTTTAGCTATAGCCTTTTAGAAGACTTGCTAAAAACTTTTCAACATATTTGTGTTCTTCAATTTTCTCTGGATTTCTGCGATTACTGGTTGAAGTAGACAAACCGGGAGGCATGGCAAAGTCTGTTTTAGTCAGCCAATATCTGACAAACCAATCTTTAATGCTAAGAGTGGCCAAGAATATTTTTTTACAGACTTGGTGACGTACATTATCATTCGTGAAAACGTAAGTTCAACTATCAGTTCAATCGTGAAAACATAGAATTGCACGGTGGTTTCATGGATCTTGCAGGCTTAATACGTCTTGTTTCACTTTAAATGTTTTATTAGTCTTTGTCTCTTCTGTATCCTAAATAATTTTCACCTTTAATCGGTAATTTTTTATTACATTGCGTTTATATTTCTTTGGATCTTTTGTCGCCTTGTTCTGTCGTTTTTTATGACTTAACAAATTACCGTGATATGGAATATTACTGAGTATAACCACTCTTGAAGAACACGATGGAGTAGCAAAGGCATTGGATTGCTGCATATTATTTTGGTTTGTATTATTTTTATCTGTACATTGAGTATTGTTTTCATTATCAATAATTATATCAGAAATTGGGTCTTGAGTGTTCCTAGATACGAGAATATCTTGGTTTGAAGTAGGGAAAGATTCGTCATGATTTAAATTTATGGAATTTATATTAAGGACAATATTTTCTAGTTCTTACACAACATTCTCACTTTCTACCGTGATATTGGCAACATTCAATACAGAAGGCTGAACATACTCGATGGCCTATGCTACTGATCTAGTTTAATTCTTTTTTATCTTCTTTGCAACTTTGTTTACTTTTTCAGTCCTGCTTCTTGTAATTGAGCACATAACAATTCATCACCTGAACTACAGGAATCAATTTCTTCTCTATCCATAGTGTATTTCATTTATTGAACTTTCTAAAAGAAATAAAATACGTTTTGAAACACCGCCTAAGTTAAAAAAAGATATTTAGTAAACACCGCTTAAGTAAATGAAGATATTCTATTATCATTTCTTTCTATGTATGAATATGCGTAAATCAATAAACATTACTTTATTATATAGCTTACCTCTTAACCTTCTAATAAAACTTCTTGCATGGACCTTTCAGCGATAAAACTCACGTAAAAATATAATAATCACAGAGCGCGAAGTACTTTTGCGAGAAATGTATGACAGACTAACGCATAAATAAACCAATCATGACTAACGACTTATGCGGTGTTGAGAGGCCAACCGACTTGCGCGCTGTCATTACTTTTCGAATTACGGCTTCTGATTGACTGAAATCTATATCATGTGACCAATGGTTAGACGCGCAATGAGCAGCTCCATCCAATGGCATTAAAATGTGAAAACCGCCAATTTTCGACTTGAGCGGTGTTGTAAGCTAATGGCGCGTTCAGACGTTTCAATTTTTGTTGATCCACTTTTATTTAACGTAAAAAGTTGAACGAGATTATGTTCACACGTTTCAATTTAAGTAGAACCGAATTTGACATTCAAGATGGCGTCAACTGAAATTGTCAGTGCGTGCGTCTCTCTAACTTCTGATGTTTTGCGAGATGAGCTCGAGATTATGAAAAAACATAAAAAAACGTCGTATTTGGGTGAGAAAATGGATCATGAATTAGGCGCATCCAACACAATTTTGAAAGAGATGGAACTAGAAGACTCCGAAGGATATGGATGACAGAAAAACAATTTGATGAGCTGCTTTCCAAAATTGGCGATAAAATTTTTCAGAGACGTTTAAATTAATAATAATTACTACTAACTACAATAACCGGAGAAGCAAGGAAATAATCCATATTTCGTTAAAATTAGCTTTACCATAACCTAAAACAACAACGCCAAACGTCATACTTTGACATAGGTAGTTATTGTTATTAGATTTGTACAAAGTTTTTTTTTCTTTTAATTTATGCGTATTAATGGTGACGCATGCTCTGAATATTTACCGTTATTTTTTGTCATTATCATAATATATTGGGTAGGTAGTGTAAATGAAACACATATTATTTATTGCAGTATCACGGGCATTTCTATTTGTGTACACTTCTTGCTTTTGATCCCAAAGACAGGGATGCATAAATCTGAACATCAAATCATCCGACCATTTCAAATATTTTTTCGTTGAAACGGATTCCATGACGGTAGAACTAGGAATGTCTAACGAATATGGACATAAATGTTTGACGTCTAGTTGTGCACGCGAGTAACTATGGTAACCAAGATGGCGCGACATACTTGAACGTCAAAAGTAGACGGGCTGTCAACTTTAGCTAGTCAACAAAAAACTTGTTCAACTTTGTTGAAAGAAGGTTCACACCTGTCAATATGCTTTCAAGTGTCGAGTTGATCAACTAAAGTTGAACCGTGTGAACCGGCTATAAGGGACGATATGACATTTGTCGGTAGTACCATTATTATAAAATAAATTCTCGTCAAAATAAAAACAAAAAAGTACCTACTTCGAATTTATTGGGTTGAGATTCAAAGTACGAAAGCCGCATGTCATCATAATTTATAAAAACATCCCAGGTTTTGAATGGTTTGTCGTTTGTTTGGCAAAGCAGGGTTTGTCAAGTAGCGGGTATGTGTAATTATTCTAATACATTTCTTTCCATGTTCTGTTAATAAATATAGATACAAACTTGTCAATAATACATTCACAATAACGTGAATAAATTATTGTTTTTTACATGGCAATAATATTTTTTCTATGATTGGCAGCATTGATTGATTGTCTATTAGGTTAGGCTTGGGTTAGTATATTTATGGTCTAATGTTAAATATTAAAATTGGCATGATGATGTATGATTTTTGTACTACGTGTGTCAAGATGTTTCCGAAATGAATATTTTCATGTGTGTGTGTATAGAAAATTTCAAAGTCTTGTAATTCAGTTAATATTGCTTGCCGCCGCCTAATTCTTTCAGATTCGGATTCCCCGGCCCATAGTTAGTATAAAAATAACTAGTTTGATTTTCTAGGAATCAGAATACTTCCACAATGGCTATTTTCCTGTATGTGTATAAAATTTTTTAAAGTCGTGTAATTCTGTTAATATTGCTTGCCGCCGCATAATTCTTTCAGATTCGGATTCCCCGACCCCAAATTAGTATAAAAATAACTAGTTTTATTTTTTAGGAATTTCTCCCAAACACCGAACTTTAGCCATAATCAGTTTTATAAATATGTATATCATTAATTTATTAATGCATTCAGAGTCGCTTCACGCCATTAGCTAGTGTAAACTCTAGTGGTGATGGGCACAATCGGTACACTTATGTAATAGAAAAAAATAATAACCGATTTCTAAACGTGCCAATACGAAAAAAGGGGTTCAAATTAATCACTTGAATTTAGGCACGGTCAATTTGGAATTCTGATACTTACAATATATAATATATAGACACCAATATTTCAATTGTTATTTGTTTTTTCAATTTAAAATATTTTGTTTTTTTATTTTTATATAATGGGCCGTTTTCTGAGTAGTTCCAAAATATTCACTGGGACTAGGACTGACTAGATGGAAGGAAGGCGGTCATAAGTATACTAACCCCTAGATCGATCACTTCGGGCTTTTTCCTCCTAGCGGTTTTCGTCACCAACTTAACCAGACCCCCCCCCCCCTCTCGCCCTTCACGCACCTGCCTACGCCTATGACAGCACTAATAGACTAAAGATAGAGGAAACTTATTTGTCTACCATAGGCAATATAATCGCTCTCGACCTACTAGCCCAATAAATTATTTAAGAACAAAATTATTGGAATCAGAAAATGTTACATTAGACAAATGAAACACTCTGAGAACATCTTTAAATATGTTTATTTTCAGTAAAGACAATTGATAATAAATAACACATAAGACAATTGATAATAAAACATAACACAAAAACTAAGGTATCCTAACCGACCTAACCTCAAATTAATTTACGGACGAATGCTGAATGTTGATGTCCTGGTCCTGGTACTGGTTCTGATCCTGGTCATCTTGTAGATACTCCACTGACCAGCTCTCTTCACATTCACCGTCAGACTCCCATTTGACATCGGAAATGTCTCCTTCCAGTGCAATAGTTATTTCTTCATGTGACAAACCTCTAACAGCCATCTATAAAAAATGATAACAATAAGTTATATACAGTCTACCGGAAAACATTAAAATAAATTAATACATCTTGAAAAAATCAAATTAAAATACGTAAAACAATATAAAAGGCCAAAACAAGATCTCCATAAAAGACATCCACCAAAGCGCCACCACAGGATCATGAACGTTTTTAGCGAAAACAAAATGAAAAAGCAATGTTTTTGAATGGAAATCATATTTATCGATCAGATTAAACATCTGTATACAGTATAATAATTATTTTCAACAGAAAAATGCTATATCTTACCTTTAATTAATGCAGAAAACCAAGATAAGTCAAACCGTTTTGTCAAAGACGCCCATAAATATACTAACCCCTAGATCGATATCTTCGGGCCTTTTGCTTCTAAGCAGTTTGGTCATCACTGTCACCAACTTAACCAAAAATAAAATGGTCCACCAAAGACAATAAACATAGAGGAAGTTCAAGGCCATTTATCACCATAGAGAATATGATCGCATTCGACCTTCTTCATTCATTCATTAGCCAAATAAATTATTTAAAAATAAAAATGCTTGAAAGCAGAAAAATGTTATAGTTTCCCCAAGAAAACAACGTTCCATCTGACAAAGCCTGAGGGAATGAGCTTTACATAATATTTACAGCTCATTCTCTCAGCAGGAAGCTTTGTCAGATGGAAACCTGTTATCCTGAGGAAATCAAAAAATCAAGCGTTAGTAAAAAACCTAAAATACTTGAAATATGAACTCCTTATAAAAGGAAAACATTTTCAAATAATGATTATGGTTTTCTACAACGAATTTCCATTTTTCTGCTTGAAAAATGAGAACTCAGGAGTACATGTTTAAATACTTTTTATTTTCAGAAAGACAATCAATAATAGCACATAAAAACACTGGTTCGGTGAATTCGATGAATTGATAAATGGTTTGAAAAAGACTATCGACACTGGAAAGGAAACATGGCTAAAGCGTCATACAGCTGTGACATTAAAGATTAACGTACACAATAAGCTGTATTGTTTGTTTACGTATGTTCATCTTTAATGTCACATCTATATGGCGCTTTAGCCATTTTTCCTTTCTAGCAGTCACCGTACATATCTTAGTTCTTGTAGAATGAAATAAAAAATCTGCATATTCTAAATTTCCTTTCAACCGAAATTAAACAGAGTATACCTACATCGAGGACCCATTTCAGCCATCTCACAGTAAAAACCGCATCACGTGTTCTGAAAAAAATATATCACATTAAAAAAAGTTTGTGAACATAATATATAATATTTTTCCCTTGTGATGACATACTTTGTTTATCACAAGGGAAAAATATTCTCCCTTCTGTTCATATGAAGAATGAAAAAACCACGTAAGATCGTTGGAGATCCGCAAAAAATGCAAGGCTGATGTAAGCGTAATGAGTAAGATTGAGAAAGAAACCCTCAGATGGTTTGGGCATGAAAAGCGAATGTACAATGATTGGAAGAAGTATATATAACGCAGATATGAGTGGTAGTGAAGTGCCAAGTCTTCCTCGGGGACACCAGAGGAAGACTTGGCACGATCAAGTGAATAATTGCTTGCTTGCGTGGGGCACGTCAAGAGTCAGAATAATAGAATAGTATGTATAAATGTGAATGAGGCAAGGAATGTATGCCAAGACCGAGTTGTTTGCGGTTCGTCCTCTCTGAAAGCCCTGCGGGAAAACAGCATGACAATTAGTTACTTAAAGCATTATTAATTTTACTTGCCAAATGTTATGGTCTGCCAAACAATGTTATAAGGTGTTCCTAATGTAAAGCTTCAAAATCATCCAAAGTCTGGAACATTTTCTGAAACAATATTTGTGAAACATTAACCACTCGGACCCATTAGCTTGTTTTAACGATAATATAACATTAACAGACATATGTATGACGTACGAGGCGTACGTAACTTATTAAAGTAAAATTGAAAGCATATTTTATAAATACAAACACATGTCATTTAACCTCAAATAGATTTAAAGATAAATCAAGCTGAATGTTAATGTCGTATGTAATTACCTGATTTCTGGATCAATTGCGGACAAACTTTAACCATTTTTCCACCTCTGTAATTCGTGTAAACGATTTTTGAATGAAATATGCCCATCGGCGATGTCAACAATACAAATTCAAATACGAATTCATGTTCGTTTGACAATCGTATGATCAATTTGACGTTTAAAGTTAGACCTATCTATAATTAAGCTTTATCTATAAGAATTTGGTCCCCTCCTGTCAGTTCCAAGGTCAAAGCCGAGATTAAAGGGGTGTTCAGACATCTAATATAACCGCTAGCAGGTATCTGCTGAACCGCGAGCGCTTATGTTTCATGCCGTTCACACAGCGCAGATAAAATATTTCTTTCTATGGTAGGAGAGGGGGTCAGTTGAATTAGCGAGCGGCCACGGAGGCGCATTTTTTGTACTGAATCTATGAACTTGACATCTGTCACCCACCGGTCTTGGCAGCTCCGTAATTAAAATGACCCCCTCTCCTATTTTCGTCGGAGTGGGGGGCGCTTAACTGTTGGCATATCGCCTCAGGAGCGGTTACGGCGTAAGATGTGCATTGTCTATGGTTGATGTGCGCATAAAGCGCTCAGGTGTGAACGGTCTGAAGGGATTGTATGGAGAGCGATATGTGGCGTGCTATGATCTTTTATATTTATATGCTCAATGTGAACGAGCTCTAACGCCCCATTCGAATTATTTTGTGTTGCCAGTACGCGATTTGTTATATACCTTATAAAACATATATTTCACAAGCGATACGCAAAATACGGGGCTGTTTGTTTCATAAAATCAAGAGATATTAATTTTCATCCATCAAATGACCTGACGACCTCCGTAGTCCAGTGGGTAAGACTCTTGACTCACAATTCGGAGATTGGGGTTCGAGCCCGGCATGCGCAAATAAATTTTATTTGATTAATTTGTGTTATTTCACAATTAATTCATTTAAAATAATATATAATATATTTGCGGCATGTTCCAGAGTGGAAGATACTATCAGTATCGCCCTGGTGTAAGACCACCATTCAGAATTGAAACGTTGCTTGAAAATGGCTTTAGCCGTGTTTGGTGACCAGATCTGAATAGCCAGGTACTTCCCAACCCTCCTCTTCCCCACCTCCTTCCCCTCCTCACTACCTTCAGCCTCACAACATACCTCATTTGGGGAATGCCATAGTCTCACTGGCTTCAGACGGGAGCAGTTGAGATTCTTGTGCGGTATTCACTGTAAAAAAATAAAATCCTTTTCTTCAAGATCTTGTGAAATTTTTAGAAAATCAAAACGAAAACACATTGAAGCTGTATGCATCAGATGTTCTCGGAAATTAAAAAAAAAATTCTACAACTTCAAGAGTCCACCAATTTTTCCAATAGAAAACTCCAGTACATTTTTTTTTATTCTTTTTAATAAATAATGACCTTCTAACTTAAATAACTGCATTTTTATTTTTAAAGTTAGTTTTAATAGTTAAAATAATTGTTAAAGTTTTAATTTTTCAAGACCCCTCCGAAAACCACCGATGTATGGTGAATCGTGTGTCGTCATCACTCCTGAAAAATTAGTATAGGATTGGGCAATCAGCTGATCTACTGCCGCCATTTTGAATTCCGTTCTTCGAAGTATTCTCCCTAGAAATAGCATTACTATTTTTTTGTAAGTACAGTAGTTTTTTTAACATTTTCAATAATAGAGATAAACTAATAAGAGATGCCTTTATTTTTTGAAACATTATTTAGGCCTAAATAATGTTTCAATAAACACAAAAACTAAATATCTATAAACAGTATAACATAACGAATAACATGAAATGTTGTTAGTACTGATGGCTTATGTCATACCTACATAATCAAAGTTTCAATACAATGACTGGTGACGCGTGACGTCAGCACTAACCATTTCAGTAATACCAACTTTACAGTGTGTTTTGACGAGAAGTTTAAAAATGCACTTTTTAATAATTTTTTAAGAACTCTACGTTTAATATTATGAAATAAAACTTATATATTCAGAATCAGCGTTCATTGGTCTGTATGAACATATTTTTTTAAAGCCATAATATTTTTCACTGGAGTTCCTTATTGTGAAGGCACAAGTCGTTGCAGCAAGTTTTTGTACAATAAAAATAAATCCTCAAATAAGAAGTGTGCGAGTGCTCCGTGTATACGATGTAATAAAAATTTAAAAAAATATATGGAATCACAAAACCCCCAAAAATAACACAAAAAATACCCCAAAACACCTATTAAACCAGTAAAAAAATTCCATCTCACTTATTTTACCCCTAAGTTGGCAACCCTGAGCGAGAGATGGTGAAAATCAAAATTACAAACCTATCTTTACAGCTCCATCTACGAAACTTTATCTATGAGCGTCGGCACTTTTACGTCACGGACCACGGTTGAAAAATTTGAACGAAGATATACATAAAAATGGTGCATTGGAATGGCAACACTTTCGTAAGAATTTATTTTACGTTATTTAGGTGTATAGTTTATGTACTGCAACAAAATTACAAAGTACTGCAGTCAATGGTTTTTATTCCTGGCAATGTTTTCCTTATTATTTACTAGCAGCATATATTACTACTGTTACCCGCGAATTTCAAATATGTTTGCGTCTCACAAGGCATTACGATTGAATATTATTATAAATAATTATAAATAAGATTCGAATACCTACGTACAATTAAAATAAAATATTATACATGTTTTTTAAGTAAAAAGAAAAGTATTTTCTAATTTATTTTACGTTATTTAGATGTATGGTTTAGGTACTGCAACAAAATTAAATCAGTCAAAGGTTTTTATTCCTGGCAATGATTTCCTTATTATTTACTAGCAACATTAATATTATTTCTGTTACCCGCGAATTTCAAATATGTTTGCGTCTCACAAGGCATTACGATTGAATATTATTATAAATAAGATTCGAATACCTACGTACACTTAAAAGAAAATATTACACATGTTTTTTAAGAACAAAGAAAGGTATTTTCTAATTTATTTAGGTTTATAGGTTATGTACCGCAAATAAGTGCAATTAGATATAAAATCTGTCTTACTGTCTATTTTATTTTTTAAACCTACATATCTACGTATTTTAGATGTGGTTTAATGTTGGATACCTACCTGTACCTTATGATGTAACGGGTAACCTATCTGTACCATTTTTATTGTATTGCAATTTTCATTTAATGTTCTTTTATATAATATTGCAAGCTCCTGCTGATATGGTACTTAGTTTAGTTAGTAAGTTCAAATTCCCTTTATTTATTGATAATATACGAGTATTATGATTAATAATAAATTATAACATGTCGTTTTTGTTAAAAATAACCTATAAATAATAAGTACGCTGTAGGCACCTAATCCTAAACAAACTGAATTGTTATATTCATTTGTATGCAATTAACAAATTATTATTAAATAAGGTTATTCTATTATATAAATTGTTTCATTTTAATTACAAACTAAGAGACACCGATGTTAATTTCAAATGAATTAAAAATATTTGTTCGTGTGAAGCAGATGTGTTCATATGAACACGCATTACTTACTGATTTTAGTAGACTATTGTATACTGCTCCGAAGAAGCTACAATTAGAGCGTATCCCTGTTTGCATTAAATTTAAAAATTATGTGTACTAAGTGATTGTTTTATATTAAATATACCAACACTACCCTAGATGATATGTACATAACCTTAATACATAAGTAATAATAAACTTTAAATTGCGAAAAACAGTCACCATGGCAATATTTAAACATAAACTAAATCTGGAAACGTAGATCGTTACCTAAAAGTATTAATTCATCATTTACAACAAAGCGGGATGATGATAACATCAACACGCTTTATCAATTTATCACAATCTGAGATATTTTGACGTATTTTGAAATACAACCTCTCGGATCTAGAATCGATTTGCGTTTAC
The DNA here is from genome assembly GCA_917880885.1 of Limnephilus marmoratus. Lineage (NCBI taxonomy): Eukaryota > Metazoa > Arthropoda > Insecta > Trichoptera > Limnephilidae > Limnephilus > Limnephilus marmoratus. The sequence goes on along the minus strand of OU862909.1, from coordinate 39,649,625 downwards.
GAAAGAATTCTGACAGTTGTAAAACGATTGTATCACTCATTTTCAATGACATTTCAAAACGATTATATCGGACTGTGCATTTGAATGAATATTGACATCGATAAGCGAGAATCGATTCCACTTCGATGACATTTCAAAACAATTGTATCGAACTGTATTCGATATGAACATAGACATCGATAAGCGAGAATCGATTCTACTTACGATGACATTTCAAACGATTATATCGGATTGTGAATTCGATACGATTATTGACATATCGATGTAATTCATTCGGAAATGGAATCGATGTAAATCCAGCGCTGTGATTGGTCAGAAATGATCGATGTGAGAGAAGCGTTGTGATTGGTCAGAATTAATCGATTTGACATCGATGCGAGAATCGATTTATCTATAGAGATTCCGACACTATCAATAGCATTTCTTTCAAGCACGTAGTTTTTTGTTAAGCTGGCAACACTGCGCGTAGTTTTCGTTTGAGCCAAGCGTTTTGACAGTCTACCGAGGACGCTTGAAGCAAGCTTCAATAATCTACGTGCTGGCGGCGAGCTTGATGCGAATTGATATATTTTTTTTAATTATTTATTTGGCTATCACTCATTAAAGGTGATATTGGCCATTTCTTGAAATTAATTACATTTTCGAAACAATCGCAGAATCATAAAATAGGACCCCATGTACATTAATAGTTAGCGTTCTTCGACATAAAAGAACAGATTTTTTTCAAAATTTGTTACATTTCTCACGCATCATGAAACAATTCTATAAATTAGATAAAATTAATATAAAATAAGAATTAATTGTTATTGTGTTTAATTTGTAGAAATGCATCTGATTTTAGTTATTGTTTTTGTGTTTAATTTGTAGAAAAATCAGATGGATTTCTACAAATGAATCCCTGTTTCCCTTGGTCACGCTATAACTTCAGAACCACTTTACCTATTTCATTCATATATTTTTTAAAGTTTTCTAATACTTTGTAGAAGGTTCTTCCGGAAAGAAAAAGTAATAAAATTGGAGGGAGGGGAAGGAATTGAAAGATTTTTTTAAGTCTTCCGATACTTTGTGGAAAGATCTTACGGAAAGAAAAATTGACGTAAGTAAGGCTCTTGACTCGTAAACCGAAGGTCGGGGGATCGAATCCCGGCGTGTCAAATAAATTTTATTTGATTAATTTGTGTTATTTCACTTTTTTTTTCTTAAAAATAATATAAAGTATATTTGCGGCACGTTCCAGATTGGAAGATACTCTAAGTATCGCCCTGGTAGACCACCATTCAGAATTGAAACGTTGCTTGAAATGGCATAAGCCGTGATTGGTGACCAGATCTAAATAGCCAGGTACTTCGCCACCTTCCTCTTTCCTATCTCCTTCCCCACCCCACTACCTTCAGCCTCACAACATACCCCGATCGGGGATACCATAGTCTCCCTGGCTCCAGACGGGAGCAGTTGGGACTCTTGTGCAGTATTCTCGGAATGAGACTCGGGAGGTCAACGGGGACGCACGGGAAAGGACATGCAGGGAGAATTAATTTATTTCTTTGAATGGCGTTGCAACGCATGCCGGGTACCAGCAAGTATTATTTATTATTAAGTTCTACAAGTATGTTTTTCTCTCGTTGTTTAATAATATTGTAACTTCTATTAATGTTATTATTCAGTTCTGCAAGTATTTTTTGTTTTCTTATTGTTAATGATGTAACTGCTTTGACTGATTTAAAATATTGTTTAGGTCTTGTGAACATCTGAGAAACAGGGAATAAATAATTTTCCTTGATCAGCTTTATCAATTAATGTTATATTAAAATATTAATTATAACATTTATTCATAATGTCAACGGAAATATACAACAATGCTTCGTAATAATTACGATCATCTATTTTGAAAAAATGCGTGTAAGTAATCATTTGGTGCCGTGCCTGTAATACGCTTCGTAAATGCTTATGAGTAAAGCGGGATCACAAATTGTACCATTCTTGACACCAAATTCGTTTATTTTTATTAAAATACAAAGATAACCCAAGGGCTAAGAATGCTTTGTCTCCGTTATATTCCATTTTATTTCAGCCGCACAAAATTCACTGTCAACCATAAATAAACCAAACAAACTATCGAAAATCACATCTAGGCATAGACAAATGCTTGCCAGAACGCTTGGAGACGATCAAGCGGCTTGACGGCCAGCACGTAAATTTATTTTTCCGTTATTGTCTATGAATGCTTGCCTCAACAGCTTGACGCGCGCTTCAAGCCGTTGAGCCAAGCCTTAGTCTATGTCTAGACGATATTTCTCTCGAGATATTACTCCTTTGTCTATGGTTTCCTGTCATTTTCGCTATTTGAAAGTGATTTTTGTGCGAGATGGAATCTAGTAAAGAAAAATAATTATTTGTTATGTTATAATAAATGTTATATATTAATATTTTAATATAACATTAACGTAATAACATTATTAAATTATATTTACATTAATTTAGAAGAAAAATCAGATGGATTTCTACAAAGTAAACACAAAAATAATTAATACCTATTTTGTAATAATTTAATCTATTTTTATAAACGTTTTACGTGATACGTAATATCTAAAATCACCACTCAGGTACTTATTTGTCTATGATTTGTTGTCTACGCCGAAGAAATATAAATTCGCTTCAAGCGTTGCACAATAACGTAGATTATTGCGCAACGCTTGACTCAAGCTTCAAGCCACCTCTGGAGACGGTCAAAATGCGGTCAAAACTCTAGCCATAGACAAAAAACTACGTGATTGAGCCAAGCCGCTTGATAGTCTCGCTAGCCCTTATGATAATGTATCAAAATGCATCGATGGTAAAAAAGATCGATACAACATCGATATTTGATCGATATTTCCCATCGCTAACTCCGACTACTCCTGTCATCAACCCGAGCAGTTTATCTATGGATCAGGGTTGCCAATTCGTGAAAAATTCCCCAAATTGCGCGGAATTTCTTAGAATTTAAGCCGATTGGGTATTTTGTGGGGGAAATGCGGGGATTCTACAATATTATGAGAACTGGTAACGGATGCCGATTAAAAGATCATTTCCTGATTTTCCAACCATATTAAAAACAATATTTATCATTTCAAGTGAGAATTTACTATAATTTCGTTTTCTTTCACATCAAATTTTCAAATTTCTATTTTTGAACGAAAGAGAAAATCCGAAAATGGCTGAATAAAACAAATAAATAATTACTAATTTCCATTGAATTTTGTATCATTTTTTAGGTAAAGAAACTTGTGGGGAATTGAAACATCCATTGTGGGTATTTTAGAACATATATGCATTAACAAATCTTCTACGAATATTTTCAAGATCTCAACATATAGTCCCAAATATTCCTACACAGACACATGAAGAACTCCTCAAAATTTTAAATAAATAACTCCACAACTTTTCTTCATGTTTATTAGGGTGACCGGCCAACTCTGAATGAAACCAACTCAGAAGATCCTCAGAAAGGTCATTAAGAGTGATTATAAAAAATGATGCTGTTTTTTGAAACATTTTATATTTAGTAGAATAATACGTCTTTAATTGATATTTTAGTATGTCATGTAAAAAAACTTTCATAATTGTATCTGTTTTAAACGTGAATTGCGACATTTTATTCTGCAGATTTCATCAAAAGACGGCAAAGACTTTTAATTATTGTTCTACGATTCCTTACGCACATATAAAAATGTCCACCACGAAAAACACACAATTTCATATTTATTACAAACAAAAATTTGATGATGACAAAAAGTCTGTAAAGGCCATTGGAGGGGACCCCACCACTTTCCCAACGTACATATGGTTTCCTCCTTCACCGCACACGTCAAGACTCTATTTTTTTTTGAACGAAGCTACATTTATTTGAACGACTCTAGACCCTCCAATGTCCATGCATACGGGGTTAGTAAGCAGTATGCAAGTACTTACATTAACATTATACAAAAGATAAATAAAAGTAGCAGCCCGTGGAATGATTCTTCTGAAATCTATAGAGAAAAATATATACAGATAAAGGTGTTAGTAAATAAAGAAAAATAAAAGCTGCGCCCGGTTGAGGAGACCTAGTTAAGATATATAACGAAAAAGTAACAGTAATAATATAATGCAAGTATTTGCAAAAATAACTGAGAGAAGAAAAGGCATAAAAATAAAATATCTATACAGAGAAGGTATTCCACAAACCACCAGGCAGTCCCAATGACAATGTGTATGGCTATCGGCCCAACCGCAGACGAAACCCGGAGTCCGCGCCCTTTAGCCGACTCACCGATTTTGCCACGAAGAAATATATGTGGGAAAGAAGAGGAAGTTTTTGAAGACTCGGGGAAAAGATCAGCGTCGGATTGTCGGAGGGGGGGCGGAAGGACGTCGAGACCACGCGTTAAAGGCCAGTTGTTTCACAGAATATGAACAATTAATTAAATTTCAAAGTTAATTTCCAGGTTGAAAGGTTGAAAAAACGAGAAGAAAGACTTCAGCCAAAAGTGCTTCTTATTTCCGTGTCGTCTCCAATTAATGTAGCACAATATACGCCATCTCTTGATACCACATTTTATAAGGCTCTTTTTTTACAAAAATTAAATTGTTTTGTTTTGTTGTTCTTATTTATAAAAATTTAAAGGAAATGTTTATTTTGTTCAGCAATATTTTTTATAGTAGGAACCTACAAACGAAACAACAATATAATAACAATGAGTATTGCCTTTTTATTCTATTGTAATTCATATGAACTATTTAATTTTCTAATTTCTAATGAAGAATTATTTTTTTTGGTTACGTTTTAAGATTTTAACGGCCAAAAGTATTTTCGTTTTTTGTTTTTGGGGTGTTATGCCGTGTTGCGCTAGCTCCTTCTTTAGCCAACGTTTCGGACAGCGTTGCGGTGTCCATCATCAGGGCAGGTACGGCAGATCCGGTAGATGTGGATCTGGCAGATCCGGTAGATGTGGATCTACCGGATCTGCCCTGATGATGGACACTGCAACGCTGTCCGAAACTTTGGCTAAAGAAGGAGGTAGCCCAACACGGCATAACACCCCAAAAACAAAAACAAAACAAAAATATTTTATTTATTAAACTTTTAATTACTCCATATATTTTATTACAATAACCAAACTGTGTCATAGCATTAATTTACCGTCGGTGTGATCCAAAGATATTCAAATACAAAAGTGTGATCGATCTCCACCGAGAAGATAAAAAAAAATAGTATACCTAGCACCAGTAGCGTAGCGAGGGGGGGGCGGGGGGGGGCGGACCGCCCCGGGTGCCACCCGAGGAGGGGGTGACATTCGAACTGGAGAAAAAACTTACGAAAGTGCAAAATTTGCCGTAAAAAATATTTTACACGTTAACACTGACTGTTATTTTGCTCTATGGCTTGGTTGGTCGGGGATTCCCGAAAAATGTTTTTTTTTGTTCCTAGCTCAGTCGGGGATTTCCCTGAAATATTCCTTGTGTCATTCTAATTTCGTTCATATTTTGTGATTAACGTAGACTCGTGAAGTGAATTGTTATCTATGGACTGACGTGAATTAATGAAGAAGTTAAATTTGTGTTAGCGTGTTTATTAGTACTGAGGAACCAGTTTGAAAAAAAAGGTAGGTAGGTGAGAATTTTTAGATACCGTTTTGTAGCGCATGAATAGTTACAGTCGGGACAAGAAAAAGATTTTTCACCACTGTGAGTTAGCAAGTGCCGTTTTAGTTATTTTTTTCGAGAATAAGAATAGTTGCAGTCAGGACAAGAAATAGGTTTTTTTTCCACTGTCGGTAAACGTGTGATTTTTAGATTTCTCTTCATAGTACATGAATAGTTGCAGTTGGAACAAGAAAAAGGTTTGTCTCCGCACTGAGCCAGCAACTGACTTCTTATGTATCCTTTTTGAGAACACGAATAGTTACAATCAGGACATGAAAAAGGTTTTTCTCTTCTGTGAATCGTACTGCGGATTTTTAAATCTCCCTTTGAAAACTTGTATTACTACAGTCGGGACATGAAAAAGGTTTTTGTCCTGTATGGGTAAGCATGTGAATTTTTAGATACCGTTTTGTAGCGCATGAATAGTTACAGTCCGGACAAGAAAAACGTTTTTCATCACTGTGAGTTAGCAAGTGCCGTATTAGTTATTTTTTCGAGAATAAGAATAGTTGCAGTCAGAACATGAAGTAGGTTTTTTCCACTGTCGGTAAACGTGTGATTTTTAGATTTCTCTTCATAGTACATGAATAGTTGCAGTCGGAACATGAAAAAGGTTTTTCTCCACACTGAGTCAGCAACTGACTTCTTATGTATCCGTTTTGAGAACACGAATAGTTACAATCACGATATGAAAAAGGTTTTTCTCTTCTGTGAATCGTAGTGTGGACTTTTAAATCTTCGTTTTGAGGACTTGTATAACTGCATTCAGATCATGGTTTTACTCACTCTGAGTAAGCTTATGAATCATAGTGGAGTAAAGTGTTGCTCCATATTAGCGTGTGTCAATTATTTCAACTTTTGAATTCAGAAACGCCCGGGGTCTCAAAAGTTGCGTCTTGCAAAGAATATGAGAACTGCATTTAAATTTATTTTTTTAAAAATGGTTATTAGCCCGCTAAAATGCATTGAAATCAGAAAACAAACCTAAAACCATTTTTTTTTTATTTTTAATAAAAAAAATTTTTCAATTATATAACCTTTTAACGTTTGTTTATTATTAAAAAATGCGTATAACTGACAAAAATGAAAAAACAAGTTCAACTTTATGAATACAAGTAAGTCAACAAGAATTCTGATTTTATCCAGAAAAAGTGTTATTTTCCCCTTTTATTTTTTTAACCAACACATCACATATGTTTAAAATAAATATTTTTTTTTGGTTCTTTGTACTGCAGTTATGTAATGAAAAATAAGTTTGGTACAAAATATAAAATATGAACCCCTTGTTTTATTTTTTTCCAAATCACGAAATCTATTTTTTTCGAAACTTCCGGCCATTTTAGCGGGCTAATAGTGAACAATAATTTTTTTTTTTTTTTACGTTTTCGAATAGCTACAGATCATACGAAACTTTTGAGACCCCGGGCGTTTAAATATAAGGCCATTTGTTTTCTCTCTATGGAGAGCGACACACGCTAACTCCATATGGAAACCTTTGTAAAATTACTTTCTTCAGGGCCTCCTCAGTGTAGCTAATGTAAAACGAAATATGTGTTGTAAAATTATGTAGGCGTATTAAAGGTAAGACAGTATTAAATTGTGGAGATCCGGAAGGAATGAAAGGCCGATAAAAATAATAATATTTTCCCAATTTGTTTATGAATTACAATTTAAAACAATAAAATAAACAATATACGCACTATTGCGAGTTTGAAATCTCTTGTTTTATTTTTACCGCAAACGCGATTAAAACAAAAAAAAATGTATTTAAGCGACTTTCCAGTACTTTGCGCAATTTAATTGAGACTTTCAGGTAAAAATAGTCACTTGGGTGTTACGTAACGTTTAGGGGAGGGAGGTGCAGAAAAATGTTACGGCGCGTTGCATGGGGGGAGAGAGGGTCAAAAATGTTCAAAAATTGCGTTACGTTATACTTGAACGCCCCCTTTACTATTTCACGATTGAAATTTTATCGTTACTCTCTGAACACAAAACTGGTTTAAGTATTGGTTATTATGTTTTCATGACAGCAAATGATTTTCTTCAGATTTTTGCAGCATATTAGAATTGAAGACTCCACACGGAACTCTGTTATTTGTAGCTATATGGCTCGGTCGGTCAGCATTCCCCAAAAATTCTGTTATTTTATTTTCGTTCCTAGCTCTTACTATTTATTTATTGGGGATTCCCGTGAAATATTCCTCGCTTTTCCCCTGTGTCATTCTCATTTCTTTCGTACATTGTGATTGACGGGAAATTATCACCTATCGATTGTTGAAAAAGCTGTTATTCTGTTTTTAAAAGTGTTGACGATAACAATTTTTTTTACATACCTATCTGACTAAATAGAAATGTTTTTTTTTTATATTTTAGGAAGTCAAAATTTGTGTTTGAATTTTTCAAAAAAAAAATTAAAGGGGGGGGGGGGGGGTGACACCGCATTTTCCGCCCCGGGTGCCACCCATGCTAGCTACGCCACTGCCTAGCACTAAGTATGGACATGGTACAAACCAACAAATATTTTTTTGCTATTTTGTCGAAAGATTGTTCTTTCACGATTTCATTGTGCTTTTATTCATATAAAACTTCCACCAAATATGTTATTCTTCTACTCGTACCCTTGTGCATTTTAAAAATATTTGTAACAATTATTTTGAAATAAAGGGAACAAAAATATAAGTTTTTTAAACTTCAGACCTTGTTTTCTCAATACGAGTTTTGTGAACATATTACAAAACAATCCTCAGCATGCGAATAATTATAAAAAAAATAACATAATAAAATACCTACCCACCCAATCTACATTATTAACTAGCAACGGCTCCACCCCTACCATAATAAAACATTGTTCGAAACTGTCAAATTAGTATAAGCTTTCCCTGACGAAGGAACGTTTGTTCCGAAACCGGTCGGATTTGCGCATCATATAAGTGGTTTATACAAAGTTGAATTATTTCATTTTTCTATAATAGATAACCACAAAGTAATAGCTACATTAACAAAAATAAAAAAATAACAATTTTTTTACAGTTTTGGCCGATTTTTACCCCATAAGAACTAATTTTTCAGTAAAAACGAGCTATACTTTTTCTAAGTAATCTAAATTTTCTATAATTTGAGATTAAAACGGTCTCTGTGAACCTAATAGGGTTCGAGATGCAGCTGTTTAGAATTACCAAAATTATTCATATTTTCCATTATTCGATTTTAACGGTTTTTAACTTAGAGAGCTATGAAACACCTTCTGGGGGCTCAGAAAACTCAAAATTTAAATTCAATAAACCAATGCCCGCCTCAAGAGAGGCCCCCCCCCACCGATTATTGCACATAACACCAGAATCTATGTTTATAACTGTTAACCCTGTAATATGTAAAAAGAGAACAATTTTCCTGATATAAGCGGAATTGCAATACACAATGGGGGAGTCTGATCCACTGGAGTTTTTTTCAATGCTTTTTTTTTCAAAGATAAATTTATTTTCGTTCTTAAAACTTTTGTCAACTAAGGTACATTTGAACAAGAAAAAACTATATTGAAAGTTTGATTTGAATATCTATATACGAGATAGATATAGCCGCAAGCGGTGGGTCCGATCAAATCGACTGGAATCCTGGAGTCCTTGGAAATCATTTGTTACATGAAAAAAAGTTAAATTTAGAATGCGCATGAACCACAGTTTGCCAAAAAAGTTTTTGATTGCAAAAATATCCCATATTATGTTTCTTGTAAGGAATTGTTAAGTTTTAATAAGTAAATTTTCTGATTGCGTTTGGGCGAACTTTTGGACGAGACACTGGGCCGTATTCATAAAACTGAAGGATATCCTTGTAAGTATAAGGGAGAAGAATAAGGTTTTGATTTGAAGAAAAAGGTAGGAGTATAAGCATTTCCTTTTTTTCGTATTCATAATGATTACCTTATACTTGCAAGAACATCCTCCAAGAATAAGTAAAGGTTGTTGGCATGTTGGCTTGTGACTGAGCCGTGGCGGGTTCCAACCTGTTTTCGATGGTTTGTTTATTTACGGTATTTCTTTCTTATCGGTGTTATTTGAGTACAGTAATTCGGATCAGAGATGATGTATTCGTCAAGCAGCGATAATGAAAGTACAGAAAAAGATAATGCTACAACCGAACTGCAGTTCATAGCAGATGAAATTGCCAATGCCCCCGTGATTTTGGAAAAATTCTTTGTAATCACGAACAGGTGTTGATAAACGCTGCTTATAGTGTTTAATCTCTCTCAGTTCCACGACATCTGCCATCGCTACAACTGATCACTACACGACTGAGTCTGCTACTGATCACACTCTAAATTATTGAAGGATATCCTTTTTATTTAGAGTAAAAGGTAACGTTTATGAATAACTAAATACTTTTTGTGAAGGATATGCTTATACTCTATAAGTATAAGGTTTTACTCAGAATATTACGAATGCGAGCTGAAGGATTTCCTTTATATTCTGCAAGTATAAGCATAACCTTTTTTTATGAATACGGTCCATCGTGTCAACTGGCGATGATGTGTGTTTTATTTATCCTTACCTATTCCTTACGTAATGAAAATTGATGAAAAAACGGTCTTAATTTTGCCATAACTATGTCCTATAATAATAATTTTTCATAAGTCGCAGTTCATCCGCATACACATTTAATTTGCTTTAATTTATTATACTTTGAGTGAAGCGAATCGGATGAAAATTCGATGAGCTGAGGTTTCCTCCAACATGAAAATCCTTGGTTTTGAGAAAAACATGTTTAAAGGTTTGCTTGTAACACCGTTTTCTGGCTATCTGCTTGGCGCGCACCGCTCCTAACTATATTTAAAGGTCGAATTTGATGCTATAACTTTGGGAATGTATTCTCCATTTGTATGGGAAGATGTTTAGGCAACAAAATAGTCGATTTTTTGGATCGGTTGGACCAGACTCCCTCCATAATACAAAGTAAAAATAAAGTTAAAGGAAAACAATCACTTTGTTTGTAACCACGATTTATTGATTTAATTTTTATTTACCGACCGGTTTCGCTTAATACAAGCATCTTCAGGGTATAAATTAAAACTGATGAAAAAATACATTGTGTGAGCTTATATATACATACAGACAGAGACAAAACATAATATAAAGTAAGAGTGAGAGAGTGTAATTAACATCCTACATAGTGATAGAGAGAAAGAGACGGGTATATCTAATGAATGGTTCCATGGCAACTCATAATGAAACGAACTCAGAAACACCTCTGAAAGGTCATTAAAAACTATTAAAAAATATATTTAAAATAGCCGGTAACCCTAACCTAACTTAACCTATTCAACCAATTTTTTAATATTTTTTATAATCACTCTTAATGTCCTTTCTGAGGTGCTTCTGAGTTGGTTTCATTCTGAGTTGTCTGGTCACCCTAATGAATAATTACATTATATCTACCGGGACAAAACGTCATTTGAACAGGTGATTAAGGAATAAAGTGGCTACGGGTTTTTTTAGTTTATGGGAAATATTCCTAATATCGGACTGTTGGACACATTTAACTGATTATTAATGATTTGGGTTTTTGTTTTAACGGCTTTCTTTATTTCGAGTGCTTCTAAATTATTAAGCCTGTTACCATGACCATTTCTGTGTAAAATCTTAACACCGGTGTTTTGATTGAAGGTATGATCTTTATCAATAAGGTGATTAGCGAATTCCGAAAATCCATTATTATTTAAGCATCTAAGATGCTCTTTGATTCTAATATTGTGAATATTCTAACAAAGTGATTGTTTTCCTTTAATTAATATGTCAAACCACAAAGTGACTGCTTTCTACCAAAATAAAAAAAATAAAATAAAAAATAAAAATAAAGTGTTGGCGAAAATATTTAAAGACGTGATTTTTGTCATTCGTTATCCATAGATGCATATTTAAATTTTTTGTTAGGTTTCGTAAAAGTTAATCAAATATTTTGTAACATTTTTTTTGGCCATATCTATGTAGATATGAGATGGTGGATTCATACAATTTGATTTCACTCTTCTGTTAGTTGGAATAAAGCCAAGATTTTACTGGAATGCCAGGTATCCGAAAATATCAACGGTAAAAAATGTTTCGATTCTTCCATCTTATAATCATCCTTATTATAACGCATAACGAGTGTTTATTTGGGGATACGATGCGTAATACCAACAAATTTCCATTACGTGCATTCTTTCTCTTCACGAATAAGCGTTATATATATTTAAATTAGAGTTACATTGCATACCTTACCCCTAGAAAATCAATTAGGTATTTTGTCAAAAAGTACCTACCAGCTAAAAGAACTATTCCCGGGGCGGTCGTAGGTACTCATATCTGCCTTCTAAAGTGAAAAATTATTTACTTTATAAATAGGACAATTTGTTTTTTTTTTTTACTTTACACAGGATGCCCTGAGGAAAATAAATCCCCTCGGGGCCTACGTCATCTTTGGGGATGGTTTGGAAGGATTTTTTAAGGAAAGGAAGGAGAAGAAGTTTCGAGAAGGAAAAAGGTAAGAGGGTGGTAGGAATCTGGGGGAGTGACGGAAGTATGAATCCATCCATTCCCACTGCGGTGCAAGGCGATATTCCGAAAGAGTCGAGCTGGAGAGGTCAAAAGGTCTCTCTCGACCAGTCTCTCCCGATTAGGCATGCCACGCCTGGTGGGCAGACGCATCCCCCACCAAGACCCGGACAAATCTAACCCCATGAATCCGGGCACCCCTGCTAAGTCACCAAACATAGCGAATCCACCCCTCTCACTGCGGTCTAGAGAGCCCGGCTGGAGAGGTCTAGATTAGGTCTTCCTCAACCGGTCTCTCCCGATCCGGCCTACCACGCACTAGGTGGACAAATGCGTTCGCCACCAAGATCTACACAAACAACACCCCATGAATCCGGGCACCCCTGTACCCACCAAACACAGCGAACCACTTGGGGTGACCTATAACAGGAATGTTGGTTATCCAATCAATGGTTCCGGGGGCGGCGGTACCCATACCTCAAGGTTGGTAGAAAATGCGTTTAACAAGGTTACCTCATAAAAATACTCGTAGGGCCGCTTTCGAAATTTCGAACGCCTGACATACCTAGCTTGAAGTAAAACACTGCCACTTGTAATGCAGTTAATTCAAATATCCCAGTGAAAGGACTTCAAGCTACGTCACGAATTTTTTTTTCACTAATCACCGCTCTAGCCCCTCGATGAGCTAACCTTGTTAAACGCATTTTCTACGAACCTTGCCCATACCTGCCTTCCAAATTCCAGGTTGTATGTCAAAGAAAAAGGTTAACGAATAATAAATTAAATCAATATATGTATAAGATAAAAGAAAGTCTACTACAATGTGCATGCCGCTAAAACTCAGAAACGGGTCCAAAACCGAAGGGCGTGCTTTTGAAGATATAAGGGCTGGAAGTTTCGCCCTCTAGAAATTTCTAGAACAATCCACAACATTCAAGAGTATTCGAGAGCATTTCACAACATTTCGAGAACATTCCGGAATATTCTGGAATGTTTTGGAATGTTCGGGAACAGTCTTGATCGTTCGGGAACAACCCGGAACTCCCAGATCATTGTTGAACATTTCAGAACACTTTCGAATGTTGTGGAATGTTCTGGAACATTGTGGACTATTCGAAACCTTTTTTGTATGGGTGGGATTACCCATTGGTAAGGGTATATAAAGCTAAATCCGTCGTGGGTTCGAACGTCAGTTCAATCTCATACCAACTCCCTGAGCGAAGCCGGGTACCCAAGCTGGTACCAAATAATTTTTCTGACAGTATCTAAAACCTTACTTCCTTGTTATTCAGAACATATACTCGTATATTATTTCCCTGACGCAGATAACTACTTGTAGTGGATTTATGGGCTTAGGCAATTATTAATGAATTAGCCGAGGTTCGAGGGTTCAGCCATAAACAACAACAAGCGTGTTCCTAGTTCCTAATGACACATGGAGTTAAAAGTAGTATACGTAATAATTATTATTCTGGCAATCCAGAAATATGCATAACTTGAGAAATCCATGAATCCCGAAATACAACATGGGTTGGTGCGCGGGATCAAAATAGACTTCAATATTGTAAACATGAACCAAGACACGTATCCTACAACACAGGCATAATACATAGCAGGCTCTTCAGAGGTGGCACGTGAACAAAAAAAAAATGTTACAACTTGTGCTGTAATAGATTTGAGAAACTTTGTGAATATCGGCATCTAAGCAACTTACCTTCGACCACTTGGGAAGCCATTATCCCACTGCCTTGGGACTCTTGTGCTGTGTTCACGTAAGAAAAAGTAACTAGTGGTTTTGTGAACTGTAGACCTCGTTTCCGAACAAGTATGTTTCTAAGATTCTCTTATTTAATGAATCATAAGATTTGTGAAGTACTTAAATACCTACCTACTTAATAAACTCTGCGATTCGATGATCGATCACATTTCAGAAAATACTATTTACTGAACCATTAATATGTCTACCATCTTTAACCGGAACGGGGACGTAACGAACAAATTTACAGAAAGACGAAAAAATGCTAAACGTTCTAGTACCTAGTCCAAATTATAATTATTATTATTTTGAAAATATTTAATGAAAGCATGGAAACGCGTTTTGCATACCAATTATAGATAATAGGCGAACTGAACAATTTTTTCTTAGACATTTTTTGTAGTGTAACGAATTTAGAAATCTTTTTAAAGCCTTTATTAACCACAAGAAGGACGAGGAAGAGCAAAATGGTTTATTACCCAAAAATAAATAATAACTTTTTGCATTGTTACGAAATTAAGTATGTTATAGTTTCCAATCCAATTTTCAAAAAAACTCCCTCGAAAAATTATCAATCTAAAAACCGGTTGTTTTGCTTATTTTACATTTTCAAATTTAGTTAAAATTCTTTTATCTATGGTAAGATGTATATTTTATTTTGGCAACAATATCTATGGAAATAAAACAGTGTTGAAATTTGGAATAAATATTATTTTAAAATCATATATAAATTCAAATTTTATGCATAATATTTGTGTTCCACGAGTGAGCTCTGATTGGTCCGCGGAGTGGGCGGGAAAGCTCCCGGCAGGCGCTAGTCGGATTTCCCAAACAGAATCCTCCGTGCTCAACAGGCATACACATTTTCTGTACCGACAAAGTAAGTTTCAAACAAAATATTTATTTTAAAAAATCCAGTGCGTACTCGCTTTTCACAAAGATACAAAATAAAGCAAAACTCATCGCCGATGAAAGAAAAATTAAATAATATCATTTTTGGAATCCTGGAAAACGTTTTTAATTATATTTTCAACATTTTAATTTTTGTTCGTGACAGTGAAATCAGTTCAAAGGACTTGCTGAATTTCAGCATTGTGTGAGGGATTTTTAAAACAATGTATATAAATATTTCTATTTTAAATTTGTTGGTTTGGTTTTTGTCAAGTTTTTGTGCTTATAATTGCTGGACGATCATTCAATGTGATTTATTCAAATACGGGAAAAAAGTTTTTTTTTTCAAAATGAAGAGAGACTTTGATTTCCTTTTATTAATTGTGTTCATTCATAACCATTATTAATATAACTATGTATTGTTTGGAGGTTTCATTTTCCTGCAACAGAATTAGTATTTTCACTCTCCTCTAAAATATAAATATTTTTTACATTACGTGCAATGCAAAAATTTTCACATTTTCGTAGTATGCGCCCAGCGACGCGACGTTATGTTGTATTTCAGTGTGAATTTGATATATAATCATAAATAAGTGCCTACTCAAACTTAAATAATTTGAGACATCTGTGTAATGTTTTAAAAGGTACATAATAAATAGTACTTACTTATTCCATCAAATTCTGGAAAATTTCTGGGTTCTTATATTCTGTTCATTATTAATATCTCTTGGGAAGGCTTGGTTCAGGTTTTGTTATTAAAAATATGTCTTCGTTTAGAGTGTTTGATTACAATTGTTTTTAATTTGTTTTCAATGATTTTAATGGTAATGTGTTTGTGTGTAGAAGAAGCAAGAAAGGCGCAAGATGCCGAACGCAGAAACCACGAACTTGGCGGCCACCTACCTCATCCTGGTGTTCCTCTTACTATCACTGTGGCTGCTTTACTCAGGATTCTCAGGATAAGTGAGTTTACTTTTCTTTACTCTACAATATTTTTATTTTATTCAAGTATTTTTCTACAAGGTAAAATTTTATATTTTTTTTAAGTAATAAGGCATAAATTTAAAAAAATAAAATAATTTGGAAAATCGGTCTCCTATCGGTCTTTACATATTTTTCTTGTCCAAATCTTTATTTCCCAAGTATTGTGTTATACAAAACCTTTTTTGCACCATGAAACCCGAAATTTTCACTTGGAAATAGTAACAATTGTTTTATAATGTCGAATTTTTTTTACAAATAAATAATCAATTTATAACATGGTTAACAAGTCGCCATTATAAAGTAATTAATTTACAAATTTTTCGTCCGTAACTTTTATTCACATAATTTGAAGAATGTATCAAATTGCCAATTTAATATGTCAGTTCTGTGATAGTCCTGTTCTGTTATTATCCAAGTACTGTGAAACCGCCGGCCCATGATGAAATATTAACAAAACTTCAAATTTTGAAATTGTTCAAATTTTGAGAAACAACCCGTCCTAATATTGTTGTTGTCTTCAAGGTTTCAATTTTTTAAAATTTAAGTTTTGAAAACTATCAAGAAAATACCCAAACGTTTTACCTATTCTCTTGTAAAAGCTTAGGATTACTTAGGATCTTTTAACCTTTGAATATTGCTAGATATTCAACGCAAACTATAATATGATTGAATGATTTCATAAGTTTTAAAAAGTCAAAAGTGCTCACTTTCTCACTTTATTATAAAATTTTACGTTGTGATAAAAACTTTTTGAGATTACTGTGTTTTTTTTTTAATAATGTCATTTTTTTTCACAAACAATGCTAACGAATGGTACCAGAGTGCTTTAAATAGAATGCATCTTCAAATTGTGTATGCTGTTAAAGCCGCTCTAGTCCGATTAGTAACATAAAATAATGTAGGTCGTAAATTTATTTCACACATAAATCAAGCGAGTACCTACTCGTTCATGCTTTTAAATAACCGCACGCTGAAAGACGGTCCCAGTTGAGCTTTCATCTTAAAAACATCTTATTTTCAGACCCCTAAAAAATCATTTCTTTCTTGAAAAATATATCTTTTTAGATTTTTAGCTTCTTAAATTCTTGCATTGACCTACTTACTATCTGTTCAATTTTCGGTACCTCTTTTTATGTTGGCGTCCTGATATCTCAAAGCTCCATAGTCCTTTTTTCACATTAGCTCCTCATTGCTAACTCATGGGGATAGGTTTGATCGGGTCTTGGCGGCGGATGCGTCTGTCCACCAGCTGCATGGCAGGCCGGATCGAGAGATAATGGTTGAGGGAGTCCCTTTGACTTCTCCAGCTGTACTTTCTCGGAATATCGCCTTGCACCGCAGTGAGAGGGATGTCTTCATACGTCCGTCACCCCTGGACACACTGATTCCCAGATTCCTACGCACCCTCCAGTGGCGTAGCTAGCATGGGTGGCACCCGGGGCGGAAAGGTAGGATAACGTGGTGTCACCCGCCTCCCCCCCCCATTAAAGTTTACAAACATAAATAATTGGTCCGTCCTGGGGGGGGGGATGGCTAGAGAATTGTGCTCTTGGGGGTGACAGTCGGTCGGGTGGCATCCGGGGCGAGCCGCCCTCCCCTCGCTACGCTACTGCCACCCTTACCGCTTTCCTTCTTAGAACTTCCTCTCCTTCCTTTCCTAAAAAGTCCTTCCACACACAGCGTCCCCAAAGACGACATAGGCCCTGAGGGGAATTATTTTCCTTAGGGTCTCCTATTTGGAGCTAATGTAAAAAAAAGCTCCACACAGAAGGCCCCGAGGAAAAAATTTCCATCGGTGTCTATGTCACCTTTGGGGATGCTGTGTGGAGGTTTTTTTTAGGAAATGGAGCGGAGGGAGTTCTGAGAAGGAAAAACGTATGAGGGGTGATTACGAATCTGGGAGTCAGTGTATTCAGGAGTGAAGGACGTGTGAATCCATTACTTGCGGTGCAAGGGGATGGGTCGAAAGAATTCGGCTGGAAAGATCAAAAGACCTCCCTCAACACGTCTCTCTCAATCCGGCCCCCCTCGCAGAAATTGGGCAGACACTCATGGTGGAAAAGACTTTAATATGCGCTGTTTTAAAAATTCAAGATTGATAAATCTGTTCAATCGACAAACACCACTCGAAAATTTTTGTTCAGAAAAGCAAACGGATTACTGAAGTAAAAGAATGAACGAATAGATATTTATAAGCTCCATAGCACACGATTGAAGCAGCGTTGTTTACAATGTTCGATGCGAATCAGTGTTGATTTATGGTTCAAATCTGTATACAGATTTTCAAAGATAAACAACGTCCAAGCTCACATTTTGTACATAGGTTCACAAGCATCCTCATTGTATGCTCCGATTGCCGAAATAAATTCCAGATTAACAGATGCAATCCTCCTCTTTGCCAGCTTAGAGATTAACTGTCTAATTCCAGATTCAAGCCAGAGTTAAATTTACATTTGGCTCCTCCGGAACGCGAAATAAATAGAGCGCATTATGAATTTTCAAATTTCTCATTCCAGTTGCCCCATAAACTCGCCTCAGCTTTTAAGATAATGTAATGTGTTGGCTGGTCTCTCCTTGGCTTCTACATTAACATTAACATTTAAGCTGCTGTCTTCTAGCCGCAACTGTCAATCATATCTCTTTTCAAGAGACGTTAAAAAGCTCTAACATGAGGAAACCTCAAATTAATGCTCACCATTAGGAAAAAAAAAACTCTTTGCGCGTGATTTCTTATTTATAAACAGAATGCTCGGCCGAAGCACTAATAGAAGATATTTATGTCGGCATTATTTGACGTTAACAACTAGATGTAAGACGTTGTACGTATTTTTGGTGAATTTTTCGTTTTGCATAACAAGCTTAGTCATATAAATATTTGTAGTTTTCGGTAAATAAGTGCTTGGAAATGCTTTTTTGTTAGATTCTCGCATTTTCAAAAGCTCGTAAATATTAGTATTTTTGAAGTACTTTGTTTTTCGGTTAAAGTGCGGGAAATGAGACGAATCAATGGCATAGGAATAGAAGCATTCACATGGAGGGGGGATTCCAAACTAAGAAGGGGGGCTGGAAAGTTTATTAGAAGGTGTTTTTGCGCCTCTATTTTCCAACACTTCATCACATTGATAAAATATATAGTGCAAATAAAATTATCGTATTTTCCAGAAATGTCATCTACGAGTAATATTCCCTTTTTACTAATCAATACTGAATAGTGGTCCAATAGGTTAGGTTAGGTTAGGTTATGGGCTATTTTCCAATTTTTTTCATCAAGTTTCATTGAATTTTCAAAAGGGTGTTGAAATTGCATGATTCTGAGTTGTCATGGAATCGTTATTTTATATTAGGCCGCAGTGTATTTCTACTGATTTTCCGGTGTTAAAAAAATGTTGTTATTTTCACAGAAATCTTTTTTCTGCAGTGAACTTTGCTAAAACTGGATAACAGTGTACCTCCTTCGAGAAGTAGACTTAAGAGTTATTTTCGCGCATAACATTTTAGTTGTTATTAGAAATAATTACTCACTCTGTATTAAAATAAATAAATAAATCTAAAATTACAAATTTATGTTGCCAAAAATCGTTGAAAATAATCACATAAAGCTAACACATTAGAAAAACATACACGATGTTATTACTTGATCGATATTTTAACTAGTAATCTTCTGTTACCCGGGCGCCTGCTCTCACCACAAAGTAATCAATCTATCAGATCTGTAGCTACCCACTGGCAATAAGGAACTCCAGTGAAAAATAATATGGCTTTAAAAATATGTTCAATAGACCAATAAACGCTGATTCTGAATATATAAATTTTATTAACAATATTAAACGCAGAGTTTTTAAAAAAAATTATTAAAAAGTCCATTTTTAATCTGGTCGTAAAAATACGCCGTCAAGTTGGCATTATTGAAATTTTAGTGGTGACGTCACTGTTCGACGTGTCGTGGCGTCACCGTAAAGTCATTGTATGGGAATGTATGATATGACACAAGCCATCGTATTAATTTATTCGTTTATTTACATACTGTTTATAGAGATTTAGTTGTTGTGTTTATTGAAACATTATTTAGGCCTAAATAATGTTTCAAAAATAAAGGTATCTCTTATTAGTTTATCTCTATTATTAAAAATATTCAAAAACTACTGCACAAAAAAAATAGTAATGCTGCTTCTAGAGGTATACTTCGAACAACGGAATTCAAAATAGCGGTAGTTGATCCGCTGATTGCCCGATCCTATACTAATTTTTCAAGAGTGATGACTTCACACGATTCACCATACATACGGTGGTTTTCGGGGGGTCTTGAAAAATTAAAACTTTGACAATTATTTTAACTATTACAACTAACTCTAAAAATAAAAATAAAAATGCAATTATTTAAGTTAGAAGGTCATTATTCATTAAAAAAAATTAAAAAATGGACTGGAGTTCTCTATTGCTAGTAGGTAGGTACCTACACTACCTACCTACAATTATCTACCAACTGGCAACTATCTACTTTCAGGAATTCAAAGTTTTATTCCAATATTGGAAGGCAGACAAAAGCGGCAAAAGAACATTTTTTCATTCCTCTCTTACTCCCTTCTCTTCTGCTGTTTGAGACATATCATTTAATTTGATGTCAATTATCATCTGTATTAAATAATAAACAGGAACTGTCAATATACAACGAATCAACTCACACGATAGTTCTATTAGTTTAACATTGAAAACTTGTAATAAATAACGTATCAATAAACATATCTATAATATAATATAAAAATGAATCACTAAATTTGTTGGTAAGCGCAAATCTCGAGAGCGGCTGAACCGATTTCGCTAATTCTTTTTTTAGAATATTCATTGAAGTTCGAGGAGAGAAAAATTAATTAAATTGTGCAGAAAATTAGATAATAACAGAAAACATCGCACGTTTGACAGTTCGCGTGTTAGAGAATGACATTTTGCAAAACAATGAATGATTGTTCAATCAGGATTCTATTTTTGAAAAGTTGAAAAATTTATTTAAAGTAGGTACTCCCCTAATAGTTTAAATCGAATCAAGATTTTTACATATTTTAAATAGGTACCTATGTTAGGTACCAAATTTAATATACACGAAAAATGGAAATTTTGAATAAAAATTGTAAAAGGTGGCACGCGGGCTGTTTAAAAACTGAATGTAATGGGATTGAATATATGGAACGCGGGAGGAGGGTTGGCGGGAGGAGGGTTGGCGGGACGAGGGAGCGGGAAAGGGAAGAGGGAAGGCGGGGAAGGTGGAAAGGGAACGCGGGAAGGGGGAGGGGGACCTGGGAGGGGGGAGTGGAACTCGGGAGGGGGATTCGCGGGACGGGGAAGGGGGGGTGGAGTGGAGTGGGGAGAGGGAAGGTGGAGGTGACGGAGTGGGAACGCGAGAGGGGAAGAGGACGCAGGAGAAGAAGGGGAACGGGACGATGGGAAAGGACACTCAGGGAGAAACAATTTCTTTATTAAATGGCATAGCAACGTATGCCGGGACCAGCTAGTTCATAATAAAACAATAATTCTTAATTTTTTAGCGTCTAGTAAACATTTAGAACAGTGTTACATTTGCTGCGAATTCAAACTGAAGTTTTGAAAATAAGAACAGACAATCTCAGTGCCTACTCGCCATGTTTCGCGCCATTGCACCGAACTAAATCTAGTCACATCTCTGTGTATAATTCATTTTCTATTATAATACCCGAATTTTTTGCTTGCGTCACCGGTTTTTCGCATTTTCCGCTAGTTTTCCAGCGCAGATTTTATTAGATAACCCAATTTTTATTCCCGTCTCGCCCCATCCATCACAGTTTTTTTGTGTTTTTATCGTGCCTCCCTCACAAGTAATAAGGTGGCGAATGTTTTAGCGTTTATACATTTTTTGTGACGCGAAAAAAAATTATCATCGCTTTTTGATGTAATGTTCCATTTTATTACTTTTTTTATTTTATTTAATTATAAGTCATGGATAATAGTTTCGTAAAAATGTGGCCCCGCAAAGTTGCCACGCTGCTCTCCTCTGGAGGATCTACTTTAACATTTGTCTTAATTAATAAAAAATATGATTTAATATTAGCCGAAATTTGAAGAAAACTCAATGGATGTCGCACATTAAAAAATAATACATTTATTCAAGTCATTATCTAGATTGCATTTAGTTCGGGAAGTTTCTTGCAATCATATACATAAATACAGCAGCCATCAGAAATATGCGTTAAGAAAAATGAAGATAAAGTTGTTAGTTTTTGGTCGAAGTATGATAGAGTTAAATACGTTAAAGCGTATTTCCAAAACCTATACCGGTTTACATTTTAAATACACCGATATATTGGTTATTTTTTATCACTTTGCAAAAACAAAAATTGTTTTTAAATCTTTATAAAATAATCTTTCCAATGTATATATTAGAAATAAATAATTTTACTTCTAAATATTTAAATTTTGATATTATTCCCATATATTGTAAATACACCTATATATTGGTTATTTTTATCACTTTGCAAATACAAAAATTGTTCTGAAATCTAGATAAAATAATCTTTCCAATGTGTACATTAGAAGTTAATAATTTTATTTCTAAATATTTAAATTTTGATATTCAAAATGTAAATTTTCGTTGCGGCGACTGAAACGGTATAGGTTTTGTAAATACGCCTCAGGGTGCAATTTCTAAATGCGATCGAATCTTTTTCGAGAGTCGCTAATATTGTCTACAATGAAGAAAATATTAACAATCTTCAAAGCACATGAAAATCGAAAAAGACGAAAAATAAGTTTGATTTTTTGCGTTACATTGTATTTTACATTGATGATTTCTTAACATAGGCAATTTTTTGTTGTTCTAAGCGCAACTAATGTCTTATTATTTAAATTAAACTCTTTTGTTTTCCTACCCAAAAACGGCTTCTACAATTTTCGACACGTCATAATGGTCACAATATTTATAGTGTGATTTCCACATCTTCTCGTTTGCAAGAATGCATTGCAGGTAGGTAAGCATTTTTTGCCGCAGTACGTACTACCTAAGCCATGTAAGTGTAAATTAAAAATACGTCAGTGTATTTTTACCATTCGCATTCGTTGCCAAATTCTCATTCTTTTCAAAAAGCGTTTTGTAAACAACAAAATATCACAACATTTTCCGCGACACAACGACTGCTACTGTCACGAGACGAGGAATAATATCAACAGAAACACGGGTTCAACAAATCTTTCATTCCATTTAAAAGCTTTAAAACATAAACAAATTTGCATAAATTTGGTTGTTGATGTTTTTAGTGCACTTTAGTGTTATCAAAACATCTGGTGACGATAAACCAAGGAAGTCAAGTGAAAGCTTAAAGTATTACGAAGGAATGTTCGTGTAAATACTGTTTTCATTGATAGTCATTTTCCGTGAAGCTGCGACAACATCAATTAAGTTTTTGAACTGCCGGCAGTTCTTCATTATTCTTTATACTAGAATTATCGTAAATTTTCAATGTCCTTATCCATTTAATATATACATGCATTTGTACCGCTTTATTATCGCTAAATCCATTGAAAGGATATTCACGCGTAGAAGTCGTTTTGAAAGAAAATTAATATCGCCCAATGACCTAACACCTTTTGACGACTATATCGAGAAATCCAATGAACTTTGGGCAATCTGTCTCTCTTTCACAGCCTGACTTCGTATATTACCATTTTATAATAGTGATCGATATCTTAAGTTTTGCTTAAGCTGATTTATACCAAGTACACACTTCAAGGGTGATTTTTTTTAACAATTAAATTAGTGCAATGAAAAAAATAAACTTTTTTAATAATTATTATTTTATAATTTTTAGTTGATTATTTTCGTATCCCCGATGAAGGAACATTCGATTCTGAAACGGTTACATATATTTTTTTATGGTGATTTAAACAGGGTTAATTATTTTCGTTTTATTAAAATGATGCCACTAAGTCAATTTACAAATAGAAGAAGAAATTTCAATTACGTTTGAATAACTGCACATAAATGAATTTATTTTAATTGCAAATAAAACACAAGGTGTCTTTAGTTAATATAATTAATCATTATGATAATGCGTCAATTTGCTTCCACAACTAAATATTATTACGTGAAAAGGAATTCAACATTTTTTTAACATAGAAACCTTCAAATTAAAATGTCGGATAGTTTTTTGCACTTTCTGGTAGTCAAGCCGCGCTCGGTTCTCCGAGAGACCTCGTTATTATTGGGGAAGGTCAACACCAAATAGAAAACAACCGTAATTATTATAAACATTTTGAACTAAATTAAAAACTCCTTTGTTAAGTACTTATTATACCAAGTAATTAAACGAAACTATTATTTTTGGACACAATGCTGTCGGCCAATAATTATAAACAATATAATTTCGGATGTGATCAGATGCGATGTATGTACACATCGTTCTAAAATTAAGAATTCGTAATTCTTAATATTTTTACAGATTAAATGAATTTATGTCGCCATTCTTACAACAGTTGGTGATATAATGGTCAGCATAGTTGACCTTCCAAGCAGTTGACCGGGGTTCGATTCTCGGCCTCCGCAATTTTTTTTATTAAAAATGTAATTTTTTAAATTTTCATTTAAAAAAAATATGTATCAATATATCAATGCATTTTTTAATACCCCGTAATACCCCGTCATTTTTAATACCCCGTAATTTCCCCCGTGATACGTCCTTATTCCAATGTTTTCTTTTAGATTATTTAGATAATTATATACCTATGGTGGAATAAGTCGCGTAATTATTAGTTGACTCAAACCATTGGATCATATCTTTACCTCTCTCTCTCTGGTTTCAATCTTGGGATTGGTTTGCAGCAATTTCATCTATTCGTCTCTTCCAGTCTTCCCTGTCTTGTGCGGCTCTTTTGAAGTCTGCATATGATGAGCAGCGCACGTCCACCAGCAGGTCCTCCAGGTACTCTCGGCGTGGGCGTCCCCTAGAGTTTGTCCCCTCGGTCATACCCTCCATTATGGCATGCAAGAGGCCTTCTTGTCTTATTACATGGCCGATCCATCTTGCACGCCTTTCGGACAAGGTCCTGAGCAGGTGCCTTCCTCCTTCGATTCTTTGGAGAACCAACTCATTTGTAATGTGGTCTCTCCAGGAAATTCCTAATTGTCTTCTATAGGACCACATCTCAAAAGCCTCTAGTCTCCGTTTATCTCTTTCGGATAGGCACCATGTTTCGCAGCCGTACATCAAGATACTCCATACATAGGTCTTGATGAGGAGTATTCTCAGTTTTAGATCTATATTATTCGATTCTATTATTTTCGACCTTTTATTGAATGCAAGCCTAGCCTGGTGTATACGGTTGCATATCATATCCGATATTGAGATCCTTACGAAACGTCACTATGTATGCCTACTTATTTTTATTAGACACAAGGGTGTACAGTACACGACCATTTTCAAATTTGAATCGTCGAAAAATTTGCACTGGGATTTTCTTACCTGAATCATTGTTATCTATAATCATCAATTACAAATATTTAAATTTTTTGTTTTAAACAACGGTTTCGGTAGAGTTTTGCAGCTCTTGCGAAGGCGTGTAATAGTTATATCAGATCACGGAAAACTAAAAAGGTATTTTTTTAAATTATGAAATTGTGATAATCTACAATGTCATTGATTTTCATTAAAATTATTTTTATTCAATAAGTTGTATGGATTCTCACGATTCAGAAATAATATACCTAGTGAGTAATAATTGTTACTAGGTTTTGCCCGTTGCAGAAGCAACTAACGGGTTAAAACACTATGTGATTTGACGTGTGAACGTGGACGAAGCGAGCAGGAGTGTGTGTTAAATTACATATATGAAGAAAAAACGGTGTCTGAATGCGGATGGAGCGAGGAGTGAGCACCTACAAAGGGAACAGGTAGTCGACGCCCCCTCCAAAGTTTCATCGCAATAGGATGAACCGTTTAGCAATGCATAATTTCATGATGCCAGAGCTCACTCTTTTATACAAAAACCATCGCGGGCATGCATACATCAAATCCCCAAAGTTTCATCGCAATCGGATGAACGGTTCACCAATGCATAATTTCATGATGCCGGAGCTCACTATTTTATACAGAATGAATCGAATGGATGCGCAAATCAAATCCCAAAAGTTTCATCGCAATCGGATGAACGGTTTAGCAATGCATAATTTCATGATGCCACAGCGCACTATTTTACACAGAATGAATCGACTGGATGCTCACATCAAATCCTAAAAGTTTCATCGCAATCGGATGAACGGTTTAGCAATGCATAATTGCATGATGCCGGAGCTCACTATTGTATACAAAAACCATCGCCGGCATGCATACATGAAATCCCCAAAGTTTCATCACAATCGGATAAACGGTTTAGCAATTCATAATTTCATGATGCCAGAGCCCAACAGTACTTTGATACAAACCCTGTCCTGATAATAACGAACAAAACAAAAAAAAAGAATTATCCAATTAGGTGCAGTCGTTCGGAAGTTCGTTGAAGTTCGTTTCGGAAGTTCGTTGCGCGTACATATATTTCAGAGATTCATTTTTAAACAAATTTCATAATGCCAGAGCTCACCAGTAATTTTATACAAACCTTATCCTAACAATAACGAACACAACAAAAAAAGAATTATCCAATTAGCTGCAGCCGTTCGGAAGCTATGCGCGTACTTACATTTCGGCGAATCATTTTTAAACAAATTTCATAATGCCAATGCTCACCAGTTATTTTATAAAAACCTTGTCCTAACAATAACGAATACAATAAAAAAAGAATTATCCAATTAGGGGCAGTCGTTCGGAAGCTATGCGCGCACATAAATTTCCGCTACTCATTTTTAAACAAATTTCATAATGCCAGAGCTCACCAGTAATTTTTTACAAACCCTGCCCTGGACACAACAAAAAATAATTATCCAATTTGGTACAGTCGTTCGGTTCAATTCACTTCGATTGTTAAAAAAAATTATTTAAAAACCTTCAATTTTTCAAGTTAATTTTAACGTTCTCTGAAAGTTCTGTTGAAATTCTATTCAGGTTCTGTAATTATTTCTGTTTTGAAATAATAATTATAAATAAATAATAATAAATAAAATAAGTTTTGAAGATAATTGAATAAATATAACTCGCACATTACGTGAAAATGAACTAATTTAAAAATAACGTTCCCACCAACAGTGGGTGTCCAGAAGCAACCTCCGTGTACCTACATAATTCAAAAAGTGACAATCTTGCGTGATTTTTTTCATTTCATATCATTAATTTTCGATTTAACATTTAAAGGAAAGAAGTTCATAAGTCGCTACCAATAATATTAGTGTAGGTACCTATGCGTTTTCTCAATAAATACTTGACAATCTTGAGTGATTTCTTTTAATATTTAAATGCTTCATAAGCCGGTACCTACCTAGTATATACCGAGAAAAATAATATTGGGGTAGGTACCTACGCGTTTTTTCTTACGTACTTTATTACTTTTCTTTAACGAATTTGCAATAACTCCATGGAACGGTAGGTACCTACCGCGTTATAAATTGTGTTATTTTCAGATGGCCAGCAATTTTCACACTATCGAAGAATTTAGGAACACGTTTTTGACATGAATTTTTCAGAAAATTATTGATTTTCGTCGGGTTCTCCTGACATATTTTATATGAGAATCGTATATATTTTTGGTGCTAAAAGTTGCGGAATTCTCTACTGTAACGTATTTTTTAAAAACATCCAAGCGGGGATCGGTTTCCGGGTCGCAATGCCGCGTACCGTAAAACCACTACCGAAAACTCTGAAAAGTCTGTATTATTTAGGCTAAATTTTTGACACTCGGAATCCTGACCTATCTCAAGATTATCTGACTCGCCGCCAAGCCAAAATGGACCTTGGCACGTTCCAAACCCGAGGAAGCGACCGTCTATTATCGCCTGCGGGGCCGAGGCCTGGGCTGGAAAGTAAGAGGGCTTAAGCGTCTTTGCATTTTCAAGCGAAAATACGCCGTAAGGTGGTACGCGATGCGGGGGAGAAGAGTCCGTTATCGCATCACCAAAACTGGAACCGTCGTTTGTATGGACTTTTTGACACGTTTCCTTCCGAAATGGATTTTCGTCTTTCGACTGGCGAACCTGTCGGTGGAAAACATAACCCCGGCCGAATTTCTTCGTCGGATAGTGAGAGATTACAGTTTCCGTCGCCAGGGTCGCACTTCAATTCTGTATCAGTCGTTTTGTATGAAACCGGTGTCAGAAAAGGCTGAAAAAAAAGGTGAGTTTTCAAAACTGAGCATTAATATATATACTAGGTTTTGCCCGTTGCAGAAGCAACTGACGGGTTAAGACACTATGCGATTTGACGTGTGAACGTGGATGAAGCGAGGAGGAGTGTGTGTTAAATTAAATATATGAAGAAACCTGAGTTCACAGTGGCCTTGCAACGCATGCCGGGTACCCGTTGTATATAATGTTATGTAGTGCAGCGCTTGCATTAAAATGTAATTTCCCAGGAATTGGAATGGAACCATTACAGTTAAGTTGATCCCGAGGTTACAGTGACCTTGCAACGCATGCCGAGTAACCGTTGTATATCATGTTATATATTGCAGGCACTTGCTTTAAAATATTATTTCCCGGGAATTGGGATGGAACCATTACAGTTAAGTTGACCCCGAGGTTACAGTGACCTTGCAACGCATGCCGTGTACCCGTTGTATATTATGTTATAAATTGCAGGCGCTTGCATTAAAATTTTATTTCCCGGGAATCGGGATGAAACCATTACAGTAAAGTTGACCCCTAGGTTAAAGTCGCCTTGCAACGCATACCGGGTACCCGTTGTATATAATTTTATATAGTGCAGGTGCTTGCATTATAATGTAGTTTCCCGGTACTTGGGATGGAACCATTATAATTAAGTTGACCCCGAGGTTACAGTGACCTTGCAACGCATGCCGGGTACCCGTTGTATATACTGTTATAAAGTGCAGGCGCTTGCATTATAATGTAGTTTCCCAGGACTTCGGATGGAAACATTACAGTTTTATTGACCCCGAGGTTAAAGCGGCCTTGCAACGCATGCCGGGTACCCGTTGTATATAATTTTATAAAGTGCATAATTTTATAATGTTGTTTCCCGGGACTTAGTAGGGAACCATTACGGTTTAGTTGACCCCGAAGATAAAGTGGCCTCGCAACGCATGCCGGGTACCCGCTGTATATAATTAATTTATTTACGCACAAATAGTCCATTAACAATAACAATCGGTTGCACGGTTTAGCAGTGCAAAATTTCATTATGCCGGAGCTCACTATTGTAGTTGTATTGTATTTCATTTTGCAAGTGTAAGTACTAAGTAGGTACTTTGTTGTAATATTTCACCAAAACGACGCCATTATGCTGTTGAGCATAAAATAATTTTCACTACAAATAAATTCATTCAATATCATGTTTTGATTTTTAAATGAAAAAAGTCCCCCCAAGTAAGTACCTACCTAGAACACGCGTAATGTATATATATATATATTTTATTATTTTTTTTTATTTAACAATGTTTAAATAGAACACACTTAAAAATAAAAAAATAATAATTAATAAAAAAAATTGACAATTCTTTAAATTTTTCTAGTAAATTTTCAGTTCTAGATAGTTCCGTTCGAGTTCTGTAATTATTTTAGTTTTGCAATGTAACTGACCTTTAATGATAAAATAACAGAACTTGAGTAGAACCAATAAAGAACGTGAAAATTAACTTTAAAAAAAGTTGAATTATTCAGTATCATCGAAACAACCTTACCATTGCATTAAAACCTAATTAATTGTGTATCTACGTATTCGGGTAGGTACCTGCGCATTTTCTTCTCTTTGCTTTTTTCATCATATTTGCAATACTACCGAAATAAGTAGGTACCTACCCCGAATGAATAACGTGTTAATTTGAACTGGCTAGCAAAATTTTAACTTCCGATGGAATCTGTAAGCGCGTGTTTTGATGATTTTTTTTCGGAAAATGTCGAATTTTGCCAGCATCTCCTGAACTATTTTATATGGGATGGGCATACAATTTTGGTTTTAAAAGTTGCGGAATTCTCTATTGTATTAGATTTTTGAAAAACATCCGAGCCGGGATCGGTTTTGGGGCCGCAATGCCGCGTACCGTAAAACCACTACCGAAAACCGTGAAAAGTCTGTTTTGTTAGCTAAAAATTTGACGTCTGAGATCCCTGACCTGACTCAACATTCCTAGCATTTTCATTTGCATTGAAACTGATGGCCAAAATGACATCTTTTTTTTTGGAAACGCGAACCTGTCGGCGGGAAATGTAACCTGGCCGAATTGAGTGTAATTTTACTATTGGTTCTAGTTTTCGCCGTTGATTCGCGTTAGTTTTTCTGTGAATAAGGCGCTAATTTTGTCGACAAAAATAAACTCCGCAAAATCAAAGTACTGAGGGTACACTGAATTTGCTTGAACCGAAAGTGAACCTTGAGGTGGGTGAAACGTAAAGGGCGTACTGGTCGTTTTTGCGTCAACGAAAAAGTGCGCGGAAAAAGAGCTTTCCCAAACCAAACATTAATATATACTAGGTTTTGCCCGTTGCAGAAGCAACTGACGGGTTAAGACACTATGCGATTTGACGTGTGAACGTGGATGAAGCGAGGAGGAGTGTGTGTTAAATTAAATATATGAAGAAACCTGAGTTCACAGTGGCCTTGCAACGCATGCCGGGTACCCGTTGTATATAATGTTATGTAGTGCAGCGCTTGCATTAAAATGTAATTTCCCAGGAATTGGAATGGAACCATTACAGTTAAGTTGATCCCGAGGTTACAGTGACCTTGCAACGCATGCCGAGTAACCGTTGTATATCATGTTATATATTGCAGGCACTTGCTTTAAAATATTATTTCCCGGGAATTGGGATGGAACCATTACAGTTAAGTTGACCCCGAGGTTACAGTGACCTTGCAACGCATGCCGTGTACCCGTTGTATATTATGTTATAAATTGCAGGCGCTTGCATTACAATTTTATTTCCCGGGAATCGGGATGAAACCATTACAGTAAAGTTGACCCCTAGGTTAAAGTCGCCTTGCAACGCATACCGGGTACCCGTT
Source organism: Limnephilus marmoratus (assembly GCA_917880885.1). NCBI lineage: Eukaryota > Metazoa > Arthropoda > Insecta > Trichoptera > Limnephilidae > Limnephilus > Limnephilus marmoratus. The sequence continues at coordinate 39,618,681 of OU862909.1, read as the reverse complement.
GTATATAATTTTATATAGTGCAGGTGCTTGCATTATAATGTAGTTTCCCGGTACTTGGGATGGAACCATTATAATTAAGTTGACCCCGAGGTTACAGTGACCTTGCAACGCATGCCGGGTACCCGTTGTATATACTGTTATATAGTGCAGGCGCTTGCATTATAATGTAGTTTCCCAGGATTTCGGATGGAAACATTACAGTTTTATTGACCCCGAGGTTAAAGCGGCCTTGCAACGCATGCCGGGTACCCGTTGTATATAATTTTATAAAGTGCATAATTTTATAATGTTGTTTCCCGGGACTTGGTAGGGAACCATTACGGTTTAGTTGACCCCGAAGTTAAAGTGGCCTCGCAACGCATGCCGGGTACCCGCTGTATATAATTAATTTATTTACGCACAAATAGTCCATTAACAATAACAATCGGTTGCACGGTTTAGCAGTGCAAAATTTCATTATGCCGGAGCTCACTATTGTAGTTGTATTGTATTTCATTTTGCAAGTGTAAGTACTAAGTAGGTACTTTGTTGTAATATTTCACCAAAACGACGCCATTATGCTGTTGAGCATAAAATAATTTTCACTATAAATAAATTCATTCAATATCATGTTTTGATTTTTAAATGAAAAAAGTCCCTGGAAGTAAGTACCTACCTAAAACACGTGTAATTATTTTTTTTATTTAACAATGTCCAAATAGAACACACTTAAAAATAAAAAAAATAATTAATAAAAAAAAGTTGACAATTCTTTAAATTTTTCTAGTAAATTTTCAGTTCTATAAAGTTCCGTTCGAGTTCTGTAATTATTTCAGTTTTGTGATGTAACTGGTCTGTAATGATAAAACAATAGAATTTGAGTAGAACCATCACAGAACGTGAAAATTAACTTAAAAAAAGTTCAATTATTCTGTATCATCGAAACAACCTTACCGTAGTATTTATTGCATTAAAACCTAATTCGTTGTGTAGGTACCCATTCAGGTAGGTACCTGCGCATTTCCTTCAATTCCTGCAATCTTTGCTTTTTTCATCATATTTGCAATACTACCGAAATAAGTAGGTACATACCCCGAATGAATAGCGTGTTAATTTGAACTGGCCAGCAAAAATTAAACTTCCAATGGAATCTGTAAGCACGTGTTTTGGTGATTTTTTTTCGGAAAATGTCGAACTTTGTCAGCATCTCCTGAACTATTTTATATGGGATGGGCGTGTAATTTTGGTATTTAAAGTTGCGGAATTCTCTACTGCGTTAGATTTTTGAAAAACATCCGAGCCGGGATCGGTTTTGGGGCCGCAATGCCGCGTACCGTAAAACCACTACCGAAAACCGTGAAAAGTCTGCTTTGTTAGGCTAAAAATTTGACGTCTGAGATCCCTGACCTGACTCAATATTCCTAGCATTTTCATTTGCATCGAAACTGATGGCCAAAATGACATCATTTTTTAGGAAACGCGAACCTGTCGGCGGGAAATGTAACCTGGCCGAATTGAGTGTAATTTTACTATTGGTTCTAGTTTTCGCCGTTGATTCGCGTCAGTTTTTCTGTGAATAAGGCGCTAATTTTGTCGAAAAAAACTGACCTCGCAAAATCAAAGTACTGAGGGTGCACTGAATTTGCTTTAACCGAAAGTGAACCTTGAGGTGGGTGAAACGTAAAGGGCGTACTGGTCGTTTTTGCGTCAACGAAAAAGTGCGCGGAAAAAGAGCTCTCCCAAACCAAACATTAATATATATACTAGGTTTTGCCCGTTGCAGAAGCAACTGACGGGTTAAGACACTATGCGATTTGACGTGTGAACGTGGATGAAGCGAGGAGGAGTGTGTGTTAAATTAAATATATGAAGAAACCTGAGTTCACAGTGGCCTTGCAACGCATGCCGGGTACCCGTTGTATATAATGTTATGTAGTGCAGCGCTTGCATTAAAATGTAATTTCCCAGGAATTGGAATGGAACCATTACAGTTAAGTTGATCCCGAGGTTACAGTGACCTTGCAACGCATGCCGAGTAACCGTTGTATATCATGTTATATATTGCAGGCACTTGCTTTAAAATATTATTTCCCGGGAATTGGGATGGAACCATTACAGTTAAGTTGACCCCGAGGATACAGTGACCTTGCAACGCATGCCGTGTACCCGTTGTATATTATGTTATAAATTGCAGGCGCTTGCATTAAAATTTTATTTCCCGGGAATCGGGATGAAACCATTACAGTAAAGTTGACCCCTAGGTTAAAGTCGCCTTGCAACGCATACCGGGTACCCGTTGTATATAATTTTATATAGTGCAGGTGCTTGCATTATAATGTAGTTTCCCGGTACTTGGGATGGAACCATTATAATTAAGTTGACCCCGAGGTTACAGTGACCTTGCAACGCATGCCGGGTACCCGTTGTATATACTGTTATAAAGTGCAGGCGCTTGCATTATAATGTAGTTTCCCAGGACTTCGGATGGAAACATTACAGTTTTATTGACCCCGAGGTTAAAGCGGCCTTGCAACGCATGCCGGGTACCCGTTGTATATAATTTTATAAAGTGCATAATTTTATAATGTTGTTTCCCGGGACTTGGTAGGGAACCATTACGGTTTTGTTGACCCCGAAGATAAAGTGGCCTCGCAACGCATGCCGGGTACCCGCTGTATGTAATTAATTTATTTACGCACAAATAGTCCATTAACAATAACAATCGGTTGCACGGTTTAGCAGTGCAAAATTTCATTATGCCGGAGCTCACTATTGTAGTTGTATTGTATTTCATTTTGCAAGTGTAAATACTAAGTAGGTACTTTGTTGTAATATTTCACCAAAACGACGCCATTATGCTGTTGAGCATAAAATAATTTTCACTACAAATAAATTCATTCAATATCATGTTTTGATTTTTAAATGAAAAAAGTCCCCGCAAGTAAGTACCTACCTAGAACACGCGTAATGTATATATATATATGTATTTTATTATTTTTTTTATTTAACAATGTTTAAATAGAACACACTTAAAAATAAAAAAATAATAATTAATAAAAAAAATTGACAATTCTTTAAATTTTTCTAGTAAATTTTCAGTTCTAGATAGTTCCGTTCGAGTTCTGTAATTATTTTAGTTTTGCAATGTAACTGACCTTTAATGATAAAATAACAGAACTTGAGTAGAACCAATAAAGAACGTGAAAATTAACTTTAAAAAAAGTTGAATTATTCAGTATCATCGAAACAACCTTACCATTGCATTAAAACCTAATTAATTGTGTATCTACGTATTCGGGTAGGTACCTGCGCATTTTCTTCTCTTTGCTTTTTTCATCATATTTGCAATACTACCGAAATAAGTAGGTACCTACCCCGAATGAATAACGTGTTAATTTGAACTGGCTAGCAAAATTTTAACTTCCGATGGAATCTGTAAGCGCGTGTTTTGATGATTTTTTTTCGGAAAATGTCGAATTTCGTCAGCATCTCCTGAACTATTTTATATGGGATGGGCATACAATTTTGGTTTTAAAAGTTGCGGAATTCTCTATTGTATTAGATTTTTGAAAAACATCCGAGCCGGGATCGGTTTTGGGGCCGCAATGCCGCGTACCGTAAAACCACTACCGAAAACCCTGAAAAGTCTGTTTTGTTAGGCTAAAAATTTGACGTCTGAGATCCCTGACCTGACTCAATATTCCTAGCATTTTCATTTGCATCGAAACTGATGGCCAAAATGACATCATTTTTTTGGAAACGCGAACCTGTCGGCGGGAAATGTAACCTGGCCGAATTGAGTGTGATTTTACTATTGGTTCTAGTTTTCGCCGTTGATTCGCGTCAGTTTTTCTGTGAATAAGGCGCTAATTTTGTCGAAAAAAACTGACCTCGCAAAATCAAAGTACTGAGGGTGCACTGAATTTGCTTGAACCGAAAGTGAACCTTGAGGTGGGTGAAACGTAAAGGGCGTACTGGTCGTTTTTGCGTCAACGAAAAAGTGCGCGGAAAAAGAGCTCTCCCAAAGTGAACAATACTATATATACTAGGTTTTGCCCGTTGCAGAAGCAACTGACGGGTTAAGACACTATGCGATTTGACGTGTGAACGTGGATGAAGCGAGGAGGAGTGTGTGTTAAATTAAATATATGAAGAAACCTGAGTTCACAGTGGCCTTGCAACGCATGCCGGGTACCCGTTGTATATAATGTTATGTAGTGCAGCGCTTGCATTAAAATGTAATTTCCCAGGAATTGGAATGGAACCATTACAGTTAAGTTGATCCCGAGGTTACAGTGACCTTGCAACGCATGCCGAGTAACCGTTGTATATCATGTTATATATTGCAGGCACTTGCTTTAAAATGTTATTTCCCGGGAATTGGGATGGAACCATTACAGTTAAGTTGACCCCGAAGTTACAGTGACCTTGCAACGCATGCCGTGTACCCGTTGTATATTATGTTATAAATTGCAGGCGCTTGCATTAAAATTTTATTTCCCGGGAATCGGGATGAAACCATTACAGTAAAGTTGACTCCTAGGTTACAGTGACCTTGCAACGCACGCCGGGTACCCGTTGTATATAATGTTACATAGTGCAGGCGCTTGCATTATTATGTAGTTTCCGGGGACTTGGGATGGAACCATTACAGTTTAGTTGACCCTTAGGTTAAAGTGGCCTTGCAACGCATGCCGGGTACCCGTTGTATATAATTTTATAAAGTGCATAATTTTATAATGTTGTTTCCCGGGACTTGGTAGGGAACCATTACGGTTTAGTTGACCCCGAAGTTAAAGTGGCCTCGCAACGCATGCCGGGTACCCGCTGTATATAATTAATTTATTTACGCACAAATAGTCCATTAATAATAACAATCGGTTGCACGGTTTAGCAGTGCAAAATTTCATTATGCCGGAGCTCACTATTGTAGTTGTATTGTATTTCATTTTGCAAGTGTAAGTACTAAGTAGGTACTTTGTTGTAATATTTCACCAAAACGACGCCATTATGCTGTTGAGCATAAAATAATTTTCACTATAAATAAATTCATTCAATATCATGTTTTGATTTTTAAATGAAAAAAGTCCCCGCAAGTAAGTACCTACCTAGAACACGCGTAATGTATATATATATATATATATATTTTTTTTTTTTTATTTAACAATGTTCAAATAGAACACACTTAAAAATAAAAAATAATAATTAATAAAAAAAATTGACAATTCTTTAAATTTTTCTAGTAAATTTTCAGTTCTATAAAGTTCCGTTCGAGTTCTGTAATTATTTCAGTTTTGTGATGTAACTGGTCTGTAATGATAAAACAATAGAATTTGAGTAGAACCATCACAGAACGTGAAAATTAACTTAAAAAAAGTTCCATTATTCTGTATCATCGAAACAACCTTACCGTAGTATTTATTGCATTAAAACCTAATTCGTTGTGTAGGTACCCATTCAGGTAGGTACCTGCGCATTTCCTTAGATTCCGGCAATCTTAGCTTTTTTCATCATATTTGCAATACTACCGAAATAAGTAGGTACCTACCCCGAATGAAAAACGTATTAATTTGAACTGGCCAGGAATATTTAAACTTCCGATGGAATCTGTGAGCGCGTATTTTGATGATTTTTTTTCGGAAAATTTCGTGTTTCGTCAGCATCTCCTGACGTATTTTATATGAGAATCATATGTTTTATTGGTGTTAAAAGTTGCGGAGTCTATCCGGCTATCGTATTTTCAAAAAACATCTAGCCCGGAATCGGTTTTTCGGCGGTAATGTCGTTTTCCGAAAAACAACGACCGAAACCGCCGAGAGTTCCGTTTTGTTAGGCTAAAAATTTGACATCTAAGATTTTGACCATAGACCTAGCATTTTCCTTTGAGGAAAATGCTAAGTCTTTTTTTGTCATTTTTTTTTTGAAACGCTATCTGTCGGCGGGAAATACAACCGAGCCGAATCGAGTGATTCGAGTAGAGCTTCTAGTTTTCGCCGCCGATTCGTATCGGAGAATAAATCCCTGTATATATTTCATTTTGTCGAAAAAAATTTGCTTACAGTTTTCAGTCCCAATTTGCTTCAACCGAAAGTGAACCTTGAGGTGGGTGAAACGCAAAGGGCGTACTGGTCGTTTTTGCGTCAACCAAAAAGTGCGCGGAAAAAGACCTCTCCCAAAACCAAACAATACTATATATACTAGGTTTTGCCCGTTGCAGAAGCAACTGACGGGTTAAAACACTATGCGATTTGACGTGTGAACATGGATGAAGCGAGGAGGAGTGTGTGTTAAATTAAATATATGAAGAAACCTGAGGTTACAGTGACCTTGCAACGCATGCCGGGTGCCCGTTGTATATAATGTTATAATAGTAGTTTCCCTGAACGTGGAATGGAACCATCCCCGAGGTTACAGTGATCTTGCAACGCATGCCGGGTACCCGTCGTACATAATGTTATAATATAGTAAAGGCATTTGCAAGGCGCTTGCATCATAATGTAGTTTCCCGGAACTTGGAATTGAACCATCCCCGAGGTTACAGTGATCTTGCAACGCATGCCGGATACCCGTTGTATATAATGTTATAATATAGTGCAGGCGTTTGCAACGCGCTGGCATTATAATGTAGTTTCGCGGAACTTGGAATGGAACCATCCCCGAGGTTACAGTGATCTTGCAACGCATGCCGGGTACCCGTTGTATATAATGTTATAATATAGTGCAGGCGTTTGAAAGGTGCTTGCATTATTATGTAGTTTCACGGAACTTGGAATGGAACCATTACGGTTAAGTTTACCCCGAGGTGACAGTGATCTTGCAACGCATGCCGGGTACCCGTTGTATATAATGTACTGTAGTGCTGGCGCTTGCAATAAAACGTAATTTCCCAGGAATTGGGATGGAACCATTACAGTTAAGTGGACCCGGAGGTTACAGTGCCTTGCAACGCATGCCGGGTACCCGTTGTATATAATGTTATAATATAGTGCAGGCGTTTGCAACGCGCTGGCATTATAATGTAGTTTCGCGGAACTTGGAATGGAACCATCCCCGAGGTTACAGTGATCTTGCAACGCATGCCGGGTACCCGTTGTATATAATGTTATAATATAGTGCAGGCGTTTGCAACGCGCTGGCATTATAATGTAGTTTCGCGGAACTTGGAATGGAACCATCCCCGAGATTACAGTGATGTTGCAACGCATGCCGGGTACCCGTTGTATATAATGTTATAATACAGTGCATGCGTTTGCAAGGCGCTTGAATTATAATGTAGTTTCCCGGAACTTGGAATATAACCATTACAGTTAAGTTGACCCCGAGGTTACAGTTATGTTGCAACGCATGCCGGGTACCCGTTGTATATAATGTTATGTAGAAATACAAATCCCCAAAGTTGACCTTCATTGGTTAACCAACACCTCTGCCATAGGTCACCCCAAGTGGTTCGCTACGTTTGGTGATTTAGTAGGGGTGCCCGGGTTCATGGGGTGAGGTCTGTCTAGGTCTTGGAGGCGGATGCCCAGGACACACTGAACCCCAGATTCCTACCCACCCCTTAAACCCTTTTCCTTCCCAGAACTCTCATCTCCTTCCTTTCCTAAAAGAAATCCTCCACACAGCATCCCCAAAGATGACATAGGACCTGAGGGAAATTATTTTCACCACGGCTTCCTGTGTGGAGCTCATGTAAAAAAAAATAATTAAAAGCATATAAATTCACCTTTCCCAAAAAGCCAGAAATAATTGAAAAATACATGTTCTTAATATATTTTCCCTTGCTTAGTTCTGCACTCCTGGTATTTATCCTTTTAAAATTTTGTTTTATTCGAGTAAAAAAAAGAACAGAAAAATATTCTTTCATAGCGTACTCTACTCCCCCCCCCCCCCCCCCCCCCCCCTTCCTCCATCCCGCAAAACCCCCTCCCGGGTTCCCCTCCCCCTTCCCAGGTTACCCTCCCCCCTCCCTGGTTTTCCTCCCCCCTCTTTTTTAACCAACACCTCTGCCATAGGTCACCCTAGGTGATTCGCTACGCTTAGTGATTTAGCAGGGGTGCCCGGGTTCATGGGATGAGGTGTGTCTAGGTCTGATGATCAGGACACACTGAACCTCAGATTCCTACCCACCCTTTAAACCCTTTTCCTTCCCAGAACTCTTCTCTCCTTCGTTTCCCTAAAAGACGAAGCGAGCAGGAGTGTGTGTTAAATTAAATATATGAAGAAAAAACGATGTCTGAATGCGGATGAAGCGAGGAATGAGCGCCTACAAAGGGAACAGGTAGTCGACCGCTCCCCCAAAGTTTCGTCGCAATCGGAAGAACGGTTTAGCAGTGCATACTTTCATGATACCGGAGCTCACTATTTGTAGTTGTATTGTAAGTACTGAGTAGGTACTTTGTTGTAATATTTCACCAAAACGACGCCATTATGTTGTTGAGCATAAAATAATTTTATAAAAACTTCTTTTCAGCACAAATAATTTTATTCAATATCATGTTTTATTTTTAAAGGAAAAAAGTCCCTGCAAGAAAGTACCTACCTAGAACCGCGTAATATATATATTTTTTTGTTATTTCACAATATCCAAATAGAACCACGCTTTATTCATAAATAATCTGCACATTTAACATTAACATAACATAAAAATAATAAGGCTGGGTTGTTTAAAAAAAAGAATTGACAATTTTAAAAATTTTTCTTGTCAATTTTCAGTTCTAGAAAGTTCCGTAATTATTTCAGTTTTGTGATGTAACTGGCCTTTATTGAGAAAAAACAGAATTTGAGTAGAACCAACACAGAACGTGAAAATTAACTTAAAAAAAGTTCAATTATTCTGTATCATCGAAACAACCTTACCGTAGTATTTATTGCATTAAAACCTAATTCGTTGTGTAGGTACCCGTTCAGGTAGGTACCTGCGCATTTCCTTAGATTCCGGCAATCCTTGCTTTTTTCATCATATTTGCAATACTACCGAAGTAAATAGGTACCTACCCCGAATGAAAAACGTGTTAATTTGAACTGGCCAGCAATAATTAAACTTCCGATGGAATCTGTGAGCGCGTGTTTTGATGATTTTTTTTCGGAAAATTTCGTGTTTCGTCAGCATCTCCTGACGTATTTTATATGAGAATCATATGTTTTATTGGTGTTAAAAGTTGCGGAATCTATCCGGCTATCGTATTTTCAAAAAACATCTAGCCCGGAATCGGTTTTTCGGCGGTAATGTCGTTTTCCGAAAAACAACGACCGAAACCGCCGAGAGTTCCGTTTTGTTAGGCTAAAAATTTGACATCTAAGATTTTGACCATAGACCTAGCATTTTCCTTTGAGGAAAATGCTAAGTCTTTTTTTGTCATTTTTTTTTTGAAACGCTATCTGTCGGCGGGAAATACAACCGAGCCGAATCGAGTGATTCGAGTAGAGCTTCTAGTTTTCGCCGCCGATTCGTATCGGAGAATAAATCCCTGTATATATTTCATTTTGTCGAAAAAAATTTGCTTACAGTTTTCAGTCCCAATTTGCTTCAACCGAAAGTGAACCTTGAGGTGGGTGAAACGCAAAGGGCGTACTGGTCGTTTTTGCGTCAACCAAAAAGTGCGCGGAAAAAGACCTCTCCCAAAACCAAACAATACTATATATACTAGGTTTTGCCCGTTGCAGAAGCAACTGACGGGTTAAGACACTATGCGATTTGACGTGTGAACGTGGATGAAGCGAGGAGGAGTGTGTGTTAAATTAAATATATGAAGAAACCTGAGTTCACAGTGGCCTTGCAACGCATGCCGGGTACCCGTTGTATATAATGTTATGTAGTGCAGCGCTTGCATTAAAATGTAATTTCCCAGGAATTGGAATGGAACCATTACAGTTAAGTTGATCCCGAGGTTACAGTGACCTTGCAACGCATGCCGAGTAACCGTTGTATATCATGTTATATATTGCAGGCACTTGCTTTAAAATGTTATTTCCCGGGAATTGGGATGGAACCATTACAGTTAAGTTGACCCCGAAGTTACAGTGACCTTGCAACGCATGCCGTGTACCCGTTGTATATTATGTTATAAATTGCAGGCGCTTGCATTAAAATTTTATTTCCCGGGAATCGGGATGAAACCATTACAGTAAAGTTGACTCCTAGGTTACAGTGACCTTGCAACGCACGCCGGGTACCCGTTGTATATAATGTTACATAGTGCAGGCGCTTGCATTATTATGTAGTTTCCGGGGACTTGGGATGGAACCATTACAGTTTAGTTGACCCTTAGGTTAAAGTGGCCTTGCAACGCATGCCGGGTACCCGTTGTATATAATTTTATAAAGTGCATAATTTTATAATGTTGTTTCCCGGGACTTGGTAGGGAACCATTACGGTTTAGTTGACCCCGAAGTTAAAGTGGCCTCGCAACGCATGCCGGGTACCCGCTGTATATAATTAATTTATTTACGCACAAATAGTCCATTAATAATAACAATCGGTTGCACGGTTTAGCAGTGCAAAATTTCATTATGCCGGAGCTCACTATTGTAGTTGTATTGTATTTCATTTTGCAAGTGTAAGTACTAAGTAGGTACTTTGTTGTAATATTTCACCAAAACGACGCCATTATGCTGTTGAGCATAAAATAATTTTCACTATAAATAAATTCATTCAATATCATGTTTTGATTTTTAAATGAAAAAAGTCCCCGCAAGTAAGTACCTACCTAGAACACGCGTAATGTATATATATATATATATATATATTTTTTTTTTTATTATTTAACAATGTTCAAATAGAACACACTTAAAAATAAAAAATAATAATTAATAAAAAAAATTGACAATTCTTTAAATTTTTCTAGTAAATTTTCAGTTCTATAAAGTTCCGTTCGAGTTCTGTAATTATTTCAGTTTTGTGATGTAACTGGTCTGTAATGATAAAACAATAGAATTTGAGTAGAACCATCACAGAACGTGAAAATTAACTTAAAAAAAGTTCCATTATTCTGTATCATCGAAACAACCTTACCGTAGTATTTATTGCATTAAAACCTAATTCGTTGTGTAGGTACCCATTCAGGTAGGTACCTGCGCATTTCCTTAGATTCCGGCAATCTTAGCTTTTTTCATCATATTTGCAATACTACCGAAATAAGTAGGTACCTACCCCGAATGAAAAACGTATTAATTTGAACTGGCCAGGAATATTTAAACTTCCGATGGAATCTGTGAGCGCGTATTTTGATGATTTTTTTTCGGAAAATTTCGTGTTTCGTCAGCATCTCCTGACGTATTTTATATGAGAATCATATGTTTTATTGGTGTTAAAAGTTGCGGAATCTATCCGGCTATCGTATTTTCAAAAAACATCTAGCCCGGAATCGGTTTTTCGGCGGTAATGTCGTTTTCCGAAAAACAACGACCGAAACCGCCGAGAGTTCCGTTTTGTTAGGCTAAAAATTTGACATCTAAGATTTTGACCATAGACCTAGCATTTTCCTTTGAGGAAAATGCTAAGTCTTTTTTTGTCATTTTTTTTTTGAAACGCTATCTGTCGGCGGGAAATACAACCGAGCCGAATCGAGTGATTCGAGTAGAGCTTCTAGTTTTCGCCGCCGATTCGTATCGGAGAATAAATCCCTGTATATATTTCATTTTGTCGAAAAAAATTTGCTTACAGTTTTCAGTCCCAATTTGCTTCAACCGAAAGTGAACCTTGAGGTGGGTGAAACGCAAAGGGCGTACTGGTCGTTTTTGCGTCAACCAAAAAGTGCGCGGAAAAAGACCTCTCCCAAAACCAAACAATACTATATACTAGGTTTTGCCCGTTGCAGAAGCAACTGACGGGTTAAGACACTATGCGATTTGACGTGTGAACGTGGATGAAGCGAGGAGGAGTGTGTGTTAAATTAAATATATGAAGAAACCTGAGTTCACAGTGGCCTTGCAACGCATGCCGGGTACCCGTTGTATATAATGTTATGTAGTGCAGCGCTTGCATTAAAATGTAATTTCCCAGGAATTGGAATGGAACCATTACAGTTAAGTTGATCCCGAGGTTACAGTGACCTTGCAACGCATGCCGAGTAACCGTTGTATATCATGTTATATATTGCAGGCACTTGCTTTAAAATGTTATTTCCCGGGAATTGGGATGGAACCATTACAGTTAAGTTGACCCCGAAGTTACAGTGACCTTGCAACGCATGCCGTGTACCCGTTGTATATTATGTTATAAATTGCAGGCGCTTGCATTAAAATTTTATTTCCCGGGAATCGGGATGAAACCATTACAGTAAAGTTGACTCCTAGGTTACAGTGACCTTGCAACGCACGCCGGGTACCCGTTGTATATAATGTTACATAGTGCAGGCGCTTGCATTATTATGTAGTTTCCGGGGACTTGGGATGGAACCATTACAGTTTAGTTGACCCTTAGGTTAAAGCGGCCTTGCAACGCATGCCGGGTACCCGTTGTATATAATTTTATAAAGTGCATAATTTTATAATGTTGTTTCCCGGGACTTGGTAGGGAACCATTACGGTTTAGTTGACCCCGAAGTTAAAGTGGCCTCGCAACGCATGCCGGGTACCCGCTGTATATAATTAATTTATTTACGCACAAATAGTCCATTAATAATAACAATCGGTTGCACGGTTTAGCAGTGCAAAATTTCATTATGCCGGAGCTCACTATTGTAGTTGTATTGTATTTCATTTTGCAAGTGTAAGTACTAAGTAGGTACTTTGTTGTAATATTTCACCAAAACGACGCCATTATGCTGTTGAGCATAAAATAATTTTCACTATAAATAAATTCATTCAATATCATGTTTTGATTTTTAAATGAAAAAAGTCCCCGCAAGTAAGTACCTACCTAGAACACGCGTAATGTATATATATATATATATATATATTTTTTTTTTTATTTAACAATGTTCAAATAGAACACACTTAAAAATAAAAAATAATAATTAATAAAAAAAATTGACAATTCTTTAAATTTTTCTAGTAAATTTTCAGTTCTATAAAGTTCCGTTCGAGTTCTGTAATTATTTCAGTTTTGTGATGTAACTGGTCTGTAATGATAAAACAATAGAATTTGAGTAGAACCATCACAGAACGTGAAAATTAACTTAAAAAAAGTTCCATTATTCTGTATCATCGAAACAACCTTACCGTAGTATTTATTGCATTAAAACCTAATTCGTTGTGTAGGTACCCATTCAGGTAGGTACCTGCGCATTTCCTTAGATTCCGGCAATCTTAGCTTTTTTCATCATATTTGCAATACTACCGAAATAAGTAGGTACCTACCCCGAATGAAAAACGTATTAATTTGAACTGGCCAGGAATATTTAAACTTCCGATGGAATCTGTGAGCGCGTATTTTGATGATTTTTTTTCGGAAAATTTCGTGTTTCGTCAGCATCTCCTGACGTATTTTATATGAGAATCATATGTTTTATTGGTGTTAAAAGTTGCGGAATCTATCCGGCTATCGTATTTTCAAAAAACATCTAGCCCGGAATCGGTTTTTCGGCGGTAATGTCGTTTTCCGAAAAACAACGACCGAAACCGCCGAGAGTTCCGTTTTGTTAGGCTAAAAATTTGACATCTAAGATTTTGACCATAGACCTAGCATTTTCCTTTGAGGAAAATGCTAAGTCTTTTTTTGTCATTTTTTTTTTGAAACGCTATCTGTCGGCGGGAAATACAACCGAGCCGAATCGAGTGATTCGAGTAGAGCTTCTAGTTTTCGCCGCCGATTCGTATCGGAGAATAAATCCCTGTATATATTTCATTTTGTCGAAAAAAATTTGCTTACAGTTTTCAGTCCCAATTTGCTTCAACCGAAAGTGAACCTTGAGGTGGGTGAAACGCAAAGGGCGTACTGGTCGTTTTTGCGTCAACCAAAAAGTGCGCGGAAAGAGACCTCTCCCAAAACCAAACAATACTATATATATATATATGTGTATTAATATATATATTCATGTCCACACTAACTTACAACGGAGTGAAATTTCGCCCGTTGAGTTAGTTTCTTCTGAATTAAAGTCTTTGGAAGTTACCTTTAACGGTCGTTAAAACTGTCATTTTTACTTGCCATCAGAAGTCATTAATATACACAGACTGCATTCGTGGGTGGTTTGTATATTTATGCTGCATTCGCCTTTCACTAAGTTCGGTGGATTATATTCCGTCTCACTTATAAGTATTTATTTGTGACTGTCTTATTCCCTTTTCGACAAAAGTTATGTTCAGTGAAATGATCTGAACTATAAATCTTAGGGTTAAAGACGTTAACAACCTGCCAATACTAACAAACATAATATTATATTCTTCTAAATGCCTAAAATATACAGAACTATAGAATTCTTATTACGTTTTAGAAGAATTTTTCGCTATTGTATGCTAGTGGGGCGGGTCGTCACAATTTTCAAATGTATACAGTTTTTCTTCTCTAAATTGCCGCATTCTTCCAAGAATGTTTTGGGCTATCCTGCCAAACATTCGTCGGTCCTCAGCCAACTTGAACACCTCCTCACCTTGATCACCTGTCCACTGATGAATGTTTTTCAAATGTCTAAATTTCCCGCCTCTCCTTCTGAAGCAATTTTGACACGTAGCGGTTTTCGTTCCGTAGCGTGTGTCGAAATTATATCGATTTACTTTTTGAACGCTTTTCAGGGGTCATCTCTCCTTGTTTAGAACCTTTAGCAATTGTTTCGTGAAAATAATAAATTTAAATTTATTTATTTTATTAAGTGAGAAAATTCATAAAATATGTAAACGTTGACTGTCCAACTAGGAAACTCCTGTTTTAGGACAGTTAAATTTAAAATATTAATTCATAATATTAGAATGTAGCGCTGACAGTTTTCGCAAAATTCTGGATTTACACGGTACATCACAATATGAAGCAACAATAATCTCAAATACAATAGCTCAATAGTATTTAGAGCAATATTTCGAAGGCGGATCAAAAATTTATAGAGCACTGTTTTTTTTGTATACTTTTTTTTTACACATAAATTAATTAATTAATAGAAAATAATCAATGTAACTTGAAAAGTAAAGTAAAATGTTTTGCTTTCCAACAATATGTGCGGTGTGTGCACATACAATAAAGATATTATTTATTTATTTTTTATTTATTAATTTTATTTTAGTAATTTGTACATTTAAGTTTACAAATTTCTAATTAATTTTAATATTTCATATTGCAAACTAAATTTTATGTAATTTTATGTAGCTTCTACAATACGTCTTGAACTTTCCAATTGGTGTGGAATTGAAAGTCTCTGGTAGCTTGTTATACAACTTCATCCCCTTGTACAGCAAACTGTTCTGCGTATTCGCCTTATCCTTTTTTTGAGGCCTGATTTCTTTGCATGTTCTTGTGTTATGTATGTGAATGTCCTTGTTGAATACAATTTTATTTGAAAAGTATTTTGTTAAAATGTTGTTAATTATTTTATGTATAAATATCATCGTATTCAAGGTCAGCATCTGTTTCACGGTTAGCCAATTCAGTTCCTTTAACATTTTGTTTACTTTTGAAAATCTATTCCGCCGTAATATTATTCAACAATCACAATCAATCAAATCGTTTGTGATGTGTGTAATGCGTATTTGGCATTTTTTGAATTTTGATAATGGTGTTAAGGAAGTAGTTCCTTGATGAACATTTTGGTTAACTTTTTCAAAAGAAGCAAACACATTGTGACTTGACATTTTAAATAAATAAAAAGAAAACACTTTGTTTACGTCACTTTATTGATATTTCTTCCGTCTACCGGTTTCGGTACCTCCGTACCATCATCAGGACTGAATATAAAATACTGACAAATACAGGGAAATATACATATATATATACAAATTGTAAAAGAAAGAGACAGTAAATTAGAACGGGACAGGGCGTCAGTTGTGGGAGGGAAGTGGGGGAGGAGCGAGTGGGATAACGGGAAACATACTTATAATAGGGCTGAATGTTAAATTAAGTTGATTATTAATGATTTCAGCCTTTGCATTAACTAATTTTTTTTTATTTCTAAAGCTTCTAAGTTATTTAATCGTAAGCCTATCCCATTCTTGTGTAGGACTTTATCCCGGTTAAAAGTATGATCTTTATTAATTAGGTGCTCTGCGAATTCTGAAAACCTTTTGGGTTCTTTGTTAAAAATTTTACCTGGTGAAAAGTATCATCTTTGAATATTGGTAACGGTATTGTGAAGATTATAAAACAAAATATACAGAATAAGACTGCATTAATTCAAAATTTATCACTAATACGGAATCAATTTGAGTTGATAAAATTATTAAACAATGATTTTGTCACAAATACTAAAATAACACGAAATTAATTAATAAACGCGTGACACGTGAATTTGATATTTAGGAAATAAGCAAATAAATATCCTAGTAAAATAACATATCTACAATATCATATAACAATATTTTTAATCGGTCAAATAGAAATCGAGTAAAACGTTTTTCGCTGTTCCTGAAAAAAGAGGTATTTTGAGTTGTACTACTCTTTAACTAGGTGTGCGATGTATTAGTTGGAATTTCAGAACCTATGCGAGCAAATGAAAGAAAGCTATCATAGCCATCGATTATAAACAGTTATGTATTTTGAACGTTTTTTAACGATCTGATATTTATGATACTCTGAAATACGAGTATCATAAATATTTATTATTGTAAACCGCTTCAAAATCCATAATATTTTTATTCTGTTATGTTTACATTCAGCGATTCAGCTGGTAATTCCATACACATCTAATCAAATTGATACATAAAGCTTATTACTAATATTTACTTGCTCACTTCTGAAGTCAGCGTCTTGAAGTTTCTCATCTCTACTACTTTTATATCGATCGACCATGCTAGGACCCCCATATTGTGTATATCGTAACTTAGGTAGGTACTTCTGCTGGGTGGTGTATTTCTGAGCGTAAAGCAGTAAAATTAGCAATTATCTCAATGGTATGACACAGTATGGCGGGAAGATAAAAAATGGGTTTTTATTACATTTCTTTTTTGAGTTTTTCGACGGTCAGCTTGGCGGCAACGCAAATTCACTCATTTAGTTTTATGGGTCGGCGTGGGTCGGCCAGAAAGTCAGGAATTGTGGAAATATTTCAGGAAAAATTGTTGTCTCTGGCCCATCGCCATTTTGTTACACCATTTTCTTTATGCTTAATGTTAGTTTACCCGGTATCAAGCATTTAAAAACCGTTATGTATGGACCACTTCAAACTACTACTGTCGAATATAAGACAAGTGACGAGACGGAAATCACCCAGTTCATAGAAGATTACGTTTAAATGCATAGGTACCTAATTTCTTTGAAAACCGACGACCGGAAAATAGAGTGGTAAGACACCTTGGCTCGGGGCCCAGAGGTCGCAAGTTCAAATTCAGCGTAGTTCTTGGTGGACCACTAATTAGTGCTGTCCCAATGTAAGACAAGTGACGAGACAGAAATCATCCAGTTCATAGAAGTTTTATTTTTAAAATACACAATGTTTTTTTTAATATTGATGAACGGCAAACAGAGTAGTAAGATCCTTTTAGCCCAGAGGTCGCAAGTTCAAATCTCGACATAATGCAAATCTCAGATATCAAACACTTATTCTGTTGTACGAGTAAGTGGATCACCAGATCTGTTGAGATAAATATAAGAAGGTTTCGGAGCAGAAATCACCCAGTTCAAAGAAGTTTTATTTTTAAAATATATAGTAATATTATATATCATTATATACACAACATTAGCATTTTCATTTCAGTTTGAGTTTTTAACTGGTAATTCTTGCTTTTCCTCTGTTGTCTTCAATTACGCTTTAGCTTCATTTCAAAAGTGATAAGATTCTTTCAATATCGCCTAAATTACATTGTTGATTGTAATGGCTTTAGTAAATTTAATTTACTTGTCAGGCAGGCCAATAGACAGGCTTTCTCCAGCTTCTAAACCCATTTCCTTCCATTTTGGCATTTTCTTTTGCTTCTTGGCATCGCCGAATTTGAATGTCACAGTCCGGTAAAATTGTGTAAGAATATACAATATATATTCTTTGTATATAATATTAACACGGAACATTTAATAACAGAATCGGAAAATGTTTGCATAAAATATGTCCGTAAATGTCAAAGGAGGTTGAATAATTATCCTATGCATATTGCAAATGCACATTGCACATAATCGTTGCACAATATAAACGCACCGCGATGCAGTAAATAAAATGAGCAACGTTTATAAATGGCTATTTAAAAATCAAGTAAATTAAATTTGTCTAGATGGCCTACATTCTTAATTGCAATTAATTGGAAGTAAGTAATCCTCAATTTAACTGTTAATTAGGTATTTCTATGGAATTTTGAAGTTTTCTTCATGGGTATTAATTTAGCTACTAAACTTGTTGACCCAGCTTCGCTATCCAGATGGCGAACATTTGTTTATAAATAGACTTAAACAAACAAATAAATTTAACCAATTACCCAGCCTATTACAAAATTTCCTGCAGAAAACATGATGTACAATTTATTTTTACAACGAATAGATAAAAACTGTAAATCACCGGAATCTCATCATGTAAACAAGGTTGAAATTAATTACCTGAGAAACTAAAGCGGTTCTTGAATTTGAAAAAGATAATTCAAAAGTTTTTTTAGAATCTTAAAGAATTTTTTTTTATATTTAACTTTTAAATTTGACGAATGATATACGAAGCCGTTGATGCTGGAATATAATATATTTTGATTCTTGGGATGTTACCAATTTTATTTTGGAACAAAATTAGTTAGGCTAGTTTATATATCAACCCGCTGAGATTTTTTTTCCAAACATTTGTAACAGAAATATCGCATTTAGCCTTGGTTTTTAATAAAATTATACTTATCAATCACCTTATTATACTTATCCTACCTAATCCAGAAGAACTTTGATATTTTTATTTTTTCTCAATAAATATCCGAGCTCCAAACCTTCCCAAGATGAACAGGCAGAAGAAATCGCAAAAAAAAGTAACATCTAGCGATTCAGAAGAGGATAATCACAATGTTAACAAGCGATATTAATATGGAACAAATTATCGTACACATCGCCAAAAATATGGAAAATATTAAAAAAGAAATTATATCCAAAATGGAAAAAATCACAGCGGAAACACAAAAAAGCATAGAATTTATAATTTATAAGCAATCAATATGACGAGCTAATAAAAAAGATAGACCTAACTCTTAGTCAAAACAAAAAAATTGAAGATGAAATAGCAATCATCAAAAAAGATCAACAAGACAAAAATACCACTATAAAACATCTGGAAATAAAACTATCTGAAATTGAAACTAAATTCCGCTCAAATTACTTGGAAATAGCCGGGATTAAACATTCAAGTGGCGAAGAGGCGGCTGAAATAGTTATAAGAGTTGCTGCAGCGGCTGGCGTAGAAATCAACTATAATGAAATAACCGAAGCTAAAAGAATACCGGACCGACGTACTGATGCCCCCCCCAAACTGCTGGTTCAGTTCAAGAACAAAACTGTACGTGACAACCTCATCGCCGCGAAAAGAAACATAAACTACGCTTCCATCAAAGGACTTACTGAAGACAAGATTTACATTGGAGAAGAACTCTCCCCATATCACAAAGAACTTTTATGGCATACAAAAAAATTTGCTAAAGAAAAAAACTATGCTTATGTCTGGTACAAAGAAGGGAGAATCATGACGAGGCGCATCACGAACGATAAAATTATTTACATTAAACATGTGGATGATTTAAAAAAAATTACGTAAAATATTGGGTAATTACCCTTACATATTTCGACACAATCTACACATCATACAAAATGGATAATACTACCACAACATCTAACAAAACAAACTTATCAATATACCATCAAAATATTAGATCTATAAACAAAAACTTTGACCAATTCCTCATCGAACTCGACCTTACTAAAATCAAATATGACATAATTATCCTGACAGAATGTTGGCTAACACCTTACTATACTCCTAAAAACATCCCCAATTATACCCACCATCAAACCTCAAATCACTACAGACAAAACGATGGCATAGTAGCATATACATTAAACAACACTCTTAACTCATTTAATGTCAAAGAAATTTATATTACTAACTCAAACTGTCTTCAAATAACGTACAATGTCAACACATGTATCATTGCACTTTACCGCTCTCCTTCTAAACCTAACATTTCCTCATTTTTGCGCGACATAAACTGCTATCTCACGGATCTACACAAAATAAAGAACTTAATTCTAATGGGGGATCTTAACATTAACATTTTAAAAAACAACGAACATCCCCAGTGCCAAGACTATCTAAACACACTGATGTTCCACGGAATGGAAAGCACAATCAATTCAGCAACACGATGTACGCCAAACTCCTCCTCCTGCATCGACCATATTATGGTTAAATCAACCAACCAATACACCTCCGAAATCCACATGTCATCAGTTACAGATCACTACGCCACCTCTTTCACAATGAGTTCCAAACACAACGTACAAAGCAAAACTTCAACTAAAATAACAAAGAAAACAATTAACTATGACAATCTTAACAAAACGATTAACTCCAAACCGTGGGACACACTCTATAACAAAACTAACATAGAGGAGGCCTGGAACTACTTCTTTACCTACCTACAAGACATCCTTGTCCAAAACACCAAAATCACCACAAACACCATTCCTAAAGCGATCAAACCTCTCAAACCTTGGATAAACCATACTATAATCAACTGCATTCGGAAACGCAATTCCATACACAAAAAATGTGCCACAAACCCATATGATATCACACTCCATAACTTCTACAAAAGATACCGTAATATCTGCACACAAGTCATTAGGAAAGCCAAAAATCTATATTACAACAAAAAAATTTCCGAATGCAACAATGACCCTAAAAAAATATGGAAAGTCCTCAAGGAAGCTACCAATTCAAATAAAGCCACCGGCACCTTAAACTCTCTCAATATCAAAGATATCACTGTAGACTTTACATCGAACCCCAACACAATTGTCAATCACATAAACCAGTACTTTACAAACATAGGTCCGGAACTAGCTAAAAAAATCCAAATAAATAACGATCCGCTTGGTCCAAGTGACCACGCGACCAATGATGATTTCCCAACCCGCTTTGTTCTTAAAACGATTACAGAGAAAGAAGTTTCTATAGTAATAAACTCGCTCAAAAACTCTTCATCAACCGGCATTGATGAAATATCTATCAATGTTCTTAAAAAAATTGCCCCTGGTATACTTAAACCATTAACGCATCTACTTAATATTAGCATCCGCCAAGGGCTATTTCCCACCATTCTAAAACAAGGTCTCGTTATCCCTATTTTTAAAACTGGCTCCAAACTTGATATAAGTAATTATCGTCCTATTACGCTGCTAAATTCCCTGTCAAAAGTATTCGAAAAGATCGTCAATAATAGTCTCATGGAATATCTGGAAACCAATAACTTAATATCGCCGCGGCAATTTGGATTCAGAAAACATAAAAGCACCAATGATGCTATAGCCACGGTCACTGACCATATTTCTAGCCACCTGGATAAGGGCTTGAAATGTCTATCGGTATTTCTCGACCTATGTAAAGCATTTGATACAATCTCACACAGCAAATTAAAACGCAAAATGTTTAATATAGGTATTAGGAACAAAGAATTAGGCCTCCTCTCCAGCTTCTTATCTGACAGATCCCAATGCGTTAAACTCAGTACCACAAAGAGCCAGAATTTGCCCATTAGTTACGGGGTCCCTCAAGGCAGTGTTATAGGTCCAACACTCTTCCTAATATATATTAACGAGTTATGCAACCTAGATATCGATGCCACTATTGTCAGTTTCGCCGATGACACTGTCCTACTCTTCCAAGCAAAAGATTGGCCTACCGCATATTCCAAAGCGGAGGAAGGAATTCAACAGGTAAAATATTGGCTTGACTTGAACATATTAACTCTAAATGTACAGAAAACCAAATACTTACTGTCTAGTCTCACCAATATCCCAAAGTCAAACCTAGCCCCGCCATTAAAAATACACAAATATAAAAATTCATCTCTAAACCGGAACTGTGACTGCCCTTGCCTAGAGCAAGTAAACATTATCAAATATTTAGGAGTAACCTTCGATACACACCTGAATTGGAAGCAACATATACATAACACTACAAACAAAATCCGAAAATCTATATACTTTTTCAAACAAACACGCAATTTCCTTAACCTAAAACTCTTAAAAACAGTATATTACTCTTTGTGCCAATCTCACATCGACTACGGAATTCTAGCCTGGGGTAATGCATATTCCAATGCCCTTGATCCCATCATGAAAGCACAAAAACTAATCATAAAAATAATTCTTAAAATGCCGCTTACTACCAGCACTGATACTATCTTCAATTCCTTCAACGTTATGGACATAAAACAGCTCTACTCAAGATCCATATTACTTAATTTACACAAAAACAACAAAACACCATACAAAGCTACACAAACAATACACAATACCCGAGCCAAAAACAACGAACTTCTCCAAACTCCTTTTTTCAAAACCACCTTCGGGCAAAGACACTCTAAATACATAGCTTGCAAACTTTACAATACACTACCAACTACGATCAGACAAAGTGACTCCTTTACAAAATTCAAACAAGATATTAAAAAATGGATTATAAGTATTGGACGCCACACTATCACAAATATCTGTAAAATAAATCACACATAGACAGAAATAACTATTCACATACAACCTAACCCATATAAAATAAATGAAAATAATGGAATCCTGTCAAATTTAACCTATAAATAGATTAGGCAGAATTTATTTCATTACTCCTTCTCCAACATTCATAAATTAACTCTCTTTAAAAGATTTACCACCCGTCCAATCACCCTTCTGTTTTAATTCTATTCATAATATGTATTTTACCTGAAATATCCCTGTATCTACTGTATTCATTTATATACCTGTACGCCTGTCTCGACACAGGTATACCCTAGTGAGACAGGCATACAAATAAAACCATTGTAAATATATTTTATTATAGATAAATAAATAAAAAAAAAAAAACCTTGCGGTGACATTGTGTCCAGGCCCGGCCTCGGGTAGGCCCAATTCCATGTAGCGCACTGGGGCTTCGTATTTGTCAAGCCATAATATATAATGAATTATACTAGTAACTACAACAGTACTCATCTACCGTGGACAGGTCGAGGACAAAGAATATCCATGCTAAATTACATTAGCAGAATAAAAATTAACGGAACCCCGTGTAAGTTAATAAAAGGAAAAAAAACATAACCAGAGTGAAAGCTATAATATAAACAACATGTTCACAAGTAAAAGAGCTATGACAGTTACGACTAGTTTATTTTGTATGGACAAGCGCCAGTTATTGGCTCAGGGGATTGTTTCTTATAATTTTGTTGTATATAAACACGCCGAAACAATTAAATAACTGTCAATGTATATTTATAAACCACAACGGACACAATGAAACGCCCACCATTTTCTTCCATTCATAAATCACAGCGACAGTTTTATTTGTGTGAGATGTTTCAGATTTAACCGGGAAGTTATTTCAGTTCTAAATTAAGTTAAAGCTATTTAGGCGGTATTTTAATTTATTCCGGAAAATATTAATACATTCTATACCGTAATTTATTTTGTAGATTTAATAATAGATATTTGCTTCTTGCTATAGAGTTGACAAAAATGCGTGGAGATTTATTTTCCGGCCTCGCCGTTATTTCATTAACCAAGCAATATACTTTCTATTTGACTTTTTTGTGATGTATTTTTATCAATCGGTTGCTTTATTATCAGTATTTTCGTTGTGCAGAGTACCAAGGTCGTTCAATAGAAATGAAATATATGTAATGCAATCGCAGGTTGTAATAATCTAAGGAAATCTTCGTTATTTATTTTTGGGGCATTATGCCGTGTTGGGCTATTTTTTAGCATTTTTAGCCAACGTTTCAGATAGCGTTACTTCTTTAGCCAACGTTCGTTCATCATCAGGGCAGATGTGACACGACATAACACCCATAAAAAAATAACGAAAATACTTTGGCCGTGAAGATCTAAAAGCATATCTAAGGAAATCTTTATTCCCAATTTCTGATGAAAATCTTTCTGTATGTGTAGATATGATGACTTCAAGTAATAATCGTAATCTAATTATTGTTGCTGCAATAGTCGCGATCGTTTTGGTAATCGTCTCAGTAAAAAAAATCTAAATGGTTTCACCACTTACGTTTTTTAAAAAAATAATAATATTACCACTACTTACAAGTTGTTCCTCTTTAATAAACGTATTTTTTTGTTCCAGAATCCTGATGTCTTCTTCCAGAGATCCACGCCCAAGAAGATCAATGGGGTTGGGTTATTCTAACATCTAAAAACGATGACAAATGACAATGTCATCAGAGACATGAAGACATAATGTACATCACCCCACCATCATCATCATCATCTCATCACCATTAAAAAACTATGTCACAAGTGACCTGAAAGCTGTTCTGTACATCGCAATCGAGAATGAAAATGTCACCTGTCACCGGTGACATAAAGACGCCGGTTCTCATCACCGATGTCATACAATGTTCCTGGTGATACGTCTGACAGGATAAAATCATCACCAAGTTAAAATGTCACTTGGGACATGAAATCGCACTTAATTTTGAACATCATGATCAACAAATACGATATTGCTTCGTAGAACGCAACAAAAATGATGTTGTAATCGTTGGCATTATAGAAATTTTGTGCATCATCACCATCTTACAGCTATCATTAAATCATCTCCATAAATCTTTTTTTTTTCAATTACTAATCGATAATCATTGCATTTTTGCGTGTGTATTTTTTTATATTGTAATTGTTTTAAATGTACTGAACAAATTCCAATATCGCAAGGAAACCACAGGATTTACAAAGTTTTCACAAATATATATAAATAAACCATTAAAAAACAGCAATATTCACGTTTTACAACCTTTATAGAAATGAAAATTTTCGCTAATTATTGTAAATAATATTTTTCCTTGCTACTTTAAAAATAATGTTTTCAATATTTTGTTTGTTTTTACTTTTGTAAAAATAGGCTAAGCTTTGCGTGTCCTTTTTGTATATTGTCTCGCTCTACCCTGATTAGAATACATTTAAAAAATATTTTTAGATATTCTAGATCGCATATTATTCTCAGTAAATCTTCTGTTTTTGTTAATTCATTACTAAGAATAATCTCGTTAATGTTATCACATATTGGTTATGACTGTATGTATGAATTGGTTTAGAATAAATTCTTATACTTAAAAATATTATATTGTCTTATTTTATAAGGGTTACCATGTACACATCATAATTGTTATTGTCTTCATTAAGATCAGATCCGCCACAAGGATTAGGTGACCCGGCAGCAGTTCTGGGCGCGATACATGGGGGTGTCAAAATCTGTGAGGAAATAGTTTAACAAATCTTACGTTGTACTTATCCACAAAGCAGAATTGCAGCAACTACTCTCAAACGCTGAATTCTGATGTGATCAAAATTTCATAAGTTTTTCTGCCTGGAACACGAACCATAATCAGCCGTGGGGCTTTGACACATCGTGCTACATTTAACTCTTATAAGATGCCGTATTGTTTATATAATATTTATTTTTAAAGTGTTCCATAAATTGAAGAGTGAGCGTACCTTACGAATAAGATTTATAAGTTACCATATTAATAATATACTTAATAACATGCATTTGACATCATATATTATTAAATGGTAAACACTAGTTTTAAAGGAAACTTTTTGAAAAAACTTTGCAATTGCTGGCAGATACAACACGGAAAATGTGATGTATAGTATATATATGGAATAGTTTTTCCAAAATTAGGTGTTTTGTTACTATTTTGAGCAACTAAATGACATTTTGGAGAGGAAATAAAAAATACAGGCCCATTGAAAGTAAGAGCATTTTAATAATAAGAATGCCTTTACAGTAAGTAAATATGACACATTTTTTACATTTATACAAAAGAGCAATCAACACAATTACATATTTAGGAACGTACCCATACTACGTGACCAACTTTTTGCAATTTTTAACCCCCCCCCCCCCCCCCCCGGTGACCAAAATCCTAAGCAAACCGCCGCTCATTTGTATGGAGCGTGACATTTTGAAGACCCCCCCCCCCCTAAACGTGCCACGTAGTATGGGTACGTTCCCTTACCTATGTTAACGGGGAATTGAATTACAGAAATGCCTCCTCCACGCGATTCTATTATTAAATACATCTATATTGTTTTAGTGAATTAATGAATGCAAATCTCGGAAGTGGAAATTAATCCACTTCCCGACTTGCATTTTTTTGAAATTGGATGACATTACATTTAAAAATTTACAGCAACCGATATACAAAGTAATCATCCAAGTAAATACCATCCAATGTATATGGCTAGGGAGTTAGCTTTTAGTCAGTCCGTAGAGAGGAATATTAAATACTGAGACAAACCAAAAAAATATACCTATATTTCTTAGAAATTGGCTACTAGAGAGATGGCGCAACTCGCTCGAAAATTGAAAACATATGTAGATATTACAGTAACGTTTCAACGTAACGTTTATTCACGTTTTTTTAAGAGTTTATTTTTATTATTGTGATTATTTTATTTTTATCGGTCTTTATTCCACCTCGCAAAACGCACACAACAACTATAAAAATAAATGAATAAAAACAAAACACACTATAAAAATAAATGAATAAAAACGTTTGTCTTTAAATCATTTTTCCATGGATCATTTTTGATATCAAGTTTATTATGTTTAACATAAATAAACGAATCGACCAAATGGAACGAAATCATTGTATTTAAAATCAATCAAACTAAAACGCTCTTTCAAAGTTTTTGACGGGTAGGTAATTCAACTAAAATCTCGATTTGATTCGTTGATACATTTTTTTTCATGTGCATAATTATTTAACTGTCTTTTAACAGACAGTTATTAGACATCGTAGAGTGTGAATTCTGAATAAAATTATTGTATTTTCTTTTTTATTAATAAAAATATAATAATAAATATTTTAAAACACATTTTCTGTGTAATTATGTAATAAAATTATGATTTAAGTTCTAACTCACATGACGTGACTATAAACCTATTTTACAACAAAAAAAAATCACTTGGGTAAGTGCATCATTCACAAAATTGATAGAGAATAATAGAGAGATAGAGAAGTAAGGTGACAGGAATCTCAACGATACGAAATAATTATTTTTATTATTACATAAGTATGGAGTATTTATAATATGAAGGTTGGATGAAGGTGAAGAATCATTTGCTCTTGACTTTGGTGTTGAAGTACTCTTCCCGGAAACTCTCGTTCATATTGCCACCGATCAGGATCCTCACCCACACCGGAGGAAGGGCGATGAAGAAGTACTGAAATAAATACGATACAAATTAATAAATAATTCATCATTACGGCATTACAACCTCGGATGGGATTTGAACTAATCCACAATAATCACTCTCTACTGACTGCGATCCATCACGGTCACCAGGCCTCCGTCCGATCCGTTCTGCATCAATCCTCCTTCACGCAGTTTTAAACTAAGTATAGATTGTATATTTACTGTAAAAAGGCGAATTAGTCAAAGTACTGCAAAGAATAAGGAATACTTTTTTATAACATTAGAAATAAAACCCTTTCTCTGAAAATTAGAAGCTATACTGAGTAAACTAGGATAGATAGAGGGGCGGCCCTAGGGCGATGCGAGAGGTGCGACCACACAGGGCACCGTCACAAGGGGGGCGCCGAAAACACCCGACCACTGATCGACTATCTATCGATCGTGCGCTTAAACCGTGTGGTCGGTGCAGAGAGCAAGCAGTGTTGATATGTACAACTTTTACAAATTAATATGAACACATTATCTGGTAAGACGGTACAATTTACAAAAACTTCATTTTGCAAAATATCAGTATCAGCCGGCGCGTACGACGGGCGATTGGCATTTTACCCCTGACTTTTCACAATGGGAATGTATGGCGAGCGATATGCTGAAATAGGCCAAGTCAAAAAACGCTGGCGCTTTTAACGCTAGGTGTGACACAATTTCGTAAAAATCTGACGGAATTGGAAAGCGGCAAAATATAGGGTAATTATGATAAAATATCGAGAAAAATGTGGAAACGTCTTTCGACAATCACTTCTAGATTAATCAAACCTCGATTATCTAGAAAATAATGCGTCAAACTCATACATTTTTTCAAAGCCTTTATGGAAATGCTTGGAAGAAAGCTAATACAGTCGATTGGACTATTGAATGTCTATTTATTGGATTATCGGTACCAAAGAATGCATGATATCTGATGTCCGACAACTAAATGGCGTTCCAGGAAACAACTTACAAGGTCAATTAAATCAATGGATGTTTTATTTGTTTATGTACGTGCTGATCATTTGACGACCTTGTCGTTAAATCTCGATTAAATGCACACCTACTATACAAAGGCAGACAAGATACGTTCTCTAATTAAACTATGATATAATTGCAATTCAATCAATTCATCAATTATTACAGTGTACAATTATACAATTCCAGCCTGATGCCAGCCATTACAAGCGTCAATACTGTGACGGATTAATCCTTAAAATCTTCGACAGGCGTTTTTATTGCGTTTCTTTTCTGAACCGCGGAACTTATTACGTACGTAAATGAATAAAAAAACACTTATCAACAAAACATTCTTATAAGATGTAAGCCTAGGCGAATAGTTGCTTACGTTTACAGGTAATTATATTTGTATTAAGTAAACATTGTAAAAAAGTGTATTGAACTGACAGACAATAGCTTCGTAACAACTATAGGTAATATATATACAAAAAAAATTGAAAATTTAATATTTTGTTTCTAGATTCCGTTTGCCATGCGTTTTTTATGCCTGTTACCCAGATTCGTGGTGATAAAGGCATACCAACGGCCGTTGTGCCCAACTTTCGATGGATCAATCTGAGTCTCCGATCAGCTAAGCGATATGTTTAGTAACGCTCGATTCGCCAGTTGTTTTTTTATTGGTCGTTGAGTTGCGTTGGGAAAAGTGTATTTGTGTTTTGAGGAGTGTTGAGCCAATATTTCGGTTCAACACTTGATCAGTGGGATTGAAAACAACGGCCGTAAGAATATTCGCATTTTTTGCTTGTGGCTTCCAAGCAAATAATATTTTTTCAAATACATTTGAATCAATCACATGTGACTGATTATCGAATCATCGTGTTTATTAATTAAGTATGTAGGTATTTAAGTACCTACTTACAAATCTTATGATTTCAGAGGAAATTTTGGTTTTGATTTATTAAATAAGAAAAAGATGGAAACTACATTTTGGACGATAGATCAACTGTTTACTAGTGCTACTAGTAAATACAATGCTCGTTATCACCTATGGATGCGGCGTCATTGTACTCGCGTCTGTGCCGTGCCTGTCACGTTACGTTTTTTTTACATCATTATTGATTGTTTTCCTTTATTATCATTTTAAATTATTTTCCTCAGGGCCTATGTCATATGAAATGCTGTGTGGAGGGTCTTTTTGAGGAGAGCAAGGAATGGACATTGGTCTTGAAGAGACCCATGTTGTAGGAAGGAGGAAACACAAAGGCCGGCAAACCGTTTTCGTGTGACAAATGTCAACCGTGTACATATGTTGGGCATGCGTTTGGCGTGTTTCCTGATTATGCACCGGTGCCGAAGGGATCAATGACGTTAGTTTCTCGGTGCATCTTCCATTGAAATACCCTAAAACAGGGATAGAATTCCCACCCGACGCCTGTGCTCTAAAGATTGCAATACGTTTGTAAAATTAGGAGAATATATAAGACGGACCACCCGTTTCTGCACAGAGTCAGAGGTTTTTTCAGGTATTTTGGGCAGAGATGAAACGGATAGTTGTTTGGCCGGATACCGGATACTGAATATCCGGCGAGCTGTAAGGCTGGATGACCGGATATCCGGCGGCAGGATAATCGGCCCATTGTCTCGTTGCATGTCGTGACGAGTTTAGCGCCGCACAGCCGCACAGGTGCGGCGAACGCGATCAGATCAATTCGGGCGGTTTCGGTTGCCATCGTGAGTATTCGTCCGTGCCAAAGTGTACCTTTCAGCTCCTTGCAGCAGTGTTTATAGTAAGAGGCTGTTTTCCGAAGTTGGCCTGGTTTACGAAAACAAGCGTAATCGCTTGTTGCCTGCGAACGCTGAAAATTTAGTCTTTATTCACCATAATTTACCACTTGTAAATTTTGAGTATTAATTCAAAATATGCTCTTTGATAAGTAGAAGAACAAGATGTATTATAATGTATAATAATCTCTGTGTTTTGTTACGATTTTTAGTTCACTATAATGGTGATTGTGATTAGTTAATCATGTTATTTTAAGTTTTCGCTACTCTGCGAGGTTTTTGTAAGTTTTTACTAAAAGTTTTTAGTTTAGATATTTACTATTTATGTATTTATCATTATAGTGAATATCACAGAAGAAAATTTTAGTTTTTTCGAAGGCCTCATGGCTTTTTTGTAACTTTTTTGACTTTAAATAAAAGCCGTCATAATTATGATCCATTTTATTGATATTTACCTCACAAAGATTAATGTATTGCATTTTATTATAGGAAATTGTCGTAGTTTTTGAATATCCGGTATCCGGCCGGAAAGTAAATTTAGGCCGGATATCGGAGAGTTACCGGATATCCGTTTCATCTCTAATTTTGGGGCTCCAGATAAGAGGTGGCTGCCAAATGCAACCGTATGGTATTATTTTATATAGGTATTTTGTAAATATTTATTGTCCCCTTTTTAGATATTTTTTCAGTAATTCACTCCTTCACAGTCGAATGATTTGTTTACCTGTATGCCATGAGCCCAGTAGCCCGTGGTGCAGTCCGTCTTGCCGAGGGTGGCCACGGCGTGGCGGGAGTAGGTTTCGGCGTCGGGGACGAACAGGTTGGAGGCCATCAGGCGTTCGGAAAAGGCGTTCATCTTGGTGGACACAAACAGCGGGGACAGATGCTGCACGGTGATACCGAAGCGGCTGTACTCGTGCCTGATGGCGGCCGTGAAGGACTTCACGTAAGTCTAAGGAAGAATATTCAAAAAATACATTTTGGATGTTTACACAAACGCAAGTGGGACTTTGATTCTGCATATTAGCGACCAAAATTAAGTAATAAATAAACTTTAATTAGCAACAAATCAATAATGCAGTTCTGAGATGTGTACCTACATTATTAGATATCAATTTAAATTTTATAAAATACATTTCCTGGTACCTCAGCATTCTGAGATTTTTTCTTGACTGAAAAATCCGTTGAATTTTTTGATTAGATCTACAATTGATTCTCAGATTTTCTTAAGACCAGTTGTTCAATAGAACTTTTTTTACCAACCGTCCAAATCAAGTGAGACTTTGGCATCCCAATTAGGGTATGTTGTAAGGCTGCAGGTAGTAAGGCAGGAAGGTGATGGGGTAATGGGATGGATGGTGTGGAAGTAATTCAGATATGGTCACCAAAAACGTCAAAAGCCATATCAAGCAACGTTTTAATTCTGAATGGTAGTCTTTCAAAAGGGTGATACTTAAATTTAACTTCAACTCTGGAAGTTTAATTTAAGAAATTTAACTTCCATACCGCAAATATTTTTATTATTATTAAAATTTATTTCCTCGCGCCGGGGGTTGAACCCGTGAATTTCGGATTGCCAGTCGATTACCCCTTGACCCCGGGGCCACCAAATATCATAAATTAAACAATTTATTTAATTTCAGAGTTAATATCAAAGTTCTGTAAAAAATCTATTCAAGTTTTTTTATTATTCCACTAGCTGGGTTACTCGGCTTCACTCAAGACAATATTCGAGAGTGTTCTGGAATGTTCCACAATGATGTTCCCGATTACCTCTTCCCGAATATTCCACAATTTTCCACAATTCCCTCTACCTTTCCTCCCTGCCGCTAAAATATATGAAATACACACATTTTCATTTATTCAAATGACGCCAGAGCTTACCATTATATACAGCGTATGTTACTCGCTGATAATGTAGTTTTCTATTGGTGAAAGAATTTAAAAAATTGGTTTGAAGAAATGCATACCTTTTTATGCAGATTGCTTAAAAAGGTATGCATTTCAAAATATCTAGTATCGAAAAGTATTCTAGTATAAACAAAGTATTATGATTTCAACATTGGAAAGAGCAAAATTTCCCGAAAATTCCCTCCTACGTAAAAATATGTTGTCACTCGGCTTCCGAAAGATTCTTCAAAAAAATAAACAAAAATTTTAACAAAACAAAAAAACCTTAAAAAAAAGCACTAAAAAGTAAAAAAATAATTTCGTATTCTTCTACAACTTTATAATCAACTTACCTTTTCTACTCATCAATATGTACGTACGATTGTTATTTTTGGAGTCGGTGTCGGGAGAGGAGCTGTCAAGTGAACACGCCGGGCCGCGGGTACCTTGGTTGACACCGACTCCAAAAATAACAATCGTACCTACATGTTGATGAGTAGAAAAGGTAAGTTGATTATAAAGTTGTAGAAGAATACGAAATTATATTTTTACTTTTTTGAAGTCGTTTTTTTGTTTTGTTAAAATTTTTGTTTATTTTTTGATTTTTAGTGAATCTGAAGTACACTAACTAATTCGATTAAGATTCGGCCGAGTATCGTAAATTTGTTCTTCAGAATTGGAGAGTTCCGTTACTTTGTCATGGATCCCATAATCAGAACCTAACCAAACTCTCATCAAACTACCCTTGAAGTACATCCTTTCCAATAAAAAGAGAATCATCGAAATCGGTTGGCGTGATATTGAGTTATTCGTCCATTTGTCGCGCACATACTTGATGCAAATTTAAGACTTATATGATTTTCTCATGGATGTCATTGTCAGAACTGGACCAAATTAAAATGGGACCACACGGGAAGCACCAGCTTTCAAATAAAAAAAGAATCATCAATATCGGTTCACCCAGTCGAAAGTTCTGAGGTAACAAACATAAAAAATAAAAATAAAAATAAAAAATAAAAATAAAAATAAATAAAAAAAATAGAGTCGAATTGAGAACCTCCTCCTTTTCGAAGTCGTTTAAAAAGTACCTAGAATCGAATACACCTGAATTTTAACCCAAGAAAAAAATGTTTGTCGGACTTTATTTAACGTATTGTGATAATTGAGCACATTTCCTCTTTATATTATTATGACGACCTCCGTAGTCCAGTGGCTAAGACTCTTGACTCACATTCCGGAGCTCGCGGGTTCGAACCCGGCATGCGCAAAATAAATTTTATTTGATTAATTTGTGTTATTTCACAATTAATTCATTTAAAATAATATATAGTATATTTGCGGCATGTTCCAGAGTGGAAGATACTATTAGTATCGCCCTGGTGTAAGACCACCATTCAGAATTGAAACGTTGCTTGAAAATGGCTTTAGCCGTGTTTAGTGACCAGATCTGAATAGCCAGGTACTTCCCAACCTTCCTCTTCCCCACCTCCTTCCCCTCCCCTACCTTCAGCCTCACAACATACCCCAACTGGGGATGCCATAGTCTCACTGGCTCCAGACGGGAGCAGTTGAGATTCTTGTGCGGTATACACTGTAAAAAAAAAAAAAAAATGTCTTTACGCACAAGGTGTCAGGAATACGAGACATTAATTTTCGGATTATTTAAAACTGAAATTTCTGAAAGACGAATTTGTGGAATTACTGGAAAAATCAGAATACCTACAAGCGATTTCCAAGGAAAAGTTAAGCGAGATGAAAGTCAGTCATTTAGTCAGACACTTAAAAATGATGTTAAACAGTCGGAGTCGGAAAACATTTGTTTTCACCTCAAAGTATCATAAATAGGAAAATAACATCAACAATTACTGTCGATTTATAACTTCAGGATAATGCAGATGTTGAACGTAAAATGTTGATTACGTAAAATAAACAAATTGTCGAATTCACATTAAATTAACACATTAGATTTTTTTAGCACGTGGATCTATTCATTTTACACGCCCGTTTACTAGACTAGGTACCTAGCATGGTCGATCGATATAGGTTTTATCGAAAATGTCTCGGTATCTTGTCATCGCTCCTGAGCACGACTGCAGGCCGATAACGAACAAATAACACTTCACGTCAAATAAAGTAGGAATCCTTAATCGTTGTGAACTGTTGTTTGTTCGTTAGCGGCTTGCATTCGTACTCGGGAGCAATGACAAGTTACCGACATTTTCGATAAAAACCAATATCGATCGACCATGCTAGGTGCCCTGAAATGAGAGAAAACTGCCGACTTTCTTTTGAGTTTGTGATCTCTTTAGTAAATAAGTAATTTATCATTGAAGAAAAAGATAACACTAAGCGCCTTGGAACAGGCTCTGCCTAGTGAGGTGGTATATACCAAAAAATGTATATATTGTAATATTATCTTGGTCAATAAATAATTTTAAAAAAAAGGTACCTTGGTAGCACCATAAACCGTCATCAGCGGCAAGGGCTGCAGCTCAGCTCCCGAAGAGACATTGACGATGGCGCCCTTCCCTCTGCTCTTCATCTGTGGCAGCACCATCTTGGTCATCATGGTGACGGCTCCGACGTTGATGTTGATGATATCCCACAACTCTTGGTCCGGCACCTCGTTCAGGTACATGGGGTAGGAGTACTGCTTACCCACATTGTTTACTGGAATAGAAGATAAATTAAAAACTTAGACAATACTAAGGGAACGTACCCATACTACGTGACACGTTTAGGGGGGGGGGGGGGTCTTCAAAATGTCACGCTCCATACAAATGAGCGGCGGTTTGCTTAGGATTTTGGTCACCGGGGGGGGGGGGGGTTAAAAATTGCAAAAAGTTGGTCACGTAGTATGGGTACGTTCCCTAAGATATACAAAGATTTTCTATCCAATACATTCCTATTTATAAGGTTTCCGGGAGTAAAGCATGGGCTTAGCCAGGTTTTGGTAAAAAAATAAAAATCTTGAGTAGGTACCGAAAAAAGTAGGCTTCTACAACATATTGATGCTTTAGGCTCTATGAATGCAAAGCATATGAAAGGAAGAAGGAAAAATCATCCTAAGAAATGCTGTAAATTTGAAAACGCGACTCTGTCGACAACCCCAGAGGTCATGCATTGGCCAGCCAGGGTAGGGAAAACGACCCACTCTGCCCCTCCGTGCCTATGCCCATGGAGTAAAGTGCACCGACTTCGGGAGGTGATTCGACACGGTGGTAGAAGTAAAAGAGTAAAAAAGTTTTTTCGAAATTTTTTTGATTTATTTCCAATACAAAAATATTTTTCCATAAAAACTTAAATAAAATAAAACTTAAAGAAAAGAAATAAAACTTCTTTACGCGCGCTTAACTTGGGGAGTAAGCTGGTGAATGCATGACGAGAGCGTTACGAAAAGCGAGGCGAACGGTAGTTGAGAGGGAGATATAAGTTAGTAAAGATAGAAAGAGAGAGAGTTACGTTTCGTATATTACTGTAGGGGCAAAAGAATAAGGTGCGAGCACACATTTTCTTTCTCTCTTTCTCTCATAGCCCCAGTTACGTTTCGTTTATCTAAGACACAGTGCCTGTATCACACTGTAGGTGCAAAAGAAAGCAGTGCGCGCGTACATTTTCTTTCTCTCTTCCTGTCATGTAGATGGAGCTAAAGAAGTTTTACTTCAATCGTGTGGTCTAAAGCACACTCGGTTTTTTTATATATCTTGTGAAATTTCGCACACTTGATGTTCAAAATATGAGGAAAATTACTACATATCCGATTTCGAAAAACTCTGTGTAAAGCCCGGGCAGCACCGGGGATTTCATCTAGTTCTTCGATAAAAATTGTGTGTTGAGTTTATTTTCATGGTCCTGTATCCAGAGTCTTGTCTTAGTAAAAATCTGTTTTTCCCAGCATAAACTCTAGAACTAAGAGCTCTGGCTTCATCAGATCCACGCTTATTATGTTTCTGTCAGAATTTCTTGAAACAAAAACAACTTTCTCGAAGTTATTTGCATCATAAGCCGCGAGGAGACGCCTTTTTTGTTCATTTTTACAATGAAAGAAATAAAAAGAGACTTACAACTCGGACGAAGCCAAGGAAGTGATAGGTACTATTATACTTCTTAAACATCAGTTAAGAGTGTTGTCTGTTTATTTGCATAGAGTATATGCCATCGATAGACCGTAAAAGAGTGTGATGCGTACTATATTGCATACATATGCCAAAAAAGGTATTACACCAAATCTGTCTTCTGAAATGTAACATTTTAAACATTTTCATTTACCCAAAATGCCAACTGGTACATCCTGGAGCAGTTCTTCAATATTCTTGTAGACGGATGGTCCTTCACTGAAGTCAGCCTGGATTACTTTAGTCTTCACCGAATAATCCTTTTCTGTGGAAGAACAAAAGGTCAGGTTTTAAAATACGTATTTACAAGTATAATAGTGTATTTTTTAATACATATGGTTTACAGTGGTTATATAAAGTTGATGTTAAAGGTAAAATATGGGCAAGAGTTTTGACCACAGACTTGGTGATATCTCTTTCTAACTGTGATTTCCTCCAAAATAAATTCCCTCCGTGATCAACTGTAAATCACCGATTACACAGGTCTACAACGAAAATGCTGTCTGGATGTTTTCAATTGATTTCTATGTATTTAGGTGTTCTGAAAACTAGAAAAATACTCAAAAAATTCCAGAACGTCAGGTTATTTTGCAAAACGGTATACATATATATACAGATATAGATAGTATATACAATAGTGAGCTCTGGCAATAAACATTTCATTGCTAAACCTTTTATCCGATTGCGATTAAACTTTAGGGGTATGATGTGTGCATGCCCGCGGTAGTTTCTGTATACAATAGTGAGCTCTGGCATCATGAAATTACGAAAAATTAATTAATTAAATAAAAATGAATCGCAGAAATGTATGTACGCGCATAACTTTTCAACGACTGCACCAAATTGTATCATTCTTTGTTTTGTGTTCGTTATTTTCAAGACAAGGTTTGTATAAAACTACTAGCTTTTACCTTTTATTTTAAGATGATAACTTGTTGAACATAGATACCTACATTGTCAGAAAACGTGACATTCTGTGACAAAATGAAAGTCATTTTCGGATTCAGCACACCCAAAAACACAAGAATTACGCAAAAAAACCAAAGCAGCTCTCAATTTTTATTTTTTTGTAGACCTGTGTTATCTGCCATTCTTGATTCTCGAAGAAGTCCAATGCACATCAATACAATACAGTCCCTTAACACCCTGTATAATATTTTTAAGTCACAAAAAATTAAGATGTCTAGTGTTATTTTCATATATTATACGAGTATCGAGTATGTAGGTACACCAGCGCCGGAGGCGTCTACTAATATCTACAGGAATTCCAAAAACTGAAAAAATCGAACTAATATCTATGGGAATCAAAGTGTTGACGAATATCTACAGCTCAAACTGTTGATTAATATCTATGAGAACCAAAGTGTTGACGAATATCTACAGTACTGTCGGAGGTTGGATTTGCAATTATGTATAGCATATTGGAATAACGTAATATTGCGTATGCAGTTTAAAAAACTTAATTTATGTAAGTATGTATGTAAAAATCCCTAATATCGGACTATTGGACACATTTAGCTGATTAGTCCAACCTACGCTCTGTAGATATTAGTTCAACCTACGCTCTGTAGATATTAGTCAACACTCTGAAGTTCGTAGATATTAGTTCAACATATGAGCTGTAGATATTCGTCAAACATACAGGCTGTAGATATTAGTATCTGGAGTCCCAGCGCCTGAACAACTTGATGCGTCAATGTTAATCTTTATAACACCATACCAAGGAAGACGGAGGAAACTTATAGAAGACTTCTTCTAGCTGTATCAGAACTGACTGTTAGTTATTACTTCTAAGTCAACCTTACAATATTTTTTATTAAATTACATTTACTTTATTACTTTGTGCTCATGTAGATTTAATTAGCAAAAATATAATATAATGAAACAAACAATATTATTATATTACTACGCACTAAACTGGATTTCCTTCCAACAATAATGCATTCTTGTATCTTGTAAGGTTAACTTCATCTACTCGTATATTATCTAAATTATTACCTACATATAATTAATAGTAACAATAATACTGTTATAAACTGGAATGTAGTGGAATGTTATAAATAATAGTCTATAGATCGGTACTGGTTTCAAAACACTGATTAATATTGAAGGAATCAAGGGTTGTAGTTAATCAATTTCAATTTGTGAGGCGGGGGAGGCGGGGGAGGCGGGTATGTTCCTTTCCCTAAAAAGACCCTCCACATAGCGTCCCCAAAGATGACATTGGTCCTGAGGGAATTGTTTTTCCTCAGGGCCTCGTGCTGGTTTCAGTAAACTGATTAATATTGAAGGAATTGTTAAAATAATTATCTTAAAATCGCAAAGCTTTTTCATTGCAGAATTTCATCATTACATCTTTCAGAGATTTATGAATTTCAATTTTTTTACAAAATAACAATTTTGCAGCGCACTTCCTGACCCACTAAAAAATAACTCACATTTTATGTGTCGAGGCGATTGGAAATTAATTTATTGACCTAATAACTTTATTAAAGTTCGTTAAAAGATTTGCGAAGAGTTTGTTTGGATTCAAATAATTGGCCATCCGCCAGCTAATTGATTGAGTGCTACAATTTAATAGAATAAATCTCACCAGCATATCTCAATAATTATTATTACGAGATGTTGGACATTTCGGGGTCAGATGCTTCTCACCGTAAACTATTAGGCAGTGGATAAGATCTCAGTACTTCCAGCTGCATGAACAATATTGGTGCGTGAGATGTAATAATTTCATCAATTATATATTTACTCTTTGCACACCGCTATGGCAAATGGCACTGGATAGGGATGGACGATATAAATCGATGTATTGGAAACACTCGATGTATAGTAACGATGCATCGCATTGAACCGATGTATTGTTAATACTTCAACATCGAATATATATCGATGTTTTTTTATTCGA
Source organism: Limnephilus marmoratus (assembly GCA_917880885.1). Lineage (NCBI taxonomy): Eukaryota > Metazoa > Arthropoda > Insecta > Trichoptera > Limnephilidae > Limnephilus > Limnephilus marmoratus. The sequence continues at coordinate 39,579,569 of OU862909.1, read as the reverse complement.
TGCATCGAATACGCGACGCAAACTATGAGATGAGTGTCTATGAGACAGACGACTGTAGTGACTTTCACAAAGTTTCGTGAATCGGAACGTAATAATCAGTTCAGTAATAAAACACGCCTACCATTTATCGGTTTGGTTGAGTGGGTTGTATTCCCTTTGCCGCGAAGCCGGCAAAGTCAAAATTAAAAAATAAAACCAAAACGGCAATATGGCCGACCGAGATTCTGCTGTGTAAATGTGTATTGCATTGTTTGTTAGGATACGAGTGTTTGCCTTGTTTGAGTCAAGAAAAGAACTTCGATTGATGAACAGGATGTGTAGTAATAAATAGAATAATTTATTTAGTGCTTTTGTTTTCGAAAGTTTACTAGTAATAGCGCCACATTGTTTTGTTGTTAGAAAGTCGTATATGGGCAGGATATATTTCACGTTTTAGGTTGCAAATATCTAATAATTGTAAATTATTATGCTCCTCTTGTGGGCAGATTGAGAGTTTAAAATTTTCAGATACATGTTTACTGGCAAAGGCATAATTTCGTCTTACAAAACTGTTTTTATAATAAATTGTATTGTTTTGACTGTGTTTTTTCAATAAAATACTTTTAAACTAAATAAAAAACAATGAACTCACTTTTATTATAATTTTTCAATAATTGTCTCGAATTAACTAAAGATATATTTTTGTAAAACTTTGTTATAGTTCGAATATGTTTTTAGATTTTCACGGTCAAAAGGATTTTTGTTATTTGTTTTTTGGGTGTTATGCCGTGTTGCGCTACCTCCTCCTTTAGCCAATGTTTCGGACAGCGTTACAGTGTCCATCATACACATCTGCGCTGATGATGAACACTGTAACGCTGTCCTAAATTTGTTAAAGTTGTTTATGTTAATTTTTTATAGTAGAGAGAAGAACAAGAACAGTTTTCTGTGTGATTGTGAATTTAATAAATAATTTTCCGTGTACTTAACTTACCTAAAGGTCCTAAACATTTCCATTGCGATAAACAATCGATGTTTTGGAAACATCGATGTACTTCTCATAACATCGTATTAACATCGATGCAACCGATCGACGCATTACATCGGAAAAAACATCGATGTATATTTTAAATGTCCATCCCTAGCACTGGATAATTTGCCCCGTGTCTCTAAAAACTATTTTTCAATATCTAGAGATGAACTTCTTCTTAAGTCAATTCCTCAATGCTGAGGATCGTGATACCTACTCCAATTTCCATGGTGGACAATGACATCATCAACGCATCCTTGACATACCCCTTTTTATCAGTTTAAGTAAGTCCCATTTTTGATGTGCCTAATAAAATGGCTGCAAGAAGGGTTCTAGGCGCGCTTTTAATGTCTATTTTTTGTTTTGTTTTAAAGAGTTTTAATTTTCAATGCACATTTGTTACTTTAATTTTAAAATTTTTTCGACCGGTTTCGATACATCCGTGTCATTCACGAACAAACTTAAAACTAACATAAAAATTCTATACAAGTACAAAAATTAATTAGGTGGGGGTGGTGGGAGGGTAGATTTTGGTGGAGGGGGACAACTTTTACTTTTAAAGTTAAAAATAAAAGGCCGTTACTATAATTAAATTTTACCAAAATACGTTTTCCAATCAATTTGACTGCTTGTTGTACGTTACTTTTAACTTTTGTACTTACTTTCCGAAAACCGATAGTTACTCTAGAGTTACTCCGCCATATTGGCATCATTGGCATATTTGACAGTTCTGGTCGAAGTAATGTACGGAAATGGGTGCTAATCAGTAATCATGATAAATATTGTAGAAGGGGATGATAATGCATTTAAGCATTAAAATGAATCATCAACATAAAAAAGTTTTTTTTTCAACTTTGAAGATTTAAAACAAAATGGCACGTTGCGCCACAATACGAAGTATGTCAAAAAAATATAAATAAATAGTAGTATATCTGTGTGTACGGATGGAATGGCCAACCTTATGATTCCAGAGATATCCTCATATTTAGTGCCATACAATTTTTTTTTTAAATGATTACTCCTTCATTTGTACACGCAATTACTTCATACGAAATTTTATAACATAGTAAAGAATCCATTTCTAGCAAAAAAAATACCCTTGAAAATGCAAGTCTCTATGTCTATGAAAGGCGATTTTCAGCCCACTGTGCGGCGTCGCAATTGGTTTTACGAATTTGTAAATATTCGTTTTTATCGTCCCCTGTAAAGTTTTCATTTTGTGGCTTGAAGGGTTTTACCAAACTACAGTCAAACCACAAATGCAGTTTTAGTATTTTCCGAATGTTTTTTGTCTAGGTGACTGTGGACTTCCTGACTATAGCGGTGATTGTTTGAATCTAACAATTTTCATTGTTAAAAAACGAAAGTTCGAACGAAAACTCAAAACGACCTATGTCCAAAAAGTCTCAGCGCAAAAAAAATAACTCCTTTTCGAGTGAGGTTTTAAAACTTAACTTCATTAATTTACATTTCGGCTTTATTATTCAAAGACTAGCCATTATCGTTCGTCAATTGGGGATAAATTTAATCGGCGTAATCGCCTAAATAAGAATACTTAATATTTACATATTCAGTTTAGGTTTACTATTGGTTGACTTTATGTAAAAGCATTTAGATGCCAGTAATATCAATCCATCACATTGGAGTAGGCATCCTGATTTTTACGTAATAATGGCAAACACATAAAATTAATTACCCATTCATAGCGTAAAGGACACAATCAAAATTTATTAAAAGACGTCTCTCGACAAAATACACGCATATTGAAATTAATTGTTACACAACTAAGCCATTATTTGAAATAATTGCGCCCTTGGCACTTATTATGCTAGGAAACTTAAATAAAATAACATCATTAATTTATCCTAGAAACAGGTTATATTATATATTAAGTTTACACTTAATTGTTGAATGCTGGTTGTATGTAAATTTCATCTATCTGACGTAAGGACAGGTGGTACTTCACCTTACCATCCTCTTGATGGCTTATTCATAGGATAACATATATTTTCGATTTACGTTTGATTTAAATTAAAATCTGAGTTTACTATTCGGTACTTCGAACCTATGAATAGTGACCGTACGGGATACTTGACTTACTTTAAGAGCGTTTAACCAGCCAGCGGCCGAAAATCCACATTTCGGCCGTGCAGGGCGGTTACAATGAGAAAGATTAATTATTCTCCGTACCTACCAGCTTTTTAAAATTATAACTCAATATCGAATTTATTTCATTCCAAATTTGCTTTAATTTATACCTACATCCAAAAATGCTGAAAGGCATGATGATAAAACTATTAAAATAATGTACTTTTTGTAATTATTTTTTTACTATAAGTATACTTCATTTTTTAGTAATGTCTTTTTTTTACATGAGCTCCACACAGGTGGCCCTGAGGAAAATAATTTCCCTCAGGGCCTATGTCATCTTTGGGGATGCTGTCTGGAGAGTTTTTTTAAGGAAGGGAAGGAGAGGAGAGTTCTGGGAAGAAAAAGGGTTTAAGGGGTGGGTAGGAATCTAGGGTTCAGTATGTCCTGGTCATCCGCCTCCAAGACCTAGACAAACCTCACCCCATGAACCCGGGCATCCCTAAATTCAATAAGAATGGTAAAAATATCTGAAATATTTTAGTTTGTAAGTGCGCAAATAAATACACAAACGGACCAATTTTCGTCAAGAAACACATGAACGTACATATTTTTAATGTTTTTATTTAAACTAAAATTAAAATTCTAAAACATGCGATACCCAGATAATGTATTGATTTATTTTACTGCATGATTATATGATTTGAAATGGGTGTGATATATAATACAAAATCTTTTTTGAAAATTTAACAAATTTGCCAACGACCTATGGTATAACCTTATTATATTAAAAATAGAAAATATGTCTTTTTTAAATCAGATTTTAGACGTATTGACTCGTTTCCACAAAAAATTATACATGGATTTCGAAAGATTGTTCTTTTATCTAGCATTCGCATGTTTTAAATTTTGAGAAAAAATGTTTATTTTTAGTATAATAAGGTTATTCCATAGGTCGTTGGCAAATTTGTTAAATTTTCAAAAAAGATTTTCTATTATTCCACACCCATTTCAAATCATGCAATCATGCATTAAAATAAATCAATACATTATCTGGGTATCGTATGTTTTAGAATTTTAATTTTAGTTTAAATAAAATTATTAAAAAATATATACGTACATGTGTTTCTTGGCGAAAATTGGTCCATTTGTGTATTTATTTACGCACTTACAAACTAATATATTTCGGATTTTTTTAACATTCTTAGTTAACTTAGACATTTTTGAAAAATGATAACTACTTATAATCAAAAAATAATTACAAAAAGTACATTATTTTAATGGTTTTATCATCTCGCCTTTCAGCGTTTTTGGATGTAGGTATAAATTAAAGCAAATTTGGAATGAAATAAAATCGATATCGAGTTATAATTTTAAAACGCTGGTACGGAGAATAATTAATCTTTCTCATTGTAACCGCCCTGCACGATCGTAAGAACAACTTTCGACGAAGTGTGTATTTTCGTTCGCTGGCTGGTTAAACGCTCAATGTAGGTACGAGTATATCCGGATGAGGAAGCTGAGTTTTACACCTATTGCTAGTATTTATTTGTTTATTTATTTATTTACGTTATCATGTGGATAAGCTACCAAGAAGATGGTGAAATGTCCCCACAGGTGATTAGTAATTAATATTAGTTGCAATGCACGTTTTAGTATCTTGATATGAATCCCAAAATTCATGATCGCAATTGAGACATTCGTTTTGATTTTAGAGTTTTTTTTGGTTATTTGCTGATAATTATTGTAAAGCTTTCTTGAAGATTATATTAAATATTTAAAAAATTACGCTATATGCTTTAGTATTAAAGTAAGTACTTTTTTTAATTAAAAGCTTTGAAGGCCGCCGTGGTCTAGGGGCAAGGCTCTTGACTCACAATCCGAAAGTCCGAATCCCGGCGTGCGCAAATAAATTTTATTTGATTAATTTGTATTATTTCACAATTACTTCAATAATAATAATATATAGTATATTCGCAGCACGTTCCAGAGTGGAAGATATTCTCAGTATCTCCCTGGTATAAGACCACCATTCGGAATTGAAACGTTGCTTGAAATGGCTTTAGCCGTGTTTGGCGACCAGATCCGAAGAGCCACCTTCCTCTTCCCCATCTCCTTCCCCTCTCCACCATCTTCATCCTCACAACATACCTCAATTGGGGGATGCCATAGTCTCACTTGCTCCAGACGGGAGTAGCTTGTGAGGTATGCATATAAAAAAACTATAGGTACAGTTTAGCTTTAAAGGAAGTACTTTCATACGTTTTAAAGCATATTTCTATCTGCTCTCCCTTTTAAATAAATATCTTAAACGTTTATACGTAGATACCTGTAGGTACCCATTTCGAATAAAATAAACAATTCATTTAAAGCATGTGCAACTTGCATTACCCAAGTCCAACTGATGGAAAAACCTTACAACACATTTCCATAAATGCAGGATGAGTTTAACCGCACAAATTACCTAATTAAGAAATCTTACTAATTTAAAATGTAAATGTTTTGTAGTGAATTCAACTAAACAAGCACTTATTATCTTGTTCTTCGAACAGGTTCTTGAAACGCAATGCCTCTCCCCTGACCGATCAAATATTATCAAAGCACTTTATATATTTAGAAGAAAAAGATTGTTCACTGTTTTTTTTAAACAAACCAATATTACGCCATTTGATTCTATTAATTAAATATTGTAAGGTGAGGACTTTTTCAAGTGAATACTGCCCGAAGCCATTGAAAACTTGACTTCCCCAATTTGGTTATGTTATGAAGCTGAAAGAAGTGAGAAGGGGAAGTAAATGGGAAATAAATATATAAAAATCGAGTGCAGTTTTCACGCGGTAGAAGCGAAGCTTTACCAAAACAATCTCAAGCAATACTTGAAAAGTGAAGTCATAATCAAAGCGACCAATGAGCGCAGACCAGCGTAATTTCCGTTTCATATCTCAACCAATAGGAGCCTTTAAAAGTGACATCATAATCAAAGCGGTCAATGAGCGCAGTTTATGCGTCGCAGGTGCGGTAATCGTCATTTCCGTTTCATCCGAAATCCAAATCATAGCGGGGCTATAGAAGTTTCACTTCAAAAAATATAAATGAGTACCTAGCTATACACTAAATGCGGATAGAGCCATTTCAAACAACGTTTCGGTTCTAAGTTCTAAATAGTACCTAGTATTTCACCAGGGCAATACGATGAAGTTAAAACCAAATGATGTAATTTTTACGCAAGTAGGAATTTAATTGGAGTGAGATACCTATCCCATAAAATAAAGTACTTGCAAAGGCGATAGGACCGCTAACAATAACACTCCTTATGTAGATGGTAATAAGGTTTAAATTCCCGCTTGACAACAGATTTATTCGTATAGAAAAAAGCATCGCCAAAAACCGTGTTTTATTTTATTGCTCGGGAATAATTATTTAAATGTTTTACGATCATTTTCTAAAGAATTTAATTTCCCACGTTGTACAATAAAATTACAACCGAAAAGGGGGTTCGCAAATATGAGATTTGAATTTTAAAGCAGTTTTTATACGCCTGATACTTTATTTTTTTCTGGGCTTATAAAAAGTCCAATAAAAAAAGTGTTATTTGAAAGGCTAATAAATATGTGTTCTACTCGCAACATTTACGAGTAATTAAAGCATCTAAAATATTTATAAGCAATCTAATTTTCAAACTGAAATCACATGAATTTGCTTTACTTATTATTAGTTCATCACTCATCACCTTAAGACGTTCATTTTAATTAATTCTGAAGAACGTGTTACAAATATTTAAGATGTTTCTAAACGTTTCCCTCCCGAAGTTATTAATTCATCGTCTATAAAAATAAAATCTGGTGCTTACCGCTAACTTTATAGTTGAAAATGGGTTAAATTTTTTTTAAATCGTTGTACGTAAAATATATTAATGGTAAGGTATTGTTTTTATTGATCTTAAATATAGAACTTACATCCCCATGGGTCGGTTTGAAAAAAAAAGTTATTAGAGTTACGAATTCGCTGGAAATGATTAAAATGTGAGTTTTGAGCAAACCAAAAACAAAAACAAAAAAAATTATGTAGTTAGGTAGGTAGTTATTGATAAACAAAATTTTAAGCAGAATTATCCGCCCACATAACACGTAGAAATCACCTACAAGCTTTTGACGCCGAAACATACAACAAATTAATCATAGCTTAATTCTTGTTTACGTATTTCACAAAATTACATTTCCGAAAGATGAAAACTGCACAAAATGTTGAACGCAGTTGGAAAATCATCAATGAGTGGGAAACTATTTTAGTTTCCAACTGCGGAAAAAGATTTTCCCTGCAGCGCTACGTAATGCTATACGTGCGTATGCATTTGCGAACCGAGACGCGAACCGAACACGAATTATAGGAAAGGAATTTGGTTCCTTTCTCATAACTCGTGGTTCGACTTGTGTGTGTAATTTGGGAGGCGGATATGGGTACCGCCACCCCGAAAACCATTTATTGGATAACAAGAGCCAACAGAAAACATTCATCTGCATGCAAATCTCACGCTCGTTAAACTCCTCTGAAAATACATAACATTCTTAAACACTGCGTCGCTAGCGAGCACTCTTTCATCAACATTAACGTAATATCAAATAACAAGTCATTCAACCAAATATACAGATTCGTTTAGTTTGTCTTACGTTTAATAGTCACCGTCATTTTATTATTGTATCGCACTCACATGTAGAAAAGCATTCATCCATCTCTATTCGCAGGAAACATTCTCCAACCTAACATATTTACATTCGGAATTCCTTATTCACTAGGATATCATAGGACGCAATATCACACAATCAGGAATTGTTTAAGTTGGGAGGCTCCTCTTCAGACCCTGCAAAATTCTATCTAAAAACATTATGTTACAACAACGTGCGTCGTCGGCTCGATTCTTGGCGGTCGAGGCGACGGGAAATCAGAGCCCTCCCAAATCACAGTTTCGACATAATCGATTCTTGTTTATTATAAAAAATAAAACAAACATTTTGTATTTAACCACGAATTTATTATTTTATATATCTACCGGTTTCGCTTAGACCAAGCTTCCTCAGGATATAATAATAACTAATAACTAAATATTAAGACAGAGTTATCCGTTATAACTCTGCACTTAATTGTATAGTTTTTTATACATTATTGCTTTATTAGCTGTACTTGCTGATATAATTTTTCCGTATTCTTGTTTAGTTAAAGCAAATTAGTCTAAGTCATTTAGTAACAATCAATTTCCTTGAAACACTGTCTAGTCTAGAAGGTGAACTAATCCGAGTCACCGAGACCATAGCCTAATTTAAAGTAAAGCGAGGGTGTGCCAAAGGACACCCCAAGTGGTTAGTTACGTTAGTGACTTAGCAGGGGTGCCCGGGTTCATGGGGTAAGGTTTGTCCGGATCTTGGCGACGGATGTGCTGCCCACCAACTGAGTGGTAGGCCGGATCGGGAGAGACCGGTTGAGGGAGACCCTTCAGACATCACTTTACCGCAGTGGGAGGGATAGATTCATACCATCACTCCTGGAATACTGATTCCAAATTCCTACCCAGCCTCATACATTTTTCCAACCCAGAACTTCCTCTCATTTCTTTTCTAAAAATATTTTCCATATAGCATCCCTAAAGATGACATAGGCCCTGGTGGGAATTTTTTTCATCAGGGCCTCCTGTATGGAGCTAATATAATAAATTTTTTTACAACGCAGCCAAACGAATTCTTTCTTAGCATTCGAAATATATTATGCGGCAGTGTAGAGAAAAAACGCAGGTATTTCCAATAACTTTTTATAATTTCTAATAATTCCAGCAGGAAAATAAATATAGCTCAGTTAGTTGAAATAGAAAGATAGGATTCACTAACCTATTTCGGAAGCGGTCTGAATGAGCTTCTCCCTGGATCGGCTGATGAGGACGATATTAACTCCTTGCCTCGCCAGTTCTCTCGCGTAGTATTTTCCGATTCCATCAGTTGAACCAGTAACCACTAAAAAAAGAAAACATAAGAAACATTTATAAAAATACTTCATGATAATCTTAATTTATTATTGATCAGCTACCATTATATTTCGGTCGGGCAAAGCTGAGAATATATCCTGCCTCAAGCAGTCGATATCAACAGCATAAGTGTAAGGGGGCAAACATTAATTACTTGAGCAGTTTTTCATCCAATCTAGACCCCCCCCCCTTGGTGAGATAAATTTGGGCCACTTCGTATATTCTTTTTACATAACGTGAGATTTTTCTGGACCCCCACCCCCTTTTGAGCTCACGTAATTAATGTATGCCCCCTAAGGACACATTGGGACTGGGCCCACGTACGCAACGTAGGCAACGCATTAAGACATCTAGACAACTTACTTACTATGCAAATATATTTTCTAAGCAAATAGATGCTTTAGAAACACACTTGACACTTGCAACGCAATCCCACGCTCCCTATTTAACGTCGATCTGCGCTGTCAAGATCGGCGTGGGATGTGTGAAAGAAAGATGGTGTATTTATTGCTCGTTTTGTTATTAAATTTGGAGATTTAATTTAAAGACGTTGATTTATTAAGTTAAATCCATTGAATATTGCGATATTACGAGTCGATTAATTTAATAGACAAGTGTGCACGTCAGTCTGAGAACGAAGTATGCATACGTTGCGTACCTGGGCCCAATGTGTCTTACGTTAACGTAATAATTAATGCAGTGGCTACATATTATTTAACATTATGAAGTTCTTATGGAAAAAAATATCAGAGTGTGCAATTAACACGCGGTAGAAGTGAAATCTTCAGAAAACTAAATTAGATAAGAGAGGGGAGACTACGAAGCACCGCAAAAAGATTAGGCCGATAGGCAACTAAGCACCGCACAAAGAGGAGACCGATTATACTATCTCATTCTCTCGTAGGCTAAATCCTATAGATGTATGTATTTGTCTCTTTTTATTGTCGCTATTTATCTTTTCATCGAATTTCAAATCACAACGACAAAACATTACGAAACAATATAGAAGTTCTTGTTTTTATGCTTGTATTCCCAGCCTATCGGTTTTCTTTACTGTTAGAAAAAATAATGTTGAAGATAGACGCTTTATTGATGAAATCAGAAGCATTGACATTACTTCAGAGTTATTATTTTTTATTGATTATCTGCGGTTGAAATGCATCGGAATTGCAATCGTTGCATCAAAACTATCAATATTAATGTCTAGAAATTTTTAGAAAATTATACGAAATTGTAAGATAAGCAGTAAAATATTTTGATTTCAGAACGAATGCATTATTTTGATATTTATTGATCGATAAATATGATTCATCTCAATAAGTAACCACAATATTGCATCACGGACATTTTGAAAGTCTGGGCACTTATTACTTTTGTCATTATTGGTGTGTGTACGGAGGAAATAATCATGGGCACGTTAGTCAAGTAAAGGCGTAAGTAATGGTGTTTAGTTCTGAAACAGTTTGAAAGCTAAACCCATGTTCCCAAGTCCTTCATTCATTCATTATTCCTTTGTCTTCCTCCTTTCCTCGAAAGTCTCTACTTAGTTACTACAACAGGAGAAGATGCTACATACATACACAAACAATATCGCACAAAACTCTAAGATTACCTGAATATTGAAAAATCGAAGTGGCATCGATCACATCTCGCAATCGAAAACTCGCAATTAATCGCAAAATTTACTAATTTATGAACTCCAAAGTGTCGGTAACTGTGACAAATAGTTGTGCCGTTATTGTGGGAAGCTGCCAGCACCAGGATCTATCCTGAAACAGTGGATGAAGCCATCAAAGGTAGGGACTTATTCCTTCCATCGCCAATTCCCGTGATTGAGTTTCAATACGCAGTCAATTGTCTTGCACTAGCAAAATTCAGATTTACGGTTCACACCTTTCTCGTGTCGCGGCATCGGTCGTGACAAAAATAAGTCCGTCCTTTAAAAAGGTTTCTTCCTAAGCTTCCCTAGTAATGAACAGCAAATAATTTTGCTTTAAGAATATATCTTAATAAACATTAATACCCTTCTAAGCAAACCAGGTGACCTTATACGTGTTGTATGATTAAGTAATCACACTTAGTAGGCAGGGCTGGGCAAAATACATGCTTTGCTGTAATTGAAATACAAATTACAAAATACTTTTACGCATGTATTTGAAATACGAAATACAAAATACTTTCAAGTCGTGTATTTGAAATACAAAATACAAAATACAGTATTTTAACCATTTTTTAATATCAAATACAAAATACAAATTACAAAATACAAAATACATTTGGTTTTGGTAGAACCTTTGGTTGGAATAAATTTTCGTAAGTGCCCTTATCTAAGGGTGCGTTTCCATAGAAGCAAAGCTGAGCAGAGTGAAACAGAGACGTGCAAAAAATGACCAATCATATTGCTCAGAAGACACGTCTCGTATCCGCTCCACTTGTAAAGTTTTGTGGTATAGGACTTAGGTGTTAGATAATAATAATAATTATTATTATAACACTAGCTGGTTACCGGCATGCGTTGCAATGCCACATTCAAAGAAATAATTTTTTTATCCCTGCATGTCCTTTCCCGTGCGTCCCCGTTCCCCTCCCACATCCCATTCCCCTGCCACCTTCCCAGCCTACCCTTTCCCCTCTCCCACTCCCCGCCAACCACCCTCCCGCGTTCCACATATTCAGTCCCAGTACATTCAGTTTTCAAACAACTCGCGTGCCAGATATTACAATTTTTTATTAAAATTTTCATTTTTCACATATTACAAAAATTCATTTTTGTATATTATAAGAACAAGCAATCAAATCTGGTACCTAACGTAGGTACCTATTTAAAATATCTAAAATAAAAAAAAAAAACGTAGACAATTCTTTTGTTACAAAAAAAACAGCTGCCTGCTAAATTCAATTTCATAAAACGCGCGAACTGTCAAATGTGCGAAGTTAAAATAGTCGTCAAGTTTTCTGCAATTATTTAATTTTCTGCATAATTTTCTTAATTTTTCTTTCCGTAAGAACCTTCTACAAAGTATTAGAAAACTGAATGAAAAAAAAGATGAATGAAATAGATAAAGTCGTTCTGAAGTTATGGCCTGACCAAGGGAACCAAGAATTCATTTTTATATACATAGATGACATTTGTATAGCGCAGTTTTGTGTTATTTTGCTGTACAGTAATTAACTTAAAACAAATAACATTTAACAAGTGCGCTCTACAGTAATTAACTTAAAAATAATCTAGTGTTCAGTCAAATTATTCCTATAGTGCTTGATCTAATACTATAAAAATGTACAGTACAAAGCAATGATAATCTACTGCCATCTAGCGGCGTATTTTTGTAGCCTATTGTCAGTTAATATGGGATTTTACAGATTAGCGACGTAATTCGAAACTAAAGGTAAACACTAGACGATAAAGTAGATTTCTTGATTTCTGCCATGTATTTTACAATGACTGACACTTTGGTTTTTTGTTTGTGTGTGAAAATGTGTGGTTATAAATAGAACAATTTTTAGTTAAAAACTCTCTCTTAATTCGTGGATCTCCTATAAACAGCTAGCATTGTCTAGCAAGTGGTCAAAGTGACCAAATTTAGTGTTTTGTCGGGTCGGGACAAATTATTGTAGCAAATGTGCTTTGTGAATAAAACCAGGAATTCCTCCATTGAAACCAGATGTTTTTACTTGACGTCCTTCTGCTGAATATCAATTTATAACATGGTCCTTCGAGCCGGATCTACCTTACGATCGGATTAAGGCATTAAAAGGAAACAATAAAATGAACCAGCGAGCTATCCAAAAATCCAGAAAGATGAAAACATGAAGAACAAGGATCGACATCAATATAAGTATCCCCTGCCCATTATTTCCTTCTATTCCGTGAATTCCTGTTCAAACAAGTGCTATTTTTTGTGTGTCAATGTACTTATTTAAAAACAAAAAAACTAACTACCCGCAGTGTAAATGCAAGTCATGCGAATTATTTTAGGTTAATTGTTTTAGAAGACGATTATTGTAAGATTCTGTCATTGTTCATAGCTTGAATTGGTTACTACGGTTTTCTACGCGATTATTGCACAGAAATTATTTTTTAAGGAACATTTTTAGAATTTGTTGTGTTGAATTATTGTCAAACGTATAAAAAATGGATAATTTAAAATCGTTGATTAACAAACGCGGAGTGTTGAAAGGTAAACTCACGAGATTTGCGGATTCATTAAACGCATTATCAGTTAACGAAATTAAAATTCGCTATGCGAGAATTGAAAAAATAATTGATGTTTTCGAAGAGGTCCAGGAACAAATCGAAAGTCTTCCGGATTCCAACGAAATTGATAATAATTTGCAAAGAGAGAATTTTGAAAATCAATATTATTCAACCTTGGCGACTGCTAAAGGAGCAATTCAGTCTGTAGAGACTCCCAAATTAGAAATCAAGTTACCCAACCTTCAGTTACGAGAATTTAACGGAGATCCCAAAAATTGGATTAATTTTCTAGAAACATTTAAGACATTAGTTCATAACAATACTGCCATAAGCAATGTACAGAAGTTTTATTATCTGCAATCCTGTTTAAAGGGGAATGCAGCAAAGATCATCGCCAATTTCGAGGTATCAGACCTGAATTATATATCGGCTTTTGAATTGTTGCAGCAGAGGTTTGCAAATTTGCGAACTACCGTACAAAGACACATCCAAGCTCTGTTTCAACTTAAAGAGATGAAACATGAGGATCCAGTAGCCATGCGTTATCTGATTGATGAAACTAATGTAAATTTGAAAGCGTTGCAAAATTTAGGCTTGAAAATCGAACAATGGGATGCTTTAATTATATACGTAATTTCTAATAAATTGGATGCAAGTTCTAGAAAGCATTGGGAACAAAACCCATTGCAGGATGAGCTACCTACATTACAGGAATTTCTTAAATGTTTGACCTCGCGTGCGCAAGTTTTGGAATTAATGTTAAATTCAGATTCGAAAAAAATTCCTACCTACCCGAAAGCAAGTGGTAGCAACAATAATCCCAAAAAGGAATCGGTATTTTTAGCTGCTACCCACAATAATTGTATTTGTTGTAATGACAAAGGGCATAAAATATATTTTTGTAAAAAATTTTTAAAATTAAATTCAGGAGAAAGAGCCAACGCAATAAGGAGGTACCGTGCCTGCTTCAAATGTTTGAGGTTAGGACATACGGCCCCATATTGCAAAATTAATTTAAAATGCAAGCATTGTGATAGCGAGAGCCACAATACGTTATTGCACAGGGAGATGCATCCGAGCGATGACTCCATGAATAAAGGTGAAGATCACCCAGGAGGTGACTGCCAAATGGATGCTGAACGAGTTTCAGTATCAAACCATTCAGCTTTAGCGAAGGCTGAAAAAACAATTTTATTGTCGACTGCTATCATTGGGGTAGTAGGTCACAATAATAAAGTGCATGAGGCAAGAGTCCTAATTGACTCTGGAGCTCAAGCCAATTTTATGTGCGAAAAGTTCGCAATGAAGTTAAATTTGAGATGCGAAAATATAAACAAGCCTGTGTTAGGTATACACAACAATGTTACCCATATAAAGAAACGTGTTGCTATAAAAATGAAATCTCTGAGGACAAATTATAATCAAAATATCACTTGTCTAATATTGCAGGAAATAACCACAAACCTACCTCAAGCAACAGTGGCCAGAAAAGACTTTAAGCTGCCGCCGGGATTACAAATGGCGGACCCAAATTTCAACGTAGCGGCGCCTATTGATATCCTGTTAGGCGCTGAGAGCTTTTGGGATATACTACAAGATGATCGGCTGAGATTGGATACCGGACCTACTCTGCAGAGGACTGAATTAGGCTGGGTTATATCGGGCCCGATCAACATTCATCAGAAAAAAAGGCCAGTACCGCAATTTTGTAGTTTATCAATAAACACATTATCTAATCAGATAGAAAAATTTTGGAAAATGGAGGAGGTGAATCCTGCGAGATTTCAAAATCACGAGGAGAAGGCGTGTGAAGCGGATTTCGTCGCTACGCACTCTAGAGAGAGCGATGGTAGATACGTTGTAAGTCTGCCGCGCCGCCCGTGTGTGAGTTAACTTGGTGACTCGTTAAAGACAGCGGAAAAAAGATTTAAGCATTTAGAAAAGAAATTTTTAATAAATCCTGAATTGAAATTGCAATATGTACAATTTATGCAAGAATATGAGCAACTAGGTCATATGGAGTTATGTGATAAATGGAGAGGGGATGAGCAATCCTATTTTTTGCCGCATCACGCGGTCATAAAAGAAGCTAGCACCACGACGAAGGTGCGTGTAGTGTTTGATGGTTCGGCAAAGACGTCGACCGGAATATCCCTGAACGATGCTCTGATGGTGGGAGCTGTCATTCAAAAGGACTTATACAGCCATTTATTACGTTTCAGAATACATCGATACGTCATGACTGCGGACATCGAAAAAATGTACCGTCAAATCAACGTATGCGCAGAGGATCGCAGCCTTCAGAAGATTGTATGGCGCGAATCACAAGAAGAGGAACTCCGACATTACAAATTGAAGACCGTCACATATGGGCTGGGACCTTCCTCCTTCCTAGCAACGAGATGTCTTCGACAAATCGGTATGGATAACAAAGTTAATTTCCCAGTAGCAAGTCAAGTCATAGAAAATGATTTTTATATGGACGATCTATTGACTGGAGGGGATGACTTGGAAGTTTGTTTCCAGTTAAAGAAACAAATAAGTGATATCTTGCTGTCCGCAGGGATGACCCTGAGGAAGTGGAGATCAAATATTTTGGAATTATCATCTGGGCGGAGCCAAGGTGAAATTGCCAAACAGGGCAATTGTGAGAAAATGATCACTGACAATTCCAAGAATGAAAAAAATACTTGGATTAATTTGGAATAATGAATTAGATTACCTGTCATATGAAATTACAAAGCCGTCAGGTAAAACGGAGAGCAAGCGTCAATTATTATTGTGCATAGCTTCCACCTTTGATCCAACGCAGTGGCGGCACGTATCATCGTCAAAAAATGCAGAGGATATACTGTCCCGAGGTACCACAGCTGAAAGGTTAGTCAGCACTTCAATATGGTGGAAGGGGCCAAGCTGGTTGACGGAAGATGTCAGCACTTGGCCAGTATCCAAGATGTCATGTTTGGATCCCCCGGAAATAAAAAGTAAAAATGTACTACTGGTAACTGATACTCAAGAATGGGATATTTTCGAAAAATTCTTATCGCTAACCAAATTGAAAGGAGTAATCGCTCAAGCGTTAAGATTTATAAATAATTGTTGTAACCCTAAGCATAAAACGTATGGCAGTAGATTGAAAACTCTCAATCTCTGTTTAATGGAAGGTTTAATTTGTACAAGTGGAAGATTAAAATTAGCTACTTATTTATATTGGCAGATATTTGGGAGAAACAATGTTAAGCGTATCCTACATAAGTGTGTTGTATGTTTTAGATACCGACTTCAGGTTTGCCGGCAGATCCTGGGAAACATTCCAGCTGAGAGAATCACTCCCAGTCGACCGTTCTCTGTCATGGACGTCGACTATGCCGGACGGATAGACACGAAGGCTGGAGCGCTGAGAAAATCTCCGCTCCTTAAATCGTATCTTTGCATATTTGTTTGTTTTTCTACCAAAGCGGTTCATTTGGAACTCGTAACAGATTTATCAAGCGATGCTTTTTTAAATTGTTTAAAGAGGTTCATTGCCCGTAGGGGTCAACCGGAAAAAATATTTTCTGACAATTCAACCACTTTCAGAGGAGCTTCCAATAAGCTCAAAGAACTATATGCCAGTCTAAGATTGAACAATGACAAAATCCATAGGTTTTTAGCTGATAAGGGAATATCTTGGAGTTTTATACCGCCTAGGGCACTGAACCACGGTGAGCTGTGGGAAGCCGCTGTCAAGTCCACCAAGTTTCATTTATATCGAATTACTAAAAATAACCCATTGCAGTTTGAATTATTGTATACTTTGCTTTGTCAGATAGAGGCTTGTTTGAACTCCCGTCCCTTAACTTCCCTGTCTGATGACGTAGACGACCTTCTCCCTCTAACTCCCAACCATTTCCTCATGGGCAGGGATGCTTCGGTTATTCCCGAGTTGGATGTCCGCGAGCTCCCGGAGAACAGACTAAGCAAATATCAAAAATTAAACGCTCTAATTCAAAATTTCTGGTTCAGATGGAAACGAGATTACCTTGCTGAGCTGCAAAAACGGACCAAATGGCAGGCCAACAACCAAAAGGCCATAAAGAAGGACGATCTGGTAATCCTGATGGAAGACAATCTGCCTCCTGCATTATGGAAGATGGCGCGCATAGTAACTACTCATCCAGGCCCGGATGGAGTAGTGAGGGTAGTTACCCTCAAAACAGCACAAGGCACTTTTGTGAGACCCAAAAAAATATGTTTGATGCCAATAGAATCAAACTTGGATCCAAATTTCCCGACCCGGCAAACCACTGACCTTCCCAAGGTCACAACCTAACTGCAATTAGGGCTGAACCGATGCAACCAAACCACATCAATAATTATGGAGCATCGGTATTGGTGTTGTTGACACCACTGTATCCAACCTGAAGCCACTGGGGCTTCAAGTCAACAACCGCGAGATGATCATCCTCGCTGCAGATCTAATGGTACTATCTGCTTACCAGGGCACGGCCGCCCCTTAATTTATGATGATCTACCCAAATGATGACATACAGAAGTACATGCTGATGTGCTTTTCTAAAACGATGACCACCCTGGACAAGATGGCCGAGTAGTCTACCCGGTGAAGTGTTCATTCGGTTTTTTGGCAGTGCCATGCCAGTGAAAGTTAATGAACTGATAATCAGTCAATAGCGAACTAACAATTTATTGCTATTTGTGAATTGGTGTTGGTTAAAAAATATAATTGAAGTGAAATTTCTCCATAGAAACAATGAGACATTATTGATTTGTCAATTTTACAAAATTATTATTAATGTTGTGATTTTATTATTTTATAATTTAATTTTTTGCATGATTTTGTGAAATTTTTTTAAATTTTTTTTTTAGGTTATTTTAATTGTTGGTTAGGTTCCCGGACCCTTCAAATTTAGATAGTTACACATCTTGTAAATTTTTAGTATATTGTGTGTAGATTTAGGAATTTGTAGTTTTGATTTTTTAATTTCAAAAAAACTTGTTGTTTTTTTTCATTCCCCGCCGGGCAGTATGTTAAAAAGAGTGAAGACTACTGCCATCTAGCGGCGTATTTTTGTAGCCTATTGTCAGTTAATATGGGATTTTACAGATTAGCGACGTAATTCGAAACTAAAGGTAAACACTAGACGATAAAGTAGATTTCTTGATTTCTGCCATGTATTTTACAATGACTGACACTTTGGTTTTTTGTTTGTGTGTGAAAATGTGTGGTTATAAATAGAACAATTTTTAGTTAAAAACTCTCTCTTAATTCGTGGATCTCCTATAAACAGCTAGCATTGTCTAGCAAGTGGTCAAAGTGACCAAATTTAGTGTTTTGTCGGGTCGGGAAAAATTATTGTAACAAATGTGCTTTGTGAATAAAACCAGGAATTCCTCCATTGAAACCAGATGTTTTTCCTTGACGTCCTTCTGCTGAATATCAATTTATAACAACAGTGCTTTTATAGCACAAGACAAAAATATAATTATAAAGCAATGATAAGAAAACTACAAATAATCATTAGTAAGAGTGCTATAGCACAGGACAATAGGTCAATAGTACAGGATTCTAGCGTTTTTACTCTACATATTATCTATGTTAGTTTATTTTTCATTATCATTATTAAGATCGCTAAATGTATTTGAAAATGTATTTTGAAGCCATGAGTATTTGAAATACAAATTACAAAATACCTCAGCAGCAGGTAATTGAAATACCAATTACAAAATACATTTTTAGGAAGTAATTGAAATACAAATACAAAATACGTATTTGTATTTCAAATACGTATTTCAAATACAAGTAATTCAAATACTGCCCAGCCCTGTTAGTAGGTATTACTATTTACCATGAACACCATCACTACTCACTACCGATTGTGAACACCATCTCTATGTAGTGGAGTTAGATTACCGGGGCGATCACCGTAATATAAATAACGTGCTAATGGCAAACAACATTCTCTCTTCTAAATCTGTTAATAACGAAGTGTACTCCGATTGTACAAATGTACAGGGCAATAAAAACTCATGCACGCACATTGAGCATTATACAATGCATATAGATGTAAAAGATGCCGATCCATACATGGAAACTGTGTTACATTATAAGACGGTAACGAAAGTACCCGGCATTTGCCTTTTCCGTTCCCGTCAACAGATCATCTAAATACAAGAGAAATTCACAATACCGAAAAATAATCAGATCAGTAAAAAAACACTTGTTAAAGTATGAATACCATTATGCAACATTTCCGCATAATATAGTTACATAAAACAATCTCAGACGATAATTGTAAAAGAATGTATCGCCATCTTAAACTGCACAAAATTTCATCCCGAATCCATACGAAATGATGACCCATACAAATACAGGACCAACAAATCGTGTAAAACGCCCATTGCTCTATCCTATCCTGCTAATATTATAAAGACGAAAGTTTTTATGGATGTATGGATGTTTGTTACTCTTTCACGCAATAAATACTGAATGGACTTTAAAGATTCTTTCACTAATAGGAAACTACATCATTTGCGAGTAATATAGGCTGTATATATTGGTAATCTCTATGAATAAGCTCTGGCGTTATGAAATTATTTATTACACCTTTATTGAACGGATAAAAAGCAAAGCGTTGCTAAGTAATTGTTTGACGTGCGCTGTCATTTTGTTATTTATTTATGTTAGTATGGAGATCCCTTTGATAGTAAAAATTAAAATATGTATAAAATACTAATCTATATTATAATGTCTATTATATTATGCGAAACTGCGCGTTTTCGATTGTTACATTTAAATAGGTGGTACGCGAGCTGTTTTAAAAATGAATTTAACGGGTATAGATGGGGGAGGGGGGGGAAGTGGGGATAGGGAAGGTGGAGGAGGCGGAGTGGGAAACCCTCTAATACTATGCGAGCGAAGCCGGGTGCATGGTGCCGGGCTAGTAGGTACTCAATAAATTTAAAAAATATATTTGTCACAACATAAAAATACCGCCGATGTTTATAAATTTTTTTTGAATAGTACCTAGACTTCTTCTTACCTGAATCTTTTAAAAATTTGAATCATTTAAGCATTTAAATACTGTAAAAAAATATCTTGAGAATATGGACGTAGTTTGTCACAGTTACAGTGTGAGAGTTAGCTAAAGCTCCACATCTCACGATAGAAATAACAATATTTGGTGCTGAAAATATTTGTATTTATGAATCCGGAAAGAAAAAGCTTGCCAATATTATGACGCTGATTCACACATGGCATAAAAAGTTTATCTGCCGTGTAAAGATATCCTTCGATTTAATTAACGTTAATCGAATAGATAATAATAAAATTGAAATGAAAATATTTTATACATGAGAGGAGAAACCTTGCCTTAGACACAAAGGTCAAATAGCTACTCTAACGCAACAGTCATCAAATAAAAATGCATCCAAATATTGACTTCAGTTTTACAATCACGGTAAAAAAGTATTATATTGATTTATTCACTGAACGAATTAAAAGAATATGCACCCGAAAAAACAGTTGTCTTACGACAAGTTTACGTAATAATAATAATATTTGGCTGATTTATAAAGCGCCATTTTCGTGGAAAATCACCTCAAGGGGCATAACACGAGGAAAATCGTAGAACACGACAATTATAAAATAAAAATATGCTGGATGGACAGATTTGCGAATGAAGATGGTATGGTTCGGATGAATAAAGAAAAATAAGTTATTAAAACAATAAAAATCCGATAACTTCAATATCTTGGACATGTGATGAGACATCCAGAGAAGTGTCAGATCTTGCATCTCATAATGCAGGTAAAGGTTGCCGGAAAACGAGGCTCTGGAAGAAGGAGAACATCATGACTGAAAAACTTTGACCTGTTAAGAGCCGTTCCGGGCCGCAGTAAACAAAGTCTGCATAGTCAACATGATAGCCAACGTCCGTTGAACGGACAGGGCACGAGAAGAAGAGAATCTTTCGTATTTTTTTCTATTTTCGAAGAGACACACAATAATATAAAACACGCGCAGCTTCAAACATAGGCAAAAAATCGGTATGATATTATGACATACTTTATCTGCATTGATTTGCTAAAATCTGTACGCGGCGTAATACGTCTTATTACACTTGACGAAATATTATATTTTTATAATTCATTACTTTCCAGATAGATATTATATTATTATTTTAAAAAAAAATAACATTTAAAAATTTACAAAATGCAAAATCATACATGTAATGTTTTTTTCCTAATTATTCAATGTACTATCCCTAAGTTGAGCTCCAGCAGTTCGTGGTTATGGAAGGAGTATTACATACATAAATAAAATTAAATGCAAAGGCAATATGCAAACAATATTTAAAGACTTATTAAACACAAACATTACTAAAAACGTAATTCAACATACACAATTTTGGAAAAACAGTTTTTTTTGCTAACTGTTGTTCATGCGCATTCCTCATACATATTATAAAAAAAAATTGAATTTCATTTTTCGGATAATTTCCTAGGGCTCCAGGATTCCAACCGATTTGGTCAGACCCTCCGATTAAGAAAAACAATAACATAAACCAAGTTTTTTTAGTGCTAAATAGTATGTACACAGATATCATTATCCAATTTCAGGGAGTTAATTTGCTTTTTGAATTGTTCATATTTCAAAGTTTCGGCTGTTTTTGGACAATAATATATTGTATCATTATCACACCTAAATACAAATAGATATGCCTGGCCGTGGCCGTGGTCGTTCTTAGCATTGGGATTTGTTTTGAATCTATTGCTTATGCTGGCTGAGGGGTGAATTTTATTTATGAAATATTTTTCATAAATTTCATATAAGGCGTTGCTTTTATACAATTCTGCGATAGATGGTACATTAAATTCCCGAAATATATCTAAAGTAAGCAAGTCGTATGTTTTCCTAAGGATAATTTTAATAATTATTTTTAACCCCCGACGCAGGAAGCGGTGTTATAAGTTTGACTTTGCGTCTGTGTGTCTGTCTGTGGCATCGTAGCTCCAGAACGAATGGACTGATTACGATGCGGTTTTTTTTGTTTGAAAGCTGACGTGATCGAGATGGTTCTTAGCTACAGTTCATGAAAATCTGTTCAGGCGTTTCAAAGCCATCAGCTCTTTTTGATGCCGGGGGTTGCTTAAAATTTTGAAAATTTTACTTATTTTAATTGTACATAATTACGAGGGTACATTACATTTCCGAAATATATCTAATGTAGGTAAATCAAATGGTTTCCTAAGGATAA
This sequence comes from Limnephilus marmoratus, assembly GCA_917880885.1. Lineage (NCBI taxonomy): Eukaryota > Metazoa > Arthropoda > Insecta > Trichoptera > Limnephilidae > Limnephilus > Limnephilus marmoratus. The sequence goes on along the minus strand of OU862909.1, from coordinate 39,557,007 downwards.
TTTTAATATATTTTTTTTATTTTAATTACGGACTGTACGGAAGCTTTAACTCCTCAGGCCTCGACCGTATTCTGTCAGTACGTCAGAGTATTTCCGTTTGCAATAAAATCCAAATAATGGAATATTTGTAAATGCATCCGAAAACTAAAAACTGTTTTTGAAAGGTGATGAAACGCGCTTTCAAAGTGTATTATTAGAAATAATCATTTTTTAAATATAAAATGTTTAAATGCAATCATAAAAAAGTTTTTAAAATGGTTCTCCTGACGTTTTTATACGTACCTACATGTAAAAATATATTTTTTTAAATCCACAAAGTGTCATAACTTTTTTCAAATTGCGGCCTTTGGTTTCATAAAGGTGTACATCACAAATCCTTTGAGGTTAACTTTTAGATTTGAATACAGCGGTGTTTGTTCTTTCATATACCGTTTAGAAAATATTTCTCACTGTAGTGTAAGGGAGAAATAACGATTTCTAAGAGACCTACAAAATTTTTTTTTTTTTTTTCGCACAAGAATTCAACTGCTCCCGTCTGGAGCCAGTGAGACTATGGCATCCCCAATTGGGGTATGTTGTGAGGCTGAAGGTAGTGGGGAGGGGAAGGAGGTGGGGAAGAGGAAGGTTGGGAAGTACCTGGCTATTCAGATTTGGTCACCAAACACGGCTAAAGCCATTTTCAAGCAACGTTTCAGTTCTAAATGGTGGTCTTACACCAGGGCGATACTGATAGTATCTTCCACTCTGGAACATGCCGCAAATATACTATATATTATTTTTAAATGAATTAATTGTGAAATAACGCAAATTAATCAAATAAAATTTATTTGCGCATGCCGGGTTCGAACCCGCGACCTCCAGATTGTGAGTCAAGAGTCTTACCCACTGGACTACGGAGGTCTACAAAAATTATTGCGAAAAACGAAAAAATCAGCCTGAGGGGATAAGTCCCCTCCTCATCCAATAATGCCATATGTAATAGGGACTGGATTAATGCATAATAGACAATTCTGATAATTTTTTGTGTTTAATATGTTGCGTTTATTATAGAAGACATATATCAATAAATTGTGTAACACAATAAAAATAACTGTGAAGAATAAAACGTACGACGTAAGAATTCTAATAATAATATTTTCATCGGTCCATTATATCGCTTTCACATCGTTAATGTTCGATTTTATTTAGCTATCAAAATAGACAAGCGCTGAATGGGCGATGAGTCTTCTATGGCCGATGTTGTGTAACGAAATAATGTGTTTTGGAAAGGCAATAATAATAAAGTAACTCTTCTTCTTCAACTCCTCGGCCTTGATAAAATGTCTAACAGAATTTATTTTAAATTATGCCAAGTAATAATAATACCTACATACAAAGTTTTATAATGAAGATACTTTTTCATAAATAAATGAACATAATCTTGTGTGTAGGTACCTATTTCCACCATGAGTTATGGAGTTGTGATTTTTTAAGTGAAAAAATCTTTAGCACTGTTGTGATTTGAAACTTGATGAAATGAAAAAGCGAAACCAAAATGAGACAAAACATAATAATAATAATAACGTAGTATTTATATAGCGCAGTTTTGTGATATTTCACTACAAGTGCGCTTAATTATAATAAACTTAAAATTAATCCTATAGTGCTCCTTACGAGTCCTTACAAAATAAGAAATTGATTAAATAATGTGAAACAAAGAATATACAGTATATACAAAGCAATTCCTAGAGAAAAATATTAACAACAAGAATTCTTAAAACTAAATTATAATAAAGAATAGGAGGCAGTTTACGTTTAGAAATAATAATAACAGAGTGCACAGAGTAACAGTGTGAAATAAGGAATATACAGTATATACAAAACAATTCCTAAAGAACAATATTATCAAAAAGAATCATTAAAACTAAATTATAATAAAGAATAAGAGGCAGTTTACGTTTAGAAATAATAATAACAGAGTGCACAGAGTAACAGTGTGAAACAAAGAATATACAGTATATACAAAGCAATTCCTAAAGAACAATATTATCAAAAAGAATCATAAAAACTAAATTATAATAAAGAATAGGAGGCAGTTTACGTTTAGAAATAATAATAACAGAGTGCACAGAGTAACAGTGTGAAACAAAGAATATACAGTATATACAAAGCAATTCCTAAAAAACAATATTATCAAAAAGAATCATTAAAACTAAATTATAATAAAGAATAAGAGGCAGTTTACGTTTAGAAATAATAATAATAGAGTGCACATAAAACTATAGTAAGGAGGTAATCGAAACCAAACAATTACCAGAAACTTGAGGAACATGGCTATTAATCTTATTATAGTAGATTGAAAACGAGTTAAAATTCATGAAAGGTATGATTTTTTAAATAAGTTTGTTTTTAAAGCTCTTTTGAATTCAGCCAAGTTCTGGATATTAGTAAGAGCTGAGGGTAGTTTGTTCCAAATGAGCGGGACAGTTACACTAAAAGATCGATCATAGTAAACGGCTCGATTTGACCTAGAAAGTTCGATTAAACGATTAGTAACATCTAGCTCTGCAGACCTTAAAGTAAGCTGTCTATCGCTAAGTTTTGTCGGACACATAGTTCCGATATATAGGCTGGCGCCATTCCTTGCAATGCTTTGAAGGTCATTAAGCAGACACTTCTATCTACAATTAGATAGAATAATCGTAGCTTCCCCACTCTTATCAACTTTAGTCTTCTGAAGGTTTCACTTTTACCTCGTGTGAATTGCACACTCTGATTTTTATTTAATCTTCGTTATAAAATGTTTCACGTATGTTCAATAATAAAAATCACTTTTCTACTTGTTCATAAATCTTGTATATAAAAATCTCGTGTCACGGTGTTTATGGTCGCACTCCTCCGAAACGGCTTGACTGATTTTTATGAAATTTTGTACGTGTATTTGATAGGTATGAGAATAGGTTTTAAAATATATTTCATACCGCTAGATGATTAGGGTGTCCCTATCCAGAAAAAAATCAATTTTTGTGGCAAATTTTTTTTCATTTGGCATCAAAAAAATACCAATAACCCCAAATTTTAACACTCCTATCCCCATCCTCCCATTTTTAATCGCGATTTTAGTATTTTTGGATGAACAAATTTAACAGTCTTTCGTATTTCAAACAGAACGAAATTATTTAAATTGTTGAATGGCAGATGGCGCTACGTCCGCCTCATTGAACTTTCATCCACACATGCGTCGCGTCATTTTGATATTTCATTCGGCATCATGTTCTCGCGTTGGCAAACCATCGATCTTATTTGTGTTTGCTAAAGATGGACTGACAAAAAATATCGTACACTCAATTGCTCATCGAAATTCATACCGATTTTCTTTATTTCATTTTCCTACTTTAGTTGGTATTTTTTTGTTTTTATCGGCGGTCATCGTCTACAGCGCTCCATTCCTATTTCTGTCATATATTCCATCCCCACACACTTACAATACATTCGTTATTTTTTTATTTAACAACCAAAATATTCACTAGAAATAATTTATATGGTAGAACGACGTTTGTCGGGTCAGCTAGTAATATATATTATGTTCTCGTGTATATTGTTGTAGTAAGGGATTTTCAAATATTGTCAGGTTATTCGTAACCTGGGAATGTTTGTCTTTCTTTAAAGAAATGTATATTTATTATGATTTATTTTGGGGTATTATGCCGTGTTGCGCTACCCTCTTCTTTAGTCAACGTTTCGGACAGCATTACAGTGTCCATTATCAGGGCAGATCTATAATCGAAAATTGTGGTGAAGTGTGTGCTAATGTATTTAGATGCGATACCAAGTTGCCAGCTCCAATTCTCTACGAGCTAGTATTAAAGTGTATTTTAAAATAATTTTCTGCTTTCAGTTTTGGCGTAGCCGTCAATTACCGGATATTAAGAAATATTGACCTTAGCCCCGTTGACTTTATAAATATTAATAGGATTTTTATTAATTTCAATCGCCTCTGTAATTATGCGTGCTCCATACGTTTTGGGTCTTCCCAGGATCTCAGGAACAAATCCAAGTAATGGCTGATTTTAATTAAATACTCGGCAATTGCTGATTTATCAGGATTCATGAATATCTAAAAAGCGGACTAGGGTGCATAGTAAAAAATATATAACACTAGCGAGTTCCTGGCATGCGTTCCAATGCCACTAAATAAAGAAATTGTTTTTCCCTGCGTGTCCGTTCCCATTCGTTCCGTCCCTCTTCCACTTCCTATTCCTCTCCCGCATCCCCTTGCCCTCACGCGTTCCAACTCCGTCTTCAAACGCCTTCCTTCTCCCGCTTCCCGCTTCCCCCGTCCCGCGAACCCCCCTCCCGCTTTTCCCTTCCCCCTCCCGCGTTCCACACATTCAGTCCCAGAACATTCAGTTTTCAAACACCTCGCGTGCCACCTATTGCAATTTTTTATACAAATTTCATAGTGCCAGAGCTCACCAGTATAACTAGAAACATTCGCGGGCGTGCGCACCTCAACTCACCAAAGTTTCCTCGCAATCTGATGAATGGTATAGGAAATAATTTCATGACGTCAGAGCTCACTATTGTATATAGAAACTATAGCCGGCATGCGCACATCAAAGATGAATGGTTTAGCAACGCATAATTTCATGACGCCAGAGCTTACTATTGCATATGGAAACCATCGTGGGCATGCGCATATTAAATCCCCAAATTTTCATCGAAATCGGATGAATGGTTACGGAATAAACATACATACTTGCAAGCAAGCAAATATACATTGATTTTATAAATACCTATAGATGCGTAGATATGCATATAATCATGGGTTCCTTTATATTTTAGTTCTTCTAATGATATACCACAGAAAAATTTGCTTTACATTTTTAATGTTAATAATTTATTTATTATAATTTACTGTCGCAAAACCGTACTGTATATTATACAAATCCTGGTACCTCTGTGTACAAATAGAAAAAAAACGAACTTAGGTGGACTTCAAGTGAATGAACTAGGTCAAGACCAACTTGTCAGAACGAATAAATGTTGATTTTATAATTATTACAGCAAAAGGAATTGGATTGTGCTGTTCTGTAGACAAAAGAAATCAGAAGCGAGCTCGCACATGTTTTAGGTTGCCTAATAACAAAACGTAGATTACATCGGTTTTATTTACGTCTGCATGGAAATGAACAGTAGAAATCGTTTTAACCCTGGTGTAACGGACGTGTTGCTCTCCCTCATTATTAAATTATAATATGTCTAGTTATGTACAATGCCCCGGTGCAACCAATAAAGCTTGTGTGCCAAGTTTGCACCGGGAGACATTCTAGCCTCCTATATTTCTTTAAATTATGCTTATTTACGCCTCCAAAGGCAACCAGGCTGACTAGCCTCCTTTTTATTTTTAATTAAGACCCCTTTGAGGGCCTTAATTTCCAGCCTTAGGCTACGGCCCTAAAAAGGGTCATTTGCCTTCCCTCCCTTGCCGCTCTGCTGTTATGGCTCTGCAGGAGGCGGCAGCTCCGCCAAGCGGGCTGCTCTCTATTTTAATTATGGCCCTTTGTAGGGCCTTTTTTCGTCCTGGCCACGAAGTTCAATAATACCGTGCCGCCAGCAACGATCTTTTTCAAAACACATTTTTTCAATTTTAAATGTCTTTTTCTTAATACACAGATGCCCTGGTGACACAAGTAAAAACTTGGTTACCAAGTTGCCACCAGGAGACATCCTAAACTTATTATTTCATCGCCTTCAGGGCTATTTTTCCGGCTACAAAGCCAAAACACCAATTTGGGTGTCCCTATTAAGGGCCGTCATATTCGTCAAAAATACACCATATTTTAATATAACTTCGTTTAAACACCCCGTAGGACACTGAAACTAAGACATTTCAGTGCAGAGTCCTACGGGGCATCCATAGAGCCATAAATAAACATTGTAACTCTTAAACTGCCAGCGCTATCAGCACTTGAGCAGATTTTCGAGACTTTAGCATCATTTCACTTTTTCTCCATTTTAAAAATCCCAGGACCTCGTAAAGCGACGGAACCAAAAGGTTTCGATAGCCAAGCTTACGGGGGACCTGGGAAAAATATTAACTTCTTTGTAACTACTCAAACACTTTGTTAAATAACAAATACCTACCGACAAAAAGTCAAACTTCCTTAAAATCAACCCAAACTTATCAAACAAAAAATCTACGAATGTAGAACATCCGTAGAAACACTGTAGTTTTAAGGAAAACATTGTAAATACATTAACCTGACCTGTATAATTAATTTAAGAAAGCAATTTTAGACGACCACTTTCAAGCAAGTGTTTGGCAAAATGGGTGGCCCACAGAAAGGCACACCTTATATAGGTAAAGGGCTAGGTAAAACCTCCCACCACAAAAATGTACCACGTGACAGGTTTTGTCACGGAAATCGGGTATATAAACCCGGCCATTTCTCTTAATAAATCAGTTATTCTTCAACAGTCAACAAGTCTTGTTATTTACTCTACAAGTGGTCCTTTCTACCTACCTCTGGAAGTCTGCGACCTGCTGCCAGCTGCTGCCTCCTGCCGAAGTTCTGCCTGAACGAGAACCCGGTGCCTACCGCTGCAGTCGGCCCTGACTCTGGGCACTGCAAGGCACCGCTCAGGCAGAAACGAGGCGCATCCAGGGCCATACCACTGGATGTAGGGAGGCCAGCCAGCCATAATCACCATCATCAGCGTGAGCTAGTGGAAGGCGTGCACAAGACCGGTGCCCCTTATTTTACAGTCTTGTAAAGACCTGATACGTCTGTTACAAGTGGTCCTTCGAGCCGGATCTGCTGCACGCCTGACACGCCACGCCTGATGCCACGTCACGCCTGAAATACCTTGCCTGACGCCACGCTGGACGCCACGCTGGACTCTACGCCTGACGCTACGCCAGACGCTACGCCTGACGCCACGCCTGATGCCATGCCTCATGCCAGGACTGACGCCACGCCTCATGCCAGGACTGACGCCACGCCCCATGTCAGGGCTGATGCCACGCCTGATGCCATGGCCCATGTCAGGGCTGATGCCACGCCTGATGCCACATCACGCCTGATGCCATGCATACCCACGCCCGTGACACGCATGGTGCGACAACTAGAACGAGAGCTGCGCCGTCAGCAGCAACTTATTGACATGCTGACGGAAACCCTGCAACCACAACAGCATGGAGCAAAAGGGCCGGCACAAAAAAGTGCGACGGGGCCCGCTCTACCTCATCCTACAGGACTGACGCCGCGTGGAGCAAAAGGGCCGGCACAAAAAAGTGCGACGGGGCCCGCTCTACCTCATCCTGCAGGACTGACACCGCGTGGAGCAAAAGGGCCGGCACAAAAAAGTGCGACAGGGCCCGCTCTACCGCATGCTGCTACAGGGTTGCCACAACACGACGCTTCAGGGTTGGCACGCGATAGCCAAGCCCCGCAGCCAAGCAGCCATGACTCAACATGGATGCAGCCTCATGACGCTTCAGGGTTGGCACGCGATAGCCAAGCCCCGCAGCCAAGCAGCCATGACTCAACATGGATGCAGCCTCATCATGCTTCAGGGCCGGCACGAGATAGCCGAGCCCCGCAGCCAAGCAACCAAGGCAGTCCAAGATGGATGCCACCTGGACCTTCCGGCCCGGTACCGCCCGTACCTCTGCTCGACCAGAGGCAACGTGAAGCCGTACGTGAGATGCCCGTTGGACCTGTGCCTCTGGTGGACCAGAGGTACACCTCACTGGCGCAGCTAGGGCCTGAAGACCCTCCGCCGCCGCCCCCTCACTACAAAGGGGATCCAACATGGATACAACCTGGACCTTCCGGCCCCGTACCGCCCGCACCTCTGGTGGACCAGAGGCCGCGTACCGCCGTACGAGAGATGCCTGTCGGACCTGTGCCTCTGGTGAACCAGAGGTACGCCTCGCCGGCGCAGCTAGGACCTGAAGGCCCTCCGCCGCCGCCCCTCAACTATGGCAGCAGTCCCCGACGGATGCCGCCTGGACCTTCCGGCCCCGTACCGCCCGCACCTCTGGTGGACCAGAGGCCGCGTACCGCCGTACGTGAGATGCCCGTTGGACCGGTGCCTCTGGTAGACCAGAGGTACGCCTCGCTGACGCAGCCAGGGCCTGGAGCCCCCCTGCCGCAGCCCCTCAACTACTATGGCAGCAGTCCCCGATGGATGCCGCCTGGACCTTCCGGCCCCGTACCGCCCGCACCTCTGGTGGACCAGAGGCCGCGTACCGCCGTACGAGAGATGCCTGTCGGACCTGTGCCTCTGGTGGACCAGAGGTACGCCTCACCGGCGCAGCCAGGGCCTGAGAGCCCTCCGCCGCCGCCCCCTCATCACAATGAGGGTCAAGGATGGATGCAGCATGGACCTTCCGGCCCCGTACCGCCCGCACCTCTGGTGGACCAGAGGCCGCGTACCGCCGTACGAGAGACGCCCGTTGGACCTGTACCTCTGGTGGACCAGAGGTACGCCTTGCCGGCGCAGCCAGGGCCTGGAGGCCCCCTGCCGCCGCCCCCTTACTACAACGTTGAGGGACCATCATCACACGCCCAGTGGACACCACCTGGGCCATCACAGCCAGTACCGCTGCACAAACAGCAGTACCGACTACCAGCAGCAGCAGCAGCTCCTGCCCAACCTGGTCCTGCCGGCCCCGTACCGCCCGTACCTCCGCTCGAACAGAGGTACCGAGAAGCCGTACGTGAAGAGCCTGCCGAACCTGTACCTCTGGTGGACCAGAGGTATGCACCACCAGCAGCAGCAGAGCCTGCCCAAGCTGGTGCAGTCCTTGAGCCAACCAAACGCTCAGTTCCGGACCAAGGAGAACCTTGGCGACTCCAGGAAATTTGGATGCAGCCTGGACCATCCGGCCCCGTGCCGCCCGTACCTCTGCTCGACAAGAGGCAACGTGAAGCCGCACCGGAGAAGCCCGTTGGACCATATGCATCACTGGCGCAGCTAGGGCCTGAAGACCCTCCGCCGCCGCCCCCTTCCTACAACCCATTAAGGGCCAGTTCTGCGGCCCCATTAAGGGCCAGTTTTGCGGCCCCAAGAAGGGCCAGTTTTGCGGCCCCGAGAAGGGCCAGTTTCGTGACACCGGACCCTGCCGGACCCGCACCACTGCCGGAGCAGTTGTACTCACTGCCGTCTGGACCTTCTGGCCCCGGACCGCCCCTACCCCTGCTTTATCAGAGGCAGCCAGCCGACCAGCAGAGAGCATCTGCCGGATCCGCACCGCTGCCAGAGCAGTGGGATTTGTTGCCACCTGGACCTTCTGGCCCCGGGCCGCCCTCACCCGGGCTCCACCGGACAGCCAGCTCTGCACAGTCAGCCGATCAGCAGAGAGCATCTGCTGGATCCGTACCTCTGCGCGAACAGAGATACCTAGCACTGGCCCAGATGGATGACCAACCACATTCCGCTGTCATAACAGTGGTTTTCCTCATCGGCGCAGCAAAGACGAGCCCGCCCTGCCCCAGCAGTATCACTACCACGTTCGTGATGCTTGTTATCGGCGCAGCGAAGACGAGCCCGTCCTGCCCCAGCAGTATCACTACCACGTCAGTGGTGCTCATCATTGCCGCAGCGAAGACGAGCCCGCCCTGCCCCAGCAGTATCACTACCACATTCGTGATACCTGTTATCGGCGCAGCGAAGACGAGCCCGCCCTGCCCCAGCAATGCCACCATCAAAGAAGTGGCGCTCTTCACACGGGGGGAGCCAATCAACCCCAGCAAAAGGAAAAATTTGCTGGCTGTCATGGACCCCGTGATGCTCCACATCAGCCGACCACACGGCCGAGTCCTGGACGACACCCCCGCCGCAGATGGCCGAGAGAGGACAGCCCGAATCCAGACGAGCCCCGCAGTCTACACCCGACCTGCCGTGAAGCCCGCTGGGATCCTGTCGTTCCCGCCTATGCAGCTTCACCTACTCATCGTTCGACACGTCCTGATGACTAGTGCAGACAAGCAGCACGGGGGGAGTGTAACGGACGTGTTGCTCTCCCTCATTATTAAATTATAATATGTCTAGTTATGTACAATGCCCCGGTGCAACCAATAAAGCTTGTGTGCCAAGTTTGCACCGGGAGACATTCTAGCCTCCTATATTTCTTTAAATTATGCTTATTTACGCCTCCAAAGGCAACCAGGCTGACTAGCCTCCTTTTTATTTTTAATTAAGACCCCTTTGAGGGCCTTAATTTCCAGCCTTAGGCTACGGCCCTAAAAAGGGTCATTTGCCTTCCCTCCCTTGCCGCTCTGCTGTTATGGCTCTGCAGGAGGCGGCAGCTCCGCCAAGCGGGCTGCTCTCTATTTTAATTATGGCCCTTTGTAGGGCCTTTTTTCGTCCTGGCCACGAAGTTCAATAATACCGTGCCGCCAGCAACGATCTTTTTCAAAACACATTTTTTCAATTTTAAATGTCTTTTTCTTAATACACAGATGCCCTGGTGACACAAGTAAAAACTTGGTTACCAAGTTGCCACCAGGAGACATCCTAAACTTATTATTTCATCGCCTTCAGGGCTATTTTTCTGGCTACAAAGCCAAAACACCAATTTGGGTGTCCCTATTAAGGGCCGTCATATTCGTCAAAAATACACCATATTTTAATATAACTTCGTTTAAACACCCCGTAGGACACTGAAACTAAGACATTTCAGTGCAGAGTCCTACGGGGCATCCATAGAGCCATAAATAAACATTGTAACTCTTAAACTGCCAGCGCTATCAGCACTTGAGCAGATTTTCGAGACTTTAGCATCATTTCACTTTTTCTCCATTTTAAAAATCCCAGGACCTCGTAAAGCGACGGAACCAAAAGGTTTCGATAGCCAAGCTTACGGGGGACCTGGGAAAAATATTAACTTCTTTGTAACTACTCAAACACTTTGTTAAATAACAAATACCTACCGACAAAAAGTCAAACTTCCTTAAAATCAACCCAAACTTATCAAACAAAAAATCTACGAATGTAGAACATCCGTAGAAACACTGTAGTTTTAAGGAAAACATTGTAAATACATTAACCTGACCTGTATAATTAATTTAAGAAAGCAATTTTAGACGACCACTTTCAAGCAAGTGTTTGGCAAAATGGGTGGCCCACAGAAAGGCACACCTTATATAGGTAAAGGGCTAGGTAAAACCTCCCACCACAAAAATGTACCACGTGACAGGTTTTGTCACGGAAATCGGGTATATAAACCCGGCCATTTCTCTTAATAAATCAGTTATTCTTCAACAGTCAACAAGTCTTGTTATTTACTCTACAAGTGGTCCTTTCTACCTACCTCTGGAAGTCTGCGACCTGCTGCCAGCTGCTGCCTCCTGCCGAAGTTCTGCCTGAACGAGAACCCGGTGCCTACCGCTGCAGTCGGCCCTGACTCTGGGCACTGCAAGGCACCGCTCAGGCAGAAACGAGGCGCATCCAGGGCCATACCACTGGATGTAGGGAGGCCAGCCAGCCATAATCACCATCATCAGCGTGAGCTAGTGGAAGGCGTGCACAAAACCGGTGCCCCTTATTTTACAGTCTTGTAAAGACCTGATACGTCTGTTACACCTGGCATTGAGTGAAGGTGTACACTGTACACCGACGGCCATGATTATCGAAGTGAAAACATCTTTAACACCGTTGTGATTTGTTTGAAAAAAAAACACCGTTTAAAAAGCGACACTAAAAGGAGACAAAAACATATATCTATATCTATAGAATTTAGTCTCCTCTTTGTGCGGTGCTTCGTAGCCTCCCCACTCTTGTCTTTTTCAGTTTTCTAAAGGTTTCACTTTGTGTGAACTGCACACAATTTATTATTTTTCTTATTATATCGTGGGGCAATTACTACAACTACTAGGTATAGGGAACGTACCCATACTACGTGACACACTTTTTGCAATTTTTTACCCCAATTTCCAATAAGCGAGGAGCCATGCATAGAGTAACTTATGCATCTCCTCCCCCGTTCGGAATTCCCGCTGTCAAGATTACAAAAGTGCAAATGTTTATCCACGATTTAACCATACTTATCACCTTAAAGCTGATTTCAAAGTTACCTAGTTGTAGTATTTAGGTACCCCACACTTTTATGCTCCTACTACTTTTTTAGGAGGAGACTTACTCAGGAGGCTCTGAGAAAAATAATATCCCTCGGGGCCTGTGTCATCATTGGGGATGCTGTTTGAATATATTTAAGAAGAGGTAGGAGAGGAATTTCTGGGAAAGAAAAGTACGTGAGGTGCGGGTAGGAGAATCTGTGGGAAAATGTGGAAAATGAAAAAGAGTTACGGACGTATGATCCATCCCTCCCATTGCGGTGCAAGGCGATGAGTCTGGCTGAATAATTAAAAGGTCTCCCTCCTCTCCCGATACGCCCCGCCACGCTGTTGGTGGGAAGACGCGTCCGTCATCAATACGTGGACAAACGTCACCTCACGAACCCGAGCGCCCTTACTAAACCACCAAACGTAGCGAACCACTTATAGCGATCTACGGCAGAGGCGTTGGTTATCTAATGAATTGTTCCTCGGAAGGCTGTACCCATATCCGCCTCCTATGTTGAAACTAAAATCCTCCCAAAATACCAGAAATCATTAGAGGTAGGTAAGTTGTGCGTTGTGCGTCATCGAGTGCGTATTGTATATGGCAGCTGCTTTCAGATTGACATACTTAACTTTGGAGTTGGAGACATCGCCACAACGATTTAAAAGAACTGTTTGTCGGACTTATTTTAGCCATCTGCAAAATGAAGCATGTCATGCTGCACTAATCGATCTATATACATAATAATATGTTAATAAATGTACCGTACCTATTTAAGATCAATTCAGAAACAACGAACGTTCTTCAGTTTCCACGGAAATTTGATCGGAAACATTCGACATCCAGGAATTTTCAGTCTTTTTCATTTTCATGGAAGACACATGAAAAGGAAGATAATAATTTAGCATGGAATAAGTATTTGTTGATGACCTTTGCTAAGATCGACCATGAGACCTAGAGCAGGGGTCGGAAAACTTATTATCCAAAAAGCCAAATAAGTACATTATAAAGATTCAAAAAAATTTGGGGGCCAAAATCCGATTTTTGATTTACCAAACATTTATTTCAATTTTTTCATTAAATTACTGATTCGCTGAATAAAACTTGATTTCATCCGTAATAAAGATTTTATTCATTGATTAATGTAATTTGGGAGGCGGGAATGGGGACCGCCGCCCAGGGAACCTTTATTGGATAACCAACACCTCTGTCATAGGTCACTCCAAGTGGTTCGCTACGTTTGGTGATTTAGCAGGGGTGCCCGGGTTCATGGGGTGAGGTTTGTCTAGGTCTTGGAGGCGGATGACCAGGATACACTGAACCCCAGATTCCTACCCACCCCTTAAACCCTTTTCCTTCCCAGAACTCTCCTCTCCTTCCTTTCCTTGAAAAAACACTCCACACAGCATCCCCAAAGATGACACAGGCTCTGATGGAAATTATTTTCCTCAGGGCCTCCTGTGTGGAGCTCGTGTAAAAAAAAAACCCGTGCATGTGCCCAGCATGGTGGTCAAAAAATCCACAAATTATGTAACCATCAAAGCAATGAATAAAGACTTTAGGTCAACGAATAAAGAAAAAAAAAGTAATTAAGTAAAAAATGTATCCATAAATTCAAATTATGACTTAACTGACAAACGCTTAATGTGAACAATGTTCTTGCATCTCATTGCAAAGTTTAAATCAGGTTTGTATGCTGTCATTCTTAAATTTAGGAGAGATTCCAGAGAAGTAAGACGACTTCTCAGCTTAATCTTGATAAAGTGCATGCTTGAAAAAGATTGTTGAATAATTGATTGATTGTTGATTTACATGAAGATGTAGAACCGAAAAAGGAAAGAACAGCAAACGCGAGTTTTTTCAACTGATCATAAGAGTCAGGAATACCATTTCAGGCGTTGAAGATGATCATGTCTTCCTTCTTCATGTCTTTCAAAGCAGACCACTTGTGTTTTGAACTAAGCTCAACATTTGTTCTTCTCCATTTTTTCCAAATCGACACAAAGACGTTCAAATTTAGAGCTGCATATTTACTTGTTTTTTAAAACCAGCAATTGTATTTCAAAGTTATCAATGTCACTGCCAAAAGGAGAAAATTTCAAATCTGTTATCGATAAATTTAGAGGGTGTTTGACGAAAGGTAAGGTCGCTCTACCACACGAGCCGCACTTTGCAGACCGCTGACCTAGGGTATTTAATATTCAATTATTCATAGCAATTCCCGACATCTACATCTACATATTCTATTACAATTAAAATAACCTGTGCATGTGAATAATGCCATAATTTTGTTTGCAAATATTTTCAGTATTACGTATTGATGTGATCTAGCAAATCTGATTATTTCAAGCGATATTGATAAGTGTTCGATCTCGAATACTTTCCCTTTCTCGCATCTCTTGTCTCTTACAGGTTAGGGAACGTACCCATACTACGTAACCCGTTCAAGGGGGGGGGGGGTCTTCAAAATACCACGCTTGGTACAAATGAGCGGTGGGGGGCTTAGGTTTTTAGTCACCGGGGGGGGTTAATAATTGCAAAAAGTTGGTCACATAGTACGGGTACATTCCCTTAGGGACGAGGGATGCTATTGGTTAATGAATGTGCATCCCGCCGCTAGGTTTTACAGATGGTCTGACCGATATAAAGACATGTGAGACGTTGACAGCCTTACTCATCATAAAACCGTACCACGGCTCTGTAGCGTCGCGGTAGCTACACAGTGGAGTAAGCCTACACTACTCAGGGTAAAAATCTTTACTCATCATCATAATGTTTCTCGACAGCTGTTATGATTTTTTTACGGTAGCAACACTGCTCCAAAGCTCAAAAACGCGGCCAATTTAGCATTTCGCGGCATGTTGCCAACTTCACGTTTATTCATACGTCAACATCAGTCAACACAACGTTGACTTTGGTAAATCTATTTTTAGACTTAAAATCTCCTTCCGTGAGTGCCGCAAATAGATCGTACCTTTTTTAAACCTTTTCCGTGGCCGTGGTGCACGAATGCCGCGAATACGGTCAATATTTGCCAAAGCTCCGTTCAAAATGTCAAGATTCTCATAAAAGTTCGCCATTTCGTCAGTTACAACGCCGTGGGTACTGAGTTAACCCTGGTGATCGGGTGGTTTAAATTCTGACAGCTACTACATCTCCTGTACAGCGACTCGGTAAAAACACGCGCATGCGCGCGATTAACCCACCATGTTGAGTAACAATTTCACCTAACCCGGTCTTGCTCCGAGGTTTTATCTTATTTTGCGATGATGAGTAAGGCTGGTGAGTTTAAGTTTGACTTCCGGGAAGGCCTGCGCAGCTTCAGGTCTCCAGAGAGAGAGAGAGAGAGAGAGTAAAGATACTCGTAATCCTTTTATATGAGGTTTAACGAGCGGTTGGGTTATTTATTGATAACCTATAAAGCTACTGTTAGAGTTTGTACTGTTTTACGATTATTGAACTGTGACATTCTTGTAAATTGATTGTACCTACTCCAATAAAGACTAATTATTGTGTTAACCGTATAAAAGTATGAATTTAATATAATTACCACCGCTACAGTTAAGCGTTTTGTATGTTTTTGGTTAAATAAATAAGTGCCTTTGGAAAAAAATAGGTCTACGGTCCAACCTTCGCCTTCATACTACATGCAGTTGAACTTTGAGTAGAATTAATGTAGGCAAAGCCTTTGCTCACCGTTGTCTCATTTTATCAACAACTCGTGTGAACACACAACGCCCAGGCAGAGTATTTTACATTTTAACAATCTATAATTTGAAATACAATTGCTTCCATAAAAATATTAATATTATATTATCATAAAAAATATGGGTTTTCCATACATTGCTACAAAAAATCATAAGACGGCAAACATCTACCTTGCTAAGTGCCATGTTAAAAAGAATTACGTTTTTTTTATATTATTTTTTATAATCTGACAACGAAATAACAAACAACATTGTGATTGACCGAGCGTAGCGAAGTCTTTGGTACGTTTTTCATTTCATCTTTCTGTAAAGTTGTAAATTTGTTCGTTGCGTTCCGGTTCCGGTTAAAGATGGTGATCGTATTAACCAATCGAGAGCCGCAGTAACCGATAGTCACGGTAAAAAAAAATTCTGCATATCAGTAGCTATTCTGGGGGAAATACTTATAAATATGGTAGATTTATTTACTACGTTTAAAATAAAAATTTAGAATCACGTTATATGGACTACGTCAATGGGTAAGACAATGTACAATGTACAAAATTATCATTTTGCGAAAAACAAAACCGAAAATAAAATCAGCTGACGCACAGTGAAAATACTGCGTCAGCTCACAAACAGAATCCTGTTTATTAATTAGGTACCTGTTTAGTACCTTCTGAACAGAAAGTTTAAAGGTGTTTAAGTACTTAGGTACCTACTTAAACATTTTATGATATCAGAGGAAATTTTGTTTTTGATTTTTGAACATAACAGAGTTGTTCTGACAAGAGGTCTTCTGTTTACAGAACTGCTGGAGTTATTATGCTGATTATTGCCCTTGGTAAAATACTTGACCACAAGTTTATTTTTATATCCATACGAATTTAAAAAGGTGGAGGTTTTCATGGACGATAACTTAATTAACAAACATACCTATTGTAACAGACGTATCAGCGTCTTCACAATACTATAAAAAGTACCGGGTTTTTAGTGCACGAACAGGATGGTGATGATGGAAACAAATAATAAAACTGACCTCCCGTGCACCCAGTGCCTGATGCGTGAAGGACACTGGATGTGCTTAATCCTCTGCCTGATCCTGGCGCCTGGCGGTTGCCAAAGTAGGGCCGGCTCTTCTGGAGGAGTGTTGGCACCAGGACTGAAGACAGGCAGAGGTCGGCGGGGGAGGCAGCTGAGTGATAATAAACTTCCCAGTAGGAATAATACACGAGTTGACTGTTAGAGATGAACTAATTTTATTTGGAAAATACGCGCCCTTTTATACCCTAATCTGGGCAAAAAGGTGATCACGTGGTACATTTATGGGGTGGGAGGTTGGACCTCGCCCGTAAGTATAAATACGCCGACTTTCTTGTCGCACTTCATTTTGCTTGTGTCGCTCAAGAAAGTGGTCGATTAAAATCATTATTTAATAATAATTCTACAGGTTATAACATAGTTTTTATAAAGTATTTCTTAATTCTAACATGTATGTACGGGTATTCTTTACCCGTAGATTTTTAGTTTAATGAATTTAGGAACAATTTTGGAAATGTTTACCATTTGTTGGTAGGTATTTGAGTTTAATTTAAGTTTGCAAAGTGATGTGAAGAAGTTAGTATTTTCCCCAGGTTCCTCGTAAGACTGGCTACCGAAACCGGTATGTCTCGTCGTCTTACGAGGTTCCTGGATTTTTAAAATGGAAAAAGACTGTTTTTTGATCGGAAATTTACTAAGTACAAAATTTGTGCGCAAAAGCATATAGCGTTGGCAGTTTGGGAGTTACAGGTTTGATTTATGTTTCTTTGAATGCCCCGTAGGACTCTGTACTGAAACGTCTTAGTTTCAGCGTCCTACGGTGTGTATAAATGAAGTTATGTTTAAAAAACGATAATATTTGCAAGTAAGATGGGAGCCCTTAATGGGGCCGCCAAATTGGTTTTTGGCTTTAGAGCCGGAAAAATGGCCCTGAAGGCGAAATAATAATGATGCTAAAATGTCTCCCGGTGGCAACTTGGTATACAAGTTTTATTTGTGTCACCGGGGCATTGTACATAACACAAAGGACATATTAACGACGATCAAATGTGTTTGGCAAAAGATCGTTGCTGGCGGCACGGTATTACCGAGCTTAGTGGCCAGAGCGTAGGGCCCTTAAAAGGGTCGCAATTAAAAAATAAAAGCAGCCGGCTCGGTGGAGCAGCTGGCTCGGTGGAGCAGTCCGCTTCCTTTGAGCCGGACAAATGGCCCGTCTCAGGGGCATGTATAAAAAATAAAAAGGAGGCTAGTCAGCCTGGTCGCCTTTGAGGCGGATTAATCATAAATCAGTATAAATTATTAAAATATAGGAGTCTAGAATGTCTCCCGGTGGCAACTTGGCACACAAGCTTTATTGGTTGCACCGGGGCATTGTACATAACTAGAAAGACATATAAAATTAAAGTTAAAAATATGAGGGTGCGTAACACGTCGGTTACACCTATGAATAATATTTTTATTTGTTTTATTTTATTTACTAGCTGGTTCCCGGCATGCGTTGCAATGCCATATTCAAAAAATACATTGTTTTTTGCCTGTATGTCCTTTCCCGTGCGTCCCCGTTCCTCTCCCGCGTCCCTGTCCCCACCCGCGTTCCCCTTCCACCTTCCCCGCCATCCCTCCCGCTCCCTCGTCCCGCCAACACCCTCTTCCACGTTCCATATATTCAGTCCCAGTATATTCAGTTTTTTAAACAGCCCGCGTGCCACCAATTACAATTTTTTTATTCAAATTTTTATTTTTCATATAAAACAAATATTCACTTTTATAATATACTAGCTGGTACCCGGCAATCGGCTGCGTTACTATGCCATTTAATAAAGAAATTGTTTCTCCCTGCGTGTCCTTTCCATTCGTCAAGTTCCCCTTCCGCCTCCCCTTCCTCTCCCGCGTCCCCTTCCCTTCTCGCGTTCTCCTCCACCTTTCCTCTCCCCACTCCACTCCCCCCTTCCCCCGTCCCGCGAACCCCCTTCCGAGTTCTCCTCCTCCACTCAGGTTCTCCTACCCCCTCTCTGGTTCCCCTCCCCCTCCCGCGAACCCCTACCCGAGTTCCCCCTCCCCCTAGTAATTTTTTTATGCAAATTTCATAATGCCAGAGCTCACCGGTGGTTTTATACAAACCTTGTCCAGACAATAACGGACACATGCAAAAAAGAATTATCCAATTTGGTGCAGTCGTTCGGAAGTTATGCGCGTACATACATTTCGGCGATTCATTTTTATTTATATATATATATATATATATAAGAAGATAGAAGATAGAAGATAGAAGATAGAAGATAGAAGATAGAAGATAGAAGATAGAAGATAGAAGATAGAAGATAGAAGATAGAAGATAGAAGATAGAAGATAGAAGATAGAAGATAGAAGATAGAAGATAGAAGATAGAAGATAGAAGATAGAAGATAGAAGATAGAAGATAGAAGATAGAAGATAGAAGATAGAAGATAGAAGATAGAAGATAGAAGATAGAAGATAGAAGATAGAAGATAGAAGATAGAAGATAGAAGATAGAAGATAGAAGATAGAAGATAGAAGATAGAAGATAGAAGATAGAAGATAGAAGATAGAAGATAGAAGATAGAAGATAGAAGATAGAAGATAGAAGATAGAAGATAGAAGATAGAAGATAGAAGATAGAAGATAGAAGATAGAAGATAGAAGATAGAAGATAGAAGATAGAAGATAGAAGATAGAAGATAGAAGATAGAAGATAGAAGATAGAAGATAGAAGATAGAAGATAGAAGATAGAAGATAGAAGATAGAAGATAGAAGATAGAAGATAGAAGATAGAAGATAGAAGATAGAAGATAGAAGATAGAAGATAGAAGATAGAAGATAGAAGATAGAAGATAGAAGATAGAAGATAGAAGATAGAAGATAGAAGATAGAAGATAGAAGATAGAAGATAGAAGATAGAAGATATAGATTATAAGAACAATCAAATTTGGTACCTAACATGGTACTTATTTAAAATATCTATAATTCTTGATTCGTATCAAAGTATTAGGCGAGTACTTCAAATAAATCCATCAATTTAAAGATTTTCGAAAATATAACAATCATTGTTTCGCAAAATGTCATTTTCAATTTTTTTGCATATTTGACAGTTTTGCCCGAGTTTTTGTAATGTTTAAAAAACTTTTCAGATGTATTGTCATGTGGTTGTAATAATCCAGAAACCTTAGCGGGGGTTTAAAGCAGGTATTTTGAAAGTTTCAAACATTTCCTAAGCTTTTAATATAGCAATACGTAGACATCTCATATACTCACATATATACAGACAGAAATAAGCATATTTTGATTTTCATAAATATAGATTAACTTAAATGCCCCCTCGCGGGCTTTTATAACTTTAATATTTTATACGATTTATTGCACGATACAGACTAACCAAAAGTTTTTAATGTGAAAAAAAACTTATTAAAAAAAAACTTATTAATTTTTTTTTTAAATGCATGGTAGATATAAAGTCGTATTTAAATGTATATAATATATACGAGTATATAATAAAAAATATAGAAAAGGGCAAAAAAATATAATAAACCTACAAAATAAATTTATTTATTTATTTATTGTAAGAAACAAACAGCAGTTTTATACAGGTGTTAAAAATGAAGCGGTTAAAAATGAGGTAAGCCAAAACAGTAATGCAGACGACATAAAAATAATTTTCTAGAGAATGCATTTTAAATGAATTTCGTAAGAATGTATAGTTTATACATATGTTGAATAGGTATGTGTAATTTTAAGATAATAATAAACGAGTAAAAAACACTCGAAATACCTTATCTGCTAAAATCCAACAACCGTTTAAATTTTTCGAAACGTTGGAGAGTTTTAATTTTAACTGCGTTGCTTATGTAAATAAACAATCGTTGCATAAATCGCACAAAACGTAACAAAACAATAATATTATACAAATTATAAGCATTCTTTAAACACGTTTATATTACTTCATTTCTTTTTACATAACCTTCAACAGTATTATTAAAATAAACTGAATGACCTAGTTTGTCATAATATTGAAATATTACGCCATCTTAACACTAATCTGAACGGCTTTAAAGGGGCTAAGTTACTGCGGGGCATTCTTTAGGTAATTAATCTTTTTTTTATAGTTGCTGCAAGTGATTAAATTTGTATATTTTTTAAGGTCAGAAAACTGTAATTTTTTTTTTGCGACACCTTTATTAATTATAAGAAAGCTCAAATTTCGTGACTCAAGGTGATCTGAATTACATTTTTTTAAATAATTCTTAGGTGAAAGGCAAAGTAATGTAAAGCCAAATCGGTGAAAACTCATTTGTAATTTCTCCATCGTCTTCCACAAGTCGCATGTGACAGGGAGAGGGGGAGAGATAGAACGAGAATGAGAGGGAGAAAGGTTACAACGGAGCTCACAGTGCCGTTTTTGTGAAAAATCACCTTCAAGGCGAATGGTAGGACGATAACAATGTGTACGAAGCATATCCACTATTTTTCAGATTTTGTAGACATTATTTTTCAGAAGGAAGAAAACAAAGGGGCATCTAAGCTAAAAAAAAATACTCATCGCAGATGTATTCATGGACAATTTAGAGAATAATACTTTTAACTGTATAACACCATTATTAAAAAATGTACTTGTATGGACCGAGCACCAACAATTCCTTCTTGCTACTAATAAGCACCTTCCGAAAACAAATTCAATTCACCATAGAAATGGGAACCAATTCTACCTAAAACTTTTTAGATCTTTCATTATCAATCATAAATAATAAAATTGAATTTAAAATCTGCCGCAAACCTACGTTCACTGATATAACGATTCACAATTCCTCTAACCACCCCAACTCCCACAAACATTCAGCTTTTTATTCCATGATACACATATTGGTCACAGCCCCTTTATCAAATAACTTCGCAGTAGAACGATCTACGACCAAACAAATCGCAATAAATAACGGTTACAATCCAAATATAGTCAACAACATTATAAATAAAAAAATTATCTACAAATAATTTTTTATACAACAGTCCACCTCATAATAATAATACAACAACTTATAATAATCTACCTTATCAATGGCGTAGAATCTTATACATCAATATTTTTTCTCAAAAAAGCGTTAAAAATCTCCTATCAAATATCAAATCAGCATTTTACACTAATAATAGTATCTATGCATAGATAAGCTTTTCAAGGACAAGGAAGATAGTCTATCTCACTCGGGAATTTATTCACTCCAATGCAGTGACTGTCCCGCTTATTATATAGGCAAAACAGCACGAAACATAAACACCCGTATCAAAGAACATCTTAGATGTTTACACAGCACTGGCTTTTCGGAATTTGCAAACCACTTGATTGAAACAGACCATAAATTTGATAAAAGCTCAGGCGTCACCCAATATGCGAGCGAAGCCGGGGACAAAAGCTAGTCTTCTTTCTTCTTATATATAAAAATGAATCGCTAAATGTGTTGCTAAGCGCAAATCTCGAGAGCAGCTGAACTGAGCGTGAGCTTTTTTAGAATATTCCTTGAAGTACGAGGATGGTTCTTACGGAGAGAAAAATTAAGAAAATTGCGCAGAAAATTGGATAATTTCAGAAAACCTAACGACTATCGCACATTTGACAGTTCGCGTGTTTGAGAATGACATTTTGCAAAACAATTCTATTTTTGAAAATCTTTAAGTTGATAAATTTATTTAAAGTAGGTACTCCCCTAATAGTTATTAATAATAATTTTAGATATTTTGGTACCTATGTTAGGTACCAAATTTAATACACATGAAAAATGGAAATTTGAATAAAAATTTTAAAAGGTGGCACGCGGGCTGTTTAAAAACTGAATGTATTGGGATTGAATACATGGAACGCAGGAGGGTTGGCGGGACGAGGGAGCGGGAAAGGGAAGAGGCGGGGAAGGCGGAAGGGGAACGCGGGAGGGGAATGGTACGTGTGAGGGGGGAGGGGGGTTCGCGGGACGGGGGAAGGGGGGGGGGGGGAGTGGAGTGGGGAGAGGAAAAGTGGAGGTGGCGGAGTGGGAACGCGAGAACGGAAGAGGACGCAGGAGAAGAAGGTGAGGCGGAAGGGGAACGGAACGAATGGGAAAGGACACTTAGGGAGAAACAATTTCTTTATTAATATTATCTTTTCCTTATATTTTTATATATATATTTACATATAACGCTTTCGACATTACGTCTGGTGTTTTTCAATTTTCATTATTATTATAATATATGTTTATACATTTAGTTATTTTTCTACTCTGTTTTTTATCTTATCTTATCTTGTCTGTATCTTTATCTTTATATACTAGACAGTATAGCTAGGTTATCCCTAGACATATCTAGTTCCTAACTTTATATTATTAAGCTAAACAAAAAAAAAACTTTATAATTATAGACTTTTTAATTATTATTGGTGCATGATGTGAACATTCGTTATTGGGTTTATAACCTAATTATTGTAATTTGTGATTTTTTTTAATGCATGTAAAGTTATAAACCTGTAAATGTTCCTAATAAAGAAAATAAAATAAAAAAAATTAAATGGCATAGCAACGCATGCCGGGACCAGCTAGTTATATATAACAATGAATCGCTAAATTTGTTGCTAAGCGCAAATCTCGAGAGCAGCTGAACCGATTTCGCTAATTCTTTTTTTAGAATATTCCTTGAAGTACGAGAATGGTTCTTACGTAGAGAAAAATTAAGAAAATTGAAACCTTTCGACTATCGCACGTTTGACAGTTCGCGTGTTTGAGAATGACATTTTGCAAAACAATGATTGTTAAATCGGGATTCTATTTTTGAAAATCTTTAAGTTGATGAATTTATTTAAAGTAGATACTCCCCTAATAGTTTGAATCGAATCAAGAATTTTAGATATTTTAAATAGGTACCTATGTTAGGTACCAAATTTAATATACATGAAAAATGGAAATTTGAATAAAAATTGTAAAAGGTAACACGCGGGCTGTTTAAAAACTGAATGTACTGGGTTTGAATATATGGAACACGGGAGGAGGGTTGGCGGGACGAGGGGAGGGAAAGGGAAGAGGGAAGGTGGGGAAGGTGGAAGCGGAACGCGGGAGGGGAAGGGGACGTGTGAGGGGGGAGGGGAACTCGGAAGGGGGTTTGGCGGGACGGGGGAAGGGGGGGCGGGAGTGAAGTGGGGAGAGGGAAGGTGAAGGTGACGGAGTGGGAACGCGAGAGGGGAAGAGGACGCCGGAGAAGAAGGGGAGGCGGAAGGGGAACGGGACGAATGGGAAAGGACACTCGGAGAGAAACAATTTCTTTATTAAATGGCATAGCAACGCATGCCGGGACCAGCTAGTATTAATATAAAAATAAGAATAATTCAATAATAATATGAATACAATAATAATTCAGTTATGAATTCGGAGAGAACTTCCATTTTGTTATATTATTGCGTAGAATTTTGAGTTGCATTTCTGCCGCATAACAGAATAGTACAGTAATAATATGTATATATAAAAATGATTCCCATTTCCCTTGGTCACCCCATAACTTCAGAACGACTTTACCTATTTCATTCATCTTTTGTTAAAGTTTTCTAATACTTTGTAGAAGGTTCTTACGGAAAGAAAAATTAAGAAAATTTCGCTGAAAATTGAATAATTTCAGAACTTAACGACTATTTTAACTTCGCACGTTTGACAGTTCGCGCGATTGATAAAATTGAATTTAGCAGGCAGATGTTTTCTCCTATAATATACAAAAATGAACACTTGAATATACGAAAAATGAAAATTTGAATTAAAAAAATTTAACAGTTGGCACGCAACCTTTTTGAAAACTGAATGTCCTCGGACTGAATATATGGAACGCGGAAGGGGGGTTTGAGGGACGGGGGAGCGGGAGAGGGGAGGGGGTGGGCGGGGAAGGTTGAAGGGGGACGCGGGAGGGTAGGGGATGCGGGAGGGAAATGGGGACGCACGGGAAAGGACATGCAGGGAGAAACAATTTTTGAATGTGGCATTGCAACGCACGCCGGGAACTAGCTAGTATACAATAATAATGCAATCATGAATTCGGAGAGAATTTCTAATTTGACATATTATTGTGTAGCATTGTGAGTTGCGTTCTGCCGCATAACGGAATAATACTAAAAAAAGATCTGCAAGTACGAGGCATATCCAGAAAGTAAGTGTACTGTGACCACAACGGGCGGAGGTTTTTAGTTTTTTGAGGGTTGGCAACACTTAGTGGTACAGGGGGGTCTCCTGACCAGAAAGAGCATCGCAGGAACACTGTTGTACGTAAACTCACGTTTTAGTGTCCAGTGGCGTGAAAGTTGTCGGCAAAAAATCCCGCTAAGTGCTGTGATCTGCTTTTTACTCATGGAAGAAATAACACCTACAAGAAAAAAAGGTGTAGATTTCTGAGCTCTATTGTTACTGGAGATGAAAGCGGGTGACTCATTACATACCTGGGAAAAAAAACAGTCGTCAAAGTGGCGTCACACCAATTCCCCATCTGTAAAAAAAGGAAAAACCACAATTTCGGGCAAAAAAAATCATGGCCTCAGTGTTTTAGGATCGAAAAGTTATCATTTTGTTCAAATTTCGGCCTCAGATTGAGATCATCAATACACAACTGTTGGAATATTTGATGCTGGCAACACTGATAGTTCCGGAACAATCTTCTTTTGTTATTTTTCTTCTGTTTGAAATTGTGTCAACTAGTGTATTGTTTACCTCACAATAAAATACGTTTGTACCTTATAATTGAGTATATTTAATTACAAACTAACAGGTTATGGGCCACATCATGCTTAAAGGCACTGTGTTGTGATCAATGACTTTTAGTATAAAATTGTGATTAACATTTGAATCGAACAATGTCGTTCCAACTCCCTATTGAAAAGCTGAGGGGCCGTGAGAACTATGACATCTGGAAGTTCGCAGCTCAAGCATATTTAGAAGACCAGGAATTATGGGAATGTGTCGAAGGTACGGAATCAGACCAGAAAAAGGTTAAAAAATGTCGTTCCAAGATTGTTTTGTTGATTGAACCTGTTAACTATGTTCATGTCCAGTCTGCTACAACCGCGAAAGAAGCCTGGGACAATCTTGCTACTGCTTACGACGATAAAGGTCTTACACGGCGCGTCGGGTTACTAAGGACCCTAATTACAACAAAGTTAGAAAACTGTAAGTCTGTTGAAGATTACGTCGATAAAATTATTACTACTGCCCTGAAATTGACTAATATTGGTTTGAAAGTTGATGATGAATGGATAGGTACCATTCTTCTTGCGGGGCTTCCAGAAAAGTACACCCCCATGATTATGGGCATAGAGAGCTCTGGAATAAAAGTGACTGGGGATGCAATAAAGACAAAATTACTACAAGATGTTTCGCATAATAATTCAACATTAGAAAATCCCAATGACATTGCTATGTACGGATCTGGCTCGCCCAGATGGGTAAAATACAGTGTTTCTGGATCGGGTAGTCGCAGTTCCAGAGAGGCGGCAAAAAACAGTTCATCCAGAAACAGATCGGAGGAAATAATTACTCCCAACCCTGCAGATTATAAAAAGGGACTCCGCTGTTACCGATGCAACAGAAATGGTCATATAGCCCGAAACTGCGAGGTGACATTTGATACAAAAAACTGTGGAAACAAACAAAGTTCAATGTACACTGCTTTTTCCGTGACTTCTAAATCAGCTGATGAATGGTTTCTCGATTCAGGGGCTTCTGCACATTTAACAATGACTGATAATAATTTATTAAATAAAATCAAAAAATCTTCCCAGTTAGGTATCACTTCTGCCAATGGTGATCAAATGATCAGCGACACAGTTGGAAACCTGCAATTAATCACACCTTGTGGAGAAACAATAAATGTAAGTGATGTGTTTTATGTTCCACAAGTGAAAGTAAATTTGCTATCTGTTAGTAAAATTGTTAGCAAAGGTAATTCTGTGGTTTTTAATTCAACTGGAGCAAAAATTTTAAATCGTAACAATCAAATAATTGGAACAGCATCACTAGTGAATAATTTATTTAAATTGGATGTGCAAAGTAATGTTGGCTTCGCTGTTCAAACAAAAGCTAATGATAGCACTCTTTGGCACAGAAGAATGGCCCACCTAAATTATGACAGTTTAAATAAATTGAAAAATGGATTAGCTCATGGAATTCAGTTTTCCTCGTGTAACCCACCAGATGTATGTGAAGTTTGTGTGAAAGGGAAGGGCCACAGGTTGCCTTTCCAATCGAGCAACTCTAGAGCTGCAAGACTACTTGAAGTGATCCACTCAGATCTTGTAGGACCAATGCAGACAAATTCATTATCTGGCTCTAGATATATTCTCACTTTTTTGGATGATTTCAGTAGAAAATCCTTTGTATATTTTCTTGTGACAAAAGATCAGGTGGCAGAGTGTTTTGAAACATTTAAAAAACATGTTGAAACGCAAACTGGAAAGAGAATCAAGACTCTTCGTACTGATAATGGAGGTGAATTTTGCAACAAGCGATTAGACAAAATCCTGCGTGATTGTGGTATTGAACACCAAACCACAGTTCCATATACACCGGAACAGAATGGTCGGGCGGAAAGACTGAATAGATCAATCCTGGAGCGTGCCAGGTGTCTTTTGATTGAAGCTAACCTCCCAAATATTTTTTGGGCTGAATCAGTCTTCACTACAGTCTACTTGATGAATCGTTCGCCCAGCAAAAATGTGGATAAAACTCCCGAGGAAATGTGGTCAGGAAGAAAACCTACTGTAAAACATGTAAGGGTATTTGGCTGCAAAGCCTATGCACACATTCCGGATGCACACCGAAAAAAGTTAGATCCTAAATCAAAACCATGCATTATGATGGGATATAGTCTTCTGTCCAAGGCTTATCGTTTGTATGACCCTAACAATAATTGTATTTTTGCATCAAGAGATGTCATTTTCTCTGAGAATGAGGAAGGAGTTTCACTCCTCACAGGGAAACAGGATAATTCAAGAGAATCTTTCTTTCCTGCAGCGGAAGATGAATGTTCCTCAATAAATGAAGATATTGTATCTAAGGACTCACCCGAAAAAGTAGGCTCAGTGGATTCAGAGGACATTGCGGATATACGGGATACTGAAGACTTCCTAAATCCGCACGTTGCAGACTTACAGTCTGGTCTAAGAAGGCAGGACAGGGTTAGGAATCTTCCCAAAAAATATGATGATTTTGTAGTTTATACTGGTGTTAGTGATGAACCCTCAGATCCCTTGACCATTGAGGAGGCAATGGAGCGATCAGATAAACAACTTTGGATTGAAGCAATGGACCGTGAAATGGAATCACAAATGGATAACAACACATGGGAACTGGTCGATCTTCCATCTGACAGAAAACCTTTAAACAGCAAATGGGTTTTTCGCACAAAGAGAGATGCAAATGGGGATATAGTCCAGCGTAAGGCTCGTCTAGTAGTGAAAGGTTGTGCTCAAAGAAAGGGTTTGGATTTCGAAGAAACCTTCTCACCTGTGGTCCGATACAGCTCCATTCGATACTTAATGGCATTAGCGGCTGAACTTGATTTAGACATAGATCAGATGGACGCTGTTTCAGCATTTCTCCAGGGCGATCTTCAGGAGGAAATCTACATGTACCAACCAACAGGATACCAAAAGTCTGATAAAGTTTGTCGCCTAAGGAAAAGCCTATATGGATTAAAACAATCAAGCCGTGTTTGGAACATAAAATTGGATGCATGCCTGAAGAATATTGGGTTTCAACAGTCAAGATATGATCCATGTGTGTATGTGAAAAATGAAAATGCGACTGTGTTGATCATTGCTGTTTGGGTGGATGATCTACTTATTTTTTGTAGCGACAAATCACAAAAATATGCTGTTAAAAATCAGCTCAAAGAAAGTTTCAAAATGACTGATATCGGTGAAGCCAAATATGTGTTGGGATTCCAGTTGACTCGAGACAGGCAAAACAAGAAGCTGTGGATAAGTCAACAGAGCTATATTGAACAGGTTCTGAAGCGCTTCAATATGTATGGATGCAACCCTGTGGACACACCACTAAGTCCTAACGAAAAACTCTCGAAACAGCAATCACCAAAAGATGAGAACACCTCAGCCATGATGAAAAATATTCCGTACCAAGAGGCAGTCGGTAGTTTGTTATTTGCCTCTCAAGTTACCCGACCTGACATTTCATTTGCGGTTAGTTATGTGAGTCGTTTCAATAACAATCCAGGTCAAGCGCACTGGGCTGCAGTCAAACGAATTATGCGTTACTTAAAGGGTACTGCAGATTGGAAACTGGAGTTTGATGGATGCACACCCTCTTCAATTGTTGGTTACTGTGATGCTGATTGGGCCAGTGATTGTGACGAAAGGCGATCTGTGACAGGCTACATTTTTACTAAATGTAAAGGAGCTGTTTCTTGGGGGACAAAAAAACAACCAACTGTGGCGCTATCGACAACCGAAGCAGAGTACATGTCCATGTCTGCTGCGACACAGGAGGCATTGTGGTTAAGAGGTCTGGCTCAGGAAATCGACAGTGCAGTATATGACACTCCTACAGTTATCCACGTGGACAACCAGGGAGCGGCAAATCTAGCCGTGAATGGGTGTTACCAAGCCAGAACCAAACATATAGATGTGCGACATCACTTCCTTCGTGAGAAGATCCAGTGCCAACTAATTGAATTCAAATACATCCCTACAACTAAAATGGTAGCCGACTCTCTCACCAAAGCTTTGGATAGAGAGAAATTGATGAGATGCATTTGCAATCAGGGTATCATCAAATAGGGAGGGTGTTGGAATATTTGATGCTGGCAACACTGATAGTTCCGGAACAATCTTCTTTTGTTATTTTTCTTCTGTTTGAAATTGTGTCAACTAGTGTATTGTTTACCTCACAATAAAATACGTTTGTACCTTATAATTGAGTATATTTAATTACAAACTAACAACAACAATATTGTGTACCCTAAAAAACTCAAAAGGAGCATTCAAAACAAAAGGGGGGAAATGCTGACCAGAGAAGTGTGCCTTTTTCACGAAAACGTCCGACCTCACAAAGCCTTAGCCACCAATAAGATCATGGACTCATTTGATTGGGATGTTTTGAACCTCTCTTCGTAATCCCCTGGCTTGGCGTCATCAGATTATCATCTTTTCACCTTCCTAAAGGCATGTATGGATGAAAATAAATTTTCAATCGACGAGCAGGTGCAGAAAGTGGCCCTGAAGAGGGGGAAGGAGCTGGCGGGAGAATTCTTCGAGAAGGGCAAAAGAAACTTGTGCCACGGCTCACCACATGCATTGAACGGGTTAGCAATTATTTGGGAAAATAGTCAACAAGTGTATCAACAATATCCTGTTTTTTTTTTCTAATACTCTTTTTCAAAATAAAATTTAAAAAACAGTACACTTACTTTCTGGATTTGCCTCGTAGATAAATAAGAATATTGTGCAGATTGCACAAAAAAATTGACATTAAAAAATGAATTATTTATTCTATTTTGTTATTCGCCATTAGAAGCCAAATAAAACAGGTGGGATTGATTAACGACGTGTTAAAAACTGATCCTGAACCACCGAAGAGAAATTCTCTAGAAGCGTATTCCTTACCGATTTGAAATAAGCTGATATCACCAACTAACATGAAACGCACTGATTCAATCTATTATCTTTTTGAAAAATAATTTGGATATTTTTCAAAGATTGATCGATTTCACCCGAAGTAAGGAAGAATTGACCCTACTTCGGGTACGCAGTCACAACACATTTCTGAAGGTTTTTATCTTCAATGTCCTGAACAAACAACTTCGTGGCCATCCGCGTGGTTTGATAAAATGTCTTAACTATAATAAAAAGCTTTTTTATTTCACTTGATGCCATATAACAACAAATTACAATAGATGTCCCAATGCAATGTCGCTAATAATTAAAAAAAATGTGGTCATAGTAAAAAACTCTTGTAAAAATAAAATAAAACTCTCGAAGGCGTTTTGAAATTTGCACAGCCTTTCTTTCTGGAATGTTCATGTTCATCGCAACTATAGCTCTCAAGGTAATTTACATCATGAACTGTGGAGCTTTGAAATATCCAATAAAATAACAAATTAAAGAAAATGGACAAGACAACATAATAAATAATTGGTCAATTGTTTTTCAATTATTATTCAATGAGATAAAAGATTTTCTGTGCAGATTGTACACAGGCACAAACATATGCAATTATGTTCAGATAGTTTTTTATACGATACTATAAAACCTTGACTACTAAATTAGTAAAAAAGAAAAACAACAGGTTTTAGACAACCCTCAACATCACAAACAAATAGACTGACAGAGCCGCCATACATGAAAATAAAATATCCAAAGTCAAAATATGTATTTATTTGTATAACTTTGACTAGAATCGAACCCAAGACAACTGGTCAATTGCATATATTGTATCATTATTACACGGAGGTCGCAACATACCGTTGACTACCACAACATGTTTTTTCACGATTATAGCTGTCGAAAATCAATAGTTTTTTGTAAGCACAACTCAAATAATAATAATAAAAAACTGTTGATTTTTAGCGATAAGACTTCTCACTCGCCGTGAACCCAATAGTTTTTTTGGATTTGCGTTCTAGAACATTGCAACATTAAATTATTGCAGAATTCCTAGGCATTAAGCGAAATTAGTCATCACGAAAATATTTCATTTTGTAGGTACTGGAGTCGGTCAAGAGTCAAGAGTCAAGTGAAGAATCAGAATCACGGATGTCTTAGAATGTAATAGTCTTTCCGAAAAAGTTAAAAAAAGTATGATAATATGTCAAATATACACTTTTAAACTTCAGTACGTCTCTACGACGCGACGTATCATTATCTTTAACGTAGGTATATCGATATACGATTTCGGTATACTATTATCTTTCTAGAATAAGTAATTCTTCATTGAGAAATTGAACTAGTAAATAGTACAGATGCAAGAAAGTTTTATGTTGCTTTCATACTTACTCGTACTTACCTATTACTATATTGTATAAAGGGCTTATTAAATAAATGCATAATTTTAACGGTTACTATTTATTTCGGGTGCATTCAATATGCAAGTAATTACATTAAGGGGGTTTCTCACCATCCTCCCAATAGCTTATCCATACACATAACGAATATTAATAAAAAAAACAAATAAATACTAGCAACAGGTAAAAACTTCGGCTAATTTATCCTATATGAAGCCATTGTTCATAGGTTCA
Source organism: Limnephilus marmoratus (assembly GCA_917880885.1). Lineage (NCBI taxonomy): Eukaryota > Metazoa > Arthropoda > Insecta > Trichoptera > Limnephilidae > Limnephilus > Limnephilus marmoratus. The sequence goes on along the minus strand of OU862909.1, from coordinate 39,524,979 downwards.
AGTACCGAATAGTAAACTCAGACTTTTTAAATAAATAAATCCTGTAGAATTAATCAAAAATATTCATCATGTGTATGGATAAGCTATTGGAGGATGGTGAGAAACCCCCTTACAGAGTGTAATAAACTTTAACAATAACTTTTGTGGGTTCACTAAGAAACAGGTTACATCTGTGTCGGTTCTCCCCAAGGAAACGTAATTGTCCCCTTTCCTTTCGTTTTACCAAAAGGGTTTCAACGAATATTTGGAAAGGAAAAGTAATTGAAGAAAGACAAACATTCCCGGGTTACGAATAACCCAACATTGTTTGAAAATCTCCTACCACCACCACAAGCAACAATTTACATTTTCAATATCAAAATTTAAATATTTTGAAATAATATCATTAATTTCTAATACACATTGGAAAGATTATTTTATCCTGATTTTAGAACGGTGTTTGTTTTTGCAAAGTGATAAAAAAATAACCAATGTAGAGGTGTATTTACAATATGTGGGAATAATATCAAAATTTAAATATTTAGAAATAAAATAATTAATTTCTAATATACATACTAGAAAAATTATTTTATCTTTATTTTAGAACAATTTTTGTTTTTGCAAAGTGATTAAAAATAACCAATAGAGAGAGAGGTGTTTATAAAATGTAAATTGTCGCTACCGACTGAACCGGTATAGGTTTTGGAAATACGCCGCCCGGGTGGGACACAAACGCGATACCGTTTCAGCCACTGCACGGTCAATAGAAGGAAACATAATTGTTCCCTTTCCCTACGTTTTACCAAAATAAAAGGATTTCAACGAGTATTTGTTCAGAGAGGATGTACCGCCGAATACGAAAAGTATAACACATATTTACATTCAATTGCATCAAGGATAAAACGACTCGTGTAAAATACCAGCGTATTAGTACAAAAAATCGGCTTTGTAAATAAATTCTTTATATATCCAAACCAAAATAGCTTTAATCATAAGATTAAAGGTATTTAAGGTTTTGAAGTCGATTTTAAGTTTGAAATTGGTAGATAATGAACAAAAAATTACAATTGTATGATAATTATAATTTCAACTGTCGGTTCCCGATTTTTTTATAATACACAGAGTAGTGGATTGCGGACATTCAAAAGTAAAATATTGTGTGCTGTGCGCCTGTTCCTCTGGTATTTTATGGTTTGTATCCCAAAATATCATCGTTTATAATATCCAACATTCCAAAGGATGTGTTGTATCAAAATATTTATATTCCAAGCTTTGTACTTCGTAGAGAGCTCCCTGTATAGAGAACAGTCACGCGGTGAAGTTAGTGAAGATGTTCTGTGAAACGCAATTCAATGATTATTGATTTATAAATTCATCACGAGCTTTAACCACCAAGCCGCAAAACAAAGTAACGACTTTGAGATATTTCTTGGAGAATTTTAATGTAATATTCAATATCGTGTTGATTTTGTTGCTGAAGAATATTAAGTGCACATGCCAAGTGCTCCTGATGGTGAATTCAGGAAATAATATGTGAATTGAGGTGATAACATATTTAGTTAATATTATCTTCTGTACGTTGACATCTGTTAAATGCAATGGAATTGGAGTCCCAGAGTCATGTTAATTTGTGGTAAAATCGAGTAAGATATTCGTAATGTTAACACCCGAAAATAATGCAAGATGAATGTAAGCATAATAAACATGCTTTCCGAAACTCCGACATTACATTTGGAGTCGATTTTTTTATTTGAGCTTTCGTTTTCGAGTAAATCGAATCCTTAGTTGGAATTTTTTAGTCAAATTCCTAAAAAATCTGTGGCTAGGGAGTTAATACCAGCAGTGTAATGTCTTTTAAAATGCGTCAAAGTCTATGCCCGGCTCCAAAGTTTTTAGTTCTTTTAAAAAAAATCGACATATGGCGCCGTATCCCCGCTCAAAAAGAATAAGATGGAGAGATATTACGAATGTTGGAGAGAGTGCGCTAATATTTAAAACGGTAAAATTGAAGCGAAAATTGTGAAAATGTTTAATAAAGCACGGCTCGTTTAAAATACAGCAAAAATCTCTTGGGGGCTGTCTAAAACAGCATTTAAAGAAACACTGTGAATTTTTTAATACATATAACTTCTAAAACAACTGAATCAGACGTGAAAATAATAATTTTATACGATTTTTTCTACTGATTTCATACATATCCTCCTTAAATTTATTTGAAGTTTTTAAGCTCTTAAAAAAATATATGTTATTTTTTAAGATAATATCTGTACATTACCCACGCCGAAACGCAAATTATATGAAATTCTCTCAATAGAAAAAATCTCAAAATATACTCGGAAAATTATTATAAACACGTTTGTCTCAGTTATTTTACAAGTTACATGTATGAAAAAATTCACAATGTTTCTTTGAATGATACTTTTTTTTAACTTGAATACCGCACAAGAGTCCCAACTGCTCCCGTCTGGAGCCAGTGGGACTATGGCATCCCCAATCGGGGTATGTTGTGAGGCTGAAGGCAGTGGGGAGGGGAAGGATATAGGGAAGAGGAAGGTGGGGAAGTACCTGGCTATTCAGATCTGGTCACCAAACACGGCAGAAGCCATTTCAAGCAACGTTTCAATTCTGAAAGGTGGTCTTACACCAGGGCGATACTGAGAGTATCTTCCACTCCGGAACGTGCCGCAGATATACTATATATTATTTTATAATTAATGAATTGTGAAATACACAAATTAATCAATAAAAATTATTTGCCACGCCGGGATTCGATCCCGCGACCTTCGGAATGCGAGTCAAGCGCCTTAACGCTGCACTACGCCGGCCGTCAAAGACGACTTCCATGAGATTTACTCTATTTTAAACGAGTCGTGTTTTATTAAACATTTTCACAATTTTCGCATTGATTTTATCGCTTTAAATATTAGCGCGCTCCTCTAACATTCGTAATTACATATATCTCCATATATTTTGGGGGTTCCGTGGCATTTGACGTTTCATTTTCTATTAGTTCACCCCTAAAGGGAATGCTGATTTGATATTAGAATACTAGTCCCAGCGAGAGATCGTACGTGACGTCATCGTTTTAGTATCTTTGCCTTTTTTGTTTTGTTGAACACGAGAACGTCGATGTCATCCGTACGAGCTCTCGCAGGGACAAGTTTAAGTTAGTTATCTATAGTTCATGATTTCACCGCGCGCAATTTCATCAAGGTGGGAGTTGTATCTGTAATATATATTCACTCTGCGAACGTAAACCTTTGCTGCCTAAGTACCTACATCTAATTATGATGCAAGAAGCGGTTTTAAATATATTCGTATTATTTTTAGCTCTATACACCTTTTCTCATTATATTCTCATTGTTTGAAATGATACGATGTTTTGATTTGTGCACTGCGTTTTAATATTCGAAAAAATTGTGCTATTAAAATAACTATGTACATAATTGCTTCGAAATTTGTCCCATGGTCAAATGCGCCGTGATCTTTACCGAAGCACCCAAGGCAATTAAACATTTCCAAAACCACTCTTTATTCGAGCCAAGGCTATTTTTGACAGCGGATTCACATTTTAACAAAGCAATAATGATTAAGTTTTTTAAAGTTACCTCCTTGAATCTTCTATTAGATTTCAATAACAACAAAAAAAAGCCGGTCAATAATAACGACCCGTTCGAATTGATGATAAATTTTCATGTTAAATAATTGAGTAGCGAATCTATCTGTATCTTTTGAAATTACTAAATTTCAACATAAAATAATACTCTATCATAAATCTCTGATTAAATTAAGTAGGTAAGTACTAATTATTTTCAAAAGTAGCTATGCACAATGCACATATTGCACATTGAGACCTAAAGACTTTCTTATTAAGTTTATCTAAGGACAAAGAGCCGATATTTCAGTACACACGGGACCAGTGTCAGCGTTTCTACCAAAGAGTTACTGACCACCTCTGGAATCCTTCCTAATATTATAAATGGTATGTTTGTTTGTTTGTCTTGCTTTCACGTTGGAACGGATTTGCTTAGGGATAAGTTGGAGGACTTGGAAGTGACATAGGCTATTCTTCATCCTAGAAAACATTTCGTTTCAGTGAGAATTTTTTTTTTAAGTACAGTAATAATGTTTATTAACTTATGAGTAAAATCTGAAATTGTAATATTTAATTAAACATTAATAATGTCTTACTACATACCAGGCGAGCGAAGCCGCGGGTAAAAAAACCAATGAAACATATTTTCAAGACATAAATTTCAACGTCAATGAAATCTTAGAGGGGGACCACTGTTTTTCTTATGGTGCTCTCTCAGGGTTGGTTGATTTCTTTCATATCATGAAATCATAATCATCTCGTCGTAGACAAACTCGTGTTAGAAGTATAATCTACTGGTTAGATTAAATAATTGTACATTAGAAATCTAACTTATCTAGTCTTACTTAGTTAATTTAAAGAACGGATGTTGCCAATCAAGCTGCGATCCCACCTGATCAATTCTACGATATATTTCAAGGAATCTACGAAACAGAATCAGTGAGAACTAGCTTTCTATGCGGCATAACCATAGAATAGATAAGGTAGGAACCCATCCTTAGATAAGCCATAAAGCTTTTCGACTCCTTGACCCCACACAGACAATGAAATTTACATATCAGTTCAAGAGAGAACTTCGATATTTGTAAATTATATGCATATAAATGAATCCCCGTTTCCCTTGGTCACGCCATAACTTCTGAACGACTTTACCAATTTCATTCATATTTTTTTTAAAGTTTTTAATACTTTGTGGAAGGTTCTTACGGAAAGAAACATTAAGAAAATTGCGCAGAAAATTGAATAATTTCAGAAAACTTAACTTAACTATTTTAACTTCGCACGTTTGACAGTTCGCGCGTTTGATGAAATTGAACTTAGCAGGCAGCTGTTTTTTTTGTAATAAAAGAATTATCTGTGGATTTTTAAAACTATAGATATTTTAAATATGTACCTATGTTAGGTACCAAATTTAATTGATTGTTCTTATAATACACAAAAATGAATATTTGTAATACACGAAAAATTAAAATTTTAATAAAAAATTTATAATAGGTGGCACGCGAGCTGTTTGAAAGCTGAATGTACTGGGACTGAATATATGGACGGGGGAGCGGGAGAAGGGAGAGGGTGGGCGGGGGAGGTGGAATGGGAACGCGGGAGGGTAGGGGATGCGGGAGGGGAGCGGGGACGCACGGGAAAGGACATGCAGGGAGAAACAATTTAATTCTTTGAATATGGCATTGCAACGCATGCCGGGAACCAGCTAGCGTTAGATTAATTTTGCCCTTACTTTTGCCACACAACTTACTTCCACGGTTTTTTCTGTTCGGTGGTATCATAGATCCAATGGATAGAGATAGTCCCGATGACATTAGGGGGGTAAGGGTTCAATCGCAAATTCCCCTTTCCAAGTGTCCCGTTTCAAGGTCAAAAACATTAGTCTTCCATCATTCCTTAGCTGAATCATTAGTTAGGTAATATTGTATTTGTCGCTCATACAATCGCCACAATAATGAGCTCTATGATATTTACCAAGCTCCCAGACTCTCCACCCATTTAAGACTCCAAAGATTAAGATGGGCCGGACATGTGCACCGAATGCCAAGCACACGAGTACCGAAGAAGGTTCTGACAGGACACCCGGGAGGTAAACGAAAGGCGGGCAGACCTAGACTGAGATGGGAGGATGATGTCAGGAAGGATGCAAGAGGATTACTCCAGGTTGCAGATTGGAAGAAGACGGCCGAGGACAGAGGGCGGTGGAGGCTTATTTTGAAGGAGGCCAAGGCTCGAATTGGGCTGTAGCGCCATTGAAGAAGAAGTATTTGTCGCTCCCGTCGCTCCTCATAATGTGACCTAAACGTACCGAGAAATTGACATTCTCATTTTTTAAGTTCTTTTACGATCTGAAAAAGAACAAATAAAATACGATTATTATATTTTGATGCCACGGATTCGTTCTTTAGCCGTTAATTATTTTTAAATGTAGAAAAAAAATCTGAATGTATCGTTTCCTTTAGTATTAAAAGAAAATATCGGCGCTGAATTACGCACATCCACTAAAATACTGCAGTCAACGACAAATAACCTAGTGTTTTCATACGAGAGCAAGAAAACAGTTCAATATCCATTAAAATGAACTTAAAATAAAGTGTGCATATTTTTAGAATTATTATGCAAGATTTTTATTATACTCTTTTTCCGGAAAATTAAAATAGTTTAAATGGTTTAAAACAAATGTGTGGAGATATAAAATATATTACAATACTTATTCTTGTAAGGGGCCGTTCAAGTATTACGTAACGCACTTGGAGGGGGAGGGGGGTCTTGTAAAACGTTACTGTGCGTTACGAGGGGGGGGGGGGGAGGTTTGAACAACGCGTTACGTAACATGTTTTTCTTTATTTAGATAAAAATAACTAAACTAATTAAAATCTTCCAAGTTGTCAATCCTTTTCTTTTTTGAAATCTCTTGTGTTATTTATTACCGCAAACGCGATTAAAACAAGAAAAAGGTATTTAATTGTCACTTGAGCGTTACGTAACGTTTAGGAGGGGGGGGGGGGGTGATACGGAAAAACGTTACGGCGCGTTACATGGGGGGGAGGGGGGTCAAAAATCTTCGAAAATTGCGTTACGTAATACTTGGACGCCCCCCTAAGACTGAAACTGTTGTTTTGAAAACCCTGATAAATGAAACAATAAGGTTTAATATCGGATTTTATTATATTACTAGGTTCGTTTTACGATTACAAACAACAGCTAGTAGAATAACAATAAGTCACTTGTGGGGTAAATAGAGGTAAACCAGATAATTTCCATTTTTTCAAACTGATATCGTCCTCACTTAGTCATCAAAATATCAATAAGAAATATGGGAGAGTCCCTTAAGGTATTACTTGAATTTGTTTATGGAATAAACTATTTATTCGTATTCATATTGCGTGAATACGGGTGCAAACAATTAATTCATTAAATTTACCTATACATATATACATATAAAGAGTTTGTCCCTATCCTATCTGATCCCGCGCCATCTGCGAAAGAGTCGATTATGATTTCTTTTAAGATTCACCTTAAATTAAAATCGTTTTGCCAAAAAATATCGTGTCAGCAGTATAATACAAATGAGGAGGTTCTCCAAAGAATCGAAGGAGGAAGGCACCTGCTCAGGATCTTGTCCGAAAGGCGCGCAAGATGGATCGGTCATGCAATAAGACAAGAAGGCCTCTTGCATGCCATAATGGAGGATATGACCGAGGGGACAAACGCTAGGGGACGCCCACGCCGAGAGTACCTGGAGGACCTGCTGGTGGACGTGCGCTGCTTATCATATGCAGACTAGAGGTGGGTAAGTTCTGCATTTTACCGGAAGCCTCCGAGACTTGCCTCCTCTTAAAAGTACACGGGTTCTAGGAGCAGGTCCCGGGTCCGAGTTCTTAGGTGCGGACACTGCGGACTGAGCACTGAATGTTGTTGCGGTGCACCGAACCGGGACGCACGGGTTCAAAGAACTTGGAGCCAGGACCTACTCGTAGAACCCGCACGACAACTCAGAACCCTGGAGCAGGACAAGACCCACACGAGGGCTCGGACCCGTCACCCGTGCAATGTAGGTACATTCAATGGACCTACATTGCACGGGCTTTTATTGAGAATTTAAATAAGTAAATTAGCTGTAATGCTTTATTATAAACTATTATTTTATAATGCACTTCACCCGTTGAGTAACAATACCAATATACGCTCTAATTGAAAATTACTCCGTGTCTAGTCGAATATTCTAAACAATTCCGCGATGACGTTAGGCAGCAGTATACTGTTACGCCAAGCGGTCAGGCACGTGCGTGTTGATTGCCGGCCGGGGTCGGAATGACTGAAGACTGAATGAGGAATGTATCGTGGTTCGTGAGTCGCGGGAGTGGGAGGGAGTGACAAGAGTGGCGGGTGTTTGTCGCGGTTCACGACTTACGTCGCTCGGACCAAGATGCATACTCGTACTCGGCGATCTCGGGACTTGTAATTCGAATCTGCGCCGCGGCTTCGCGCTGCGGCGTTGAGTAGCTCGAGTGTTTCACGATTCACGCAGTTCCAAGAACCCGACACTCGCCGAGACTCGCGACTCGTGAGTGGAGTGGAGAGTGTAGCGCTTCGGGGACACCGGACGGTTACTACTACTCAGTCACTAGACTCACTAGTACCGGAGTACCTCGCCTCGCGGCGAACACGGGGACACCCGCCGGCCGGTGGAGGCATCCGAGTTTTTCGGGTTTGGGAATGAGCCCGAGTTCCGGGACAGGGTTCTCTTGGAGTAGTCGATTTGAAAAAGGAGTGGGAGTAGGAACCGCTTCCCGCAAAGGAGCGGATCACATGAGCCCATTCCAGCTGAACTGACACATCGCTAATGCAGACTTCAAAAGAGCCGCACAAGACAGGGAAGAGTGGAAGAAACGAATAGATGAAATTGCTGCAAAAAAATCCCAGGATTGAAACCAGAGAGAGAGAGAGTATAATACCCGTAATTAACACAATGAACTTAAAACTCTTTATGGTCGTTGTTCCCAATCGTACTTAACAACTTTATTGTTGAGCTAAAATTTTGCCTAAATCACGCTCAAATTAACAATTATTGCGCCGTTTCCATCGCAATTATACTGAAATTATGTCGAGCCGGGCAATTACGTCAAGAAAACTAAACAATTATATTAAACAACTCATTACACCATGTTGCGCATTTGTTTTATGCAGATTGTTAATCTGTGCGTAAGGTTAATTAAATTTGTACACGCATGCGCCTCTGCTCTGCCGGTGTTATGCCTCTTGCACATGTCAAAATAACTGCATTTGTTGATACCTTATTCACTTTCTAGTTCTTGCGACTACATAATAATATGAAGTACGATGCCTCCATTAGGTCTACCACAAAGACTAACGACTCACGATATTGTTATTTATTTCACAAGGTTTCCGATTTCACGAATCCAGCAGATTTATCAAAGGAACGTGCCTCTTGTTGCCAGTTATTATAATACAATATGCAACCTTCATACTTCAACAAAATGAACATTTTCCAATGCCTTCCGTTTAAAAAAAAACGTGCTTATAAAAAAAAAACACCTGTATTGCTTCTTATGTAATAAAGATAATCACAGATTTTTAATGTGACTTGGTCAAGTGCCAAGGTTTTCTAAAAAGGGCAAAATACGTTTTGTACTTCCGCAGTGTTTAATTTTCATTGCACGTGAGGTCCAAAATATAGACTTCCGTTTTTCAAAGTCTTGCAGAGAATTTATAATTTGGGGTTTATTCTTACAAAAAAAGCACTACGTATTATTAACCGGTTGAGAAAATTTGACACATTTATGGGTCAAACAGCTGATTATTGTTAGAGCAAGTTTGACCCTTTTAGGGGTCAGCTCGTCAGGTCTCATAAAAATCGTTATGTCTCCCTTACTATCGTGACGAGAAATGTGATCTAAGCAGTGTTAGAGAGAGAAAACACTACAATTTGAGATTTTATCCATAGGTATCCACAAAAATATTCATTTTATTCGGATTTATGACATCAAACTTCTGCCAGAACAATATGTAAGGTGAAAAATTTCAATGTTTGCATTCAAATTTTTAATATTTAAAAAATAACATTCTTACTTATAATAATACAATTTGAAAGAGTATTTAATCGACTTTCAAAAACAATTTTTAATTTTTGGATACGTTCAGAAATGTTCAAATTATTTTGATTTTATTGGAATGCGGAAATACTCAATTTAATCTCAAATGTACAGGGGTTAAAAATGATTATTTTATTGCTGGTCTAACCAACCTTTGAAAATATGTAATTTTCTTTAATTATTTAATTTTTGGGTACTTAACATCCACAGCGTGCGTAACAGCACGTACCCGAAGGATTTTAACCAGCGATTCCGCGTATTTAGAGTACAAAAGGGATGGGATCGCGTGATGCTTCGTGTGTTACCGTGCTGCTGGAACGAGACGTAGTGCTTATTAGATAAACCGATAGGCTATGCCCGAAAAATATTTTTATTTTAATTGAAAAAAATATCATCGGACAGCAAAATAACATCTACATTTTTTAATCCAAATATGCTCAGGAATCGCTGGTAAAAATCAATCGGGTACGTTCTGTTATATCCTGTATAATAGAGTTTACCCGTTTTTTTCTCTACCTGTCTTACCAGGGGATATCCTCTGGCGAGGCGGGCTAGTTTTACAAATATTTTATTTTAACAATGAATAGGTTCATTTTTTGGTAAGCGTAATTTCGACAGATCCATTATTTTGGTAGCAAAATTGTAAGCAAAAGTATTTGACGAAAGTACTTATATAATTTGGAAACATAGTTTAATGTCTGTGTCAGACAACGTTACTCGTATATGCGCGCTATACTTTCGTGGCTTGATATTGCGTTTAAGAGCGTTTAACCAGCCAGCGGACGAAAATCCACATTTCGTCAAAAGTTGTTCTTCCGATCGTGCAGGGCGGTTACAATGAGAAAGATTAATTATTCTCCGTACCAGCTTTTTTAAATTATAACTCAATATCGAATTTATTTCAATCCAAATTAGCTTTAATTTATACCTTCATCCAAAAATGCTGAAAGGCGTGATGATAAAACTATTAAAATAGTGTACTTTTTGTAGTTATTTTTTAATTATAAGTATTTATCATTTTTCAATAATGTCTAAATTTAATAAGAATGTTAAAAAAATCTGAAATATATTAGTTTGTAAGTGCGCATATAAATACACAAATGGACCAATTTTCGTCAAGAAACACATGTACGTGCATATTTTTTAATGATTTTATTGAAACTAAAATTAAAATTCTAATACATAACTCTGCTAGATAATGTATTGATTTATTTTACTGCATGATTACATTATTTGAAATAGGTGTGGTATAATATAAAAACTTTTTTGAAAATTTAACAAATCTGCCAACGACCTATGGAATAACCTTATTATACTAAAAATTTAAAAAAATTCTAAAAATTTATTACATACGAATGCTAGATAAAAGAAAGGAGATAAAAGATTTCTTTCGAAATCCATTTATATTTTTTTGTGGAAAAGAGTCAATACGTCTAAAAACTTTTTTGAAAATGACGTATTTCCGGCTCTCTCTTATTGCCCTCTTAAGTCCAAAAACGCTCTCTACTTTAGTCTGACAGTATCTTAAACCAAATATTAATGCACATTGCAACATAGTTATAAAATATCTACGCTATAATACCTATATTTGATAAATTATTTATCAATGAAGGAATTGAAGTAAATAGTAGGCATAATCACAAAAAGAATAATAGATAATATCTGTATCCAAAACATATCTATAATATAAATATTAATCGCTGAATGTGTCGCTAAGCGCATAACTTTCGAACGACTGCACCAAATTGGATATTTCTTTTTTTTGTGTGTTTGTTATTGTCATGACAAGGTTTTTATAAAACTTCAGGTGAGCTCTGGCATTATGAAATTTGTTGGCACGCGAGGAAGCGGCTATTGCTATTGAAAGCGGGAGGGAGGGAGATATGGGGGAGGGGAACCATGGAGGGGGAGGGGAACCTGGGAGGGGGGAGGAAGACCTGGGAGGGGGGAGGGGAACTCGGGAGGGGGGTTCGCGGGACGGGGGAAGGGGGGGGAGTGGAGTGGGGAGAGGGAAGGTGGAGGTGACGGAGTGGGAAACCCCTAATACCATGCGAGCGAAGCCGCGGGAAAAAGCTAGTTTCGAATAAATTTATATTTCTAACTAATCACATGGACATTTACATTATGAAAATGGACACATGGACATTATGAAAAATTTCAGTTCAAATTATTTTTTGATTTGAATTGTTGGTGGAATACAACGGCGTTTTAATCGATGAAAAAATGATCACGTCAATTTTTTGCTTAGATTATGGAGGACATTGACATCGACACGCTGTTTTAGTTTTTGAGCGATTAATTATTTGATCGTCGAAGCGTTTAAGCGTTTAAAGCGAAATGTCCATTACTTAACTAATCACTTATTTAAATTTTTCTGAGTTAAAATTATATTTTGAAACGCAGTTCGAATTTAAAAAAAAACTAAAATTATATAAATTACAATATTAATATTTTAATTAATCTGAAAACAGAATAATCATAAAAAGATGTTGTTGTCAGATTTAGACTGGCAAATAATACAGTGACCTAAAAAATATCAAATTCATAATTTGTATATGCTACTCAAGGATACGAGTGAATACATAGACAGCATTAACTGTCGCGATATAAGAAAAGTTAATAAATTACGCGAACTCAAGAAGTAGGAAACTGCCCAATATTTTATATTTAAAAAAAAAAACTTAAAGAAAGTGCTTTTTTTCTTTGTACAGCACACTTTATAGAGAGACTTATAGGACAGGTTGACAATCTTAATACAAAATTTCAAACGAATTGAAAACTAGCTGTAAAGATGTTTTAATATCGCGCGCCTGTCACATTTATTATATCATTTCGGTTCATTTACTGGGAAACTTAAAGTGTGACCACATTACTCAGGGGTAAAATTAGACTCGTATCCAAGAATATCAAAACTGTACTCAAATAATGTTCTTACAGCCGTGCGAAAATACAACGCAATTCTACTCATTTCTCATCTGGAAATCGCTTCTAGATCGCTCCAAGATTGCTTCTGAGCCGCTTTAGATAAAAAATATAGTTAATTCTTCTTCTTCTGGTGTCCTGTCCTTTTGGAGATTGGAGATTGACTATCACCAGGACCAATTTTTCTCCGCACACTACAGTCGTAGGAACCAATATAGGTTTCGAAGATTATGTTATCATGGAAGTTTCATCGTCAATCATGAGGTTATCATGTAAATTTTGCCATCAATCATGAGGTTATCATGTAAATTTTTACATCAATCATGAGATTATCATGTACATTCATCATAAGGTTATCAAGTAGGTACCTACCTAAGTTTCGTTATCAGTTATGAGATAATATATAAATTTTATCCTCAATCATGAGGTTATCGCAAAGATATTGAAATACCTATAATAGATGTGCTAGCTGCAGTTTTTACTAGGTGGGACTGCGCTTCCGGGTGTCGCCGATATTGTTTACCAATTAACAAATTAACTAAATGAACGAATAATTAACGAATAAACCAAACGAACGTTCAACTAAATGAACGAATTCTTTTCGTATTCAAACTATATTGTTAACCAATACTAATGCACCTCAAAGAAATCAACGAAATGAACAAATTCTTTTCGTATGCAAACTACCCTGATTAGGTCGTAGTCCGCCAACAGTTGCGCGGACTTCATAGCATATCTCTTTTGTATTTGAATATCTTTGGGTTATCGTGTAAGTTTTATCATCAATCATGAGTTGAAGGTGTTTATTTCGTCATGAACCGTGAGGTTATCATGTAAATTCCATCATTAATCATCAGGTTATCACGTAAATTTTAGCACCGATCATGAGATTAAGATGTTTATTTTATCATCAGTTTATCATCAAAATTCATCATCAATCATGAGGTTACCATCAAAATTCATCATCAATCTTGAGGTTATCATCAAAATACATCATCAATCATGAGGTTATCATATTACGATTAGGTAAACCTATTACGATTCACATAGCATAATTTATATATCTTTGAATAAATAAATGAAAATTTAACTGTAATAAATTTTAGAGTTCTAAAAAATTTTTGTTAGGTTTTTTTTAGTGAATATGAATAAATACCCCAAAGTGTTGTGATGAGGGCATGGAACGCGGTCTATAAAAACATTAGTTTCGTGGATAAACATATTATGTCCCTAATCCCTGGTGAGTTATTAACGAGGATAGGCCTCTATGTTACAACATCAAATCAGACTGTTGCGTGTTTAAGTTTTAAAAGCACCCAGCTACATACTCGTACATCTGTCGAATTCGTTCCTACCTATTTTATATCAGAAAATAAAAGTTGTTATTCTGTTTTCAAAATCTATATAAAAAACAAACAGTTAACACGCATTTTGTTCAGATAATCGTCAATATAAAGGTCTATTTAAGATCTGTGAATAATCACTGGCGTAGCGACCTTGGGGGCGAATCGGGAAGGCGTTAGGTACCCCGATGCATTCGGGCCTGAAAGGAGCAAAAACATTAAATAACCCAACCCCTGCCCATTTCATTTGTACGCGAATGGTGGCTTTAAATTAATGATTATAAAAAACTTGATAATATTTTAATTCCTCCTGTTTCCATAACTATGAGCGAAAAATGTAGCATGTGCAATGATGGAGGACTTGTTAGCTTTAGTAGAGGATTGAACCAGCAACGCCTGTCTGGGAAACCGACGCATTGGACCAGTTACTATCCGTTCTAAATGACATACGTCATTATTGCCAGTGGCTTTGCAACTGGTTCTTACGCCCCGGGTAATCCTGTTAACACGTATACGAACATAAGGCGCTATTTGCCTAGCAAATACAGCATTCACACCAAAGAATGCAGTGCGGCGGCTAAAGGCGTACCGCTGATCTATGCGCTGTCGCCTCTCCCTATTTTTCATTAACAACAGTATTTTGAACATAACGATGGATTAAACGAAAACAAGTCCGAAAATCCATAAAATACGACGTGGGTATCAAAAGATTCGCCAAAGGGGGCTCTTCCCTTTTGGCGAATGTTTGAAAATGTTGGACTCCTCAAGTTTTATATAAACTATTTCGAATTGTTTCCATCTCCAAACTGACGAGATTTTTTTAAGCACAAAGGTTTGCATTTGAGGTAATATAGAAATTTAATATTGAAATTACATTTTTTTTTTTTATTTCAAAACAACAGATTTTAGTTGCAGTTTAATACTGGACCATCGATATTTTCAACACAACTATCGTTAATGAAAAATAAGGAGAGGTTACAGCGGATACATCCGTGGTAGGTATGCCTTTAGCTGTCACATTTCATTCTTTGACATGGGCGCTTTATTTTCTAGTCAAATAACGCCTAAGACGTTCGTATACAGCAGTGATTCCCAAAGTGGTCCAGGTGGACCCCCAGGGGTCTATGGGAGACTCAACGGGGGTCTACGTTGGCTTGATAAAAAATGGGAGTCCACAAGTTGTATGTGGGGGTCCACGAAAATTTATCTGGTTTTGATAGTAAAGAACAAAAATGTTGGATTGACTTTAACTATCAATTTACGCAGATTACTAAAAAAAATTAAGGGAGCAAAAAAAATCAAATTTTTCGGTTGTTTTTGACAGGCTGTATTTCGGTGAAAAGTGGTCGTATTGACACTTAAAAAAGCAATTTAAAGCTTCAAGATTATAATTTTCATATTTTGACAATTTTTTTAGGAGCTACGGTTCTCACGCAATCCTAATTTGTTGCTATTTTTTTGGTGCACGGGCTTGAAATTTTTTGAACGAATAAATTTTTATTTAAAACTTTGGGAACATATTCAAATAGTTATACTAACAATTAGTGAAAAAAAATTGAGTCATCTACATTTATTTCCCCTCTAAGTATGTAATCATATTATTTCAATAAATAGAACTCAATAAAATATATATATTTTTTTTTATTTATACCACTCCGAATTTAGGGTTGGAATGCAAATTTCCATCGTTAGATCTAATCTTCACATTTTTGATGAGTTTGGGAATATGGTAGAAATGTAGCAGCAGGGGGTCGACCGAAATCAGTAAAATTTTGTAAGGGGTCTACGAGAAAAATAAGTTTGGGAACCTCTGGTATACAGTATACATGGTAAGGGGTCGTCCATTAATCACGTGAGGCTCGAAAGGGGGGGGGGGGGGGTTCGGAAAAAATCACGAAATATCACGACGGGGGGGGGGGTATAATGAGATATCACGTGTATTTATTTTTCGTGATAATATTCTGAAAATTTCATAATACTTTGCTAAAAAAACATCACGTGATTAATGGACGACCCCTAACATGATTCCCCGAGGCATAAGAACCAGTTGCAAAGCCACTGGCAATAATTACATATATCCATAAGGTGTTGAGCAACTTGCAAACCCGCTAATATATTTAACTCTAAACCTTGTTACGCAATGGATTTCATCTGGCATATTGCAAGATTATATCGGATAGTCTTACCTAGAAATTTACACACAACTGTTAAGATTATTGACACATAAGCAAGCTTAAATATCAAATTAACAAATCTACGTATTATTATTTATCTTTGTTAGATGTTGACACTACTTCGTATGCTAAATTCAGGTAATGTTGATACAACAAAAGCCGTTTAGCATACTGTTTATAACAGCTTTACCAATTGAAAAAGCTACGACGCGACTTGTGAAATGAATATTTTACTTATTTTTTTTAATATAATGTAAATAATTGAGATGTCATTGAGTGATTGGGTTTTCACATATAAAAAATCTGTATGATGCTTGCAATTCAAGTGCAGCGCGATTTTCTTCCCACTTATCTCAGAAGAGGTAAACGGTATAAATTACAAATTTAAAAATCTTAAAAGCTTTTTTAATAGTGATCTAACTGCTAGACAGATATAGGTAGATTACTCAAAGATATTAATCGATATGAGAACAAATTGAAGATGTCGAATGTACTTTATCAATCTGTGAACAAATTGAAGCTGTCGAACATAATTTATCGATATGTAAACAAATTGAAGATGTCGAACATACTTTATCGACATGTGAGCAAATTGAAGATTTAGAACATATTTTATCGATATGTGAACAAATTGAAGTTGTCGAACATACTCTAGCGATATTTGAACAAATTGAAGATGTCGAACATACTTTATCGATATGTGAACAAATTAAAGATGTCGAACATACTTTAACGATATGTGAAAAAATTGAAGATGTCGAACATACTTCATCGATAGGTAAACAAATTGAAGATGTCGAACATACTTTATCGATATTATGTGAACAAATTGAAGATGTAGAACATACATACTTTATCGATATGTGAACAAATTGAAGTTGTCGAACATACTCTATCGATATGTGAACAAATTGAAGATGTCAAACATACTTTATCGAATTGCATTAAGTACGAACATCAGGGAGTGAAAAAAAATGATGATCTCGAACCCATCAGAAGTTCAGAATTTAATAGCCTTAACTGAATTCCATGCCATATCGAGAATAATGAAATTTATTAAATTATGAAAATTGGAAAATATTTGAAAGCGAATTCTTACGTATAGGACCAAGAACCTTTTAAATAAGATTAGACATTATAATGATAGTATATTAATATTATGATTTAAAAACAGATAAGGCATAAAATGATAAATAAATTTAATTACCTAAAAGATTGCCGTGACGTAGGTGTATAAGATGTAGGTAGTCGATCTTTCAAAATACGTTTTCAAAATGTTTAGAAAAGCACCCGGTAGTATTTTCTAGACAATTTGCAGACATTAAAAAGTGTCGTCAATAAGATTTAAGATTGTCCTGATGATAGCCAACCTCCAATAGGAACAATATTAATAAGAAAAAGATGCAGGAATGGTCGATTTGTTTTCAGCAATATTTTTTATCTTCCCTTGCATCGTGTACATCCAACATATTTGATTCTCTCTCGGATATTAGAAACCCGAGATTCCGTATTCAGAATCCGGAGCGGGCTGAGTGCTGAATGCCGAGTGCTCTTGCGTAAGATGACAAGCTGACCGCTGGTCAGTGGCCAATGCCGTGCCGTAATGTAGAATACTCGCTCCTCACACAGCCTACATACAGCGTGCAGCCTACAGCCTACAGCACAGCCGACAGAGCACAGGAAACACTCCTCAGCTGCAGTATCGCTTTGCTTTTACTGGGTCAAGCTGTAGAAAGGCAAAAGCCAGAATTTAGCTTAGGCATATACGAGAGCTGTCAATGAAGTGCCTATATTTGACAATGATTTTTTGTCTTGTACATCTTGTCCTTAAATTGTTTAATAATTTATTTGTTGTAGGTATTATTATTTACAGTTCAATTTTAACCTCACTACGACAAGTCTGTGTTGATGTTGAAAATTGAAGTGAAAACTTCTAAAGAAGTTGTGATTTGAAACTCGATGAAACCAAAAATAGCAACACTAAAAAGAGATAAACACATACGTCTATAGGATTTAGCCTGCGAGAGAATAAGATATAGTGCTTCTTAGGGTTCCCACTCTTGTCTACTTTAGTTTTCTGAAGATTTCACTTCTACCACGTGTGAACTGCACACAAATTTTTGAAATAAAAACTTCTTCAGCACCATTGTAATTTGAAACTCGATAAAACGAAAAAGCGATAGGTACTAAAAAGAAACAAACACAGCTATAGGATTTAGCCTGCGAGAGAATGGTACAGAATAATCGGTCTCCTCTTTGTGCAGTTTTTTTTTTTTTTTTTTTACAGTGATTACCACACAAGAATCTCAACTGCTCCCGTCTGGAGCCAGTGAGACTATGGCATCCCCAATTGGGGTATGTTGTGAGGCTGAAGGTAGTGGGGAGGGGAAGGAGGTGGGGAAGAGGAAGGTTGGGAAGTACCTGGCTATTCAGATCTAGTTACTAAACACGGCTAAAGCCATTTTCAAGCAACGTTTCAATTCTGAATGGTGGTCTTACACCAGGGCGATACTAATAGTATCTTCCACTCTGGAACATGCCGCAAATATACTATATATTATTTTTTAAATGAATTAATTGTGAAATAACACAAATTAATCAAATAAAATTTATTTGCGCATGCCGGGTTCGAACCCGCGACCTCCGGAATGTGAGTCAAGAGTCTTAGCCACTGGACTATGGAGGTCGTCAGTGCAGTGCTTCGTAGCCTCCCCACTCTTGTCTACTTTAGTTTTCTGAAAGTTTCACTTCTACCGCGTGTGAACTGCCCACTTGTGTTTATTATTTTTTTATTAAAACCATTTATATATATATTATTACATACAATAATATAGGTTTTATTTATCAAAACAATATTGTTATGTTCATGTTTTTTATAGAATAATAGGTAGCTACTTAGCTGAAGGAGGCTGGTACACTATAATGTAAACATGTAGGGTGACCCTGACCATGTGTTGAAATTTGATTTGAAATAAAATAAGCTATTGATTTAAAAAGGACTAAGATGAAAAGAAAAATGTATGTAGTATAAGGTATTTATTTTTTTAATTTAGAAGGACAAAAACGAAACAAAAATTATACAACATATTATTCTGTTAGTTTAGAAAAACAACGATGAAAAAGAATGTTGGCAGCATCTAACACAAATAATTCTTACACATTAAATACTTACACATTAAATTATAATTTAACAGTATTTTTAAAAGTGCACAAGTAATTACGTGAATTAATACATTCTGAAAGTCCATTAGAAGGTTGTATGTGTTTTGGATGTTGTATAATAAATAATACACCTAAGTGGAGCCTGAAACAAATAATTTCTTTGACCAAAAGAAGATTTTGTTTGGATTAACACAAAATTCAGCCAGAGCCAATTCTAGTATAGGGAACGTACCCATACTACGTGACCAACTTTTTGCAATTTTTAACCCCCCCCCCCCCCCCCCGGTGACCAAAATCCTAAGCAACCCGCCGCTCATTTGTATGGAGCGTGACATTTTGAAGACCCCCCCCCCCCCCCCCCCCCCCCTAAACGTGTCACGTAGTATGGGTACGTTCCCTAATCTGTTCACTCGTTAGCTAAGACGTCGGAAATCTTGAAACTGTTGCAAGATTGCAATATTCATTAGGTCTCAAAGGCTGCAATTGCAATAGGCTGGTTAATTTGAAAGAATCCAAAATAACAGAACACGAATGGCCACAAACTTGAATAGGTCCTACTGCAATAATATCCTAGTTCCAAACGGCGGGCGTAGCGGATTGCGTAGAAGAAAATTGAAGCGTGATAGATAGACTATGTTAGGATTAATTCTTACAAATCTTCCATAGTTTCATGGTCTTTCTATTCTGCTTCCGGTTTTCTTCCAAGCACTCCAGTTTTGAGGGCTTGAAAACTTGAATTTCAAAACACCATTTTGAATTTTTGAAATGAGAATTTAGAGGTTTCCTTGCTTCGAGGAAAACAAAATTCACACCGTACGAGTATTTTCTCACGAGATTTCATCTAGTTGCTTATTTCAAACATAAAGTTTGATTCTATTGTGGTTTATTCTTCGTGTGATTTTAAACCTTCTGCAACTACTGCGTGCGAATCATAAAGTCACGAGAATATGATTCTTATAATAATTAATATCAATATGCGCAAATAATTCTGTTTAAACATAATTAATTCAATCATTTCCATGAAGAAGAAGCCGGGCACAAACTTATGAATATGAATTCTGTATTCTACGAAGAGTAGAGTTGGTTTGGTAAAGGTCTAACGCTGAAGTGGTGTTGTCAAGCCTACAAGCATCCCACGAGTTGAAGTGGAACGCAGATTTCACAAGAAATCTGACTTCATTATGCCTTTCCGACGCAGGAGAAGGGAAAGGAGAAGGCTAGTGACACACGACACGGTGCCCTTTACTTTACTTTAAGGCAAAGCAAGATTCTTGTATTCGCACAACGAATAAATTACTCCACTCAATCCTATAATTAGTGTTTAGTTGCCGAAGCTCTGTTTGTGTGGCAGTAGATGGTGTGGCGACAGAATTTCATATTCCCAGCCGGGCTAGAGTACAGACCGTGCGATTGATTTTGGAGTTTCACGTGATCATGTCAGTTCCATCGAACAACGACAACGACAGTTTGCAAGTGGCGGCGATTGTTGTTGATACTCGTTGTTCCTGCAGATTTGCTTTCTTACAGTGAGCATATTAAATAAACAGAGTGCTTAGACAATTTTATACAGTTAATTTTTCTTAACGACAGCACTGATTTTTTTAAATTTAACGGTCGCGCACCCAAGCCTGTAATCTAGTCGGTCTCGCTGTTAACCGGACTACGTCACTAATTTCATGAACGAATGTTGAAGAAAATATGTTTAACTTTTGATATTTTATTTTTATTTTAACTTTATGAGTAAAACCTCAAATTGTAATATTTAAATAAATGAAGATAATATAAGCGAAACTCAATCAAAAATCTGGAATCAGAAAAATCAGAAAAACATATTGACACCTCTGGGACATGTTTTTCTGATTTTTCTGATTCCAGATTTTCGATTGAGTTTCGCTTATATTGTCTTCATTTATTTAAATATTACAATTTGAGGTTTTACTCGTAAAGTTAAAATAAAAATAAAATATTCATCCTAGACTTGCAGAAAAGTCGCTAGATGTCGCATATTAAATAAAAATGGATAAAGATTTATCCAGACACTATCTAGAGTGCATTTAGTTCGGGTTTGAATCTTTCAATCATACATAAAGATAGTTGCCAATAATATATGCGTTAAAGAAAATGAAGATAATGTAGGTGGTTCTTAGTCGAAGTATGGTACAGTTAAACATGACCGAATTTCATATCGACATCGTGGCGCAGTGGTTAGCGCGTTTGCCCGGAAAGCAAGAGGTCCCAGAGGTGTCAATATGTTTTTCTGATTTTTCTGATTCCAGATTTTCGATTGAGTTTCGCTTATATTGTCTTCATTTATTTAAAAATTTAACTTTTGACGATTTAATATGATTTTAATGAGTTTGGTGATTATATTATTATACCAAATTATAATACCTACTATGCATAATCACTGCGCCGCATGTAAAACATCTTAATATACAAAACAAAAAACAAAACCCGCCTTGGAACAGACTTTGTCTATTGAGGTGGGTAAAATAAATCTATGTACATAAATTAAAATAAAATAAACTCCCAAGTTGCGGCACTGAAACTGAAAAGTCGAGTTAGTTATACCACCTATTTATAACACAAGAACGGCTGGAGCGATTTTTATGATCTTTTGTTTTTCGGATTAGTCTCTGCCCCGAATAGCAGAAACTATTAAAACATCGGAAAAATTTACGAAAAAAAATATGAAGAAAATTCATACATTTTGCATAGGCTTTTTTAAAATTCATTCACACTTCAATATTACTCGTATACTTATAACAATGTTGCTGCAGCTCTTCCAAAAGATGAGATGCATAATGTACGTATGTCTGTTTCCTCCAAAGGAAAAAAGTCATCATTTTCTTGCAACTCTCTCACACATCTGGCACCGTTCATCCCCGTAGGCCCCTACCAATATTACTTGCCGTGACGATATTTTTGAAAGTTTGGAATAGGTATAGTTACAAGAATAGTAGTGAGTGAATTTCAAAAATTCTAAAACGTCAAGTGTCAATGCGCTGATTGTTTTGCTTTTGTTCTTAAACATATAATGCTGCCCCTCTTTCTTACACACAATAAATGACAACAGTCGAAAATGACACAAACGGTGAACGTATGTCTGTAGCGTCTGCACCCCCAAAGGAAAAATACAATCATTATCATAAATCTCCTTCACACGTATAAAGAAAATGAAACGCAATTCCCGTCGCAAAAAAGTAGTCCTTTGGAGGAATCAGTCACACGTATTATGTGTGTCTGACCATTATTTAATGTGTAAGAAAGGGCTGCAGCATTATAGCTATAAGAAACGTATGTTTATTACCTTTTTGCCGTCAAGGAACCGTTACCGTGAATCGTCGTGGTAAATATAAAATCGTCCATTTCGATGAATTTTTTTTTGTTCATCTCGGTCTAGAATAATTTCCTCACGCATTTGGAAAGTAAGAAAATTACAAAAAAATATGAATCCGTATACAACGCCACCTCTGATACATGCAAGTAACAAAACACGGACAACAATGAACATGGCGTTGAATGCCGGTTCCGGTAATGCCAGAAGATGGCGTTGGGTGCATTATCCTTTGACAGCTGATTCAGTTGCGCATCGGTAATTGCTTTATTAAGTAATTTTGCAATGAATTTAATTAAGCTAATAAGTTAGCATAACATTTATTGATTCTAAGGAGGTGCGAAGTTCGCCGGGTCAGCTAGGTAAAACATAAAAAAAAATATTTGATTGATTTGTGTTATGTCGCAATTTAATCATTTTAAATAAAATAAGGTACATGTGCGGCACGTTTCAGAGTGGAAGATACTCTCACAATCGCTCTGATATACACCCGTACTTCCCTCCACACTACCTTCAGCCTAACAACGTACCTAATTGGGAATGCCATAGTCCCACTGGGCCCAGACGGTTGGGACCAGTGCGGAATCTTGTGCGTTCATATAAAATATATTTTGAATATATAGAGTAAAAATGGCTAAAGCGCAATACAGCTGTAAATTAGAACCTACACAATATACTAAATTGTTTGTTTGGGTTCGCATCAAATCAAGTATCATAGAGTTATCTATTTTTAATTAAATGAATACAATATTAGCGAAACTAAATCGAAAATCTGGATACAGAAAAATCAGAAAAAGATATTGGCACGTCTGGGACTCGAACCCCAGGACCTTTCGCGTTCCGGGCGACAGCTATGACCACTGAGCTAAGGTGTCTCTATCTGATTCGATCATTTTTAAATGTATCATACTTCGACTAAGAACTATCAACATTATCTCCATTTTTCTTAACGCATATTTTATTGGCTGCTATTTCTATGTATTATTCCGAGATGCAAACCCGAATTAAATGCTATCTAGGTAGTGTCTGGATAAATTTTTATCCATTTTATTTTTAATACGCGACATCTATTGACTTAGAAAATTATGCATTATAATGCTA
Source organism: Limnephilus marmoratus (assembly GCA_917880885.1). Taxonomy (NCBI): domain Eukaryota; kingdom Metazoa; phylum Arthropoda; class Insecta; order Trichoptera; family Limnephilidae; genus Limnephilus; species Limnephilus marmoratus. The sequence continues at coordinate 39,501,250 of OU862909.1, read as the reverse complement.
GCGTGGAAATTCGAGCATCTACAAAAATGTTTTTAAAAAAATATGTTTTTAAACAATGAAAATTTTAAACGTCAAATGAACTCTTTGCAAAAATCAGGGTCTTAGATATTCGACAGCTATTTACTAAAACAAGCATTTGTTATATATATACGAAAAAATAATCTACTAATCGCTCCACAACATCAAGCACACACCCGCTTTTCATCAAACCTGGGTTGCGTGGTCCCAAAAACTAACACCTCATTCGCTCAACGACAATTCTGGTTCATCGCTCCTAAAATATATAATGCTCTGAGTACTGACATAAAGTCAAGTAATTCTAATTCTCTTTTTATAACTCGTGTACAACATTTGATTTTTGAAAGGGGACGAACGTACTTTAAAGAATTCATGAGTTCTAACACTACATTTTAATTATTAATTTTTGCATTTCAAAACTTTAATTTCCATTTTTATTTCTATTTTTCTTTAAAATGTTGTTATTTTTTTTCTCTTAGTTTTTAACAATTTTTTTTTAATTTTTTTAATTTTGATTTATATACTTATATGTTTTAATTTATATAGAACACTTAAGTTCTTAACATTTAATCTTTATTATTAATTTTTGTATTTCAAAATTTGAATTTGAAATTTCGTTTTTATTTCTACTTTTCTTTAAAATATGATATTTTTTTTTCTCTTTAGTTTTAAGTATTTCTTAATATTTTTTGGAATGTTAAAATATTATATGTACGACTACCACAACACGGGCATTAGCCTAGTGTGGTAGCCAAAAAAAAAATATCTGTTACTAATAAAAAATTTATGAAATAAAAAAAATAAAAAAATGCTTACGCCACAAGCAATACAAGAGTGTTAAATTGTAAAAAAATATGAACCATGGGAAACGACCAGATGTACAGTTAGTTAGTGTGCTAATTGGTCAGTTTGTTAGCAGGTTCAAACGCATAATTACATTTATTACTTCATTACTATTACGCTATTGTGTAAGCACTTAAACTAAATGCAGTAGAAATCGCAGCGATCTATGTGCTTTTTCAATTGCATAGATCCGCCATAAGCAAGTCTTTACCATTTACCAGTACTTAATTTAATTACGAATAATCAAGATACCGCTGTAATCGTTTTAACGTTGAGCAATGTGCTGCAATATCCGAACGTGATAATAGGTGGGGGCAGGCCCGGACTGGCCAGGTCCGCAGGTCCGCGATCGCGGAGGGCCCCCGGCGCGAGGGGGCCCCGAAGGGGCCCCACAAAACGTACAAAAATAGTTTTTGTCTTGTTAGTAGTTATTTTGTGTTCTTGGTAATGTTTGTTTACATTTTCGAAAAAAAAAACATTTTCCTAAAGTAGAACATGTCCAACAACTGTTTATATCTCGCCGTGTATACGAAAGCTTTATACGATCCAAGGTCATCCGCATCGTCTGCGCGGTGACGTGTGCCGTGTGTCCACTGTCCAGCAGACAACTCATAAATGAACCAATACCTACAACTGCACCGCGATGTCCTGTCAGATCAGCTGATCACTCAGTAGGGCCGCGCAAGCGCATATCGTCCTTCCCCTCCCCCCTTTCCTACATTTATAATAACATCCACCCCACACTATTGTTTTCAAGCCACTACAAGTCGATTTTATGCGATGCTTTGAGAAAAAGAACGTCAAAGAAAAAATTAATGCCCGGTGAAAAATCAAAAGATGAAACTGACTCTATTTCAACAGTTCCACATTATAAAATTGTATATTTTGATATTTTAGACGGTGCGAGGATGAGTATTGAAGAAATATTTTGCGCAAACAAAGACGTTTTACAGGATTGCTCTTGGTTGGCCCCCAAAAAGTTTGACTTTATCTTGAAACTCCAAATATTTCCAACAGAAGCTCTGCACAGTGTTTCTAAACTGTGTAAAATTGAAAGAAGTCGGCTGTTGATAGAGCTGCGACAGTTTGCACAACAATACAGCAACTTGAGTCCACTGAGAACTACGGAGACAGATGCAGTGACGAAGAAGACGATTTGGACCCAACGACAGCGGAAACAAATGCTGACATTTACTGCTCTGAAAATAGATAATGTTTCCAGTGTTTGAACCCATGTCACATGTTTTTTCTAAACTTAAAATCGTCAAAACTCGACTTCGGTCGTCCTTAGGTCAAGACCTTATGTCTAGTCTGCTTTTTATTAATGTTGAGGGGATTTATTTTATAATTTGGACAAAAATAAAATAATAGATGAAGTAGCTTTAACAAGTGAGTTGCTTACAAAGAAACTGTTACTTAAGGGCTAGGGGAGCAAAATGTCGAATCATTTCAGTCAAGTTAAGCCCCTCCTATTCTAGTATACAACATTTTAAACTGTTAAACACACAGGGTTTTTTTTTAATGTTAGTATTATTTTTATAATCCCTTAAATCCGTTTGTCATTATTTTTACTACACAAATAATTCATTAATGCTTTGGTGTGAATAAAATCCTGCCCTTTATTTTGAACTCCGTTATAATTATTGGCAGTTCTACAGCATGTGTTTAGTAGTGTTGTGGTATCCTAAAAATATGGTGAATTTCTTATTTCAATAAATAATAAAGTCATCAAAAGTCGAAAATCATAACTTTCGTATAAAAACCTATCTGAATTTCTTCTTCTTTATAGGTGCCAATATAGCGTAGAAACGCGTTTTCATTGTTTTTAAGCACCTAATTTTCAAAAATTATCCGGGGGAGGCCCCCGGACCCCACGTTTTCTAAAGCTCCCCCCCCCCCCCTCCATCACGCGTTAGGGGGCCCCTTTACAGGTTTTAGCGGAGGGCCCCAAATGGTCCCAGTCCGGGCCTGGGTGGGGGCATTGAACTGGTGCTAAGGCCGGGTTCACACCAACTTACTGTCTGTTGAATGTTATCGAGTTGATCAATGGGAAGTCAGTAGGTATAATAAACTTTAACAATAACTTTATTAGTACTCAAAAGGGTTTCAATGAGTATAATTGCTCTGGGTTAGCCCAAATCAATTCAGTCCTGCCAGAGTTTTATCTGAAAATGCACTATAAGAACCGGAAAGTAACTTACTCTTTAGAGTTAACACATGACCTTTTATCGGTCATCCCAACTGTGACATCCCAATTTCAAACATTTAAAAAAAATTATCACGATCACAAACCGAATTTCGTTTCATATTTGTGTTATTTTTTATTTATTCATTTTCAGGTTTCATAGATTTAGCTGAAAGAATTCGCAAATATGTTATGTAAGCCTAAACCTTTTGTACGCTTTCAATGCAATTTCGTTTTGTGTATTAAAGCAAAGAAGCAAAAATAAGCAAGAAAAACTATGTAGTGTTAATAACGAGGCTTCGATTTGATCACCATTTACCTCTCGCAACCACAATCTCCTATCAACAATAATAAAAACACTTCACCATTCCTCGAGAAAAAAGCAGAAGCATAATGGCAAACATAACAGGTAAGTTACATAACAGAGATTGAACCCAAGGCGGAAGGCGAAAGTGGAAATGACTGGCGCGTTGTCAGATCTGCTTTATCCCGCATGCCTTAGTTGTTGCTCTGCTCTGTGTGGCCCGTCTGCAGCATCTGTGCTTCATAAATCATCAAATCATTTTTATTTATGAGTTTAACCGATTTAACCTACCTAGACAAATTTGGCGAGACATTTTTTTTTTCATTTATATCACAACCACGCTGTAATAAATCCGTATGATAAAAATGAGAAGATCCGCAATGAAGAATGCAAGGCTGATGTAAGCGTAATGAGTAAGATTAAGAAAGGAATGCTGGTTTGGGCATGTAAAGCGAATCAACGAAGAAAGGAGTGTAAAAAGAATATATGACGCAAATGTGAATGGTTGAAGAAGTCGTAGACGCCCGAGGATGATATGGCACCATCAAGTGAATCAGATACTTGAGTCTGGCTATATCAAGAGTCAGAATAATAGAAGTGTATACGACGTAAATAATAGAAGTGTAGAGTCAGATTAATAGAAGAGAATGTATGATACGATGTATGTATTTGAATGAGGCAAGGAATGTGTGCCAAGGCCGAGTTTTTTGGCGGTCTGTCCTCTTTGCCTACTCCTACAGGGAAACGGCGTGATGGTAGTTAGTTGTCGTGATTTATTTTTGGAGTATTATGCCGTGTTGCGCTACATTCTTCTTTAGCCGCTTTAACATCGTTACGGTGTTCATCATCAGATGATGGACACTGCTGTCCAAAACGTTGGCTAAAGAAGATATTTATAATAATAATATTTGGATCATTTTTATATCACTTTTTTGTAGAAAATCGTTTACGGGCGTTATGAATAAATAATGCTCTCAGGTTTGCTCCTAAATATACGATTATTTTTTTAGCAAAACAAATACAAATAACCTGACAATATTTCAAAAAATCTTCTACTACCATCACACTAAGCGGAAATGTTGCTTGTATTGTGATGGAGGACTTGGCCTGCCGAGGAACTGAACACGATATGCCTGGATGGGAACCCGACGCGATGCCAACTCAGTAATTGATTAAGAATTACATCAGGTATATAATATACCTGATGTTACTTGAATATAATATTCAAGTAACTACACTAATTTGATATTCTTCAATAATTCAATGACGTACAGTCCATAAAGACTGAAAAGCTGTTCCAGCTCTAAAAAAACGAAACATGAAAAACAAAATGTCAAAATCTTATATTCTCATGTATTCAGTTGGCCATGAAAATCATTGGAAAATGATAATGATTAATGAAAAATTTTAAATAATCAGTGCATAATAAATTTTTTCCGAACTTGAAAATTTCGCACAGTCGACCTTTGAGCATAGAGCAATACAAGCCACTATAATATGTAGTTACTACCCGGCTAACCAGTAGATCGGAGTGGAAGATACTCTATCGATACTAGTATCGCCCTGGTGCAAGACCAACATTCAGAATTGAAATGTTGCTTGAAATGGTTTTAGCCATGTTTGGTGACTAGATCTGAATAATCAGATACTTCTCCACCTCCCTCTTTCCCATCTCCTTCCCCTCCACACTTACCTTCAGCCTCATAAAGTACTCCAATTGGGGATACCATAGTCTCACTGGCTCCAGACGGGAGCAGTGGAGACTCTTGTGAGGTATTCACAAAAAAGGAAAAAAACCGGCTTCCCGGTTGTCTTTATTTACATTGGTCAGTTATTTAAGTATCCGTAGGCAGTAAAATATGACTGTGTGCAAAATTGACAGTTTATGTGCAAATTTGTCTGTTTTCGTTCTAAAGATAAAGGGACATTTAGGTAGGTACAAGGTACATGAATCAAATGTTATTAATATTACAAAATATTTTTCAGGAATCCAAATTGGTGGGTAGGTACCTAAAAATCTTTATGACATATACGAAAACATTGGATTATTACATTTACAATAGTACAATGCACTAAAAAGTAAAAAAAAAATAATTTCGTATTCTTCTACAACTTCATAATCAACCAACTTTTTCTAATCATCAATATGTAGGTACGATTGTTACTTTTGGAGTCGGTGTCAGTCAAGGTAGGTTTGTAACTACATAGTTATAGGTGAAATGTGCTTGTGTCGCACAAGCGACTTGACGAGGCGAGAGCAGAACCGCGGCGGCGCGGGGAGCTGTCAAGTGAACACGCCGGGCCGGGTACCTTTCGAAACCGACTCCAAAAATAACAATCGTACCTACATATTGATGATTAGAAAAAGTAAGTTGATTATGAAGTTGTAGAAGAATACGAAATTATTTTTTTACTTTTTAGTGCATTTTTTGAAGAAGTTTTTTTGTTTTGTTAAAAAATAAATTTATTTTTTGATTTTTAGTGAATCTGAAGTACACTAACTAATTTGTCTGAATATGGGTAAACCTACTAAACGTGCTGCTCATATGAAACAGACTTAATTTGACTATAGCGACGTTAGAGTCAAATTAAGAGATTCGGCCGAGTTTCGTTGATTTGTCATGGATCCGATAATCATAACCTAACCAAACTCTGATCAAATTACCCTTGAAGTACATCCTTTCCAATAAAAAAAGAATCATCGAAATCGGTTGTCGTGATATTGAGTTATTCGTCCATTTGTCGCGCACATACTTAATGCAAATTTAAGACTTATATGCTTTTCTCATGAATGCCATTGTCGGAACTGGACCAAATTAAAATGGGTCCACACGGGAAGCACCAGCTTTCAAATAAAAAAAAGAATCATCAATATCGGTTCACCCAGTCAAAAGTTCTGAGGTAACAAACATAAAAAAAAATACAGTCGAATTGAGAACCTCCTCCTTTTTGAAGTCGTTTAAAAAATGTGTCGAAACCGGTAGCAGAAAAATTAAAATTTATGTAACAAATATACATGGAAAGTAAAACTCTTCAAAACAAAAAGGTTACTGTCCGCCACTGCTAACTACAGGCAGGGCCGGATTAACCATGTCGGGGCCCGTAGGCAGTCCACGTCTCGGGGCCCCTTTGCCAATGGCGGACTAGGGGGAGCGGGGGGGGGGAGGGGGGGTTGAGAGTTCTTTTTTTACCATTTTATAATAACAAATTCACAGAAATTTTTTATCAATAATCGCGTTTTTCACTTCAAAATGCTGCCAAAAATAAAAATAAAATCGACAAAAAATCAGTCTGACGACCTAGGAAAACATAATATTACCTTTTAAACGCATTTCGATTGTTTCAAATGATCCGGTGATGAGTTATGAGTTATATTATTATATATAGTTCACCGCTTAAGATGAATATATACGTGAAATCCTATTTAGATACTATTTTGATTAATCTTTACGACGAATCGGTTACAGTATGAACATCAAAAAATATGCTACGGATAAATTGAAGCTTTTACTAGCTTTTCTATGTATTGGAATTACAATAATATTATTATTTACGTAACAAAAACTATAAGCGTAAACCATTAAAAAAATGTTTTTTCATGACTTAACTATGAATTTATTCAAGAAACAATTTTTAAAAATAACCCTTTCTGGCTAAGACTATTTTTGAGGTTTTCCATGTTCTAACTTTTTTTCGTTCTTATAAAATTATGCTCAAAATAAATAAAAACCACTTTTTCGCTTACTAGTCTCTTGCAAAAAGACGCTCGATTTTAAAATTTTGCAGGCATGATATGACGAAATATTTCTAGCGTTTATATTCCTCTTAACAACTTTTTTTCGAGGCGCCTCCGGAAATTCGCTCTCATGACAATATGCCTTTATTTCGCCTTCAAAGCCTTACCCCCCCCCCCCCCTTAAGGCACCAGGACACTGTAAAAAATACTTTTGTATTTATTTTTATTTATTTCATTTTCTGAAACCCACCCACCAAATTTTTCAAAGAAATTTGACAAATTGACGTAGATACAGCATTTTATGTGAAGCCATTTGTAACAGTTTGTATGTTGAATTATCCTTCAGCAAAACTTTGAATGCGTTTTTCTCGAAACTTTTTTAACACGTTTTTCAACCTGGTTGACAAGATATTAAAAAAAACTATACATTCGTTTTGCATGCACCAAGTCTTAATCTGTTCGAAAATCTACTGTCTATGGTGTAGGGGAGTTTTAATATCTAAAAAAAATAAAAAATGGCGGACCGGCGAATTTTATTTTCCTTTTTATGTGGAAAATTTTCACTGTTCATAAAAAAATAGACCTTTATAAAAAAATCCCGAAGTGGTGCCATAGTGACTGGAAAATCGGATACTTATATAGTTTTTCTACAACAGTTTCGAAAAAAACGCTTTCAAAGTTCTGCTGAGGATAATTCAACATGCAAACTGTTTAAAAGGGTTTCATATCAAATGCTGTATCTCCATCAATTTTACCAATTTCCTCAAATGGTGAGAGCATTATTAACAAATGCATCTTTCAAAAAATGAATGAAAAAAAAAGAACTTTTTTTTGCAGTGTCCTTAAAGCCTTGTTTAGGATTTGATCAAGGGAACATGAAGGCGTTTGGAGGCCCCCCAGAGTCAAGAGGCCCGTGTGAACTGAATAAAAAACTTGTAAAATTACGTCAACTTCACTGAGGAGGGGGGGGGGGGGTTCATTCAACTTTGCCGCCCCGGGCTTTTGACGGGCTTAGTCCGCCACTGCACTTTACCCTTTTCTAACTTCCAAAATTATTTTTTTCTACCAAAACGTAATTTTTGTCATAATTAATCTGTTATTTTACTACATAACGAAAGGTATGCCATCAACCCATTCAATGAAAAACGAATAAAATACAATAACCATTTATTGCACATAAAAGGACACAAACATAGAAACAAAAATAAATACCTATTATTAAAAAAAAACATTACATTGAGCCGTCTTGTCACTAAAGTGATCTCTTCCAGACAACCTTTCCCAAAGAATTTTAGCAAGCAGATAGGTAGTGCATAATTGTACAACATTTATATTTTAAACATACAATTAGAAACAAAAGCAAAAAATAAAACAAAACAAATGCCAACATAAACCACACACGGCACCTTCACACTTCAGATACTAAGTAATTTTGCAACAAATAGAAGGAAAGAAATTTAAAATGCAACTATGTTTATATATTTGTTTTAATTATAGACTTTTTTGTTTATTATTTGTGCATGATGAGAACATTTGTTATTTATTGGGTTATAACCTAGTTATTATAATTTGTTGTTTTCTTTAATGCGTACACCTAATGTTATTAACCTGTAAATGTTCCTAAAAAATTAAAACATCTTGAAAGCTGACTTTTTCCGAAACTTCGTCGCTCACTAATTGAAGCTAGTCATTTTTTCTAAGGCGCGGGGCCCCGCATCGGCTAGGGGCCCCGCGCCTACTCTGCCTTAGGGATAATCCGGTACTGACTACAGGTCATAAATGATAATTACAATATTTTATTACGTCTTTAAAATCGATTATAAGCGAAATATTGAATTTTTGCAGAGATATTATTTTATATACCTAATCGAAAAGATCCATAATTTATCAAGAACGTCCTTGAAAACAATTATATTAATGTTGCTCTATTACATCTTTAACCAAAAACAATACCTTAATAAAGCAGATTTATTGCGGTTTAAATACAATAAAACGCATTCATTTTAATTATGTAGGTCATGGATGTAACATTATTTAAAAATAATATACACATACATACCTACTAAGTTAAAAAGCGCAAAAATGAACAAAGTACTTCTATGCATGTACTACATAGTACATTTGCGGTACACTCCAGAGTGGTAGCATCGCCCTGATAAAAGACCACCACCTGATAAAAGACCATCGGGACGTTGCTTGAAATGCTTTAGTCATATTTGGTAACCTGATCAGAACGGTATGCACTTTCCCCACCTTCCTATTTGCCATTTCCTTCCTCTCCCCTCTACCTTCAGATCCCGTATAGACGGTTGGGACTAGTCGGAACTTCTGTGCGGTACTTGTATTTAAAATACATTAAAAAAAATCAATAACAATTTTCAGCCTGGTGACCAATATTCGAACATTTATTGAGCCATGAATTGTTTTTGATAAATTGTGCATCTTTAGAGTAGTTATCTTTGGTTTTATGATAAATGCAGACATAAATAATTTCACCTGTCTATAATAGTGAAAGCATAGTTGAGATGATAATATATCATCTAAAGTGTGCGTTTACCGAAATCGTTGTTATTTTTAGACAAAATTGGAAAAAATCTAACGTGGATATTTTTAATGTCAATTTACAAGAATAACGTGAATCCTTTTTTAATTCGCTCCACACAGGAGGCCCTGATTAAAATCTATCCCCTCAGGACCTACGGCATCTTTGGGGATGCTGTGTGGAGGGTCTTTTGAGGAAAGGAAAAAGATAAGGTTCTGGGAAGGAAAAAGGTATGACGGGTGGGTCGGAATTTGGGGGTCAGTGTCGCCAGGAGTGAGGGATGTATGAATCGATCCCTCCTACTGTGGTGCATGGCGATGTTTCGAGAGAGTTCTGCTCAAGAGGTCAAAAAGTCTTCCTAAACCATGCTCTTCCGATCCGGCATGCCACGCAGTTGGTGGGCCAAGACCCAGACAAACTTCACCCCATGAACCAGGGCACCCATGCTAAGTCGCGAAATGTAGCGAACCCCTTGGCAGAGGTGTTGGTTATCCAATAAATATTAGATATCTCGAGTAAGCATCCAAATATTTCGATAATACCATAACTACACGAGGGTTATCATTTTAGGTTTGCATTGATCACGTAAAACCAAAGAGATTGGATTATGCACCTCGTAGGTACAAATCATGTTACTAACCGACGCGACTCGATATGATAGACTACGAAACCCAGTAGTCCAGAGCTAGCCAATTGCCGTTCGTAACTGACACAAACACTTCCGTTATTGTGTCAGAACTGAACTTTGCAATTTGTCAATAAGTAGATATGTATGTAAATGAAATCTAATATTTTTTTTAATATTTCACTACCAACGCAGCGCCTAGACAATAGGCAATTTCAGTAACAGGTTAGCAAGATTCTGATTATTATTTTTTTTTAAACTAAACATAAAATGGGAAATTAGTTCCCCGGGCAACTTGAAGTGTTCAAATATATTTTTAAACAATCATTATTCCATTGTTGTTTTGTTTGTGGTGTTTACAGAACAGTATAAACATTTCGTTTATCTGCGTGTTGTAAATAAATAAGACAGATAACATTTTTATTCGATAACCTCTTATCAATGACCATATTATAACATAACTAAACACGCTTATTGTCATGTGAGTAAGAACTTTAAATAACTGCATTTTGTTAGATTTATTCAAACGTAAACACGAAAAAGTCAGTAAATTTTTTTCACTGCGTTGGAATCGAGCCCGTAACCTCGCGATTCAAAGCCAAATTTGTATGCTACTACGCCACAGAGGTTGTCATCCAATTAATTTATGTATGTGCTTACTGATTTCAAATACTTTTAGTCAAAGACAGTTATGCACCTAAGACAAACGGGGCCTCAAATTGGTCAGTTGACCTTGCTTTACTGGCCTCCAAATATCCAATATGTGAATTAATTATAGGCACTACATACTTGTACTTGATAAGGCAGTCTATAGAGAATTCATACTGGTATATTTTTTAGATGCAGATATTTCATTGCCGTACTAAAATATCGGTTGAAAAAAACAGTATTCTTTTTTACTTGTTTTACCACTCGGCTTCGCTTGAGGTTTCAACAACACATTTTTTCTTAATTAACAATACATTAATGAAACAAATACATAACGCAGTGCTTTTCTTTTTTTGGCCAGTTTAAGAGGGTTTAACCAGCCAGCGGACGAAAATCCACATTTCGTCGAAAGTTGTTCTTCCGATCGTGCAGGGCGGTTACAATGAGAAAGATTAATTATTCTCAGTGCCAGCTTTTTTAAATTATAACTCAATATCGAATTTATTTCAATCCAAATTAGCTTTAATTTATACCTTCATCCAAAAATGCTGAAAGGCGTGATGATAAAACTATTAAAATAGTGTACTTTTTGTAGTTATTTTTTTATTATAAGTATTTATGATTTTTCAATAATGTCTAAATTTAATAAGAATGTTAAAAAAATCTGAAATATATTAGTTTGTAAGTGCGCAAATAAATACACAAATGGACCAATTTTCGTCAAGAAACACATGTACGTACATATTTTTTAATGATTTTATTGAAACTAAAATTAAAATTCTAATACATAACTCTGCTAGATAATGTATTGATTTATTTTACTGCATGATTACATTATTTTAAACGGGTGTGGTATAATACAAAAACTTTTTTGAAAATTTAACAAATCTGCCAACGACCTATGGAATAACCTTATTATACTAAAAATTTTAAAAAAATCTAAAAATTTATTACATAACTTCACTAGATAAAAGAACAATCTTTCGAAATCCATTTATAATTTTTTGTGGAATAGAGTCAATACGTCTAAAAACTTTTTTGAAAATGACGTATTTCCGGCTTTCTCTGGTAATGCCCTCTTAATGAATACTTATAACTTATAACCACATTGACATATTTAATAAAAATAAAACATTTATTTGGTGTAAAACCACGAGTTTTAATTAACTTATTTACCGACCGGTTTCGCTTTGCTCAAGCATCATCAGGGTATAAATTAATACTGGCAATAATAGTATTAATTTGTACCCTGGTGATGCTTGAGCAAAACGAAACCGGTTGGTAAATAAACGACTTAATGCTCGTTGTTTTACACAAAATAAGTGTTCTATTTTCATTAAAATTACTTTCATGATTTTCATGACGCCAGACCTCTCCGTCTCGCAGTGTTGCTGCTTCATAATTTGCTGATTTTGTGCTTTATAGTAAAGAGGGTTTATCGATGATATTTTCGAAAACTACAGAGTCGTTTTTGTAGGATTCGTACTATAATTGATATAATATTACAGTTGGCATAATTTTACAATCGGCGTACTTAATATTATAGTTGGTATAATTTTAGAATTATTGGCATAATATTACGATTGGCATAATATTAAAATTGGTATAATATTATAATTTGCATAATATTACATATGGCATAGTATTACAATTGGCATAGTATTACAATTGACATAATTATAGCATTGATATAATTTAGCATTATAATCAATTTACGAAAAAAAATCTCAAGTAGCGTATTCTGTACAAGTAGTGCTGCATCCGCGATCGAACTAACAAATTCAAAATTGATAGCCAAGCACGAACACCATCACGCCAGGAAGGCTGTCATCTTACGTAGGTACTTTTTCTAATAAAAACTACTGTGGGATTGGAACCAGTTAAACTGACCAGCCGAGAGATACAATTTTAGATTTTCACGGCCAAAAGTATTTTTGTTATTAGTTTTTGGGGTATTATGCCGTGTTGCGCTACCTCCTTCTTTAGCCAACGGAGGTAGCGCAACACGGCATAATACCCCAAAAACTAATAACAAAAATGACCAGTCAAGAATTCTACCAAATATACCATGTAAACATTACTCTAGAAAACTTGGTCCCAACCACCTACCCACCCATCCCGCTGTAGGTACGTTTAAATATATAATATTTTTAGTACCTACCCAATATAATAATATTTCAGTGAATAGGTACCCACTTATACGCATCGGTGGCATATTGTGAGATATTTAATTTTGTATTTAAAATTATGTTTTCCTTACCAGCCCAGGGTCCAAATTTCGTCGTCAGGCTCTGGTCGGCTCCCGGTTGGAAAAACGGTGTCAGAACTGAAGTCAACACTTGAACCACCGACCTGAGAGAGTCTCCCAATTTCCACAGCACTGCCAAAAAGCCTGCAAGGGCTAGCAACCCCACAATGATCATAAAAAACATTTTGCCGCCTTAAACAAACCTTTCAATAAAACCACTCAATTAATACTTTAAATAGATATTAACAGTTTTATTAATATAACTTTTAACCCTATCCGAAACAATTCATCGTCCACTTCAAATCATAACAAGTCAGAAAGTTAAATAAGTTCGAATTTGACGTTCAGTTGTTGTTATGATTGGGGGGAAATAATCATACTCTATACGGCAACCGACAGTGCGCACTCGGCGAGCGCGAAACACATACTATTTATGAATCTATAAGTTTATTGGTGGCACACGAATTATTGCAGTTAACATTTACTGAGGGAAAATGATACCACTTTCACTGACGGAAAACGGCGATGTTTGCTGAGAATTAGTACTTACTTACCGCTCCACAGGAAGCGATTTGGAGAGCGGAATTAATAAAATAGATAACTGTTTTGATTAATTTATTTTGTAACAATATTATAACTATTATTAGGTCGTTAAGCATTTTTGTAACAAGATATTTATCAAAAATAGCGGTAGACCCACGTAGATCGTAGATAGAGGCAGGGCTGGGCAAAATACATGCTTTGCTGTAATTGAAATACAAATTACAAAATACTTTTTCGCATGTATTTAAAATACGAAATACAAAATACTTTCAAGTCGTGTATTTGAAATACAAAATAGAAAATACAGTATTTTAACCATTTTTTAATTTCAAATACAAAATACAAAATACATTTGGTTTTGGTTGAACCCTTAGTTGCAACAAATTATCGTATGTGCCCTTATATAAGGGTGCGTTTCCATAGAAGCAAAGCTGAGCGGAGTGAAACAGATATGTACAAAAATTGACCAATCATATTGCTCAGAAGACACATCTCGTCTCCGCTCCATTTGTAAAGTTTTGTGGTACAGGACTAGGTGTTAGATAATAATAATAATTATTATAAAAACACTAGCTGGTTCCTCGTATGCGTTGCAATTCCATATTCAAATAAATAAATTGTTTATCCCTGCATGTCCTTTCCCGTGCGTCTCTATTTTCCCCTCCCGCATCCCTTTCCCCTCCCGCATTCCCCTTCCACCTTCCTTGCCTACCCTCGCCCCTCTCTCGCTCCCCCGTCCCACCAACCCTTTTCCCGCGTTCCATATATTCAGTCCCAGTACATTCAGTTTTCAAACAACTCGCGTGCCAGCTATTGCAATTTTTTTATTCAAATTTTCATTTTTCACATATTACAAATATTCATTTTTGTATATTATAAGAACGATCAATCAAATCTGGTACCTAACATTGGTACCTAATTAAAATATCTATAATTAAAAAATCCATAGACAATTCTTTTGTTACATCAAATAGTAGATATAATACAAATATCTTTTATTACTAAAAAATAGCTGCCTGCTAAATTCAATTTCATCAACGCGCGAACTGTCAAACGTGCGAAGTTAAAATAGTCGTCAGTTTTCTGAAATTATCCAATTTTCTGCGTAATTTTCTTAATTTTTCTTTCCGTAAGAACCTTTAACAAAGTATTAGAAAACTTTAAAAAAATGAATGAAATAGGTAAAGTCGTTCAGAAGTTATGGTGTGACCAAGGGAAACAAGGATTCATTTTTATATACATAGATGACATTTGTATAGCGCAGTTTTGTGTTATTTCACTTCAAGTGCGCTCTACAGCATTTAACTTAAAAATAATCTAGTATTCAGTCAAATTATTCCTATATTGCTTGATCTAATACTATGATACAAAAATGCACAATACAAAGCAATGACAAGTTTAATATAATTTGATACAAAATTTACAATAACAGTGCTATTACAGCACAAGACAATAATAATGACATAAAAAAATGTACAGTACATTATAAAGCAATGATAAGAAAATAACAAATAATCATTGGTAAGAGTGCTATACATAACAATAGTACAGGATTCTAGCGTTTTTAGTCTATGTATCTATTATCTATGTCAGTTTATTTTTCATTATCATTTTTAAGATGGCTAAATGTAGTTGAAAATGTATTTTGAAGCCATAAGTATTTGAAATACAAATTACAAAATACCTCAGCAGCAGGTAATTGAAATACAAATTACAAAATACATTTTCTGGAAGTAATTGAAATACAAATACAAAATACGTATTTGTATTTCAAATACGTATTTCAATTACAAGTAATTCAAATACTGCCCAGCCCTGTCCATTGTTGACGATAAAAATAATGATGCTAAAATTTTCGCCGTTAAAGGAAATTTCGATGCCGGTGATATTTTTGTGATTTCTTCTCATAAGGACCACGATTTCGATGTGAAATATTAAAAAAAAAAAACCATATAAAATCTTTACAACTCAATCGAATCCTTTTGATAGAAATTAATAATTTAGATAGTCTAGTTCATGTTTAATAACTTTTGATAGTAATTAATAATTTAGATAAGTCTAGTTTTAGTTACTTTGGCGGCCTCCGTGGTCCCGAGGTAAGACTCATGACTCACAATCCGGAGGTCGTGGGTTTGAACCCGGCATGCGCAAATATATTTCATTTGATTAAATTGCGTTACTAGTATTTCAAAATTAAATCATTTAAAAATAATATAATATAGTATATTTGCACGTTCCAGAGTGAAATATACTCTCAGTATCGCCCTGGTGGAAAGACCACCGTTAAAAATTGAAACGTTGCTTGAAATATCTTTAGCGTTGTTTGGTGACCAGATCTGAATTGCCACCTTCACTTCCCCACCTTCCTCTTCTCCATCTCCTTCCCCTCCCCACTACCTTCAGCCTCACAACATACCCCAAATGGGGATGCCATTGTCTCGCTGGCTCCAGACGGGAGCAGCTGAGCCTCTTGTAAGGTATACATATAAAAAAAATTAAAACTTGGTAGATAAATAAATAAACGTACAAATTGACAAATAATGGTGTTTTACTTTCAAGCTCTATCATATTGTAATCAAAGCTTAGCTACCCCGTTCTGCCCTGGGTACCCCTACCTACTCACTAAAAATATAATTCATTTAAACGAATTTATACATCACTTATTTTTAAGTCTCGGCGTAATTCGGTTAATTAAATTATTACGATAATTTTTCAATTGATCTCGATAAAGTCTTCAGTTTAGTGGACACTGACCGACAGTCTTAGATAGTGGAAAAGTTATTGTTCTTTAACGGTATATAGTATGATATAGTTTTTAGTTTAGTGGACACTACTGACCGAGAGACTTAGATGGTGGAAAAGTTATTGTTCTTTAACGGTGTAGAGGTAGGTAAACATATCAGACAGACCCACTTATTAATAAATGTATTTTAAATTTTAACCAATTGATCATCAACCCAACATTAAATGATTGTTTATCAGAGGTGTAAAATTTAAAACACATTTATTAGTAAAGCCCCTGTGTTCGACATAATCGATAAATTCAGATAGAAATATTTTGATCATAAAGAATTATCATTTGAATTTTTATGTGTGTTTTTAAGAGTCGAAATTTGGTAAATATTCGCGATGAGCTTAAATTTTGTCCTTATTTTCATGAATAGAAAACAATTATTTCAATTACGACATCGTTCTACGTGTTTTTCTATAGGGAAAAAATACCGTTTTCTTTAGCAATCGAAAAGAACCATCGACGGTAAAACAGTGTTACCATATGGTATATATATATTTTTTTTACAGTGAATAACCGCACAAGAATCTCAACTGCTCCCGTCTGGAGCCAGTGAGACTATGGCATCCCCAATTGGGGTATGTTGTGAGGCTGAAGGTAGTGGGGAGGGGAAGGAGGTGGGGAAGAGGAAGGCTGGGAAGTACCTGGCTATTCAGATCTGGTCACCAAACACGGCTAAAGCCATTTTCAAGCAACGTTTCAATTCTGAATGGTGGTCTTACACCAGGGCGATACTGATAGTATCTTCCACTCTGGAACATGCCGCAAATATACTATATATTATTTTAAATGAATTAATTGTGAAATAACACAAATTAATCAAATAAAATTTATTTGCGCATGCCGGGTTTGAACCCGCGACCTCCGGACTGTGAGTCAAGAGTCTTACCCACTGGACTACGGAGGTCGTGGTTAGATACTACAATATTATCACAATATCAGTGATTTATGTACCTACTTAAATTTGCCTATTGCCTATCGCCTATGCCTTAGATTACACAAAATATATACTAAGCACATTATTATTTTATATTCCACTTATTATGTAGGTAAGTATTTGGTCATCGAAGTTGAAACTTCCATCACTGTATTGTAAAAACTCTTACGACACAGAAGGTGATAAGTTAGACGTTAGGCTATTCAATATTATTTCGTAAATGTCAGTCTCTAAAAAAAACTTGAACCGATGAATAAATCGCCATTGTATTGGCAAAGATTAAATCAATTGCTAAGTTGTCAATTATTTCAATAGAAAGTAGCGGATTCTTATTTACAGTAAGTAAATTTTATTTGATTGATTTGTGTTATTTCACAATTTAATTCTTTAAAATAATGTAAGGTAAGTACCTATACCTTCCACTCTTCCAGAGTGGAATACACTCTCGACATCGCCCTGGAGTAAGGCCACCATCAGAATTGAAACGTTGCTTGAAAATGCTTTAGCCGTGTTTGGTAACCAGTTCTGAATAGCCGGGTAGGTATTTTTCCATCTTCCTCTCCCCCATCTCCTTCTCCTCCTCCATGGACGGATCCAGCTTTGGCGCCAGGGGGGGGGGTCACATAGCGCCAGGGGGGGGGGGTTACATAGGCGTGGTCAAGTCACAAGAAGTTGTAATTTAATTTTGATAATAATAGATACAAGTAAAAAGGAGGTCCACCTAGGTCCTGAACCCAGCCCAGGGGGGGGGTCATGACCCCCATGACCCCCCCCTGGATCCGCCCTTGTCCTCCTCACCATCTTCCGCCTCCGATAAATTTGAACAAAATTTTACCAAACTGTGGCCGTCACTTTCGCTCTTACGCCACCGAATACTGAGCGAAAGGGACAACTGCTTCTCTACGATAGATACCTAAATAAAATCATTGAAATCGAGGTTTTTTATTCCCTATTTTTCACCTCTAAAACTGGACCGATTTTTAAGAAGTTTTTACTAACGGTAATGGAAGAAAATACTCACGTATGCACGTTTGGCTTTTTTAAAAAATCATTATCTAGATTGTATACTGAACGTCTGTTGATGGCGTTCAAACCAAGCAATTTTAACGATTTTTGAAAGGTCCTAACTCCTATAAGAAGTAACTTATCAAAAAAAAGCAAAACGAACTGACACGCTAGTGGTCGAAATCTAACAAATATTTGCACTGGTGTCAAAATCCAGAGAGGAAATTAGGGATTACGTTTGTATGGACAAAGGCTTCCTCTTAATTGATGATGCCATAGTCTCACTGGCTCTTCACGGTTTTTTTTTACATGAGCTCCTCCCAGGAGTATGTCATCTTTGGGGATGCTGTGAAGAGGGTTTTTTAAGGAAAGGGAGAAGAGGAGAGTTCTGGGAAGGAAAAGAATTTAAGGGGTGGGTAGTAATCTGAGGTTCAGTATGTCCTGGTCATCCAAGACCGCAGGTTGGGAGCAGTTGGGACTCATGTGCGGTTTTTACATCAGAAAAATAATAAATCGTATTGTGCACAGGGGTTTGGCGTCGCCAGCGTTCGAGCTAGGAGGGGGGGCAGCTTAAAATTTTATAGGTAGGTCTTACAAGGAAGAAACAGAGAAGTAAAACCACTTAAAGTAGTCGTTGTTATACAAAAACATTGTATCTAACTAAACTTTATATTAACTAACCAATAACAACTCTTACATTTATATAATTATATATTCATAATTCGACTTCCATAATACGGGCATGTGCCTAGCGTGGTAGTCGAATCACCTGTAAAAACTGTATAAAAAGTTATATGATGAAAAAAAAAATCAGCAAAAAAAAGTACACATGTATTAGGTATGTGTGTTTTATTATACATATCTACCTTTATTCATATAAACCTTTTATACAAGAGTTTTTACATGATTATCGACCAGTGGCGGATACAGATACCTTTCCCCCCTAAATATAAGGAAATCTTTCTTCAATTATTCGCTATACATGTCTAAACCATCTTAGCGTCCCTTTCAATCTTATTACGCTTGCATCAGCCTTGCTTCTTTTCATATTTTTCTCACACTATCGTACATGACTTTAGCACACATACGCCGCAGGGATCTCAATTCTAAAGCATTTAGTCCTTCCTCTGCCAGTTTCATGCTTCACTGCCATACATCAGGGTTGGTACCAGCACTCCCATTGTGAACTGCTAGCTTCGCTTCTTTCGACAGATTTTTGTTAGCGCCAACGGCGTTCCTGCATTTACCCTTCTTTCAAAATCTCTATCAGCCTTCCCATCTCTCGTAAACATACTTCCCGAATACACAAACTCATTCACTGTCATTTTTTGGTAACTATTACAAATTGTCTTTGGAGATTATATGTGACGGGTCATTTTAGGGAAAGGAAATAATGGAAGGAAAAAGGTATGATAGGTGGTTAGGACTCTCTGGGTTAGTGTGTCCAGGAGAGATGGACGGATGAACCTTCCCCTCCCACTGCGATGGGTCGAGGGATTCCTGCTGGAGAGGTTAAATAGTCTCCCTCAACCAGTCCTTTCCAGCTCGGCACGCAGTACGTGGGCAAACGCTTCCGCCGCTACCTTGAAAAACCACATCCCATGAACTCAGGCATCCCTGCTAAGTCACCAAACTTAGCGATCCACTTGGGATGACTTATAGCAGAGGTGTTGTTTATCCAATAAATAATTCTCGTGGCGGCGGTACCCACACTCGCCTCCTAAATTGAAACTTTTGCTTCATTCACATTCACACGTCGTTTCATGTAAAGGTATCCTTAACATGGCCCGACTCAAGTATTTGATTCCCTTTATCGTGTTATGCAGCCCTACCGCTCCCTGTGGCCAGCCAAGTTTTAAATGTGCGGTCCGCCAATCTTTTATTTATTTATTGAAGTGAAAACTTCTTTAGGACCGTTGTGATTTGACAAACACATACATCTATATTAGCCTAAGAATGCGATAGTACCTACCTATAGTCAGTCTCCTTTTTGTGCGATGCTTCGTATTCTCCCCACTGTCGTCTAGTTTTCTTAGGTGTACCTATCTTTAGCGCCCCCCCTTGAGTTTTTTCTGTATCCGCCACTGTTCTGTATCGACTGACGACTACTAGGCAAATTCAGTATTACGGTAGTCGAACCTATTTATGTATTAGATACATATTGTACACGGTCTCCGAAACCTCGTGGTATACCTACCTACAAGCCGGAAACTGGTGAATCAACATCGGATAAACACCCTGATAAACTTGTTTTTCCTTTCCACACGAGGATTTTATATTGATTATACTATTTATAGAGGCAGAAGTGTGAAAAGGTTAATAAGATTGAACTAAAACACATCGTAATCATTGTTCACCCACACCAAACTCAAATCAGAACGATAATTATTAAAAAAAAAAATTAACATGAGAGGAATGATTTTGCGCGTTGCTCTGCCAAAGGTCACTATTTAATTCATATGCTGCATATAGATACATTTGCGAACCGAACCACGAATTATGGGAAAGGAACGAAGCAACCGCAAGCGGCGTTTCGCGCCGGTGCAGCTGCCTAGATGTTTAAAAGATTGTTTGTATGAATTTTGCATTGATTATTTATAAATGAAAATAATGAAACTTTATTTTTACATTTATTGATGGTAATCTTTTGTACTTACTCTATAATACTATTAATAGCTAATTACACAAATATTATTAGAAAATTACAAATAACAACACATATTTTTTTATTAGAACACCCAGAATATTGCAGGTCCCAAAAAATTGCAGGTAAGAAAAAAAAACGTCATAACCACAACCTCCCGATTCAAATGTTAACCATTTTTCATGGAGGGTGTCATAATATTGGGAACATAACATAATTTTGGTAATAATAATCATAAAATAAGTAATTTAATTTTATTGGATACTTTAATAACTCTAGAAGGTTATACCTATCAATGAAATAAAATTAATTAATTCTTCAATGATTAATAAAAATAGGTTTTCAAAAGAATAAAACATTTTATGTAAGCTAAATTTGTATAAAATACATTTTATTCAATTTGTATATTGTATAAATAAATATTACATCTTCTTCAATCATTGCAAATTCACTGTACAGCGTCATTTTCATTAAATGAAAATAGCACACATTGTTTACACCATTATTTTAATAAAAATTATCAACATGTTTCTAAACCAACAGTTTCTTCATAAGGATATTCAGATATCGTATCCTGATAAATAAACATTGGTTTTATAATATGTTGATAATTATTATTAAATAATGGTGTAAATAAAGTATTATTTTTATTTAAATCTTGAATTGGTTGTTTTTCAGGAAATTGAGATGTGTTGCACTTTTCTCCTTTTTGAATGAAAATATTGGACTACATTCATGATAATGGGCGTCTGGCCTGCCAATGGACTTCACAAAGCTATTCAATTCAAAACATTGACTCAAGGAAAAGGAAGTACGACAAGGCACAACACCCAAAAAACAAACCAATGAAGATTATTGGCCGTGGTAATCTTCAGACATACAAACATAATAGATATGAGGCGTATTGAAACAAAGAGGGCAATCTCCACCATTGGTCTAAAATGAGTTAGATATGGCGATGGATAGAGAAACAAAAATACTATCGACAGCTGCAAAGAGTTCGAAGCGTAAATGAAAGTATCCCATACATTTTTAAATTAATGTATTTAGTTCTGCAACAAAAACGGCAATCTCCAATAGGGTATTGCAGAGTACGGAACAAAAACAGCAGTATCCCTATGGGCCAATCAGAGAGACAGAACAAAAGTGGCAATCTCCATCTATTAATTGAAGACAACCAATAATTTACCAGAGTAGGGATGCATGAAAAGTAATCATTCGGTACTAAGTAATCGGTACTCACCAAGTAATCAAAGTACCGACTACTAAAAACGAAGAGTATCCGTTACTTTTGATATGATTACTTTCATTGATACTTTGAAATGATTACTTTCGATGCGGATACTTCAGTACCGATTACTTGGTTGTTATTTGTGCCGCAAGAGGCGCTTCACGTTATACCAGCTGTTCATAAATAAACCACACTTTGTACCGATTATTTGGTCGTTTCTATTTGTGCCGCTGGGGCGCTTCACGCCAGCGACGATTAAGTACGGTATTGCCAGAGACAAAAACTACTGCGGTGTTTACATCGGTAAAAAAAACGCTTTCAGTTGATATTTATGTTTGTGTACCTTGCTATCTGATATATCTATATTGCTACCAATTTGTACTAAGTATGCAAGTTTTTTGACGGTAGGTATCTACTACAATTTTCGAACGGTGTAAAAAATATGATTATTAGATATTATTACGACTATAAAAAGTTTTCACAGTAATAATTTTAACACTTCTTTTATTCCTTCACACATTATAAGATTTAAATTTCTGTGGAGTTTACAAAAAAAAAAATAATAATACAATAATGTAAAATTACGTTTCGAATTTCAAAGGAAAATGACACGTCAATCCAGTGTGTTAATATGTAATTTACGATCAAAGATAATGTAAAAAAATCTAAACACACAAACTCTTCAAAATATTCGAAGTACCTATAAATACCTAACGTAGAATCTTAATAATTCAAAACCAAAGTACACGCTATTCGCGCTAACGAAATACACAAACCGTCAAAATGTAACCAGTAAGGATTTGTATCTATTATAAAAGTATCCGGCGCTATCCGGAACCGAAAGTAGTCAAATGTAATCAAAGCATTCAGTAACGAATTGATACTAGTAGTCGGTACTACCCGAAAGTAATCAAAGCATTCAGTAACGATTTGATACTTGCAGTAGTTACTACCCGAAAGTAATCAAAGTAATCAGTAACGATTATATAGTAACAATTACTTTTTGTGAAAATAACGGATACCGACGGGTAGTAAAAGTACCGATATTGAACACTACTATACCAGAGTATAACTAATGGAAACAATTAATAACAAAAATTATGCTATATTGTTCGTTAAAAGAACTAGAAAGACATTTTTTACATATTACTTAAAATGAAAATAATTCGAGATTGCTGTCTTTGTTTCAATACACCTCATGTACATATATATAAATATTAAATAGGATCCACAAGGTTTAGAGCGTTGAACCTATTATTAACATCATATAAATCATCACCATCTTCAGACACATTGTCAACTGAATCAGTAGGTTCTTCCGGCACAACATCCTCAGTAATTTTTTTAGGTTTTCTGCTAACTTTAGGTTTACTAATTTGCTGATCAGTCCGGGGAGGGCAGCAATTATCAAACCCTAAAAACTTGGCAAGCACTACGAAGCAATTGAGCACACCCGGAGAACATTGCAGAAGTTGATAAATATATGAACCAGGATTATCTCTTCGTTTCAAGTTTGCATACATATTGTACAGAAATGTTCCATTGTAAGTTTCATGTACAACGCAGGGAGTAAAAGGTTCGGAAGTTAAAGCATTTAAATAAGATAGTTGCTGAAAACAACACTGAAATTGTGCAAAGAAATGTAAATATTTACTTTTGTAAACCTTAGGAAACTCCACAACTTTAGTATCAATCTCAAAGTATTTCAACATTTTGCTGGCAGCGGTCATGCAGTCTTCGTAACAAATATTTTTTTCATTTATTCCTTCAAAACCATCAACAACTTTCACCTGTCGCTCTTTACTTGTTTCACACCAGCCCTGTAGTTCCTCAGAGTATTTTGAGTTCAATTCATAGCTACTGTAATCTCCATCAATTTTACTTTTCACTAGGGACAAGTTTAAGCAACTGAGAATGAGGGAATATATCTGAGATTCATTTGGAACAGGAATATATTCGCTTGAAGACTTGGTCATCCATAATATTGTAAGTGCGAGCATCTGTAGATTGCCTGGTACTCTTTTTATTTCTTCTAGTATTTCTTTTTCCATTGTTCTCTCCAGGAAGCCATAAAACATGGTGGGCCCCGGAGATTCGCATCTGTTAACCCAGCTTTCGATTAGTTCATCGGGTACATAAGCGGTGTAGGGAATACTCCTCGATCTCTGCTTAACACCATTGCGACACTCCAAAGTCATATCTTTTTTATTAAAGCCCATCATTATATCAAATGAAAATCGTAAAATGGGCAAAGAAGCTAAATTAGAATCACTCATTGTGAAATCTTCTACCTGTGGCATAGCTATGTAAAGAGACTTGTGTATCACATCGTAAAATCGAGGTGATATTTTACCTGTTTTAAGAATATTTAATATCCATTGAAGATTTTTATTCCCTTTATCTTTTGCCTCTTTCTGACCTTCGAGAGATTCTATTTCTATTATAGAATTCTCAGTTAAAAGTCCAAGTTCTTTCAAGGAATTGCAGTAAGTACTAGTGTAATTTGCGCAGGACCCAGTGATCATTTTTTGAATTTTATTACGTTCGGTTAACTTATAATGGCTAAGTACTTTTTCTATGGCAGAGTCAAATGATTCATTTTGGAGCCATTCAATAACAGCAACAATTCGACGTTGACCTTCATTCATCTTTTTGGACTTGGATTGTTTCAAGTTATCATAAAACTTAGAAAACACACTTCTTTTCACATAGTCATTTCCTAACAAAGTTGCAATCAAGGGAAGCATATTATTGTCCACTCCCGGAAACAATGTTAAGAAATTCTCTACTCTGTATAATTTGCATTTCATAACAAAATGTGAGCCCTCATTTGTTTTTAGAATAAATGGTTTTAATGTCAGCGATGGGAACGGGATATAAGTAACATTGAAGACGAAAAAATCTGAATCGTAACTCAGAACGGGACACCCCAAAAATCTTGCAACAGCGGCTATTTCAGAATCTGCTTCCAATTCACAAAATGTATATGACACATTGCAAGATTTTAAGGCTTCAATGAAGACGTCCTTCATCAGCAAAGGAAATACTAGGAATTGTGATTGATTTTTAGGATTCAACCGTGAAGCATCAATAATCCTTCCGGTAAACCTTTTCAAAACAGTTTTCATCTTCTTGTCTTCGTAGCCTCCATCAAATATGACATATGGAGTGATCTTACATTTTGTTAGAGCATTGAAGAACTTCTTGATGGTGCGGGCATACACATCATAGTCTCCCCCGAATGAAGAATTACATTTGGTAGTATTCTGAAAAAGCTGCGCCGCCAAACTATTCCCGTCAATAACCAAGTATTGATCATGCAGGTGAAATGCTTCCAGTGAACGATCTGCATTTCTGGCAATGAACGTTGTTAGACCCTGGATTCCCATAATGTTAATTTCTCATAAGAGATAACGAAATCCTTTTGGTATATTTATGAAGTTAACGATAGAGGTTAACTTTGGATAAATAAAGTTAAACGTCAAAATCAAGCGTGATTTTGACATTTAGATGTACATAAATATGTTGCTAGATGTAAATAAAAAATATTTGTTTACCCGACTCGGTTTATTATGTCGGTTCCCCGGTCCCATTCAGGGAACCGCCTAAAGGTGTATAAACACGTCTGGTCATCGTCTGGTTTGTCCAGTACCAACTAAGGGAACGTACCCATACTACGTGACACTTTTAGGGGGGGGGGGGTCTTCAAAAGGTCACGCTCCATACAAATGAGCGGCGGGTTGCTTAGGATTTTGGTCACCGGGGGGGGGGGAGGGGTTAAAAATTGCAAAAAGTTGGTCACGTAGTTTGGGTACGTTCCCTAACTACCGCATTGAAAGACTCGGCCATCCTATCGTGATTTCCAAACTTTGAAAGAGTCTATTATTCGATCCGTTTCCACATGTTTACAAAAATAATAAACTGTGGGCAAACCACTCGCCTGACCTCGCCTGTAAGTAGCAGTGTTGCCAACGTAGGCGATTTTTCGCCATTTAGGCTACTCAGAACGAGAATCGGCGACGAAAAAATCTAAAAGGCGACTGGTCGCCTATTAGGCTACTTCAGATACAAGTTATTTAAATCAGCCGAATCGCAAATAATTAAGAAAAAAATACAATATTTCACGCAAATGTAAAAAGTGTGTTTGTGTAATGTAGGGACAATTTGATATTGACATGGTAACCCTATTTGTTTATGATTCGTTCGTTTCGAATTTGTCTTAGCATTTTTTTTAAAATGCTATTACACTTTTATTACTTTCTTCAGCTTGTATGCCAGCATACATCGTAGCATTTCGTATAAAATTTCAGAAAGAATACTTTTGAAGTAATATTTTGTGCATTCATTTGAACTATCGTTTATTTTATGCATCGAAACACATTCCTTGAACAATAAACTATCGTTGAAAACAACATTACTTGTGTTTATTTGATGAATTCACAGGTTTTTTTTAAAGTTTTGGTGACAAATTATCATGCTTTGATAGTTCAATTAACATTCATATTCCATAGATATACTTATTATATACATCATTCATACATGTACAAACCTTGTTATTGATATTAAAAAAAAAAAAAAAAAATTAATTTAAAAATATACTGGTGCTGCCAGGTGAATAAAACTTTTGGCGGTATCAAGAATAATGTTGGCGCAAGCGATCCTGACCTTGTTCTTGATACAGTGTCTTTATACATAAGGGTCAAAATAGCATATATATTTTTACATTTTATTTTATTCAAATTGATATTTTGGCGTTTGGGCTACTTTAGGCTACTGCAACTAAAATTCGGCTACTTTAGGCTACTTTATGTATGAGAAACGGCGATATTAGGCCAAGCGCTGTTGGCAACACTGGTAAGTAGAGCACTTTACAATCAAGCATTCTGACGTCACTTGTGAATATTTTATGTTGATCCAATTTTTGAAATACTTTCGCCTAGCAACTTAAACTTAACTCCGTATGAAAATATGACTTTTATCTCTGAAAACATGTTTTTCTTTGGATTATTTATTGTCTCTGATCGACCACAAACTTGAAACTTGACAAATCGTCTTGCACGTGGTATATTAAATATTTCCAAAAAGTTCTAACCGGTATGTGAAATAACCTAACTCAAATCAAATCAACAAGAAAACAAATCTGCCCTGTCAAATCTTATGTCTAAAATAAGTTTTTCAATGTGTCCTAGAAGTATTGCAGTAAATACGTTTTGTAGAGCCATTTAAAAAAATGGATTATTAACCACGCTTTTAATTCAAATTTTGTGTATAAGTGTGAATAACGCCTTTCGAATTAGACTACTTTTTATAAGTTGAAAATTACCGTCTGTCAGTCGTCTTTCTGCACGTTGATTTGTCAGTTTTTAGGCTATAACCCCACGACGCGCCGCGCCGACGCGAAACACGATTCCTTCAAAATTAATATTTTATCATTTGTTTTCAAGCATTCCCCGGTTTGAAGTATTCACACTTATGTTCATAAATTCTAATTGGAAATACAGAGTATCTCAACGTCCTTTAAATAAATATATTTTTGTACTTTCAGAAAAATAATTAATATGGCAGGAGACGCCGCAGTCGAAGAAACAAAAGTTGAAGCAACTGGGGAAGAGGTTGTGGCTGAAGTTCCAAAGAAAGAAGTAGCCACTGAAAATGGCGCCAAATCTCAAGGAAAGGAGATTCCTGAAACGGTTTCAACGGAAGATAATGGTATCTCTGCTCTGGAAGAAAATATCATCCGCCAAATTGAATATTACTTTGGTATGAACCCACATTATTACTTTGTGGAATAATTTTGACGTAATGGCTTTATGCCGACCTATTACTTGTTTTATGTGGATTTAACTGATTTTTCTTCCTAACAGGTGACATGAATCTCCCCAGAGACAAATTCTTGAAGGAACAGATACAGTTGGACGAGGGCTGGATTCCTCTAGCTACAATGTTCAATTTCAAGAGGCTTTCCAATCTAACCAAAGATCCCGAGGTGGTCATTGCCGCCCTCGCTAAATCTGTCAGCCAGTTGATGGAGGTAAACCCACACAGTTTCTTTACAACAAATTATTAAAATCAATATTCATTATGGTGGCTGACAAGCGAGACACGGGTTAATCGTACAATCAAACTGATTGATCAGTTTTGTAAGATTTGTATGATAAATATTGTAAAATTAAAAAACTGAAAAAACCTACTAAAAAAAAAAAGAATACTAACATAGGTTTTTAGGCTACTTTTAAAAATTATTTTTTAATTAACCTTAACCGGTTGAGAAAATTTGACACATTTATGGGTCAAACAGCTGATTATTGTTAGAGTAAGTTTGACCCTTTTAGGGGTCAGCTCGTCAGGTCTCATAAAAATCGTTATGTCTCCCTTACTATCGTGACGAGAAATGTGATCTAAGCAGTGTTAGAAAGAGAAAACACTACAATTTGAGATTTTATCCATAGGTATCCACAAAAATATTCATTTTATTCGGATTTATGACATCAAACTTCTGCCAGAACAATATGTAAGGTGAAAAATTTTAATGTTTGCATTCAAAATTTTAATATTTCAAAAATAACATTCTTACTTCTAATAATACAATTTGAAAGAGTATTTAATCGACTTTCAAAAACAATTTTTAATTTTTGGATACGTTCAGAAATGTTCAAATTATTTTGATTTTATTGGAATGCGGAAATACTCAAGAATTGCCGATATGCCGGCCATAGACATCTTTTTATGAGCGGTATCAGTAATTTAATCTCAAATCTACAAGGGTTAAGACGCCAAGAGTTCCGAATGGGACTGCGGATTTGCGTCGTTCAATGCCCAACGGTCCATTATGGTGCAAATATTTCATTTAAAATGCTGGGGCAGTGGGTTACCTTTATTGCACGCGGCTTACACGCGTTTAAAGGAACCTTTAGACGCCCAGTGGTCCCGTTCGGGATCGCGGGTTTGCATCGTTCAATGCCCAACGGTCCTGTACGGGACCGGTGATAATGGTTTGAATATTTCACAAAAAATGCTTAGGCAGTGTGCTACCTTTATTGCATGCGGCGCACAAGCATTTAAAGGTTAAACACAAACTGAGAACCTATTGTAGTGTCGTACATTGGTTCATATTTTAGATTAAATAAGAGGAAAAAAACTTACCTTAAACTTTCACATCAATAACAATGGTCGCCAAGTGAACAATCGATTTTAATTTTCACAAAATAACTAAAATGCAATTTTTTCAATTATCGCAATTATTAGCAACGCTGCAGTAGGATACAACAACTATATAACTAACTGGTTGTGATATTTCAAAACATGTAAAGAGCACATAGAAAACTTTTTGCCTGAAGCGCTTTTTCCGTATGTGCTATATTAATACAGACAATTAATCTCAGAATGTTGATTGTGTATGTTACCTTTATTTTAAAAAACAGCCTACGTTTTTGAATGGTTTGTCTGGCAAAGCAGGGTTTGTTTAGCGGGCTTGTGTATATT
This sequence comes from Limnephilus marmoratus, assembly GCA_917880885.1. Taxonomy (NCBI): domain Eukaryota; kingdom Metazoa; phylum Arthropoda; class Insecta; order Trichoptera; family Limnephilidae; genus Limnephilus; species Limnephilus marmoratus. The sequence goes on along the minus strand of OU862909.1, from coordinate 39,471,468 downwards.
ATCTTAAGCTTAAAAGTTTTATCAAAAAAAGTGCGTATTAACCGTTGATGTTTGTTCCGAACTGCAAACAGAGGGATTTGACAGTGTGAAAGCAAATTTTCAATTTACGTAAATAAAATTAAAAATGTAACATTTTCAACCTCCCCGAATTCAAATAGTTGTCTTTTATGGTAATTAAGAAGAATCTAAAAGTTTTATCAAAAAAAAGTGCGTATTAACCGTTGACGTTTGTTCCGAACAATTACCGAACCTTATTTCTATACAGTGCTCCTAGCTCTGCTAGGCACGACAAGAAGCACGATGATGACGTGCAAGCAGATGTGCAGTCACAAGCGCACTGATTGAAAAGGCTTGCACGTGCACGAGTGACATTGACGGACACTTGGCCCACCAAATTTTTTTTACTTATTTAACCCGTCTGCTTGTTTAGGAATAAATACAACCCAAAACACATAATCGCGTTATACTTTCATAAGACCAAAAACGTCCCAGAGCGACCATATATTTTGAAGCTCTCTTCCTCTCATGCAAACATATGCATTTTTCTTTTAACCAGAAAGAGAATGAAATAATGCTTCTTATTGTCTTTAAAAGCTATCTTGCATAGATATTTTACAATCTTGATCCAAAGTGACGGTTTGACTGGCTTATGCGCGAAACTGAGGCTCCCGGATTGTGAGGTGTGAATATATCAAGCAGACGGGTTAATGGCCTGCCACCAAAACTATTTGCCAACAGCTGTTCTAACCGATACTAAATCTATAAGTGTTTAACTGTGTCCCCCCCATTTTTTAGTATATTTACCGTAAATTCAACATTAATATTTGTAGAATTGTGTTTTTATTTGTTGAAAATTACTAAAACATATTTCTTTATTTTAGATAAGTGAAGACAAGACAAAATTGAGGCGTTCACCTGAATATCCCCTTCCAGAATTGAATGAAGAAAGAAGAAAGGAATTAATGACACGCACAGTTTATGTCAAAGGTTTTCCAAAGGACGATCTTTCCATCGATATTTGCTTAGAATTCTTCAAGAAGTACGGCACTTCCCCCGAAGACATTATTCTAAGGCGCTACTTAGACAAAGTCAACAAGAAGTGGTTGTTCAAGGGATCTATTTTCGCCACATTCAAGACTGTGGACCAGGCTGCCGATTTCCTCAAGGTAGCATCCGCAAAGATTGGGGAAGTGGAGGCTGTCAGGAAGTGGCAAGCTAAATATTTGGAGGAGAAGCGGGCCGAGACTGACGAGAGGCAGAAGAAGAATGCTGCTAAAAAAGAGAAAAAACAACAGAAAGAAGTAAGATTTTCTTGACTTTAGTAGCTCGCATTTTAAAACATTTCATGCTTATAATTTGACTTGTAACACTTCATTGAGAATGCTGGGCTTTGTTCTACTCACAGCAAGGAATTTTAAAGATACCCAGGTTCTCATAATTTTATTCAATTCCTATAAGGAGTAAGAAATATCTGAGTTTCTCTACTTGGATGGAGTATGGTTCTTTATATGGCTACTACCAGTGGCTCTATCCTGCCGACTTTCTTTTGGGTATGCTAGGAATGAACCATTTATGGGTCAGGAGGGATGTGCACATTTTTTCAGACTGATTCGTGGATGATTTGAAAACTCGGCTATCATGGAAAGCTTTCATTTCTTTTTTCCCAACGGTTATCCCTGTCACCGACAGCGTAGACTGTTTCATCTGCCAGCCCGCGGGACTAACTTGCCAGTGGTCACAAGCCGGTGGGGAGGGCAGTCTCGCTGTTGAACAGAATCAATAATTTGGATATCGACGTATTTATCATCAATGAAGCTACCTTTAACCCTTAGTGGAACTATTGACTTTTTTTTACTTCAAAATTTTGAACTGATTGACAAAAAATGTCAGTAATTACTATGTTATTCCAAAAAAAATTTATCAATTTATTTACAACGGCAAATATTTGGCAGTATTAGTTACTTCAATATGTATACGTGTTATTTTTAAAAGCTCACTGCTACATTAGGTTATAATTATTTTGTATGTGTTATCTCTGGGATACCACTAGGGACGCGAAAAAAGTATCGATACTTTGTGGTATCGAGTACTTTTCCTTTCGATACCGATACTTTTGTACTCCATACTTTGTATTCGATACTTTTACTCAATGAGTGCTTTTTGGCAAGTATCGATTCCTTTAAAAATTTGGCTAAGTGACTCATGTTTATGGCAACGCCATCTAGTTCAATCATAGCAAACCTTCTAAAACATTCCATTGCGTTAGTATAATTGCAAGCACGAGCAATCTAGTGTGTCATGGAACGAATAGATGGCGCTGTCGAATTAGGACAGTAAGTAACTGACATGATAATTAAATTCTTTCTAATCTGTGACTGTGTTTATTTCACACTTTGTTTCAGAGTTATTTATTTGGAGACCACATTACCGCGGACTGCCATTGATTGTTTATTGGGCTTGCCGCTTGAATGTATTTGATTTATTCAAGTGTAACACTATTATTCTGTGCTGTGTATATTTGAGTCATAATTAGAGGAATGCCGCCTAGTAAGAGTGAACTTTGGCAATATTTTGTCAAGATTAAGAGCTCGTTCACATTGAGCATATAAATATAAAAGATCATAGCACGCCACATATCGCTCTCCATACAATCCCTTCAGACCGTTCACACCTGAGCACTTTATGCGCACATCAACCATAGACAATGCACATCTTACGCCGTAACCGCTCCTGAGGCGATATGCCAACAGTTAAGCGCCCCCCACTCCGACGAAAACAGGAGAGGGGGTCATTTTAATTACGGAGCTGCCAAGACCGGTGGGTGACAGATGTCAAGTTCATAGATTCAGTACAAAAAATGCGCAGTCCGTGGCCGCTCGCTAATTCAACTGACCCCCTCTCCTACCATAGGAAGAAATATTTTATCTGCGCCGTGTGAACGGCACGAAACATAAGCGCTCGCGGTTCAACAGATACCTGCTAGCGGTTATATTAGATGTCTGAACACCCCTTAACAACAACGAAGTAAAATGCAAGATTTGTTTCAAAACCTTAAAATCGTTAATTCTGATCCTGTGGGGGGGGGGGGGTTGATACGTAGTTAGCCCGGTCAGAGCTGTAAATCAGGCCCTATGAAATGTACTCGATACTTTTGTTTCAATGCTTTTATGAGTACAATACTTTTTTTCTGATACTACTCATGAGTACAGTATGGATACTTTCTATTCGATATCGTGTCCCTAGATACCACTAAGGGAACGTACCCATACTACGTGACCATTTTTTTGCAATTTTTAACCCCCCCCAGTGACCAAAAACCTAAGCAAACCGCCGCTCGTTTGTACCAAGCGTGACATTTTGAAGACCCCCCCCCCCGAATAGGTCACGTAGTTTGGGTACGTTCCCTAAGGGTTAAAAGACAAGCTTGTTGCTACTAGTACACATAGCTGATAACCTACTTTTTATATTTATGTAATTCTACCTAATAAATTTATTTTAAAATTAACAATTTTGTAATGTTTTTGAAAAATAATAAATGATTTGGATTGAACAAGTACACCTACACTTGAAAAGATGCCATAAACTGTAAGATATTTTAAAGAACTGGTTATTATAGGGCGCAACCACTCTTTGTACCGTCTCATACCCACTGGGTTATGGAACACCTCATGATGATTGCTGACTTTTATAATTGTTTCAGGACTATGAGAAGACACCGATCAAATTGCCCACAGGAACAGTATTATTGCTGGCTGAAGTTCCAGAAGAAGTAACGAGAGACACCATCAAGGAAGCAGTGACCGCCTTAGGTACATTTTCAAAACATCCAACAAACATATTTTGTTTATATGTACATATTCCAAATCTTTTGTTCTAGTATTATTTATTTATTGTTTCTTTACACTGCAGGTAAAATGTTTACAATACAATTTGTTACCTCACTAGGACAAGCCTGTATTAATTATATATTTATTATTTTTTCATTCCAGGTGGAAATGTGGCCTTCATCAAAATCGAAGACGGCAAAGCCTGGATCAGGCTTCAAGTAGAAAACACAGCAAAGGAAGTTTTCGAAAAATGCTCAGACTCCAAATTGAAAGTGGAGGACAACAACTTGGAAGTTTCCCTATTGCAAGGAGAGGAGGAACAGAAGTTCCTCGATGAAATGGCCGGAGAATTAATGAAGAGAAGGCAGAAGCAGAACAAGGGCCCCAGAAGCGGGGGCCCCAGGAGCGGGGGCAAGCAACATTTCAACAGGAAACGAAGGGGAGGCGGAGACAGTGGTCCTCCTTCCAAGAGGAGATAATTTCTCCGAATTATGTATAATTATTTTAAGTAATGGTCAATAATTTTTAATAAAATATGTTGTTCGATAAAATGTTTTATTATTATCAAACCCCAATTCACTGAAATATATTCCTGCTAGAGTTACCAGTATACAACAACGTTCTACGTTTTGAGACTCGTAAGCAATGACTATTTTTGCATTAACCACACCGAGGAAAGGCCCCTTGTTATCTTTAGGGATGCTGTGTGGAGGTGTTTCTTTTTGAGTGAAGTTCAGGAAAGGAAAAGGTATGAGGGGTTATTAAGAATCTGGGGTCAATGTGTCCAGGAGTGACTAATGTATGAATCCATCCTTTCCACTATGGTGCAAGGCTACTACTAGCAAACCACTAGTGGTAACCTATGGCACAAGTGTTGGTTTTCAAATAAATGGTTCAAGGGATAGTAAACCCATACCCGCTTGTGACTTATGAGATTATTGTACAAGAACCTGGAACTATGGCGTCCCCTATAATTGAACCCTTGCCCTGAATGTTACATCCAACAAAATTGTCAACATTGCGTTATTGATGAAATAATGTTGTTTCCAATAAAACTATCAATGTTGAGTTATTGATGGAATAATATTATATCAAACAAAACCATCAATGTTGAAGTATTGATGGAATAATGTTGGGCATATTAATATGCTTATACAAACTACTTTCTTTGTACGAAGTATATTGTATAATGCTTCTTGTCAAAATCACAAAGCGTGGTTTAATTCATGTGAATAAATAGAGAAAACAAACGTCTTATTGCTTCAACTAGAAAGACTTTAAAGCCGAGGATGCCGGAAAGTAGTATTTGACCAGAAAAAATATCAAGTCTGCTTTTTAGCTGTTGAAATGTTGTAAGTGATCTCACGACAATATCTCGAATGTAAATGGTTTCATTTAACCATCTTTAATCTCAAATACGTCATGACATGTGTAAAATTATGTAGCGATTTTTGCCATATATTCCCCCCATTTTAAATGTCTCTGATTGCTTTTCGGATAAAAAAGGAAATTATCTCCTTGATTTGGAATTTTTTTTTAAATATTTGTAGCTCCTAGGTTTGTTATTTTGGACTTAAAACGAAGCTATTGAAATGCTTTATCTATTATGACCATAGATGTCGCAAATCCGAACTTTGTAGATTTATAAGTGTTTTAAATATTTTTTTTATGTTCAAATTCTGATCAGCTGTTTACAGTTAAAATTAAATCCTTTTTCCATTGACATGTATGGACCTTTCATTATCAAGTATAACCACAGAATATATACAGAAATCGAAAATATTCTCTCTTGACTCGAATAAGTACCTCTCACGGCAATTTCAAAATTAAAAAAACGCAGGATTTGCGCAGTTATAAACTTTACGATTTTTTTTTTATAAATCCTACAAATATGAGAAAACGGCAAAATACAGGTTAATTTCATTGGCCGTACAGCACTATAATAAGTTTTTATGTCTCCATGTTAAAAATCGAAGGTATGATTTTTTTAATGTTGGCGAAAAATTTAAAAAATGATCTTCTGAAAATTATCGAGCAACAGAGAAAAGTTTTAAAATGCGCGGTCGCTCCAGTGGTTAGGTACGAAAAGTAAAGAAAAAAAACATTTTGTGGAATAACATGAAATTTTTACATTCAACATTTATCCACTCAAGCATAAATTCTATTTTAATTGCCTTTCTTCATGACTTTTTATTTAAAATTCTTAAGAATTGTACGTTTATTGTATCTATCTTCTATATAAATAAAAATTAATCGCCAAAATGTATGTACGCGCACAACTTCCGAACGACTGCACCAAATTGGATAATTCATTTATTTTTGTGTTTGTTATTGTCAGGACAAGGTTTGTATGAAACTACTGGTGAGCTCTGGCTTATGAAATTTGTATAAAAAATTGCAATAGGTAGCAAGCGAGCTGTTTGAAAACTGAATGTATCGGGACTGAATGTATGGAATGCGAGATGGGGGAGGGGAACTCGGATAAGGGGTTCGCGGAAGGGGGGGAAACCAGGGAGGGGAACTCTTGAGGGGGGCTCGCGGGACGGGGGGGAGAGTGGAGTGGGGGAGAGGGAAGGTGGAGGAGGCAGAGTTGGAACTAGAGATGCATGAAAAGTAATCATTCGGTACTGAAGTAATCGGTACTCACCAAGTAATCAAAGTACCGACTACTATAAACGAAGAGTATCCGTTACTTTTGATATGATTACTTTCATTGATACTTTGAAATGATTACTTTCGATGCGGATACTTCAGTACCGATTAATTGGTTGTTATTTGTGCCGCAAGAGGCGCTCCATGTTATACCAGCTGTTCATAAATAAACCACACCTTGTACCGATTATTTGGTCGTTTCTATTTGTGCCGCTGGGGCGCTTCACGCCAGCGACGATTAAGTACGGTATTGCCAGAGACAAAAAATACTGCGGTGTTTAAAACGCTTTCAGTTGATATTTATGTTTGTGTACCTTGCTATCTGATATATCTATATTGCTACCAATTTGTACTAAGTTTGCAAGTTTTTTGACGGTAGGGATCTACTACAATTTTCGAACGGTGTAAAAAATATGATTATTAGATATTATTACGACTATAAAAAGTTTTCACAGTAATAATTTTAACACTTCTTTTATTCCTTCACACATAAGATTTAAATTTCTGTAGAGTTTACAAAAAAAATAAAAATAATACAATATGCTCTTCATTGTTTAATTTTATGATTATAAAGATGAATTTGGTTTGTAGAAATTTCTGCCAAGTAATAAGCCCGCCTATAACATCTATCATCATATAGGTATAATATGACATTATGTGAGATTAAATAAATAATAAATAAAATGTATAAAAAATTACCACCAGCCTATAATAGTGTTTTATTAACTTATCTCAAAGCTAGAAAAACAAAAATCAAAACACGCATGTAAAATTACGTTTCGAATTTCAAAGGAAAATGACACGTCAATCCAGTGTGTTAATATGTAATTTACGATCAAAGATAATGTAAAAAAATCTAAACACAAACTCTTCAAAATATTCGAAGTACCTATAAATACCTAACGTAGAATCCTAATAATTCATAACCAAAGTACACGCTATTCGCGCTAACGAAATACACAAACGTCAAAATGTAACCAGTAACGATTTGTATCTACTATAAAAGTATCCGGCGGTATCCGGAACCGAAAGTAGTCAAATGTAATCAAAGCATTCAGTAACGAATTGATACTAGTAGTCGGTACTACCCGAAAGTAATCAAAGCATTCAGTAACGAATTGATACTAGTAGTCGGTACTACCCGTAAGTAATCAAAGCATTCAGTAACGATTTGATACTTGCAGTAGTTACTACCCGAAAGTAATCAAAGTAATCAGTAACGATTATATAGTAACGATTACTTTTTGTGAAAGTAACGGATACCGACGGGTAGTAAAAGTACCGATATTGAACACTACTAGTTGGAACGCGAGAGGGGAAGGGGATGCAGGAGAGGAAGGGGAGGCCGAAGGGGAACAGGATGAATGGGAAAGGACACGCAGGGAGAAACAATTTCTTTATTAAATGGCATAGCAACGTATGCCGGGTACCACCTAGTTTTAAATATAAAACATTATGAAAAAACTAGTTTTGCCTTTTCTCGGAACGAGAATGTTGTTAGATACAACATTTTTCCGGGCAAGGGCTCAATTATGTAAATTATTGTGAGGCTGAAAGAAATGGGGAGGGGAAGAAGGAGGTTAAAACAAAGTCATTGAAATAATTACAAGGATGCGTTTAATATAGATAAAAATGGAGTCAAATGCATAACATTATAAAGAATTAATTAACAGATTAGCACGTAATTTACAATGTAGTAGTAAAGATGATACGTAATAATGTGGTGTTTTGAAAATAAATATATTATACTACATACAATAATTGCAAATTAAAGAGCAAGAAAAAACAGGAGATATAATACATATTCGTAAGCAAATGCAGTACAACTGCTCATTCAAAAGTTGTCTTGAGATGAATACATCACTTCACAGGTAATTGGATTATTATAATAATATAATAACCCACAAAGCGGGTGTTCTAGATGTGATTATACAACAGGAATTCCAGAGAGCCTGCGCACGGTATAAAAAATATCAATAATTTTTACTTTTAATTCTATAATTCATTAGTTTCAAATACCACAATCACACGCATATCTTATATAATAATGTAATTTTACAATAATCAAAAAGCTGTTCGATGCATTCTTTTAACAATGACAACATTATATTATGCATTCAAACAAAATAATATCAAACGCACAGAATTGAAAACGTTGTTTCATTTATTAATAGTGCATCCATTCAGATTAACATCTTTGGCACTCTTGCTAATTTTCCAATATTAATAATATTGTATTATTAAATCTATGAACATAGTTGGTAACAAACACTTTTTCCTTGTAATAAAAACTGCTAACCAAATAATAGTGAACAAAAAAAAATGAAGCAGCATTATTGGTTGATTGTTATTTACATATTTTTAATTAACATTATTTATAAGTAACACATGGCCAACCAACAATAAAATCAGTAAAATACATACATAATTTATGATTGAAACAGCAAAAAAAGGCTAGTTGGTATATTATTTGTAAAAGGTATAAGAATAAAATATTTAATACAAAGAAATAACTACATTTTAAACACCTCTTTAAAAAATTCATAATATTTTTAACATACATATTCCTTATAATTTATTGTTAAGAAGGTACCAGTTTTAATATTAACTATTTTTAAATCAAGCTTAGTTCAATAATACATCATGTAACAAAATATGTAAAGCGTTATTAAATTTTTTAAAAGAGTCCGAGTGTCATGTAATTTTTATACCCAGATTTATAGAAATCTGAATAAAAGACCTAATGGAATTCATAACCCGAGGTTTTGCTTATGTGAATACTAAAAACTCTAGACTTAAAAGTTAGCAGCAGAGTAGGTATGCAGTTAACTTTAGCTTCAATAACTATCTTTATTCCACATTCATCTTCAATCAACGGTCTGTTTCAACGAATGCTAGAGTAAAAGAAATTGCTACAGTTAAATATCACAAAAATGCATTTTTCAATCAATTTAATTATGTCACTTTTAACTTTTGCTTTTACTTTCCGAAAACCGATAGTTACTCCATCATTTTGACAGTTCTGTTCGAGTTAAGACAGGGGCGTATCACTTCGTTCAAATTTTTCAACCGTGGTCCGTGACGTAAAAGTGCTGTCACACATAGATAAAGTTTCATAGATGGAGCTGTAAAGATAGGTTTGTAATTTTGATTTTCACCATCTCTCGCTCAGGGTTGCCAACTTAGGGGTAAAATAAGTGAGATGGGATTTTTTTACTGGTTTAATAGGTGTTTTGGGGTATTTTTTGTGGTATTTTTGGGGGTTTTGTGATTCCATATATTTTTTTAAATTTTTATTACATCGTATACACGGAGCACTCGCACACTTCTTATTTGAGGATTTATTTTTATTGTACAAAAACTTGCTGCAACGACTTGTGCCTTCACAATAAGGAACTCCAGTGAAAAATATTATGGCTTTAAAAAAATATGTTCATACAGACCAATGAACGCTGATTCTGAATATATAAGTTTTATTTCATAATATTAAACGTAGAGTTCTTAAAAAAATATTAAAAAGTGCATTTTTAAACCTCTCGTCAAAACACACTGTAAAGTTGGTATTACTGAAATGGTTAGTGCTGACGTCACGCGTCACCAATCATTGTATTGAGACTTTGATTATGTAGGTATGACATAAGCCATCAGTACTAACAACATTTCATGTTATTCGTTATTTTATACTGTTTATAGATATTTAGTTGTGTTTATAAGGCATCTCTTATTAGATTATCTCTATTATTGAAAATGTTAAAAAAACTAGTGTACAAAAAAAAAATAGTAATGCTATTTCTAGGGAGAATACTTCGAAGAACGGAATTCAAAATGGCGGCAGTAGATCAGCTGATTGCCCAATCCTATACTAATTTTTCAGGAGTGATGACGACACACGATTCACCATACATCGGTGGTTTTCGGAGGGGTCTTGAAAAATTAAAACTTTAACAATTATTTTAACTATTATAACTAACTTTAAAAATAAAAATAAAGGTGCAGTTATTTTAGTTAGAAGGTCATTATTTATTAAAAAGAATAAAAAAAATGTACTGGAGTTCTCTATTGGAAAAATTGGTGGACTCTTGAAGTTGTAGATTTTTTTTTTAATTTCCGAGAACATCTGATGCATACAGCTTCAATTTGTTTTGGTTTTGATTTTCTAAATATATCACAAGATCTTGAAGAAAAGGATTTTTTTTTACAGTGAATACCGCACAAGAATCTCAACTGCTCCCGTCTGAAGCCAGTGAGACTATGGCATTCCCCAAATTAGGTATGTTGTGAGGCTGAAGGTAGCGAGGAGGGGAAGGAGGTGGGGAAGAGGAGGGTTGGGAAGTACCTGGCTATTCAGATCTGGTCACCAAACACGGCTAAAGCCATTTTCAAGCAACGTTTCAATTCTGAATGGTGGTCTTACACCAGGGCGATACTGATAGTATCTTCCACACTGGAACATGCCGCAAATATACTATATATTAGAAATAACACAAATTAATCAAATAAAATTTACTTGCGCATGCCGGGTTCGAACCCCAATCTCCGGATCGTGAGTCAAGAGTCTTACCCACTGGACTACGGAGGTCGTCAGGTCATTTGATGGATGAAAATTAAAATCTCTTGATTTTATGAAACAAACAGCCCCGTATTTTGCGTATCGCTTGTGAAAGATATGTTTTTTAAGGTATATAACAAATCGCGTACTGGCAACAAAAAATATTTCTATTTCGAATGGCGTTTTTGACAGCATTTAACGGTCTTGGTTTTCTGCATAACAAGGTAAGATATAGCATTTTTCTGTTGAAAATAATAATTATACTGTATATAGATGTTTTATCTGATCGATAAATATGATTTCCATTCAAAAACATTGGTTTTTCATTTTGTTTTCGCTAAAAGCGTTCATGTTCCTGTGGTGGCGCATTGGCTTCTTGTTTTGGCCTTTTGTATTGTTTTACGTATTTTAATTTGATTCTTTCAAGATGTATTAATTTATTTTAATGTTTTCCGGTAGACTATATATAACTTATTGTTATCATTTTTATAGATGGCTGTTAGAGGTTTGTCACATGAAGAAATAACTATTGCACTGCAAGGAGACATTTCCGATGTCAAATGGGAGTCTGACGGTGAAGGTGAAGAGAGCTGGTCAGTGGAGTATCTACAAGATGACCAGGATCAGAACCAGTACCAGGACATCAACATTCAGCATTCGTCCGTAAATTAATTTGAGGTTAGGTCGGTTAGGATACCTTAGTTTTTGTGTTATGTTTTATTATCAATTGTCTTATGTGTTATTTATTATCAATTGTCTTTACTGAAAATAAACATATTTAAAGATGTTCTCAGAGTGTTTCATTTGTCTAATGTAACATTTTCTGATTCCAATAATTTTGTTCTTAAATAATTTATTGGGCTAATGAAGTAGGTCGAGAGCGATTATATTGTCTATGGTAGATAAATAAGTTTCCTCTATCTTTAGTCTATTACTGCTGGCAGGTGCGGGAAGGGCGAGGGGGGGGGGGAGGTCTGGTTAAGTTGGTGACGAAAACCGCTAGGAGGAAAAAGCCCGAAGTGATCGATCTAGGGGTTAGTATATTTATGAGTTAAGAGAACAAAGCTGTCAGATCCTGCAATGATGTGAAACAAAATACAGCCGGATATTTTAACAGTTATTCCATTTTTTTCAATTTAATATCCGGCATGGCTGCACCAAAAAATAATGCGGTGCAGTTTTTCACATAAATTCAACATAATATTAGCATGTGGTCCTGGCTTGTTACTTTAACTGACGGTTAAAATTTAAATTTAGTTAAAAATTTTGCTTTTTGTTGAAACAGATGGTCGTAAGTTAAAAAATATGGAATTTGTTTCTGGCGCAATAAAAGATAAGCATTTAGTACGCTCAAAATATTAATATTAAACTGACAACAAAATATCACTATGAAATTAAACTCTACCACCACCCGCACCAAACTCAGTTGTGAATGAAGTTAAGTGACAAATAATGACTTAATACACAAAAGATTATAAAAATCACACCATTGTGCAACATTTCGTAGGTCAGAAAGATGATAAAATTAGACATTCAAATTATACAATGAATGTTTTATCATTTATAGGCAGAATACGTAACTACATAATGCAAGAAAAATTTATACATAAGATTTATAATATTAAATATTCCATTAAAATGAACTGGTCCCCAAAGTAAATCTAAATTATCAGAAGAATGAATTCGTTTCATTATTAATTCAACAGCAGGTAAAGATTCATTTCAATTTATTTAATATATTATAATATATATACTTATTTTTCTTTAGAGTAGGTCAGTTTTATGTAATCATTTCTTGCCATTGGGCAATAAACTTTTAAAGTAGTATGTTAATAAAATGTATACACATAGAAAATATAATCCTTCAGTTCAATACTTTATCAGGTGTTTTAAATAATGAAAGCTATATTTTTTAAAGTTAACTACTATTTTCAATACGAAATCCCAAGAAAGAATAAAAGAGATCAAAATACGATATTATTTATCTTCAGAAATATTGTTATTTTATTATAATTCAGATCAAATGATTGAGATATACTTCAAAAAATAATTCATAATGTAAATAATGATGATGTGTATATTATTTTTATGGTGTAAAACATTTTGATGGGTTTATAAAAATTACAAAAATATCCTTGATACATAGATAGGTATGATATTATAATATATTATTTACTTAAATGGCTAAAGCGCCATTTAGCAGTATGCAGTAGCATTTATCCTTTCCAGCGTCGATATGTATATTAATTCATTTCTTGAGCCGTGATTCGACTTACAGACTTTTATTAAAGATTGAGTAATGATATTAAAAGTTTACTTAGAAGTTATTAGATCAGTTCAAATTTGTTTATATCGTTTAAAAAACTTTCCAAAATACAAATACATATACACATTCAACAATTATTCGAGAATGAAGAATGATTTTGGTTTGAAAATTATATCACTTAGAAATATTTTAGACGCTTTAATTAAATACTGCGAGTAGAACGTATTTGACATATTATTTGCCTTTGAAATAATAGAGTTGTTTTTATATTAATCTTTTTTATAAGCCCAGACAAAAAGAATGTATCAGGTCTGTAAAAACTGCTTTAAAGTACAAAATCTCGTACTTACGAACCCCTTTTCGATTATGGTTTTATTGTAAAATTAAATTCTTTAAAAAATAATCCTAAAACATTTTAATATTTTTGTCTGAGCTTCGTAAAATAAAATAAAAAAAAAACACGCTTTTAGGCAATGTTTTTTTCATGAATAAATCAAAATAGGCGGCTGGTGTTAAACGGGAATTTAAACCTTATCGCCATCTACATAAGGAGTGTTTTTATTATTAACCTGATCCCGAATTTTACACAATGTGATGCATCACCTAAAAAAGATAATATGAAGACTTACAAATGAGATTTTTATATGTACAGTAATACAATAATAAAAACATTTTACTTAAATTTATGAGCATTTTGTATGAGCTTGAAAACAGGTGAAAGTGTTACCAAAAATTGTTACATGCCCAAAAGACATGAGAGGGTTGTGTTTAATGAGGAAAAAATAATTATTAACTAAAGAAAAACCAACTTATAATATTATTTATACATTTTTACATTCTTTTTAGGCTAAATCAGGTTGTGCCATATTTTTAGTAACACCAGCCAACTGTATGTATGTACAAATGGAATGTAAAATGAAACGACAATATTAAGCAATGTTAGATGACTAATTTTTGAATCAGCATGACTAATTTATTACATCACCTGCAATGCAAATGATTCAATAGATAAATCATAACTTACATTCTCATACAAATCTTAAGTCATTTTACAGGCATCTTTTTTTTTCAAACTTGAAAATGGTCTTTTTTGTAAGAAATTGCTTTTCAGTTCGGTAAGCCTTAGGTATTTTGTAAGCTGAGAATCAGGTGATTACTAAAATATGAATTCTTAAGCCTAGGAGAGTTAAAATACATAATATTAAAGAAACAAAAAAGGGAATAGATAAAAAAAATAATAATAAGGCAAGATAGAAAAAAAAAACTATAAATATTTTTAAAAATACTTGGTTCTTGCTACAGTAAAACTCGGTTAATTTGAAACGAAAAGTAACCAAGTAAATCTACATTAAAAAAAAAAACAAATGTAAATGCTCTATTGAGAGTTACCAGATAATATAATAAAAATTTTAAAATACAAGTGCGCAGTTCACACGTGGTAGAAGTGAAACTTTCAGAAAACTAAGGTAGACAAGAGTGGGGAGGCTACGAAGCACCGCACAAAGAGGAGACTGATTATTCTATCTCATTCTTTCGCAGACTAAATCCTATAGATGTATGTGTTTGTCTCTTTTTAGCGTCGCTATTTTTCGTTTCATCGAGTTTCAAGCCACAACGGTGCTGAAGATGTTTTCACTTCAAAAAACTATAAATAGTGACAAACTTTAGCATCATGTTGCATATTCGTCAAGACAAATCAATGTAGAAAAATAATTGAAAAATTGAAAATAGATTATCACAAAAATACTGCCGTGTTTCCAAAAATGTTAAATAAGTTGCAACACTCCACGAAAAAGAAAATTGATTTATCTGGTTTTCAAGTAACAGGGTTCTACAGCAGTGAAAATTTTTTCCTTTCTGAAAGTTGAACCTAAAATTCTGGTCAACTCATAAAAAAAAAACAATTCAAAAGAATCAAGCTGCGTAAATAAAGCTTAAACATACAATTACATTTATTTATACATTCAGTGCAAAGAAATCGTTGTCCAATCCATTAGTTGATATGACTCTATTCACCACTGAAAGAGGGTCATTTAACAAGCTAATAATTTGGACAAGGAGTCAATAATCTTACATAAAACAAGTTGGTATCTAGTATCCCTGAGATTCAACTGGACTAGTGGTCTCGCGACTGACTACTTTGACTCCTTGCTCCAGTCTTCCGGCACGGACGGCCTGGAACTTCAGGAATGCATCGTAACCGTATGCGATCATGGCGCAGAACCCGAAGAACTGTGAAAAATATTTTAAACATTATTTACATGCTCTATATGCTGGTAGCTACTTAGACAGTGGGTCAACGAAATTATGAACAGCGATATAATTGCTATATATTAGAATCTCACAAATCCCGCATTTTAGAGGTCCAGCAGCTTCAGTAAGTAATCTGGCACTATTTGAAACGGAGCTAGAGTTTTTAACCACTTGAACCCATAAACTTGTTTTTATGATAATTTAACATTACCAGACATATGTATGTATGACTTATGAGGCGTTTAACAATTACATATTGTTAATAAGAAATTATGTTGGTAAACAATAGAAAAACTATTTTTTGCTAATAAACTAGAAACTTGATTAAAAAAATTAATAATATGTAAGAATTACACATTAAAAATAATATTTTCGTTGTGTGTCTCTGTGTACATGTGTAAGTCGGGTTCAATGAATTCTAGAATTGGGATTTGCTTTGATATTCAAAATGGGAACTGATTGTGGAAACGATTCAGACAAGAGTGATAAAGTAGGTAACAAAATTATTTTATTATTTTAATTAACCCCTAGGAGCCGGAGCCATACAATTGTAGTGTTGAAAAATCGTACCTATTCACAATAAGGAGCACTGCAATAGTAGTGCCGACCGTATTAATATTATATTAAGGGGGTCTTTCACCATCTTGCCTGTAAGCTGCCGGTAGCACTACCCATAGAATAAAGCATTTTTTCGATTTCACCATCCTTCAGATAAGCTTATGTGGGTAGATAAAGTTTCCCTTTGTTATTGGGTACTCAAAGCAGCCAGTAAAGTTTAACGGGTAGATGATATCTAAGTTTTATACCTTATTAGCTAAGTTTTCTACCATGGGTTCAATATTTTCTGACAGCTCCTGTCAAATCGCATTAACATCACCCGAATTTTTCACGATTTTACTTACGAAAATTGTTGTTTTGTAATCCATGACCAGATTAAAGACTCTCAAAGGACCACCCGGTATGTTATTTTAATATAAATATTGAACAATAATACTTAGGTACATCATATTTTAACAAAAATAACAACAGTGTTTTGTCATTGTATTTTTTTTTTTTTTTTACATGAATACCGCACAAGAGTCCCAACTGCTCCCGTCTGGAGCCAGTGGGAATATGGCATCCCCAATTGGGGTATGTTGTGAGGCTGAAGGCAGTGGGGAGAAGGAGACAGGGAAGAGGAAGGTGGGGAAGTACCTGGCTATTCAGATCTGGTCACCAAACACGGCAGCAGCCATTTCAAGCAACGTTTCAATTCTGAATGGTGGTCTTACACCAGGGCGATACTGAGAGTATCTTCCACTCTTAAATACCAACAAAGATGTACCATAATAATTTCATTGTTATCAGGGATAATGCTGTACCTGATGTCTGCTTTGTTGATGTCTGCTTGCAGATTTATAAAGGCATGGTCGGAGGCTATTGGATATAACCGTCCAATATATTTGCATCCCTCGGGACCCGGCTCTTTTAAAAGAAGATCAATTTATAATTTGAGCCGGTCCCCGAGAGTCGTTGGGAATATGGACTGTACTCATGTTGCAATGTGACCAAGTAAGTACCTCTGAATATCATACTACTGTAATGGATAGTTGTTATTATGAATATTTGTATTACCTATTAATGAATTTATCGGGACAATGAAGGTACAAAATTTGTACCTATGTCCTCACTATATACCTATAGTATTCATTTCCATATTACAACAGTATTCGATTTCCCCAACTGAAAAAAATCAAGTACTGAAATGACTTTCTTCTTTCAGATGGAGAAAAAGCCTTCTTCTGTCTTCTTCGGGTGGACGTGCAAGTGATCCTGTATAAACCCTAGAAATATTGTAGAACTGTGTTTTTGGGATTTTAAAGAGTGTTATATTATTATATACCTGTACTAATCTGAAAAACATATTTAGCTTTATGGAAACTATAATAAAACTACAGAATATTTTGGTATTTCTTTACAATATATTTATTTAATAACATGTGAGAGAAAAACATTTCTCTTTGTAAGTACAAACCTACTACGGTAGAATATATTTTATTTTTATAAATAAATGAAAACATTATCTGTTATAATTGTGCAATTTGCAAACATGATTTTGCAACAAACAAATTATTACAAAATAGAATCTGAATTAAAAGTTAATTTCACTCATTACGCTTACATCAGCCTTGCATTCTTTGCGAATCTCCACGTTTCCCAAACGATCGTACATGGCTTTATCACACATTTGCCTCACGGATCTCATTTCTGCAAAATATGAATGTAATGAATGGTACGTACACGTAAATGTAAGTATATTATTTATAATTCCCCTGTAAGGGCATTTAGTAGATGTTCAACTACAGTAAACATTACAAAAATTACAATGTTCCAGAGGTTAAATATAAATAACAATATGCTTTGTGTTGAACACCTTACTTAAATGAATATTCCGGATTATAAAGTAAACTATACATTCGGTTTTATAATATCATTGTGTCAGCAGAAGCTCTGGGGGCTCTGGAGGGCTGATGGCTATCCAAGTAGTCTTCCCACAATGCCCGGCCCGGCCATGTACTCCTCAATCGCATTCGGTTTACCTGGAAGTAATAATAACAAGGAATGAAACGCTGATGGTACCGACATACATATACTCATAAATGAGCACGCTCATTATCCCTTCCACCTGCAGATCAATGAGCATGCTCACAAATCAACAACCGGTTGAAAGAGAGCATGCGACTAATGTGCGTGTGTTTTGGTAGCTTATTAGATGTATACATACATTTATTTCTGTGCACTAATTCTGCGACTAAGAACTATCACATTTATATATTTCTCATTGCCCAGAATAATATAATGGAGGGAAATAATTATGTTGAGTCTTCAATTTATGATGAGGCGGTCCGACGCTTTGTAGGGAACCCGCTCGCACAACGTGGGTTGTGTACGATCTAAAGTTTATATTTAGCATTACGAAGTATAATGTTTATTTGTGTGAAAGCACTATGAAACCATGCATGATTTTAATTCAATGGCAAGCTAGAATTTAACACTAAACAAATACAAAATATTGTTACTGAAGTAGTTCAGTTGTAGGATAATATTGTATATTTTTTACTATTCCTGTGTAAGTCCTTAAAAAGGGCGTTAATAAATAAAATAGGAAATGTATAGGTTGCATTAGGCATCTAGATAGCGATAATTCAGAAGCAATGAGAAAAGAAAGAGTAAAACATTTTGTGACATTTTTCAAACTTGACTATTATATCTAATACCTGACGCAGAAGAATTGAATTTATCTGTAACAGCCTTCCAGGCCGCCTCGTTCTTCACTTCACCACGTTGCTGGTGTGTTCTCGAATATTTGCTTGTCAATAAATATTTTCACCAGAATTTCGCGATCATCTTTGCCAAAATTCGTGCACCGATTTCGTTTATTCATCCTGAAAAACAAGACAAATCTATAAATTCAACTAAAACCTTTTGTAAAATCACTCAATAATAAAAAAAGCCTGCTCAACTTACCTTATAATTTCGTAAACAATAATAACGAAGCTGTCAAACACTCGTGTTGACGTTTGATTCCATAGAAACGACAGCATTTTAGATGGACGATCGACAGGCGTGACTTCAGACACGAATAGCTACTTGACACCGTATTTTCTGTGGTGAAATGCGGGCTGGTTATCGGGTAGAATTATCCTGCCCGTAAAATTATGTGACCCGTAGTTACCAGCAACATTTTGAGAGATTGGTGAAAGACCCCCTAAGTATTCATTTTGGCTTCGGATATTACCTTTATTAGGTTAACCACTGGGACCAATAAGCTTGTTTACACGACAATGTAACATTACTAGACATATGTATGATGTGTGAGGCATACCTGAGTTTTAAAGACAAAAATAAAAATGTCACTTTATCAAGTATGGTACTGTCTATTATTTATTATTATTTCTTATGTTATAATTTCCAGTTTTCCGTACATAACAATAATAACCTAGCAGTTTCAGTAATCCAGCACATCAGGTTATTATGGTGCCGGTTTAGTCAGATATGTCTGTAATCGTTAACTATGTATACACCAAATCTGTCAAAGCCATCTCTAGACCTATCTGGGGTGAAATGCAGATCCGGGCACCACTTGGAAATTTAATAAAAATGCACTTTCTAGATGAGAATAGTGTGGAAAAGTTGAATAAAAAAGAAATTAAGGCGCGCTCGGCAAAATTGAGGGAGATACAGCCATAAATATACTAGATACAGCCGTTTAAAGAATGTATGAAATGACACTTCATGAACAGATATTGTCCGCCTGTGTCCGCCATTTGATACTAATTTGTTGGTAGGGATACCCGATACAAGAGCCTAGATACGATTGTAGGGAATAAATAATAAGGCGCGTAGGTACTGGAATGGAGACAAACCATTCAAATCCTGGGATGGGCTATATTTTGGTTTACGGAAGGTCTTCCTAAATAATAAAACCTTTTTTTTATACTAACTATTGGCTGGAGAATCCGAATCCGAAAGAATTTTTTTTTCGGAAAGCAATATTAACAAAGTTACACGACTTTAAAATTTTCTATACGCACACATGAAGGAAGCATTCTGACAGTTTAAAGTCATAGAAATAGCCATACCAAAGATATTAAACCACATAAAATTAAGTGTTGCCATATCAATAACTAACTTAAGTAATTATTTTTTATAAATTTTACTCACTTTTGAAAAACTACTTGAAAACAGGGATATTTTTTTTAAATTGACGCGAGCAGGCGGTATAAAGGGGCACAAACCATGTTACACAAACCTAGCGTAGCCGCTAAACTACTTGAAAACGTAGGCTGTTTTTTTAAATTGACGCGAGCAGGCGGTATAAAGGGGCACAAACCATGTTACACAAACCTAGCGTAGCCGCTAAACTACTTGAAAACGTAGGCTGTTTTTTTAAATTGACGCGAGCAGGCGGTATAAAGGGGCACAAACCATGTTACACAAACCTAGCGTAGCCGCTAAACTACTTGAAAACGTAGGCTGTTTTTTTAAATTGACGCGAGCAGGCGGTATAAAGGGGCACAAACCATGTTACACAAACCTAGCGTAGCCGCTAAACTACTTGAAAACGTAGGCTGTTTTTTAAAATTGACGTGAGCAGGCGGTATAAAGGGGCACAAACCATATTACACAAACCTAGCGTAGCCGCTAAACTACTTGGAAACGTACGCTGTTTTTTAAAATTGACGCGAGCAGGCGGTATAAAGGGGCACAAACCATGTTACACAATGGTCGATTTATAAGGTATGTTTGATGATATTATTGCATGGTAACATTTATTTTTTGTGTGGTAAAACATCGAGTAGGCGTTATAAAGGGGCACTTTCTTTTGAATCACAAACCATGTTACACAAACCTAGCGTAGCCGCTAGTAATTAAAAATTTTAAAATTATTATTTTTTAATTTTTCAAGTAATTTGTCGGTTTCTAGGGGTTTTTTAGTTTAGTTTAGGGATAAATATTTTTGAGAGTTGGCAACACTGATTTTCTTTTAGGTTAGTGACAAAATGGCAGGTGGACACAGTATTGGTTGGCGGAGTGAAATTTTTCTTAACGTAATTGAAAATTAATTACTTATTCAATTTTTTTTTTTATTGCTTTCCGCACTTTTTTTCACCTTCCAGGTTAAAGTTCTCAACTTAAAACGCGGTGAAAACATAGTTTTCTGCCAAAAAAAAGTGGTGCCCGGATCTGCATTCCTCCCCCTATCTGTACTATAATAAAATGAAGACGAGGCAAATGTTCACATACCGAAGCTGCAGAGAAAGCCTCCACTCCGAAGGAAGCCGCCAGAGAGGCAGCCAGCAGATAAAAGAAGGTCCAGAGCGTGCAGAAGCCAAACTCGATCTTCAGCCATGGCACCTTGTAGAACTTCTCCACCACGTGGAAGAGGTACAGCGCTAGCATGATGCCGGTGAACCAGAATCCGCCCATAGACACGGTGTTGAACCACGAGCCCCGGGAATGGTAACTGAATGAAGACACCTCGATGCAGATGAAGCCCAGAAGATTCAGAACCTAGAGAGTAACTTTAATTTTATTTCAAAATTTCAACACTCTTTTTTCTGATTGAATTATTGAAAAATATAGAACAGCCAATGACAGAAAAACCCTTTTATATTTTTTTATGATGCCAGGTGTCACTATTTAGAATTTTTGCTGCTTCAGACATCAAACAAACAGATTACCTTCCTCATAGTTAAAATTTAAAAAAAAGAAAAAACTATACATGCACGGCTTAAAAATAATATATAACTATAATTTTGCAAATCAAATACAATGATCAATATAATATTGATTCAAGCGAAAATATTACAACACAATATTGACATAATATATTATTTATGATTGAAGTGTTAAATACATACATCTAACAAAGTGGTTTATTGGAAAAAAACATTCTCTACAAATAAAATTTGTAATGCTAAATAAGGAAACATTACAAATAAAAGGTGAGATATGGTATTTTAAAAAATAAAAATCATGCACTTTTTGAATGAAATATCTTTTAACATTTTTTTATTAAGGTGACCATAAATCAAAACTTACAATTTGCACAATCTTCAAAATTCCAGGAATTGTCCTCACATAGCCGGGGTCAAAGCGAACAATAGTCACTACGGAGGCACTGGTGGATGTGGTGGTGGTATGCTGGGCGGGAAACCCCTGGTCAGCCATCTATAATACAAGCAAAGATACTTGTAATCATCACAATTGATCACGAAACATACGAGTAGCATCTATTTAAGGCCTGCCCACACAAAACATCATTGCTATGTAACTATATGGTCCTACACCTCATATGCGCACTTTTTGCCAGCAGTCTACATCTTATCGAAATACTATTGCCAGCAGTCTACACTTCTTCGAAGTACTTTTGCCAGCAGTATACACCTCATCCAAGTTCTTTTGCCAGCAGTCTACACTTCTTCGCAAGTACTTTTACTAGCAGTCTACACCTCATCCAAGTACTTTTACCAGCAGTCTACACTTCTTCGAAGTACTTTTGCCAGCAGTCTACACCTCATCCAAGTTCTTTTGCCAGCAGTCTACACTTTATCAAAGTATTTATCACAGCAATCTACATCTCATCTAAGTACTTTTTGCCAGCAGTCTACACCTTATCGAAATACTTTTGCCAGAAGTCTACACTTCTTCGAAGTATGTTTGCCAGCAGTCTACACCTCATCCAAGTACTTTGCCAGCAGTCTACACTTATTGAAGTATTTTTGACAGCAGTCTACACGTCATCTAAATACTTTTTCCAGCAGTCTACACCTCATTTAAGTACTTTTGCCAGCAGTCTACACCTCACCGAAGTACCTTTTTGCGCACTTTTGTACATTTGATGTGGGGAGACTTTACTCCTAAAGTAATTAGATGAATTAGTTAACTTCTATATACATGCAGATAAATATTTCAAAATCAATACTGAATTAAAACATACTGGACAAACTTTTATTAAAAAATACAATATGGTTGGCTTGGTGTCTGACTATATATGTGCTTACCTCGCCATCAAATGGATTGGGTTTAATCCCTACAATACGCATCAGCAGCGAATCATACTTTCTCTGCACAATATGATACGGCTTAGCGTGAAAAGAAAGCACAATATTATTAGGCTTGAAGTTAAAATAACAAAATACTTGGGTGAAATGCAGATCCCGCCAATGTGGGGGATTTTAATAAAAATGCACTTTCGAGATGAGAAAAGTGTGGAAAAGTTGAATAAAAAAGAAATTAAGGTGCGCTTGGCAAAATTGAGGGAGATACAGCCGTTTAAAGAATGAATAAAATGACACTTCGTGAACTCATACTACGCCATTTTGTTACTATTATGTTGGTAGCTCAGACTTGCTATAAACGAAGGTTGATACGATTGTAGCCAACTTCGTGTGATATATAATATGGCGCGTGATTATGAAAAACAGAATTAATAATGGTCACAAACCATGTTACACAAACCTGGCGTAGCTGCTAAACTACTTGAAAACTGGGATGTTTTTCTTGCGTTGACGCGAGTAGGCTTTATAAAGGGGCACAAACCATGTTTAGCGTAGTCTTAGGTTAGGTTACTTTAATTTGGAAGGTGATAAACAGTTTAAAAAATCGTTGAAAAAAAGTCCGCTAGACAAATTTCATAATTACGCGACTCATCTATCACATGAAGTTGGCTACAATCGTATCAACCTTCGTTTATAGCAAGTCTGAGATACCAACATAATAGTAACAAAATGGCGTAGTATGAGTTCACGAAGTGTCATTTTATTCATTCTTTAAACGGCTGTATCTCCCTCAATTTTGCCAAGTGCACCTTAATTTCTTTTGGTAATTATCGGTTCGGACTGGCCACGCTTATTACGAATAATTTTTAGAAAAAAACTTTAGATTCGCCTTAATTACTATAAAAGGAAACTTTTTGGCTTTGGGGCGGCGGAAAATAATGCATTTTAATTTTCAATTGCATAAAACCAAAATTCACTTCGCGAACTGACGCAGCGAAAATCCGCGGCCGTAGCTGTCACTGTTATGGACTGTAGCTGACTTCGTGGGATACCTACATGAAATACCGCGAATCACAAACCATGTTACACAAACTGGAAAAAATTCGGTTTATGGGCGATGGTCCAAAAAAAAAAATTTTTTTTTTTTATACTAATTATGGGCCGGAAAATCCAAATCAGAAAGAATTAGGCGGCGGCAAGCAATATTAACTGAGTTACACAACTTTAAAATTTTTTATACACACACAGGAAAATAGTCATTTTGGAAGCATTTTGATTCCTAGAAAATCAAACTAGTTATTTTTATACTAACTATGGGCCGGGGAATCCGAATCTGAAAGAATTAGGCGGCGGCAAGCAATATTAACTGAATTACACGACTTTAAAATTTTCTATACACACACACATGAAAATAATCATTTCGGAAGCATTTTGACACACGAAGTACGAAGATCATAGAAAAACAAGAAATGTACAAAAACATGTGCCGGCAGTGTTACCAAGTCTCAAAAATATTTATCCCTATATTATGAATTACGACTATCTCAACGGCCGTATTCTTAAACCAAAAGTATGAAAATTCGTAGTCTTAAAAATGCGTAACCTAACCTAACCTAACGCTAGGTTTGTGTAACATAGTTTGTGCCCTTTTATACCGCCTGCTCGCGTCACGGCAAAAAAACATCCCTGTTTTCAAATAGTTTAGCGGCTACGCTAGGTTTGTGTAACATGGTTTGTGCCCCTTTATACCGCCTGCTCGCGTCACGGCAAAAAAACATCCCTGTTTTCAAGTAGTTTAGCGGCTACGCTAGGTTTGTGTAACATGGTTTGTGCCCCTTTATACCGCCTGCTCGCGTCACGGCAAAAAAACATCCCTGTTTTCAAGTAGTTTAGCGGCTACGCTAGGTTTGTGTAACATGGTTTGTGCCCCTTTATACCGCCTGCTCGCATCACGGCAAAAAAACATCCCTGTTTTCAAGTAGTTTAGCGGTTACGCTAGGTTTGTGTAACATGGTTTGTGCCCCTTTATACCGCCTGCTCGCGTCACGGCAAAAAAACATCCCTGTTTTCAAGTAGTTTAGCGGCTACGCTAGGTTTGTGTAACATGGTTTGTGCCCCTTTATACCGCCTGCTCGCGTCACGGCAAAAAAACATCCCTGTTTTCAAGTAGTTTAGCAGCTACGCTGGGTTTATGTAACATGGTTTGTGATACAAAAGTGAGTAAAATTTATAAAAAATAAGTACTTAAAATATAAACATGTTATTTTACGTTATTGATATTACTGCTTAATGGCAACACTTAATTTTGTGTGGTAAAAACATCTATGTTATCTTGTTTTTCTATGATCTTCGTACTTCGTGTGTCAAAATGTTTCCGAAATGACTATTTTCATGTGTGTGTGTATAGAAAATTTTAAAGTCGTGTAATTCAGTTAATATTGCTTGCCGCCGCCTAATTCTTTCAAATTCGGATTCCCCGGCCCATAGTTAGTATAAAAATAACTAGTTTGATTTTCTAGGAATCAAAATGCTTCCAAAATGACTATTTTCCTGTGTGTGCATAAAAAATTTTAAAGTCGTGTAACTCAGTTAATATTGCTTGCCGCCGCCTAATTCTTTCAGATTCGGATTCCCCGACCCAAAATTAGTATAAAAATAACTAGTTTTATTTTTTAGGAATTTCCCCCATAAACCGAACTTTAGCCCACAAACCTAGCGTAGCCGCTAAACTACTTGAAAACTGGGATGTTTTTCTTGCCTTGACGCGAGTAGGCGTTATAAAGGGGCACATTCTTTTGTATCACAAACCATGTTACACAAACAAGCCCGCTAGACAAATTTCATAATTACGCGCCTTATCTTACTTGGGGACATGCAAGCACTACTTACATTAAATATATTGAAAATTTACAAACTGCCATAATTAAAAAAATTGTCACAAATATTTACAAACAGAGACATAACTTAAAATTACTGTATGGCTCAGAGAGCCTACTTACAATAAAAGGTCTTCACTGGTTCACTACTATTATGGATAATATGGGGGAAAGCCCTTACAAACACCTACTTGTACACAAACATACCACAAGATTCAGAGAAGGAAAGGGCCTAAAAACTCCTCGAATATTAAATAAATATGGAAGCCGTACTCTTGAATATCTAATACCAGTGATTTTCAATAAAATTAATAAAAACATAAAATTTGAAAAAAATGAGAGACTATGTCCTAAAATGATAAAACTATGGTTAATGAACGAAAACTCCATGTATCTTTGAATATCTTAATATAGCTGCCTACATATCTTGTTATTAGGCAGGTATATTGAAATATCTTATATATTTATAGCTGTAAGTTAAACTATCTAATATTACTATGTGATCTATTCTAATGTTTCCTTAAAAATATAAATGTATTTACAAATATTTTCTTAGATATTATATTAAGAATGTTTAAATTGTTAGAACCTGCAGACAAGCTGCCATATGACAGCTTTGTGGGTCTACTCAAATTTTTGTACAAAATGTATTCTGAAATTTAATAAATAAAAAAAAAAAAAAAAAAAAAAAAAAATCCCACGAAGTCGGCTACAGTCGTATTAGCTCTTGTTAATTTATCAAGGATACCAACATAACAGTGACAGTTACGGCCGCGGATTTTCGCTGGGTCGGTTCGCGAAGTGAATTTTGGTTTTATGCAATTGAAAATTAAAATGCATTATTTTCCGCCGCCCCAAAGCCAAAAAGTTTCCTTTTATAGTAATTAAGGCGAATCTAAAGTTTTTTTCTAAAAATTATTCGTAATAAGCGTGGCCAGTCCGAACCGATATTTACCTTTATTTTTTATTCTTTTCCACACTTTTCTCATCTAGAAAGTGTATTTTTATTAAAATCCCCCACATTGGCGGGATCTGCATTCCTCCCAAATACTTTAACTTTCGTTCACATATGGAATTGATTTTCTTTCAATTGATAACATTTTATTGAGATAGAAATACCTACTTCATATTATTGCAACTCTATGTTTGAGCTTGCAGCATAACAACAAACGTCAATAAATCTAAAACAAAATGTAAACACTGTTTCGTAATAGGTACAAAAGACAAATATAACATAAAAATCGATAGGAATCGTATCCGGGAACTTTTATAGCAATCAGTTGCATTTTAATGGTCAGATAAACTATATTCGATGGGCGTACCCTGCAGGACATTTATGCCTGGGTTTCAATTGTATAATTTATTAACTAGCCATATTTAGGAAAATTCGAATATTAAAGTGGAATAATTTATGAAGCATTAGCAATAAAAAGGGTGGACAATTAAATATTTTCGTCAGAAGTGCAATCATCACCTGAAATAGTTAGCTATGCATAGGGGAGTGGTCTATTGATTATTCGTTCAATCAATCGCAAAATAGTATTATTCCAAATGCATTTTAATCACAAGCTATCTATAAATACATACCATAATTTTCGTTCAGTAGAAGCGTTCAATACACGAAACACAAATCACCCTGTATCCGGATTTTCAGCGAAAGCTAATAGCAACAAGAACCAGGAATAAACGAAAACTTGCGAAAACTGAACAGCAGAATGTGGGATGATGACAGTTACGCGACCACAGACAACAATCTAGATCTACTCATAAACATAAATATACTAATCCCATAAATAAATAGTAATCTAGACTCTAGTCTCTGAGTTTCTTTCGCCTAGTGATGATGAGCATAATCGAGATATCCATTTCTACAAGATCGATTATTTCTCGAAATCCTTGGGTGAATTCATTAACCGACTTACGCCGATTTGGATTAGGTTCAAAGCCAGCCCTAAACCAAAAGGTGCCTAGCGCAAGTATAAACTTCAAGGGCTAATGTATTCTGTATCAAATGTTATCAGTATTATCAGCACTGGCGTCCTTGGCTCTTTGGCAAGTCGGCACCCGGAGCGAACTGATCCAATTTCTCTAACGGCTGACCCTGATTAGGTTATTATAGTGATTTACGAAAAAAAAAATTCGTATAGTATTTTGACAACATATTCCAAAGAATTGAAATAACGTTGGAAACATTTTAGAGAGATCAAATCAAAACACATAAGATTGACTTCCGGTTTATAACCAGGAATGTTATCAGTTATGAGGGTAATTGGGTTGTCAGGGTCCCAACAAATATCAATTTGACGAACGTAAATACCTCTAGCCGAGCAACAGATTTTTTAACATTAGCTCCACACAGGAGAATAATTAATAATTTCCCTCAGGGCCTAGATTCTAGATCATCAGCCATGTGGAGGGTTTTTTGAGGAAGGGAAGGATAAGAAGTTCCGGGAAGGAAAAAGATATGAGGGGTGGGTAGGAATAGGGGGGTTGGTGTGTCCAGGAGTGACGGATGCATGAATCCATCTCTCGAACTGCGGTGCAAGGCAATGGATAATAAATTAAGGATGGATTATAATAATAATGAACATAATAATTTCCCTCAGGGCCTATGTCATCTACGTCATGAAAATTTTTTAAACAAATTTTCCATGTTCAGAAATTTTTACTTGTCTGAAAAAAATTATTTCGCAAAAATTGGAAATTCTTTGATTTCTTTGAAATTCTTGAAACTAAAATTGGTAGAAAAATGAGACAATAAATTTTTACAAAAACATTTATCTTTGATTTTGCTAGGCGTTGTTTGGAAATTGTTAAAGTTTCCAAAATTTCAAAAGTTTGTTCGTAACTTTTCTTCGAAATTTTGAAAAAAATTGCTCGGGTAATGGGCCGGGAAATTGTGTTTTTGAATCTGGGAAATTTAAAGTTTTGTTAATTTTATTTTTGATATTTTCACATCTGGGATACTGTTTGAAACTTCAACTGTTTTTGCAAATAAAAGAGGGTGCCACTTCCGTTTACAACAATCGAAAATGTACAGTCCTTCGGATAATAATACTATCAGATGTTTTTAGTTTTAGTCTTAACATGGTCTAAACATGGTAAAAAGTCTAAACGAAACACGCTGTTGGTAATGCATCTGTGTGAATACTATGATGAAATCAACTAATGGCCGTTATACACGACACCTTTTTTCAGCCCGATTCCAATTAGACACAAAAGTCAACATTTTTCGCACTACGCGATTGCTATTTTCATCTCTATTTTTATATCTACGGTTTCAATTGTCATCACTGCAAACAACACATGAAGCATGCAACACTTTGGTTCCCATAGATATTAGTCAACAGTTTGAGCTGTAGATATTCGTCAACACTTTGGTTCTCATAGATATTAATTCGATTTTTTCAGTTTTTGAAATTCCTGTAGATATTAGTAGACGCCTCCGTTCGTAGATATATATATATATATATATATATATATATATATATATATATATATATATATAATGATTTTTTATATTCTTGAATAAAACAAAGACGTAATTGCGTTTCTCTATAAAAACAAAAGATTTATTAACAATACGTATTTACAACTCTTAAAAATTATATTATCGGTTAACAAAAGATTCACTTACCTATAAAAACAAAAGAAACAACATTTAAAGCCCTTATTTCAGGTTTCTTTATTAAATAATAAATAATAAATATATATATATATAAATATTATAAAGTAAAGTCCCCAGCGCCGTCTTTCTGTCTGTCTGTCTGTCTGTCTGTCTGTTCGCGATAAACTCGAAAACTACTGAACGGATTTTCATGCGGTTTTCACCAATAGATAGAGTGTTTCGTGAGGAAGGTTTACAAATGTAATTTGTCAAGGATTTGTGTAAATTGGTTAAAACATAACGATAATTGTTAGAAGTGTCGGAAAAATTCCAGCCGCCTGGTAGCTTTCATCGAAAACGCTGCCTAATCCTTTTAGGATATAACAAAACAACGCATGGTGGGATATTCCTCTTTTATAGATCTACAAAAAAGTCCGCGATGGCATATATCTATCTTTTACGGATAGCTTACTATACGCATTCTATCTTCTTATCTTATTATTCACATCAATTGCATATAAGATATAATGTGTATAGTAAGCTATCCATAAAAGATAGATATATGCCTTCGCGGACTTTTTTGTAGATCTATAAAAGAGGAATATCCCACCATTAATTGTTTTGTTATATCCCAAAAGGATTAGGCAGCGTTTTCGATGAAAGCTACCAGGCGGTTGGAATTTTTCCGACACTTCTAACAATTATCGTTATGTTTCAACCAATTTACACAAATCATTGACAAATTATATACTTAAACCTTTCTCACGAAATACTCTATATATTGGTGAAAACCACATGCAAATCCGGTCAGTAGTTTTCGAGTTTATCGCGAACAGACAGACAGACGGCGCGGGGGACTTTACTTTGTAATATGTAGAGATAGAGATAATCGGTCAAAAATACATTTTTGTTGCATATGCATTTTTGAGTTTTTTTTAATAAGATAGGTAAGTGCCAAATTATATGAGTAGAAATTTAAGTTTTGTGGTAGGTATCATCATTACATAGTATAAAATGAAGTCGCTCAAAATGTATGTGCGCTTAGATCTTTTAAACTACGCGACAGATTTTCATGCGGTTTTCACCAATAGATAGAGTGATTTAAGAGGAAGGTTTATATGTATAATAAATGCTTATTATAATAGAGAAAAGCCGAGAAATTCAAATATTTAATTTAGGCCACGGGCAGCGGGCAGCTGGCGAGCGGATAGTGTGGATTTTATAAAGGTTGGGTAAATGGCGTTGTGTTTCGTTAGCCACAGCAACGTGTGGCCGGGTCTGCTAGTAATAAATAAAATAAGATAATATTTTCAGGAATTGTTAATCCAATAATTCTGACAGTTATATTTTTCTAACTCGATTCATTTGTTTGATATCTAGTGGGCCACCAACTAGCTCAGTACTTACTCAGTACTTACTCAGTGAATACAATCTTAAGGAAAGCACTCATAAGTGGTTTTCTTTACATCTCCCCCCCTAGGGAGAAACAATTGCAAAAGAGAATGCATGCAATTGTTCATTTACTAGCAAACACTGGACACAGTTTTGTAATGTGGTAGAGGTTTGATTCTGCTTTCCTGTGTCCAGTATCAACTTCATAGATTGAATTTGAGACCTTATTTAGAATTTTGTATGGTCCAATCCGCAATTCCTCCAATTTCTTCCTATTTAGTCGATTTCCGTTTTCCACGTAGACTCTGTCTCCCACTTCCAATTTATATTCTTCCCTGTGTATGTCGAATATTTTTTTATTATAGTTGTGTGATTTTATTGTGTTCTTAAGAGCTAGTTCCCTATCTCTTTTCAGGTCTTCACTTGTATGTCTTGATTTCAATTCAAGTGGTAGAATATTCACATTTTCGCCTTCCAAGAGGTATTTTGGAGCAAACTTGGTGACTGTGTGTTCTGTTTCGTTATATTTTTCTACACATTTCTGTGCAATCGTAGTCCATGATGTTTTCTTATCACTTTCATTTATTTTACATCTTATCTTATTGACTAAAGTTTGATTTAGCCTTTCATTCAGCCCGTTTGAAAATGGTGCATCCACAGCAGTGAAAACCATTCGTATGTTCTCCTTCTTCAGAAATTCTTTAAATTCTTTGGAATTTATACCAGGGTATTGGTCCGTTAATACCATATCAATGTTGTATCCTTGTGACACATTTTTTATTAATTTTATAAAATCACTGGAGTTTTGATTTTTTGATGCGAAAATATAAGCATATCTTGTGAAATGATCAACCAGAAGATGTAAATATTTCTTTGTTGAGTGTGACCCTCCAAAGCCTCCAATGGTATCAATAGATATAATTTCAAAGGGACGTGCTGCTGGACCTAAATGTGACATTAAACCATATTTTGGCTTCCTCCTTGATTTGTTTTTAATACAAATTTCACATTCTTAACAAATTTGTTTAATGTTTTCGATGATATTCTTTGCTGTATTGAATGGTGTTATTTTATTTGTCATCTGGGTTCTCCCAATATGGCAGTAAGTATCGTGGACATTCGTTATTAGACTTTTGCTAAGTTGTTCTGATAGTACAATTTTTTTCCTTCTTTTATTCTTTTTGTAGTATATTTCATTCTCCAATATAAGTTTTCCATTTTGTAAGTCTAGATTGGTGTGTTGGTCCTTTTTTATATCTTCTAGGTTTATTAAATTTACTACTTTTAAAAAGTCATCAGTATTTTCATAAGGTTCTAGAACTGGATTTCTGCTTAAACAGTCTGCTTCTTGATTTGATTTTCCTGGGTTATATTTAATTTTAAATTGATATTGGGATAAATAATACGTCA
This sequence comes from Limnephilus marmoratus, assembly GCA_917880885.1. NCBI lineage: Eukaryota > Metazoa > Arthropoda > Insecta > Trichoptera > Limnephilidae > Limnephilus > Limnephilus marmoratus. The sequence goes on along the minus strand of OU862909.1, from coordinate 39,439,092 downwards.
AATCCCCTAGTTCTTCGTCGGTTCTAGCCTTTATGTTCATATTTTCTAATGGTTTATGATCTGAGTAGACCGTAAATTCTTTTCCCATAAGCCAGTGTTGCCAATATTTCACACCTTCTTTTATTGCCAGACATTCTAGGTATATTGCTTTCTTCTTTTTTTGAGCTTCAGTCAATTTTTTTGAAAAATAAGCAACCGGCTTACAGTCCCCGTTTTTATCTTTTTGTTTCAGCACTGCTCCCACTCCTTTGATACTAGCATCCGTGTAAATACTTATTGGTAGTTCAGGGTCAAAGATATTCAGAAGTGGTTCTGAACATAACAATGCTTTTATTTTATCAAATGTTTCCTGACATTCTGTGGACCATTTGAATTTCACGTCTTTCCGTAATAAATTGTGTAACGGGTCCAGGATAATCGCACTGTGTGGTACAAATTTATGATGAAAATTTATTTTTCCTAGGAATTGGCGTATATTTTTTTTTGTTTCCGGAACTGGAAAGTTTTTGACAGCGGTTAAATAATCTTTCAGAGGTCTGATTGAATTGTTTTCTATTATGTGACCTAAATATTTTGCATAATTTTTTGCAAAAGTACATTTCGAAAATTTTAGTCTAAAGCCTTCTGTTAGAATTGCCTCCATTAGTCTCGATATATGTTGCATATGTTCTTCAAAAGTTCTTGAAAAAAATAATATGTCATCTATAAAATTTACTGCAAAACTGGAGAGTTTGTATTTTCTTATGATGTTGCTCAATATTCTTTGAAAAATGGCTGGGGCCGTCCTCAACCCAAACGGGAGACACGTCCATTGAAAATGACCTTCTTGTGTAACAAATGCAGTTTTATATCTATCTTGAATTTTCAAAGGAATTGACCAAAATGCCGAATTTATGTCAAAAGTAGAAAAATATTTACAGTTTACGGTTTTAACCATCAAATCCTCAATCAACGGAAAAGGTTGTGATTGAGGGACGACAATTTTGTTCAATTCTCTGAAATCTATACATAACCTTGTTTTTTGATCATCTTCTTTTTTATATGCCATAGTTACTGGAGCAGCAAATGGGCTATAAGATTCCTCAATTAAATTCTTCTCTAATAGTTTTGATATTTGATATTCTATTTGTCTTCTATCTTCTGCTGTGCATCTGTATGGACGTTTGTAACAGTATTTATCCACCATCAAGTCAATATGAGCTTCATAATATTTTACAGTATAACTTATCAATTTCTGATTGTTGATATAAATCTAGATGGTTTATTATCAGTTCAAATCCATCCGTGTTTATATGTTCGTTGAAATTTATTTCACCTTTGTTTGTGTTTTTGGTGTCTTCTTCCTCTATTTTACCTAGTACATCAGGAATTTTGATATTTGTTATATTTGAAGTATCATTTTTTGAGTAGTTATTCTTTTTTATATCTTCATTTGAGGTCGCTTCTTCTGGTTTGTTACATTGTATGGTCTTTAATTCTTCGTTTTGCATTAATTTGAAATTTTTGATACAATCGAAACCAATTAGAAAATCGTAATTAAAATGTTCATTATCTACTACAAATATGTCCACAATTCTTTCTATATTGTAGATTTTTATTTTTAGTGTTACCATACCTTTTGTTTTCTTCTCACCATTAATAGTCTTCAAGTTAACTATTTGTATATCACTTGTACATGCTCTTGTCTGTATCTTTATTAATTTTGCATTAATTAATGACACATTTGATCCCGAATCATAAATTCCAGAATAATAGTAACTCGACTTTTATTAATGGTGGCACATCTAGTTTTTTGGATTCTTCTCGTTTAGTTCAATTTCCGGAAAAATTTCGGTTTACGGAAGGTCTTCCTAGATAATTTTTTTTTTTTTTATATACTAATTATGGGCCGGAAAATCCAAAACTGAAAGATTTTTTTTTCGGAAAGCAATATTAACAAAGTTACACGACTTTAAAATTTTCTATACGCACACATGAAATCGACATATTGGAAGCATTATGATAGTTTAAAGTCATAGATAAACTAGAAAGATGTTTTACCACACAAAATTAAATGTTACCATGCAATAATATCATCAAACATACCTTATAAATCGACCAAATCTTCTTCGTCCGTTGAATCCTTGTCGAACAGTTTAGCGGCTACGCTAGGTTTGTGTAACATGGTTTGTGCCCCTTTATACCGCCTGCTCACGTCAATTTAAAAAAACAGCCTACGTTTTCAAGTAGTTTAGCGGCTACGCTAGGTTTGTGTAACATGGTTTGTGCCCCTTTATACCGCCTGCTCGCGTCAATTTTAAAAAACAGCCTACGTTTTCAAGTAGTTTAGCGGCTACGCTATGTTTGTGTAACATGGTGTGTGCCCCTTTATACCGCCTGCTCGCGTCAATTTAAAAAAATAGCCTACGTTTTCAAGTAGTTTAGCGGCTACGCTAGGTTTGTGTCACATGGTTTGTGCCCCTTTATACCGCCTGCTCGCGTCAATTTAAAAAATATCCCTGTTTTCAAGTAGTTTAGCGGCTACGCCAAAAGTGAGTAAAATTTATAAAAAATAATTACTTAAGTTAGTTATTGATATGGCAACACTTAATTTTATGTGGTTTAATATCTTTGGTATGGCTATTTCTATGACTTTAAACTGTCAGAATGCTTCCTAAATGTCGATTTTCATGTGTGCGTATAGAAAATTTTAAAGTCGTGTAACTTTGTTAATATTGCTTTCCGAAAAAAAATTCTTTCGGATTCGGATTCTCCAGCCAATAGTTAGTATAAAAAAAATAAGTTTTATTATTTAGGAAGACCTTCCGTAAACCGAAATTTAGCCCAATTTCCAATTCAGAGTTATTTACCGTTTTTACAACTGCTTTTTTATTTTTCTCCTTAAACCAGCAATTTTCATCAAGATGGTAACGTTTCCCTTTTTTCTCGTTAACACAGATTCGGCATGTTTTTTTTTCTTCAATTTCTTTGGATTTAGCGTCAGAATACATAATACTTTTTTTTCATACTTATTCTTCCCAACAAGATGTTCTAATTTTCCTATGTTATTGTAAAGATCTTCCGTTCCTTGTAAAATTTCTCTGTCAATTTTATCAGTCACATAATTAGGTAAGCCAAATGCTATGAGGTCGATAAGTGTCCCAGTATCAATTGATTTCCTTACTTCCAGCAATAATTTTTCTTTTTTTAAAGCATACTCGAGCAATGAACCTGCTTGATATTTAAAGGCGAGAGCATATCTAATGGGTGACCATCCTTTGTTTGCAAAAGTATCACAATTTTTTTTTTCCCATTTGTCCCATTCCGATTCCACTGTAAGTTTCATTAGCATGCAGCTGTACCATTCTACACCGGAGTATTCCAAAAAATGTTTTAAAATTTCAATTTTCTTTTTGTCTTCGTTGATTTGGAAGCGTTCACATTCTTTATTAAAATCTTCAATCCACTGGTTCGCATTTGAGCTTCTGCCAGTGAATTTGCCAATCATGAAATCCTTTGCAATTTTCCCTAAATTTTGAGTTTCAGATTTTGTTTGTTTACTTTCAAGCAATTTCTCTAACAGTTTTTCCAGCGTTTGACTTGATCCACTAAGTATAGATTCCGCTTTATTTGTGTTTTCCATAATTTCTTCTAGGTAAATATCATTAAACTGTAAGTTTTGTTCTGTATCTAAATATATTTTTGACATATCATCCGTCAAGGTTATCCATATTTTTCTTGTTTGATGTATTTTATTTAATGATTTTTTTACCTTATCATAATTTGGAGTGTTTGTAATTCCTTGGTGTAGATTTGTAGGTTGGAATTCGTGTGGTATTCCATAAATCCGTCCATCAGGTGTAGCGATCGAGGTTATGCATATGACGTTTGATTTTCCATCTGCCGCTGGTCTCACAGCAAAATCAAACCTCAATTTTTCCATTTTTCGTGAAATAGTTAAGTATAGAAAATGTTGTTTTATAATGATTTTTTATATTCTTGAATAAAACAAAGACGTAATTGCGTTTCTCTATAAAAACAAAAGATTTATTAACAATACGTATTTACAACTCTTAAAAATTATATTATCGGTTAACAAAAGATTCACTTACCTATAAAAACAAAAGAAACAACATTTAAAGCCCTTATTTCAGGTTTCTTTATTAAATAATAAATAAAATAAGATAATATTTTCAGGAATTGTTAATCCAATAATTCTGACAGTTATATTTTTCTAACTCGATTCATTTGTTTGATATCTAGTGGGCCACCAACTAGCTCAGTACTTACTCAGTACTTACTCAGAGAATACAATCTTAAGGAAAGCACTCATAAGTGGTTTTCTTTACATATATATATATATATATATATATATATATATATATATATATATATATATATATATATATACTGTACATTCTGTGGTATAATGTGGCAACTTAAGAAAACATATTTTTTGTTGTCCCTCTCTAAAAAGATATATTTAATAATTATTATATAAATTAATATCCTATCTTCTATCCAGCGTTTTCTAAAATGCCCTCTCCTCCTTTAAACATCTCATCTCTTCTAAGCCTGAACTCGACTCCAATCTTTCACATGATTCGGAAATTTGCACATTTTAATAAAATTAATATGAAAATTCACCTTTTATTTGTAATATTAAATGATGGCCAAGAAGGGTGAAAATCAGAAATAATTGAAAGAAGGAGACAACAAGAAAAACAATTTTATATTATTAATTTCATGAAAATAGTGTATAATAAATAAAGGGTGATAACCTATTTTTCTTTTTTTTACATGAATACCGCACAAAAATCCCAACTGCTCCCGTCTGGAGCCAGTGGGACTATGGCATCCCCAATTGGGGTATGTTGTGAGGCTGGAGGTAATGGGGAAGGAAAGGAAATGGGGAAGGGGGAGGTGGGAAAGTTCCTGGCTATTCAGATCTGGTCACCAAACATGATTATTGCCATTTTAAACAACTTTTCAATTCTGAATAGTGGTCTTACATCAGGGAGATACTGAGAGTATCTTCCACTCTGGAACGTATTGAAAATATACTTTATATTATTTTAAATGAATAAGTTGTGATTTAACACAAATTAATCAATGAAAATTTATTTGCCATGCCCGGATCCGATCCCGCGACCTTTGGATTGCTAGTCAAGAGCCTTACCACTGGACAGCGCCGGCCGATCTAAATTTATAGAAAAAATGCTTGGCAATTGATGTGGACATCCGAAGCCACTCGATTCAACAACATCTTGACTAGCAGTCAATGAGTACTATGATCATTGGCAAGTTAGTCCCGCAGACTGGAAGATCAAACGGTGTATGAAGACGACAACCATCAAGAATATAGTAATTAATGCTGCAATTAATGCAACTTCAAACTTACAAAATTATTAGACACTACACCAAAACTGTTTCAATGCTGTTTAGATTCTAGCTAGGTCATTATTAATTACCGTACATTAATAGATGTTCATCAGTTGTGTAAAATTAAGAAACGCGTTTAATTAATAAGGATATATAGAATGAAAATTAATGTTACTCATATTATCGTATTTACGCATGTTGAATCAGATAGGTTTTCATCAATTTAAACAAATTCATCGTATTTGAAAGTTTTTTTTTTAAAAAATAATTGACAATGTTAAAAGGGATTATTACAAAAAAAAATCAATGAGGCTAGCGATGATTAAAAAAAAAATTTGGAATATCATAAAAGATATAGCCAATATTAATAAAACTGACACACCTATTGTTAAAATTAATATCGAAGACCAAACAATACATGTTAATTCTGACCCTGAAAAAATATCTAACCAATTCAATCAATTTTTCTCCAACATTGGACCCAACTTAGCAAAAAAAATTTTAGACAAAAACAGCGTCTCAGAGAAAGATCTTGCAAATAATATTCCTATCAATAATCTGAGCTATAACCAGTTTCAATTCACTCCCACCACTGAACTCGAAATTCTAGGATTAATAGGATCTCTTAAAAACAGTAACTCCACGGGAATTGATCATATCTCGACAAAAATAATCAAACACATTCAAAATTACATCGCATCCCCTCTTAAACACATAATCAACTTAAGCTTCAAAACTGGCATTTTTCCTAACTCCCTAAAACAGGCCACATTAATTCCAATCTTTAAAGCGGGAGACAAATTATTTGTAAATAATTACCGTCCAATATCCTTACTAAGCATAATATCTAAAGTTGTAGAAAAAGCGGTGAAAAATAGACTCTGTAAGTTTCTTGAAGATAACAAAATATTATCTGACAATCAATACGGCTTTCGCAAAGGTAGAAGTACTTCAGATGCAATAGCCGCCCTCACAAAGATCGTTTCCTATAATCTTGACATTGGTCGCAAACCACTTGCTATTTTTCTCGATCTCGCAAAAGCATTTGATACGGTCTCACATCTATTACTACTAAAAAAAACTGCAGCAGATTGGAATAACTGAAGTAGCCTACACATGGTTTGAAAACTATCTATCAAACCGAACACAACAAACTCTCATCCAATCTGATAAAATACATATAAGCAATAAATTATCTGTGTCCTGTGGTGTACCCCAGGGTAGCATACTAGGACCAATTTTATTTCTTATATACATTAACTCACTATGTGCCATGAATATTGGTGGAAAAATATTATCATTTGCTGATGACACGGTCTTAATATTCGAAGATGAAACATGGAAATCAGTTATTAACAAAACTAATAGTGCTTTAATAAAAGTAAAGCATCGGCTTGACACAAACCTCCTCACACTTAACATCGACAAAACACAATATATGACATTTTCCATACGCAAATACAATATACCCAACAACTGTCCTAAACCAATCATCCACTCGTGTCAACTCAATTTAGAAAATCCAGAAACCACATCTAATATTAATTGTACGTGTTCGACCCTCAAATCATCAAAAGTAGTTAAATATTTGGGAATAATCATAGACAACCAACTACGTTGGGAAGCTCACATCGATAACACAGTACAAAAACTTCGTAAACTCTGCCATATTTTCTGCTCCCTTAGGTCTATCTTAGATTTACAGACTCTAAGAAGCGTATACTTTGCCCTTTTCCAATCCATAGCAACATACGGTATAGTGGGATGGGGTGGTTGTGCTGAATCCATTATTAGACCAATTATTTTAGTTCAAAAACTAATTCTGAGAATTATGTTTAAATGTCAACCTACCCACCCGTCAAATGAACTCTTTGCAAAAATCAGAGTCTTAGATATTCGACAGGTATTTACTAAGATAAGCATATGTTATATATGCCAAAATAATCTACTGGTGGCCCCACAACATCAAGCACACACACGCTTCTTAGCAAACCTGGGTTGCGTGGTCCCTAAAACTCAAACTTATTTCGCTCAACGACAATTCTGGTATATCGCTCCTAAAATGTATAATGCTTTGAGTGTCGATATAAAGTCACATAATTCTAAATCTCTCTTTAAATCCCGTATCAATCATTGGATATTTGAAAAGGGAAGAGATTTCTTCAAACAACACATGAGAGCTTAATATTACAATAAAAAAAAATAATATTAATATTAATTAAAAAAATATTACAAATTTAATTAATCAATTACTTTAACTTAATATTGCATTTTAAAAAAATCAAACAAAAAATTACTTTCTCTAACACTCTTTCCAATTTCTTTCATAGAACAAATATCAAAAATGACTACAAACATGTACTCTCGTGCAGAAGATTACCTACCAAATTTTATTTCAAGAAGAATAATGCTCACCAATGTTTATTTCAATCTTCTTTAAATTTTCTTTATTTCTTACATAACTTGCAATTCTTATATTTTTATCTGTTTTTAGTTTTATTTATCCCTAAATATGTTATTTTTTTCTTTTCTCGTCTTATATTTTATTATCTGTTTATATAAAATTATATTACATGTATGACTACCACAACACGGGCAATTAGCCTAGTATGGTAGTCAAAAATGGCCAAAAATGTAACATTTAATCATTTATGAAATAATAAAAAAAAAAAAAGCTTATTTAAAAACATATTCCAATAAAATTGATGTTTAATTCGTATAATTTTCTTTTAAATAACCTTGTAAATATTATATTTTACTACAATGAGATGAAAAGTAACAAAACGGTTTTTATTTTCAGACATGCGATGTTGAAGGCATTGTCTGCTGTCCTCTGTCGACAGTCGTTGAAGGTACGGTACCCAAAACTTAATCATCATTTATTACAAATCTAGTAGGCAATGCAATGGTTCGTTGAATTCCTAGGCTCTCTCCTCACCATAATAGTCGTTGCAAAAGGCGGCAAGTTATTGAAGCAATATACTAACGGCGCTAAGTGTTTGCAACCTTATCACCATGAATACTGAAGTATCATCAAATCATCATACCATAGTCCGGCAAACATCAACCCTAAAGCTAGGTCTACACTACTCGCGAAGTTCTTCGACGAAATATTCGGGAAAGTTAACCGAAGTTCGAAGTACGTGGCTACACTCTCGTTTAACTTCGCGAGAAGCTCATTCGCGCGGTGGTGCCGTCACGACGCGCACGTCATGGACGCTCAAGTAGCAGCTGCCGTTGCAATGTGCACGCTCGCTTATTATAACTATGTACATATTTATCAAACGAAGAAATATAAAAAATAAAAGAAGGAACTACTAACACAACATTTGGGCAAAAAGCTTCTTATATTATGGCATTAAACTCTACAATAAAATACCACTCTCACTCAAAAACCTCAACATTATAACATTTAATTTTCAAATAAAAAGCTGGATACTAAATATAGGGAGATCCAGATAGAAAATACACTGATATCAAATATAGACTAAAACCAAATCTAGTGAACTGAATTATAAAGAAAATACTATCTTATTTTATTTATAATTATTTAAAAAATATATGCTACATGATATATGTTATGTCTATTTCATATTAATTTCTTATAATTATTAAATTATAATATGTAAGTGAAATCCTCAGCATGGGAGATCCGAGTGAGGATATCATTATCTCTACTTGTTACTAAGAAATAAAGACAATAAACCATTATTATTATTATTATTTATTGACGCATCTTTTTTTCTACGGTAGCTCCTGTACATAGCAAAAAGCGAATCCTTATTTTTCTTTAATTCGTCTACGGGTAATTCTAACATGCCCTGGTCGCAGGAGCAACAGAATTTGCTCCTGCGACCACTGTATTCCACTCATAATCGTGCCGTATGACAATACTAATAAAAAATAATTACTAGCGCGCACGTCTATTCACGACGACGTATTGAAGCGAACTGAAGTTAACCGAGTAGTGTAGAAAGGCACTTCGTGTAGGCACTTCGTGCAACCTCGAGTCCTTTGACTCGGGCACAAAAACCGACAAAAACTGGAGGTCGCCCGAGACGAGCCAAGGTTGGACGAAAATAGACGAAGTGCCTTTCCTCACTATCGTATTCGGCTAACCTCGGTCTACTTCGCGAATAGTGTGGACCTCTAGTCAAATATTCCATCGACCCACATTCTGGATTGTGGGTAGAATCTTCATATTTATGTTTGTTGTGTAACTCTGGTATGTCTGTTATTTTTGCAGGAAGCATTTGCTTGGTAAAAGACACAAAAATAGCGGGGGTATACAAACCATTTGCCAACTGCCAGACAGCGATGAAAGCCGCTAGTGAAGGCACTTTACCACAGGTAATTCCTTTTATCTCTAAAAATAGCAAATTTTTACAATCACAGCAATTGTACTATCTATATATTTATCGAAAAATAAACTTTTATTGAAAATATTACGAACTAATTTGCCTGCTAGCGTTGTAATTTACGATCTCATTTTTAGTTCTACTCTTATTCTTGTTGCTCGGATCACCTTAAAAAATGAGTCAATAGATTCAGTGCCTAGATACCAAGTCATTTGGGTTGCTTTTACATTATGCCCCAGACTATCATTTTCTTTTCGCATCACCACTGTCCATCATTACGAAAAAGCATTTTACTATAATCTTTTTCCTGTTACATTGTTAACTTACCAAAAATAAATGCAGAAAATCACACAAATTTCACTAATTATTATACCTGCCGTAAGAGGATCAGAGCATACAACATTGTTATGCATATATTAACCCACACAAATCAAAATTCGAAATAATTTTATCAAACAACAAGATTGCCCTCCTACCTTGACTTCGAGTCTGAGTACAATAAGCATTGGCAAATTAATCCTGCAGGTTGGAAGATAAAATAGAGTAGAAGACGAAGATAACCATCACAAATGAACACAACAATTTTTTTTATTTTTTTTTTTTTTCATTAGTAATAGAAGGTACATAAATTACAAATAAATTTTATACAGTAATTAATTACATAGTAGATATATTTGATGTACCCCCATAATTAAGCAAGGCTTGTGTGTATGGGGGGTGTTATTTTATTGCTTTTTTTATATCATTCAGTTTAAGTTTTCAGTATAATTTTTAAGATGAGTTTTAAAATTGTTTATATTGGTATTCATGTTTCTAATTTTTTCTGGTAATGAATTAAAAAATTTTGCTCCGAGATATTTATGACTCAATTGTCCAATTTTTTTTTACATTTTGGAGTGGGAAGTATTGACGTTTGTCTAAGACTTCTGTTATTTTTAAAAGGTGCAACTTGATTTTTAATATTATCTTTATAAATTTGTAATGTTGCATGATAAAAGTATAATGCACTTAATTTTCTGACCTTAAATTGTTTGAATAAAAGTTCTGACGAATATGAGTAGGGTTTTTTTAAAATTGTTTTTATTATTAGTTTTTGTGATATGTAAATTGTTTGTGTTTGATTTTTATATGTGCCGCCCCATCCTATAATGCCGTATTGTATAATTGATTGACAGAAAGCGAAGTACGTGGTTCTAAGTAATTTTTCGTTTAAAATATCTCTTAAACATCTAAATATATATGTTAGTTTCCTTATTCTGTTGTTCAGAATATTAATGTGTGGAGACCATTTTAAACGCTGGTCTATTGTTATGCCCAGGTACTTAATATCAGTTTTGCTTTCTATTTTTGAACATGATATATTACATTTGTGGTTTTCTGTATTTGTCACAGAGTGGATTATTAAGTTTATTTCTTTAGGTGTTTCTTGTTTTTTAATGAAAAATGGCAAATAATAGGTTTTTTTAGAATTTAAAGTCAACAGGTTTTTATCAAACCATAATTTTAGTGCATTGATATCTGTATTTGCCATTTTGTTTAATTCAGACCAGGTGTTTGCTTTTAGTAGTAGGAGTGTGTCATCAGCGTAGGAGACAATGTCTCCATATTTAGAAATATTGAATATATCATTGACATATATAATAAATAACAATGGTCCTAAAACTGTACCTTGGGGTATTGAAAAATCGCTATATTTTGAATCGCTGACTTGATTTAGTAATTTTACTTGTTGTGGTCTTTCATGTAAATAACTAGCTATCCATGCTAAGACTTTCCCATTAATTCCCATTATTTATTAATTTTTTATGTGATATGCTGTCGAAAGCTTTTTTCAAGTCTATAAATATTCCGATACATTTTTTATCGGAATCTAGGGCCGTATATAAATAGTTGGTTATTTTTGCTATCGCGTCGTGAGTACTTGTATTTTTTTTGAAGCCGAATTGATTATCATTAATTATTTTATTTTCATCTAAGAATGTCCAAATTTGTTTTTTTACAATTTTCTCATATATTTTTGATATATTTGATAAAAGGGAAATCGGGCGGTAATTTTGTGGTAATTTTGTGTACAATAAATGCATTTTGACACGTACGAGTATAATAGGCACTGTGGAAAAACAAAATCGTTCAAATACTTAACAGATCACATTATCGTCTTGTGAACAAATTCTAGATCAGACAAATATTCATCATTTCATTATTATAAGTTTGGTTTTCAATCTTTAAGGGTCTTTATGCCACTTAAAGTTCATATCATTATGTTTTCTTTAAATTAGTAACGTTTTTAAACTACATTTACACTGAAGAAACAAAACTTTATATAAAAAAAAACTCTGAAATAGAACAAATAAACAACAGTTGATTTTAGAAGAGAGACTAACATAAACCGATATATGCATGTAGTAATATCATTTAGAATTTACATGAAAATCAGCAAAATGGTTTATCAATAGTAGATTCACCGGCAGTTGATACATTCAAATCTGGGTGGAGATTTAATTTCCTTTTTTCTGGGTCTTTATCTCTTTCACCGTCTTTGAGTCTCAATAATATTGTTGCATTAATTAAAATCACAATGAAGACTTAAGTTTAACTTATTTTTCAGATTGGTGCTTTAGAGGGCAACGTTCAGATTGTCTGCTGCCCTCTGGTTATTGAAGGTACTGTACAAATGTATCATCATTCATTACAACTTCAATAAGACTACTATTGAAAAATTCAGTGAGTCGTTGAGGTGGAATTCTAAGGTTGTGGAATGTTTGAAACTTCATCACTTGAAATTATTGAAGATATCTCAAATCATAGACTGGCAAACATTTTAAATTCTCCACTGACGCACATTATTTTTGTATTATGGGTAGACTCTTCATAGTCAAGATGTGTAACTCTGGTTTGTCTATATTAATTTATTTGCAGGAAGTAACTGCACGCTAATGGACACAGGAATTGCGGGAGTGTGCAGATCATTCGCCAACTGCCGGAGAGCAAAGAAGGCCGCTGGTAGAGGCGTTGTACCACAGGTACTGTTGTTTCCTTTTTGTGTCTCTGTCAATAACAACGTTTTTGACTTACGTGCCCCTAACGTGACCTTCCCTTACTTACAGAAATGTGACTTAACTGATAACGAGTCGGAGTTGGTGTGCTGCGCGGAGACTGACTGTCCGCCGCTGCCGAAGGGACTTGTCACTCAGTTACCAATTGGCTCCAAGGCTGAGGACTGTGAGTTACACAAAACCCAAGCTGAAATGTTCTAAAATTGTTGTAATGCATTTCGACATACCCTGAGAAAAGTGCTTTTTTTTAAATCTGTCAGTTTATAAAAGAGAACATAAAAAATTGTCATAAATAAATAAACTTAATGAACATTTTAAAATTTAACAAGTATCGTATTTTCCTAAATTTCAAATTGCCTAATGGGATTGTTTACGTCCAAAATGTGAGATTCTACTTGCAAAGTTCTCTTCAGTTTACTTTTAGGTTTTCAGATAAGGGAGCGCGAATTGATTTATTCTTTTGAGACCTCAGACTGAACCATACATCATAAAAATATATTTTGGTTTTACCTTTATTAAAAGGGTACAAAAATAATGTTTTTTGATTTGAAAAAACAAAATATTATATTTTCTCTGGTATAAAAAATCGGTTTTTTTAATACTCAAACCAACAATATTTGAGTTTTATGTGTCATAAAGAGAAAAATCGTATTTTAAAATTTCCACTGGACCCTCAGAGGTAACGAAACGAATAGGAACTACCTGGCTATCCACATCTGCTATAAATAAACAAGAAATTATCTTATACTTTATGAGTTACTTAGTCCCATGAATAACTGTAGGCTCTTGAAACGCGCACTTGTAATGTTTTGTTTCCTCTACAGACTGCATAGAGCTGGCAGAAAAGATTCACCCATGCCAAGAAACAGGCTCCGGTTGGACTCGGGGGGATATGTGTCCGCTACTCACACCAGACTCCAATATAATACACCACAAGACTCCTATAACAACAACTACAGCAGTGGCACCGTACTATGTAAGTTACAGACATTTGGTAGCTTTATTGAAAGTTAAAAATGTTTATTTATTTATCGAAATACCTATTATTATTTTTACTTTAACCTCACAGGAGGCCCATAAGGAAAAAATCCGTGAGGGCCTATGTCATATTTGGGAATATGGAGAGAGTTTTTTTAAGAAAAGGAAGAAGAGGAAGTTGAGGAAAGAAAAAGACATGAGGAGTGGGTAGGTTTGTAAGGATCAGGGTGTCCAAGAGTGACGGACGCATGAATCGTGTAGTCTCGCGGCGGTGCAAGAAGATGAATCGAGAGAGACCGGTTGGAGAGGTCAGAGGATCTTCCCGAACATATTTCACCCGATGAATGCGCGAACCTCTGCCAAGTTACCGAATAAAGCGTACCACTTGGAGTGACCTATGGCGGAGGGGTTGTTTATCCAATAAATAGGTTCCCGGGGTGGCGGTACACACATTCGCCTCCGAAATTTCTATCTAATTTTTGCAGCAGGATTTAACAGAGTGGATAGACCGCTACAAAATTTTGTTTCAGCACAAACTCCTTGCTTTATTTACATTCATATTTCATCACATATCCATTTTTCTTGTGTTATTCTGTCTCTTGACCCGACCCAAATAATATAACTTCCATTTTCCGCGTCGTATATTCTCTAACACTGCTTTTTCGTTGACTTACTTTATATATATTCTCAAACACTACTTTTTCGTTGTTTTAATTGTTCCTTTACATGCCTAAACCATCCAAGGGTTATAAGTTATAAAGTTCTTCCCTTGAACACTTTAAGTTTTTAAAAAATAAAAGTTACTTTTGAAGAAGACATATATATCAATTTAGATGTCGCATCTGGTTGAAAAAGTAATAAGTATATGAAGTTCCTCCCACAAAAAAATTATTAAGTTGTGTTGTATCGCAATTTATTCTTTTAAAACAGTACATATATACGTTCCTTATATATGAAATCGGCATTTTGCCGTACTGGCAACTTTGATCTCAAATATATTCTCTTTGGTTAGGAATTCCAAATTCAAATTTATACAGCTCATGTATTTGTGTTTCGAAAATTATAATTCATTTGTTTTTTCCTTAATTATTTTTTTTCTCTGCGTCACTTATTTAACAAAATGAGAACTTGAAATATCACGTTATTTACAAGTCATGGCACCAGCGCTGCAGAAACGGTTCGAAGGATTAATGATGTGTATGGCGACGGTGCCGCAAAAGAAGACGCAGTGTGTTTTTGGTTCCAACGTTTTCGGTCTGGAAATTTCGAACTGCAGAACAAGCCCCGTGGATGGCTGGAGACCAAAGTTGATAATGAAGAATTGAAGGCTATTGTAGAACCGTATCCATCACAAAGCACGTCCGAGTTAGCTGCAGGCAGCGGTGTTAGTGATAAAACTGTTTTAATCCACTTGAAGCAAATTGGGAAAGTGAAAAAGCTTGAAAGGTGGGTACCTCACGAATTGAGTGAAGTAAATCAACAAACGCGCATTGACCGCTTGATCACACACTGCACAACAGATGGCTACAAAATTAGAGAAGCTTCAATTGGAATATCTAAGTCAAACTGCTCACATACCTCGAGAAAAACAAAATTATTAACGACCGTCAATACGGATTCCGGTGGAACCGCTCGTGCGGTGATCTTCTCGCGTATGTGACGCATGTTTGGGGGCGATGCCTGGAACGTTTCGGTGAGACCCAAACGGTTGCACTGGACATCTCCACGGCCTTTGACCGGGTTTGGCACCGAGGACTTGTCAACAAACTGCATTCTTACGGACTTCCCGCATCCTTGTGTACGTGGATTGCCGACTTCTTGAGGGATAGGTCGATTCAGACGGTAGTCGATGGTTTCACCTCTTCCTCACACTCGATAAATGCTGGCGTCCCGCAGGGATCGGTTCTATCTCCAACTTTGTTTTTGTTGCACATCAACGACCTTTTGTCATGTGCACCAATTCATTGTTACGCGGATGACAGTACAGTTCATGATAGCTTTTTGTTTGACAAGCCCCCAAAGGGCTCACAAACTCCAACAGCTCGTAAGGCTTTGAAGCAAAGAATGGACGGTTACCTCGAGAGTGTTTTCTCTTGGGGTAAAAATAATCTCGTTGAATTTAATGTTTCAAAGACCCAATCTTGTCTGATTACGTCTAAAAGGGATCGAAATGAAAATCTAGTCTCTTTCAACGGAAGCAATCTTCCGAACAGGCCCTCCATTGATGTGCTTGGTGTAACCATAAGTGACCAGCTCAGGTTGGGGGCTCCATCGAAGCCAGAGTAAAGTTAGCCTCCCAAAAACTGGGCGTACTGTACAGGGCCCGCAGATACTTTAATAGTACACAACTGCTAAACTGTACAAATCACAAGTACGCCCCACGGTTGAATTTGGCAGCCATCTCTGGTCTGGAGCTCCAAAATACCTGAAAAATACCCTCGACTCTGTGCAGAAACGGGCGGTCCGTTTGATAGATTCTCCCATGTTAACAGACGGATTGCAATCTTTAGAGCACAGGTGTCGGGTGGGAATGCTATCCTTGTTCTACCGGTATTACAATAGAAAATGCTCCGAGGAACTAGCATCATTGATCCCTTTGGCACCGGTGCATAGTCGGGAAACACGCCAAACGCGTGCCCAACATTTGTACACGGTTGACATTTGTCACATGAGAACGGGTCGTTTCTTCGACTCGTTCTTGTGTTCAACAGCTCGGCTGTGGAATGATTTGCCGGCCTCTGTGTTTCCTCCTTCCTACAACATGGGTCTCTTCAAGACCAATGTTCATTCCTTCCTCTCCTCAAAAAGACCCTCCACACAGCATCCCAGATGACATAGGCCCTGAGGGAAATTATTTTCCTCAGGGCCTCCTGTGTGGAGTTAATGTAAAAAAAAAAAATCCACCGTACTCTCCGGACCTTGCTCCAACAGATAACTATTTTTTCGAAATTTGGATAGCTTCTTGCAAGGGAAAAAAATCCAAATCCAAACCACCTTCAAAGATTTTATTGATTCCCGTCCGAATGGTTTTTTTTGTAAAGGGATCGATGAACTACCTATGAGATGGCAAAAGTGCATAAATAGAAATGGTACATACTTTGATTAAATAAATATGTTATTTAAAAAAAATCTACTTTATGTTCCTCCCATACAAAACGCCAATTTCATATGTAAGGACCTAATATATATATTATTTTAATTTGGGAGGTGGGATGGGTACCGTTGCCTCGGGAACGATTCATTGGATAATAAACACCCCTACCAGAAGTCATTCCAAATGGTTCACCACTCAGGGTTGTCCAGGTTTGTCTAGGTCTTGGCGGCTGATGCTTCTGCCCATCTACCTCACGGTGGGCCGGATAGGGTGAGACTGATTGAGGGCCACTTTTTGACTTCTCTCTCTAGACTCTCTCGACTCATCGCCATGCAGCGCAATGAGAGGGATGGATTCATACGTTCATGACTCCTGATCACATTGACCTGCAGATTCCTAACCAACCCTTATACGTTTTCCTTCCCAGAACTTCTTGTCCTTCCCTAAAAAGACCCTCTACACAGTATCCTCTAGGACGTCAAAGGCCCTGAGATTTTTTTTTCCTCAGGGTATCCTGTGTAGAGATAATGTAAAAAAAAAATTGAAAAATGTCTTGAATTTATATTATGCATATTTGCGACACATTCCAAAGTGGGAGATACTCTCATCATCGCCCTGGTGTTAGACCACCACTCAGAATTGATATGATATTTGAAACGTATACAAGTGCGTTTTATGGCAAGATCTGAATAGCCATGTACTTCCCCACCTTTCTTTCTCCCATTCTCTTCCCCTCTCCTCTACCTTCAGTCAAGCAAAATACTCCAAATTTTGACCCTAGTGCGGCATTCTTAAAAAGAAGGTAAAATAATAAAATCACAGAAATTTTTACAGCAAAAATTAAAACAACAGTTGCTTAGATATAAATATAAAGATTTTGTGTTCCCAGGGACGTATTGGGTCAGGTCAGAGAGGAAACATTGCCTGGTGGGGGTATCCTGTAAGTCTAGTGAGTGGCCAGTGGGTGTTGTGTTCTGCATGGGCCATTAATTGGATTGGGTAAGTTTATTATTCCTATAGATATAGACAAATTAAACAATATAACATTGTATAAACCACTTATATAATGCGTAAATCCGACCGGTTTCGGAACAAACGTTCCTTCTTCAGGGAAAGCTTATACTAATTCGACAGTTTCGAACAATGTTTTTTACGCACCAAATTTAAATGTCCGGGTTAAATTTTTCCCACAAGAAAAAACTAAACCCTTTCACATACTTCCCCAAATGATCATCAATTGCACTATATAAGTATTATAAATACAAAACAATACAAGAACATGTCAACCTACTAGAGACCAAATGGAAGTAAGAAAAAGAATTCACCGACTCCAGATATTTTCATATCAGAGGGTTCGGCTCTGTGGAATTCCTAATTGAACCTATAAATCCTACTGATCCCTCAATATAAATATTTAAAAAATCTTTTGTAATCCTACATATATTTAAAATTACTGATTTTTGAATTTTTATATACAAATTCTTTGATAAATCTAATATGCTTAAATTTTGAATCAGATTCCTAGGTATTATGCCAGTGGCCGAAATAACAAATGGTAATATTTTTATAGTCCGAGAATGCCAAATTCTTTTAATCTCATTTCCTAAATCTGTGTTTTTTCTTATTTTTTCAGAAACAGTTTTTTTAATATTACAGGAATTTGGAATAGCTACATCAATAATATAAAGTTTTTTTTTTTTTAATTTTGTCTTGTTTAACTGTTGACTTATTGTTGTGTCTAAATTATTTTTATATTTTCTTTATTATTATTCCTATGTTTTAAAATTCAACTCGTCCTTGAAATAATGACCCCAACGATGAACATAGACAAACGTAGTGCTTTGATATTTGAATGATCAAACTTTAAGGTTTCTCCAAGGTGTCTCGTGACTTAAAGTACTTACTTACTTACGTTTCTCAAACTCGTGGTATAAGCGTGCAATTGGTGAATCTACTTCAAATTATTATTGACTGAGCACAACGAAGTCCTGTTATTATTTTTATTGTGACTTTTTGTATTTCTCTATAGGTGCGTTTATTTGTACGTCGTTCCGTTTCCGATTCAAAGCGGTTACTGTTTTAATGGTTTTTAATATATAAAATTTTAAGAAGTGAAAAGTCGGAAAGAAGAATTATCATTGAGACGTTTCCTTGAACATGATGCATAATTATTGTTTATTTAAAAAAAATAAAAACGTTACATAAAATAATATTATAACCTTCCGAATTGTAATTTCAACTGTACTAATTACCAATCAGTAACATTATGCGAAAGAGAAATCATTGATCTGTCAATATTTATGAATCTCACCTAATTTAATAATGTAAATAATTCGAGTAATCACCTCCTAGATCTTGTTTTTTCAAATGAAGAGGACATAATAGTTAGAAAAGCATTAGATTCTATCCTTCCCATAGATAACCACCATCCTCCACTGTCAGTTATTATTCCAAATGCAAAAAAAGTAATTAACTCACAAGTTCTAGTTTTAATTTCAAAAATGTCAATCACACTGAAATTAATGATCATCTCAGCAAAGTAGATTGGTCGTTTCTCGAGGAAAACAATATGATCCATAATAAAGAATAATTTTATCATAAAATGAATGCCATTATCATAGACTGTATACCTTCAATCAAATTCAAAGAATCAAAGCATCCAAAATAGTTTAATAAGGAATAAATCCAATTAATAGCTAAAAAAAGTTTTACACGTAAAATATAAAGAAGAGAAATCCGTTTCAAATTATATTGAGTTCAGTAAAATAAGAAAAAATTGCAAAAATATGTCAAAAATTTGTTACAACAATTACAAAAATAAGGTAGAAATTTCAATTAAAGGAGACACAAAACAATTTTGGAATTACACAAAGTATTTGAAAAATGATGATATTAGCATACCCTCCAATATGTGCTATGAAAAAAAAATAGCCAAAAACTTTCAAAACGTAGCTAACCTATTTGCCGACTTCTTTAAAAGTGTATATGTCCGTGACTCAATAATAGTCAACGATTACTCGCCTAGTTTTTCCTCAGATCATAACTTAAATTTAGCCAATGTAATAATTGAATATAAAGTTGTACTGACTCAGCTAAAACAACTGGATCAAAGTAAGAGCGGTAGCCCTGATAATATCCCACCTAAGAATAATTGAGCTACCACTCTTGCATATCCACTACCTTTTTCTTTTCAACCAGTCATTAGAGTTTCCTCACCCCGATATTTAAAAATGTAGACAAAAATGAGGTGAGCAATGCACTTAAGAAAAAAAAAACAGCATTTTCTAATTTGACCAATGGAAAGCCTCCATTTGATCACGTGTCAACATGTCCGCCCATACAAAATTGTATAGTCGTGTGTTGAATCTGTTGCTCTTATTTTACTCTTTTAAATAGTTCGGAGTGAATTTAGAAATAAAAACAAGATGCCAGTGTGATTATGGACTCTCATCCTTCATCTGTGCCTAACAAAAACGAAAGAAAGAAGTCAAGGAACTCAGAATAATGGAAAGCAAAAGTGGTCAAAATTCAAAGATGAGCTGTCATAAAATACCGTTTATCTCAGAGGCGTGAAGTGACAAAAGATTTCTTTAGGTGTTAATTAAAATTCATAAATTAAATTAATATGCACAAACATGTTTTACTTTTATAATTAAACCTAGGATTCATAGCCTTGCACATAAATATTGCGAATTACATGTTTGGTGTTGAAAGTTTTGCGAGTTTCAAGCCAATTTTGATCAAAATAATTAACCTTCCTTAATTTTTGTTTTTTTTTTTCTCTTTTAATGTTATTATTTATTAAGTGAAAGCTTCTTTAGCACCGTTGTGATTAGAAACTCGAAGAAACAAAAAAGCGACACTAAAAAGAGACAAACGCATACATCTATTATGATTTAGGCTGCGAAAGAATAAGATAATAATTGACCTCCTCTTCGTGCAGTAATTGGCCCCACTCTTGTCTACTTCAGTTTTCTGTATGTTTTATTTGTACTGCGTGTGAACTGCACACTTGTATTTTTATACATTAGCTCCACACAGGAGGCCTTGAGGAAAATAATTCCACTTAGGGCCTTTGTCATCTTTGGGTATACTGTGTGAAGGGTCTATTTAGGAAAAGAAGGCGAGAAGGTTCTGGGAAGGAAAAGGGTATTAGGGGTGGGTAGGAATCTGGGGGTCAGTGTGTCCAGAAGTGACGGACGTATAAATTTATCCCTCCCACTGCGATTTTCCGAGAGACCACAGCTGGAGAAGTCAAAGGAACTCCCACAACTATTCTCTCCCGATCCGGCCTGCAATCCAGCAGGTGGGCAGACGCTTCCACCGCCAAGACCCGGATAAACCTCACCCCATGAACCCGGGCATCCCAGCTCTCTCAACCCCAAGTCTCTAAACGTAGCAAACCACTTATACAGAGGTTTTCGTTATTTGTTTTTGGGGTGTTATGCCGTGTTGCGCTATCTCCTTCTTTAGCCAAAGTGCCAAAGCAAACGTTTAGGACAGCGTTGCAGTGTCTGAAACCTTGGCTAAAGAAGGAAGTAGCGCAACACGGCGCAACACCCCAATAACAAAAAACGAAAATACTTTTGGCCGTGAAAATCTAAAATCATATCTATGGCAGAGGTATTGTTTATCCAATAAATGGTTCCCGGGGTGGCGGTACCCATACCCGCCTCCCAAATTCTATAATCTATGAGTACATTACAAAACCTATTTTTATTTTAATTACCTATACTAAAATTAAAATCATAATCGATTTGTCAAAGAATTTATATATAAAAATGCAAAAATCGGTCATTTTAAGTACATGTAGGATTACAAAAGATTTTTTTAATATTTTTTTTATTCGTTTATTCCAGATCTCGGGGAGGGTGGTGCAGTCCCACGAGTTCCATATTATACATATATAAAACATTAAATTAAAATATTTCAAAGATTTTTTTTTTACTTAATGAGAGGTAATAAATAAAAATAATACAAAAATTAAAATAAAATTTGAAAAAAGTTAACTTTTTGTTATCTAGGTCATCAGGAAGTGGCTCCATCGCTTATAAATGGGACCCTGCCAGAAATGGAATTCTGCCATCACAAAAGAGTGTATTCGCTCGAGGCCAATCGCGTTCTGTAGCTGGTGATCCGTTTTTTTATTAGTGTTCGGAATCCGGGAACGCGCCCTTCTTCAAGCATCTCGGTGGCACTGTAGTACCAGGACAACCCAAAAAGCGTTAGATATGAATTGTTGTACTGTATATCCATTCTTTTTAGTGACGCTTTGTTGAAGTTGGTCCACAACTCCGAGGTATATAGGCTCGTGCAGTACGTGTTAAAAAGTTGCCTTTTTGCAGTTGGGCTGCACTTGTTAAATCTTCGAGAAATCATATTTGCCCTAATGCACAGTGATCTTCTCTGTCGCTCAATATCCGAATCATTATATTAAGGGATCAGTAGGATTTAAAGGTTCAATTAGGAATTCCACAGAGCTGAACCCTCTGATATGAAAATATCTGGAGTCGGTGAATTATTTTCCCATTTGGTCTCTGGTAGGTTGACATGTTGTTCTTGTATTATTTTGTTTTTATAATACTTATATATTGCAATTGCATAACGTGGATCGACTAGATGATCATTTGGGAAAGTGTGTGAAAGGGTTTGGTTTTTCCTTTGGGGAAAATTTAACCCGAACATTTAAATCTGGTGCGTAGTAATCACGAACTTCCTGTGATTTGGTCGGTCCATTATTGGGTGACGTTATATTTATTTATCAGTATCAACGTGTGAGAAACAAAAGGAACATTCTCCTTAGGTGAGTATCAAATGCAGCAATCTCCAAAATTAAATCCGTTATAACTAATCAATTAATACAATAAACAAATTCTACCTTAGAAATTATAAAAGATAAGCAGTTTCCCTTTTTGAATAAAATTATGAACTTATAAATGCGTGAGAATTGTTGAAATGAAACGTTTTTTTGGTTTTCTTAAAATAACGCTTTTTGGAGAATGCTGCCTTTGATTTTATACCCCTTAATTACAGACCGATCTGCCTTTTATCAACTATTCCAAAATTGTTTGAGAAACTTATTTTAAATAAAAATATTCACTGTATCAAGCCAGTAATTTCACCTAACCAACATGGTTTCACTTCTGGAATATTTACTTTGTCCAATCTTTTAATTTACCAAAACTTTATATCCGAATCCACGTCTAAGAAGTTACAAGTTGATTCAGCCTTTACTGATTTCAGCAAAGCATTCGACAGAGTTAACCACGACCTGCTGTTAAAAAAGCTACATAAATTAGGAATAGCAGGGTATTTATACATGTGGTTTAACAGTTATTTAAGTATCAGGCAATTGGCCGTTAAAATTGATTTTTTAACTTCATATAAATTTACTGCTACCAGCGGTGTTCCTCAAGGGAACATTTGGGAACAATTTTATTTTTGATGTCCTATGTTCTTTCTATGTTCAACGATGTTCAAGTATTAATGTTTGCGGACGATATGAAAATATTCAAAGCCATAAGAAATATCAATGACTGTCAAACATTGTCAAATAACTTGCTTAAACTTTATGTTTGGTGTCAAGAGAACTATCTACAACTAAATATAAGTAAATGTCTCATTATGAGATTTTATAGAATAAAAAATCCAATAATTTATGAATACTCCATTAATGATGTAATGCTAACAGCTGTAACCGAGGTGAATAATTTGAGTGTAAACTTTGATCAAAACCTGAATTTTACAAACCATATTGAAATTAGGTACATCACATAAAGCTTTGAAAATGTTGGGCTTTGTAATAAGAATTTGCAGCGAATTAAAAAATATTCAAACCTATAATAATTTTGTACATGTCTTTGGTTAGGAGTCAAATTGAGTACAACTCTACAGTATGGGCACCTAATTACGCTAGTCATTCGCTCACGATAGAAAGAATTCAAAATAAAATCTTAAGATTTATTAATTTTAAAATGGGTATTACAAGAGATTGTGTCAACTATGATTATCTACCTTACGAACTCAATTTATTTAAATTATCTGAACGTAGAATAGTTAATGACCTAACATGTTTATATAAAATCATAAATTCATTGATTGACAGCCATGAACTATTATACTTGATTACTTTTCATATACTCGTACCTTGCAAACCAACATCGAGGCAATATCTACCGTTCTATTGTGATAACTCCAACACAGAATCACAGTTGTATACCCCCGCTCGCCGCATACAAAATTTGGGTATTGGAATATAAAAATGTTGTTGACATATTCAACACACCATTCACCAAATATAAGCAAATCATTACCCAATTTATATTGAAAAGAAGAATACATACAACATACAACAATACAACTTTTACATTATCTTGGTAACAAATACTTATACAATATGGATGTTTTGATAACAATTTTTAACTTCGCAAACTTTAAACGCCGTTATGTGCCCTATTTCAACTTGTTTCATTAACTATTGTGAACACTTATTTATGCACTTTTATTATTATTATTGTTGATATGGAGGATATTAGAAAATTATGTAATATTACTTACTTACATTCTATGTTACCTACTTTGTGTCTTATATTTTATGTTCTCTATTTTGTCAACTCTTTATTTTATTTGTAATAAAAAAATGTACTGCGTTATAGGTAAAAACTCTTTGGGCTTTTAAATTAGTAAATATTAGAATGTGATTCTGGAGCCAAAATTATTGCTCAGCACAATGATTTGTTCAAGGGGAATCGTGGTAAATGCAATTTTCAGCAGTAGGGACCCCCACGCCATATAGCAAAACAAGCATGAAATGCTTAGAACTACCATATTGTAGTTCTACCTTGGCCAAGGAACAATCTGGACTTGAATTCTTTTGAAAATCTCTGGTCCAGAATGAAAATACTGGTTTCCAGTCGCAAATCCAGCAATAAAAGAGAAATTATTTAAATACCAATAAAATTCATAAAAAAAATAACAAAATAGAGAGAAAAATTTTTGAATAAATAAATATGATTAAAAACAAAATTAATTACATTTACGTATAAACTGTAAACACGGTGTCCGGAAATTCATTGTACACGATTCGGGAAACTGATCTCTGCACAAAAAATATGATTTTTTGATATGAGTAAATGCTTTCAATTATTTATTTTTAATACTTTATATTTCAATTTTTAATTTTTATTTTTCTCCGTTTTTTCGGAAACTAAATGTGGAAAACTTCTGTAACAATAAACAGCCGATAATTAACCCCCAAGCAACCAATTTTTCCAAAATTTTATAAAATATCAACTTCTGACACAATTTAGCCAAAACCAAAAGCTTAAATAACAAAAAGTTGGTTTACATAATCAATTGTTATTGTGATAGATTTACCAGTTTCCCGTTTGTATTCTTTGTGTCTGGAAAACATGACGTATAGTTTTAAAGGTCTTTTAATTTATTGTGGAATTTACGAGTAGGTATTTCAAAACCACTTGAATTCTCACTTGTTAAAAATGAAAACATATTCTGAAAAATGAAAACATATAATGTGTATTAAAAATGAAAACATATAATGTGTATTCTCTGTTACCGATATTGTCAATTAAAGCCTTTATCGTGTTGATGTCGAATGTCCGTACTAGGGACCCAGTACTTCCACTAGAGGCGGCAGGTCAAATGTCCACTTGAGTGGTCTTGAGAAAGTGGTATTTGGGAAACGCATTGCAATCCTATTTTCTACATTTAGTAAAAACATTCAGTGTTACGGGAGTTTCCTTTGTATGTTTGTATTGACTCCACAGAAGAGGTAAAAGTGTCCTTGTGCCAGAAGTCGTCTCAATTTATTCCTACTTCTGATTACAAGTTTTTTTTCCATGGTACTGAATCTGTAATCAATTTCATTAGCCAGGGCCGATAGTTAATACTAATTATAAAAGGACGCTTGTTAGGGAAAGATAGGGATTTTTTAAGAAAGTTATATACAGAAAACTCTAATGGGGGACTTATCGTGGCTGGCGCTATCAATAAATTGTCCACAGAAATGAAGCTAACAGTCCATAATGGAGTGCTGGTGCTTCTCTTGACGTACGGCAGAGAGGCATGGCTTTGGCCGAGGAATGATTAAATTAGACTAAGACTCTATAGAGGTTAAAAAGATACAGCCAAACCTCACCTCATGAACCCGGGTACCCCTGCTAAGTCATCAAACCTAGCAAACCACTTGAGCCGACTATACTGGTTATCCAATAAATGGTCCCTAGGCGGCGTTACACATTCTCGCCTCCGAAATTGATTACGCTTGATCAAAATTGGTGCAAAATACAATTGCCTTCAAGTAATGCCGTAGAAATCAGTGTCAAATCAGAAATCACTTTATCAGATGGAACTTTATTATCATGAAGAAACGTTTTGATATTTTTCTGCTTTCAAACGTTTTTTTTTGCGCTGATGAGGAGTAGGCTGAGTATTATTATGTACTAAAATTTCGCCTATTTTTAATGGCCTTGAGTTTCCTCCAACCTTAGGATGATTGTGACGTCATAGATTTGTAAACAACTTGTTAAAAGTGAGACACGAATAACAGATAAATCCAGGACACAAAACTCAAAACAATTGAAAGATTGTAACAAAATCACTTTAAAAATAAAATTTCTGTGAAAAAGGAGACACAAAATAAAAACAGAGTATGTAATTCACACGCGGTAGAAGTGAAACTTTAAAGTCACTAGATGTCGCTTTCTTTTATTTGCTTGTTGTTTGAAAGTGGTTTAATGATTGGATGGTGATTTCACAAAATAAATTTCCGTTTTACCCGAATTTCAAGTCACTAGCGGCGCTAAAGAAGTTTCACTTCAAAAAATGGAAAACTGTAAAACGACACTACAAACCAAAGATAATGTAATAAATACGAAGTTCGATTTCCACATCCAACTACTAACTATGCAAGTAATCAAATAAAACACAATTTAATACAGACACCGGTAGATTTTTTTTTTTTAAATTTTGCAATATAATATTTCAATCTCCTAACAAGGAAGATGCTTGTGCTTAGGAGAGGACAACTATATATACTTACATTTTTTTTAAATTTGGAATATTATTACCAAAAAACTATAAGTAATTTCATGAGAACATACAATAAAAGTAATAATAATATAAGTTATACACTATACAAAGGAATGATATGACTGAAATATTTTATTGCTATCTCATTCTCTCGTAGGCTAAATCCTATAGATCATAGATTCCCAACCTTTTTTTGCCCACCGCCCACTTTGAGAATATTTTTTTTTCTAGCGCCCCCCAAGTCGTAAATCTGGAACAGCAATTATCGTCACGATTATATTTACCATACCAGGGGGGGGGGGGTGGTGATAATGGGATGGGGCAAGATGGTTTTTATAAAAAAAAAAATATTGTTTATTTTTTTTGGTGACCAACTCAGAATGAAACCAACTCAGAAGCACCTCATAAAGGTCATTAAGAGTGATGATAAAAAAATGTTTAAATAGGTTAAGTTAGGTTAGGGTTGCCGGATATTACAAAATTATTTTTCCATAGCTTTTAATGACCTTTCTGAGGTTTTTCTGAGTAGGTTTCATTCTGAGTTTGCATGGAATCTTTCTGAATTATTTTTATTCATTTTACTTGTCTTTTATTGCTCAAAAAGATTACACTTGTGCAGTAGGTAATTCAAGTGACTCGCTACAGTGGTATTGTAGACCAATTTCTGTACTTTGATATCTAACTTTCCCTTTATCCTACATAAGAAATTAAACTTTTCCGCAATTTTTTTATTTAATATTTCAAAGTTAGTGTTTAGTTTTAATTTGTTATCGATTATGATTCCTAAGTATTGAATTTCTTCTACTTCTTCAATATTTTGATTGGCTATATTTAGGGTAGTAATTTCGTTGAGTTTCTTCTCTACTACCATGAATTTACTTTTAGTTACATTTACATTCAGTTATTTCGGAGAAAGTAAACTTTAATATATAGATAATACAGAAGTATTCTTTAATAGAAATTCGCTTTGTATTTTTGACAATGCATCTTCGATATTATTTGCTATAATATATAAAAGTGTGTCATCAGCAAAATTTTGATAGAACAGTACATTAGGCACTTCACTATACTAAATTAATAGGAGCGGTCCCAACACAAATCCTTGAGGAACTCCTAGGTTTAGTTGTTGTTCTTCAGATATAGCATCTCCAATTTTGGTTCTTTGTTTTCTATTTCAATTTCATTTTCATTATTAGTATTTCTCTGTCTATCGTTTCAAAAACACGTCTAAAATCAAAGAACACTACTATAATGATTTACTTCCTATCCATACTGGTTTTCCAATATGAATATTTGTTTCTAAACCCAGATTGCTATTTTACAAGAATGTTATTTTTTTCAATAAATTTACTCATCTGTTCTTTAACTATGGATTCTAGTAATTGTTTATATTTAGGTAAACCATTGATTGGTCTGAGGTCTTCGAAATTTTTAGCATTTATTATTTTTGACAGTTTTCCATGACTGCGGAAAAATTCCCTTTAACAAATTTATCAGTGCAACTAATCTGTCTCCTATAGCTGGCAGTGCACATTTAATTATGCCTATAGTAATTCCAGACAACGATGATTTGCGTTATCGTATTAAATTTTTTCATTAAATACTCACTATTACCTGAAAATATTATTATTCTCTCTTCTTTCTGATGATTGCGAAGAAGTATCTGTGACTAATGAAATGCTCTTATTTATGTTTTCGACACTTAGTATAAAATTTGGCTATTTTAGTTTTATCATCTTCAACTTCATCGGGGAACCGAACTTCCTTAATGTTTTCCCCCTGTTTACCGCTTATAATTTCTTTAAGTTTAGTCTGCATTTTCCTTGAATCACTTTGAGGGGTAATAATTTTTTGCCTAAAATACGAATTTTTGGTGTGTTTTATTTCTGTACTTAGGTGCTTTCCCACCTTTCTTCTGTAAATTGTATTTTACAGGCTTTATAAGCTGTATCCCTTTGTTTTTTAGAAGATGTAGGATTTCGTAGGATTACCATTTATTTGTATCTTTTAATATACTACTAGCTGGTTCCCGGCATGCGTCGCTATGCCATTTTCAAAGAAATAAATTGTTTCTCCCTACATATCCTTTCCGTGCGTCCCTGTTACCCTCCCGCATTCTCTTCCCCTCCCGCGTTCCCTATTCACCTTCCCCGCCTATCCCTTCCCTTCTTCCACTTCCCCGTCCCGCCAACCCCCCTCCCGCGTTCTATATTCAGTCCCAGTACATTCAGTTTTCAAACAGCTCGCGTACCACCTATTACAATTTTTTATTCAAATTTTCGCTTTTCATACAATACAAATATTCATTTTTATATATTATAAGAACAATCAATCAAATTTGGTACCTAACATAGGTGTCTATTTAAAATATCTATAAATTAAAAAATCCATAAATAATTCTTTTTTTACAAAAAAAACCATTCAAAAACACAATTCAATTTAGTCAAACGCGCGAATTGTCAATCGTGCGAAGTTAAGAATTTTTCTGAAATTGTCCAATTTTTTGCGCAATTTTCTTAATTTTTCTTTCCGTAAGAATCTTCTACAAAGTATTATGAAACTTAAAAAAATATATATGAAATGAAGGCGTGACCAAGGGAAACAGAATTAATTTTATATATAAATATATATTAGTTGTAGGCATTAGTTCATTTACTACTGTTTCCAGGTGTCCTACTAGTTCATCGGCTTTTCTGTCTAAATTTCTTTGTTATCGCAGATCCACTTTTTGTTTTGTAATGCCGTACATAATTTATCCGTATTATAGATCTTTTTATTCCTGTATATTACACTTCGTGTTCCCTGAGGCTTCGGACTATTATATCTTTGTAATAATTGTTTCGTGATCAGATATTTTGACTTCTTTTGCAGCATTAACTTCCGCGTAAAAGTCATTTGAAATTACCAAATCAATCATGGTTTTACAGTTTTTTCATATTCTTGTATAATTTTTGACAAGTTGCTTAGGCAATTTATGATGGTTTGTAATATTGTGCTTTTTGTATTGAATATTAAAATCTCCACAGGTGATTATCAAGTCTCTTGTATTTATTTGCTTACGGCACCATTCTTCAAAAAAATCTAAGAATTTTGTCATTTTGATTTGGGGAATGATAAATAGCTGCATAGGTTCCCAGCTTAAAATCCTTCAATAACCAGTCGGTATCCAGATATTATTTTTATCTAGTTCCGCATTTTTTGTGACTTTGTAAGAGATATTGTTTTGATTTAATGTGATAACTCCACCTGTATGCCTGCTAAATGAGTCACATCTAATTGTCGAATAGCCCTTAAATGTTGTTTCATTTTGGTTAATTTCTTCTGTAATACAGGTTTTGCTCATCATCACCATGTGCAGTTTGTATTCTTTTAGCATGTTTTCGACTTTTTCGATAGGTGCTAGGTTTCTCTGGGTCTCCTACCGCCCCCCTGAAAGTCTGAAACGCCCCCCAATTGTCTCTTTGCCTTCTACCGCCCCCTGAAGGTCTGAAACGCCCCCCAAGGGGGCGTTATCGCCCACGTTGGGAACCTATGCTATAGATGTATGTGTTTGTCACTTTTTAGTGTATCTTTTCGTTTCGTCGAATTGTAAATCACAACGGTGCTAAAGAAGTTTTCACTTCAAAATAATTTAATTTCATTTTGGAGGTAAGGGAACTTGTGAGGTACCTCTATTCAGGGTATTTAAGAAATTGTCCCTTGGCAACCCTATCCGCTATCCGTGACTCTGATGCAGGGTTGAGATGTCTTAGGAATTTTCCCTAGAAGTAGGGGAGAAAAATATTTTCTAGGTAAAAACACAAAATCAGCACAAAACTAGGGAAATTTCGACCAGGGTATTAAGGGACTTACTTGACTTACTTTAACCAGTGATTCCTGACATTATTTGGAGTAAAAAATGTTAATGAAATTTTGTTTTCTGGCGACTTTTTAATGACATTTTAAATATTTTTTTTTTTGCTTCAAAATCAAACGAAAAAAATTATCTTTCGTATATCGTCACTGGTCACTCAGCCGAGTAACCAAACCCTCACAGTCCAACACCTACTATTTTTTGTGTAGACAAGAAAAACAAAAATGTCCCAGGAGACCAAAATTTTATTCACATATTTTACTCCAACACCCTGTATATTACTAGTGTTTGACCTTAGCTATTTACTCCATTCACATGTTTTTTCCTAAATATTGCTTACTCCGCCATACTTCTATCATTACCAAATAAAATATTTATTTCTCTTTGAAATATAAGAAATAATAATAAAAATTGGAAAATTATGAATGTCAAAAATAATGTACTTTCCCCTTCCAATTATAAAAGCATGAAAGCACACAGTCTTGTCAACCTCTCTTCAATTTGCAATTTGTATCAATTCAATTATGTACTAAATAGAAATGAAAATTTATTGGATCTGGTTTTTTCTGATAAAGTTAACATTGATATACATAGAGCACCAGGATTAAACAATTTGGATCAATATCACCCGTCATTTGAAATTATAGTGAAACAAAATAAAGATCAATTCTTAGAAATTAATAGAAGTGATTCAAAATACAATTTAAGGAAGGGAAACTTTGATGAATGTCGACAGGATCTATTGTCTGTTGATTGGATAACTCTTTTTAAAAATAAAAATGTGAATTGCATGGTAATCGTATTTTATGAAAAATTATGGGAAATAATTGACAAATATTTTAAAAAATATGGAACTAAATCAAAAAATCAATATCCTGTCTGGTTTAATCAGCAATTGATTACACTTCTTAAAAAAAAAACAAAGTTAGACTTAAGGTAAAAAAAAATGGTAACGAGTCTGATTATAGAGAATTCTCCTATTTAAGGAAACTTACAAAAAAAATACAAAGCGAGTGTTATAAATCATTCATCAACTCTGTCGAAAGTGGTCTGCAAGATAACATAAAGGTATTCTGGTCATACTCAAAATCATTAAGAAAAACTAATTGTATTCCTAAAGTAATGCATCTTGACGATATTTCCTCAAATGATGGTGAACACATAGCAAGCATTTTCTCTAAATATTTTTCATCCGTTTATACCAAGTCGGAAACATCTTCTAATGATTCAATGCCAAATATAACTGAACACAATCAAAGCAATTTGGGTAAAATACATATTAGTGCAGATGAAATAAAATGCTTTTTGAGTAAAATAAATTCCAGTAAGGGTCCAGGTCCAGATAATATTCCTCCTTTCTTTGTCAGTTGCTATGCAGACTCTTTATGTTTACCGCTTTTTATCATTTTTAATGCATCCCTAACCACGGGAACTTTTCCTGATCTGTGGAAAGAAGCTAATGTGGTACCAGTATTAAAATCGGGAGACCAATCTTTAATAAAAACTATAGGCCAATTAGTATACTATCCTGTTTTGCTAAGGTTTTTGAATCTCTGATATATAAAAATATTTTTTCACATTTTAAGCCCCTTCTCTGCACAAGGCAACATGGGTTTGTTCCTCAAAGATCAATCAACTCAAATCTTTTGGAATTTTGTAATTATGTGTGTAATTCTTTTAATGAAAGATTACAAGTTGATACAATTTATAATGATTTCCAAAAAGCCTTTGATAAAGTTAACCACTCCATCTTACTAAAAAAACTTGAACAAATTGGAATACATGGAGACCTGTTACGCTGGGTGAAATCATATTTGTATAACAGAACTCAATTAGTTCTTATTAATGGATATAAATCATCCCCTATAGTAGTGACTTCTGGTGTACCACAGGGTTCAAATCTTGGCCCCCTGCTTTTTCTTATATTCATAAATGACCTTGGCTCGAAATTAAACTGTGATTATGCTTTTTTCGCTGATGATCTTAAAATTTTTCGTAAAATTAAGTCTGTTTCCGATCATCAACTGCTTCAAAATGACCTCGACACACTCAATAACTGGTGTACTGTCAATGATATGCACTTAAATGTTGATAAATGTTACATTATAAATTTCACTAGAAATAGAATAATAAAGGAGTTTTCTTATGTTATCATTAATATAATTCTCAAAAAAGTGTCTTCAATAAGGGATCTAGGGATCACTCTTGATTCTAAATTCATATTTGATGTACATATTAACGGCATTAAGTGCAAATCATTAAAAATGATAGGATTCATTCACAGAATATGTAAACCTTTCAAAGATCCTCAATCAATTCTAACTCTTTACAATGCCTTAATCAGAAGTAATCTTGAATATGGAAGCAGTATCTGGAATCCACATTACTGCAAATATGAAGACATTGTAGAATCAGTTAAAAAAAATTACTAAGATTGTTATCCTTCAAATGTGGACTACATGACCATCTCAGATCATACGACGTACGTCGTGATTACTTCAAGATTGATACACTTAAAACTAGAAGGCAATTGACTGATCTAATATGTTTACATAAAATTATTCACGGCCACCTTGATACTACATTATGTCTTAGCAGTATTGAAATAAATGTCCCCAATTCCCATTGTTTAAGACGCCATAACATTTTTTACATGAATATATTTAAAAATAATATCGCATACTTTAGCCCTCTGACCCAGATTTGTCGACTATATAACAAGATAGAGTGTGCTGAAGTGGATATTTTCGTTGATAATTTGTACGGGTTCAAAAAAAATAACTAACTATTTATATTGTATGAATTGTCTCTCTATGCATGCCTCGCGTATTTCATATGTCCCTTAACACTCATTGTAATGTGTAACTCGAGTGACCTTGTATGTAATTGTGTATTTTTATTTGTGATGTTTTTGTTTTTGTAATTGTATGTATCTGTATTTGATTGTATTTGTATTTGTAATTGTATGTAATTGTAAATTTTTATAATTGTGAAATAACTGAGTTTTTATAACTGGATAGTTCTCACGCAAGTGTAAACTTCTGTAAAACCCAGTATAAATAAATAAATTAATAAAACCACAAAGTGATTGCTTTCTACAATAATGGAAAATTATGCATATATTATCAGTCGAAGTTAGCGTAACAAGGGCTGATACGGGCGCGTGTGAGGTATGGCTTTTGCCGTATCAACTGTTGTTACGATCGCGTGGAAAAGGTTTTAATAGCAGATCACTAACTGCTGCACCTTTTTAGGGACAGATTTTGGAAATGACACATTTCAACTTAATTACTACAAGAAACAACTAATAAAGTTTGGAGTTCAAAATTTCCCTTATAAAACGATTTCTTTGGCGCCATTTTAATATTTTTTATACACGTATTTTAGTATATGTATCATTTGCGTCAGTTAAGTTTCAATCAAAATATGCATGAATTATAAATTACTTTAGTTTACCCAAACTAAGAACCTAATAGCCTATTTTGGTTTTTTATAAGTGAAAACTTCTTTAGTAATGTGTTTTGAAACTCGACGAAACGAAAAACTGACACTAAAAAGAGACAAACACATATATCTATAGGATTTAGCCTGTGAGAGAATGATATTTATTATAGAATAATCGCTCTTAATAGCCTTCCCTCTCTTGTCTACTTTAGTTTTCTGAAGGTTTCACTTCTACCGCGTGTGAACAACTTATTTGTATTTTTGAAGTGAAAACTTCTTTAGCACCGTTGTGATTTGAAACTCGATGAAACGAAAAAGTGACATTAAAAAGAGACAAACACATACATCTATAGGATTTAACCTGCGAGAGAATGAGATAGAAAAATCGATCTGCTTTTTGTGTGGTGCTTCGTAGCTATCCCACTCTTGTCTACTTTAGTTTTCTGAAGGTTTCGCTTCTACCACATGTGAACTGCAAACTTATAGTGTTTTTTTAATGTGAATATCTCACAAGAGTCCCAACTGCTCCCGCCTGGGGCCAGTGAGACTATGGCATCCCCTGAACACGTTGTGCAAATTATGGTGGTCGTACACCTGGGAGAATATCTTCCACTCTGGATGTGAATAGTTGTTTCTGGCATAATTGTTAAAACAATTTATTTACGTAATCTCCATAATCTAAAAGAATCACTAAGTAAGCAAATTAAAATAAATTATAAATCTACAATATAAAAATGAATCGCCGAATGTGTTGCGAAGCGCATAACTTTCGAACGACTGTACCAAATTGGATTTTTTTTGTGTGTTCGTTATTGTCAGGACAAGGATTTTATGAAACGTCAGGTGAGCTCTGGCATTATGAAATTTGTATAAAAAAATGATTTTTGTGGCACGCTAGGAAGCGGCTATTGCTATGGAAAGCAGGAGGGAGGGAGAGATTGGGGAGGGGAGCCAGGGAGGGGGAGGAGAACCTGGGGGGGGACCTAAGAGGGGGGAGGGGAACTCGGGAGGGGGGTTCGCAGGACGGGGTAAAGGGGGGGGAGTGAATTGGGGAGAGGGAAGGTGGGGGTGACGGAGTGGGAACGCGAGAGGGGAAGAGGACGCAGGAGAAGAATGGGAGGCGGAAGGGTAACGGGACTAATGGGAAAGGACCCTAAAGGAGAAATAATTTCTTTATAAATGGCATAGCAACGCATGCCGGGTACCAACTAGTTGATGATATTTTTTACTCATTGAAGGCCTTAAGAGCGCTGCCGGTCGCTGCGAACATTTATGAATAGGTATTTTAAAAAATCTCTTTTATTTCACTCTCTGACAGTAGTCAGAATCGCGCTATAGATGTGTGAGTGAATGCAGGCCTTGTGTGTGTGGGCTACGCGCTTCACCCGTGTCGAATTATTATTTCTGCCGACCACGCATGTTCCAATCTGCAAATGTGTAGAGACAAGACCGCTCGCAGGGGCGTCCTATTGTAAGCGTCCTATGAATATGCTATTATAGCTACTTATCGTTGTTGCGCGCACAAAATATCCTGTGGGTATTTTAGAATATTAGGATACATAATAAAAAAAAAACGAAAAAAAAAAATTGGGGACCCATATTTTTATTTATTTTCATTAATTGTAGAGTTATTTTTGATACCATGTTTGGGTGAAAACAAGTGGGCTTAATATACATTTTTTTATTAAAACCGACAATTTTTTCTTAAATTTTGCATTCAGGATTTTTGTGCGCACTTTTTATGCACATATGATATTTTGTGTAGAAAACGTAGGAAAGGCAACTTGACCTTTCTCATAGGACCCATATCCCTCAGGCCTCGGGCATATTTTTTCATAAGGTCGAAATATTTCCGCTTTGCAATAAAATCCAAATAAATGGAATATTTCTGATAGTATCCGAAAACTAAAAATTGTTTTTGAAAGGCGATGAAATACGCTTTTAAATTTTGAAATCCGAAATAAACCTTTGCTTTTCGAATATAAAAATTTTGAACGCACACATAATTTTTTTAAAAATGACTCATCTTACGTTTTTTCTAACTAAAATTACTGATAACGAAAAAAATAAAAACACGTACATATTTATTACACAAATGTATTGTTAACATTTCCGTCACCTCACTTTTTTATTGTTTCATGTAAAAATAATTAATAGATACAAAATTCCATAAGTTTCATAAACTTTGGTTTTATAAAGGTGTACAATTCCATTATTTTGTGGTTAACTTTTGAATTTGAATATAAAGTTTGATATTTTCTCTTTCTCTTTCGAACACCGTTTAAAACTTATTTCTCAACATAATAGTAAGGGAGACACAAGATCGATATGAGTTGTTCCCAAAGCTAACAAATAGCCGAGGGGGGGGGGGGGGGGGGGGGGGGTTAAATTTGGATTTGTGACCAAAACACCCAAATAAATTGAAAATGTATTTTTTTAGCAAAAGGTAGAGAAAATATCTTGTGCTGATAAATATGTTTTATTTTATTTATTTTTGTTTCAAATTACGAAATATTGGTCTTAAAAAAATGAATTTCGTATGATTTTGGATGCAACTTAATTTTTTGGTAATTTTTTGACAGTTAAATAGAAATATTAAAAAAATATTTTTGCTTTACCTACTGAGTTAATATTGAAGAAAATATATATATTTTAATATTTAATATAGATGTATAATTGTACAGTGGAGTTATATAAATTACATATGGTGTACATACATAGGATACGGTTACATACTAAAATATTGTGCACTTGGGAGAAATTCGAAAAATCTAAATAAAATAGAGGTGAATATAGATTAATAATAAATAGAAAGAATGAGAAAAACAGGTAATTATTTAGTTAATTATTCCTGATGAAGTTTGAGTTTCAGTTTATTGATGTCTTTGGTTTTTTTTATTTCAATGGGAAGGTTGTTGAAAAACTTTATTCCTAAATAGATGTAATTGTTTTGCATTAGTTTGGTATTAAATTTTGGTATTTTGATGTTATCTTCATATCTTTTTGATTTTAGTTTAAAATTTTTTGATGATATTATCTTTGTAAATTTGGGTAATTGCATTTTTCTTGAAGATATTCTCTACTCGAGGCACCGTGAAATCTGCGAAAAGCGTTTCTGTTGGATAAGTGGAGGGTTTCTTTAGGATTACTTTAATGATTAGTTTCTGGATTACTTTGATCGGGGTTAGAATATTGTTGTATGACCCCCCCCCCCCCCATGCAATAATTCCATATTGAATTAATGACTGGATTAGTGCATAGTATACTCTTTTTAGATTGTTGAGATTATTATTATTTTTTTATATGAGCTCCACACAGGAGGCCCTGAGAAAAATAATTTCTCTGAGGGCCTAGGTCATCTTTGGGGATGCTGTGTGTATATTATTAAAAAAAACATTTCTTTGGGTAATTTTAATTTATGTGCGTCAAATTTGAGTTAAAAAAATAATACGAATTCTTGCACACAAAAAGACTTTTTTTCTCATTTTAATTTTATAGTTTTATATTTTTTTTATATTTCTGTAGTATATAGGGATTTAATTTTATAATTTTATATTTTTTTATATTTCTGTAGTATATGTAGTATATTTTTTTAAATAATTACCATTAATTACAAGTAATGGTCAGAGTTGCCTCTAAAATGATTAAAAAGATGAATTTTTGAAAAATGGGATATATTTGTCAGATTATTTAGGAAACCGTGGTGAATCAAATGGTGTAAACAAAAAAAAATTTGGTCGAAAACCTCACATGGGATATTTTGTGAATGCAACGACGATATTTTCTCAAGAGTTTTGAGAATAAATATATATATATATTTTTTTTTATACGTTATTAATTTATCAAAAAAAACATTCTTGCATCTATTTATTATATACTTGATGTGGAAAATAACATAGTTACTATATTAAGCCAAATAATGTATATGCGGATATACAATTGGATATATGCATAATAATAATTATACCATAATAAAAAGTCATACAGCTTCATATGTGCTAGAGCTACAAAACTACACTACTTGGATGTTTTTGACCACAAATGTTTAAAAAACTGGCGTAAAAGTACTAATGACGTGTAAGCCCATAGAAGGGTTTTCGAGAAACACAGAAATGCATTGATTGAAATTGCACAAACGAATTGGTTATGGCGACCCAGCTTGAAATGCTGCAAATGGGTCCAATCTTTGTGGCGTCATTTTTAGTTAAATGAGAACAAATAACTTTGTAAAAACAGCTTTATGTAATCAATATTATCAACATATTTCGAAAACAGAGTATTCTCTTCGTCAGGATAAGATTAATATTAAAAGACAAACAAGTATAGGCATATGAGAATTATAGACAAAATATTAAAGGGAGAGGTGATTAATTACTTAAAAATATCACAAAATGCAATTATACATATAAAATGAAATATAAAAATTATTTTTAAGTTAAATACCCTTATAGTATAGCAAAGTCATTGGAGAAGCTGTGTAGAGGATATTTTTAATGAAAGGAAGGAGAGGATTTTCTGGGTAGGTAAAAGTATGAAATGATGGTGGAGAGAGTCCGGCTGTAGAGATCAAAAGATCTCCCACTTCCAGTTTCTCCCAATCCGGCCCGCCACGCAGTAAGTGGACAAAATCATCCGCCACCAAAACCCATGCAGACCTTACCCGTGAACCCGGGAACCCATGCTCAGTCACCAAACATAGCGGACCACTTGGGGTGACCAAGTGGCGGGGGTGTTGGTTATCCAATAAATGGTTCCCGGGGCGATGGTACCTATAACGCCTCCCAAATTAAAAATTTATTATAGTACTTGACATAAACAATTTTAATTTTGCACAATTTTAGTATGAAAGCTCGGTCAGTATTGGTATACCGCGATGAGTCACTGAACAGAAAAAAAAACGAATAAAAAATATCGATTACTCGGACAAGGACAACACTAGTCTACCGATAAAATTCGTTACATCACTACTTCGCTTTATATGTATTTGTCAACACCCTCGTTCCCCGACCCCCCCAGGAGAACTGAGCGAAAGGGACACCTGCACGTCGGGCCGAAAATACCTAAATAAAATCTTCGAAATCGATGTTTTGTATTCCCCATTTTTCTTCTCCAAAACTGGACCGATTTTAAATTTTTTTTAACTAACTGTATTAAAAGAAAATATTCTATGTCGGTACGTTTTGCTTTTTTTCAAAATACATTGTTTAGTTTTTATACTGAACGTTTTTTGACGGCGTTTAAATTAGGCAATTTTATTCATTTTTGGAAGGTCCTAACTTCTATAAGAAGTAAATTATCAAAAAAAGCAAAACGTACCGACACGCTAGTGGTCGATTTCTATATTATGTAAAAAAAAATTTTGCTCTAGGGTCAAAATCCAGAGAGATAAACGGGGAATACGTTTGTATGGAAAAACGCAGCTAGTATTTCCTCTTAAAGCCACGTCTATTTGAAAAAAATCGCGCGAAAATTACCTTCCTGACTTTGGCTTAAATCTATATTAAAAAAGACGAATCGCCGAAATGTATGTTCCTGCATAACTTCCGAACGACTGCACCAAATTGGATACATCTTTTTTGTGGTGTTTGTTATTGTCAGTACAAGGCTTGTTTTAATGAAGTGGTGAACTCTGGCGTAAAGAAATTTGTATAAAAAAATTGCAACAGGTGGCGCGCGAGTTGTTTGATAACTGAATGTACCGGGACTAAATGTATGGAATGCGGGAGGAGGGAGGAGGAGGGGAGCTTTGTAGGGGGGAGGGTAGTGGTAGAGGGGAGTGGGACAACTTCCGAACGACTTTACCTATTTCCTTCAAACTTTAAAGGATTTGATGTGTGCATTCCCGCGAAGGTTTCTATATATACTGGTGGGATCTGGCATTATGAAATTTGCATTAAGAATTTCGATAGGTGGGGGGAAGGAACTCGGGAGGGAGGAGGGGAACTCGGGAGGGGGGTTTTCGATACTCGGAGGGGGAAGGGGAAGGCGGAGTGGGAACGCGAGAAGGGAAGGGGATGCGGGAGAGGTGAAGAAAATGCATTTGTTGATACATTTTGTATGGAACGGCTTTTTAGAATTCAATCACACTTATAATGCTGCAGCTCTTTCAAAAGATACTAACTAACTAACTAACCATCACGCCGTTTCCCCGCAGGGGTAGGCAGAGAGGATGGACCGCCAAACAACTCGGTCTTGGCACACACTCTTTGCCTCACTCACATTCATACATCGTCTCATACATACTCTTCTATTATTCTGACTTTTGACATGGCCCGTCTCAAGTATCTGATTCACTTGATCGTGCCATGTCTTCCTCGGGCGTCCCCGACTTCTTCCACTATTCACATTTGCATCATCTTTCAAAAGATGAGATACACAATGTACGAAGGTCTGTTTCCTCCAAAAGAAAAAAGTCATGATTTTCTTGCATCTCACTCACACGCCTCACAAGTATAGAATATAGTTACAAGGATAACATTTAAGTGTTTTTTTACATTAGCTCCACACAGGATGCCCCGAGGAAAATTCCCCTCAGAGCCTTTGTCATCTTTGGGGATGCTGTGTGGAGGGTCTTTATAGGAAAAGGAGAGAAAGTTCTGGGAAGGATAGGGGTAATAGGGGTGGGTAGTAATCTGGGGTTCAGTGTGTTCAAGAGTAACGGATGTATGAATTCATCCCTCCCACTGCGGTGCAAGAAGACAAATCAAATGAACTCCCTCAACCATTCTCTCCCGATCAGGCCTGCCATGCAGCTGGTGAGCAAATGCATTCGCCGCCAAGACCCGGACAAACTTCGCTCCATGAACTCGGGCACCCCTGCTAAGTCACCAAACGTACAAAACCACTTGAGGGTGACATATGGCAGAAGTGCTAGTTATCCATTAAATGGTTCCCGGGGCGGCGGTAGGGATTAAAACAATGAACCATTAATTTGTATATTGAGTGAATTCCAAAAATTCAAAAACGTCAAATGTCAATGCGCTGATTGTTTTTAAACGTATAATGCTGCCCCTCTTTCTTAAGGCGGGTACAGATTGCTGTAACGTACAACGCAATGTAACACGCAATGAAAGAATTTGCCGTCCACATTTTCGCAATGTATCATGCAATGTAACAGAATTCCCATAGTGTGGACGCCTTGCGAGCACAAACCGCGCACTCGACGCGCGCGAACAGAGCATTTCAACTCGTGCGCGCCGCAATTTGTGGATTGCGGTTTTTTTTGCCGAATACAAAGAGGCGCGCAGTGTGCGCGGAGCGTTAGTGTGGACGGGTTGTTTGTATCTGTGATCAATCAATCAATCACATTCAACCCGGGTACTCCGTTCTAGCCATAAGAATTGATTTGCACTCACTTAAGAGCTCGCTCACATTGAGCATATAAATATAAAAGATCATAGTACGCTACATATCGCTCTCCATACAATTCCTTCAGAGCGTTCACACCTGAACGCCTTATGCGCACATCAACCATAGACAATGCACATCTTACGCCGTAACCGCTCCTGAGGCGATATGCCAACAGTTAAGCGTCCCCCACTCCGACGAAAACAGTAAAGGGGGTCAATTATTATAAGCAATAATTGTCAGCCTGAAACACTCATTTACATTGAAAAATCTTCCGAGAAAAGATACTTGGCGCCAACGGGACTTGAACCCGTGTCCTTCTGATTGCCGGTCGGATACTCTGACCACTGAGCTATGGCGGCTTATTAAATACCCGCCAAATAATTCAATGTATACTAGTGTTTCATTCAACAATTACTGCTTATTATTTTTTTTTCCACCTTAAAACAACCAACATTATTTTTTCGAGAGAGACATTGTTAGTGTTAAATCCCTCGCTAGGTGGCGTCGAGACAAATTATGTCTGCATTTATTGGGGAAATACTTAAACTTGCCAAATATTAATTATTATTTTTTAATTTATAAACTAACGTTTAGACAAGATTTTTATGCATAGCACAAAGGGTAACAATTATTATAAGCAATAATTGTCAGCCTGAAACACTCATTTACATTGAAAAATCTTCCGAGAAAAGATACTTGCCGCCAACGGGACTTGAACCCGTGCCCTTCTGATTGCCGGTCGGATGCTCTGACCACTGAGCTATGGCGGCTTATCAAATACCCGCCAAATAATTCAATATATACTAATGTTTCATTCAACAATTACTGCTTATTATATTTTTTCCACCTGAAAACAACCAACTTTATTTTTGCGAGAGAGAAATTGTTAGTGTTAAATCCCTCGCTAGGTGGCGTCGAGACAAATTATGTCTGCATTTATTGGGGAAATACTTAAACTTGCCAAATATTAATTATTATTTTTTAATTTATAAACTTACGTACCCTTTGTGCTATGCATAAAAATCTTGTCTAAACGGTTGTTTTCAGGTGGAAAAAATATAATAAGCAGTAATTGTTGAATGAAACACTAGTATATATTGAATTATTTGGCGGGTATTTGATAAGCCGCCATAGCTCAGTGGTCAGAGCATCCGACCGGCAATCAGAAGGACACGGGTTCAAGTCCCGTTGGCGGCAAGTATCTTTTCTCGGAAGATTTTTCAATGTAAATGAGTGTTTCAGGCTGACAATTATTGCTTATAATAATTGTTACCCTTTGTGCTATGCATAAAAATCTTGTCTAAACGTTAGTTTATAAATTAAAAAAATAATAAGTAGAGGGGGTCATTTTAATTACGGAGCTGCCAAGCCCGGTGGATGACAGATGTCAAGTTGATAGATTCAGTACAAAAAATGCGCACTCCGTGGCCGCT
The DNA here is from genome assembly GCA_917880885.1 of Limnephilus marmoratus. Taxonomy (NCBI): domain Eukaryota; kingdom Metazoa; phylum Arthropoda; class Insecta; order Trichoptera; family Limnephilidae; genus Limnephilus; species Limnephilus marmoratus. The sequence goes on along the minus strand of OU862909.1, from coordinate 39,396,115 downwards.
CGCTAATTCAACTGACCCCCTCTCCTACCATAAGAAGAAATATTTTATCTGCGCCGTGTGAACGGCACAAAACATAAGCGCTCGCGGTTCAACAGATACCTTCTAGCGGTTATATTAGATGTCTGAACACCCTTTAAGTCTTAGAATCTGAACCGAACAGACATGCGAAAGCTATCAGTTTGAGACAAAAACTCAAGATATTAGGCCTTTGAAGATGGACAGTGAGATCTGTCCGAAACGTCAGGAGTTAAAAAGTCCTTTTGAGGACTATGTTACGCCGGTAAACCGAGAAAATTGTTTTACATCTTACACCCATGTAAACAATAACATAGTTATGGATAGTGTATACAATAGTGGGCTCTGGCAATAAACATTTCATTGCTAAACCATTCATCCGATTACGATGAAACTTTGGGGATTTGATGTGTACATGCCCGCAATGGTTTCTATATACAATAGTGAGCTCTGACATCATGAAATTATGAAAAATTAAATAATTAAATAAAAATGAATCGCAGAAATGTATGTACGCGCATAACTTTTGAACGACTGCACCAAATAGGATCATTCTTTTTTTGTGTTTGTCATTTAAAAAAATTGCAATAGGTGGCACGCGAGCTGTGAAGACTGAATGTACCGGGACTGAATGTATGGAATGCGGAAGGGGTGAGGGAAACTCAGGTAGGGGGTTTGAGGGAGGGGGGAGGGCAACTAGAGATCGGGGAGGGTAACCTGAATTTTTAGGCAATAACAAAGACCCTTACTACAAACAAATCGTTAAAAGCATTTCAAGCTTTAGGTTGCCCTTGCTTTAAAGTACATTTACTTCATTCCCACCTCGACTACTTTCCAGAAAATTTATGAAATGTGAGTGAAGAGCAAGGTGAACGATTTCACCAAGATGGAGAAAAGACAAGAAGGAGATGGAAAAAAGATACCAGGGAAGATGGAGCTTCTCAATGATTGCAGACTACTGTTGGACGCTTCAGAGAGACCTCCCAGATGTTTCCTACAAGCGAAAATGTACCAAAAGGAGTATCACTGTGAAAAAGAAATGTGTTTAGTGCTTACCAATGCATTTTAGATAAAAAATTAGTTTTGTTACGCAATTATAAATGAAATATTTTTTTTAGTCTTTAATCTTTTATTTTAAGATGATAATTTGTTTAACGTAGATACCTACATATGACAGAAAACGTGACGTTCTGTGACAAAATGAAAATCATTTTCGGATTCAGCACCCCAAAAATATAAGAATTACGCAAAAAAACCAACACAGCTCTCAATTTTCTTTGTACACTTGTAAGACAGAATAATTATTCTACACCAACTACAGTACAACAAATAGGCCACTTGCATGGATTTCATAACGACTTGAAAACAATCTTGTGGATAGATTTTTATAATAATATTACGAAAATATTAGTAATTTTTTTTAGAAATGTACAGTTTTTTTTTTTTATTTTTTAAATAAGTAAATCCATTATTTGAGCTTGTGACGTCTCTAAATGAAATGTCCCTTCTCCGATCATGTACTATTTTGTGAAATTCCTCAATGATTTATTTTTTTTATATGATAACACTTAGATTTCAGGCGAATTTTTTAATTTGACATTTAACATTCACTAGATTTATTGTTTTTTCTCTGCGAACTTATTATTTGTTTTTACGTTTTTACAGATGTTACGAAGAGAACCCCGTAAATTTTATGCCTTCTGTACCTGTTAAAGAGGTGTTATAGTAACGGTGCTGATTTTAACAAAATCAAATTTTATAATACATTATTTATTTATTTATTTATTTAAGGAACATAAACAGTCTTAATAACATAATATACATAAGAGGATAACAAAAAAAGACCAATTATTAATGTTCACAGATAGGTATTTAGAAACATAAAAGTAACTGAATGAAAACTAGAATATTTAAGAAAAGAAAAAAAAAACAGGACAAAGCAGCGATTAAAAAATATATATATATAATACAGGTGTAGATTCAGCAAGTGATAAACCTAAATATAAAAACACAGCAATAAAATAAATGCGATTATAACTGTAAAAGAAAATAGGGTGCGAAACAGGTATTTGGATTGGGACGGGTAAGGGGAGGACAGGGATAAAGGAAAGTTGCCACGCCGCAGGTAATTTAAAAATATTAGGTACCATTAATTTAATCATCATGAATATGTGTTATGTATTATTCGCACGTAGAATGTTATACAATGAAATTCTGTAGCGAAAGTAACTAGCAGTGAATATGTCAGCAAGTGTTTCTAAACGTGCAAATTTGACGTTATAGTAGTTACATGTCCTTTGCATAAATTCATTTTGGTTGGAATTCGTGTTGCATCTATCAATGTAGAAAAGGGTATTTTGTCTGCTATATCGAGTCGGCGCGTGGAAATTTATTTTATTTAGCAACTCCGGGCAGTCAACTTTCGAGTTAATAATTTTGTACAGGAGCATCTGATCAGCGACAAGCCTCCTGTCGAGCAGTTTCGTAATTCGAAAATGGTTCTCGATTTCATCGTAAGAGTTGTATACATTGAATGATTTAAAATTGAGGAATTTGAGAAATCGCTCCTGAACTCTTTCTAACCTGTTGACCAGTACCAGTATTCCAGGTGAGGACGAACATGTGAATTGTAGAGAATCAGATAAGTCTTAGTATTTTTGAAAAATTTGCATGTTCTTAGTACAAAGCCTAGACTCTTTGTTGCTTTGGTGACAATGTTATCGACGTGTTTATCAAAGGTAAGTTTAGAGTCCAAAAGAACCCCGAGGTCACGTATATAATCTTTATTTGTTAACAGCAATCCAGAAATGGTGTAATCATGCAGTATTTTCACACGGTTACGTGTGAATGTGACTTTGCAACATTTAGAAATATTGATAAAAAGCTTATTTCTAAGACAGTAATCCGTCAGTCGGTCAAGATCTTCTTGTAAACGCACAGAACAGTTTGGGGAGCTAATATGAAGGTATATCTTCATGTCGTCGGCAAATAGTAAAATTTGAGCGTTGTGAAAACATGTGGTAATATCATTTATATAGATAGAGAAAAGCAAAGGACCCAAAATGGACCCCTGAGGCACACCGGAAGTGATAATTTTCCAGATGGAGGAAAATCCACCCACTGTCACAGCCTGAGACCTGTTTGTTACGTATGAAGATAACCAACGAAGGAGATCTCCATGAATACCATGATTAGCAAGTTTTCTAAGCAGGACGCTGTGGTTGATCTTATCAAAGGCTTTGCTATAGTCGATGTAGATTGTATCAACTTGCACACGTTTATCCATAGAGGCAGACAAGAAATTTATAAATGTTATAAGATTTGTAGCAACAGAGCGGCCTGCAAAGAATCCGTGCTGAAATTCATTGATCGAATTCTTTACCACAGGGAATAACTGGTCATAGACTATGTTTTCAAACACCTTTGAAAAAATGCAGAGCTTTGAAATGGGTCTATAATTATCTGCTTCACACTTATTTCCCGATTTATGAATTGGCGTGATGTAGGCTCTTTTCCATATATCTGGAAATGTACCAGTCTTAAGCGATATATTAAACAGTATTGATAGCGGAATCGACAAATGATTTGCGCACTCGGTAATGAAAAGTGGTGGGATACCATCTGGCCCAGCTCCCTTGTTGGAATCAAGCCGTTTTAAATATTTATATACAAGGTCAGCATCGATAAAAACTGACCCTATCGCACAGACCTGCTTAACTACGGAGTCATCGCAGGAAGTCCCCAGAGGGTCAGCCGGTTCGTAGACCGAATGAAAATATTCAGCAAATAAATCACAGACTGCCTGGCCCCCCTCGGCTGTTAAATCCTTAAGATTTAAAACGCTAGAAATAGATGCTGATAGTTTTTTTGATTTAACATATGACCAGAATGCCTTGGGATCCTTGGCGATATTCTCTTCAGCATTATTAATAAAGTCTTCGTGACACTTCTTTGCCATTTTTTTCTGTCTGGTGCGTAGCCTTGAAAAAGTAATGTAATCGGAAGGGTTCTTATACGTAGTATATAATCTGTGAGATTTCTGCTTTTCGCGAATAAGTTTTATTAATGATGAGCTATACCACGGGGGGTAGGAATGTTTACCAGTACGCCTCAATGGAACCTTATCCGAGATCAAATTATTAATAATATTGTAAAAATGTGATACTGCAGGATTGACGGAATCGGTTGAGTTAAGTACGTTCCAATCTACTTGTGCCAGGCTGTCTCTTATGTCATCATAATTAGCCTTGTGGAATGAGGGCCTTTTAATTGATTTTTCCTTTACGACCGGTGATTCAACGAACTCAGCAGTGATAATTATGGATTTATGGTGAGTATCCTCAGGAACCAACGGATCGTTCGCGGGAGCAACGCATACCGAGAAATTACAGAGAACGAGATCAAGAATTCTTCCTAACGTATTATGAACACCATTATATTGGTGGAAGTTACAGTAATTAATATTGTCGATAAATGTTGCGCTTATTGTAGAGGTATAGTTGCAAGGAATCATGTTTACCTCACCCACAGGAAGAGTCCAGGTAATGTCGGAAAGGTTAAAGTCTCCCATGATAAGAAATTTGTCATCAGGTTGATTCGAAAGCTTTATACCTAGATCATTCGAGAAGGTGGAGATTCGAGCATTGAAGTTGAAGCTTTTGGACAGGTAGATACAACAAAGATGAACGCTAATAAATCCATTTGCACGTGGGATGCGAAGAGTCACCCAAATGTCTTCATTTGTAGAACACCAAGAGTTATTACAAATTGAATTGAGTTCCTTTTTGACAGCCAAGAGCACCCCACCACCCATTGTTACACCTTGGATACTTCTGTCGCGTCGGAATACATTGTATCTTGAGTCAAAAAGCTCCCCATCTGAAATAGAATCTGTAAGCCAGGTCTCTGTTATGCCAATCACGTCATAATCACCGCTCGTAACACTGCGAAGAAATGTATCAGTTTTTGTTCTCAGTCCACGTACGTTCTGATAAAAAACACTTAGAGGCAGGGACTCTTTTTCAGTATAGTGACAATAACAAAAATATGCAGAGAATGTGTTGATACAATGTGAGGTGTAATATGTATAGATACTTGAAATATGACAAGTACATTATAATGATTGAGCACAAAAATAGAGAATATCTCGCAGTTGACAGAAGTTGAGAACATAATAAGAAGGAAAATATAAGGTAAGATTGTGCGAATATGATAAATATAATGGTAATTCAATGGCAATATGAGATGCAGGTTAGGACAGCGTGTGGAGGGAGAGGGAGGAGTATGCAATAATAATCGGATGAGCAGTAGGTATTTTCTTATGTTATTTTCTGGATGTCTTCTTCCCTCCTGACTAAAAAAGCTGGTGAATTTTCATTTTTTCTCACCAAGATCTTGCAGTCCTTAACCCAAACAAATTTAAAACCTGCTTCCCGTGCTTTGGTTTTAACCTTCGAAAGCAGAATCTTATTATTTATGGTTAGGTGGTTGTTGACAAAAATTGTAGATTCTGGTCCAGAATATTTTAGGTCAGTGGTGCTTATCTTTCTGGCCTTTTTGGATAAGGCAAGAAATTCTTCTTTCCTCCGTCTGCTTGCAAATCGGATGATTATCGGCTTAACCTGGGTCGTCTTAGTAGCCACTCGCGTCACGATGTCTACATCTTCTGGCTGTAGTGCGAAACCAATCTGCTCGCCTATTTTCTGGGCTATGCAGAGTAAGTTCTCTCCTTTCGTTAATGGTACGTTCTTAATTTCAAGGTTTTTCATACGGGAGAGCTGATCCCGCTCGTCGAGTTCGTACCTGAAGATATCCATGCTCTTCTTTATAGATGCCACCTCCGAAACTATCTGGTCGACAGTCTCCAGTCTCTTCTCAACCGCCTCCACCCTCTTTTCCGTATCGGACATGGCTGCTAGTGCGAACTCGAGGCTTTTCTTTATGTCAGATATCTCACCCCACATTGGCTTAATGCGAGTGAGCTCGACATCAATTTTATTAAGCTTCTCCATTATCTCGGCCAGAGAACCAGCTGGTACCATCTGCGACGACGCCGCAGGAGTTGCAGCTGGAGACCCACTGCGGGCTGCATTTCGCGTGCACGGCTTTATGTTGTTGTTTGTAATTTAATGTAGCTATTCTTTTAAATATATGTTGTTAAATTGGTTCACTTGTTTTAACCGGTTAGTCAAAATTGAGTTTTTTTATAAACAGATGATTAAGAAGATTGTTTATGAACTGTTGTGGCATCCAAATGTTTTGAAAGTCACTAGTTTTATCACTTCAAACTCAAGATAAGATTTGTGCACTCTTGTAAACTTTGCAATCAGAACACTGAGAAAAACACTTTCACTCTGTTTTTTCTCAAAGAGAAAATGGCAAAAGATGTAGGATCTTTGTCCCTGTACAAATAGTAACTAGTTTAGAGAGGTAATAGTTTGTAATCTTTGTTTTTTTTTATTAATTTTGCGGGAGCAAAACAAAAACAAACAGCTGTCACTTTGAAGTATTGTTGTATGCTGTATTGTTGTATGCTGTATTGTTGTATGTTGTATTATTATTACAATTTACAAGTACAAGTATATTACATTGGATTCAGTTATATTATATAGAGTCAATCCAATGTAATATACTTTGTACTTGTAAATTGTAATAATAATAATTCAACTATCTCAACCAAACGTATGTTGACAAACTTTTGTCAAACAAATGGTTGAGTATTGGAGAGTTGAGCGCAGAAATAGAAGGATTTATGCTTGCCATTCAAGAGAGAGTCATTAATACTAAAAATTATAGGAAGCATATAATCAAAGATATAAATCAAATTGATGATTTATGTAGAAAATGTATGGCTTTTCCGGAAACTATAGAACATATTATATCGGGATGTTATGTATTATCGCCGTCCGAGTACACATTTAGGCACAATCAGGTTTTAAAAATAATCCACCAAAGTTCGATAATTAAACATAACTTGATTGACTGCCGTAATATAGTACCATATTATGAATGTAAACCTAATTCATATTTAGAAAATGAATTTTATAAAATATATTATGATAAAACTATACTAACAGATAGAACAATTAATCATCATAGACCTGATATAGTTTTACATGTCAAAATTTTATAATTAACTTATATTATTGATGTAGCTATTCCAAATTCCTGTAATATTCAAAAATCTGTTTCTAAAAAAATAAGAAATATTCAGAGTTAGGAAACGAGATTAAAAGAATTTGGCATTCTCAGACTATAAAAATATTATCATTTGTCATTTCGGTATACTGGCATTATACCTTGGTCTCTCATTCAAAGTTTAGGCATATTAGATTTGTTAAAGAATTTATATTTAAAAATTCAAAAATCAGTCATTTTAAATACATGTACGATTATAAAAGATTTTTTAAATATTTATTTTGAGGGATAAGTAGGATTTATAGGTCCAATTAGGAGTTCCACAGAGCCGAACCCTCAGATATGAAAGTATCTGGATTTGGTGAATTATTTTCCCATTTGGTCTCTGGTAGGTTGACATGTAGTTCTTGTATTGTTTTGTATTAATAATACTTATATAGTGCAATTGCATAACGTGGATTGACTAGATCAGTGTTTTTCAATCTGTGGGTCGCGACCCCCAGGGGGGTCGCGAAGCCTTACTCGGGGGGTCGCCGGCAAAAAGAAAAAAGCGAGTTCTAATTACAATAAAAACATTATTTCAATGAGAAGGATGGGCTTGTTTATATTATCAAAAATATTTCAAATCGTTGTGCTATTTTTGATATGTTAATAATCAAATCATTTTGTAAGTTAAGTCTGTTTTTCTTTTTAAACGACTTCAAAAAGGAGGAGGTTCTCAATTCGACTGTATTTTTTTTATGTTTGTTACCTCAGAACTTTCGACTGGGTGAACCGATATTGATGATTCTTTTTTATTTGAAAGCTGGTGTTTTCCGTGTTGTCCCATTTCAATTTGGTCCAGTTGTGTCAATGGCATCCATGAGAAAACCATATAAGTTTTAAATTTGCATTATGTATGTGCGTGATAAATGGACGAATAACCCAATATCACGCCAATCGATTTCGATGATTCTTTTTTTATTGGAAAGGATGTACTTCAAGGGTTGTTTAATGAGAGTTTGGTTAAGTTCTAATCATGGGATCCATGACAAAGTAACGGAACTCTTCAATTCTTAGGAGCAAATTAACGATACTCGACCGAATCTTTTATAGGCTATCGGAACCTTTGAGTCCCATTTCAATTTGGTCCAGTTCTGACAATGGCATCCATGAGAAAACCATATAAGTCTTAAATTTGCATTAAGTATGTACGCGACAAATGGACGAATAACTCGATATCACGCCAACCGATTTCGATGATTCTATTTTTAATGGAAAGGATGTACTTCAAGGGTAGTTTGATGAGAGTTTGATTAGGTTCTGATTATGGAATCGAACTCTTAAATTTTTAGGAGCAAATTAACGATACTCGGCCGAATCTTTAAAGGCTATCCGGACATTTGAGTCACCTACCGTAACGTCGTTATGGTCAAGCAATGTCTGTCTCATATGAGCAGCACGTTCTCATTCAGAAAAATTAGTTAGTGTACTTCAGATTCACTAAAAATCAAAAAATAAACAAAAATTTTAACAAAACAAAAAAACGACTTAAAAAACTGCACTAAAAAGTAAAAAAATAATTTCGTATACTTCTACAACTTAATAATCAACTTACTTTTTCTACTCATCAATATGTAGGTACGATTGATATTTTTGGAGTCGGTGTCAGCCAAGGTACCCGGCCCGGCGTGGTCATTTGGCAGCTCCCCTCCCGCCGCGACCCCGCTCTCGCCTCTCGCCTCATCAAGTCGCGCGTGCGACACAAGCACATCTCACCTATAACTATGTACGTAGTTATAAACCTACCTTGACTGACACCGACTCCAAAAATAACAATCGTACCTACATATTGATGATTAGAAAAAGTTAGTTGATTATTAAGTTGTGGAAGAATACGAAATATTTTTTTTACTTTTTAGTGCATTTTTGAAGTTTTATTTGTTGTTTTGTTAAAATTTTTGTTTATTAGTTTGAATGTCCACCTTTTTTTGGATGAGCTCCACACAGGAGACCCTGAGGAAAATAATTTCCCTCAGGGTCTATGTCATCTTTGGGGATGCCGTTTGGAGTTTTTTTTAAGGAAAGGAATGAGATAGAGAGGGAAGGAAAAAGGTTTAAGGGATGGGTAGGAATCTGGGGTTCAGTGTGTCTCGGTCATTCGTCTCCAAGACCCAGACAAACCTCACTCCATGAACCCGGGCACTCCTGCTAAATCACCAAACCTATCGAACCACTTGGGGTGACCTATAGCAGAGGAGAATGTCAGTTCCCATAAGTATGAAGTAGTAAATGGCACTAATAATTTTAGAGCTTCCCTTGCCAGCTCTGGATACTCTTCTTTTCATCCAAAACACGTCAACACTTTGAAAATGAAATGCTATTTTAAGCATTCCGTCAGCAGCTATCAGATTTTATTTTTTTTTTTAACTTTATGAGTAAAACCTCAAATTGTAATATTTAATTAAATGAAGACAGTAAAAGCGAAAGTCAATCGAAAATCTGGAGACAGAAAAATCAGAAAAAAGATATTGGCACCTCTGGGACTCGAAGCCAGGACCTTCTGCTTACATGGCAACAGCTCTACCAACTGAACTAAGGTGTATGTATCCAATTCGGTCACTCTTAACTGAATCATACTTCGACTAAGAACTGCCAACATTATCTTCATTTTCTAAACGCACATATTATTGGCTGCTATCTTTATATATGATTGCTAGATTCAAACCCCAACTAAATGCTATCTAGATAGTGTCTGGATAATTTTTTTTCTAATTTATTTTTAATATGCGATATCTATTGACTTTTCTGAAAGTCTAGGATGAATACATTCTTTTTAATAACTTTATGAATAAAACCTCAAATTTTAATATTTAATTAAATGAAGACAATATTAGCGAAACTCTATCTAAAATCTGGAGACAGAAAAATCAGAAAAAGATATCGGCACCTCTGGAACTCGAACCCAGGACCTTCTGCTTACATGGCAACAGCTCTACAAACTGGGCTAAGGATACTGTTGGTAGTTCTTAATCGAAGTATACAGTTAAAAGGGACCGAATTGGATATAAACACATTAGCTCAGTTGTTAGAGCTGTTGCCATGTAAGCAGAAGGTGCTGGGGTCGAGTCCCAGAGATGCCAATATCTTTTTCTAATTTTTCTGTCTCCAGATTTTCGAGATTTTTTAGCTAATATTGTCTCATTTAATATAAGATTTTCTTTCATATTTGTGGTGAAATCATCCAGTTCTATTGATTTATCCAAGAAAGGGTTTAAAATCCATCTACTCCTGTTGTCAGCTTGAGAGTGCAAGTCTGCAAAATATGTTAATAGTTTCTCTTGCAAATTATGCAAGCTCTGCATCATGCAAGGAATGTGAGCCCTTACGACAAGTGATTGGTCTGTTGCATTATCTTCAACAGTCTTCTGAACATATGGAAATGACTCAAATATATTGTTTTGCAGAGAGATTGACCACAAATGAAGTTTCGCATGAAATGCTTTGACTTTATCTTTAGTTGTTAAAATATTTTCTTCTCTACCTTAGAGGTTCTTGTTTAAATTATTAAGGTGGCTAAAAATATCTGCCGGAAATGCTAATTTCCAAAGGTCAAAGGGGGTCGCCAGAATTTTTCAACCTGTAAAGGGGTCGCGCATTCAAAAAGATTGAAAAACACTGGACTAGATGATCATTTGGGGAAGTGTGTGAAAGGGTTTAGTTTTTCTGTGGGGAAAATTTAACCCAGACATTTAAATCTAATTATAATAAACAAGTACAAGTATATTACATTAGATTCAGTCATATATAGAGTTATATGATTAATGATCAATAAGATGGATCAAGGAAAAAATATTTATGAGATGTAATATTTTTGGTATGCCTCGTCATTCCCCTGTGCCAGATGTGTATAAACGTTCTTTTTTTAATGATTTTTGGCTTTCTAATTATCGTTTTTTCGCACCCATAAAATTATCGATTAGAAAAAATGGTCTGATATATTGAAATTGAAATTTTCAAAAAATTGCCAGGGTTTCAAAATTACGATAAAAAAAAACGGAATGTCTTAAAATATTTGCTTTACCGGAAAAAAAAATAAAATAAAAATGTGATGCAAGTGGCCTATTTCATATTTTAACTCCGGCTTATAACACTCGAGTGAATCATAAATTGTTGATACAATAATAATATATTCTTAACAAATAATAGCGAGACTTAAGTATATGGAACATATCAGTGATGTGACTGATGTCAAACAGTTCTACGTTAGTACCTAATTATTGGAAAACATATTCTATCTCTCTGCTATTATAAATGTTATATAAAAACAAAAAAAAAAATCTGTTAGTATAGAATCATATATAATATATGTTCTTTAAAGAAATTTCGCTCCTTTTCAGATATCCATTTTTGGACACAGTTTGCAAAGTAAGCAATTGTTCTAGATCGTTTAATTAGTAATTATTTCGTGTGGTAATGAGTGGTTATTGTCTGTGTTTTGTTGTAGGAATTATGGTTGCGAAGATAATATTGATGTGTTTCCTCATAAGTCATTGGACTGAACTTCACTGCCGAAATAGACAATATCCTAACTATTCTACGTTTATTGGCGTAACTTGTCAGTTTCTCCCATGAGATCAACCTGGCTGCACTATAGGCTCTGTTTTTTTAACTCCCCCCTTGCCCCCCCACCGCCACAAGAACAACATCTTAGGTGCTCGACGAGATGGTTTATTTCATTGAACTCCCCCTTCTCCCCCTCCCCCAAAGCAACGTCCTGGGAACTTCACTTGGTTTTAAATCGTCCACTCCACCTCTTCCACAAATCTAGTATTCTTCGACGGAAGCAATCTTCCGAACAGGCCCTCCATTGATATGCTTGGTGTAACTCTAAGTGACCAGCTCAGGTACGGGGGCTCTATCGAAGCCAGAGTTAAGTTAGCCTCTCAGAAGCTGGACGCACTGTACAGGGTCCACAGATACTGCAGATAGTACACAACTGCTGACTCTGTATAAATCTATATAAATGAATTTGGTAGCCACCTCTGGTCTGTAACACCAAAATACCTGAAAATACTCACGCCTCTGTGCAGAAACGGCGCAATGGAAGATGCTCCGAGAAACTTGCGTCATTAATTTTTTCGGCACCGATGCGTAGTCGGAAAACACGCCAAACGCGTGCCCAACATATGTACACGATTGACATTATTCACTTGAGAACGGGTCGCTTCTTCGACTCATACTTATGTTAAACAGCTCGGCTGTGGAACGATTTGCCGGCCTTTCCTCCTTCCTACATCATGGGCCCTGAGGAAAATATTTTCCTGAGGGCCTTCTGTGTGGAGTTAATGAAAACAAAATACAACGTCCTGGGTGCTCCACCGGTTACGTTCCTTTTACCCCCTCCCCCCTATCCTTCCCCAAGATACCAACCTAGGTTTTCCGCTGGTTTTGTTTGTTGAACTTACCCTCCTCCCCCTAAAGACATCACCTTGGGTGCTCGAACTGTAACGGGCCGCAAATATACTGTACATAAATATGTATACCTAAATATTATTTTAATTTATCAAATAAAATGTACCTGCATACATATGCCGGGTTTTGAACCCGCGACCTCCGGTTGCTAGTTGAGATCCTTTCCCCTTAACCATGAAGGCTGTCAAAGATAAAACATTTAATATGCGGCGGGACAAAGATTATACTTTTTTCACAAATTGGCAGCGCTAGAGCTCACCAAGGGCGTCAGTGATTAAAAAATCTTGTGGAAAACATTTCGGGTATTATTGACACCATCTATAATAATGTGATGAGACTTTCCATTTTCAGCTTGTGCCACTAGTTTCCGGTCACCATGTATAATAATATATTAAGACTTCCATTTCCAGCTCATATCAGTTGTTTACACGGTTACACCATTTATAATAATAATAAGATGAGACTTTCCATTTCCAGCTTGTGCCATTAGTTTCCGGACACCATGTATAATAATATGACGAGACACTCCATTTCCAGCTTATGCCACTAGTTTCCGGACACCATGTATAATAATATGACGAGACTTTCCATTTCCAGCTTATGCCACTAGTTTCCGGACACCATGTATAATGATATGACGGGACTTTCCATTTCCAGGTTGTGCCACTAGTTTCCCGACACCATCTATAATAATGAGATGAGACTTTGCATTTTTAGCTTGTGCCACTAGTTTCCGGTCACCATGTATAATAATGTGATGAAACAATCCGTTTCCCGCTTGTGCCAATAGTTTCCGGGCGCCGTGTATAATAATATGATAAGACACTCCTAATCCCGCTTGTGCCACTAGTTTCCGAACTCCATATATAATAATATGGTGAGACTCTCCATTTACCGCTTTTGCCACTTATTTCCGGACAGCATGTATAATAATATGATGAGATTCTCCATTTCCCGTTTGTGTCACTAGTTTCCGGACAACATGTATGCTATATCTAAAAATAAAGAATGCAAATGTTGTACATATATTCCGATACCTTTATTTAGCTTGATACAAATAGTCGTAAATACGACCAACTTCACTTTTTTTATTATACTGAATATATATTTATGTGAGGATTCTTGTCACATAATTAATAATGTATTTTAATTTGGGTTTTGTCGTTATTTTTTTTCATTTAATTATACCTATTTTCTTTATTATTTTATTTTTGAAGTATTTAAATAATGTCACAAACCACTACGCTACGCAACTATGCTACTTTTGGGGGATTTTGTTATTGTTTCCTATTCAGACTATCATTTTTTAATGAGAATCAAACATTTCACGACAGTATCGTCTAAACAGAATATTGTCCGCGTGTTGTTGTTTGGTGGTAAACAAGCATTTTTTTTATATTTGTTATTATAAGATGTATTACAAGTTACATTTCTTACAAGTCAGCAACTAGAGATGATCACGTTGCTCTACCAACTGTGGTTACTGTGACCCTTGAATTCATTATCATCGAAAATAACACAAAGTAATAAATCGGGCTATAAAATGCAATTCAGCAACCGAAATGTTATTTGTTGATTGAAATTTACACGAGTCTGGTGATAAAATAATAACAACAGTGGAATTACAAATAAGTCATAGTCTGTTGGAAAAGTAAATAATTTCGCTAAGCAACAACAATTTTCAGTTGGCACCAATATATCTATTAGACTCCGTAAACCAGGGGTACTTTGCATCTTACGGGGTAATTTTGCAGTTAAAAAAATGTTTTGAACCCATTTGTTACCATTGCTATTAATTAAAACAGTTTGATTCCTTTAATATTCGATATATGTCGCACACCATTCTCCTTTAATGCAAAGTTTGAACCAGAATTCGCTTTCAGTATTGAGTTATCAAAGATTAGGAGAGAAAGTGCGTTTTTTTTTCAAAAAATTTCAATGAAAAAACATAATTTTCAACTGAGTGAATCATTATCAGGTGAATAAAGTGGTTTATTACGTTAAATTTCGTTTTTAAAATGAAAATGTAATTGTGTTTCACCTAATGCAATGATTAATATTTTGACCAATTTATTTCTTGATGCTGTCGCGTTTTCAATAAAGTAAGGGTTAAATTTGCACCTGATGCAATGCTACCACAATCCTGTTATTTATTTCTGTTGGTACGCTTTTTTTTTAATAAATCTTGTTTTTGGCATGGGTAGAGTATATGAGAAGTAGGCTGGGAGTCGCGATCCATTTGTCCATGTCGGGTATCTGTTTGTGTCAAGAAAATCGTCAGATGAAAAAATCCAATGTAACAGCTGCAAAAAGTGTGGCACACGAAGAAACATTTGAAGAAAAGCAAGCAATGGAAATAGCAACAGTCTATAATCTACAAAATGAGAGCAAGCCAGAATGACTTAAGTGACGTAGTGTAGTGAGTCAAGTTTAAGAAGCAATGAAATGATATAGCAAGATTCCTCTGATGACAACCAAGGAACCTTTGTTAGAATGCTGTTCCCAGGAAGAACGTGACGAGTTAAACGAGGACCAATTACCCGTTCAGTATTTCTTTAAGCCCATTAATCGGCAGATTGGCGCATTTTTTATAGTTTTCATATGTAAAAATGAACTGTAGTCTGAGTCAGAAAATTTTAATGTTGACAGTACAACAATAAGCGATCTAAGACAAAATCTGTAAAAGCTTGGAAGTGACAAAACATTAGATAATATATTTTATGAATTTGCTGATATGCTCTGTGGTATTAGTCCTACCCAGAGAATACAATCCTAGAATTACAAAATATTGGTAGCGGAATCAATTAATAAAAGTTTTTTTTCATGTTAATCTTATTGTTATTTTTTTTATTTTATTAGTTCAATATTATGAGCTACTGTATAGTGTATATGGCAATATAAATATGTGGCAGGTGGTAGACAGTTTATTTTGTTTATCTCATTTATATACAAAATATTTATTTTAAATAAATTATTTTTTTTAATACCTACGCATTTTCGTCATTAAACCAAAAAAAAATTCCGGGGTAATAATGACTATTGGGGATCTCCACCACATTTTTATTTAGTTAAATTGTATTGATATGCGATATCCAATGAGAAATTACGTAAATGTAATTGTGGTGCAAGGACTCCCCTATACTTAAGAGGGCATTAGCAGAGAAAACCAGAAATACGTCATTTTTAAATCAGATTTTAGACGTATTGACTCTTTTTCACAAAAAATTATAAATGGATTTCGAAAGATTGTTTTTTTTATCTAGCATTCGCATGTTTTAAATTTTGAGAAAAAATTTTCATTTTTTAGTATAATAAAGTTATACCGTAGGTCGTTGATAGATTTGTTAAATTTTCAAAAAAGATTTTGTATTATACCACACCCATTTCAAAACATATAATCATGCAGTAAAATAAATCAATACATTATCTGGCAAACCCATGTTTTAGAATTTTAATTTTAGTTTAAATAAAACCATTAAAAAATATATACGTACATGTGTTTCTTGACAAAAATTGGTCCGTTTGGGTATTTATCTGCGCACTTACAAACTAATATATTTCAGATTTTTTTAACATTCTTATTTAACTAAGACATTAAAAAATGATAAATACTTATCATGAAAAAATAATTACAAAAAGTCATCATCATCATCATCACTATTGGCTCTACAACCCCTGGTGGGTCTTGGCCTCCTAAAGAGTCTTCCTCCACTCATCTCGGTTTTGTGCCAGCTCTCTCCAGTTTAGAAGCTCCAAGATAGATATGTCTTTGAGGACGTTGTCGCTCCATCTTAGTCTTGGTCTACAAAAAGTACATTATTTTAATAGTTTAATCATCAAGCCTTTCAGCATTTTTGGGTGTAGGTATAAATTAAAGCAAATTTGGAATGAAATAAAATCGAAATTGAGTTATAATGTTAAAAAGATGGTACGGAGAATAATTAATCTTTCTCATTGTAACCGCCCTGCACGATCGTAAGAACAACTTTCGACAAAATGTGGATTTTCGCTCGCTGGCGGGTTAAACGCTCGATAAAAATCATTTTACCTTGCCACTTAATTTCAATAATCCTACTCGTTAAAAGTACCCCCGGTTTACGGTACCTACAATTTTATTAGGGGAGAGGTTTGTCCGGGTCTTGAGGGTACCAAAATTTTCCAATCAATCCTTAACGATCGAGCGTGCTAGAGGGCCAGGTCATGTCAAAAGTCGACATAACAGAAGACGCAGTATGTTGGATGATACAATCTTTAAACTAATGATAGACACATTGAAGAAATAGTGAATGCGAGAAACTATATTAAGAGGAAACCATGTGACATTTTGTTCATACAAACGTATACCCCAATTTGATTTCAGGGTTTCGATACTATGCAATTTTTTAAACATAATAAAGATTTCGACCACTACTAGCGTGTCGTTAATTTTTTATTTTTTTATAAGGGGCAATCCATAAATTACGTCACACCTTAAGGGGGGGGAGGGGAGTAAAAAAGTGTGATATTTTGTGACAAAGGGTACTGGGGGGGGGGGGGGGGGGGTCATCAATTATCAATTCTGTGACGTCACTCAACTAATATAAATAATCTTTCGTTAATAGGCCACTTGCATCACATTTTAAATTTTTATTCCGGTTTAGGTAAATATTGTAAGACATTCCGTATTTTTTTTAAATCATATTTTTGAAACTCTGGCGATTGTTTGAAAATTTCAATCCGAAAAATCGGACCATTTTTTAAAAACCGAAAAGATGGTATATAATTTTATGTGTGCGAAAAAACGATAATTATATAGACAAAAATCTTTAAAAAAAACCGACTTAATCCACACGAACGGCACAGGAGATTAACGAGGTACTCTAAAAATATTACATCTCATAAATATATGTAGAGGAAAAAATAAAGTTAGGTACCTACTCAGGGAAGTAGTGAAGCAGATCTAGGTACTTAAGAATAGAGTAGTAAAGCTTTTCAAAATTAGAATTAGGTTTAGATTGTTAAACAAAATTAAGAAAGTAGTCATGTCATTGTCTTCTTGAAAAATATAATACTGATTATCTGCCCTGTTGTTTCAATAGAATATAATACATAAAATTTATTATTCTACATTTGGGGGCTCGTCCGGGATTGAAGGGATTGGAGGGATTGAAGGGATTGGAGGGATTGCAGGGAACAGGCAGATAAATTAAGACGAAAGACGGATTATTTGAAAAAATAATTAAAGACGTGAAGTGTTTTCTTTCGGACTGTGTAAGTGCGCTGCGTGGAAGCAATGGTTGATGAAATTATCGACAGTGTGGCGCGGGGTGTTTACGCGATGGAGTTGGATGAGGACCAGCTCACGCGGATGAGGGTTCCCGAGCTTAAGATGGAGCTCAGGAAGAGACACCTGCGAACTACTGGTCATAAGCGTGAACTAATTGAACGTCTACGAGCGGCTCTTCTGGTCGAACGAGAATGCGTTGAAGACGAAGAAGACAATGATGATGATGACGACGAAGAAAACGATGAAGACGACAACGATAAAGATGAAAACGAGGATATCGACCCTCTCCAGGACGATGAAGATGACCCAGGAACCTCGATTGTTCGCCGACCCAGAGTTCCTGAGCAGCGTGTGTTGTTAACATTCAGAGACGTGGAGGGAACTCTAAAGAAATTCAGCGGCGATGACCACACCAATGTGCGACGGTGGTTAGGGAAATTTGAAGAAATGGCTGTACTATGCGAGTGGAACGATGTTCAAAAAGTCGCGTACGCCAAGCGATTATTAGAAGGTTCCGCGGAATTGTTCGTGGAGTATGCAAATTGCAGCAGAACGTGGGCGAAACTAAAGAAGGCGTTAAAGGAAGAGTTCGAGCAAACGGTTGATAGTTTACAAGTGCACCGAGAACTTACGAAACGGAAAAAGAGAACAGATGAAACGCTCCAAGCATATACGTACAAGATGCTGCAGATTGCCTCTCAAGCCAATCTCGAGGTGCGCGTGGTTATCCAATACATTATCGAGGGTATCCCTGACGATGCGTTCAACAAAGCGATTCTACACGGGGCTCAAACAATTAAACAGCTAAAAGAGCGATTCAGTCAATACGAAAGCATGAAACGTGAAGCTACAAAAACGAAAGTGAAGACAATAGAGAAAAATGACAAATCAGGAAAAACCAACGACAGGAATACAAAGAAAAATGATGAAGTGAAGTCAGCAAAACCAGCGGTGAAACGTTGTTTTAATTGTGGTGACAATAAACATGTGAGTTCAGCCTGCCCTGATCAGGGTAAAGGCAGAAAGTGTTTTAAGTGCAATGGCTTCGGGCATGTTGCATCCGAATGTCAAGAAAAACCAAAGAATGTCTACGTAATATCACGACCAAGGGTGGAGAAATATCAGAAAATAGTGACAATTAATGACTATAAGAGTTTAGTTTTAGTTGATACAGGTAGCGATTTAACATTGATATGTAAGAGTGAATACAAGCGAATAAGGGCACCGCTCCTTAGAAAAAACAAGGTATGTTTTAAGGGTTTAGGGTCTGGTATGAATGCAACTATGGGTGAGTTTACTGCTAGCATGAGAGTAGCAAATAATGAATTTACTGTCACTTATCATGTTGTACCTGAGATTATGTTGAAGCATCCTATTATCCTTGGTACAGATTTTTTGGATCAAGTCGAACTTCGCGTACGACATGGGGAAGTTACGTTTTTGAAGTTAAATAACGATAGTCGCGTTGACGTGAACGATCCGGAAGGATCTCATATTTTCCAGATTAATCTAATTAATAAAGCCAACAAAGTAGATTTATCTCATATCACAGAAAAACGGGGAGAAATTAGAAAGATTATCACAGATTACGAACCTAACAAAACGGAGGATGTCGGGATAAAAGCGAAAATAATATTAAAATCAGACGAACTGGTTGTTTCGCGACCGCGACGCGAATTAAATGAAATTTTGAACTTGTGGACAGAGGAGGGTATCATTCGATCCTCAAATTCGGAGTACGCGAGTCCGATCGTTCTCGTGAGAAAGAAAGACGGTTCAGTTCAGTTTTGCGTAGATTATCGTAAATTAAATATAACAGATTTTCAAACTTTAACAGCCACAATGAAAAAAGAGAAATTGTGCTTACGAGTAGATAGATGGGATTTATTATTGGAACACTTCAATTATGGAATTCATCATAGACTCGGAAAAAGTATGTTGCATGTAGACGCGTTAAGAAGTCCATTACCATCAGTTTTTATTGAGCATGAGGAAGATGATGGAATTTTAGCACGTATAAGAAGTGCGCAAGAAAGAGATGATGATATAAAAAATGTTTGCGAGAAAAGGTATGATAGGGTAAATGAGTATGTAGTGCGGAATAGGTTAGTTTATAAAGATGTAAACAGTGAATTGTTAATTGTAGTCCCTAAGTGTATGCAATTTCAAATAATAAGACGAGCGCATGAGAAGGGACATTTTGGTGTAAATAAAACTGAAGAAATTCTCAAGAAGGACAGTTGGTTATATCCGACGAAGTCGACTGATATAGCTGATATACTTAATCGATTGCAAAATGAGTCAGCTGTTTTTGGAAATCCTAGGAGGATCATTTTCGACAGAGGAACACCGTTTACGTCCAACGTTTTCAAACAGTACTGCATAGAAGAGAATATTCTACGTTCACTCATTGCAATGAGAGTACCGCGAGGAAATGGCCAAGTCGAAAGGATACGCCTTAAAGAAGATTTAAATTTACCGGAGCTGTTAGAAGATGAATGGGCCACTCGATTCGTCGAGGATCGAGAAGAATTACGAAGAAAAGCCAAAAAACAAATTGAGACAACACAGGAAGAGAACCGTCGGCGACGAGGGTTTAATAAAAAGCGGAAACCAGCGAGGAGTTACCAGGTCGGGAACTTGGTGACCATTCAACGAACACAGTTTGGCCCTGGATTAAAATTAAAGGGTACATTCTTCGGGCCGTCTCGTGTAACAAAAAACTTGAGAAACGAGCATTATTTGGTGCAGAAAGTTGGAGAACCCGTAGGACTGCAGAATACATCTACTTCAGCCGATCATATGAAATTTTGGGCTATGGAGCCCGAAGATAACAATAGTGACAACGAGCACGAGTCTATTGACGACATCTGAGGGCAGATGTCACAGCAGGATGGCCGAATGTAGAGGAAAAAATAAAGTTAGGTACCTACTCAGGGAAGTAGTGAAGCAGATCTAGGTACTTAAGAATAGAGTAGTAAAGCTTTTCAAAATTAGAATTAGGTTTAGATTGTTAAACAAAATTAAGAAAGTAGTCATGTCATTGTCTTCTTGAAAAATATAATACTGATTATCTGCCCTGTTGTTTCAATAGAATATAATACATAAAATTTATTATTCTACATATATATATATATATATATATATATATATATATATATATATATATATATATATATATATATATATATATATATATATATATATATATATATATATATATATATATATATATATATATATATGTTTATATATGTTTTAATTTATGATTATAATAATATATTATAAACTTTTATTTATTAAAATCAGCACCATTACGATTACACTTCTAAGCCTTGTACAGAAGACACAATGTGTGAGGGGTTCTCTTCGAAACATCTGTCAAGGATTCAAACGGCGTAATATGTATGGGGTTCTCTTCGTAACATCTGTCGAAATTTCGCCGAAAATCAAAGTATTGCCATATAAAGAAATAAATCAATGTGGAATTTTATAAAATTAATTGAATTTTAAAGGAGATGACCCGATTTATTGCACCGATTACAAAAAATATTCTTCCAACAATCTTTCTGCAAATGATTCGTTTTTCCGCACAAAAAACATTTTTTTAATGCAATATTTACTGGCGTCTTACTACGCACTGCACTTTTAAATCTGATCGGACTATCCGACCTGGATTTACGGACAACATTACTATCCTTATGCACAACATTTAAATTCGTATCAACTTTCCTAAAATTAACAACATGTTCCCATGAAGCTGCTAACTGAACGCATTCCGAAAAAGAAGTATTTACCCCCTCAACGAACAACTTATGTTTCAACTTTTCATTGAAAATTCCAATAATGAATATGTCTTTTAAACAAGGACTAGCCATATCACTTATTTCTACCTTTTCAATTATATCTTCACGTAACATCTTATTTAATTCCTCCTCTACCTTTCCACGTAAACTAAAAGGTAACGATCTTGGATTCACAAACTTTGGCCTGAACTCCGAAATAACTTCGATGTTAGCTTCATAACCTATAAGCCTACCCGATTTTTCTGAAAACACATGACCATATTTTTTTCTTTAAACTATCACGAAAATTTAATTGATTATCACAACTAGTCTCACTGGTATTTACCGAATTTATTCCACTTAATCCGATACCGAAAACTTGTAAAAAAATTCTACCAACAATCGTAGAATTACCGTTTTTAATTATTATAAACTGCGTATCTACACTTTTATTTAAAAATAACACACTTAAATTAACTTTACCTACAATATTTAACCGTTTCCCGTCATATCCTGACAATTGAATATCGCATCTTTCCAATTTACAAGAAACAAAATCTTTTAAATACACTTCATATGGAATTGCATTAATCTCAGCGCCGGTGTCAACAATCGCTCGCAGAACAGTGTTACCAATAATGAGATCTACGAATATCGGTTCCGGCCCCGTGCCGTCATGCAACATAAAAACCGAATTTAATCATTTATTCTTATTACCTACATTAATTTTACTGTTTTTACACACATTACTAGGATGACCCGATTTATTGCACCGATTACAAAAAATATTCTTCCAACAATCTTTCTGCAAATGATTCGTTTTTCCGCACAAAAAACATTTTTTTAATGCAATATTTACTGGCGTCTTACTACGCACTGCACTTTTAAATCTGATCGGACTATCCGACCTGGATTTACGGACAACATTACTATCCTTATGCACAACATTTAAATTCGTATCAACTTTCCTAAAATTAACAACATGTTCCCATGAAGCTGCTAACTGAACGCATTCCGAAAAAGAAGTATTTACCCCCTCAACGAACAACTTATGTTTCAACTTTTCATTGAAAATTCCAATAATGAATATGTCTTTTAAACAAGGTTCCAACCTTAATTCAAAATTGCACGTCAAACTAAATCCTCGCAACCTAGCAGCGTAATCTTTAATATATTCGTTAGCTAGCTGTTTACACTTATAAAATAACTCACGCGACTCGAAAATATTTTGAATAGGTTTGCAATGTGAATCAAATAATTTACATAAATCATCAAAAGAACAAACAGAAACCTTTTTAGGGAAACACAAATCACATAATAAAGAGAAAGTTTCTTCGGTGAGGCAACTCAGCAAAAATGCTCTTTTGCGCTCTTGTGACAACACTTTGTCATCATGTAAAATGAGGGCCTGATCCAGTCGTTCCTTGAACAATGACCAGTTTCCCGTTCTGTAACAGAACGTCCCCAAATTTTTACAAACACCCTCCATTGGGGGAAGAGCTGAAACAAAATAATCAAGACTACTTATCTCAGCACTTCCTAGAAGGCTACACTCCGAGGTCCACGTTCCACGTTCCACGTGCACGCCACCCAGAGCCGTAGATCACCGTCCCCGTCTGGCTCCGTCTCCCGACAGCTGCGGATCCAATCCCTCTTCTCCGAGGTCTTCCTTCCCAGACTGCAGCGACAGAAACCAAGTCCTGGTTCCCGGCTAATCCACACAATGATCCAGTCCTTGACCCGATCCTTGATCCGGTCCTTTTGTACCCCGTTACACGGTGTACCCAATACAACAATTCTGCAACTTGTCGTACCCACACACGCGAATAATTGCGTGTGGCTGCTCCAAATTCTTCTTCCTTTATTCTTGTGATCCTTACGCTTAATAGCGCCAGACTTTCTGCGATCCGCAATCTTCTTGAATAAACTTCCGATAATTTACAAATTACCGGCCAACCGACGTAAAGTTCGAACAAACGGCTGCGCCAACTGTGATGTCTTCTATTGGGTAGTAAATAATATCCTTTGATGTTACAATGTTTATTATTTGCCAGATTAATATGGAGAGAGCGCTCAATAGCGGTACATCCCTTTTATACTTCCCATACTCGCTATCTCGCTCTCATGCCGTCACCCTCATACACATACGTCACATACTTGAAATTCAGCACGGATTCACCATGTCTCTTTTAATATAACTTTGTCAATAAGTAATATGAACATTCATAAAAATAAATTTATATACATCATGCAGTAACTTTAATTATGAACCTACTCTAGCTTCTGTAAAATGTGGGGTAAAATATTATTGGAGTTGCGGGGATTTTTACTTCTTCATCTCATCGACCTGAAAATCAAATTAACCTTGATAACGGAATAAAACTACTTTTTATAGAAAAAAAACCTAACACATGAAAAGACAGTTTGTATTTTAATGGTGTTTTTTTATCGAAAACTGTGTTTTTTAACTACTACCTATTCAAAGTAAAATTATAAAATGATTGTTTTTAATAAAGCATTATAAATTCCTTACTTAAAAGTATTATTTTCTTATTGATATTCGTTTTTACATTGTTTTTTTTTCCGTCAAGACATCGACCCTTTGGAATAACTCGGCTCCATGTGTCGCTACAACGTGATATGATAATGGGATCATCATATATTATGCATACTAAGCTACTTTAGAGTTCATTATTGCATGACGTTATCGCGATTGTTGCAACCTTGTTATTGCAAAGGGTCAACTTGGTAAAACGTGTTTTTTTATCCCCGAAAGATGGTTTTTAATTTTTGGGACGTGATAACGCTTCTTGCTTCATTCACATGCATGCATCGTCTCACACATAGATACTCTTCTGTTTTTTCAATACAACTAACTTGTCCCCGCTCTAGTAAATGACGCACTTGGTCATGGGACGTTTTCAATTATCCGCTTTGCATATCCAAAACATCTATGCGTCACTTTCTTATTCTTGTTATCTACGCTTTCTTCGGCCTTGTAGAATTCTAGAATTCCATGTTTTTAACACAAACATAGTTTTACCACACTTACGCCTAAGGGATCTTATTACTAATAATTAAGTATGTTTTCATCATTGTTCATATCAGCACTTCTTTGAGGACTGCTAGCCCCGTTGCTTTATCGCGTTTAGTTCTCTATTAAGAGGAAACCCGGTCGCTGAAAATTTTTAACAATAGTTATTTTACCATACTGTTGCCGTAACTGTCACTCTTACTCCCCAGAATACTGAGCGAAAGGGACAACTGCAACCCAGCCTGATAATACCTAAATAAAATTATCACTCTCGAGGCTTTTTTCCCCATTTGTCACCTCCAGCACTGAACAGATTTTGGAGTTTTTTTATAAACTGTATTAGAAAAAATTACTCTATTTCTGTACGTTTTTTTAATGCATTAACCGGCTTGTATACTGAACCTCTGATGATGACATTCAACGCAGGCAATTTTAACGATTTTGGAGGGTACAAGTTCCCATAAGAAGTAACTTAGTCCATAAATTATATCACACGATATTCATGATTTTTTTATCCCCCCCCCCCATCCTTGTCATACATAGTCATATTTGTGAGACCCCCTCCCCTCTAGTGTGACGTCACAAAACAGTAATTCAAAACGTATTTTTTAATTTATCAAAAATATTTTTTAATAAAATCTACATCATACCAAATATTTTAAATAAATGACAAAATAATAAACGAATAGGCCACTTGCATGGATTTCATAATGACTTGGAAAAAATCGTGTGGATAGATTTTTTTACTAAGATTACGAAAATATTACAATTTTTTTATTCATTTTTTTTTTAACTCACTAAATACGTTATTTGGGCCCGTGACTTCACTCCATGAAAATGTTCCGTCTCCTTTAAAATTCAATTAATTTTATAAAATTCCACATTGATTTATTTCTTTATATGGCAATACTTTGATTTTCGGCGAAATTTCGACAGATGTTACGAAGAGAACCCCATACATATTACGCCGTTTGAATCCTTGACAGATGTTTCGAAGAGAACCCCTCACACATTGTGTCTTCTGTACAAGGCTTAGAAGTGTAATCGTAATGGTGCATAAAAGTTTATAATATATTATTATAATCATAAATTTAATTTATTTATTAATTAATTTAAAGGAAGAAGAATTTGGAGCAGCCACACGCAATTATTCGCGTGTGTGGGTACGACAAGTTGCAGAATTGTTGTATTGGGTACACCGTGTAACGGGGTACAAAAGGACCGGATCAAGGATCGGATCAAGGACTGGATCATTGTGTGGATTAGCCGGGAACCAGGACTTGGTTTCTGTCGCTGCAGTCTGGGAAGGAAGACCTCGGAGAAAAGGGATTGGATCCGCAGCTGTCGGGAGACGGAGCCAGACGGGGACGGTGATCTACGGCTCTGGGTGGCGTGCACGTGGAACGTGGAACGTGGACCTCGGAGTGTAGCCTTCTAGGAAGTGCTGAGATAAGTAGTCTTGATTATTTTGTTTCAGCTCTTCCCCCAATGGAGGGTGTTTGTAAAAATTTGGGGACGTTCTGTTACAGAACGGGAAACTGGTCATTGTTCAAGGAACGACTGGATCAGGCCCTCATTTTACATGATGACAAAGTGTTGTCACAAGAGCGCAAAAGAGCATTTTTGCTGAGTTGCCTCACCGAAGAAACTTTCTCTTTATTATGTGATTTGTGTTTCCCTAAAAAGGTTTCTGTTTGTTCTTTTGATGATTTATGTAAATTATTTGATTCACATTGCAAACCTATTCAAAATATTTTCGAGTCGCGTGAGTTATTTTATAAGTGTAAACAGCTAGCTAACGAATATATTAAAGATTACGCTGCTAGGTTGCGAGGATTTAGTTTGACGTGCAATTTTGAATTAAGGTTGGAACCTTGTTTAAAAGACATATTCATTATTGGAATTTTCAATGAAAAGTTGAAACATAAGTTGTTCGTTGAGGGGGTAAATACTTCTTTTTCGGAATGCGTTCAGTTAGCAGCTTCATGGGAACATGTTGTTAATTTTAGGAAAGTTGATACGAATTTAAATGTTGTGCATAAGGATAGTAATGTTGTCCGTAAATCCAGGTCGGATAGTCCGATCAGATTTAAAAGTGCAGTGCGTAGTAAGACGCCAGTAAATATTGCATTAAAAAAATGTTTTTTGTGCGGAAAAACGAATCATTTGCAGAAAGATTGTTGGAAGAATATTTTTTGTAATCGGTGCAATAAATCGGGTCATCCTAGTAATGTGTGTAAAAACAGTAAAATTAATGTAGGTAATAAGAATAAATGATTAAATTCGGTTTTTATGTTGCATGACGGCACGGGGCCGGAACCGATATTCGTAGATCTCATTATTGGTAACACTGTTCTGCGAGCGATTGTTGACACCGGCGCTGAGATTAATGCAATTCCATATGAAGTGTATTTAAAAGATTTTGTTTCTTGTAAATTGGAAAGATGCGATATTCAATTGTCAGGATATGACGGGAAACGGTTAAATATTGTAGGTAAAGTTAATTTAAGTGTGTTATTTTTAAATAAAAGTGTAGATACGCAGTTTATAATAATTAAAAACGGTAATTCTACGATTGTTGGTAGAATTTTTTTACAAGTTTTCGGTATCGGATTAAGTGGAATAAATTCGGTAAATACCAGTGAGACTAGTTGTGATAATCAATTAAATTTTCGTGATAGTTTAAAGAAAAAAATATGGTCATGTGTTTTCAGAAAAATCGGGTAGGCTTATAGGTTATGAAGCTAACATCGAAGTTATTTCGGAGTTCAGGCCAAAGTTTGTGAATCCAAGATCGTTACCTTTTAGTTTACGTGGAAAGGTAGAGGAGGAATTAAATAAGATGTTACGTGAAGATATAATTGAAAAGGTAGAAATAAGTGATATGGCTAGTCCGATTGTTGTTGTAAAAAAGAAAGACGGTTCAATTAGAATTTGTACTGATTTTAAAACCACATTAAACCCTATGTTAGCGAAGTTGAAATATCCATTGCCTCGTATAGAAGATTTAATTTCATCTTTAAATGGTGCGAAATTTTTTGCGAAAATAGATTTGCGTAATGCTTTTGGTCAGATTTCGTTGAACGAGAAGTCGAGAAAATTATGTGTGATAAGTACGCATGTAGGTTTATTCAGGTATAGAGTATTGCCTTTCGGTTTGACCACAAGCCCGGCTATATTTATGCAAGTTATTCAGGCGGTAGTAGGTAGACTTCGTAACGTTCGTATATTTCTAGATGATATTTTGTTGTTTGGAAATTCTGAAGAGGAATTATTCTCTATTTGTGAATCTGTACTTAGCAAGTTAAGTGATTGTGGTTTAACTATTAATGAAAATAAGTGTTCTTTTCTAGAAACTGAGATAGAATATTTAGGTTTTAAAATTTCGCGGAAAGGAGTTATGCCTTTAGAAAATAAAATCTCTGCGATTACTCAAATGGCAGTACCGAAAAATGTTTCGGAACTTAGGAGTTTACTTGGGGTTATTTCATATTATAGAACTTTTGTTCATAATATTTCAGGTATTTTGTCTCCATTGTATAACTTGTTAAAAAGGGGAGTAAAATATGTGTGGTCTGAGGAATGTAATATTGCGTTTGAGCGAGTTAAGAAACTGCTGACGTCATATAATATTTTAGTGCATTTTGATCCTAATTTACCAATTAAACTTATTTCAGACGCATCTGAAAAAGCGTTATCAGCGGTGATTTGCCATGTATATGATAATGGTTTAGAGAGACCTATCGCATTTGCTAACCGATTATTGTCAGAAACAGAATTAAAGTACTCTATTTTAGATAAGGAAGCGTGTGCTATAATTTTTGGGTTGAAGAAATTCTTTCAGTATTTATACGGCAATAAATTTGTTTTGGCTTGCGACAATAAATCGTTAGTACACATTTTGAACACGGATAAGCAAGTACCTGTGCTGGCCGCTAACCGTCTGCAGAAGTACGCCCTAATACTCCAGACTTTTGACTATAGTATAGAGCATATTAAGTCAGGTGATAACAAAGCGGATTTCTTATCACGAATGCCGATTAATAATAAGGATAATTTAGATGTGTGTAGCGATGATATTGATGCTAGCGATTATTTTTTAAATTATATTGATTCTTTAAACGTGAATACGGTTGAGTCAGAGTTTGTGAACATAATCGAGTCAGAAACAACATTAAATGCGGAAACGATGAAACAGTTTTCGATTAATGATGTAAATATAGCGAGCATTATCGAGTTCACAGCAAATGGTTGGCCGGATAAAAAGTTCTTAAAGGATGATTTATTGAAATTCTGGTATTTTAGGGATAAATTATCGACTTATAATTCATGTTTATTTTATAATAATAAATTTGTAGTTCCAAGGGAATTAAGGGAAATTATATTGAATTTTTTACATCAATCACATTTAGGCATTGTAAAATCGAAAAGTCTTGCTCGAAATTATTTTTTTTGGCTCGGAATGAACAATGATATAGAAGTAACTGTGAAACAGTGTGCTCGATGCATGGAATGTTTACCTACTCCATGTAAAGTTGAGTTGGCACCTTGGCCAATCAATGGGTTAATCTGGAGTAGATTGCATATCGACTTCATGGGGCCGTTGGGAGGTCATAATTTTTTAATAATTGTTGATGCAACTACAAAATGGATAGACTGTCATATTGTAAATAAGGTAGATTCGTTATGTACAGTAAAAGTTTTGAAAAGATTATTTTCTATGTTCGGAATCCCGGAACAAATTGTAAGTGACAATGGTACAGCTTTCACATCGTCAGTTTTTAAGGAATTTTGTCATAATTATAATATAGAATCATTGATTTCAGCTGTACAGCATCCTGTTTCTAATGGTTTAGCTGAAAATGGGGTTAAAACAGTGAAGAATTTTTAAAAAAAAATTATGGTAAATAATAAATTTCCTACTGATTTTGAAGATAAACTTTTGACGTTTTTAGATGATATTAGAAATACGCCTTCAATGTCTACGGGCATTGAGCCTAGTACATTAATGTTGGGTAGGAAGATTAGATCAATTTTTAATACGATTATTCCAATAGTGGATAATGTTGAGAGTCAAGGTTTTAAAGGAATTGACAACACGGTTAAAAACAAAATGTTATTGAGCCAGCATAAACAGAAAAAGTATTATAGAGGAAGAAAATTTAAAAAGTACTTTGAGGTTGGTTTAAAAGTTTTAACCAGGGATTTAAGAAGTAATGATAATAAATGGATTTTAGGAAATTTTTTTAAAAGATTGGGGAATAGGATTTATTTAGTTAAAATTATGTCTACGGGACAAATTTGGAAACGCCACCATGATCAGATTTCAGAGAGGAAGGTTAGGTGGGGGGAGTGTGACAGGTCTGATGATTTGCTGGACCTGGGTCCACTCTCGGATGTGGACATGACCAAATTTCCTAATTCTCCTAATTTTTGCAGGTCACCTACACCATGGGAGGGGAGGTTACGCCCTCGAGGTCAACGCCCACGCTACACATGAAGAGCAAGAATAATTACATATACTATGGAATGGGAATATTTAGATATTATTGTTTTGTATAAATTTGTGAATAAAGAAATGTATGTAATTAGGTATTAAGTGTGGGGGTGTGACGTATGTGTATGAGGGTGACGGCATGAGAGCGAGATAGCGAGTATGGGAAGTATAAAAGGGATGTACCGCTATTGAGCGCTCTCTCCATATGAATCTGGCAACTAATAAACATTGTAACATCAAAGGATATTATTTACTACCCGATAGAAGACATCACAAAGTACTTCATTCCTCATTCAGGTTGCCCCCTCTTGACCCAAGATAAACAAAACATATCCTATTCAAACGCACACACTTTTATTGACCGGTAAAAATCCATGTCTTTTTCGACGTGGTTTTATGAAAAAAATTTAGAAATGACCAAAAAAAAACCATGCAAATATGGTAAAAACCACCCATATGGCTACACTGCCCAGAGTGTTAAAACCAGGGTTGCCGATGCTTATGTTCTAAAATACCCACAATAAATGTTAAAAATACCCAATTGGGGAGAATGAAATAGCAAATTCCCCGTAATTTCCCCACAACTTCTTTTATAATTCTGCCTCTAAAATAAAACTACATTCTTCAAAAATTAGCATTATTTGTTGATTTATTTAATTTTATTTGGAACATTATCAAGATTAAAACATATTACATAAACGATTAAAAAATATGTTACAACTCAATAACCAATTTTCATATGGTGCAATAATAATGACGTATTTAAAAATTATTCCTTACAGTGTGCCAATAAATTGTATAGCTAGCAGAAAAAAGGTCATTTATAGGTTAACACGTAAAGTAAATCACAGGTTAGGAGAAAAAAACTGAATTACAATTAATTTAAACGAGACAAAAAAACCGGTGTGCCAATAAATTGCAGAGCTAGCAGAAAAAAATTAAAAATAAAACTAAGGTAATATAATCATACTTAAAGTATATCAAGTAATTTAAAGGAGACAAAAAATACTCAGTTGAAGAAAATAAGACAAAATAGTATCTTGGTGATGAAACGTCATATTAATCAATTTTTAATTTTTTATTTTGTTAATTGAAATTAATACCGAAATTTTCAAACAGGAATTATTAATTATAAACTAAATAAGCAATTTAAATTATTATTAACAATATATTTCAAGGATCCAAAAGAGCAGAAGAATAGATTCTGTTGCATACAGATTATGTAATATAGTTACTTACTAATTACTGGATCATGCCATATTTTTTTGGTTAACACTAAACTTCTTCCTTATTTCTTAATCCCTTCTCGAGTAGCCATCAGTTCTACTACAGTATCTGTACGAAGGCGATGTCTATTTTCTGTTTTCAAAGTTTTAGCACACTAAACTTTCTCTCAACGGAAGCGTGGAACATGCTAGCAAGAGCATTAAATGTTTAGTTAGACAGGAACTTGGAGTAGTGGATTCCAATACGCCATTTTTTGTTAGAATTTAGTTAGACAGGGACTGGGAGTTGTTGATTTCCAATACGTCTGTTTAGTTAGAATTTAGTGAGACAGGGACTGGGAGTTGCGGATTTCTAATATGTCGTGTTTAGTTAGAATTTAGTTAGACAGGGACTGGGAGTTGCTGATTTCCAATACATCGTGTTTAGTTAGAATTTAGTTAGACAGGGACTGGGAGTTGCGGATTTCCAATACATCGTGTTTAGTTAGAATTTTGTTAGACAAGGACTGGGAGTTGCTGATTTCCAATAAGTTGTGTTTAGCTAGAATTTAGTTAGACAGGGATTGGGAGTTGCGGATTTCCAATACGTCGTATTTAGTTAGACGTTAGTTAGATAGGGACTGGGAGTTACGAATTTCAATACGTCATTTTGGTCATTTTTGCCATTAAAGTTCGGGTCCCGGTCCGGATTCTAATTCCCCGCTGTTATTGTTTAGAAATAAATGCTACAATGCTGCTATAAAATAATCTACGAAATTTTCCATAGAATGTGTAATTTTTTCAATAGGGTTGGATAATCATAAAATATCCAGAATCCCCGCATTTTTCTCGCAAAAAGGTTCTCCTCGCAAAATACCATATTTAAAAAAAACTTAAAATTTCCCCGAAGTTTGGAAAATTTCCCGCGAATTGGCAATCCTGGTTAAAACACTGATATTCACTCTATAAATACGAAAACAAACCTCTTTAAAGCACAGTGTTTTTTCAACTCCGTACTGGAGAAGTTCAATACATCTTCTTTTAAATAAATTCAGTGTTGCAAATTTATTTCCAAAATGCGTTATTTCATTGTAATTGTGTTTACCGTTTTATTTCTACCAACGCTTATTGAGGCACAGCGGGAAGGTAAGAATTATAAAAATATATTCAATATTTTACTATTGTTGTATTCATTATATTCATTCAAAATCAGAAAAATTTATTGTATGATTTTTTATATTAATAATTCAAACTTTTTGATTTTGCCTTCGGAAGGTGAAACAGCTGTCACGCGTTATAATAATTATATGGATGTACTTGTTTATAAATAAATTGTTTTTTTTTTTTATTTTAATTTATTTTGTCGTAAATTAAATAAAATAAAATCTTAAAATTAAAATGGAGTTCTAGAAATTAAACCCGACACTAATAAATATAATAATAAACCATCGCTCTACGTTTTTCTATTCTCTGTGTATGATAAAATTGTATAATATGCATATTTACTGAAACCCGTGGTTTTGATGTGTGCCTGGTACCTACATTAAAATGCAGTTTATAATAAACTGATGCATTTTATTTTAATTTGATAAATTTTGAATAAGAAAATTATCCATATTTTTTTACAAAAAAATCATTTTTAATACTTTTAACAATGAAATGCAGTCTGTTAATATATTAAACTGATGCATTTTGTTTATTTATCAATTAATAGATTTTTAATAAGAAGCTTATTCTTATTTTTTAACAAAAAATCTATTTTAAATACGTATTACATTAATATAGTTTGATATATAAAACTGATGCATTCTATTTATTACCAATTAACAGATTTTTAATAAGAAGTTTATTCTTATATTTTTTACAAAAAAAATAATTTAAATGCGTATTACATAAAAATGCAGTTTGATATATTAAACTGATGCATTTTATTTGAATTAAAAAAAATGAGTTAGGGGTCCTTTCTTATTTTTTTTACAAAAACTCCGTTTTAAAAATATATAAACATGCAGTTTAATAGATTAAACAGATGCATTATATTACAAACTAGCAGACCCGGCAACATGTTGATGTGGCTAATGAAACACAACGCCATTACCCAATCTTTATAAAATCCACACCACCCGCTTGCCAGCTGCCCGCTGCCCGCTGCCTGAATTGAATATTTGAATTTATCGGCTTTTCTCTACTATAATAAGCATGTATTATACATATAAACTAATTAACTCGCCACTAATTATACAATACTTGTAATGCAACACTGGATATTTGAAAAGGGAAAATCAAATAACTTCTTACTCTAGGACATCTATTTTCCAATTTCTTCCGTAGAACAAATTTCAAAAGTGACTATAGTACGGCCCGCCAGCCGTTTTAAATCGCACGAAAATATGATTTCTTTGAATTTCTCGGCTTTTCTCTAATATAATTTACATGTTTTATACATATAAACATTCCTCTTTAATCACTCTATCTATTGGTGAAAACTGTAGGAAAATCCGTTGCGTAGTTTAAAAGATTAACGCGAACATACATTTTGAGCGACTTCATTTTATACTATGTAATGATAATGATGATACATATTTAAAATAATAGGTTTATTCTTACATTTTTTCAAAAAATCCATTTAAATACTTATAATAAAAATCGAAAGGATTTTTTTAATGTACTTTAACGGGAAGAACATTGCGGTGCCAACCGAGTGTAAATAAATACATCACCAAGGAAACAGTAAATAAATGCGTTCAAGTGTTTTTAAATAAAAAAACTGGTGATAGATCGATCACTGAAATATAAATAAAGCGTATTAATGTAAATGGAATGCAAATTAACAGTGTCACAGGCAATTGTGTTGTTTTTAATAGTTTTTGTGACAGTTCGTATCGGAATCATAAATTGTGGACGATCATACGGTGACAAGGAAAATGGCAACCAAGGAAAACATATTGATGGATTGAAAAGTAGTGGAACTAAAGCGGAAACTCGAGGAACGTGACCTGGAGACAACAGGGACGAACCGTGCACTGCAACAACGGCTACGAGTGGCTCTCGCGAACACTTGTGAAGATCCGGAGAGTTTTTTTTTTCGAAACGACTGGCGGAATTGATGACCTCTGCCGATATATAGACGCCAAACTGGAAGCAACTTCATAAAGTAGTGACATGAGGACGCAGCTGGAAGGAAAGCTAATCAACGTTTCTCGCTGCTTCAATGACAAGATAGTCAACAAGGAAGAACATGTCCATCCGGAGAATAGAGAAGCGACTCCACGAGACTGGTGGTGAGAACGCCGTCATGGGTGTAAAGAGTTCATCAAGGCCCAAAGATGCTAATGTCGAGGTCAGAAGAGGAATGACCTGCCCATCTTCGATGAGAAATTTTCCTGGGAGGAATATCTGAAGCTCTTCAAGACCGCGGCCATGGTCAATGAATGGGCAAAGATCAAGAAGATGTCGATGTTGTGCCTATCACTGCAAGGAGATGCAGTAAGGGTATTGCAAACTATTACGATGACGGAGCGCCAGGACTATGAGCATTGGAGGGGACCCACCACTTTCCCATGGCTGTGCGAGGAAACTGATTGTTTAACCTCCTTAGCCGCACACGTCAGGACTCTATTTTTTTGTAAAAAGGAAGCTACATTTATTTTTTTAAACGAATCTAGACCCTCCCATGTCCCTGCATGCATGATTGTGGACTATGAGCAGTTGACGCAGCGTCTGGAAATGCGGTTTTATCATCTTCATATGGAGCAGATCTACCGCTCGCAACTGAAGAAACGCTTCCAAAAGCCGAACGAGACATTGCAAGAGTTCGAGCTAACATAGTCCGACTGGTTATAGGCGCCTACCCAACAGTGACTGATGATGTCTACGAAAATCTGGCCATCGACAGATTCTTAAACGGACTGCGGGAGGGTAAAACGCACCAGGCCGTCAAGTTGGCAAGTCCGAAGATGCTGAGTGAGGCGTTGACGCAAGCTCTGGGGTTCAAGGCCGTGAAGCAGTCTGTGAGAAGCCAAGCTCGGGTACGTGCTCTGGAGACCGCGGGGGAAAAATCGCAATCATCCATGGAAGAATTAGTGAAGCGTGTTCTGAAGGCTTTGAAGTTACAGAAGAGAGTGATACGCTGCTGGAAGACAGGACACCTTTGCAATAGATGCCCGAAACCAAGGAGGCAAAACTGAGAAAACTGAAAAGGATTGATGGGAAGGGGCAGCCATCGATCCGTACTACCGAAGCCTCTGAAGCATCCGTAACTGTGGCAACACTTGGAGGGGGAACTAACAGTGTCTACATAGAGGGTCTGATGGATGGAAAAAGTTGCAGACTGTTGTTGGACACGGCAGAAACTGCGTCGATAGAAAGACCAGATATTGCTGCCTCCGGGGTAAGGATTGTACCGTCACGATAGAAACTACACACGACAACGAAGTCAATCACGACAAGTCCATCAGATGAACTTGCTGTCGAAATTGGGCTTAAAGCAGGACCTGAGAGAGGGAGTCATATGGATCGACAATGAGGAAACGATACTACAAAAGAGGGTAGGCGGAACGGTGTGTGTGATCCTTAGTGCGGATTCTCTGCTACCCCAATGCAGTGAGACACTTGGAACTGGAGAGGGATGGTGCGGGACTAGGACTAGGAATTTTGGTCGGTAAGGAGCTAATCCGCACTTGTGAGGAAATACCCATCAGTGTTATAAATGTCAATGACTAACCGGTAACCCTGAAGAAAGGCACTCAGTTAGGGCGTGGTTCACCTAATATTTTATAATAAAACGAATATAAAACTTTATTCTTCTTAATTTTATTTGACCGTAACCGGTTTCAGCTCGTTAGACCCATCTTCAGACTGGTTCACCTGTTTTAATGGTTGTCAAGTTAACAACATGACCGTGACATCGAATAAGCATCCAGACCAGCTAAAAGATCTCGTTGAACGGGCCAGTAGGGGACTTCCCGCAAGACAATGGAACGCCATCGAAACGCTGATCAGCAGATATCAGAATGTCTTTAAAGGTTCAAACGGGTTGTTGGGAAGGAATGACGTCGTACACCACTGCATAAAAACGGGGAACGCAGACCCTATTCGACAAACCCCTAGGTGATTACCATTTGTGAGACGTGACGAATCTGAACAGATAATCCGGAACATGGAGGAAGGGAAGATAATCGAGCCATCAAACACCCCATGGGTTTCACCCGTGGTACTGGCGAGGAAGAAGGATGAGACCACACGTTTTTGTGTAGATTACCAATGACTCAACAATGTTACCAAGGACAGCTACCCTTTACCCCGGATTGATGATACATAGGATACCTTGGGAGGATGCCAAGTATTTTCCACGGAAACCACGGATCGGCCACTTCAACCGGCTTGCTCCCTTCCTTGGTGACAATCGGGATGACCTAAAACAGCATGTCCAAGTCTGCAAGATCCCTGAGGAGGTAATAGCCTTCGAACAATCCATGTCCCAGGCTAGCAAGGGGCACAAGACCCGCCATGGAGTGACGCAGAAAATAGCGTGGGACCTGTTCGGGCTTTCACAAGAGCATGCTGTGGCCTTCTGTTACGGGCAATTTCGAGGGTTTTGCAGTATATGTTTCTTGTGCAACAGGAGTTGGAGCGGAAGGCACCAGCCATCGAGGTGGCGAAACTCAACAGGGAGGGATAACCGATCTTCTGTTTGGTGACCAGGGAGACCACCCAAGTTACGCCGGAGTACCGAACCATTTGAGACTGTCTGATGGTTTTGAGGGACCGCTTGTTGCAGTCTGCCATCAACCGGATAGGGATCCCGAAGCTGGGTGGCCGTGAAAATGGGCTGGACTGAAGGATCTTGCGATCTTAATCTTGATGTTCGAGGAGCTCTTTCGATACACTGGCATATTGGTTATGGTATGCTGTTACCACAGTGGGTCAGAAGCAAGTCACGGTAAAACTGTGACTTGCCATTTCTTCGCGTTGGCTCGATGAAATCGAGAACCAGATTGCCGAAACAGCCCTAAAGAGGAGGCAATGTATCGGTAAGAATATTGCAGTGCCAACCGAGTGTAAATTAATAAATCACCAAGGAAATGGAAAAATAACAAAGGGTGTTTTAAATAAAATCTGGTGCCAGATCGATCACTGAAATTAAAGTAAAGCTGTATTAATGTAAATGGAATGCAAATAAATAGTGTCACAGACAATTGTGTTGTTTTTGGTAGTTTATGAACCCAGAACGTAATTAAAAAACGTAACAATACTTTAGTTAGTAAATGTTTTTAACATAAACCCTTCATTTTGACAGGTAAATACTGTTCGTTAAATAAAAAGAAACAGTATTTTTTAAAGTAATACGTTTTAAATAAATATACAAAAATCACGTACATCATAAACACGAATATTTATTACTTATTAAATAATATAATTACAAACATCTATAAATCAAATCTGGCAGGGCTAACTTATAATGTCGATAGCGGAAATTTGAAATGATGTAAACGAGACAAAATCCAAAAAAGTTGAAATATTTCTTGGAAAATAAGTGAGTCTTTTACGATGTGCATTTAAAGAGGATTTTTTTTCTGAAATATTAAAAATAAATATACTATTGTTATTAAATAAATTTAGGTAAACGTATTTTGAAAGGTCAAAAGATCAAAAGTTCGCGCATTCGTCGTAGCCTGGGTGTCACAGACATAAATATTAAGCTGGAGGAACGACAGTTGAGATGTTATGGGCACATAAGACGGAGACCATCAGACCACACAGTGAAGCAGGCAATGTCTATGGAGCTTCGTCGACAGTCATCCAGAGGAAGACCGAAGAACTGCTGGATGACTCAATGGTCTAAAATTCTTCAGAGAAACGAGCTGGCTGAAGGCGATACTCAGAACAGAAGAAATTACAACATGAGAACGAGAAGAGCCGACCCCAGCAGCCTACCTAAGCAATGAGTTGGGACTGCGCAAGAAAGAAAAAGAAGATATTTTGAAAGGTCAAAAATATTTGAAATATAAATTTCAACATCTCTATCTCTCTCTATACATATAATTAATTAAAGTCAAAGTAAAAGTTAAAGTTGTTAGAAGTGTCGGAAATGTCAAGCCGCCTTTTCATCTCAAACCCTGCCTAATCCTTTTGATATATAACAAAACAATGCAAGGTGGGATATTCCTTTTTTATAGATCTACAAAAAAGTCCGCGAAGGCATACATCTATCTTTTACGGAAAGCTTACTATACCCATTCTATCTTCTAAAAAAATGGTCACGTACATTACGGTAAATGAAAAGTTATTTAGACGGATTCAGTATTAATCCTTATTAACTTAAATACGTTAGTTACCCCAAGCATTTAATGCACATTATTATAATCTTTCACACCATCTCTACGTATTATAAATTAAAATCTTCCGCGGCATCTGCCTGTCTCTTCGCAATAAACTCAAAGACGGCGGTGGTTACAAAGGTTGGATAACTATCCAGTAGATGACGTTGTGTTTTATTAGCCACGGCAACGCATGGCCGGGTCAGCTAGTTTTATTATAAAAAATCATAATTCTGTACTTTAAAGCACATAACTCCCACAACTTTTGCGTTGAATTTAAGTATCATTTTCAAAATTTGAATTGATTGTGGAAAAATTCAAATATGCGATTATGTGGGTGCCTTCCTATAATATAGTATTTTAAATTGGAATTATAGTATCCCGTGATTTTTCATGGCTCTGCGCTAGGTATTAATAATCCTCATTTCGATTTTGCCTCTATCTGTAACTGAGTTCAATGAACTCAAGATCTTTTGATTTTTTAATTTAAGTATATTTTTTTTATATTGGACTTGC
This sequence comes from Limnephilus marmoratus, assembly GCA_917880885.1. Classification (NCBI taxonomy): domain Eukaryota; kingdom Metazoa; phylum Arthropoda; class Insecta; order Trichoptera; family Limnephilidae; genus Limnephilus; species Limnephilus marmoratus. The sequence goes on along the minus strand of OU862909.1, from coordinate 39,356,887 downwards.
AAGGTCCAGTCCGTCTGTATAATTTTCCTGTCCGTAATAATTGTGAGAATTTTTTTTTATTAATTAATTACTCAATAACTCCCACAATGCACAGTGCTTGAGTCATTACCTGCCAAAGGAAGTAATTAAAACCACTGCAAGCATCACGCAAGCAGATAATGCAACGCTTCTTCTTGGAAACACTTCTATTAAGGTTTATTATTGGGAAGGGGCTCTCTGGGCCTTCCCAGGATGCGTCACTGATCTCTTAACAAAACCCATGCCTGATATCAGCAAAATCCAAAATGCTACCGACGAGATTCTGCTTTCACAATATGCAATGTGTGCTCCCTTTGATCAACTACAATATTACCTATAATATGATCAAACACTTGTATTATATTGTAACTTTATTCTTTCACGAATTGAGATTAAGAACGTCACGTTTTTCGTAAATTTTATACATATCACAAAGAAAACCGTATCAAATAAAATAAACAGTAAAAATAAAAATAAATACAAAATCTTGTAAAAAAATAAATTAACTACGAAATGCATTTTTTCACTTTTTTAATCGTTTGATAATATATTAATGTTCCGGCGACAGAGCTGAATTTTCTCATACTTGCGATTCATAATTTGAAGATTACAATAAATTCTCAAAAACTGTCCAAAAAAAGAAATGCAAATTTTTACTGCGTACATTCATTATGTAAAGTTTATCTCAACATTCGCGAAAAGTCGCGGGTTTGAATCCCGAATTTAATTAGATTAATTTATTCTATTTCACAATTAGTTTAATAAAAAATAATATTAAGTATATTTTCGGCTCTCTTCAGAGTTGACGATACTCTCAGTATCGCCCTGGTGTACGGCCACCATTCAGAATTGAAACGAAGCTTGAAATGTTATTAGCCGTGTTTGGTGACCAGATTCCAATAGCCAGGTATTTCCACACCTACCTTTTGTCCATCTCCTTTCCCTCCCCACTACCTTCAGCGTCACAAGATTCCCCATTTAGATGCAATAGTCTCACTGTCTCCAGACGGGAGTAGTTGGGAATCGCGTTTTTATACTGAGCGTAACAAAGCCATATTTTATCTCGGCCGTTGTGCATTTCGTCAGTCTGTATTTTTTTTGCACGTTCCGTTTCCGGTTCAAGATGATGGCCGTTTTAATGTTTCAGTACAGATTCCTTTTTGAAACTTAAAATCTTCGTGTTTTTTTTTGGATTTTTTAAATTTTTTTTTTATTGAATACTAGCAGACCCGGCCACACGTTGCAGTGGCTAACGAAACACAACGCCATTACCCAATCTTTATAAAATCCACACCACCCGCTTGCCAGCTGCCCGCAGCCCGCTGCCTGAATTGAATATTTGAATTTATCGGTTTTTCTCTACTATAATAAGCATGTATTATACAGATAAACTAATTAACTCGCCACTAATTATACAATGCTTGCAATACAACACTGGATATTTGAAAAGGGAAAATCAAATACCTACTTACTCTAGGACATCTTTCTATTTTCCAATTTCTTCCGTAGAACGAATTTCAAAAGTGACTATAGTACGGCCCGCCAGCCGTTTTATCAAACAAAAATATGTTTTCTTTGAATTTCTCGGCTTTTCTCTAATATAATTTACATGTATTATACATGTAAACATTCCTCTTCAATCGCTCTATCTATTGGTGAAAACCGTATGAAAATCCGTTGCGTAGTTTAAAAGATTAACGTGCACATCCATTTTGAGTGACTTCATTTTATACTACCTATGTAATGATTATAGTACCTACCTACACAAATGTCTTAATGAAGAAAGGCTGAAAAAAGATTTGTCACTGAGATAGTGACGTTTCTTTGGATGAATTATGTAAGAAAGTATTTAAAATAATATTAAAAATTTACAATAAATATATGGTTTGTAGTTAAGAACTTACTTACAAATCTTACTCTAGAATTACTTGCTGAAGTCCCCGGCACTGCCCGGGCTTTACGCATTTTTTTTAGAAATCAGATAAGGATGTTATGACGGATAATAAAGTTATTCCTAAATTTTTTTATTCTTTTGGTTTATCCTACCTTTTTTATAAAAAAAAGCTTCCGATAATTTTGAAAAAAATAATTGAACATAGAATATTGTTCATTCTAAAATTTTAAATATGAGATTGATATGAATGACTTCAAAATGAGAGGTCTCAGTTGTCGAATTTGTTAAAGCATTTGTCTTGTTAGACGAGAGATCCTGGGTTCGAGTCCCAGTTGTGACCATTATATTTTTATTTTTCTGTGTCTTGTTCTTTTTCACGTTTCGGTTATTTTTTTTTAATGTTCTATTCTTCTTCAATGAAGTTAAATATCGTTTTATTTTTGAACCTCGGCGTGCAAAATTTCATTAATATTGGAATAAAACGCTAAATTTGTAAAAAAAAATAAAGCCACCCCGCCGGCCCCCACAGACACTCTCCTATATATAATAAATAACTATAAAGAAACAGTATTTTGCTTCTCTTGTGAAGTAGCCAAATAAACTCAAGTCATTTACTACTCTTTACTTGTAGTTGTTTTTTACACTGAAGAACTTTTAACTTTTTACACGAAAATTGTAAATTATTTTACGGGTTGCAAAATTAGTAAGCCGACAAAGAAAACTAATTTAGACAATGTATACACAGTTTCTCGCTTGTACCACTAGTTTCCAAACACCGTGTTTATTTGTGAATAGCATTATAACCACTATATCTTATGTTAATAAAGAATTTAGCTCCGTACAAAGAATCTCAGTAATACATTTCTGATTATAATATGGCGGGCTCGGTTCGAGAATTTTTTGTTTTTTTTTTTAAATTTTGCCTGATTCATAAGGCTAAATTAAAAATAATTTTCGTTTTGGGACAAAATTTCGTCCCAGTTAGACGAGAGAACCTGGATCCTGGGTTCGAGTCCCAGTTGCCACCATTTTCTATAATTTCGTCTCAGTTAGACGACAGATCCTGGATCCTGGGTTCGAGTCCCAGTTGCCACCATTATCTATAATTTCGTCTCAGACGAGAGATCCTGGATCCTGAGTTCGAGTCCCAGTTGCCACCATTACCTACAATTTCGTCTCAGTTAGACGAGAGATCCTGGATTCTGGGTTCGAGTCCCAGTTGTGACCATTATATTTTTATTTTTCTGTGTCTTGTTCTTTTTCACGTTCCGGTTATTTTTTTTTAATGTTCTATTCTTCTTCAATGAAGTTAAATATCGTTTTATTTTTGAACCTCGGCGTGCAAAATTTCATTAATATTGGAATAAAACACTAAATTTGTAAAAAAAAATAAAGCCACCCCGCCGGCCATAAGGCTAAATTAAAAATAATTTTCGTTTTTGGACAAAATTTCATCCCAGTTAGACGAGAGAACCTGGATCCTGGGTTCGAGTCCCAGTTGCCACCATTTTCTTTAATTTCGTCTCAGTTAGACGACAGATCCTGGATCCTGGGTTCGAGTCCCAGTTGCCACCATTATCTATAATTTCGTCTCAGTTAGACGAGAGATCCTGGATCCTGGGTTCAAGTCTCAGTTGCCACCTCTATCCATAATTTCGTCTCAGTTAGACGAGAGATCCTGGATCCTGGGTTCGAGTCCCAGTTGCCACCATTACCTACAATTTCGTCTCAGTTAGACGAGAGATCCTGGATTCTGGGTTCGAGCCCCAGTTGCCACCATCTGTAATATAGAAATGAATCGCTAAATTTGTTGGTAAGCGCAAATCTCGAGAGCGGCTGAACCGATTTCGCTTATTCTTTTTTTAGAATATTCCTTGAAGTTCGAGGATGGTTCTTACGGAGAGAAAAATTAAGAAAATTGCGCAGAAAATTAAATAATAATAGAAAACATCGCACGTTTGACAGTTCGCGTGTTAGAGAATGACATTTTGCAAAACAATGAATGATTGTTCAATCAGGATTCTATTTTTGAAAAGTAAAAAAAATATTTAAAGTAGGGACTCCCCTAATAGTTTGAATCGAATCAAGAATTTTAGATATTTTAAATAGGTACCAAATTTAATTGAAAAATGGAAATTTGAATAAAAATTGTAAAAGGTGGCACGCGGGCTGTTTAAAAACTGAATGTACTGGGATTGAATATATGGAACACGCGAACACGGGAGGAGGGTTGGCGGGACAAGGGAGCGGTAAAGGGAAGAGGCAAGGCGGGGAAGGTGGAAGGGTAAGGCGAGAGGGGGGAGGGAAAGCTGGGAGGGGGAGGGGAACCTGGGAGGGGGGAGGAGAACTCGGGAGAAGGGTTGGCGGGACGGGGGAAGGGGGGGGGGGAGTGGAGTGGGGAGAGGGAATGTGGAGGTGACGGAGTGGGAACGCAAGAGGGGAAGAGGACGCAGGAGAAGAAGGGGAGGCGGAAGGGGAACGGGACGAATGGGAAAGGACACTCAGGAAGAAACAATTTCTTTATTAAATAGCATAGTAACGCAGGTCGGGACCAGCAAGTTATCTATAATTTACGACTCTGTTAGACGAGAGATCCAGTATCCTGGGTTCGAGTCCCAGTTGCAACCATTATCTCAGTTAAACGAGAGATCCTGGATCCTGGGTTCGAGTCCCATTTGCCACCATTATCGTTTCAATTAGACGAGAGATCCTGAATCCTGGGTTCGAGTCCCAGTTGTCACCATTATCTAAAATTTACGTCTCAGTTAGACGAGAGATCCTGGATCCTGGGTTCGAGTCCCAGTTGCCACCATTATCTCAGTTAGATGAGAGATCTTGGATCCTGGGTTCGTGTCCCAGTTGCCACCATTATCGTCTCAGTTATAGTGTTGGGTAGGACACGACATCAGGATGAGTTTGTATGAGGTACTCAAATATCGAAATGAGGTGTTGAGGTGTCCCACCTCATTTGAGGTGAGGTGTTACAAAATATTTTCGCTTAAGGGGAGGGGGGGGGGGAGAATTTCAGGGAAGGTGTTTTTTACATCAGCTCCACAAAAATTCCCCTAAGACCCTATGTCATCTTTGGGGATGCTTATTAATCCATCCCTCCAGTGGTGCGAGGCGTAAGGCCGGAGAAGTCCAAGGGACTCCCTCAACCACTCTCGTAGCGAACTGCTTGGGGTGACCTATGTCAGAGGTGTTGGTTATATAATAGATGGTTCCCGGGGCGGCGGTACCTATACCCGCCTCCCGTGTTGGTTATTTTTGTAATATGAAAAATGGATATAAAAAAAAAACTACCCTCCCACCCCCCCCCCCCTCTCCCCCCCCCCCCCCTCTCCACCCCCCCCTCCACCACCTCTGATCCTCCCCCTGCACCCCCCCTCTGATCACCCCTCACTAACCCCCTCCACCTCATCTCAACACTCCCTCAACCGGTTGGAGCAGTTGGTACTCTTGTGCGGTATTCACTTAACAATAATTTAGAATAATTTTTTTTTCGGAGCAGTTGGGACGCTTGTGCGGTAATTTACAATAAAAAAATTTTTTTTGAGCAGTTGGTACTCGTGTGCGGTATTCACTTAACAGTAATTTAGAATTAAAAAATACATAAACAACAAAAAAATTGTGAGCAGTTGGGACGCTTGTGCGGTATTCAAAATATATGTGAATGGCTCACCCCAACCACCTCACGGTTCTAATACAAAAATGTCATACAATACACCAACCACCTCATAGCTCACCTCATATTTGTCCCAAACATGGCAACGTGACATGACATGTATAGTCTGTCAAAAAAGAGTAGAAAATATATGAGGGCGCCACTGTTGATCAAATGGCAATACTAAACACATAACTCATGGTGTTAAAGTAAAGCTGTGTAACCTACATTTTCATAAAAAAGGCATAATAGTGGAAAAAATATTTTTTCATTGCAGTATAGTGATACCCGCCGATTTCAAAATTAGAATTGAATATAGGTATATTATTATTATACCTTTGCAATTTTGTGTTAACATAATGAAGAATAACTATAATGTAATAAAATATAAAGCACAGGTTAGAAATTGCTCACATTTATTTAATACTAGATAAGTACTTAGCGTTGCCTGGGCTTTAGATCATGTCTCTAATTTTAGATCTGAATATATTTAACTCATTCAGATCTAAAAGTAGTCTAACTAAACTCACCATTAGTGATTCTTCCTTTCTATCTATTGTTAAATTCAAATTTATGTTAAATTAAATTAAAGCAAATCGCTTTATTAATCACCTTTTAATAAAATTTATGTCATGAAGAAAAAAAGTTTTTTAAAATGTGGTTTACTGTGTTCTATAAATTCAGTGTCATTGCACTTCAAAGAAATATTTGACAGTTAAATTGGTGTTGCCAGTCTACAAATTTAGTAGTTCCAGTTTTTATATTTTCTACTCTATTTTGACAGACTATAGTCCAATACACCAACCACCTAGCCTGACATTTGTCCCATACGTGACATGACATAAATGTAGTCCTATAAACCAATCACCTCACACCTCAAATTTGTCCCCCCCTTCATATTTGTCCCATACGTGACATGACATGAATGTAGTCCAATAAATCAACCACCTCACACCTCATATTTTTCCCCCCTTCGTATTTGTCTTATGCGCGACAACGTGACATGACATTTGTAGTAATACAAAGAAAAAGAGCTGGTACAAATACATTTTGTGAGGTGGGGGGACATTTTACGTGTTTGCATGGGACATTTGAGGTGCCTCTTGTATGAGGTACTCAACACTACTCAGATAGACGAGAAATCCTGAATCCTGGGTTCAAGTCCCAGTTGCCACCATTATCGTCTCAGTTAGACGAGAGATCCTGGGTTCGAGTCCCAGTTGTCACCATTATCGTCTCAGTTAGACAAGAAAGTGATATTGGGTTCGAGTCATGAATACCGCACAAGAGTCCCAACTGATCCGTCTGGAGCCTGTGGGACTATGGCATATCCAATTGGGGTATTTTGTGAGGCTGAAGGTAGTGGGGAGGGGAAGGAGATAGGGAAGAGGAAGGTGGGGAAGTACCTGGCTATTCAGATCCGGTCACCAAACACGGCAGAAGCCATTTCAAGTAACGTTTCAATTCTGAATGGTGGTCTTACACCAGGGCGATGCTGAGAGTATCTTCCACTCTGGAACGTGCCGCAAATATACTATATATTATTTTAAATGAATAAATTGTGAAATACACAAATTAATCAAATAAAATTTATTCGCCTCGCCGGGATTCGATCCCGCGACCTTCGGTATGCTAGTCAAACGCCTTACCGCTGCACTACGCTGGCCGTCATTTGTTGCCACCATTATCGTCTCAGTTAGACGAGAGATCCTGGGTTCGAGTCCCAGTTGCCACCATTATCGTCTCAGACAAGAAAGAGATCCTGGGTTCGAGTCCCAGTTGCCACCATTATCGTCTCAGACAAGAACGAGATCCTGGGTTCGAGTCCCAGTTGCCACCATTATCTATATTTTTTTCTGTTATTTGTTTATTTTCATATTTCGTTTAGATTTTAAGTATTCTCTTCTTCTTCAATGAAGTAATAATGTTTATATAATTAGAAGCTGCAGTATTTTTTAAAACCATTATTTTTTTTATAAAACCTTATTATACTTAACAAAATATAGCAATAAAACAGATTAGCATATACACGACACGATGAGCCCGTCACAGTATGTATTATAATGTCAAAGAACAAGAAAGAAGTGAACACTGTTCATCACAATGAGTAAAGTTTAATCGAAATTATAGATTGAAAAAAACTAACGCTAAGCAAGTTAGTGTTTAGTTTAGTTTTTAGTTTAGCAAGTTTTATCAGCACGAGTTTTAATGCCAATTGCGAACAATCGAAGTGTAACGATAAGCAACGAAAGTAACATGTGTAGATTTATGCGTGCAATGGCAATAAACGATCGGTGTAGGCTTTAAAAAAAACAATTATAACACTGTAGCAGGCGATGACCAGATCTGATGACCGCTTGGTGACGAGATCTGACTTCCCACGTACTTCCCCACCTTCCTCTCCACCATCTCCTTCCCCTCTCTACCGCTTTCAGTCTCAAAACATTCTCCAATTGGGGATGTCATAGTCTCACTTGCTGACGGGAGACGGGAGCAGTTAGGACCCTTGTGCGATATAAACATTGTTTTTTAAATCACGCTATTTTTGACTGAGCGTACCAAAGTCGAATTTTAACTCGGCGGTTGTGCTTTTTGGTCTGTCTGTATTTTTTTGTACTTTCCTTTTCCGGTTGGTGGTGATAATCTATAAAAAAAGTGTGAAAAAAGTATTGTCATAGAGATAGTGATGTTTCTTTGGATGTACCGAACCATTTGGGACTGTCTGATGGTTTTGAGGGACCGCTTGTTGCAGTCTGCCATCAACCGGATAGGGATCCCGAAGCTGGGTGGCCGTGAAAATGGGCTGGACTGAAGGATCTTGCAATCTTAATCTTGATGTTCGAGGAGATCTTCCGATACATTGGCATATTGGTTACGGTATGCTGTTACCACTGTGGGTCAGAAGCAAGTCACGATAAAACTGTGACTTCTCATTTCTTCGCGTTGGCTCGATGAAATCGAGAACCAGATTGCCGATATCTTCATGAAGGGAATTCGGGACCTGTTCCGGGACGAAACAGCCCTAAAGAGGAGGCAATGTATCGGCAAGAACATTGCAGTGCCAACCGAGTGTAAATTAATACATCACCAAGGAAACGGAAAAACAACAAATTGTGTTTCTAATAAAATCTGGTGCCAGATCGATTACTGAAATAGAAATAAAACTGTAATAATGTAAATGGAATGCAAATAAATAGTGTCACAGACAATTGTATTGTTTTTAATAGTTTATGAACCCAGAACGTAATTAAAAAACGTAACAATACTTAAGTTAGTAAATGTTTTTAACTAAAACCCTTCATTTTGACAGGTTTTGACTGTTCGTTAAATAAAAAGAAAAAGTATTTTTAAAGTAATACGTTTTGAATAAAAATATGAAAAATCACGTGCATTATAAACACGAATATTTATTACTTATTAACTAATATAATTACAAACATCTTTAAATCAAATCTGGCAGGGCTAACTTACAATGTCGATAGCGGAAATTTGAAATGATGTAAACGAGACAAAATCCAAAAAAGTTGAAATATTTCTTGGAAAATAAGTGAGTCTTTTACGATGTGCATTTCAAGAGGATTTTTTTCTGAAATATTAAAAAAAATATACTATTGTTATTAGATAAATTTACGTAAACACATTTTGAAAAGTCAAAAGTTCAAAAGTTCGCGCATTCGTGGTAGCCTGGGTGTCACAGACATAAATAGTAAGCTGAAGGAACGACAGTTGAGATGATATGGGCACATAAGACGGAGACCATCAGACCACACAGTGAGGCAGGCAATGTCCATGGAGCTTCATCGACAGTCATCTAGAGGAAGACCGAAGAACTCCTGAATGACGCAATGCTCCAAAATTCATCAGAGAAACGGCTTGGATGAAGGCGATACTCTGAACAGAAGAAATTACAACCTGAGAACGAGAAGAGCCGACCACAACAGCCTACCTAGGCAATGAGTTGGGACAGCGCAAGAAAGAAGAAGAAGATATTTTGAAAGGTCAAAAATATTTGAAATATAAATCTCTACATCTCTATCTCTCTCTACATATTATTTAGTCCCCAGCGTCGTCTGTCTGTCTGTCTGTCTGTTCGCGATAAACTCGAAAACTACTAAACAGATTTTCACGCGGTTTTCACCAATAGATAGAGCGTTTCATGAGGAAGGTTTAGGTAATTTATTAAGGATTTGTGTAAATTGGTTGAAACATAACGATAATTGTTAAAAGTGTCGGAAAAGGTCAAACTGCCTGGTAGCTTTCATCGAAAACGCTGCCTGATCCTTTTGGTATATAACAAAACAATGCAAGGTGTGATATTCCTTTTTTATAGATCTACAAAAAAGTTCGCAAAGGCATATATCTATCTTTTACGGATAGCTTACTATACCCATTCTATCTTCTAAAAAAATGGTCACGTACATTGCGGTAGTTGAAAAGTTACCCCAAGCATTTCATGCACATTATTATAATCTTTCACACCATCCCTACGTATTATAAATTAAAGTCCTCCGCGGCATTTGTCTGTCTCTTCGCGATAAACTCAAAGACGCCGGTGGTTAAAAAGGTTGGATAAGTATCTAGTAGATGACGTTGTGTTTTATTGGCCACAGCAACGCGTGGGTCGGGTCAGCTAGTGTTATTATAAAAAATCATAATTCTGTACTTTAAAGCACATACCTCCCATAGCTATCCGTTTATCCGCCAGCAGCTGTGAGTTTGCAGTCAGTTGCACGCTACCGACACGCGACGGTGCTAGTAGCGCGCTACGCGTTGCAGCATTCGTATCTACTACTATTCGTTTGACAGAAATGTCGTCTGAACATGAAAGTAATTTTAGATTTGTACTGGAAGTATAAAAAAAAATGCCTGTTTATACTTTACCAGAATACGTCAGAAAGGATTTAATGGAGAAGGCATGGATTGATGTTGGAATAAAAGTTAATTTGACAAATAAGTAATATTGTTGTCTGAGCCGTTTGGGAGGCGGGCAGGGGTACCGCTGAACCGGGAACCATTGATTTTTTTTTTACATTAGCTACACACAGGAGGCCCTGAGGAAAATAATTCCCATCAGGACCTATGTCATCGTTGGGGATGCTGTGTGGAGGGTTTTATTAGGAAAAGAAAGAGAGGAAATTCTGAGAAGAAAAATGATATAAAGGGTGGTTAAATTCAGGGGGTCAGTGTGTCCAGGAGTGACGGACGGACAAACGAATCCATACCTACCACTGAGGTGTAAGGCGATGTTCTGAGAGAGAATAGCTGAAGAAGTCAAAAGGACTCCCTCAACCATTCTCTCCCGATCCGGCCTGCCATGCTTCTGGTGAGCAGACGCTTCCACCGCCAAGCCCCGGATAAACCTTACCCCATGACCCCGGGCACCTCGGTCAAGTCACCAAACGTAGCGAACCACTTGGGGTGATCTATGGCAGAGGTATTGGTTATCCAAAAAATGGTTCCCGAGGCGACGGTGCCCATATCCGCCTCTCAAATTCCATTAAATAACCAACACCACTGCTTGGAGACTTAGCAAGGGTACTCGCGTTCATGGGGTGAGATTTTGTAAAGGTCTTTGCGTCAAATGCGTGACGGGCCGGATCGGGAGAAATTGGTCAAAGGAGACCTAACCTAAACCTCTTCAGACGAACTCTCCTGGCCCTTCGCCTTGCGCCGCAGTGGAAGAAATTGATCCACGCATCCGTCGCTCCTGACCTCCAGATTCCTACCCACCTCTCATACCTTTTTCCTTCCTAGAACTTTATCTCTTTCTTTTCCCTAAAAGACCCTCCACACAGCATCCACAAAGATGACATAGGCCTCGAGGAAGTTTTTTTTCCTCAGGGAGTCCTGTGAGGGGTCAAAAAAAAGGATTATATATTCGGGGGAAGGGGGGTGCGTCACTGGTCTCTTTATACCAAGCCAATGCAATTGATATCTGCTACACCCAAAATGCTAACTACAAGATTCTGCTTTCACAATATACAAAGTGTTTTTTTTACATTAACTCCACACAGGGAAAATAATTTCCTTCGGGGAATATGTCATATTTGAAGATGCTGTGTGGAGGGTCATCTTGAGAAAAGGAAGGAGTGAACATGGGTCTTGAAGAGACCCATGTTGTAGGAGGGAGGAAACACAGAGGCCGGCAAATCGTTCCACAGCCGAGCCGTTGAACTCAAGAACGAGTCATAGAAATGACCCGTTCTCATGTGACTAATGTCAACCATATACAAATGTTAGGTGCGTGTTTGGCGTGTTTCCCGACTATGCACTGGTGCCGAGGGGATCAACGATGCTAGTTCCTCGGAGCATCTTACATTGTAATACCGGTAGAACAAGGACAGCATTCCCACCTGACGCCTATGCTCTAAAGATTGCAGTCCGCCTGTTAAGATGGGAGAATCTATCAAACGGACCGCCCGTTTCTGCACAGAGTCAAGGGTTGTGCTCCCTTTTATTAAATACAATATTACCTATAATATGATTAAACACTTACATTATCACGAAAATATAAAATGCTGTAAAGGATAACATTTTATGAAGGGAGAAAAGAATTTATGTAATTGTTTTTAATCATATCTCCTAATATACGAATATCTAGCCACAGATAGTCGTACAATGTGCTCGTGTTTATTACAATGGTAAATTAAAATGGTTTAAATTGTTGTACAATATCTTCACACACCGTCATCCTAATATTATCTTTTTTTACGTTATGTTTATTTAGAATGACAGTGTTTTATTAGTGAAGTTTTTATCACAAACAATTGACTTGGAAATATGGATATAAATAAGAATAAGTGGTAAGAAAGGAATATAAGAAGTCGATATATAATTAAAAACTATTTTAAAATCAAGGTAAATACTACTGAGTAAGCACATTAGAAAAAATGATAGATATATTGGCGATATTTTATATGGGAGACTTACAATGAAATACATATTATAGAATAACAGGAAATAAATTCGTATTGGAACTCGGGCCCATAATACTCGAGTGAATAATTTTATTTATACAATAATATTCTTACCAAATACTAACGAGACACAAGTACCTACATGGAACTCATCATTGGGGTCAAACAGTTTTTCGTAGGTTATAAATAGAAAACATATATTTTAATTCTCTGCTATTATAAATGTAATTTCAACAGAAAAACTTTTTCTGATAGTATACACGTAGATAAATAGGAACGCATTGTACAATGCAATGAATGAGTTTGGAATACCGCATAAGCTGATCAATCTGGTGAAATTAAAAATGTCCCCAGTTTGGGGGTTATAAATTTAAATTATTGCTATAATAAAGTAATGTGAAGGGCGAACAAATATTAAAGACCAGCGTCTCCTGACCGAGAGTTAAAGCAGAATGAATCGTGAGTTTTTGATGCAAGCGAGGCCAGTAGCTGGTGGAAAGGTCTGCGTCCAATTGGTGCCTGAGGGACCAACCGGGTGGACGGACGATGCAAGTCAGTGTCCTTTGTTCGACCTCCACATCAGCCCCCTTCCCGAAGACTCCTACACCATTACAACCCCTAGTGAGAAGGCTCCGGGGGTTGGTCAACGTCGGGACCTGTGGGCATGGAAAGTGCATTGTTAGAAAATTCAAGAAATGTACCTATTAAGACAATGTATTAGTCTCTTATATTGGCTGAGATATAACAAAGTTTGAATTGAGTTGAGTTTTAATTTATTATAATAATTTTGTTTAAAGATTTGAAAAATTTTAAAAATTATGTTATCAGACTTATTTGGTTAAATATTAATTGATAAAAGAAGATAATATTTAAAAAGTTTCTAACTCTAATTGAAATTAATAACAGCTCAAGTTGATTGCAATGAGTAACTGTTATAAAATAAATGACTCATGATAGGTAAGAAGGTATGTACTTCTATTTGGCCAAGCGCAGCGCATTAAGACTGCGGTAAGTACTTGCATTGTTTATATTGAACTGAGCCAGTATTTAATAATAATAAGTAATAATATTGCTTGACTATTGTTGAATTTAAGTAAATAATATTTATGTATAAGTGAGTATCTATGTCGCTCGCTAGTTAATTGATAATGTGATATTATTATTATGCGATAAGCGGCAATGCTGAATAAATAATAAAAACAGGTACCAGTTAGAAATACAATAAATTTGGCTATTTGAAAATGAATGCAAGATGTTATTTTAAATTCAGTTAAGTTATGACAGGGATAAATGCTATTAGAAAAAAAGTTTTGGTTTGTTTTTTTATATGGAAGTGCACAAAAAATTATTTTATTATGGACGGTACCTATCAGTAAATTTAACTTTGCGTCCAGACCTGGTTATCACAGCATTTGATCGTGGTGATGAATCCGACACTACCGGTGTGCGTACTTGATCGGTAACGTTGTTCTGTAGCGGGTCGGCTTCTTCATGCAGGACGAATGCAGGCTTTACTCTGTCAATGGAAACGCGTTTTGTTTTTCCACGGACGAGTATTACGAAGGTTTTTGCGTCTCGCTCGATCACTTTGAAGGGTCCTTCGAATGGAGTTTGAAGTGGCCTTCGAACCGCGTCGGTCCTCAAAAAAACGTGAGTTGCCTCGGGTAATTCTTTGTGGATAAAGACTCTGTTATTTACATGATGATTTACTGGAATCGGTTTTAGTTGTGCCATCTGTTGCTGTAGCCTGCCGACGAAGGTGTCTGGCTCTTCGCTTTGAGATGGGTAGAAAAAATCGCTTGGTAGGCGAAGCGTTTTTCCGTACATTAGTTCCGCAGACGAGCATTTTACGTCATCTCGTACCGTTGTTCTTAGTCCCAGCAAGATCAGTGGAAGCATCTCTACCCAGGGTTTGTCTGCGTGGGTTTTGAGAGCCGTTTTTAGAGTGCGGTGCCATCTTTCGATCATCCCGTTCGCTTGGGGATGGTAAGCTGTTGTTCGGCAGTGTTTTATGCCGAGAATTTTTGTTAGTGATCTGAAGAGGTTTGACTCGAATTGTCTGCCTTGATCCGTTGTGATTGTTTCTGGGGTGCCGAAGCGGGCAATCCAGGTCGACGTGATTGCTTTCGCGACGGTTTCTGCAGAGATATCCTTTAGGGGAACGGCTTCGGGCCACCTTGTGAAGCGGTCGATCATTGTAAGTACGTACGTGTATTCTTGACAGAGTGGTAACGGTCCCACCAGATCGATGTTAAGATGTTGGAAGCGATCCTCTGGCGGGGTGTACGTGGATAAGGGGCTTACTGTATGTTTGTGGACCTTTGCGAGCTGGCATTTTTGACAGTGTTTCACAAAAAACTTTATGTCTTTTGACATGTTTGGCCACACGTACTTTTGACGGACGCTATTTTTAGTGCCCGCGTTTCCGGGATGACATAAATTATGGATTTGGCCTATTACTGTGTGTCGCATCTCACGAGGAACGAAAGGTCTGATCATGCCCGTAGATACGTCGCACCACACGGGTTCGTCCGAGCCCGTGATGGTTAGTAGGACTAATGATGAATCTCGCTGTGCTGATTTTATGTCCTCGTCGCTCTGTTGTAATTTTGCCATTTCGTTGAAATTAATCGTTGACGGGCAAGATATTGTTTTGATGCGAGATAACGCATCGGCTACTTCGTTTTTCTCTCCCGGGATGTGCTGGATATCGACCGTGAACTGGCTGATGAAGTCGAGTTGTCTTTCCTGGCGTGGTGAGCTCGTTAAATTTTTCTTGGTAAATGCGAACGTAATGGGTTTGTGATCGGTGAAGATTGTTAATTCGCGGCCTTCGACTTGTGGTCTGAAATACTTTAGAGCCTCATACACTGCTGTAAGTTCACGATCGTATGTGCTGTATTTGCATTGCGAGAGAGAAAATTTTCTTGAGAAAAATCCCAGTGGATGCCAATTTCCATCTCGCGATTGCTGCAGTGATGCCCCCAGAGCTACATCACTTGCGTCAACCATTATGGCTATGCTAGCCACGGGGTCCGGATGATTTAAGAGCGTGGCGGTTGCTAAGTCGTTTTTACATTTTTCAAATGCCCCTGTTAATTGTTCGTTCCAGCAAATTTCTCGTTTATCATTTTTAGCGTAGCCTTTGATCTCGTTGAAAAGTATGGACTGAGTTTCGATAGCGTGGGGAAGGAATTTTCGATAAAAGTTCAACATGCCTAGGAATCTTCTCAGTCCTCTTGCGGTTTTTGGTGGCGGAAAATCAGATATGGCTCTGACTTTTTCTTCAAGAGGTGCCATTCCATGCTGAGTTATTTCGTATCCTAGAAATTTTACTGATGTTTTGTTAAAATGGCACTTGTCGGCGTTTATGACTAGGCCATAGTCAGAGAGACGCTTGAATAAACGTTCGAGATGTGATTGATGCTCCGCTTCATTCTCTGATACAACGAGAATATCGTCTATATAAACGAAACAGAATTCGAGGTCTCTGGTTACGTTGTGCATGAATCGTTGGAATGATTGGCCGGCGTTGCACAGTCCGAATTGCATTGCAGTGAATTCGAAAAGGCCGAACGGCGTGATGATTGCTGTTTTTGGAATATCATCCGGTTCAATAGGTATTTGGTGATATGCTCTCGTGAGGTCCACGGTTGAGAAGATGACTGCACCATTGAGTTTGTGTGCAAAATCTTGTAGCTGCGGTAAAGGATACCTGTCTGGGATGGTTTTGGCATTTAAAAGCCGGTAGTCGCCGCAGGCGCGCCATTCTCCATTTGGTTTTTTTACCATATGGAGCGGACTAGACCAATTACTGCTTGACGGGCGACAAATTCCCTGCTCCATCAAAAACTTAAATTCTTTTTTGGCTGCTTCCAGCTGGGCAGGAGCTAGGCGTCTAGCGCGAGCTGAAACTGGAGGTCCTCTCGTCTCGATGCAATGAGTTATTCTGTGCTTCGCAGTCGGTGGGGACGCTAAAGTGGGGCGTGTTAGATTGGGAAATTTTTTTAACAGTTCGACGCCATTTTGTGATTTGTCTAAGACTGTTATTCCAGATGATGGGCCCTTGATTGTTATACCAGGCGTGCTCAATCCGGTCTTTTTGTCTAATAGGAGAGATTTCCTCAGGTCGACGGTCAGGTCGTAGTGGTGGATGAAATCAGCTCCAAGGATAGCTCGAGTTACTTCAGCCACCACGAATCTCCATTTCAGTGTTCGACGGAGCCCGAGATGTAGTTCTATTGTTTTTGTTCCATATGACTTGATGAGGCTGCCGTTAGCTGCGTATAATGATGTAGGTTGATTGTCGGAAGTTATAATGAAGCGAGGATCGTTGAAATGTTTGGGAAGGACCGAGATATCAGCTCTGGTGTCGACCAGGAGCCGTAGTCCTGACCTTTGGTCCGTCACAAAGAGGCGATGGCTATTAGGGGCTGAGACGAGGGTCTCGAGAGCGGGGTTCTCTCTTCGTTTGTAGGGCCTTCTTCTGGGTTTCTTGTGGGGAAAACGGTATTGATTTGTAGTTCCATTTTGCTGAGACGAGTTTCGTCTTGTTGAGTAGTTCGCACGAGTTGGCGAATAATTATTGTCGCCTGATTTCTGGCGAGAGAATGTTTGTCGGCGAGACTGATGTTGTGAGCCTCGACCATGTTGTGACTTCAAATGCTCGATTTCGCTGGTTAAATCTGCGATTTGTTTTTGAAGCGTGATGAGGAGTTTCTCGCTGGAAGTGGTAAGAAATCCTTGATGCTTGTTGTCGACACTGCATGCTTCGGGTTTGTTGTAAACTTCGTAAATTTTGTCAGCTTTTTCTGCCATGCTGGAGAGTTGTTCCTCCGGTAATATGGAGAGGATTGCTTGAAAATTTTGTGGAAGTCGTTGCATCCAGATTGCACGAGTGATTGCGTTGTCGGCGAGACCCGGACCTGCCAATTCTTTGATGTGACGGAGTAGTTCGGAGGGTTTCCTGTCTCCTAACTGTAATTCTGTCAGAAGACGCGTGAGTCGTTTATCTTCCGATTCCTGATACCTGGAGATGAGCGTGTTTTTTAGCGTTAGGTATTTGTCTTGAACAGGTGGAGATGTGACCAGGTCGCTGACTGTTTTTAGTGCTTCGGCATCCAACGATGCTATGATGGTGAAATACTTGGTGGAATCGCTGGTTATTCGGGCGTTGGCGAACTGAGCTTCAGCCTGAATAAACCAGAGAAGGATATGTTGTTTCCAGCAGGGTTGTAGTTTGACGCCAATACGATGTAATTCAGGAGCATCTTGAAGTTTGCTTGAAGAATTTGAGGTGTTTGCTTCGTCGGTAGACATGTTTCCGTGGATTGAGATTACTGAATACCAGTGGAAAATATTTTTGCGACAATAAAATATTAATTTAAAAACCTGAAATACAATCTTCAAAAGGACACTATATTGTGGGGTGCGATACAGTACCTTATAGAAGTTTAAAAAGGATACTTTTTTAAAGTAAATTCGCCGTGCGCCGAGGCTGATTGCCTAGCGCTGGAATGATGGAGGCCCGAGATGGTGGGTCAGCTCTGTGCGGCTGCTTGTTTCCGGACGCAGGCTTCAGGCGCTCGATAGGTATTTGGCTGAAGATTCCTCGATGATGGATTGCCTGAAATGTAAATTTACGCAAGCTTAATCCGTTGCAAAAAATGTTTTTTATTGTGGGTCGACATAAATTTATTATTTGAAAACAGTGTGAGTAGTTCTTTGTTACTGGTTGTAGGTAATATTAATTTAAAGTATTGATGACCAGGCGATAATTGATTGCAAAAAAATTTTAACAATAAATATTGGCAAGTAAGAATAAATCGTAATTTACGATATGAATGTTTTAAATATGTCAATATAATATAAATTATTGTAGTAGTGATAATAGAAATGATAAAGGTACTCACAGATTTAATTCGCCCGGGATCCTGCCTTAAACCTTCGGTCAAGAGGCTTGGTTGTTGGTTCACTTTATAGTTAAATTCGTGTTGATTACGCGTATTTCGTTTATTCACAAGGGTCACCACTTTGGGGGTTATAAATTTAAATTATTGCTATAATAAAGTAATGTGAAGGGCGAACAAATATTAAAGACCAGCGTCTCCTGACCGAGAGTTAAAGCAGAATGAATCGTGAGTTTTTGATGCAAGCGAGGCCAGTAGCTGGTGGAAAGGTCTGCGTCCAATTGGTGCCTGAGGGACCAACCGGGTGGACGGACGATGCAAGTCAGTGTCCTTTGTTCGACCTCCACACCAGTAACGTGTTAGTCAAGGTTGGCAGTGATCTGTCCGAGTCCTTTGAAGCGCTCTACGGGGTGAGACTGCCTCTTATTCAACATAGCCTTAGAAAATGTTATTCGTGACTCAGGAATTGAGATAAGACCAACGATATTTGACAACTCTGTGCATATTTTTTATTGGTTTACGCTGATGATATCGACATAATCGTGAAAACTCACGATGCTTTAACGCCTTCATAAATCTTGAAAGTTCTGCTAAAAATATGGGTCTCATAGTAAACCCGTAGTAGACCAAATACATGGCCGTAGGATGCGCCCAACAATCCCTAACTCTCTCATGTGGAATAGTGCGGAACGAATTTTTTTTTCCGAATTTTTATTTGGAATAGTTGTATTAAGTTGCCAATTGCCATCAAGTACCTAAATTAAAAATATTAAAAATATCAGACGACGGTAAAAGCCCCCGCCAAGACATGGAACATATACAAAAACGACAGTTTTTAAGCTATTTGTGCGGCCTACAAAACAGTACAGATTTTATTAAAATAGGTTTATTTTATTTAATAACATATTTAAATAGAGTTAACTAGCTGCTGCAATCAAATATTTCATTATTGGCGCTGTGACAAAGGAGCTAAGTGCGAAAGCGATTCTCTGATATGGAAATATCTGGAGTCGGTGAATTATATTCCCATTTGGTCTCTAGTAGGTTGACATGTTGTTCTTGTATTGTTTTGTATTTATATTACTTATATAGTGCAATTGCATAGCGTGGGTTGACTAGATGATCATTTGGGTAAGTGTGTGAAAGGGTTTAGTTTTTCCTTATGTTTTTTTTTTTTTTCAGTAAAGATTCCCCTTTGATGGTGAAATCGTCGTGTTAATTAGGATTTTCTTATTCGTTTTCTTTACAACATTATAGTACCTATCTACATAAATATCTAAATGAAGAAAGTCTAAAAAAAATTGTTACTGAGATAATGACGTTTCTTTGGATGAATTGTGTAATCACTTATTTAAATAATTTTTAAAAGTTACAATAAATATACATTGATCACCATGATACAGGCAACTGCCTACTAGTACCTATGGTGACCTAATATATCTTTTCAAGTAAATGTGTTAATCATGTAACATGTGCTTATAAATAAATAAATAAAATAAATATGGTTTGTAGTTACGTAGACAGGTATTAAAGTACCTACTTACAAATTTTATGTTTAAAAAGTAATTTTTGGTTTTCATTTATTAAATAAGAGAAATTTAGAAACATTTGGATTCTATAATAACTTGCTCCTAATAAAGTCCCCGGCATTGCCCAGGCTTTGCGAGTTTTTATTTTCGAAATCAGATATGGACCAGTAATTTTATTTTTTAATTGTAAAACTTTCTTTTTGCAATAACTTTTAAAGTTATTCCCAAAAAAATATTTTTTGTTTTTTTTTTATTGTTACCAATTAAAAAAAATAGTATACGATAATTTTGAAAAAAATTGTTGAAGATAATACTGTTCATTCTGAAATTTAAAATAAGAGATTGACAAGAATGACTTCTATATGAGAGGACTTAGTTGTCGAATTTGTTTAAGCATTCGTCTCGTAAGATGAGAGTTTCTGGGTTCGAGTCCCAATGGACCAATAAATTTTTATTTTTTTGTGTCTTGTTCTTTTTGGCTAATTTTTTAGCATTATATTATTCTTCAATAAAGTAAATATCCTTTTATTTGGAACCACGGTTTGCAAAATTTCATTTCAAAAACAAAATTTGCAAAGTATACAAAGTAAAGCCACACCGCCCGCCTGCCACACACACTATCCTTGGTAACTATATAGCAACAGTATTTTGTTTGCGAACATCGTGTTTATTTTTAAATAGCACTAAAACCAACACACTATTTCTTATGTTAATACAGAATTTAACTTATTTAAATACATGTTACATAATTAGACATTTACATAGGATTGGATACATTGAATCACCATACTAGGCGGCTGCCTGTTTCATGGTGACAATGGAGGATATTTACTTTAAGTGAAGTCTATTGTTAACATATGGAACTATTAGTAATGTAATGATGTTGAAGATTGGTAAAGTTATAATAAAAAACTAGTAAAGAGAAAAAGAATTGGGTAAGGATAAGTTTGTGAGAAGATACATATCCTTATTTTAAAATTTATATGTGTGAGTGCATACGCATACGTATATACAGGTGCACATATCCATACACACATAGGCATATACACACACACACTTACACATATATATGCGTCTAGGTACATGAATACATTAATATGTATATATACGGCCATGGACACAGTACCAACACATTTACACACAGTTGTAATTTTTTTTTTTTTTGAAATGTATGAAGGTGTAATTAAAATGGAGCTTGAGTATTTGCAGTAAGTATCTTTCCAAATAGTATTGAGATATATGTTAATAAAAGAGGTGTTATTTTCTAACATGGTGACAGAATATAATTATTTATTAATGTTTGAATAACTGTACTCATGCTGCTTTTGTAGGTTTATTATAATATTTTTATTAAGTTTATGTGTATGTTTCTTTCTTATCTTTTTTTTAAAATTACATTATTGTAAAACTACATTATTGTAAAACTTTGTTGTAAAACTGCACATCTCGATACAGGAATGCCCTAGTGAGATGTGCAGCTTATTGCTATATATATTTCTTATTTTATAAATAGATAAATGAATACAATGTAAATATGTACAATAAATAATTCAGGCATATACTCTTTCTATTATTGAAAAGTTTTGATTCATTGTAACAGTTATTAAAAAAACATACAAATACAAGATAATATAAAAAATGGAAACAAAAAAGATTACAAAAGGCTTAGCCTGTTCGACAATATGCGTTGGTATAATTCTATTTTTTAACATATTAATGAAGTGATTTTAAATTAAAAGATCATAATATTATAAAGCATTACTTTTATAATAAAAATTATGTCAAATTGAGCTATAAGCGGGGTAAAAACATAAAATATGACATTAAATATAATAATTAGCCGATGAATATGGAAGTTTAACCTCTCATATCGGGGATGTTCCGAAGGTTAGAAAATTTCCGTTTTGCATTAAAATCATTTTGCATTTGCAAAAACCGTTTTTAATTTTGAATAAATTGAATGACAAATAACCCAAAAACATTAGTAATAAAACATTATTATATCTTACGTTTTGTTTTCTTTTAACTATTAATAATTAATAACTATTTTAGTATGTGAAACAGGTTATAAACACTGTCATTGTCACTCATCAGAAGGTCAGTAAGCGCCTTTTTGAAAGTGAGATATTTGTCTTTAGACTTTATTTCAAATGATAAATTATTAAAAATTTTAGGTGCAAGAAAGTTGAACTGGGACTGGGCCATTGAAGTTTTTGTTGTTGGAATAATATAATTCGATAGGTTTGAATATCTTGTGTTGTATTTTGAATTTATAATTTTTTTTTTTGTAAATTTGAATTTAAAATAAGAGGTAATATTTTTTACATATATGGATTTTAAATTAAGAACTTTGAAGTCTTTAAATAGGTCTTTCGTGGGGTGTATATAATGAACTCTGTAAATAGTCCGTATTATTAATTTTTGGGCTTTTATTAATGGATCTAATACAGTTTTGGAGCATCCTCCCCAGATAATTATACCGTACGATAAGATTGACTGACACAGGGAAAAATATACTGTTCTCATTGTATTTTTTTGTAGTATATTGCGCAATGATCTAAAGATATAAGCCAGTTTCCTTATACGGCTTGTGACGTTAATTACATGTACTTCCCATCGCAGTTTGTTATCGATTATTACGCCTAAGTATCTGATGGAGTCTACTCTTTCCAATGGATTGCATAAACAGCTGGATATATTACTACAAGAATGTATTTTTAATACATGATTACTTGAGGGTTGACTTGGATTATTTGTACTGAATGTTAGGTATTTTGTTTTGGTTATGTTTAGCGTTAGTAAATTATCATCCAGCCATTGTTTAACATTTTGCAAAATTAGTTCCGCTTTATGAAAAGTTTCTACCCATGTTTTACTTTTTAGTATCAGGGCAGTATCATCGGCAAAGGTGATTATGTTGCCATCAATTTCTAATCTACATAAATCATTAATGTATATGAGAAAAAGTATTGGACCGAGTACACTGCCCTGTGGTACACCAAAATTGATTCTGATAGGTTGAGACGATTTGTATGATGGTAACTTAACAAATTGCTTTCTGTCTGTTAGGTAAGATTTGAACCAATCAAATGCCTTATTCTTTATTCCAATTTTCTGAAGCTTAGCTAGGAGGATTCGACGAGAGACTGTGTCAAATGCCTTAGCTAAGTCTAGAAATATTGCCAGACATTTATCACCTTTGTCTAGGGCTTCTGTTATGTGTGATGTTAATTCTAGAATAGCTGAATCTGTGCTGAGCCCTTCTCTGAACCCATGCTGGTTAGGCGAGAGAATATTGTATTTTGTAAGATAGTCAGTAAGTCTTTTTTTTACGATTTTTTCTATGATTTTGGAGAGTGATGATAAAATGGAGATAGGTCTATAGTTTGATATCTCAGTAGGAGTTCCAGACTTAAAAATTGGTTGGACCAAAGCAAGTTTGAGTTTGTACGGAAATATACCTTTTTCGAGACTGAGGTTAATGATATGCTCCAGTGGTAGATTTATAAAAGGTTCAATAATTTTGAGTATATTTGAGGATATTTTATCATGATTACATGAATGGGAGGGCTTTAGTTGTTTTATAGTTTGTGAAATTTCAGCAGAGTTGGTGGGGTTGAGTGTGAATGAATTGTTTGTTTCACAAGCAGAGTTATTTATATTGTTGGCAAGAGCATTTTCATCGGTAGATGTTTTATTTAAAATTTGTGATGCTAAGTTTTTTCCAATATTACAAAAATATTCATTTATGTGATTGGTCACAGTGTCAGGGTCGACTTTTAGTGAAGTGTCTAGTCCGTTGATGTTTAATTTATTGATTGTTGGTGTTGAATGGTCAGTGTCAGATATTTCTTTAATAATTTTCCAAATTTTTTTATTATTATTACCGGCTCTGGACAATTTATGTTTATAGTAGTTTTCTTTAGTGATTCTGATGAGATTGTTACAAATATTTCTGTATTTTTTATAAAATGTTTGGTATTGTGTATTTGGATTGTTAATTAAGTTTTTGTGGAGTTTGTCCCGTTTTTTAATACAAAAAATTAAACCATCTGTTATCCATGGTTTTAGTTTTTTATTTTTTGAGTTGTTCAAAGGGGATTCAACGGTAACAGCCTGAATATGTTTCAATAGTATATCAGAAAATTTATTAAATGCAACATCTACATCTGAAGAATTTACAACAGAGAGCCAATTTTCTAATTTAATTTTGGAGGTTAGTTCCTCAAAATTGATCGTAGTCTTTAATGTATTTTCACATGAGGTAATGGGAGTGGATTTTTTATTCATGAGGCCAATTACTATTGAGAAGTGATCAGTTATAGTTGATTGATAAACAATTCCTTTAGAATTTTTTTTTGTTCTTAGGAATATGTGGTCAATACATGATTTGGTCATGTCGGTTACTCTAGTTGGGACATTAATATAAGAAACAAGCCCGTATTGAGTCATTAGGTTTTTATAGTCGAGTGTTTGTGTTGACATGGGCTTGAGTAAATCTATGTTAATGTCGCCGATTACCATTAGTTCTTCATTTGTTCTACAGTTCAATAATGCCACGTCTAAAGATTTAAGGAAGGCTGAAACATTTTGTTGTTTAGGTGACCTGTATAGTGCAAGAATGGTGGTCTGGTTTATTTTAATTTTAAGGCAGTTGGCATTGTCGACGGATAATTCAGAGATGGTCGGGTAGAGATCGGATTTTACATAGACGATTACTCCATCTGACTGTGTCTTGTTATTCAATGTATTGAAAACAGTAAATCCTGTAATTTTTTTGTGAGTATAATTTGATTTGATCCAACATTCTGTTAAAATTATTATGTCAAATATATTATTCAAATCAGCAAGCGTTACTAGTAGACTGTTGAAGTTCTTATCTATGCTGCGAATATTTGTAGAGAATAATTTTAATTGTGTATATGGCTTTAGTGTATCTATACAAGTTGATGCAACATTAGTTTCAGAGGTAATTATATTACCATGATTTTCTATTTGTACATTGATATCATTCATTTCTAAATCCATGGTTTTCTATTTGTAAAAAACAAAAACAAAAAAATGAATATTTAAGCAAGAGTTAATTTTAGAACGAGCAGGTCGATAGAGTATAGGTAAGTTTGATAAATAGATAAGAACATGGTAAGTGATTATGCGGGAAAGATATGAGTGCAATAAGTACGTTATAATATAATAAAAAGTTGTAATGATTTTTGGAATGTGCAAAGATGTAATTAGAACGGAGCTTGAGTAAATTTCAGTTTTGCATTTGCAGTAGATTTCTTTCCAAGTTTTATTTATTATTGAGATAAATGTTGTAAATGTTGTCAGTAAACCTAGAGTAGAGAAGCGACTGAAGATATTATTGCTGGTGAGGAATATTTGTGTTAATAAAAATGTTATTATTGGTTTATACAGTAAGAATGTCGAATAATACGATATGACATTATATTTTGTGAGAATAAGTATGTTAATACCAGAGTGAACCATTACAGAAAGTATGAATACATTGTTTTCGGTATAAACATTATGAATGGTGTTGAATTTATAAAAACATGCGAGTGAAAAAATATGTATGGAGTGATCTACCATTTTCTTAAGGAATATTAAAAAGGCTTGAGATTTGGCCAAAAAAGGTGAAATATGGTAGGAATAATTAGAAGTTAGATAGGCAATTATTATAATAATTATGCTGATACAAGAAAGTAAGAATACAGTTTTGAGCATATAAATGTTAAAAATATATTGGCTTGATTGAAGACAGAAAATTACATTTTTATACATATTGCTTTTGGTGGTGTGATTCATAAAACAACAACAAATAACATGCGATGTAAATAATAATAATAATAAGAATAATAGTGGGAGTACATTAATTTGAGTTCGTAAAATCTTCTCGAAAATGTAGGTATGTTCCGATAAAAAACAAGCGAAGGAAATGTTTACATAATTATCAATCATAAAGCATATTATAATAATGGAGTGGATAATAGCTAGGTAAGTGCTTTTGGCGATAATACTTTGGTACCATAAGTAGGTTTGCATTGATAGGTGTGATAAAAAACAATAATTAAATACAGTAACATGTGAAAATGCAAAAGTATGATTAAAAAATATGTAAATAAAACAGTAGTAATGGTTTTTGGGAAATACAAAAACATTATTTTGACAGAGCTCGAGAATTTGTAGTTAATGTAAATTCTGTAAATACAAGTGAGTATAATAATAGTTAACCAAAATAAAAAGATTATTACAGAAAATAGGAGCATCAAACAGTGAGTAAATAAGGTATTAATACTCAGATTCCTACGAGAACATGCAGGAAGAATAATATTTACACAGTAAACTGATATTATCTTAAAGAATACTAAAACAGCGTTATTTTTGTTGATTAGAGGAAGAGTAAGGTTAGAATTTTTAATTGTAAGATTTGTAATTTTTGTAATATTTTTTCTGTTACTAGAGAATGAATTATTTTGATAAATCTTAGGTATTATACTTAGTGTGTGTGAATTGTAGATAGTGGTAATATTCGAATAAAAACTTGTAATGACAGTATTATTTATGGAGATATATAATTTTTTCTTAGAGAGAGTTAAAGAAATGTGAGTTACATTCAAGGGAGATAACGTATAATAAAAAAAGTGAATACTGATATAAACAATTTTCATACTGATTTTGTAGCTGCATGAAAGAACTACTAAAAAGAGTAAGAATGAATTATTATGAATTAATACATTATTTTTAAAGACAAAGAAAAAACGCATAATATGAAAACTTGCGGTGAAAATGATATTAGCCGGATTATTTTCGTTTAGCAGTGAAGTAAATGTTGAGGTACTTTTTATCATCTGTCACAGTTGTTGACGTTTTTCTCGATCGAGATCCATGATGTTTTTAATCGTAATAATTTTGGATGTATCCGTTTGTCTTAGCAGAATGCGTCCCGAGGATGTCCAAGAATATTTGTAGTTATAATCTCTGGCGAATTTTTTAGTTTGAGAGAGTAGGAATTTTCCTTTTTGCGTTAAATGATCCGACACGTAAATCCGTTTTGCTTCTTGCGATAGCCCTAAATCTGCTGTATTGAGTTTGCTTGAACTGGAGGTAGAGGATTTTTTATATTCTTTGATTTTGAGTAGGAAGTCATCTCGAGATTTAATACTATTGAACGACACTATTATAGATCTGGGATTTTTTTCGGACAATTTTGGTCCTAGTCTGTACATTTTATTAATTTCAGATTGTAAAGGTATCGTGTTCTCTCCGTAATTAATGATTTTTGATATTTTTTTAAAAGTTTCCATAATATTTTCATTGGTTGCTTCAGGGATGCCTCTGATGTCGATATTGCACATCTGTGTAATGTACTCCAGCCGGTCAATTTTGTCGTCCTGAAGAGAAGTAGTTTTTTCTAATACAGCGTTTTGTTTTTTTAATTCTAATATATCAGTATTGATACTTTCTTGTGAGGATTCAATTTCAGTTATGCGTTTTTTTAGCTGGTCTTGCTGATCCGCTAAAAAATTAATTGAATCAAGGATTTCTTTGTTTTGTGCGATAATTGATTCATATTTTTGTTCAACAAAATCCATTATGGATTTTTTGAAATTATTTAGTTCCATAATGAAATAATTCGACGTAAGTAAACCGCTTGCGCCATCTTTGTTTGAGGAAGGAAATTTCTCCTCGTCTGTTGACTGCTCGACTACCGATTTAGAAGGTTGAGTTAGCTGCTTGGTAGATTTGCCGCTAGATGGCTCTTGATCTATTTTCATATCACATATCGTATTTTTCCCCTTTCGTTTCGTAAATTTTTTTGAACATTTTTTACTCCTTATAAAGAATCTCTGTAATATATTTCTGAATATAATATTGCGGGCCTGGGCGCAGATAATGGCATCCTTCATTTTCTTAATTTCGAAATAAACCATTTTTTATACGTTCGCCTAATCCACCAATCAAAAGACATTTTTTATTTTTTTAACACTAGAAAGACCAGTGGAGGTAATCCACCTCTTACCCGCCCTGGTATAAGTAACTGATGGTTACTCCTTCAAGGCTCTCGCAAGATTCTAATTTTTTTTGTTAAACGAAGCTACATTTATTTATTTTGAACGAATCTAGACCTCCAGTGTCCATGCATACGTTGTTAGTAAGCAGTATGCAAGTGCTTAACAGGAAAACAAAATGCACAAAATAGGTTAGTAAGACAAAGATAAATTAAACAAGGCAAAAGAAAAAAACTCATTCATGAGGCTCCATGAGGCGGCATTGCATCTGTAAAAAACCTGCAAGCACATGCATAAAATAGAGAACATAAGTAATACAATAAATCTCAAATCAATTACTAGAAAGTAACTAGAAAGACCAGTTACTGCTCCATACCTATAAAGACCACGACCGTCAATTTGACGGCAGATCACTTTTTTCAAATTGGGAGGCGAGTATGGGTAACGCCGCCTCGGGAAGTATTTTTTGGCTAACCAACACCTCTGCCATAGGACACTGTAAATGGTTCGCTACGTTTGGTGACTTAGCATGGGTTCCTGAATTCATTGGGTGAGGTTTGTCTAGATCTAGGTGGCGAATACTATAACCTACCTACGCGTAGCGGACTGGGTCGGGATACACTGGTTGAGGGAGACCTAATCTAGACGTCTCCAGCAGGACTCTCTCGACCCGTCGCCTTGCACCGCAGTGGGAGGGATGGATTCATTTGTCCGTCACTCCTGAATACATTTTCTATTTTTTCCTATTCACCCCTCACACCTTTTTCCTACCCAGAATTTCCTCTCCTCCCTTTCCCTAAAATCATTCTCCACACAGCTTCCCCAAAGATGACATAGGCCCTGAGGGTTTTTTCCTTAGGGCCTTCTGAAAAAAAATATGTCTGTGCAAATTACTGTAATTTTAGTACGGGCATGTGTTTTGTACAATATCGATTTGTTGGGGTTTTTTTTATAAACTCGGATGCACTTTCCGCAAACGGGTTTCTTATAATTATCATACTTGTAATTTATTTGGTTTTTATTATATTTCTTATTAATTTGGCACAGTCGTCTTTTAGAACATTTATTTTCCGGTTTCTTTTCTTTTTTTTTTACATTAGCTCCACAGGAGCCCTAAGGAAAATAATTCCCCTAAAGGCATTTGTCATCTTTGGGGATGTAGTGGGTAGGGTATCTACATATAGGGAGAGGAAGAAGAAGAAATTCTGGGAAGGTAAAGAGATATAAGGGGTGGGTAGGAATCGGGGGGTCAGCGTGTTCAGGTGTGGTGGACGTACGAATCTATCCCTACCACTGCGGTGCAAGACAATGTTCCGAGAGTCCTGCTGGTGAGATCAAAAGATCTCCCTTAACCAGTTGTTTGGCAGACGTATCCGCTGCCAAGATCCAGACAATCTTAATCCCATAATATTGGCTAAGTCACCAAACATAGCCAACCCCTCAGGTTGACCTGCGGCAGAGGTGTTGGTTATCCAATAAATGGTTTAGTCAGTTCTTCAGGAGCTGGACGAACATGGTATTTGTGCACCCTGTGCTTAGTTCTCCAACAAGTCATAAAATAAATTTGGGCGAGGGATATATTTTTATTGTATTTTTATAAACTATTTGTCAGTGACGTATAGATCGAGTTAGAATGGTAAGCGATACCGAAAGAAAGAGACAGACATATGTATTAGTATCTACTATCATAAACGAAGTGTAATGGGTATGTTGTAAACTTGGGTGAAGAAGATTGTAAACAATCTCAGCATAATGGCCCAAATCGTCACATTGACGGCAGCGGTCTTTCTAGGTATAAGCCAATATATCTTAAATAATAAATTAGACACGAACCTTATTTTTACACCGTAGTTGATAAATTATAAATCATGAAATGTGAAAAAACTCAAATCAATAAAACAATTTTTAAACATCTTATCGTCATATTACTTCGGGCAGCCGTCAGAATGACGGCTCCGGTCTTTCTAGTATTAAAGCATTTTTCAAAAATAATTTTCAAATAAAAATATCTACGTAAAATACCTACTAATACGTACAGGTATATGAGCTGACATACAAACACACCACCAAAAACACGATTTCGGTTGTCTGTGTGTCTGCGTAACTCTGATTCAACTAACTAAAATTTGATTTCAATTAAGTGTAATTTTATAATTGGAACTGATTGCGTCTGAAACTGTTTCTTTCTACGACAGGATCAATTGATATTATGGTTGGTGTAAATCCAAGCGACCAGCTCAGATGTGGAGGCTCCATCGAAGCCTCTCAAAACCTGGGCGTACTGTACAGGGCCCGCAGATACTGCAGATAGTACCTACACAACTGCTAACCCTGTACAAAATCATAAGATGATCTCAGATGACATAGGCTCTGAGGGAAATTATTTTTTCAGGGCCTCCTGTTTGGAGTTAATGTAAAAAAAAAAAAATTATTGTAGTTTTTTTTTCGGCTGAAAAGTATTGGGCTCTATCTTTGTTTAGAATAACTGCCACAAGTAAGGTGGTAAATCTTAACAAGTGGGTTGAGTTTACTTTTAAATAATAATATTTTCTGAAGGAGCTTCCGTTGAAATATAAAGAACTCGGTTGTACGTATTTAACCTGGTGATTTTGATGGCTTCCTTTAATCTTCAGAAAATACTATTACAGTAACCGCATTTAATACTTTATACAAATATAACTGATCTGTACTCACGTCTCGAGTTAATAATTCAGATAACTATTTGACAGTTTTCTGAAAATGTTCCACTGACTTTATTCACAGTTCTCTAAGGCTGCCGATGTGTACGCGAGCTGTACCACGAATAGGCCACTTGCATGGACTTCATAACGACTTGGAAAAAATCATGTGGATAAAATTTTTTACTAAGACTACGAAAATGTCAGTAAAAAATTTTAGAAATGTACAGTTTTTTTTATTTTTAAATAAATAAATCCATTATTTGGGCTGGCGACGTCACTACATGAAAATGTCCCGTCTCCGAAAATGTTCCTATTAATTTTATAAAATTCCACACTGATTTTTTTTTTATGGCATCACTTTGATTTCAGGCAAATTTTTGAATTTGACATTTAACGTTCAATAGATTTATTGTTTGTTCTCTGCGAACGTATCATATGGTTTGATTTTTTGACAGATGTTGTGAAGAGAACCCCGTACATTTTACGTTGCCAGTACGTGTTTTAGAGGTATAATGATAAGGGTGCGGATTTTAAAAAAATCAAATTTTATAATTATTATAATTTACAAGTACAAGTATATAACATTTGATTTAGTAATATAGACGTTGAACATTATAATGATTTATGATCAATTAGATGGATCAAGGAAAAAAATATTTATGAGATTTAACATTTTTAGTATGCCTCGTTATTCTCCTGTGCCATTCTTGTGGAAAACGTTATTTTTTTTAAATGATTTTCGGCTATGTAATTATCGTCTTTTCGCACATATAAAATTATGTCCCGTCTTTCCGGTTTATAAAAAAAGGTCTGATTTTTTGGATGCCAATTTTCAAAAAATCGCCAGGGTTTCAAAAACCTGATTAAAAAAAAAAAACAGAATGTCTTAGAATATTTGCCTAAACCGGAAATCTTTTTTTTAAAAATGTGATGCAAGTGGCCTATTATGGGGAAGGAACAAAGCAATCGCAAATGGCTGATAATTCGTGGCTCGGCTCCCCTTTATGTTTCGCAAATGTAAAAGCAGCATAATGCTTGTCATATTTTCTCTGAAATGGTGACTCGTTCATATGAAGCAAGCTAATTATCCATTGTAATGGTTTATGCAATCAGCAAACGTATGATTCTCCCGTGTTTTTCTACGATCCGTCACATCCAATAGCTAAAAAGATTCAATTGGTTTAATATGTTCCTTCAAAAAATAATCGTCAATTATTATTGATCTTTCTGTAACTTTCGATGTTACATAATTGGGTGCAATATAATTCAAATACGCTTCAGT
This sequence comes from Limnephilus marmoratus, assembly GCA_917880885.1. Lineage (NCBI taxonomy): Eukaryota > Metazoa > Arthropoda > Insecta > Trichoptera > Limnephilidae > Limnephilus > Limnephilus marmoratus. The sequence goes on along the minus strand of OU862909.1, from coordinate 39,324,981 downwards.
CCGGTTTCTGGCTCTGTTTCTGCCCTTTTTGATGACAATCAGTGTTTCAGGTTTCCGCCATCTGATGTGATTACTATATTTTGGATAATTTTAAACGGAAGTGGTGCCCCCTGTTATTTACAAAAAGAACTCTTAAATTATATAAAAAAGAAAAAAAAAAAAAAAAAAAAAAAAAAAAAAAGAACTCTTAAAGTTTTTAAACAGCATCCCCGATGAAAATACGTCAAAAAGGAAATTTACAAAACTTGCATTTTCTCAATTTCAAAATCTTTAATTAAATGTCCCAACTCATTCTCTAAGAATTTTTTTCGCGAATTTTCAAAGTTTTTGGGATCATAAATTTTCCACCATAAATATTTTCCAAACATCACAAACAAATATTAATGTTTTAATCAAAATTTTCCGACCAATTTTCAGAGCACAAGTTTTTCATTTTCTCAGAAGAAGTTTTTCAGAAACTTAAATTTTCCACCATGTAAAATGCCCATACTTGACATAATTTTGAAACAATAACATGTCTACAATGATAATTTCGACAAATTTCTCGATTTTCACTTAAGAATTTTTTTTCTGTAAAACGAAATATATTAGGTTGAAAAAATTAAAAGACTAATGTCAAAAGATTGTTATAAAAAATGATCGACCCATTTTCCTACTAATTTTCAAAGCGAAAATTTTCTTATTTTCCAGTTTTACGGAACAGTTTTTTTGTAAACAAAAGAATTCTAACCAATTTTCCGATTTTTCCAGAAATTTTTGCAGAAAACTAATATTTTCCAGTATCAAAAATTTCCCAAAAATTTAAATTTCCAAACTTCAAATAACAAAATCAAAAATAAATGTCTAAATAGCAATTTCCTAAATCGCATATAAAAAAAATGTTAACACAGAATTCTTAAACGAACATTGATGTTTTATGAATTGTTCTTTGAAACAACCGGTCCAAACAAGAATAAAACAAATTGTTAGTCAAATTTTAATAAAGATGAATGATAAAAAAGATGAATAATTGTCAGGATAATAATTATTGCACTTGCAATAATTATTATCTTGACTTGATAAACCTTCGCCTGGCTGTATATTTAATTGATGATTCGCTTTTGGTTTTTTTTTTGAGACTGGCAACTCTATTAACACGATTTCTGGCAAGGACTTTTTGGATTCGCACCGTACGGGAAACCGGTGCTCATTCGACTCGTCACTTTAGTGATAGTTCTGGACAGTTCTGGATTTAAAAATGGGATAATCCCTTCGTTACAAATTGTTTTTAGAGCCGAGCGATGTACATTTTGCGAACACTTCTTTCTGATGTGATTGGAACGCTGTTTCTAATCTTTTGGTCGTCGCCATTGGGACCGATATTTGTCCGCGACAAAACGGTATTGTAAATTACCGACATAATCGCGACTGATATATTGAAGAGCTTCGCGTGGGAGAGTTTTTATGACCTGGTACGGTCATTGCTACTCATATTTGTGACGGATGGATACTTGGCGTTCATTTTCTGATGAGGCGTGCTGACGGAAATCGTGTTTTTATACGGTGGGCTCAACCAGAGCACTGGTGCTGATCTTGGATCCTACTCCATGGCGAGGAGTCCTCATTCTCTGGCCTTCTTGGGGGCCTTTCCTGGTTCCCATCCTGGAGATTGCGCGAGAATATGGCCCGCGGTTCCTCAATTCCTCAACGCGCTATCTTCAAGTAAATTAAGAGTTCGTGTCAGTGTAGAAGTAATTAGATAAAGATCCATGGTCCGCAGGTACGATATTTCTTTCCGCTTAATTATGTTCCTGTCAAATTTTCAGAATCTGTTATGTTTTTGAGGATGTGAAATCCGGCCCCTCAAAAGGGCAACATTGTTATGTTCTTTTTAAAAATATACTGGGATTTGGTTGTTTTGGAAATGAACTCTTTTATTACTAAAGCCAATCGAACCTCACTAGTTGTAACCTCCTGTATTCATTTATTCCAACAATCCTGAAGAGACTCTCTCACTCTACCATTAAATAGAATAATCCGAAGGTACATTCTGATGGTTACTGTTACATAATAAAAAATAAAATATCGTCACCCTACAGCAATAGTGGGATATCTAAAAAAATGCTGTTCTGAGATAATAGGACTTTTAGGTTTGCGTGAGCTCTAGCAGAATCAAATTAACTAATGTTGCCGATTAATGATATGGCATTAGAGAAGTAAATTATTTAAAATCATCACAAAATTGTTAAAATTGATAAATAATTAATTTTTTCATACAAATTTTGACAAAATACACGTAAATCTGGAAATATCTCACTGTTGCGTGGAGTTTTTGGTAATCTTCTCAAATTATCTCAGTGTTGCATAATAATATTACGAGTATGGATGGATAAATAAATTAATAATTGTTATTTATTTGTGTTTTATCGTGCTGTTTACAATCATAAATACATTTTCAACAGTACACACACCCAGTCACTCTGACAGTTTGTCAATACGATAATTGTATGGGAGTAAAGTGGTATAAAAATGAAAGAAAAATAAAATTGTGCTTATCAATTTATTGAAGTAATACTTCTTTATGTACGCTTGACTTGGGGAGTAAGCTGGCGAATGCGTGACGAGAGCGTTACGAAAAATGAGGCGAACGGTAGCTGAGAGGGAGATATAAGTTAGTGAAGATAGAAAGAGAGAGTTACGCTTCGTATATTACTCTAGGGGCAAGAGAGAGAGGTGCGTGCACACATTTTCTTTCTCTCTTTCGTAGCCAGTTACGTTACACAGTGCAGGCCTATTGTCTGTATCACACTGGAGGAGCAAGAGAGAGCAGTGCGCGCGCACATTTTCTTTCTCTCTTCCTATCATATATATGGAGCAGAAGTTTTACTTCAGTTGTGTGGTCTAAAGCATACTCGTTTTTTTTATAAGAAGCGTGTTATTATGTAGGTATGTAAAAAATAACAGAAAACCTTAATAATAAAAGCATGTAACAAATAACAAAGATTTTTATATAAAAAAACCAAGATTTGTTTATATCAATAATAACAGAAAACCTAAGAATAAAAAGTATATAATTTTTTTTACAGAAAAGCTTAAGAATAAAAAAAAAACAAATATGTGTTGATTCCCTGGAAACCTACAATGAACCTTCATCGTTATTTTCTTCTTGCACATCGCGGTCTGTATTGGCAGAATTAATTAATTGAAAAAAATTATGATATTTTTATATAATACCACTTTGGCAAAGAAATAAGAGATCACGCTTTTTATTCGGTGGAATTGTAGGTGGACCTGTATAAGCTGGTCCTAGAATTATATTATTCTCATTCCGAACATTCCTCAGTCGCTCTCTCAGATTAATACTCTGATTAAATGGATCCTCGGTGTAGGTGGTTTTGTATTTGATAAGTGACAGTTCACCTCTAGTGATCTGTAACATATTAACTCTATTCCAAATACACTATTTTTTGTCCATATTTAATGAGAAATATTTTCCAGTCTTCTCACATACCTTCTTGCAGTCAGTGAAGTCCGTTGTTTCCATTTCTGTTAACTTATAACGAGGTTTATTCTTCTTGGAACACTTTATAATCATCGCCATTTCCGTTAGATCAAATATTGGGCCTTGTTTTAAAACCCTGACCTTTTCTCTTTCGATGCAAGAATGGATGGAGTCTTCTCCGTTCTCTGAGTGCCCAACAATTAAAAATTTATGAGTAATGCTTTGAATACCAAGTAATTCTATTGCATGCATATACATGGAAAATAAAAAAAATGTTTTTATTCTGTGTCACACGTCACACGGTTATCGGAATAAAAGATAACGTTTCCCTTACCAAAAGTCTTTTACAAATGTGTATATGCAGGGCAGGTAGATATTTCAATTGCGCCTCTTTTTGATACACCATAATGCCACATGTAACAATGGCCCTGTCGAGTTTTGGTATCGTAAATAGAGAAGTTATAAACGTTTAACTTGCTCTTATAAAAAAACATTGATATATTTCCATTCCAATGAATGACAGTTGTCAGTAAATGTGCGCAAAATTATGACAAGACCGCTGAACTTGGTGAAAACAATAGAGTGAGACAATTAATTTTTCTCAGTATTTCAACACTTTTTTCAACGACCTTTTGAAAGCAACAGTGGGACAAATTCAATATCTCAGTGTTGCTCTGAGTGATCGACAAATTCAATACTGAGATTTTACTTGTAACACGGGCATTTTTTTTTACAAAAAATCCTAGTAATGCATCATATAGAGCTCACAATTTTACATCGAACTGCACATTTAACTCAAAAGTGTTTTTTTCGAAGATATCTCACTATTGCTTTAGGGTGACGAAATAAAAAAAAAACTGTTTCTATTCTCAGTGACTTTGCTACCGCTGGCCACTGGACCGTCCGAAGTTATTTTTCCAAGGTGTTTTTAGAATCGGTTCTTTTTTGGCTTTGACTGTTCGCTTGAATAACTCAATGTTTCGAAAGTGTATTCAAATAATTTTATTATACAGTGGGTTGCCATATTAATAGGGACAGTACCAATATTTTGTTATTTTTGAGTTTCCATTGCTTCCACTTCTAAATAACTTGCACATGGTGGCCATTACTTCGTTATTTTTGCTGCTGATATCACCACTGACTCTTTTAACAAGTGGAAACACTAGTAAAGTACCATATCTCTCAAAAAATTAATGTTTTTCCACGTTGCCAGCATTTTTTCGAAAACACGTAGTAGAGGGTCTCACAAATAAATATACGTTATAATTATTTTAATGAGTTTTGACAGTTCAGCTACACAAAAACTTAAGTCATTATTGATTATCTATCACTTTTGTAAAGTTTTTATTCATTCCTTATTTCATTTAAAAGTTTTTTGTCGTGTTGAATCCAATATTGGGTTTTTTCAAGTGACTTGGTTTTCAAACACGTCTCTAAGAAAATTTTGCGGATGTGAAGACACTATTATTAGACACGAAATATTTCCAAAGGGAATTAGCAGTCATAACAGGTATCAGTCTGTGGTTAACAGGATAAAGAAAAAATATTCAGAACCTTCTCATTGAAGTGGATTGCGATGGGAAATGTTGCAGAAAACGAATCACCACGCCTCGTACTGGCCGTAAAATCAGAGACATCTGTCTCCAAATTCGAAAAAAGAGTATGGCTCGTCTGATCCTGATGATCAATGTGATCAACAATCGAAGGTATCGAGGTCTCCGAAAGCACAGTCCAGAGGTGATTGGCTGAGGAGAACCTCATTGAAAATCGGCCAGCTACAATATGTTTGTTGTTTTCAAGCTTTTGAAAAATCCCAGTCGTCTGATTGTGGTTTTTTAGGTATGCTTCTCTGTAGAGTTCATATTCCAAATTTTGTTAGACAAATCATCTTTCTTCCGTCCCGTCCGGCCCGTCCCAGTGGAGAAATTCCATCCCGCCTACCTTGTGGAGATGATCAAATAGCCTACCGCTATTCACGGTATGGTCTGTCATCTCTTCCAATAGGATGGGGCGCATCCACATAAGGCATGACCAGCACAGATAAATTCTGGAAAATCCGTTGCTGCTTCAAGTCGGAGAATGGTTCCCTGGTAACCAGGAGTACGTATTTATGTACGATTCCGCATCCTGCCATAAAAAACGTGCAGGTTTTACCTTGTCAAGGGAATTCCCCTGACATGAACCCCAATGAAAGCCTGTGAGCAGCTCATCGAAATCCTCATCCGAGAGTGGCATTACTCTCCTGAGCTAAAGCGCAATGAAAAACTTTGCAGTGAGAGTATGCCACGGCTTGTACAAGCTGTAGTTGGCTAAAGGCGAAATAACAAAATATTAACTTTCCGTACGATAAAGTTTCAAAATTATTTAACAAAAAAAATAAATGCAGATTATGGACAAAAATGGTGTTCAAATAATCCAAACTAAATGTTAATAACTGTAACTAATTAGTATCGCCCTGGTGTAAGACCGCCATTCAGAATTGAAACGTTGCTTGAAAATGGCTTGAGCCGTGTGTGACCAGATCTGAATAGCCAGGTACTTACCAACCTTCCTCTTCCCCACCTCCTTCCCCCCTCCCCAATACCTTCAGCCTCACAACATACCCTATTGGGGATGCCATAGTCTTATTGGCATCCCCAATATTACAAAAGAGAGAAAACACATTTTTCAAAGAGTCCCTATTAATATGGTAACCCACTGTATACAAACTGGTTCCCGGCATGCGTTGCAATATCATATTCAAAGAAATAAATTGTTTCTTCCTGCATATCCTTTCTCCTGATATCTCTGCTAAAACGGATGGTTTGCGCAGGTCAGTGTAAAAGGAAGTGTGGTAGGGGTCCTAACTCGCCCGAAAAAAAAACGAAATGGATTGAGTCCACTAAAAAGATGACTAACGCATTCTACTCAGACTCTGGTGACTACTTTACTCTCCACTCGACTTAAATATTTGGCGTGTCATAACGGCAACGGTGTAGGTTGTCATCATATTTCTTCCAAGGACAGATTGATAGTTTATGTATTATTTTGCCACAGTCGGAAAACTCCACTCAATTTTAACAAAAATGCGCATTATAGCGTCCGTATAATGTTCTAAGGAACTTGTGTAAGCGACAAATGTGATCCACCTCTGGTCTGGAGCCCAACAATTAAAAAAAAACTGACTTTGTGCGCAGAATCTAGTGGTCCGTTTGAAAGATTTCCCATCTTAACAAAGAGTTTGCAATATTTACAGCACAGACCGGGTTGTTCGACCGATAATTTAATGGAAGATTCTCCGAGTAACTACAATCATTGATCCCTTCATCATCGGAGTATAGTCGGGAAGTATGACAATCGCAACATTTGAATCATGAGAACGGGTAGTTTCTAAGATTCGTTCCAAAGTTCACAGCTCAGTTATGAAACTATTCGTAAACCCCTCAGTTTTCTCCCTCCCTCCCACAACATGGCTTTCTTCAAGATCCGGGATCATTCTTAATTTCCCTCAAGAAGACCCTCTATACAGCATCCACAAAGATAATATATGCCTTGACGGAAATTATTTTTGTGAAATTATCTTGTGTGGAGCCAATGTAATAGAAATATCTCGAGAACTAAAAGTTCACTTTGAGATGGTCAATTAACAACCCATCTGTAATCAAGACTAATGACAAACTGTGACGGCCTCTGTAGACAATGGTTAGAATCCTCAACTACAAATCCAGAAGTCGCGAGTTCCTCTCCTTTCCCTCACTTGGTTCTGATATTACATTACAGGAGATCTGTGTGTCGTGGCGGGAACCATCCAGCCGGGTGTCTGCAGACACATAATGAGGTGCTCCGTCCTCTTGGAAGCGGCTTTGCCATATCAGGTAATATCACATAGATATAATCTTTCCGCATATTAAGTTAATTCGTAATTCATTTTACCAAACAAAGTTACTTTGTATTATATGTATTTTTCTATGGATATTTTACAACCAAAAACACTGCAGTACAAGATGCAAATTAACAAACTCATCATTTTATATACCGAACCAGTTATTTTATTTCAAAGCATTCCTGTTGTTCTCACTGTATAAATTTACAAATAAATATTTTTTGTCACTATTACAAACATTCGTTTCGATTTTCCAAGGATCAACAATGATGTCAGGTGTTGCTTCTTTCTACTTTAAATATTTTCTGGAAAACTAGTAATATTATAATTTCTATTGTTTTGTGTATCTACGTAGATGTTTTTATTATGCACTTGTGTAGTATTACTATGCTAATAATTATCTACATATGTAAACCTATATAAATTTTGTACATATAGCTGCACTCGTTTTTTGCTTATAGCTTATTTTGTATTTACGAATCTTAAATTGAAAACATTGAATGATTAAAAAAAAAACGTGGTATGTATCTGCTTATCGTAGTTGGTTAGATTTTTTAAGTAACTCGACGTATGACATTGTTCAATTCACAATAAAATGCAATATTGACGAGGAATACTAGTATAATACCGAATAAAAATAAAATAAGAAATACTACAGTATATTTTAAATGTATGCATAAAGTTTTTACCATTGGTTTTGAAACATGTCAATTAAATTAAAGGTGTGTACAATTTGATGTCATTAACACAATAATACTCTTTTGACAGTGTAAACATATTTCGATCTACTCCCGTCAAAATTAAACTTTTAAATTATTTTGTGTGAATTTTGTGTGAAATTATTTTGTGTGAATTATTATACACAAACATCATAAAATATTAAAAAGCAGCAATTATTTTCTAATAAAATAGTGCTTTTCATTGCAAGTGTCTGTGAACTGTGTTAACAGAAGCAAAAACAAATCAACATAACCAAACATTGTCAAGCAGTGATTAGTTCCAAATACTTCAACGTTTCACAATGGATGTGCAAAATTTCATCTCCAAAGCAGAAGTAGCAGTCAATGCCCTAAATAAGGTACTTTTTGATCCAGCCAACAAATTTAATAAGGATCAAATTTCTAAAATTTCTCCAATTGCATGTGAAATTTTAAACGCCATAAGTAGCATGTCTTCAGCTGTAGCATCCAAAACTGCTAGCTTAGAAGGTGAACTGCGTGCATACAAGGATATAAGAGCAAATTCTTCTCAAAATAACTTCGGTATTTGCGAGGCGATTTCGGAAATGAATGAACAACAAGTGCGCTCCAAAAATATTATTATTTGCAATGTGCCTGAAAGTATTAAAACGACAGAAGTCAGCAGAATCTTGGATGACCAGGCAGCTGTCACCAGTATAATCAGTGAAATCGACAAATCAGCAAATGAAAATATTTCAAAATTTTATAGAATTGGAAAATTATCAAATAGCAAGCCTAGACCAATAAAAATCGAACTGGAAAACTCAATACAAACGAGAAATATTCTCAGCAAACGAGGTCTTCTTAGGAACAATGTCAGAATCTACCCCGACTCAACCCCGGCTCAACAAAAATTTCTAAAAGATCTGAGGGTTCAACTGGAAATACGAAAAGAAAATGGTGAAGATGTCACCATAAAATACATAAACTCCACTCCCAGAATTGTACCAAATCTGCCAAAAAACTAGCCAATTACAAAAATATCCAAGCAATTCCTCCTAACAATCGAACCAGAACTTTAAAAATTTATTACCAAAACGTCCGCGGACTGCGATCCAAACTCGATGACCTACGAGCAGCTCTACCTTCTCATCATCATGACATCATTATACTTACCGAAACCTGGCTAAACTCCGATATCAAGTCGACTGAACTCGGTCTTACTAATTACAAAATATTTCGTTGCGACAGAAACGTGAGATCAAGTTCCAAGTCAAGAGGTGGAGGAGTTTTAATTGCGATAAAACAGAAGTTGTCATCAAGAAAATTAACAACGAAACACAAAAACATTGAACATCTCTTTGTACAAGTAACGACTCCTCTCGAGAAAATTATATTTGGAACGGCCTATCTACCACCACTTTCTGACCCTCAAACATACAGAAACCACTGTGAAGACATCGAAACAATTTCCTCAAAATATTCTCACTCGAAAGTTGTTATCGTTGGAGATTATAACTTACCAAACCTAACATGGAAAGCAAACAACTGTGGTCTCATCACAAACGAAAGTGAAAACGATCGTGCACGTGAAGTTTTGGACATGGTAAACTTTCTAAACTTTCACCAACATAATTTTATATATAATAATAACAATCGCTTATTAGACTTAGCTTTATCAAACTATCCTAAAATATCTGTAGAACTCTCAAATGACCCACTCCTACCAATAGATAATCACCACCCTCCCCTATACATTAAATTAAATATTAAATGCGATAATGAAAGAATACCTGTACAAAGAGTCCTAAACTTTAAACGAGCCGACTTCGACTCCATTAACAGCTATCTCTCAAATACAGACTGGTCTTTTTTATCCGATGAAAACATTGATGAATCTATAGACCAACTTTATTTAAACTTTTCTAATACTATTGAATCCTATGTACCTTTTTATACACCGAGAAACTATACCTACCCGGTTTGGTTCTCACCAGAGCTTACTGCCTCTCTTCAGCAAAAAAAGAGTCAACACAAAAAATTCAAACACAGCAAATCCATAAGTGATTATATAATCTTTAGCGAAACCAGGAAAAAATGTAAAGATCTTTCCAAAAAATGTTACAAAAAGTATATAACCTCTATCGAGGAGACTGCCTTTAAATCCAAAAATCTTTGGAAATTTCTTAAAAAAATAAACAATGAAAACACAGAATACCCGCCAATAATGCAAATGAACGGAACCAGTGTAAACAATACACAGGACATTGTAAACCTTTTTTCGGATTTCTTCAAAAATGTTTATGATGAAGAAACCCCAGATGACAAAATACCTGATTACAAATTTAGCAAGACTACACACTTAACGCATTGCCATATCACACAAAAACACTGCGAACAGAAATTACTTTCCTTAGACACTGACAAATCCACTGGCCCAGACAACATTCCACCAATATTCCTCAAAAAATGCTCTAATACATTATCTAAACCACTCACATTATTATTCAACCGTCTCTTGACCCTTGGACACTTTCCAGACCGCTGGAAATCTAGCTTCATTACACCTATCTACAAAAAAGGAGACGACACTAATATAGCCAATTATCGCCCCATTTGTATACAGTCAGTACTACCTAAGCTTTTTGAATCACTGGTCCTTGATGAAATCTATCCCAAATTAATAAAATTAATTGACCAAAAACAGCACGGTTTTATCAAAGGTAGATCTACCGCAACTAATTTAACAATATTTCAAAATTTCATAATACAATCTTTTGCAGAAAATAAACAAGTCGACTGCATATATACAGACTTTTCGAAGGCATTTGACAAAGTATCCCATAAACTACTAATCCAAAAACTATTTGCTCTAGGAATAAGGGATAACATGCTAAAATGGTTTACTAGCTATTTATTAAATCGTAAACTGTTTGTGAAAATAAAATCATGGATGTCGAAAGCTTTCTGGGCTACTAGTGGCCTACCACAAGGTAGTCACCTTGGCCCGGTTTTGTTCCTCATTTTCATCAATGATATAACCAATTGCTTCAACGATGTCGAGGTATTGCTCTTTGCTGATGACATCAAGCTATATAAGAAAATAACTGATGTAAATCATTGCCATATACTTCAGTCAAATATTAGTATGTTTAAAGATTGGTGCGTTCAAAATAATTTATTCTTAAATGTAGAAAAGTGCAAAACTTTGACTTTCTTCAGAAATAAAAATCCTGTTTTATTCGAATATTCCATCAATAACACAGCTTTAGAAAGAGTCACGGAAATGAGAGATCTTGGAATTATTTTGGATGAAAAACTAAGTTTCGCTAATCATATCCACCAAATTGTAAACAAAGGTATGAAAACACTAGGCTTCGTACTAAGAACAACCAAAAACTTTAATTCCATACAAGTCATTAAATTATTATATGTATCTCTAGTTAGAAGTCTAATGGAATATAACTCGGTAGTTTGGTCTCCATCTTACAAAATTCACATTAATAACATTGAGCGAATACAAAAAAAATTTCTGCGTTTTATAAATTTTAAATTAAATATCCCACTAGAAGACTTGAAATATAATTTATTATTAAATGTTTTAAAAATACACACACTAGAAGACAGACGTAAAATAAACGACTTAACATTTTTATTCAAAATACTTAACTCTAAATTTGACTGTTGCGAACTACTGCAACTCATAAACTTACGAATACCGACAGTAACTACACGACAAAATACACTATTCTACTGTAGCATTCATAAGCGGAACTACATTGCCCACTCTCCAATACAACGATTTCACACTATGGGAAATCAGTACTTAAGTGATATTGACATATTTGACATAAACTTGGCGAAATTTGTTGATCTTTTAAAAAACTTATTATTCCAAAACTATTCCTAAACCTATCTGTCTTTCTGAAAACTCTGTATTTTTGTATTTTTATGACTTGTGTGCTTTTTTATCAAATTTTATTTTTATTATTCTGTATATGTTAAATAATCTGTCATGAATCATTTGTAATACCAAAATGTAAAAGCCCATTGGGCGTTAAATAAATAAATAAATAAAAAATAAAATAAATAAATTTAATAAAATAAAATATTTAACATGGCAGGTCTTATGACTTATGACCTGTCTTTCACCACTTAAACCTTTTTGTCCACTAGTGTAGAACGATTATGTTCTAATTCTGGCAATTAGTGTTCAATGGTATTGAAATCAGGATGTTTTTTTTCTCTGAACAAGAATAGAGCAGCGATATTTGACGCTGCAGTTCTGATCAGCATGTATATCAGGGAAGAGAAGATATCAGTATGAAAGAATAGGCAATACAACGAAGTGTGTTTTCAGGTGTGCGCCTCTCCGGAGAACAGGCTGATAGTATGCTGCCCCTGGGTACCAGGACAAGAGACAAGACTACAGGCCAGATACCAGGCAAACACAACTGCCCCTAGAGAAGGTACGTCACTTTTACTTCGTATATAGATTATTCACTTTCACCAATTGTGTTTTGTAACTCAGGTGTTTCTGTTTGTTTGAAGGTGATAACTGTACGATGGTGAACACAGGAAGTGCGGGAGTGTGCAGGCAATTCGGCAACTGCCATTCAGCGATAGAGGCTGCCAGTAACGGCAAATTCCCACAGGTACTGTTCATCCATACATGTAAAATAACAACATGTTTTCAATGTCGTGACAACTTTACCTACTATTAATTATATGTGTTCTTGCAATGTTAGAATTGTTTTAAATCAACCTACTTAAAATATGAGGGTCTGAAGACAGCATAGCGAAATTATGAATTCCATGCATAATAAATAAAGGTATGATGTTTACACAATCAAGTAGTAAACACGTATTGTAGTCTTTTTAATAATTTTTTAATACAAAACGAAATAAGCGTGTAAATTTTTCACGTAATGTAGAAGTATGTTTTCTGCATACAGCAATGAAAGATGAACAACGTTAAATTAATATCCGCCGTCGTTAACTATGCGAAAATCGGTACCAAAATAGAAGACATTTTTTTTATCCCGAATACAGCCAAGGGTTCCAATACAGCCAAGTGTGTAATTTTTTTCTCCGTGCTCAAGCATCTTGATACATACGTCAGGCCTTTTACTCAAAAGATATTCATTTAGTATTCATTCCGCTGTGCAGTTAGTCGAGTAAAGTGGATTTTGTGTGACTGCGTTTGAAATATAATCCAAAAGAGAAAAAGGTTTCTTAAGTCTAGCTTTGAGTTTGAATAAAAAGAAACTAATTTGGTGCCAAGAATGGTACAAGTAAAGATATCATTTTTCTCATGCAAGATCATGCCGGTTAGAGCCACGGTCAAACCACTACAATATGAAATCTCAAAAAGCTTGGGGCAAGCACGTAAATTCTCGACTCAAACAAGCTAACTTTGTAATGATCAAAATGCTGGACTCAAGTAAAAAACCAGATGCTTGTGTCAAGCCCCTTGATTTAGTCGTGTCTTTTTACTTTCTTGTTATTTAAATCTTAATAGAATTGTTTCATTAATTATTAAAATCACAGCAAAGACTAAGCCTATTATGTTTTCAGGTTTGCGCTTTAGAAAGCAATGTTCAGATGGTTTGCTGCCCACTGGTGACAGTAACTGAAGGTATAGTACCCAGAATTTAATCATCATTCTCTCAATAATATTTTTCTCGTCTTTAATAACGGTCATGTTGCTTTGCAGGTGATCAATGCACGCTAGCTGAAACGGGGCGGGCCGGAAAGTGCCTTCGGATATCAAAATGCCCCGTCGCCGTGGAGGCTGCCCTGATGGGAACAACTCCTCAGGTGAAGTCACATTTTGTCTTTTATAGTAAAAACTGCATGTCTCTCTTCTTTTTTTGCATTATTTAAATCTCACTAACATTGTGCTGTTCTAAAAATTAAAATGAAAGCAAACGGCTTTGATAAATAAATATAAATTCAATTTTATCAGGTCTTTGTCTACAAAACTATTTTTAATAAACTATAACCAAACAAACAAAACTAATTCTTTCTTCATCATAATATAAAAATAAGTTTATCTTAAACTATTTCGGTTTTTGTTTTCAGATTTGCGCTTTAGATGGCTCTGTTCCTGTTGTCTGCTGTGAGGGGGTTATTGGAGGTATTTCCGTTATTGATAAATCATTACATATCTAGTAGGCGATGGTTAGTTTGTTAGGCTTCCTGATCAAAAACAAAATTTTTGAATATTTAAAAAATGGCAGCCAGTCGTTGATGTGGAATACCAAAGGCTCTGAGTGTTTGCAACTTTATCACTGGGATCTTTTGAAGATTTCTCGTACCGTAGACCAGCAAAATCAGCCCACAAAGATTCTTCATCGTCGTGTTGTGTTGTGTTGTGTAACGCTGGTATGTCTGTTTGTTTGAAGGTGATAATTGTACGATGGTGGACACAGGAAGAGCTGGAGTATGCAGACCATTCGCCAACTGCCAGACAGCAAAAGAGGCCGCCTACAAAGGCATTTCGCCTCAGGTACCGTTTTATCCTTGTAACTTTTGCAAAATCTTCTCACGTAAAAATTTTTCAATAAATCATTTTCTTCTACATAATTTACGTCTGTCTCGTCACTATCCTAGTGAGATAGGCATCGAAAAACCCGATATAAATATAATTTTTATAGATTAATAAAAAATACATCCAAATCAATCTTTATGGTTTTTCAAATCTAAAAACTAAATCCAATAAACACCCTAAGCATGGCTAGAGAGAAAGAAAATTGATGATAGTTGAAGCATAAAGTACATGCGGCATATATCACAGATGACCCAAAAGATATCGAGGATATGGAAAGACAAAGAAGAGGTTTCGTTAGAGCAGGTAAGTCAAGGCGACTTTTGAAGTCCCAACGTAAAAAAATACTATTCAATGCATTCTGTACCCCGCTGGATATGTCAGAACTATGGATAGATTACAGTGCATCCCAATGGAATAAGCTAAAATACACCTACAATAATGCTTTTTTCCAACTATACTGCCACCTGAGATACTGCAGCGCTTCGAAAATAACCCTGGAAGGACCAATACATTTTCAGAGCACACTTTCAGATCACTTTTCAGCCATCGCATGGGAAGATTATGGTGCAATCAAAGAATACAATCAGCATTGCCATGGTTGCCTGGATAGAATCCGCCCTTGATGGCCCTCTAAAGATGGGAGATGGTCAAATATCCTCCATAAACGGCTGCCTACATACATTTTTTAATTTTAATTTTTTTGATTTTATTTTTTTCAATGCTTTTCCATTTTTATTTTATGTACGTATTGTTATTTTGTTACTTTTTCCTATTGTTGGTCTAATTTTTATTTTTTATTTCGAAATATAAAGTATTGCATTGCACTACCCCTTTTGGAATAAATAATTTATGATTGCAGTGATTTATTTTTGGGGTATTGTGCCGTGTTGCGCTACCACCTTTTTACCCAATATTTCGGAAATTGTATCGTTGTCCGAAACATTGGTTTCATATCTATTGTTCATGCACGGGGCATGGGGATGAGGGTAACCTTGCAATTACTCTTGCTAAAACGCTAATGGATTTCGTTGAGTTATGCCCAACCACCAAACAAGAAAGGTATATCACAATTAAGTGGTACTCACGGTAGTTGTCTTCTGGCTTGGTGATAGTCATAGATGTCCATAGCGCTCGATATTGTTCTATTTGATTGTTAAACGATAGAAATTGAGTCCCGTCAAGTTTACACGAAGTATACGATGAAAACGATAAGGTTTACACTTTATGTAACGATATGTTAGATAACACTTCGGCGTGGTGCAAAAATGTCACGATACGGTCGGGGGTTAGCAACGGACTGACTTGTTGATGATAAAGCGCTTGTCACTTGTTGACCGTGTTGTTAGGCACCCTTATTGTGCGGAATTCCCAAGTCTGGGTTCCTGCCGATCTTGTATGACAATCGGAGCACAAAACGAAAGAAATCCATCGGCGTTATGAAACATTCCGCCCACCAAAATACAGCAAATTGTATTTTAAAGAAAAGTTGAACGTTAAGCGAAACGCAGAATGCCATGAAACGTAACGTCGATGAAAAGAAGACGAAGCAGAAGAACTAGTTTTAAACGATAACTAGATGTAGATAAACTAGACGAAAAGAAACTAAATGATACGATTAACATAGACGTAAAAGAATAAAACGAACAGCGAAACGATGATGATTAGTCACATTGCCTAGGCAATGGACACGATTAGGTGAATGGTCTTGTAAGAGAAGATCCATTCAAAGTACGAAACGTAGCGATAAGCACAAGATTTTTAATTATGATTCTAATCACCTCATCCGTAGAGAGTGATGTCCAATGTTTGGGTAAAGATAGAATACGAATTTTGAAATGATTAAGTATTAAATCCGAATGACGAGAGGCTTTGTTATAAAAGTTGTGTACGAATAGATAACAAGAACCGATAAGGTGTTGGAGTTTTCGAAAACGATATAAGTTTTAATAAAAGTCCAGTAGAATATCATCATGTTGGACTAATGACTATTGAACTCGTTCCTCAGAGTGGAGTTCAGTTTTGTTAACATGGCCATCTAAAATGGGCCAAGAGTCGTTTGGCTGGACAAACCCGGAGGGCTCCGCCCACCATAACACGTTACGGATAAGAACGGCATGAGAATGGCCACGTGAAGCGATATCCGATGGATTATCAACCGATGATGCTTGACGCCGATGATTAGAAGCGATAACTGTCAAAAGCGATAATTGGTTGGTGTAACGATTCCTATGACAAATGTCATCAGGTGAAGTGTCTGGTGGCCTCCACTTCCATCCCAATTCCCTGAGAGTAAGAGAATGATCAACATTCTTGAAGATTACATCAGTGAGATAGTAGCCCGGCGGTAAGTTTCGGTAGGCGCGAAGTTTTGGTTTGCTACAATCCAACTTCTGCAGTTCAAGTTGACCTCGTTTGGTATGTTCGATAACTTCGGATTGCGTTTGTTGAGCTTGTTCCACACTGGAACAGCTGACGACGATTGAATCGATATTTGAATCCGAAGTGATCGCGTATCGTGTAAGTGATAATTCGTAAGCATTCTTTTCTGTCAACGATCTGACAATACGATAGAACAGAATAAAGGCAGAGATATCAGAAGTCACAGGGTGTAATGTGTAATCCGGGGTAGATTCCGATAATTGATGACGCCAAAATATTCTTTGGAACGCGTGATTTGGCTCTTGTGGGCATATTTGGCGATACATTTGCCGTACTTCAGCAATGAACACCATAGATGACGAACGAAAGTTTTGCAGAAGTTCAGCAATTTTTGTTTGAAACTTGGGAACGATAAAGAAGACATCATTTGACAATGATTCATTCACCTCCGTCACCGAGGCATCGAAGACCATTCGCAACATAGTGGTAACGGTGCCCGGACGAAAAATGCAATGACGAAGTATGTGATGCATTTCCTTGAGTAAATCTTTTCCAGGAACACGTGTCATGTGACCACTGTGCAAGTAGTCAGTCATGAAAGCGAAGTACGGTTCACGTAAACTGAGCTTTAATGTCTGTTTACGTTCGAGTGAAAGGATGATGCGCGAAGAGACTTCGCGCGAACCTGGGAAAGCGATATGCGTATCCTTTTCACCAAAAGGTAAGGCTACGATGAATTGTCCCGAAGGGTCACGTGAGTGATTAGTGTGATGGACCTGCTCATCACGTTGTTCTTCAGGAGTGAGATGTGAAGACTGAGGGAATGTGTCCAACTCCTTCAGTTTCTTGACCTTTACAGGACGACGGTACTGGTTGGTTTCGATAAATTGACTAGAAAAGTCACGTGAGCGATAAATGCGATACACTTGGTCACGACGTTGTTTAGTGGGCTGTGAAGACTGAGGAAATATGTCCAACTCCCTCAGTCTCTTGACTTCTTCTGGAAGACGATACTGGTTTGTTTCAACGAAAGAGTTCGTTTGACGATCGGTAGCAAAACCAACCGAATCCAGAGGAAGCCAACCGAATGGTGAATTGATAGCTGAAGGCTGGTGAAGATCACCCGTTGATTGGGGTCTCGGTAGAGATGGCAAGATCTCAACATCTCGAAGTAGGTCAGTCGCTCCTTTGTCAGTTGTCAGTTTGTGACAGTCAGAGTCGGCATGAAGTATGTCTTGGAACAAATGACAAGATAATTGGTCGGATTGAATTGTTGAGAATGGAAGTAACTTCGTGTTGAAGATAGTTCGTCCCTTAACATCGACATCGAAATTAGTGACGCCTGACACGGTTGTAGAAGATTGGCCTAAGCCACGGATTTTCTGAGAGCTGACTGGACGCTCGGCAGTGCGATTGGATACGAAGTGTGCTTGACTGTCTGAATCGGTCAACCCACGAAACGTTTGAAAACTGCCGGAGGGATCACGATTGCTAATATGAGCAGTAGGCAAACGTACGATGGATCTGTCACCGAAGTTAGCGAGGAAAAGAACTGGAGGATCTGAAATAGAAGCTCCTTGAATGGCAAACGTGGTGGGTCGTTGGTACTCCTCTTCAACAAAAATGTTGTCTTCCCTATGAAGAAGAGTGTGGTGCTTACGATGACATTTCTGACAATCAAACACAGATTTGCAATTCGTGAGAGAATGATAAGGCGTGAGACAATTCAGACACCAACGGTGTGCCTTGGCGAATTGAGCACGTTCCTGAACCGATTTGAGTGCAAATGATTTGCACTTAGCGATATGGTGAATACCCTTGCAAAACGCGTACTTTGAAGTGAACGCAGTCAAGGACCCTTTGGTTTCAGGTTTTGCCTTATTCATGTCACAAGTAAGCGATGACGTTTGTTTTATGACAGCTTGATCATGAAATGTTGAAAAGTTTTGGTTTCGTACGATAATGTTCGCGGGCTCCGATTCGAAAGATTGATTCGTTAATTCCTTGTGAATTACGACGATTTTGAAATAAACATTATCAAAAGCTTCGCGAACTTGATTTTCAATGTCCTTGTTTGCCTCATCTAAAGCTAAGATATCAGCGTGAGCGGTTTCAAAATCATTAACAATTTTTTGCAACTTCGTATAATACGCTAAAAATAGTGGGTAATTGGTTGCATCTTGCAAAACGCTTTGACTGACCTCATACACTTTATTTATCCTGCTAATTGCTACGTTCCGTATACGATGCATGCCTTGTAAAGTTCTAGCCATTTTTTAAATAAACAAATGTACTAACGAAATAATCAAGAAAACGTTATGAATTAAAAGGTAGAATTCGATATAATTTAAATACCCGGTAGATCGTCAATAATTAAGAACTAGTAACCTAATTCTACGATTCACTGTTTGAAATTCGTTCTTTGAAATGACATTTCAATTTTCGTAACATTTCATAGCATTCTTTCGTTCTGTCAAAGAAAGAAATTTATTATGAGAATTTATTATCTAAAGATTCGCTGGTTTCCGGCACCAAAAATGTTCATGCACGGGGCATGGGGATGAGGGTAACCTTGCAGTTACTCTTGCTAAAACGCTAATGGATTTCGTTGAGTTATGCCCAACCACCAAACAAGAAAGGTATATCACAATTAAGTGGTACTCACGGTAGTTGTCTTCTGGCTTGGTGATAGTCATAGATGTCCATAGCGCTCCATATTGTTCTATTTGATTGTTAAACGATAGAAATTGAGTCCCGTCAAGTTTACACGAAGTATACGATGAAAACGATAAGGTTTACACTTTATGTAACGATATGTTAGATAACACTTCGGCGTGGTGCAAAAATGTCACGATACGGTCGGGGGTTAGCAACGGACTGACTTGTTGATGATAAAGCGCTTGTCACTTGTTGACCGTGTTGTTAGGCACCCTTATTGTGCGGAATTCCCAAGTCTGGGTTCCTGCCGATCTTGTATGACAATCGGAGCACAAAACGAAAGAAATCCATCGGCGTTATGAAACATCTATTATTATTAAAAGTACTGTAGCAAACCCGAAATAGCTTAAGTTCTGTATAGATTCGAGACTTGTATAAGTGTACAGACTATACACTGGCTGTGTTTAATGTAAATCATATCATCGTGCTCACTAATGATATAGATAATAATAAAAGCATTTAGGTGAAAAATCAAATGGCAAAAATATTTTACAGTTAAAACCGTTATTTCAGTAGCACAGAGGATGAAGCATTCCTCTCGGAGCCAGGAGGGGTCTCGAGTTCGATTCTCGGTGGCGATCTGGTCTATACTTTCTATATCTTTTCTCTTTCGAGTTCTTAAAATCTTAATAACATTATCACTTTTTTTATTAAAATCACAATGAAGACTAAAGCCTATTTTTTTTTCAGATTTGTGCTTTAGAGGACAAAGTTCTGATTGTGTGCTGCCCTCCCGTGACGGTTATTGAAGGTATGGTACACAGAACTTATTGTCTCTACTTTTGATTCCGACATTCTTAAATAATTCTCAAACCATAGGCCAGCAAACATCAACCCTGAAATATTCCACCGGCCCATATTCTGGATTGTGAGTAGAATAATCGTAGTATATCTGTTTTTTTGTAGGAAGCATTTGCTTGGCAAAAGACACAAAAATAGCGGGGGTATACAAACCATTTGCCAACTGTCAGACAGCGATGAAGGCCGCCAGTGAAGGAACTTTACCACAGGTACTGTTATTTCCATTATCTTTGAAATTAGCAAGAATGTACAATCACAGCAATTTTACTTTCTGACTATTATTTAAAAAATAATCTGTCATTGAAAATATTTCGATCTAATGCGTCGGTTAGCGTTGTAAGCTCCAATCCCATTGTTAGTTCTTTTCTTATTCTTGTCACTCAGGTTACCTTAAATGATGAGTCAGTAGATTCAGTGCATAGATACCAAGTCACTTGGGTTGCTTTTAAATTGTGCTCCAGACTAGCATTTTCTTTTCTCATCACCTCTTTCCATCATTACGAAAAGACAGTTTATTATAATCGTTTTCCTGCTACATTGTTAACTTACCAAAAATAAATGCGGAAAAGCACACAAATTTCACTAATTATTATATCTGCCGTAAGAGGATTAGAGCGTGCAACATGGTATTGTTCTGCATATATTATAGCACACAAGTCTACCTTGACTACGAGTCTGATTTCAATAAACATTGGCAAGTAAGTCCCGCAGGTTGGAAGATAAAATAGACTTGAAGAAGAAGATAACCATCACGAACACACAAATGAACTCAATAATAAATGCATTTTGACACGCAGATTCGAGCATATTTGGCACCGTGGAAAAACCAAAATCGTTAGAATACTTTACAGATCACAACTTCATCTTGTGCACTAATTCTAGATCAAGCTGTTTTTCATCATTTCTTTATTATCAATTTGGCTTTCCCTTTAAAGGTTTTTATGACACTTAAAGTTCAGATTTTTTCTTAAAATTAAACTACAGTTACACTGAAGATCCAAAATGTATTCATTAAAAAACACCAAAAGAGAACAAACAAACAACGGTTGGTTTTATTGAAAAGATACTAACATAAACCGATACATGTATGTAGTAATATCAATTTGATGAAAGACGGCAAAATGGTTTATCAATAGTGGATTCGCCGGCAGTTGATGCATTCAAATATTGGTGGAGATATAATTTCCCTTTTTCTGAATCTTTTTTTCTTTCACCGTCTTTGGGTCTCAATAATTTTGTTGCATTAATTAAAATCACAATGAAGACTAAAGCTTAATTAATTTTTCAGATTGTCGCGTCAGAGGACAACGTTCAGATTGTCTGCTGCTCTCTGGTTAATGAAGGTACTGTACCCAGATCTTAATCACCATTCATTACAATTCCGTAGGAGATGGTTCGTTGATTTCCTAGGCTCCCTCATCACCTCAATACCGTCATTGTAAAAGTCAGCGAGTTTTTGAGGTGGAATACCAACGGCTGCCTAGTGTTTGCTGCTTTATCACTAGGAATTTTTGAAGATAATTCATAATGTGTAACTCTGGTTTATCTGTATTTTTTTGTAGGAAGTAACTGCACGCTATTGGACACAGGGATGGCGGGAGTGTGCAGATCATTCTCCAACTGCCGGAGAGCGAAGCAGGCCGCTGGAAGGGGCATCGTACCACAGGTACGGTTCTTTTATTTTTGTTTCTCTATCAATAACAACGTGTTTGACTTACGTGCCCCTTAAGTGAACTTACTTTGCTTACAGAAATGTGACTCAACTGATAACGAGTCGGAGTTGGTATGCTGCGCAGAGACTGGCTGTCCGCCGCTGCCGAGGGGACTTGTCACTCAGCTACCAATTGGCTCCAAGGCTGCGGACTGTGAGTTACACAAAACCCGAGCTGAAATGTTCTATAATTGTTATGATGCATTTCGACATACTCTGCGTTTAGCGTTCTTTTGAAAATCTGTTAGTTAACAAAAACATTTACACAATTGTCATAAATAGACCTAACACACAGTTTAAAATTTAATGGGTATCGTATTTTCCAAATTTTTTTATCTAACAGGATGGTTTACGACGAAAATGTTAGATTTTACTTGCAAAGTTTCCTTCTGTAAACTAATAGGTTTTCAGTTACAGACAGGGGCGTAGCTACCGCCGCCGTATCAGCCGTATCGATGATACGGGCCACCCGGGCTACAGAGGTCCCTAATGTGTGTAAGCAAAAAATAGTAAAATGTTATCTACAATGTCACTTAATCTCGTGCTTCCCGTCAAAAAAAAATATAAAAAAACTGTCACCCGATTGCAGTGCAGGAGGACTTAAAACTGAAATTTTAAATACGATTAAATAATATGATTTGTCTAAGTGTAGAGGACAGGGTTATTATGTAGCAATTGTTATGTCGGGTTTATATGTAGGATTACAAGTCCTTATAAAAGAGCACGCTCCGGATGCGGCGAAACATGTTCTTGAAGTGTCGACTTTTTTCAATAATTTAGAAAAAAATTATACTTTTTTTAGCAATAGTTTAAAATGCTGGGCAATGGTGAGTAACGATCATCTGAAAAATATAAAATTGCCCATTAAGGTATGTCCTACTAGATGGTCTTCAAAGAACGACGCTTTATTAGCGATAAAGAAAAATTATTTATTAATCATGAAAACTTTGTACCAACTAAAAAAACTACGTGAGGAATGTAAAAAAATTGTTAATGTTTTTGAGAGTTATGATTTCTTAGTGCTTGTCACATTTTTTCTTCACTATTTGATATCATTAATACTGTTTCTAAAGCTCTACAGCGTGAAAATAATGACTAAAAGAAAGCTAGTATTTTATTAAGTAATCTTATGAATGGACTGAGCGAAATAAGAAATCAAAATTCATTCAATGGTTTGCTAAATGAGTCCAGAGATTTAGCTAAGAATGGGGGGGAACAACTGTTTTAAAAAATAAACTGCGAAGGATAACGATGCGCTTTTTTTATGAGTTATCACAAGATGCGAGAATTTCAGACCCAGAATCATATTTATAGGTCAATGTATACTATTGCTGATTAGATATATTTATTTCTTAAACTTAACAAAGATTTCAGAGCCTCTGTGACCTGAGTTTTATATTCAAAGTATTACAACCGGAGAAACTTCTAATTTATCTTCTTCAAACGAAGTGATAAAAAACGATTCCGGAAACCTGTCGGCTAAATACAGTAAAGACGTCGTAGTTAATCTTTATGAACAATTAATTGCTCTGAAAACATGCTTACAATTTGAAATTCCAAAAATTCATTCCATTAAGGAACTCATGGAATTATTGCTGATAAAATTTAATACCCTTGCATCCAGTTTTCCTGAGGAAATAACAGCACGCTTTCTATTCTTGACCCTTTCAGTTACAACCGCAACAAATTAAAACTGATAAAAAATTACCGAAGGACTTCGCTGGGACAGGAACGGCTATCAGACTTGTCACTATTGTCTATAGAGGCAGAAATTTTATAAAAACTTAAATCGACTTCATAGATGATCATATAAATCAATTTGCCGAAAAAAAGGCAAGAAAAGTGTGTATTTAATTTGAAATGTTTGGCTAGCTCAATTTCTAGGAGGAAGTAATAACTTATAATCAATAAATTTTAATTTAATGAAAGAATTTTTTTTTCTTTTTCTTTTACTGATTTTGATACAGCCCCCCTCCAAGGCACAATACGCCACTGATAACAGTACTTTACATAGGGTGCGCTTATCAATTTATTTTCTCGAGACCTCAGACTGAACCATACATCATTAAAATATATTTGTGTTCAATTTTTATTGTAAGGGTAAAAAAATTACCTTTTTGCTTTAAAAAACAACGAAATATTATATTTTCAATGGCATAAGATCGGTTTTTTTCAATACTCAAATCAAAAATATTTGAGTTTTAAATATCACAAAGCGGAAAATCCTATTTAAAAAATTAAATTAATAATTTCCACTGGACTGACCTAAGAATGTGGATATAATTATAGTTCCATGAGACCGACAGTGGTAATGAAACGAAGAGGGACTACCTGGCTATCCACATCTGCAATAAATACTAGAAATTATCTTACACTATACGAGTTTCTTAGTCACATGAATAATTGAAGGCACTTCTAACGTTTATTTGAATATTTTGTTTCCTCTACAGACTGCATAGAGCTTGCAGAGAAGATTCACCCGTGCCAAGAAACACGCTCCGGTTGGACTCGGGGGGATTTGTGTCCTCTACTCACACCAGACTTCAATATAGTATATCACGAGAATCCTATAACAACTACAGCAGAGGCTCCGTACAATGTAAGTTACAGACATTAGGTAGCTTTATTTAAAAAAACTAAAATATTCGTTTATTAAATGAAATAACAATAATTTTTACATTAACCCCACAGAAGACCCATATGGAAAATAATTTCCCTCAGGGCCTATGTCATTTTTGGAAATGTTGTGTGGAGGAAAAAGAGGAAATTCTGGGAAGGAAGCAGACAATATCTTCTTCCTGGGTATCTAGGGATCAGTGGGTTCAGGAGTAATGGTGGTATGAATCCATCCCTCTCGCTGCGATGCAAGAAAATAATAGGTCGAGAGAGACCGGCTGGAGAGGTCAGAAGGTCTCCCCAAACCGGCCTCTCCCGATAAAACTCTGTCTCGGCACACACTCCTTACTTCATTTGCATTCATATTTCATCTTATCTATGTACACTCTTCTTGTGTTATTCTGACTCAAGTAACTTCCATTAACTTCCGCGGCGCATATTCTCCTTACACTACTTTTTCGTTTATCCGCTCTACTTGCCCAAACCATCCAAGGGTCCCTTTCTTAATCTTAAGAGATATAACATACTTCTTTTGAACACTTTAAGTTTTAAGCTCTGAAAAAATAAATGTTTCCTTTGAAGAAAACATATATTCAGATGTCGGGTTGAAAATGTAATAAGTATACGAAGTTCACTAAAAAAAAAATTATTTTGTGTTATTTCCCAATTTAATCTTCTAAAATAATATAAATTATTTTAATCTTGGAGGCGGGATGGGCACCGACACACCGGCAACCATTTATTGAATAACTAAAATCCCTGCCATAAGTCACCCTAAGTGGTTCTCTATGTTTGTTGACTGTGGGATGCCCGGGTTCATGGGGTGAGGTTTGTCTAGGTTTTGGCGACGGATACTTTTGCCCACCTACTGCGTGGCGGACCGGATCGGGAAAGAATGGTTGAGGGCTACTTTTTTACTTCTCCAGTCACATCTCGACCCATCGCCATACACCGCTATGGGAGGGATGGATTCACGCGTTCATCACTCCTGATCACATAAGCCCGCAGATTCCTACCCACAACTTATTTCCTTTTACTTCACAGAACTTCTTCTCCTTTCTTTCCCTAAAATGACCCTCAACACAGCATCCTCAAAGACGTCTTAGGCCCTGAGGGATTTTTTTTCCTCAGGGTTTCATGTGCAGAGAAAATGTTAAAAAAATCTATAAATGTCTCGTATTTATATAAATATTTGCAAAACGTTCCAAAGTGTAAAATACTATCAGTATCGCCCTGGTGTAAGACAACCACGCAGAATTGATACGTTATTTGAAAGTCTGAAGCCGCGTTTTGTGACTAGATCTGAATACCACATTGACATTTTTAACTCAACTTTACGTGACATAAAACGAAAACTCACCAAGCACCATGACTCAAATTAGAAAGTTCAATCCCTATATATATTCCCGTCCTTTGCCTCTTAATCCTATTCCTATGTTCCTCCT
Source organism: Limnephilus marmoratus (assembly GCA_917880885.1). Classification (NCBI taxonomy): domain Eukaryota; kingdom Metazoa; phylum Arthropoda; class Insecta; order Trichoptera; family Limnephilidae; genus Limnephilus; species Limnephilus marmoratus. The sequence continues at coordinate 39,298,735 of OU862909.1, read as the reverse complement.
CCCCCCCCCCTCTTTTTATATTTTGTAACTAAAAAATAAAACTTACATGTTACACTTTATTATTATAACTATCATCAGTGGAAAGTTCATAATTGGCATAATTAACATCCTATTATTTTATTATTTTGTAATTTCTGATTTGCTGTCAACTTTCTCTAAAATAAATAAAATAAAATAACCATCTACTTCTCCTCCTTCCTCTCACCCATCTCCTTCTCCTCTCCACTACCTTCAGCCACATTAAACAGAATGCCTTAGTCACACTGGCTCCAAATAGTTGGGTGCAGTTTGAACTCTTGTGCGGAATTCAAATAACAAAATCAACAAATATTATTAGAGCATTAATTGATTAAACTTGCTTAGAGAATTATATTTAAATGTCGTGTTGTGTTCCCAGGGTCATATTGGATCAGGTCAGAGGGAAAACGTTACCTGGAGGTGGATTCCTGTAAGTCTAGTGAGTGACCAGTGGGTGTTGTGTTCTGCGTGGGCCATTTATTGGATTGGGTGAGTTTATTGTTTCTTTTTTGTAAAAACTCGTCCTTAAAATAATGACCGCAACGATGAACATAGACAAACGTATTGATTTGAAGTATAAATGATCAAGTTTTAAAGATTTAAGCAAGTATTATTTCACAAAACTGGCGCTGTATACGGTGTCTGGCAACTCGTTGTATAAGCGGGCAACTGATGAATCTACTTCAAATTATTATTGACTGAGGTTAGCAAAATTATTTTTAAACTCTTTTTATTTACGTTTGTTTGTATGTTCCGATTCCTGTTCAGGGTGGTGGCTGTGTTAATGGTTTTTAAAGATTATATTTTAGAGGTTTAATAATTATGCTTTTTTTGGACTTTTTCGAATTTGCTCAATATTATGGTATCTACCTGCCTAAAGAAAGTCTGAAAAAAGAATTGTCATTAGGACAACGACGTTTCCTTCAACAAAATATATAAATATTCTTCATTTGAAATTTAAGAATGTTAAGTGCGAAGGTATTTTAGTACGTACTTGTAACATTAAACAAGAAACTTTATGGACGCGCGGTCTATTGTTACAGAATTTCATACCTAATCGTATAGTCATGAGAACCTAATATACTCGTTATATCGTGTATTTTTTAAATTTAAATATTGTTTCGTTTTTGATCATATTTTGTCGCTAACTTACTATAAATGATTAAATCTGATTATAAATAATAATTCTATATATAAGTTCCATTTGTTAAAAACATAGTGTCACTAGAGTTGTTTTTAATGTTCACTTTGATTGTTTGTAGAAATAATGATTTATTTGTGGTTCAAATATTGTTACAAATTCCCTCACAAAGTTCCCTTCAGGCCACTCATGTAATTTTTTTCTCCATGTAATATTTAGTGTTTTTAAATGTGGTGATTAATTATGCTACTTCACTCAAATTATTAAATGTTAACCACAGTACAGGCTATTATTCCAAGTGAGGTTAATGCTTAGTGTTTAAAAATAATAATATGATTTATATGGGGAGAGACAAATAATAAAAGGAGTGAATGTAAAACCTTCAGAAAACTAAAGTAGTCAAGAGTCAAGTAGTCAGCTTATGGGCTACGAAGCATCGCACAAAGAAGAGACAGGTTATAGGTACTGTCTCATTCTCTCGCAGGCTAATTCTATAATCCTATTTATTTATCTATACGTCTCTTTTTGGTGTCGCTATTTTTCGTTTAATCGAGTTTCAAATCACAACTGTACGAAAGAAGTTTGCGATTCAATAAATCGGGGTCGAGTCATCGCATCAACGCATTTATAAGATAGTAAACAGCTGAAAGTAATATTAATATGCCTTATATAAAAATGTCTTTTTAAAATTTTTTAATTCATTTTTAACATAATATATGTATGTATAAAATAATACATCTCAATGTACCTACCTAATTACAAATTATTATTGAACAAGTGAAAACTTCTTTAGTACCGTTGTGATTTGAAACTTGATGAAACGGAAATAAGCGACATTAAAAAAAGAAAAGATCTATAGGATTAAGCCTGCGAGAGAATGGGGTGTCCTCTTTGTGCGGTATTTAGTGGAATAAGTAATTAAATAATAACTATCCATGTTAAAAGTTGGAAACAATATTATAATAAATAAACTCTGTACTTATCCCACGCCTCTGCATTCGTCTCATTCTCTCCAACTTTAGTTTACTGAAGGTTTCACTTCTACCGCGTGTGAATTGCAAAGTCTTTCGAGAAATTGATAAAAACGGTTTTTTTTCGCTGGGAAAATGTGTCGAAAATTTTTTTAAAAATATTTATCTTTTAGATTTTATTATGCGATGGTTATTAACTTTTCAAATTTTAAACATTTCATCTGGAAAAATTGGAAATTGAGAAAAAAATTGTTCGGAAAATGGGTCGGGAAATTATGTTAGAGTTTTTAGAAACTGAGAAATTCATAGTTTTGTTAACCCGTCAGACCAATTTGTTCCCTTTTCGGAACAACTCAAAGAGGTCTCATAGAAATCGTAGTGCTTCTCTTACTATTATGTTTAGAAATATGATCTAAAAACGGTGTTAGAAAGAGTTTAAATTCAAATCTAAAAATTAACCAAAAATAATTAAAATGTTCGCCTTTAAGAAACCAAAGTTTCCAACCAAAATTTTGAAAAAAAATATGGATTTTCGGAAATTTTATAACATTCATTTTTACATGAAACGATAAAAAATAGAGTTGACGATAACTTTTATTTAACATTTGCTTAAAAAAAATATGTGTGCGTGTTATTTTTTGGCATCGGTAATTTTAATGAAAAAAAAAACATTACAACTGTTTGTAATTCAAAAAATTTGGTGTTAATTTGAATAATAAAATTTTGAAGCGTTTTCATCACCTTTCAAAATCAGTTTTTAATTTTCGGATGCGTTTATAAATATCCCATTTATGTAGGTTTTATTGCAAAATGGAAATATTTTGATCTTCCGATAAAATAGGCCGGAGACCTGAGGGGTTAATTAAATTTTGACATTTTCTTCTCTGGGACGGTTCCTTTTGAAAATAACAGAGAAAGTCACTCCCGTTTACAACAATCGAAAATGTACAGTCCTTCAGATAATAATACTATCAGATAAAGATATATTTAACATTAAGGAAGCGTCTTTTGTTTCAGTTCCAGTAATGTTGAGTTTGTTGGATTGGGCGGGTTATTTAGACCTTGGTACATTCCAGATGAGATATATGGCGTCGCTAAACAATACATTCACCCGCTATACAACCAAGCTTCCTCTGGAGTAATCAACGACATCGCCCTCCTTCAGCTAGACAGAGAGTAAGTATTTCATAATTATATAATACTAGCTGGTACCCGGCATGCGTTGCTATGACATTTAATATCGAAATTGTTTCTCCATGCGCGTCCTTTCCCATTCGTCCCGTTCACCTTCCTCCTCCCCTTCCCCTATCGCGTTCCCACTCCTCCTCCACCTTCCTTCTCCTCACTCTACTCCCCCCCTTTCGCGTCCCGCGAACCCCCCTCCCGAGTTCCCCTCCCCCCTCCTATAATCACCTCCTCTCTCCCGCGGATCCCCCTCTCGAGCTCCCCTCTCCCCTCCCAAGTTCCTCTCCGCCCTCCCGGTTTCCCCTCCCCCCTCCTGCATTCCATACATTCATTCCCGATACATTCAGTTCTCATACAGCTCGTGTGCCACTTATTGCAATTTTATTATACAAATTTCATGATACCAGAGCTCGTGTCCTTCCCGTTCGTCCCGTTCCCCTTCTGCCTCCCCTTCCTCTCCCACGTCCCCTTCCCCTCTTGCGCTCCCACTCCTTTTCAGCCTTCCCTCTCCTCACTCCCCTCGCCCGCTTCCCCTATCCCTTAAACCCCCCTCCCGTGTTCCACTCCCCCCTCCCGAGTTCCCCTCCCACCTCCCGGATTCCCCTCCCCAACCCTTCCCGCGGACCCCCTTTTCCGAGTTCCCCTCCCTTATTCCCCTCCCCTCCCTCATCCTTCACTCCTCTCCTATCCGCCACCCCCTCCCGCATTCCATACATTCAGTCCCGGTACATTCAGTTTTTAAACAGTTCGCGTGGCACCAATTGCAATTTTATATACAAATTTCATAATGCCAGAGCTCACAGGTATATACAGAAACATTGCGGGCGTGCTCACAACTCACCAAAGTTTCATCGCAATCGGATGAACGGTTAGCAATTCACAGGAAAGCAGGTAGAACAGTTTATATGGGAAAATGAAATTGTAGTTTTTACTATCTTCCTCGCAACTTTTCCATATTTTCTCAACAGTTAAATCTTTCCTAGACTACGATAAACATTTCAAAACCAAAATCAGCTAAATCGGCCCAGCCGTTCTTGAGTTTTAGCGAGACTAACGAACAGCAATTGATTTTTATATATAAGATATTGAAATAATTTGAAATAAAAATAACATAACAACAAAAAACTGAAAATAAATAAGCCCCCACGTGCAACCGTAATTGGAATTCCAGACCATATACTGTTCGGGAGTTTACTATAGCAACTGAGCTATCTCCCGAACCTTCAGACCTGCTCTGTTCGGCCGGCCTTCGTGGTCAAGTGAAATGGCTCTCGACTAGTAATACGGAGGTCGCAGTTTCGAATTCGGCATGTGTTAGTAAATTTTATGTGATTAATTAGTATATTTACGGCACGTTCCAGAATGGAAGATACTCTCAGTATCGTCCTGGTGTAAGACCACCATTCAGAAATGAAAGGTTACTTGAAATGGCTTTAGCCGTGTTTGACGACCAGATCTGAATAGCCAGGTACTTCCCCACCTTCCTCCTCCTCATATCCTTTTCCTCCCCACTGCCTTCAGCCTCACAACATCATAGCCCAATTTCCACAGTTTCACTCCTCACTCCGGGTAGAATGGGGCAGAATGATTCCCAGGAGTGAATCGATTCAGTCCGATTCCCCTATCGTTTTGAATTGATTCCTTTTATTCATTCCTTTAATTCAATTAAATCCCCGAAAAAAAAAAAAAAAAAAAAAAAAAAAGAGTGGGGAGGCTAACACTGCCCAGCAGGAGACCGGGAGGCCATGGAGCACCGCACAAAGAGGAGACTGATATGCTACGAAGCCCCGCACAAAGAGGAGAACGATTATGCTATCTCTTTATCTCGCAGGCTAAAACATATAGATTAATGTGTTTGTCCCTTTTAGTGTCAATGACTAATAGGCTACGAAGCACCGCATAAAGAGGAGACCAAAAGGCTACGAAGCACCACACAAAGAGGAGACCGATTATTCTTGACCGATTGATCTCATTATCTCGCAAGCTAAATCGCCTAAATCTTTTGTTTCACCCTTAAAGATGTATGTGGTTGTCTTTTTTTAGTGACGTTTCTTTTCGTATGTAAAATGTATTTATAGCTAGCAATTAAATCTTAAAATATAACAGGTTTTTGTTTCACCCTTAAAGTTTTATTAATTTTATTTTATTTATTAAAATTAAAAAATTTCCACTTCACGTTATCTAATATAATCATGCATTTTAACATTAAGATGAGTATTTAGCTAAAGAGTATTTGTCTAAAGAGTAGACAGCTAACCACAGCTGATTAGCCTTATAATATCTGCAAATTTACATATTATATCTACCCAAGATCTACGTATAAAAGTAGGTAGGTATTCCGATATCTTTCGTGCGTACCAAAAAACCGATAATAAGTGCATCATTTTTGCTTCTCACTTTTCTAGCTGATGTTCGGATTGAAAGTCGAAAGTTTTCGACTAGCTATGTAATGAAATTGACGGCTTGGCGCGCGGAGGAATAGATGAACCGCACGGACGGATTAAGGGCTGGCATTGAGGAATGAATTTGTAACTTTTGACTACTGTTTTGTGTCTTACCCCGCAGTGACTTGATTAACTCGCGAGCTGCGGACCTAGGACAGAGTTGCGTTTCGGATTAGGACAGATCTGAGATTTGACTCGAACGATGACATCTGTCGTCATTTCTGGGTCTGTGAATTACGTGGGACGACGACGTCACAAGTGAAAAAGACTTTTGTTTTAAATTCCTGAATAAAACACTTCGGACATACTCTCGATAGCGATAGACTAGATACCTGGGACGCGGACATGGAACCGGACCTGGGACGGGGGGAACCTTAGGACCATCTCAGGACTATTGATTACGACAAATGATTAATTCCTTGCGTGAAAGAGATGCTCGGACAACTCAGCTGAATCGCGGCCGCGTTTTGGGATGATTTTTATGATGTTCGGGTGTTTTTAGAATGACGGCGCGGCGTTAGCAGAATACGAGTCGTTCACAATACCTACCGTCTATCGACCACTTCGCGGCGCGCCGAAAATTGAATAATATTTAAATACCTATGAAACATTATAATATTTAAATCGTTTACGGAACACATTATTCATTGAAATAATTTAACAGTAAAATAAATGGAAATAAAAAATGTATGGTATCGTTAAAAATTGTAGGAGGCCAAAAGTAAGGAATGAAGAATCAATTCCTTTTGAAATTGAGAATCAGATCGAGTGTGTCACAATATTGAATTTATTCATTTAATTCGGTCATTCAATTTTGCCCACGTCTACTCCGGACGGTTGGGAGCAGTCCCCGGCCTTACTCGAGCTTTATGTTGAGTATTTCCTAATTTAATATGACTCCCATTTTTATGTGTGTGCTAAATTTCACCAAAATTGAAAATAAATAATCATATAAACTAAAACTATTAACAATAGCTGTAGATTCCATCATCATAGATACTCTTATCACATCATATAGAACTAGCGCAGATTAGTGAAAAATCTCGAATTGTCTGAATTCTCGATAAATACATAGTTCCAATTTTGAAAATGGCAATTTATATTTGTAGGTAGTTTATCGCTTGTTTGAATTCTCCAGAAAAAAGTTTATTGAACTGGAATTACAGACAGACAGAATCACAACCGAAATTAGCACCTTTTTATTATTATTTTAAATGTTACGGTTAATAATCCGTGGAAAAACATCCGTGTTCATGTGTGAATATATTTTGTAATTATTGATTCTTCTTGTTATGTATGTACTTTAATTTATTATTATGTATTACAACTTATTAAGAATGTTGTGATGAATGGTGTGCTCACATCTCTTTGGAATTATCACTGTAACCATATTAAAATTGTTAACTGATGTAATAATTATATGTGATATATTCTGTTGGCGAGCCAACAAATAAATAAATAAAAAAGAAAAGTAAAGTAATCATTTTTTTGAATAAATACTTTTTTATTGCAAAAAAATTTAACAAAATTATAAAACTGGTGACGGGGACACGTGCGGAATTTTCACGTGTATTATGCGTCATGCCGAAATATTGGCATACCGCACCTAAAGGGTTAAGGAATATTATTGCATTATATTGCAAACAAAAATCTATAGTTGATCATTTTTCAATTTCAGGGTGAAATTCACGATCAGGATTCTGCCAGTCTGTCTCCACACGGGCACCCCTCTTCCCGACAGTGGCTTCATACTAACTGATTACGTGAAAGGAAAGGTTAGAACACTTTTCTCTGTCTTCATGATGAACAATAACCACTGATGTGATAACGACAAGATTGAAAACTGTCGCCGGTACTAAATGTATATTTTTTTAATAGATGTCCAACAATTACGCTGTTTTCCCACAGGGGTAAGTAGAGAGGATAGACCGCCACACACAAATGTTTTAACACACACTCCTTGCATCATTTACATTCGTACATCGTCTCATACATTGGGAAGTATGTTTACGAGCGATGGGAGGGCTGACAGAGATATCAAAAGAAGGGTAAATGCAGGCAACTCTATTAATGGAGGACTGAATACCATTGGCGCAAACAAAAAAAATGTCCAAAGAAGCGAATTTAGCCGTCCATAATGGAGTGCTGGTACCTACCCTGATGTATGGCAGTGAGACATGGAACTGGCAGAGGAAGGATGAAAGTAGAATGAATGCTGTAGAAATGAGATCTCTGAGGCGTATGTGTGGTAAAACCATGTACGATCGAGAGAAATGTGGAGATCCTCGAAGAATGCAAGGCTGATGTTAGTATAATGAGTAGATTAAGAAAGGGACGCTCAGATGGTTTGGGCATGTAGAGAGAATGAACGAGGAAAGGAATGTAAGGAGAATATATGACGCAAATGTGAATGGTAGAAGAAGTCGAGGGCGCCCGAGGAAGACATGGCACGACCAAGTGAATCAGATACTTGAGTCGGGCCATGTGAAGAGTCGGAATAATAGAAGACGATGTATGAATGTGAACAAGGCAAGGAGTGTGTGCCAAGATCGAGTTGTTTGGCGGTCCGTCCTCTCTGCCTACCCCTGCGGGGAAACGGCGTGATGGTTAGTAAGTTAGTCTCATACATTAGTTATTCTGAATTTTGAGATAACCCAACTCAAGTAGGTACTTGATTCACTTGGTCTTGCCATGTCTTCCTTGGGTATGCCACACCTCTTCTACCATTCACTTATATTCTCCTGTTACCCATTTCGCCGTCCATCCGCTCTACATATCAAAACCACCTGATTTTCCAATTTTTAAATCTTTTCATAATTTTATTTATTTTTTTATTATTATTTTGCAGAAACAAACAGTACATTATTACATAATGGAAAATAGTTACAAAGTTATAGAATTAATACAATAATTGGTACCAATGACATGTCATATCATTATTACATGCTTTCCCGATCTCCACATGTTTATGGTTTTTCTACCTCTCTAAAGTGGTGCAAATATACTATATAAAATATTTCATTAAAATTAAATGTTGATTAAAGCACTTTTTTCAAAGGCCTCCATGGTCAAGTGGTTAAGATCCTCGATGACAAATTCAGAAGTAGTGGGTTCAAATTCTGGCGTGTAATACGTCACAATAAATAATTAAATCATTAAAATAACACACCATGTTCGTGGCACGTTCCAGAGTGGATGGTATTGTCAGTATCGCCCTGGTGAATGACTGGAGAAATAGTGGCTCTATCGTGTTTGGTGACCAGATCTAATTAGTCAGCCTTCCCAACTTCCTTCCCCCATCTCCGTCTCCTCCCCACTTCCTTCAGTTTCACAACATGCCTACATTGGGGATGCCATAGTCCCACTGGCTCTAGACGGTTAGGAGCAGTTGAGAGACTTGTGCTGTATTCAGATTCAAAACATATTTCATTAATACCTCATTTCATATCGTAATACTATAGGGATAGCGCCGTAGAAATAATGTTCTTTGGTTATTTTTGCTTTGTTATTCCCACTAAGTACAATTCTGAGTTGATTAGAAGAAAGTTGCAGAAAGGCTGCATCACTCCACTATGTAATGTTAAATCTATTCATTTAATGTAACTTACGATGCTAAATAACTAATAAAGCCAAAAACAAATTTGATTATTAATTTGGGAGGAGGGTATGGGTATCGCCGCCTCGGGAACCATTTATTGAATAACCAACACCTCTGACATAAGTCACACCATGTGGTTTTCTACGTTTGGTGACTTAGCAGGGGTGCCCATTCTCATGTGTGAGATTTGTCTAGGTCTTGGCGGGGAATCCATTTACCCACCTAATACGTGGTGGGCTGGACCGGAAGAGACTGGTTGAGGGAGAACTTTTGAATATTCCAGCCGTACTCTCTCGAGTCATCGCCTGGCACCACAAATGACCCCCAGGTTCCTACCCACCCCTCATACCTTTTTCTTTCCAGAACTTCCTCTTTTTCTTTTTCCTATACAGCATCTACAAAGTTGCCATAGGTCCAGAGGTATTTTTTTTCCCTCTGGGTCTCCTGTGAGGGGTTAAAGAAAAACAATACTAATATTAATTTACTCTTCGTATATTTGTTGCAACAAGTAATGGCGCATTTGTTCTCACAAGATAAAACAATCAGTTGGTTTGTTTTTCAACATTTCAGATGAGCATGCAGAGAGTGTCTCAGGAGGAGTGCTCGAAACTATTTCCCAGCAGCTCTCTTCACCCTGCCGGTATAAAACATGACGTGGAGATTTGCAGCCGCCCAGTCAACACAACTGGGGAATGTTCGGTATGTAACGCTGAGATGTATTGTAAACCAAGCTTTTTATACTGTAGATTTTTTTTTAATTAATTATTTTTACTCTAAACATGAATATTACAACAACTTAAATAAAAACAACAAAGTAGTAACGCAGAGCCGCTGGAGATAGCCGACACAATTTTGACATGCGCCATAGAATAAAGAATACCAAAACAGTGGGCGTAATTTGTGATATAAAAGTCTGAATATTCTTTGCTAAAAATATTATTATACATATCCTGTATATAATGAAATCCAAATGGCATAGCGATATTCAATATGAGACAGAGCGCGTACTAAATGGACTAAAATCATAATGTATTAATTTGGTGGCGGCATGGTTTATATTTTAATCATCGTGGAAGGCTTTTCTAGTTTTTACGCAAATTTCCTTTGAAATCGTGAGATTTGTAAGTTGTTACTTACATACTTACCTACTTAATAATGGAGACGATTAGAATGGTGATGTTCCACCAAGGTGATACTGAGAGTATCTTCAATTCTGGAACGTGCCGGAAATGTAATAAAATCATTTCACTTAAATTATATGTGTTTTTTTTACATTAGCTCCACACAGGAGGCCCTGAGTAAATTAATTCCACTCATGGACTTAGTCATCTTTGGGGATGCTTTGTGGTGGGTATTTAATGAAAGGAAGTTTTGGGAAGGAAAAGGGAATGAAGGTTGGGTAGGAATCTAAGGGTCAGTAGGTTCAGGAGTATGTAACGTATGAACCCATTCCTCCCACTGCGGTGCAAGGCTTTATTCAGAGAGAGTACGGCTGGAGAAGCCAATGGGTCTCCCTGAATCATTCTCTCCCGATGCTGTTGGTGGGTAGACGCATCCGCCACCAAGACCCGAACAAACCTCACCCCATGAACCCGGGCACCCCTGCTAATTCACCAAACTTAGCAAAGTACTCGGGGTGACCTATGGCACAGATGTTGGTTATCCAATAAATGGTTCCCGGGGCGGCGGTACCCATACCCACCTCCCAAATTGATGTGGGCTTGTTTCATGCTCTAAAAGTCTCAATATTCTTTGCTTAAAATATTGTCATATATTTACTGTATAATAATGAAATTCAAATGGGATAGCGATATTTGGTGTGAGAGCACGTGCTAAATGAGCTAGAATCAAATGTACTAAGCCAGTGACGACATTGGTTTCATTTTATATATGCATGGAAGGCAATTCTTGTGTTTGCGCAAGTAAGTTTCAAATTATTGTTGTTTTTGCACACATAATTTAAGTAATATGATTTTACTAGCTGGTTCCCGGCATGCGTTGCTTTGCCATTTAATAAAGAAATTATTTCTCCCTGCGTGTCCTTTCCCATTTGTCCCGTTCCCCTTCCGCCTCCTCTTCCTCTCCCGCGTCCCCTTCCCCTCTCGCGTTCCCACTCCGCCTCCTCAACCTTCCCTCTCCCCCTTTCCCGTGAACCCCCCTCCCAAGTTCTCCCTCCCCCCTCCCCGCTCCCACTTTCCGTACATTCTGTTTTCAAACAGCTCGCGTGCCACATATTGCTTTTTTTTATACAAATTTCATGTTGCCAGAGCTCACCAGTAGTTTTATACAAACCTTGTCCTGACAATAACGAACACAAAAATAAAAGAATTATCCAATGTGGTGCAATCGTTCGGAAGTTACGCGCGTACATACATTTCGGGGATTCATTTTAATTTATAGAGATTTCATTTTCGGTACGTTCTAGAGTTGAAGATACTTTCAGCATCACCCTGGTGGAAGACCACCATTCGAATCGAAAACTTGATTCATAATTAAGAAGGTAACAGTGTAAGTACCTACTTACAAGTCTCACGACAGAAATTTTGTCTTAGAGAAAAATAGAAACGTCTTTTTTGAATGCGAGGTCTACTAGCTGTTGACAGAACTATTAGTATTAGGTTGGATTAGGTTGACCGCACTGAACTGCAATTAGAACCATTGACCATGAATGTAATCACTGACTATCTACCCGTATTGCATATTAATAATTACACCTCATATGCAACCAATTTGAATTACACAAAAAATGATGGTGTGATAGCGTACATTAAAGATGACATTAAAACTGAAGTCAAAGAAATAAAATTCCCAAATGCAAACTGTTTGAAAATTAACGTGGGTGATGAAACCACGATATTAGCTCTGTACCGATCACCAGCTATAACTAATATTAATCAGTTTCTTGAAACGCTTTCTAATGAACTCAATCTTCTAAAAAACACAAAAAATGTCTTCCTTATCGGAGATATAAATATTGACATATTGGAAAACGGTCATCCCAATAGAACTGATTATCTACAAACACTGGCCTCCCATGGACTCAAAAGTATGATAAATAAACCTACGCGTGTAACCAATGACAGCAAATCTTGCATCGATCACATGTTCAGTAAGACTATTAAATCAACCAAATCTATCATATTCACCTCTACTATAACCGACCACTATACAACAATTTTATCTATTACAAATAAGAAAATACAAAGATCGCAGCCCTACCCAATTATCGTGCAAAAGAAAGAAACCAAATGGAATGATGTAAAACAACAGTTACTCAATACAAACTGGATAAGCCTACTGGAGAACCTTGATGCAAATAATGCCTGGAGTAAATTCATTGAATATATAACTTTCACCATCATGTCAAATACAAAATCAATAGAAAAAAAGATTTTGCATAAAAACCAACATCTTAAACCATGGATAACTCAAAGCGTTATAAATTGCATTAGAAAAAGAGATGAATTACATAGGAAAGTTAAATTGAATCATTGTGATATTTTTATACAACGATACTATAAAAGGTACAGAAATATTTGCAAAAATGTTATACGAAATGTCAAAGAAAATTATTATAAGAAGAAAATAGACGAATGTAACAATGACCCGCGCAAATTATGGAAAATCATTAATGAAATTACAAATGCAAAATCATCCCAGTACAAGAACATGGAGGAATTAACAATTGAAAATACCCAAATCTCTTTCGCAAAGCATCCGGACAAAATTCTCGAATATGTTAATGATTTTTTTACTAATATAGGGTCACAATTAGCAAAGAAAATCAGACAACCAAAAACTAGCATTCTACCAGAAGAAAAGGAAAATATGAACTAGATAGAAAAATTAAAGTTAACTGAAGTAACCAATACTGAAATCAGAAACGCAATTGCATCCCTTAATATTAATAAATCATCGGGAAATGACGTAATCTCAAATAAAACAATAAAACAACTACAAAAAGAACTGACCTTCCCATTGACATACTTAGTCAATCTGTCAATATCTACAAATGTGTTCCCTTCATGTCTTAAAAAAGCTACAGTTGTACCCATACATAAAAGTGGTAACAAAAAGGATGTATATAATTACCGACCCATAAGTCTCTTAAGCTCCTTTTCAAAAATCTTGGAAACTGTAATGAAGAAGCAAATTGTTCAATTTCTTGAACAAAACAAATTATTATCACCATCCCAATATGGTTTTAGAGAAAATCTGAGCACCAATGATGCCATAGAAAATCTAACAAGCATGGCCATAAAAAACATAGATGATGGGAAAAAATGTTTAGCTTGATTCATAGATCTTCAAAAAGCTTTTGACACAATAGACCATAAAATATTACTAACTAAACTAAAAAAAATTGGAATGGCCGAATCAACAATGAACTTATTGGAGTCATATATAACAGGGCGAGAACAACAAGTACAAATTGGCAAACAAAAGAGCAAACTTCTATCTTTAAACTATGGCGTCCCTCAAGGGAGTGTACTGGGACCGATTCTGTTCATTATCTACATCAACGACTTAACTAACCTTACCATTAAAGGAAACATAATCAGTTTTGCTGATGATACTGTTTTATTATTTCAAGAAGAAAACTGGACGGATACATTTAAGGAGGCTGAAAAGGGGCTTAGTGCACTTCAAAATTGGCTTAAAATCAACTCGCTTACCCTTAATATAAGCAAAACAAAATATATAACATTTTCAATGAACTCAAGGGGCCAACCAATAAAATCACTAGAACTAAAATTATATGAATGCCATGGAAATAATACACAATGTTACTGCCCTGTTATCGAAAAAACACAAAACATTAAATATCTCGGAGTAATAATTGACGAAAATCTTAGATGGGACCTACACATCAAAGGTATTACGGAAAAACTCACTAGCCTTATATATTTTTTTAAAAATTTAAGAAATGTGTTAAATAAAAAGGATATGAAAAAGGTCTACTACGCGTTATGTCATTCTCGAATTAATATGGAATCATAGGATGGGGATCTGCTACACAAACGTACCTACAAAACCTGAATACGATTCAAAAAGGAATCATAAAGACCATATTGAAAGTACCAATTAGAACGCCTTCAATTGAAATTTTCAATAACTTTGACGTACCAAATGTACAGCAAATATATGCCAAAAATATATTATTGAAACTCTTCAAAAATAATGAATCCTCTACTAGACCGTGTATGCATAACACTAGATCGAATAAAAATGATATAAAAAATATTCCAAATTACAAAACCACATTTGGACAAAGAAACTATACATACTTTGCAACAAAACTTCATAACATACTTCCCCAAGACATAAAACTAATAAAAAATCCAATTGAATACAAAACAAGAATAAAAATATGGCTTAAAGAGGTCAATGAGAAAACCCTAGCGAAGACGCTAAAAACGACATAGAAGACAAATGAACTATATTTAAATAACTTTAGTCCGCCTCGGCACAGGACCCCCTAGTGAGGGGGACTAAGAAATACAATATTTTATTCTTAATTTTACCATTATATTTTGTATGTAAATTTTTTTATATAGTCGCTATAATAAAAAAAAAAAAAAAAAAAAAAAAAATTATGGGCGAAAACAAGAAGGAACTTCCACTAAATGCATTTTGTTTTTAACCGCTAAATATATTTGAAAATAATAAATACGTTTTATGAATGTTTTTACATAGTACTTACTCACTACACCCCAAATATTAACGGATTTGTCTGATATTAAAGACAACTTTGTAATGCGACTCCTTAAACTGAAGTTAAAC
Source organism: Limnephilus marmoratus (assembly GCA_917880885.1). Classification (NCBI taxonomy): domain Eukaryota; kingdom Metazoa; phylum Arthropoda; class Insecta; order Trichoptera; family Limnephilidae; genus Limnephilus; species Limnephilus marmoratus. Next base: position 39,283,594 of record OU862909.1, on the reverse strand, counting down.
TCCCTAAAGTCAGTATTGGGCCCATTTGGTGGTGTTTTATGTGGAAACACAATGTATTATTTTATTACTCGTACATTACAAATAAATTTAATTTCACTTTGGCACAAATCATTATAAAAACAACATTCGCGTATCTCTAGTGCTACAAGTGTAAGGGTTTAAGAGGAACGGATGTGTAGCCCATTTCGGCCCGTTACTTACAAAACTTAATTTTAATTTGAAGCTAAAATACCCAAACAGACTAAATAATATTTTTTTTCAATCAATAGTTATACTAAATATCTGGTACGAATATTTATGCTACTTTATATATTTTTGTTTAAAATGAAGAATATTATGATATACAGGTTACAGGTAATAAAATAATTCAGTCTTGCTTCATTTTGGAGCCACTTTTTAAATTTTATTGTGGGTTAATTATAATTAAAAATAAATATAATCTTGCACTATATACTGCGTTAATATAATAAATAAAATAAGAAATAAATCATCGTTAACCTTTGACTACTGACGTGGGGCCGCTCAGGCCCAGCCATAATAATAATATCGAAATACTTCCCTCTACCGCTCGAGGCGTATACTTCGCTTTCAGTTGCTTCGAATTTAGTGACGCCAGAGCCGTATATTTAAAAATTTTAATTTTTAATATTGAATTTCTTTAAAGAAATTCATTTCAATTTTTTTGCGGGCCTTTCTGATCCATCGTCAGTTCTTATGTGACTTTTTAAAGTTGATTTTTACTATTTAAAAATAAACATAAACAACTTTACTAAAGCTTTATATACAAAGTTTATTCGAGACACTATGGAAATATTATAATAAAAGTGAGTTCATTATTTTTTATTTAGTTTAATAGATAATACAGACTGATTTCTGATCTCAAGTGATATAAGTTACTTAACAATAAAAAAAAGTTTTTTGTTTTATATAAATATATAGGTATAAATTGTCCAATAAATTATAATTTGGACCACAAAATTTGTGGATCACTAATATATAAACATTTTAAATAACGGGCCGCACAGGCCCCACGTCAGAGAATACTTAAAAAAAATCACGTCAGCAGTTAAAGGTTAAAAATGTGTTTTTTTAAGATAATTTTAATTTGCTTGCGGAAAATTTGGGTTTCGACGTAAATAGGTTTTTTTTTAATTTTTCTTGTCAACAGATTTTATTTTTATGTTCTTCAAAGAACAGTCCCTTTAAGCCGCAATAAAGCAGTTTCAGGTGAACGGGTTATTTTAACTTTAATTTAGATCCATCAAAATGCTTTTTTTTATATTTTATGTCTTTTTATTTATATTTCACCACATTTTTATAATAAATATTGTAAAATTATTTTTAAATTTTTTATCATAAACAATTGTTTAAGTAGCCTCTAAAATCATGAATATTAAAATCTTTCATGGCGTATATTTTATAGTTAAAAACACAAATAAATAAAATTGCCCATATACATACTACACATTTGATATACTCGTATAAAACAATTTTTTAGTTTGGTGATGTATTTTGGCCTAAAATCCATATAATATTCCACTACACAAAAGATAAGAAGATGAGGAAGACTTGTGCCACATTTACTATACATATTATTGGGATCTTTATAAAGAGATCTGTTTAAACACTTTATATAAAGTAGTCGGATGGCAATGCTTTATCGTTCATATAAGTAGTACCAGGCGTAAAAGGTAGAACTACCCTTCCCGCCGGAAACGTGATAAAAATGCGATGAAAAAATTCACTCATTTATAATCCGCCATTTGGAGTATGTTCACCTTATTACTTTATTTTTTTCAGATCTGGTTTAACGGTTCCCCGATGACCTTACCAAATAGCCAAAGGGTGGCCTGCACCCACCTACTGGTGGGATTGAAATCCGGGCGCATCACTTCACCCTGCACATTCACCAACACCCGCATATCCGCCTTCATACCCTGGATAGAGGGTATAGTGTGGCCTGAAAGCGGTGTTGTTGTTTAGAACCTTGTTTCAGATCATTTTTTCATATACATTTTTAAAAATTAATTATTTAATTGTTTCACACCTTAATGCACAATGATATTCATAGAGAGAAACAAATATGATAATATGATAATATGATAATAACAAAATAGAGAGAAACAAATATGAACAAATAAATATGATTATAAAAAAATAATTCCTTTTTATTTTCATTTTTTAAACTTTATCAGTAAAATCTCAAATTATAATACTTAATTAAATGAAAACAATATTAGCGAAACTCAATCAAAAATCTGGAGACAGAAAAATCAGAAAAGATATTGGTTCTGCTGGGAGCTCCGCTGGGAGCCAATATCTTTTCTGATTTTTCTGTCGCCAGATTTTTGATTGAATTTCGCTTATATTGTCTTCATTTAATAAAAAAATATATATTTACTTATAAAGTGTAAACACGATGTCCGGAAATGCGAAGTACAGACGGGAAACTGAACTACCCAAAAAAAAACTATGTTTTCGATAAGAGTCAATGCTTTAAGTAATTTATTTTTAAATTTAATTTTAAAATTTAAATTTTTACGTTTTTTCGGAAACTAAGTGTAAAACTTCTGTAACAATAAACAGCTGATAATTAACCCCCGGGCAACCAATTATTTAAAAAATTTACAAAATTTTAAAAAATTTCAACTTTCGACGCGATTTCTCAAATAAAATAAAAAGTTAGTTTACATAGTCTAATGCTATTGTGATAGATTCACCAGTTTACCGTTTGTACCCTATGTGTCCGAACAACATGCTTATTTAAAGGTATGTAGTTTAAATTATTGTGGAATGTATGAGTAGGTATTTAAAAACCATTTGAATTCTCACTTTTTAAAATTGAAAATATGTTCTTACGCGTTTTATAATAGTATATTAAAATATAAGTGGATAAACAGGTCTTTAAAACACGCGCGATTTTTTTAGCACGACGGCGTAGCCGAGTGCTCGAAATAAAGCAAGTGTTTTAAAGACCAGTTATCCACGAATACTTTACGTATTTTTTTTTATTGGTACACTTTGAAAACATAAATATTGATATTATTATTAAAAATTTGGAAATAAGAACTATTAATGAATTCGTGATGTGACATCACAATATCTTGTTGTCATGGAAATGAAAAACACAAACATTAATTTGCAATCTGTCACATAAGATTAATAGTTGACATCACAGTTTTTACTATATTGTGTGTTGTAAAATGAGTTCTAACATTGATAATTTAAATACCAAAGCAGAATCGCGGTAAATACCTGAAAAATCCAAAGACTTTTATAAAAAAGAATATGAAAGGTTCATAACATGGATGGAGGAGCAAAACGTAATAGATGTAGATGAACGAGTTGTGCTTGCTTACCTTCAGAAAATGTCGGAACAGTACAAAGCATCGACATGTGGGCCATACATTCGAAATTGCAATGTCTGTTGAGGATAAATAAAGGGGTTGATTTAAAATCATTTGTGAAAGTGCATACATTCATGAAGGCAATTAGCAAGGATGACGTTGCTAAGAAGGCGTATGTATTCAAAAAAGATGATTTGCGGAAGTTTTTCACAGAAGCACCGGACATTACGTACTTATTTTTGAAGGTGGTAGCCATTTGCGGAATCTTTGGGTCTTGCAGAAGATGTGAATTGTGCGATTTACGCTTATATGATATCAAAGAAGAAGGAAGTGTATTGCTTATTACCATCCGACCATCTAAAACAGTGAAGGCTCGACGTTTTACTGATGCCGACAGTGGTGCGATTAATTATGTGCGTTTGATGAAGCAATATTTATCATTGCGACCCCAAAATGTAAGTACAGACAGGGTTTTCTTACGGTATGATAAGGGTAAGTGCACCAATCAAGTGGTTGGTATTAACACATTTGGATCATGCCCCTTACAAATCGCACGTTATCTTAAATTAAACGATCCTGAGAAATATACAAGACATGCGTTTCGACGTACATCCGCTACCATTATGGCAAATAGTGGCATGACAATTGATCAAATCCAATGACAAGTAGGATGGAAATCGGCAGCTGTGGCGACTGGTTACGTGGAAGAGAGCATTAGCAATAAGAAGAATGTTTCATTATTGGAACTGCCATTAATGGAAGTGCAGCCTCATTGACTTCCGAGAATACTATTAATTTGAACAGCATTTCCTCCGATTTAAAAAACGGAGGTATTAATATTTCAAATAATACGAACTGCTCTTTTCACATCCATTTAAATAATTAGAATGTAAACGATGTAAAAAAGAATGTAAACTTTGAATAAAATTTTTGAAACATTTGTAATGTTTTATTTGACGTTTAAAATATTCCTGTCAGATTTATAGTTAAAAGTTGACATTTAGACTTCACATTTTGTTGATTTGTTGATGTTGCCATGGTAACTTTAAAAAACGCGCGTTCCATAAAGTGCGATTTAAAGACGCTAGAGCGTACTTTAAATGAGTAAAAAAGGGCACTAATAAAAAAAAACTTTAATACAACAACGGTGAGCAGAAAACAGACCTCAATGGCAACTAGTATTCTGAAAATTTAACAAAAAAAAGTTGAAATTTTCAATCTGTATGAGTTTTGTATTGATTGGTAGCCGTATCTTTTGCGAGCATATCTTTTTTTTCACAAAATGGCGGAGTGCTTCAAATTTTTTCAAATTTTTCCTCATATTTCCAACACTGATCCGAGTTATAGAAATGAAATTTTAAAAATTTCAACCGAATACTGCTAACAACGTTAAAAAAAAGTTAACTGAAGATATAAAACAAATCTAAGCTCAATCGTCCAATTGGTTATCGAGAAATTGTAGTTACCGATTTGCAAAAGGTTTGTAAAATGAATATCATCATTCGATGAGATTTAAATGAAGTAATTGATAGTTAGCGTCTAATAAACCAACCCAGGGCGAAGAACAACTTGTCCCTCTCTCTTGTAAAATGGATTATAGTCAGAAAGGTATTCTGTCCTTCAGTTCTTGTTACTTGTTTCCTTCTCAGTACTAGTCAGTAAAGGCGTGACAGTGTGAGCATGCTTATTCATGGATAATGCTCAAAACAAATATGCTCATTTATGAGTAAATGTGAACAGTTGACGATCATGCACATAAATAAGCATCACCTAGACAATATCGACCATCTCTGGCTGTTAAGAGGAAATACTAGCGGCGTTTTTCCATACAAACGTATTCCCCGTTTATCTCTCTGGATTTTGACCCTAGAGCAAAATTTTTTTTTACATAATATAGATATCGACCACTAGCGTGTCGGTACGTTTTGTTTTTTTTGATAATTTACTTCTTATAGAAGTTAGGACCTTCCAAAAATGAATAAAATTGCCTAATTTAAACGCCGTCAAAAAACGTTCAGTATACAAACTAAACAATGTATTTTGAAAAAAAGCAAAACGTACCGACATAGAATATTTTCTTTTAATACAGTTAGTGAAAAAAAAATTTAAATCCGTCCAGTTTTGGAGAAGAAAAATGGGGAATACAAAACATCGATTTCGAAGATTTTATTTAGGTATTTTCGGCCCGACGTGCAGGTGTCCCTTTCGCTCATTTCTCCTGAGGGGGTCGGGGAACGAGGGTTTTGACAAATACATACATATAAAGCGAAGTAGTGATGTAACGAATTTTATCGGTAGACTAGTGTTGTCCTTGCCCGAGTAATCGATATTTTTTATTCGTTTTTTTTTCTGTTTAGTGACTCATCGCGGTATACCAATACTGATCGAGCTTTCATACTAAAATTGAGCCAAATTAAAATTGTTTATGTCAAATACTATAATAAATTTTCAATTTGGGAGGCGTTATAGGTACCATCGCCCGGGAACCATTTATTGGATAACCGTTTACCTTAGTTTTCTTTTTCGACACCTCTGTGTTGTCTCCTTCGAACGTCGTTGTCTTTCGATAAAATGCTTCTCCCTTTAATATTTTGTCTATAATTCTTATGTGTCCATATTTGTTTGACTTTTAGTATTAATCCTATTCTGACGAAGAACACTCTGTTTTTGAAACATGTTGATAATATTGATTACATCGTGCTATTTTCACAAAGTTATTTGTTCTCATTTAATTAAAAATGACGCCACAAAGTGTATTTGCAAAGTTTGAAGAAGCGTTTAACTTCAATTATATTACAGTATCCTTACCGATTAGGTCAACCGGACTTGCCGCTAAAAAGTTTTTGTTTTCATCGTTACACTGTCCACAGGCACATGTAATCCTGTTTCTTTTGTAAATTGCTTTATTACTTGGTTTTCATTTTATTTTACATAATTTGTTGCATATTTCCTTTAAATTGCGAGTGCTGTAACATGTTTAATACTCTAGCCACTGAAGTTTTTGGCCGCAGCTCACATATTTTTCCAAAGTTTCTATTGCTTAAAAATTATCATCACTTTGACCCACCGTATTCCTTTCGAGTTTTTCATTACTCGGTGAAGATAATTCATGGTAAAATTCCTCTTTTTTCATTTTAAACAATTCAGGTGGCATATCTGTTATATAATTCCAATTGACCATTCCTTTTTTCCTCTTTCCATTCGTGTTTTCGTTAAACGTTAGTTTTCTTTTCCAATATCTTCCCATATTCTCATTCGAAGGTGTTTTCTTTCTATAATCAGATCTTTCAAGATCTGCTTGACCTTCAAAATATTGCAAGGAATGGCGCCAGCCTATATATTGGAACTATGTGTCCGACAAAACTTAAGCGAGAGACAGCTTACTCTAAGGTCAGCAGATCTAGATGTTACTAATTACTCTCATTTGGAATAAACTTCCCTCAGCTCTTACTAATATCCAGAATTTGGCTGAATTTAAACTGGCTTTAAAAACAAAAGTATTTAAAAAATCATACCATTCATGAATCTTAACATCTCTCCAATATACGTAATAATAAGCCATGTTCTCAAGTTTCCCGTGATTGTTTGGTTTCGGTTTCCTCATAATTGTATTTTTATTTTATGTTTAATATCCGAATTTATGTCAGAATATTTCTCATTTCTGAACGCAAACTGCCTTTCTGTTAGTATTTTATATTTTAGTTTTAAAGTTCTTGTTGTGTCCTGTGTTACAATAGCACCGCTATTGTCTATTATTATTATTGTCCCGTGTGTGCTATAACAGTACTATCTTTGTTAATTTTGTTCTTCTGTCATTGTTTTGTAAATACTCAATATTCTTTTATTATTTTCTCAATATTATAAGGAGCACTGTAGGATTATTTTTTAAATTTATTATAGTTAAGCGCATTTGAAGTGAAATGTCACAAAACAGCGCTATATAAATATAATGTTATTATTATTATTATTACAAAGTGCTTCGCGTATTTACCAGGATTATGGCCTTGGATGTTCTTTGTATTCATGGAGGCGGATATGGATTCCGCCTCCCCGTGAATTGGATAACCAAGACCCCTGCCATAGGTCTCCCCATGTAATTCGCTACGTCTCTGCATTTGCCCACCTTCTGCGTGGCGGGCCGGATCGGGAGAGACTGGTCGAAGGAGACCTTTTGACCTCTCCACCCGGACTCTCTCGATCCATTGCCTTGCACCTTTTAATGGGAGGGTTGGATTCATACTTCTGTCACCCTTGGACCCATTGACAGATACCTCCCTTCCCAGAAATTCCTCTCCTTCCTTTCCCTGTAAGGACCCCTACACAGCGTCCCCAAAGATGACATAGGCCCTGAGGGTTTTTTTTCCTAAGGATCCCATATGTGGAGCTAATGAAAAAAAAACGTGGAAAGATGTGTGTATCTCCTTCTGTCGCTGGCTATAATGCTTGAAAAGGTTATAATAGCGCCAAACTACATTCAATAAATATAATGTTAAATTTGAATTCGAAGCAAGATTTTAAGTAATCGCTGCCTTTAAACTACGTTAACATTCAGTTTTATCCAACCGTTATATTTTATTTGTTATATTTTGTTAAAAAATGTTGTTTTTTATGTGAATACCGCACAAGAGCCAGTGAGACTATGGCATCCACAATTAGGGTATGTTGTGAGGCTGAAGATAATGGGGAGCGGAAGGAAGTGAGGAAGAGGAAAGTGGGGAAGTGCCTGGATATTCAGTACAGTTGGTGTACATTATTGTTTAGTATCTTAGTTTTATCCAGAAAACGTGTTATTTTTCCCTTTTACATTTTTAACAGTCTCTCGTGTCTAGGATGATCGAAGTATGTATGAAGAATGAGTTGATGATGAATGTAAGTAAATCTAAAGTCATGGTATTTGAAAGAGATAGTATGAAAACAATGTGCAACATAGTTGTGAATGATGAGTATTTGGAGCAGGTGGGTGAGTTTGTGTACTTGGGAAGTATGTTTACGTGAGATGGTAGTTTTGACAGAGATATCGAAAGAAGGGTAAATGCAGGCAACTTTATTAATGGAGGACGAACGCCTTTGGCGCCAACAAAAAACTGTCAAAAGAAGCGAAGGTAGCCGTCCATAATTGAGTGCTGGTACCTACCCTGATGTATGGCAGTGAGGCATGGAACTGACAGAGGAAGGATGAAAGTAGACTGTATGCTGTAGAAATGAGATCCCTGAGGCGTATGTGTGGTAAAACCATGTACGATAGTGTGAAAAATGTGGAGATCCGCGAAGAATGCAAGGCTGATGTAAGCGTAATGAGTAAGATTAAGAAAGGGACGCTCAGATGGTTTGGGCATGTAGAACGAATGAACGAGTAAAGGAGTGTAAGGAGAATATATGACGTAAATGTGAATGAAAGAAGAAGTCGGGAACGCCCGAGGAAGACATGGCACGACCAAGTGAATCAGTTACTTATATGTGAACGAGGCAAGGAGTGTGTGCCAAGATCGAGTTGTTTGGCGGTCCATACTCTCTGCCTACCCCTGCGGGGAAACGGCGTGATGGTTAGTTAGTTAGTTTACATTTTTAACAACTAGATTACGTATATTGGACAAAATATGTTTTGTGTTTTTTGTACAGCCGTTATTGAATAAAAAGTAAGTTTGCTACAAAACAAAAGACCATTATTTTATTTTTTCCAAATCACGAAATATAGTTTTTTCTAAACTTCGGGTCGTTTAGACTAATTTTATTTATTTTTACGTTTCGAATAGCTACAAATCATATGCACCTTTAGAGACCTCGTTCGTTTAAAAATAATGCGCCCTTTTTTCTGTGTATGGAGAGCGGTACCGCGCCGAGTCAAAAACAGTCGAAACATGCATGCGATGAGATTCGCGGAAGACGGTAGGTAGGCAGGAGACGCAGAGGGGGCGAGAGGGTGTTCTAGCCAACACTCACGTGGTATCACCCACACATCTATAGCTAGTCCTTTTGTGAGCGCTGCGCGACAACGATAATATTTGAAAATACCTACCGTCGAGATTTCTCACCGGTGGTATTACCTCTTAACACGCCGACTGCTGAGAATAAGAAAGTTTCACCTGAAACAATAATGGTTTGCAAAAATGAGCTCTAAGATAACATTACGGAAACTTTGTTAAATTACAGAGACCATTTTCGCATGACATGGCCTCTGTCATTGAATCAGGTACCTATAGGTATTTTTGTGTATTTTGTTTATAATGCTAATATATAAAATAAAAATGACATTTCCGTGTCAGTTGGTAACTTGTCACTTGTGGTTTACGATGACGCCATTCCATACCCCATACAGTGTTGCCAGATGCATTGATTTACCATGTTTCTATGGATTTTGGGTCATTTATACCTCTATGTTTTTACTGGTCACAAAAATATTTACTTTCGAATGAGATAGTAAACATATTTTTTTCGTATATCCACGTGGGATAAATCCCGAACTCAGGAATGTAGTTGTAGAATTTCAGTGCAGATTCACACAGTCTGTCTATGGTCCTTTTCAATAAATATTTTCTACTAATTCTGTAAACATTAGATCTCTTGTCCTAAAATAGGGTGTTTCCAAGTTTCCAAGTTTCTCTCGTTTAATTTTTTTTTCTTCATTTTTTATTTAGTGATACCTAATATATAACAATATCATAACATAATTATTATAATCCTTTATTCCCAATGTGTTTAATAAAACTCACTTCGGGAAGGACAACATTATTCAATTAGAAAAATTATTTTTACACAAGAACACCAATTTAAAGGGGAGTTGAATGAAAAGTACATAGATTTCAAAACAGACTAAACACACTTGATACAGTTAGTTGAAGAATATTTCATAATTACATTTAGAAAGATACACAAGAGTTATAAAGAAAGATATCTAAATACGTATCTGGTTAATAAAGCTACTGTTAATGCACCATTACTATTTACACACAGGAGGCATAGAAAAAAAATTCCCTCAGGGTCTACGTCATCTATAGGGGTGGAGGGTCTCTGTAATGAAAGGGAGGAGAGGAAGTTCTGGAATGAAAAACGGTATAAGGGGTGGGTAGGAATCTGGGGGTCAGAGTGTCCAGGAGCGACGGACGAATGAATCCATCCCTTCCACTGCGGTGCAAGGCAATGTTCCGAGAGAATCCTGGTGGAGAGATTAAAAAAGATCTTCCCCAACCAAATCCGGCCTGCCACGCGTTTGGTGGGCAGACACATCTGCCGCCAAGATCCGGACAAACTTGACCCGATGAACCCGGGCACCCCTGATACAAAGAAAGATAGCTAAATAAGTCTCTGGTTAATAAAGCTGCTGTTAGTATATTGATACTGTGTGGTAGGTCTCTTTAATGAAAGGGTGGAGAGGAAGTTCTGGGAAGGGAAAAAGTGTGAGTGATGGATTTCAAGGTGTTCAGTGAGTCCAGATCATCCGCTGCCAAGACCTAGACAAACTTCACTCATTTAAATACCTAACTGTAATACTTATATTTTATGTAGGTTTTACTAAATCAACATGTTTCCAAACCAATGATCTCTTCGTCAGGATAAAATGAATTTAAATAAATTAATGTAACAACGTGAATTATTTGAAAATACGAAGATTTTTTTACAAATAATTAATTTCACAATTTGGCAAAGAAACGTTACTTTCTCAATGACAATTATTTTTAAGTTTTCTTCAGGTAGGTAGATACCATAATATTTATAAAATGCGTTTAAGAAAGTTCAAAGGAACACGAAGATTTCTCGTTTGAAAAAAAAATCTTCACTGAACCATTTAGTGACAGTATACGGATGACAGTACAGTCCATGATAGCTTTTTGTTTGACAAGCCCCCAAAGGGCTCACAAATTCCAACGGCTCGGAGGGCTTTGAAGCAAAGAATGGACGGTTACCTTGAGATTGTTTTCTCCTGGGATAAAAATAATCTCGTTGAATTTAACATTTCAAAGACCCAATCATGTCTGATTACATCTAAAAAGGATCGAAATGAAAATCTAGTCTCCTTCAACGGAAGCAATCTTCCGTACCCTCCATTGATATGCTTGGTGTAACTCTAAGTGTTCAGCTCAGGTATGGGGGCTCCATCGAAGCCAGAGTTAAGTTAGCCTCTCAAAAACTGGGCGTACTGTACAGGGCCCGCAGATACTTTAATAGTACACAACTGCTAACCCCAGATACTTTAATAGTACACAACTGCTAACCCTGTACAAATCACAAGTGCACCCCACGGTTAAATTTGGCAGCCACCTCTGGTCTGGAGCCCCAAAATACCTGAAAATCTCTCGGCTCTATGCAGAGACGGGCGGTCCGTCTCCTAATTTAACAGAAGGATTGCACAGGCACGCGTCGGGTGGGAATGCTATCCTTGTTCTACCGGTATTCCAATGGAATATGCTCCGAGGAACTAGCGTCATTGATCCCTTCGGCACCAGCGCATAGTCGTGAAACATGCCAAACGCGTGCCCGACACGTACACAGTTGACATTAGTCACATGAGAACGGATCGCTTCTTCGACTCGTTCTTGAGTTCAACAGTTCGGCTGTGGAACGATTTGTCAACCTTTGTGTTTCCTCCTTCCTACAACATGGGTCTCCTTAAAACCAATGTTCATTCCTTCCTCTCCTCAAAAAGACCCTCAACACAGAATCTCAGATGACATAGGCCCTGACGGAAATTATTTACCTCAGGGCCTCCTGTGTGGAGTTAATGTAAAAAAAAAAAAATTGACGGTATAAACCAGAGAAAATCGGAAATATCTCATTTTTAAATCAAATTTTAGACTTATTGACTCTTTTCCACAAAAATTATAAATTGATTTCGAAAGATTGTTCTTTTATCTATTTTTAGTACGAGTATAATAAGGTTATACCATAAGTCGTTGGCAGATTTGTTAAATTTTGAAACGAAAAATCTTATTTTACAGAACATATTTAATACCATTTCATCATACATTATTGTAAATCAATACGTTATCTAGAAATCGCATGTTTCAAAATTTTAATTTTAGTTCAAATAAATTCATCAAAAAATATATCCGAACGCTTATTTATGACGAAAATTTCTCTATTTTGTCTATCTATTTACAGTCGTTTTTTGTACATCCTTATTTTGCTTATACATTATTGAAAAATCATAAAAAATACACAATTTTAATTGTTTTATCATCACGCCTTTCAGCATTTTTGGATGTGGGTATTAATTAAAGCAAATTTGGAATGAAATAAAATCGATATTGAGTTATAAACTTTCTCATTAAAACCGCCCTGTACGATCGTAATAACATTTTTCGACGAAATTTGGATTTTCAGCCGCAGGCTGGCTAAAGGCCGTTAAAAGTTGAACGTATGAATAAATTTGAAGGTAGGCAAAATGAAAAACGGTCGAGTTAAAACAGGACTTCATGATATTCAGTCAATAAAATGACATTATTACAATCTATTGACAATCAGTCTATTAATATAACAGGATGTTATTTTAAATAATTGAAGAAAATATGTTTACAATAGGTACTAATCTAACCTATCTAGTGTGAAATGTATATAAACACATATTATTACACATATCTTCCTCATCCATTGAGCGTGCGGTAAAAAAAGGAAAGATCAATATTTTCTCAATAGTAGTTTTTTTATATAAAAAAAACATTATGATTATGAGAGAGTCCGGCTCGACAAAGTCTCCTGAACCATTCTCTCCCAATCCAGTTGGGCAAACGCATCCGCCGCCAATACCTAGACAAACCTCCCCCCATTAACCCGGGAAAACCCCGGTAAGTTTTCTTTTTTTTACTCCACACCGGAGCCCTGGACAAAAATTATTTCCCCTCAGGGCCAGTCGTCTTTGGGGATGCTGTGTGGAGGGTCGTTCTAGTAAAGGGAGGAGAGGAAGTTCTGGAAAGGAAAACGGTATGAAGGGTGGGTAGGAATCTGGGGGTTAGTGTGTCCAGGAGTGACGGACGAATGAATCCATCACTCCCACTGCCGTGCAAGGCAATATTCCGAGAGAGTTCTGCTGGAGAGATCAAAAAAGATCTTCCCCAACCAAATCCGGCCTGCCACGCGGTTGGTGGGCAGACACATCTGCCGCCAAGGTCCGGACAAACCTGAGACCATGAACCCGGGCACCAAACGTAGCGAACAACTTGGCAGAGATATCGGTTTTCCAAAAAATGGTTTCTGCGGCGGCGGTACCCATACCCGCTTCCACAATTACGTTTCAACAGATGATAAAAGACGCATCAAAATTTCATTTTTATTCAAAGTTCAAAATTTCCCAAGCAAAAGGATCTCTTTGCCACCATTCTGATTGTATTTTTTATGAATTGATATTTGCATTAGGTAGTGTCGTTTCATTCTAAGTACGAATTAATTACTTAATTAACCCAAACTAAGAATCTAAAACCTAATTTGTGCCTGTGAATTGTTGTTTCTTATAGTAATTTTGAAACTAGTGTTATTTCCGTAATCTGAGACTAAAAGTGCAGCGGTTAGGGAAATAATTACCACAAATATTAAATACATCCATTTCGTTTAAATTAGTAACGAAGACTCTGTAAACCTTGTACTGGGGTAAGAATTAATAAAGGGGAAAGAAGAAGATGAATGAAACTAAGATAAAGATATATATGTACATGTGTTAAATATTTAGCTTTTTCATTCCATTCTTTGAATGGTTATTCTTTTCGTAAGCGGTGCTACGTTTTTTGTACGTTTAGTATAACGCAAGGTTAGTAGGAAATGCGTTTAACAAGGTTAGCTCATACGGGCCTCTTTTAAAAAACAAACTCGTCGGGCCGCTTTCGAAATTTCGCACGCGTGACCTAGCATGAAGTGAAACACTGCCACTTATATTGCAGGTAATTCAAATCTCCCAGTGGAACATGGACTTCAAGCTACGTCACGAATTTTTAGCAAATCACTGCTCTACCCCCTCGATCCAGCCTTGTTAAATACATTTTCTACGAGCCTCGAATATAACGGTCTTGTATGTTTTTATGTCGTGTTTTAAAACATGTGTTTAAACGATTTTTTTATCTGAAAAACAGGATTTCAATGTTTAGAAAAAAAAATTCCCTGGATTAGGGCTTTTCGTTTTTGCAATATGGCATCACTCAATTGCTAACTCTATGACCAGGGTTGCCAATTGGTGGAAAATTTCCCAAATAGCGGGGATTTTCTAAGATTTTTAAGAAATAGGGTTATTTGCAGGTAGAACCTTTTTACAGGGAAAATGAGGGGATTCTGCGAATTTCTTGATTTTGCGACCATGTTGAAAAAATATTAACTATAATAAATTGTAAGACTGTAGTATAATTTAATTTCCTTTATCAGCAAATGTTCAAAGAAATTTATTTTTTCGATCGAATAATTAAAAAATGATTATTTCAAGTTTTTAATTTTGGATGCGTGTATGGGTACCGCGCGCCGCTCCGGGAACTATTTATTGAATTACTAATACTCCTGCTATAGGTCAACCCAAATGGGTCGCTACTTCTGGTGACTTGGCAAAGGAGCCTGGGTTCATGAGGTGAGGTTTTTCGAGGTCTTGGCGGCAGACGCGTTTGCTCACCTACTGCATGGCGGGCCGAATCGGGAGAGAATGGTTGAGGGAGACTTATTACATCTCCAGCCGTTCTCTATCGAACCACCACCTTGTACAGCAGTGAAAGGGATGAATTCATAATTTCGTCACTCCTGGACAAATTGAATCCCAGATTCCTTCCCACCCTTCATACCTTTTCGCTTCCCAGAACTTCCTCTCCTTCCTTTTTCTAAAAAAACCCTCTGCACAGCATCCTCAAAGATGACCCCAAGGGTTTTTTTTGCTCATGGCCTACTGTATGTATGTAAAAAAATCAGAGTATGCGATTCACACGCGGTAGAAGTGAAACCTTCAAAAAACTAAAGTAAACAAGAGTGGAGAGACTATGAAGCATTTTTTTGTGTGATGAATGATTTTTTTGTCGTCGAATTCCAGTGCACCTTACCCTATACATTTGGTAATCATATAAGTATTTATGTTTTCTTCTTCGGAGTAGCTAGATGTCGTTTTCTTTTGTGTTTTCTTTGCCTGATCATTTTACAAAAATTACATGAATTTTTTTTTGTATTTCGTAGGATTCGACCCTTGGTTCGCTGAATGTCTGATCGCTTACAGTCGTCAGGCGCTTTATTCCACTAGACCAAAGGAGACTTGCGTGGAACCGTGGATTTATAGTATTATGTTGAAACCGAGTACCCGTGAAATAAATAAATATTCTCTCATAGGCTAAATCCTATAGATGTATGGGTTTGTCTCTTTTTTGTCGGTATTTTCGTTTCATCGAGTTTCAAATCACAACGGTGCCAAAGAAGTTTTCACTTCAAAAGAATTTTACTTCATTTAGGAAGAAAATGAACTTGTGAGGTACCTCTATTTAGGGTATTTCGGAAAATGTGCGTTGGCAACCCTGTCCATGATGCGGATGCAGGGTTGGGATGTCTAGGGAATTTTCCCTAGAAGTAGGGGAGAAAAATATTTTCTAGGAAAAGCACGAAATCATCACAAAACTAAGGAAAATTTCGACCTCTGGCAAAACTTCTTGATTTTTTTTATTGGTAATCTTCTACTTCCCGGTAAAATACACCAACTCAGTTAAAGGCATCGCTATATTATACAGGGTGTTAAGGGACGTACTTGACTTACTATAACCAGTGATTTCTAGCATTATTTGGGTCGCTTCTTCGACTCGTTCTTGTGTTAAACAGCTCGGCTGTATTTCCTCCTTCCTACATCATAGGCCCTGAGGAAAATTATTTTCCTCAGAGCCTCCAGTGTGGAGGTATTGTAAACAAAAGACATGTCCTGGGTGCTCCATCGGTTACGTTACTTTAATATAATAATGTGATGAGACTCTCCATTTCCCGCCGGTGATACTAGTTTCCGGACACCATGTATAATAATATGATGAGACTCTCCATTTCCCGCTTATGCTGTTACTGAACACCATGTATAATAATATGATTAGACACTCCTAATCCCGCTTGTGCCACTAGTTTCCAGACACCATGTATAATAATGTGATGAGACTCTCCATTTCCCGCCTGTGCAATTGTTTCCGGACACCATGTATAATAATATGATGAGACTCTCCATTTCCCGTTTGTGTCACTTAACTACTTTCCGGACAACATGTATGCTATAATATATTTCCTCTAAAAATAATGAATATAAATGTTGTATATTCCAATACCTTTATTTATCTTGATACAAATAGTCGTACATACTCGTACATTCCACTATTTTTATTACACTGAATATATATTTATGTTAGGATTCTTAGTCTATGTCACATAATTACTAATGTATTTTAATTTGTGCTTTCGTTGTTATTTTTTTTCATTTTATTAAATTTTCTTTATTATTTTATTTTTGAAGTATTTAAATAATGTCACAAACAACTACGCTACGCAACTATGCTACTTTTTGGGGATTTAGTTATTGTTTCCTATTCAGACTATCATTTTTTAATGAGAATCAAACATTTCATGAGCAGTATCGTCTAAACAGAATATTGTCCGCGTGTTGTTGTTTGGTGGTAAACAAGCATTTTTTATATTTGTTATTATAAGATTTATTACAAGTTACATTTCTTACAAGTCAGCAACTAGAGATGATCACGTTGCTCTACCAACTGTGGTAACTGTGACCCTTGAATTCATTATCATCGAAAATAACACAAAGTAATAAACCGGGCTATAAAATGCAATTCAGCAACCGAAATGTTGTTTATTGATTGAAATTACACGAGTTTGGTGATAAAATAATAACAACAGTTGAATTATAAATAAGACCTTTTGGAAATGTAAATACTTTCGCTAAGAATCAACAATTTTCAGTTCGCAACAAGATATCTGTTAGACTCCGTAAACCAGGGGTACTTGGCATCTTACGGGGGAATTTCGTATTTAAAAAAATGTTTTGAACCTATTTTCTACCATTGCTATTAATTAAAACAGTTTGATTCCTTTAATATTCGATATATGTCGCACACCATTCTCCTTTAATGCAAAGTTTGAACCAGAATTCCATTTCAGTATTGAGTTATCAAAGGTTAGGAAAGAAAGTGCATTTTTCAAAAAAATCTAATGAAAAACATCATTTTCAACTGAGTGAATCATTTTAAGGTGAATAAAGTGGTTTATTACGTTAAATTTCATTTTTGAAATGAAAATGTAGTTGTGTTTCACCTAATGCAATGATTAATATTTTGACCCATTTATTTCTTGATGCTGTCACGTTTTCAATAAATTAAGGGTTAAATTTGCACCTAATGCAATGCTACCATGCAATGCCACAATCCTGGTATTTATTTCTGTTGGTACGCTGTTAAATTTTTTTAATAAAACTTGTTTTTAGGTATAGGTAGAGTATCAGAGAAGTAGGCTGGGAGTTGGCGATCTATTTGTCCATGTAGGGTATCTGTTTGTGTCAAGAAAATCGTCAGATGAAAAAAACCAATGTAACAGCTGCAAAAAGTGTGGCACACGAAGAAACATTTGAAGAAAAGCAAGCAATGGAAATAGCAAGTCTATAATCTACAACGAATGAGAGCAAACCAGAGTGACTCAAGTGACGTAGTGTAGTGAGTCAAGTTTATGAAGCAATGAAATGATATAGCAAGATTCCTCTGATGACAACCAAGGAACCTTTGTTAGAATGCTGTTCCCAGGAAGAACGTGACGAGTAAAACGAGGAGCAATTACCCGTTGAGTATTTCTTTAAGCCCATTAATCAGCAGATTGGCGCATTTATAGTATTCATATATAAAAATGAACTGTACTCTGGGTCAGAAAATTTTAATGATGACAGTACAACAATAAGCGATCTAAGACAAAATCTGTAAAGGCTTGGAAGTGACAAAATATTAGATAATTTATTATATGAATGTGCTGATATGCTCTGTGGTATTAGTCCTCCCCAGTGAATACAATCCTAGAATTACAAAATATTGGTAGCGGAATCAATTAGAAAAGTTTTTTTTTCATGTTAATCTTATTGTTATTTTTTTTAATTTTATTAGTTCAATATTATGAGCTACTGTATATGGCAATATAAATATACAATATGTGGCAGGTGGTAGACAGTTTATATTGTTTATCTCATTTATATTTAAAATATTTATTTTAAATAAATTAAATTTTTTAATACCTACGCATTTTCGTCATTAAACCAAAAAAAAAATTCCGTGGTAATAATGACTATTGGGGATCTCCACCACATTTTTATTTAGTTAAATTGTATTGATATGCGATATCCAATGAGAAATTACGTAAATGTAATTGGGGTGCAAGGTCTCCCCTATATTTAAGAGGGCATTAGCAGAGAAAACCAGAAATACATTATTTTTAAATCAGATTTTAGACGTATTGACTCTTTTTCACAAAAAATTATAAATGGATTTCGAAAGATTGTTTTTTTATCTAGCATTCGCATGTTTTAAATTTTGAGAAAAAAAGTTAATTTTTTAGTATAATAAGGTTATACCACGGACATATGAATATATCTGGACCTGCCCTAAGTGATAAAAACGTATTATTTCCCCCTCCACATGGCGCCGGCTGTAGCTCCTCCTTGGAACCGGCTCGCTCCATGGGGAGTGGATATAGCCTCGCTTGAATCTAAAATGTGTGACGTCATCATTCTTGCCGTGAACAGCGAGAAGCTGACATCCATACATTTAACGAAATAACGGCAGCTTGTGCTATGCAATATATCTACGTATCAATATGCACATAGCAAATGTGGGCGGTACTCCAATGTGCTCGTCGCTGGTTACAGGGGTAAGTAAATTATGAAACATTTGTAAAAGTGTTTTAACTAAACACGGCAAGAAAATATTGATATGTGTATTGGCGCGAGTCTTTTTGGAGCGAGCATTTGGCCTTAGCAAATAAGTTTTGAACGTGGCAAGCAATTCGCGCTCCCATGTAAAAAGGTCTATTCATTCAAAGCAGATTTTGCTTTTAAGAACTAAATGGTGATATTGTAATGCGAGATGCCTATATACTGTCAGATTGATTGTTCAACGAATGACAGTCATCTTTCCCCTCTTGCTCTCCATAGTTTGGTTTTACCCCTCATTTGTAACTGCTTGTCTATCCATTTGGATGTCTATGGGTTATACCATAGGTCGTTGATAGATTTGTTAAATTTTCAAAAAAGATTTTGTATTATACCATACCCATTTCAAATCATATAATCATGCAGTAAAATAAATCAATACATTATCTGGCAAACCCATGTTTAAGAATTTTAATTTTAGTTTAAATAATATCATTAAAAAATATATACGTGCATGTGTTTCTTGACAAAAATTGGTCCGTTTGGGTATTTATCTGCGCACTTACAAATGAATATATTTCAGATTTTTTTAACATTCTTATTTAACTTAGATATTATTAAAAAATGATAAATACTTATCATGAAAAAATAATTACAAAAAGTACATTATTTTAGTAGTTTAATCATCAAGCCTTTCAGCATTTTTGGGTGCAGGTATAAATTAAAGCAAATTTGGAATGAAATAAAATCGAAATTGAGTTATAATGTTAAAAAGATGGTACGGAGAATAATTAATCTTTCTCATTGTAACCGCCCTGCACGATCGTAAGAAAAACTTTCGACGAAATGTGGATTTTCGCTCGCTGGCGGGTTAAACGCTCGATAAAAAATCATTTTACCTTGCCACTTAATTTCAATAATCCTACTCGTTAAAAGTACCCCCGGTTTACGGTACCTACAATTTTATTAGGGGAGAGGTTTGTCCGGGTCTTGAGGGTACCAAAATTTTCCAATCAATCCTTAACGATCGAGCGTGCTAGAGGGCCAGGTCATGTCAAAAGTCGACATAACAGAAGACGCAGTATGTCGGATGATACAATCTATAAACTAATGATAGACACATTGAAGAAATAGTGAATGCGAGAAACTATATTAAGAGGAAACAATGCGACATTTTGTTCATACAAACGTATACTTACCCCAATTTGATTTCAGGGTTTCGATACTATGCAATTTTTTAAACATAATAAAGATTTCGACCACTACTAGCGTGTCGTTACTTTTTGATATTTTTACAATTTTACAAAGTTAGGTATAAGTACAATTATTTTTTTAATTGTGTACATGTTATGCAAATATTTTTTAATGGTGGTAATAATACCTCTCTAATTGAGAATATCTCGTGTTTAGGGAGGGAGTACTAACACAATTGATATTTTGATATATGTTTAATTGATGCTACCATGAGCGTATTTATGAAAAAATAAAATAAAAACAACATGTATGTAAAATTATATACCTGTGCACTATTTAAGGAAGAAAGTTTTTTTTTTTTTTAAATTATAAAATATGAAACCTGTGTACACATTGAAAATATAAGTGTCGTAATATAACACAAACATGAAATTACTTAGTGGTGGAAGAAGGAAGAAAGTTTTTTTTTTTTTAATTATAAAATATAAAACCTGTGTACACATTGAAAATATAAGTGGGCGAAATATTCTAAGACATTCCGTATTTTTTTTAAATCATATTTTTGAAATTCTGGCGATTGTTTGAAAATTTCAATCCGAAAAATCGGACCGTTTTTTAAAAACCGAAAAGATGGTATATAATTTTATGTGTGCGAAAAAACGATAATTATATAGACGAAAATCTTTAAAAAAAACCGACTTAATCCACACGAACGGCACAGGAGATTAACGAGGCATTCTAAAAATATTACATCTCATATATATATATATATATTTTAATCCGTCTTATTGATCTTTAATCATTATAATGTTTAACGTCTATATATGACTATTTTCAATATAATAAGCTTGTACTTGTAAATTATGATTATAATAATATATTATAAACTTTTATTTATTAAAATCAGCACCGTTACGATTACACTTCTAAGCCTTGTACAGAAGACATAATGTGTGAGGGGTTATCTTCGAAACATCTGTCAAGGCTTCAAACGGCGTAATATGTATGGGGTTCTCTTCGTAACATCTGTCGAAAATTCGCCGAAAATCAAAGTATTGCCATATAAAGAAATAAATCAATGTGGAATTTTATAATTTTAAATTATTTTTATTATTTTATTTTATAATTTTAAAGGAGACGGAACATTTTCATGGAGTGAAGTCATGGGCCCAAATAACGTATTTAGGGCCGGTTTTATAACCATCCGTTCGTCACGCTTGGTCCCAATTTTAAGTAATATTTGGTTTACTGCTTGATTTTGCCGTTTTATAAATATTCACAAGGCTACCGGTCGGTTATGTAGCGGTTAATGCTTTACGGACCGATTTTGGTCAGTTAAATGGATAACGATCCGTTTGCTGACGTTTTTTGACAGTTGTAAGTAGGAAGTTGTTCTCGGCGCTCGGTTATTTATTTATTATTGAAATCAGTAACGCCAGCCTAGCTTTATTTCTTCTATATATTCAATAATATTATTATTCAATTTATAAAAACAGTTTATTTATAAACTATTTCTGCTGTATAATTATTATTGCCCTTGACCACTGTTTCGCTTAGATAGTATTACCTTCAGAAGGCGAAACAGCTGTTAAACAATAATAATTAATAATTACATAGAAGAACTTGTTTATAAATAAACTGTAATTTTAAATTGAATAACGTTTTTTTTAAATGAATAATAATATAAGAATATATATAAAAGCAATTAAAATTAAAATATGGTTCCACAAATTAAACTTAACAACAAATAAGTTATTATTAACACTACGTTTCTAAGCTCTGGGATCAATGCTGCAAGCAGCTGGCGATTTTACAGGAATCTCCAAGTCAACGCATCCGTATAACAATACAAGCAGTGCATTGTTGTACGGAGAGTGACCCAAGTAATAAAACTTTGGGACTAAATGTAACCGATGACCGCTAATAATGCACATTTGTTTATAATACGTAAAATGAGATAACGGGCGGATAGCAGTCGGTTAACGAAAAACGGTTCGTTACGTAACTGAAATTTGGTATTTCGTTTATAAAACCGGCCCTTAGTGAGTTAAAAAAAAAAATGAATAAAAAAAATTGTAATATTTTCGTAATCTTAGTAAAAAAATCTATCCACACGATTTTTTCCAAGTCATTATGAAATCCATGCAAGTGGCCTATTCGTTTATTATTTTGTTATTTATTTAAAATATTTGGTATGATGTAGATTTATTTAAAAAATATTTTTAATAAATAAAAAAATACATTTTGAATTACTGTTTTGTGACGTCACACTAGAGGGAAGGGGGTCTCACAAATATGACTATGTATGACAAGGATGGGGGGGGGTAAGAAATCATGAATATCGTGTGATGTAATTTATGGATGGCCCTAAGTTACTTCTTATGGGAACTTGTACCCTCCAAAATCGTTAAAATTGCCTGCGTTGAATGTCATCATCAGAGGTTTAGTATACAAGCCGGTTAATGCATTAAAAAAACGTACAGATAAAGAGTAATTTCTTCTAATACAGTTTATAAAAAAAAACTCCAAAATCTGTTCAGTGCTGGAGGTGAAAAATGTGGAAGAAAGCCTCGAGAGTAATAATTTTATTTAGGTATTATCAGGCTGAGTTGCAGTTGTCCCTTTCGCTCAGCGTGGAGAGTAAGAGTGACAGTTAGGGCAACAGTTTGGGTAAAATAACTATTGTTAAAAATTTTCAGCGACCGGGTTTCCTCTTAATGGAGAACTGAACGCGATAGTTGCTAATAAAGGGTTATCCAAAGCAACGGGGCTAGCATTCCTCAAAGGAGTGCTGATACGAACAATGATGAAAACATACTTAATTTAGTGATGAGATCCCTTAGGCGTATGTGTGGTAAAACTATGTTTTTGTTGAAAACATGGAATTCTAGAATTATACAAGGCCGAAGAAAGCGTAGTTAACAAGAATAAGAAAGTGACGCCTATATGGTTTGGATATGCGAAGCGGATAATTGAAAACGTTCCATGACCAAGTGCGTCATTTACTAGAGCGGGGTCAAGTTAGAAGTATTGAAAACAGAAAAGTATCTATGTGTGAGACGATGCATGCATGTGAATGAAGCAAGAAGCGTTATCACGTCCCAAAAATTAAAAACCATATTTCGGGGATATAAAAACACGTTTTACCAAGTTGACCCTTTGCAATAACAAGTTTGCAACTATCGCAATAACGTCATGCAATAATGAACTATAAAGTAGCTTAGTATGCAAAATATATGTTGATCCCATTATCACATCACGTTGTAGCGACACGTGGAACCGAGTTATTCCAAAAGGTCGAGGTCTTAACGGGAAAAAAAAACAATGTAAAAATGAAAACCAATAAGAAAATAATACTTCTTAAGTAAGGAATTTATAATGCTTTATTAAAAACAATCATTTATAATTTTACTTTGAATAGGTAGTAGTTAAAAAACACAGTTTTCTAAAAAAAAACACCATTAAAATACAAACTTTCTTTTCATGTGTTAGGTCTTTTTTCTTCAAAAAGTAGTTTTATTCCGTTATCAAGGTTAATTTGTAGTTCCTTCTTATTAGAACATAAATAACTTTTGAATTAAAAAAAATACGATTTTCAGGTCGATGAGATGAAAAAGAAAAAATTCCTGCAACTCCAATAATATTTTACCCCACATTTTACAGAAGCTAGAGTAGGTTCATAATTAAAGATACTGCATGATGTATATTAATTTATTTTTATGAAAGTATTCATATTACTTATTGACAAAGTTAAATTAAAAGAGACATGGTGAATCCGTACTGAATTTCAAATACTTCATTCCTTATTTCAGGATTTCCCCACTTGACCCAAGATAAACAAACATATCCCATTTAAAAGCAAACTCTTTTATTGACCGGTAAAAAACCATGTCTTTTTCGACGTGGTTTTATGAAAAAAAATTAGAAATGACCAAAAAAAACCATGTAAATATGGTAAAAACCATCCATATGGCTACACTGCCCTGAGTGTTAAAACCAGGGTTGCCGATGGTTATGTTCTAAAATACCCACAATAAATATTAAAAATAACCAATTGGGGAGAATGAAATAGCAAATTCCCCGCAATTTCCCCACAAGTTCTTTTATAATTCTGCCTCCAAAATAAAACAAGAGACGAAAATTTGCATTATTTATTGATTTATTTAATTTTATTTGGAACATTGCCAAGAATAAAACATATTACATACATACATAAAATACGTTTAAAAAATAGTTTACAACTCAATAACCAATGTTCACATGGTGCAATAATAATGACGTATTTAAAAAATATTCCTTACAGAGTGCCAATAGTTTGTATAGCTAGCAGAAAAAAGGTAATTTATAGGTTGACACGTAAAGTAAATCACAGGTTAGGAGAAAAAAAAACTGAAATACAATTTATTTAAATGTGACAAAAAAACCATACGGTGTGCCAATAAATTGCAGAGCTGGCAGAAAAAAATGAAAAATAAAACTAAGGTAATATAATCATACTTAAAGTATATCAGGAAATTTAAGGGAGACAAAAAATACTCAGTTGAAGAAAATAAGACAAAATAGTATCTTGGTGATGAAACGTCATATTAATCAATTTTTTAATTTTTATTTTGTTAATTGAAATTAATACCGAAAATTTCAAACAGGAATTATTAATTATAAACTAAATAAGCAATTTAAATTATTATTAACAATATATTTCAAGGATCCAAAAGAGCAGAAGAATAGATTTGAACAATAAACGAGATACGCGTGCATTCTGTTGCATACAGATTATGTAATATAGTTACTTACTAATTACTGGATCATGGGATATTTTTTTGGTTAACACTAAACTTCTTCCTTATTTCTTAATCCCTTCTCGAGTAGCCATCAGTTCTACTACAGTATCTGTACGAAGGCGATGTCTATTTTCTGTTTTCAAAGTTTTAGGCACACTAAACTTTCTCTCAACGGAAGCGTGGAACATGCTACCAAGAGCATTAAATGTTTAGTTAGACAGGGACTTGGAGTATTGGATTCCAATACGTCATGTTTTGTTAGAATTTAGTTAGACAGAGACTGGGAGTTGCGGATTTCCAATACGTTGTGTTTAGTTAGAATTTAGTTAGACAGGGACTGGGGGTTGCTGATTTCCAATACGTCGTGTTTAGTTAGAATTTAGTTAGACAGGGACTAGGAGTTGCTGATTTCCAATACGTCGTGTTTAATTAGAATTTAGTTACATAGACAGGGACTGGAAGTTGCGGATTTCCATTACGTTGTGTTTAGTTAGACTTTAGTTAGATAGGGACTGGGAGTTACGAATTTCAAAACGTCATTTTGGTCATTTTTGTCATTAAAGTTCGGATCCCGATCCGGATTCTAATTCCCTACTGCTATTGTTTAGAAATAAATGCTACAATGCTGCTATAAAATAATCTACGAAATTTTCCATAGAATGTGTGATTTTTTCAATACCGTTGGATAATCATAAAATATCCAGAATCCCCGCATTTTTCTCGCGAAAAGGTTCTCCTCGCAAAATACCATATTTAAAAAAAACTTAAAATTTCCCCGAAGTTTGGAAAATTTCCCGCGAATTGGCAATCCTGGTTAAAACACTGATATTCACTCTATAAATACGAAAACAAACCTCTTTAAAGCACAGTGTTTTTTCAACTCCGTACTGGAGAAGTTCAATACATCTTCTTTTAAATAAATTCAGTGTTGCAAATTTATTTCCAAAATGCGTTATTTCATTGTAATTGTGTTTACCGTTTTATTTCTACCAACGCTTATTGAGGCACAGCGGGAAGGTAAGAATTATTAAAATATTTTCAATATTTTACTATTGTTGTATTCATTATATTCATTCAAAATCAGAAAAATTTATTGTATGATTTTTTATATTAATAATTCAAACTTTTTGATTTTGCCTTCGGAAGGTGAAACAGCTGTCACGCGTTATAATAATTATATGGATGAACTTGTTTATAAATAAATTGTTTTTTTTTTTAATTTTAATTTATTTTGTCGTAAATTAAATAATATAATAATAAATAAAATAAAATCTTAAAATTAAAATGGAGTTCTAGAAATTAAACCCGACACTAATAAATATAATAATAAAACATCGCTCCATGTTTTTCTATTCCTGTGTGTGATAAAATTGTATAATATGCATATTTACTGAAACCCGTGGTTTTGATGGGTGCCTGGTACCTATATACATTAAAATGCAGTTTATAATTAACTGATGCATTTTATTTTAATTTTTTTTTTTTTTTTTTTTGATTTTATGGATTCTTTCGTAATCCTCTAACTAACTAGGGCTTTGCAATACCCTTCATGTTTCTAGCTGACTAGTACTGCGGCTCATTTGGCCTTATTACTATTACCATCTGATGGTTGTATTTAAATTTACTGAGTTTACGTTACATTATTGTGTTTTATGAGGAAAAATTCTTAACTGGATAAAAAACCTCATACAAATTCAAAGAAAAGGAAAACATTAAGTTCTGAACTTTTTACTCAATTTTACTTTTTAATTTACTGAATGTAAATATTTCATTGCTTGTCCGTGTCATCTGCTGCGGTCTGGTGTTGCTGTGTCTTCTACCTGCGGGCCTGAAAAACATAAAAGGTGGGGTTCATTTCATTGGCGGATTTACTCTACGCCCCTGGTTGTGTAAGGAATGGATGAGGGTTTTGAGATAAAAGGATACAACAGTACTCATGGGAACTGCATGATAAGGTGCTTAGGCATTCGATGCTTGTATTTGAAATTTAAGTCAGCTTTTTTGTTGTAATTACCCAGCCCTCTAATAAGCGGATTCTCTTGATTTAATGTATTATAAAATTTGGTCGTCAAGTCAAAAGCATGTTCTTGAATGGTAGGAATTTCTTCCTGTTCTTGTAGTCGTCTTAAGTTTGTATACATTGGTGTATCGTAGGCGATTTTTATGCATTTGTTCTGAGTTACTTGAAGTTTGTTGTAAGTCGTGTGTGAGATGTTAGACCACACAGGGATCGCATATGTGAGGGATGGGCGAATTTGGCTGAGGTACAGATGTCTTTTCCTTCTTGTAGCTAGTGGGCTCTTTCTGTTGAAGATTGGGCTTACCGCGCCAATAGCTTTTTGCGTTTTTGATTTCGCTATGTCGAGATGTTTCTTCCAGTTTAGTCCTTGGTCCATGGTGAGTCCTAGGTACTTTACATCGGTTTTCCATTCGAGTTCCTTCCCACCCATGAGAATTTTTATTTGCGGATTTTTTCGCTGGCGTCGGCGCGTGAATGTTATTGCCTCCGTTTTGGCTTTATTGAGTTTTAACCTCCACATTTTGTAAAATTTAGCGAGCGTATCGAGTCCTTGTTGTACGTATTTCGCTGCTAAGTTGGGGTTTTTTGAGGTGGCATAAACCGCCGCATCATCTGCGTAGAATGCGCTGTTGCAATTCTCATTTAGAGGTGGGATGTTATGGGTATACAGGTTGAAAAAGTGTGGTCCGAGTAAGCTTCCCTGCGGGACTCCCTTGGGTATGTTCCTTTTTGTAGATAATGCATCGCCCACTTTGACCGTGAATGTTCGGTTTTCCAAGTACGACTGCGCAATCCTGATGATGTAGATTGGCGTGTTGGTTATGTACAATTTGTAAATGAGACCTTCCATCCATACCGTGTCAAATGCTTTTTCAAGGTCCAACAGCGCCATTACTGTGCAGCGATTTATGTTGAAGCCTCTGATTATGTGTTCTGTTACACGTGTGAGTTGGTGAGTCGTGGAATGTTTTTTCCGAAAACCGAACTGTTCATCTGGTAGGGTCTTTCGTAATTCATGATGCGGTAGATATCTGTTTAGGATCACTTGTTCGAGGACTTTGCTGAGCGTGGGCAATAAGCTTATTGGTCGGTAGTTTATCGGATTCGTTCGATCTTTATTAGGCTTGTGAAACGGTAGAACTATCGCATTTTTCCAAGATGCTGGGAAGTGGCCATTTAGTAAGCAGGCATTAAATATTTTAACGATGAATATTATCGCTCTCTGCGGAAGGTGTTTTAGCAGAATGTTGTTTATTTGATCTTCGCCTGGGGCCTTGTTTGATTTTAGGCACTTTATGATAAGTGCCACTTCCTTCGGGGTACATAGATTTATGTCCTCCGTATCTGTTTGCGTTCTTTGGTTTAATTCTTCAACCGTTTCCGCCACCAGATTATTTGTTTCCACGTCCTCCATTCCGTCTGTGGTCGCAAAGGCTTTTTCGAATCCGTCTGCCAATGTGTTCGCTTTTTCTTCATTTGTGAGTGCCAGGATTGTAGATTCTGGCCATTTGAGCGGCGGTATGCTATTGTCTTGATGTCGAAGGGCTTTTGTCATTCTCCAAATTGAGTTGTCTTTGGTACTTAGAGACTCCACTTTCTTTGACCATAGAGTATTTTTTAGCTTCGCAATTTCTTCTTTTATTTCTCTACCGAGAGAATTTACCGCTATCTTGAAGCATCTCAATATTTTAATTTGATAGATTTTGAATAAGAAGATTATCCATATTTTTTTTACAAAAAAATCATTTTTAATAATTTTAAAAATGAAATGCAGTCTGATAATATATTAAACTGATGCATTTTGTTTATTTATCAATTAATAGATTTTTAATAAGAAGCTTATTCTTATTTTTTTAAAAAAATCTATTTTAAATACATATTACATTAATATAGTTTGATATATAAAACTGATGCATTCTATTTATTACCAATTAACAGATTTTTAATAAGAAGTTTATTCTTATATTTTTTACAAAAAAAAATAATTTAAATGCTTATTACATAAAAATGCAGTTTGATATATTAAACTGATGCATTTTATTTGAATTAAAAAAAATGAGTTAGGGGTCCTTTCTTATTTTTTTACAAAAACTCCATTTTAAAGATATATAAAAATGCAGTTTAATAGATTAAACAGATGCATTATATTACAAACTAGCAGACCCGGCAACATGTTGATGTGGCTAATGAAACACAACGCCATTACCCAATCTTTATAAAATCCACACCACCCGCTTGCCAGCTGCGCGCTGCCCGCTGCCTGAATTGAATATTTGAATTTATCGGCTTTTCTCCACTATAATAAGCATGTATTATACATATAAACTAATTAACTCGCCACTAATTATACAATACTTGCAATGCAACACTGGATATTTGAAAAGGGAAAATCAAATAACTTCTTACTCTAGAACATCTATGTTCCAATTTCTTCTGTAGAACGAATTTCAAAAGTGACTATAGTACGGCCCGCCAGCCGTTTTAAATCGAACGAAAATATGTTTTCTTTGAATTTCTCGGCTTTTCTCTAATATAATTTACATGTATTATACATATAAACATTCCTCTTTAATCACTTTATTGGTGAAAACCGTATGAAAATCCGTTGCGTAGTTTAAAAGATTAACGCGAACATACATTTTGAGCGACTTCATTTTATACTATGTAATGATAATGATGATACATATTTTAAATAATAGGTTTATTCTTATACTTTTTCAAAAAATCCATTTTAAATACTTATAATATAAATCGAAAGGATTTTTTTAATATCCTTTGTGTAAATAAATACATCACCAAGGAAACAGTAAATAAATGCGTTCAAGTGTGTTTAAATAAAAAAAACTGGTGATAGATCGATCACTGAAATATAAATAAAGCGTATTAATGTAAATGGACTGCAAATAAACAGTGTCACAGGCAATTGTGTTGTTTTTAATAGTTTTTGTGACAGTTCGTATCGGAATCATAAATTGTGGACGATCATACGGTGACAAGAAAAATGGCAACCAAGGAAAACATATTGATGGATTGAAAGGTAGTGGAACTAAAGCGGAAACTCGAGGAACGTGACCTGGAGACAACGGGGACGAACCGTGGACTGCAACAACGGCTACGAGTGGCTCACTTGTGAAGATCCGGAGAGTTTATTTTCGAAACGACTGACGGAATTGATAACCTCTGCCGACATATAGACGCCAAACTGGAAGCAACCTCCTAAAGTAGTGACATGAGGACGCAGCTGGAAGGAAAGCTAATCAACGTTTCTCGCTGCTTCAATGACAAGATAGTCAACAAGGAAGAACATGTCCATCCGGAGAATAGAGAAGCGACTCCACGAGACTGGTGGTGAAAACGCCGTCTTGGGTGTGAAGAGTTCATCACGGCCCAAAGATGCTAATGTCGAGGTCATAAGAGGAATGACCTGCCCATCTTCGATGAGAAATCTTCCTGGGAGGAATATCTGAAGCTCTTCAAGACCGCGGCCATGGTCAATGAATGGGCAAAGATCAAGAAGGCGTCGATGTTGTGCCTATCACTGCAAGGAGATGCAGTAAAGGTATTGCAAACTATTACGCTGACGGAGCGCCAGGACTATGAGCGCTGGAAATGCGGTTTTATCATATGGAGCAGATCTACCGCTCGCAACTGAAGAAACGCTTCCAAAAGCCGAACGAGACATTGCAAGAATTCGAAGCTGACATAGTCCGACTGGTTATAGGCGCCTACCCAACAGTGACTGACGATGTCTACGAAAGTCTGGCCATCGACAGATTCTTAGACGGACTGCGGGAGGGTAAAACGCACCAGGCCGTCAAGTTGGCAAGTCCGAAGATGCTGAGTGAGGCGTTGACGCAAGCTCTCGGGTTTGAGGCCGTGAAGCAGTCTGTGAGAAACCAAGCTCGGGTACGTGCTTTGGAGACCGCGGGGGAAAAATCGCAATTATCCATGGAAGAATTAGTGAAGCGTGTTCTTAAGGCTTTGAAGTTACAGAAGAGAGAGATACGCTGCTGGAAGACAGGACACCTTTGCAATAGATGCCCGAAACCAAGGAGGCAAAACTGAGAAAACTAAAAAGGATTGATGAGAAGGGGCAGCCATCGATCCGTACTACCGAAGCCTCTGAAGCATCCGTAACTGTGGCAACACTTGGAGGCAGGGCCGGATCTACGAAATCTGGCGCCCTGTGCAGTAGGTACCGATAGCGCCCCCCCCCCCCCCCTACATTTTTATTTTGATTAAAAATTCGTTCACCCCAATTTTTAATTTTTTTTATTCAACTTTTTTTTTTACACTAATTTATCTAATAAAATCAAGACATACAAAGGGTGTAACTTTTCCAAGTGACCTGGCGGTAGCTCTCACACTCGTTTTTTTAAAAGAGAAGATCGCCTGGAGCCCTATACTCTCTAAATCTATTGGGTAAACATAAAATTATGGTGCTATTTTAATTATTTTAAGAAAAACTCTTTTTGCAAGTTATGCTTTAAAATAATACAACGAATTGTTTGTTTGTGCCCGTACCATTATTTAAAATATAGGTTACGAGACAATGCGGGTGGTTTCGCTGAACTAGGTCCATTAGACATTCTTGAGATTTACTGCGTTTACGTACCTATATACCCAACGCGAATATTAGAAAAAGCAAATACAAATACGTTCTCATGGCAACGTACAATAGAAGAATAGCATCTACAGCTTCTGACTAGCAACAGGCAGTCCCTACGAGAGACAGTGAGCAGTGATAATAAGAATATAACCTCAAATTTGTACTTTGCATTTCCCCTGTGTTGAGCGAACAAACACTAAACACTGACGTATGGTATCAAAACAAAAATACCGCGCTGTGATTGGTTATTGAATTTGGATCGCACCTATTCGTCGTAAAAGACGCTTAAAGATATATGGAAAAATAGATCTTACGTTTAAACCAAATATATGGAACTTGTAAAAAAATTCTGTAACTGACTATAAACTCGTAAGCCGTTGATACCAACCTGATGCGTGCACATTCTGTTTCTTTGGAAAGTGTTGCTAGAGCGTAATAATTATTTCGTACTATGGGTAATTTTTAAACGATTCAGGGAATATTATAACAAAATTTTAACACAATATTTATTTTCTCACGGCGCCCCTTCGGAGTTGGCGCCAGGTTTTTTGCACGTTTTTGAACGTATGGCAGATCCGGCGCTGCTTGGAGGGGGAACTAACGGTGTCTACATAGAGGGTCTGATGGATGGAAAAAGTTGCAGACTGTTGTTGGACACGGCAGAAACTGCGTCGATCGTAAGACCAGATATTGTTGCCTCCGGGGTAAGGATTGTACCGTCACGATAGAAACTACACACGACAACGAAGTCAATCACGACAAGTCGATCAGATGAACTTGCTGTCGAAATTGGGCTTAAAGCAGGACCTGAGAGAGGGAGTCATATGGATCGACAATGAGGAAACGATACTACAAAAGAGGGTAGGCGGAACGGTGTGTGTGATCCTTAGTGCGGATTCTCTGCTACCCCAATGCAGTGAGACACTGGTTACCGCGTGTCTACAGACGTGGAGTCCACCGGTGCAAACTGTCATCTTGGAACTGGAGAGGGATGGTGCGGGACTAGGACAAGGAATTTTGGTCGGTAAGGAGCTAATCCGCACTTGTGAGGAAATACCCATCAGAGTTATAAATGTCAATGACTAACCGGTAACCCTGAAGAAAGGCACTCAGTTAGGGCGTGGTTCACCTAATATTTTATAATAAAACGAATATAAAACTTTATTCTTCTTAATTTTATTTGACCGTAACCGGTTTCAGCTCGTTAGACCCATCTTCAGACTGGTTCACCTGTTTTAATGGTTGTCAAGTTAACAACATGACCGTGACATCGAATAAGCATCCAGACCAGCTAAAAGATCTCGTTGAACGGGCCAGTAGGGGACTTCCCGCAAGACAATGGAACGCCATCGAAACGCTGATCAGCAGATA
Organism: Limnephilus marmoratus; assembly: GCA_917880885.1. Taxonomy (NCBI): domain Eukaryota; kingdom Metazoa; phylum Arthropoda; class Insecta; order Trichoptera; family Limnephilidae; genus Limnephilus; species Limnephilus marmoratus. The sequence continues at coordinate 39,250,440 of OU862909.1, read as the reverse complement.
TCAGAATGTCTTTGAAGGTTCGAACGGGTTGTTGGGAAGGAATGACGTCGTACACCACCGCATAAGAACGGGGAACGCAGACCCTATTCGACATACCCCTAGGTGATTACCATTTGTGAGACGTGACGAATCTGAACAGATAATCCGGGACATGGAGGAAGGGAAGATAATCGAGCCATCAAACACCCCAACCCCCCCCCCCCCCCCGTGGTACTGGCGAGGAAGAAGGATGAGACCACACGTTTTTGTGTTGATTACCAATGACTCAACGATGTTACCAAGGACAGCTACCCTTTACCCCGGATTGATAATACATTGGATACCTTGGGAGGCTGCAAAGTATTTTCCACGGAAACCACGGATCGACCACTTCAACCGGCTTGCTCCCTTCCTTGGTGACAATCGGGATGGCCCAAAACAGCATGTCCAAGTCTGCAAGATCCCTGAGGAGGTAATAGCCTTCGAACAATCCATGTCCCAGGCTAGCAAGGGGCACAAGACCCGTCATGGAGTGACGCAGAAAATAGCGTGGGACCTGTTCGGGCTTTCAAAAGAGCATGCTGTGGCCTTCTGCGTGTCACATGACTTTGACATGTTACAGGCAATTTCGAGGGTTTTGCAGTATATGTTTCTTGTGCAACAGGAGTTGGAGCGGCAGGCACCAGCCATCGAGGTGGCGCAACTCAACAGGGAGGGATAACCGATCTTCTGTTTGGTGACCAGGGAGACCACCCAAGTTACGCCGGAGTACCGAACCATTTGAGACTGTCTAATGGTTTTGAGGGACCGCTTGTTGCAGTCTGCCATCAACCGGATAGGGATCCCGAAGGTGGGTGGCTGTGAAAATGGGCTGGACTGAAGGATCTTGCGATTTTAATCTTGATGTTCGAGGAGATCTTCCGATACACTGGCATATTGGTTATGGTATGCTGTTATCACAGTGGGTCAGAAGCAAGTCACGGTAAAACTGTGACTTGTCATTTCTTCGCGTTGGCTCGATGAGATCGAGAACCAAATTGCCGATATCTTCATGTAGGGAATTCGGGATCTGTTCCGGGACGAAACAGCCCTAAAGAGGAGGCAATGTATCGGCAAGAACATTGCAGTGCCAACCGAGTGTAAATTAATACATCACCAAGGAAACGGAAATATAACAAATTGTGTTTCTAATAAAATCTGGTGCCAGATCGATTACTGAAATAGAAATAAAACTGTAATAATGTAAATGGAATGCAAAAAAATAGTGTCACAGACAATCGTGATGTTTTTAATAGTTTATGAACCCAGAACGTAATTAAAAAACGTAACAATACTTAAGTTAGTAAATGTTTTTAACTAAAACCCTTCATTTTGACAGGTAAATACTGTTCGTTAAATAAAAAGAAAAAGTATTTTTAAAGTAATACGTTTTAAATAAAAATATAAAAAAATCACGTGCATTATAAACACGAATATTTATTACTTATTAACTAATATAATTACAAACATCTTTAAATATAATCTTGCAGGGCTAACTTATAATGTCGATAGCGGAAATTTGAAATGATGTAAACGAGGCAAAATCCAAAAAAGTTGAAATATTTCTTGGAAAATTTACGATGTGCATTTCAAGAGGATTTTTTTTCTGAAATATTAAAAATAAATATACTCTTGTTATTAAATTAATTTACGTAAACATATTTTGAAATGTCAAAAGTTCAAAAGTTCGCGCATTCGTGGTAGCCTGGGTGTCACAGACATAAATAGTAAGCTGAAGGAACGACAGTTGAGATGATATGGGCACATAAGACGGAGACCATCAGACCACACAGTGAGGCAGGCAATGTCCATGGAGCTTCATCCACAGTCATCTAGAGGAAGATCGAAGAACTCCTGGATGACTCAATGCTCCAAAATTCTTCAGAAAAACGGCCTGGATGAAGGCGATACTCTGAACAGAAGAAATTACAACCTGAGAACGAGAAGAGCCGATCCCAACAGCCTACCTAGGCAATGAGTTGGGACAGCGCAAGAAAGAAGAAGATATTTTGAAAGGCCAAAAATATTTGAAATATATATCTCTACATCTCTATCTCTCTCTACATATTATTTAGTCCCCCGCGTCGTCTGTCTGTCTGTCTGTCTGTTCGCGATAAACTCAAAAACTACTGAACGGATTTTCATGCGGTTTTCACCAATAGATAGAGCGTTTCGTGAGGAAGGTTTAGGTAATTTATTAAGGATTTGTATAAATTGGTTGAAACATAACGATAATTGTTAAAAGTGTCGGAAAAGGTTAAACTGCCTGGTAGCTTTCATCGAAAACGCTGCCTGATCCTTTTGGTATATAACAAAACAATGCAAGATGGGATATTCCTTTTTTATAGATCTACAAAAAAGTTCGCAAAGGCATATATCTATCTTTTACGGAAAGCTTACTATACCCATTCTATCTTTTAAAAAAATGGTCACGTACATTGCGGTAATTGAAAAGTTATTTAGACGGATACAGTATTAATCCTTATTAACTTAAATACGTTAGTTACCCCAAGCATTTAATGCACATTATTATAATCTTTCACACAATCTCTACGTATTATAAATTAAAGTCTTCCGCGGCATCTGTCTGTCTCTTCGCAATAAACTCAAAGACGGCGGTAGTTACAAAGGTTGGATAACTATCCAGTAGATGACGTTGTGTTTTATTAGCCACGGCAACGCATGGCCGGGTCAGCTAGTGTTATTATAAAAAATCATAATTCTGTACTTTAAAGCACATACCTCCCATAGCTATCCGTTTATCCTTTACGCGCCAGCTGTGGGTTTGCCGTCAGTTAAGCTACCGACCGTGCTAGTAGCGCGCTACGGTGGGTGGTTTGCACGGACATATGAATATATCTGGACCTGCCCTAAGTGATAAAAACGTATTATTTCCCCCTCCACATGGCGCCGGCTGTAGCTCCTCCTTGGAACCGGCTCGCTCCATGGGGAGGGGATATAGCCTCGCTTGAATCTAAAATGTGTGACGTCATCATTCTTGCCGTGAACAGCGAGAAGCTGACATCCATACATTTAACGAAATAACGGCAGCTTGTGCTATACAATATATCTACGTATCAATATGCACATAGCGAAAGTGGGCGGTACTCCAATGTGCTCGTCGCTGGTTACAGGGGTAAGTAAATTATGAAACATTTGTAAAAGTGTTTTAACTAAACACGGCAAGAAAATATTGATATGTTTATTGGCGCGAGTCTTTTTGGAGCGAGCATTTGGCCTTAGCAAATAAGTTTTGAACGTGGCAAGCAATTCGCGCTCCCATGTAAAAAGGTCTATTCATTCAAAGCAGATTTTGCTTTTAAGAACTAAATGGTGATATTGTAATGCGAGATGCCTATATACTGTCAGATTGATTGTTCAACGAATAACAGTCATCTTTCCCCCCTTTGCTCTCCATAGTTTGGTTTTACCCCTCATCTGTAACTGCTTGTCTATCCATTTGGATGTCTATGGTGGTTTGTATATTTATGGCGCTACGCGTTGCAGCATTCGTATCTACTACTTTTCGTTTGACAGAAATGTCGTCAGAACATGAAAGTAATTTTAGATTTGTACTGGAAGTATAAAAAAAATGCTTGTTTATACTTTACCAGAATACGTCCATGCAATTGATATCTGCTACACCCAAAATACTAACTACAAGATTCTGCTTTCACAATATACAATGTGTTTTTTTTTGTTTTTTTTTTTACATTAACTCCACACAGGAGGCCCTGAGGAAAAAATTTCCCTCAGGGCCTATGTCATCTTTGAAGATGCTGTGTGGAGGGTCTTTTTGAGGAAAGGAAGGAGTGAACATGGGTCTTTTCAAGACCCATGTTGTAGGAGGGAGGAAACACAGAGGCCGGCAAATATAACTCAAGAACGAGTCATAAAAACGACCCGTTCTCATGTGACTAATGTCAACCATATACAAATGTTACGCGCGTGTTTGGCGTGTTTGGCGTGTTTTCCGACTATGCACCGGTGCCGAGGGGATCAACGATGCTAGTTCCTCGGAGCATCTTCCATTGTAATACCGATAGAACATGGACAGCATTCCCACCTGACGCCTATGCTCTAAAGATTGCAGTTCGTCTGTTAAGATGGGATAATCTATCAAACGGACCGCCCGTTTCTGTACAAAGTCAAGGGTTGTGCTCCCTTTTATTAAATACAATATTACCTATAATATGATTAAACACTCACATTATAACGAAAATAAAAAATGCTGTAAAGGACAACATTTTAGGAAGGGAGAAAAGAATTTAATTGTATTTAATCATATCAAATGCAACTATCTAGCCACAGATAGTCGTACAATGTGCTCGTGTTTATTACAATGGTAAATTAAAATGTTTTAAATTGTTGTACAATATCTTCACACACCGTCATCCTAATATTATCTTTTTTTACGTTATGTTTATTTAGAATGACAGTGTTTTATTAGTGAAGTTTTTATCACAAACAATTGACTTGGAAATATGGATATAAATAAGAATAAGTAGTAAGAAAGGAATATAAGAAGTCGATATATAATTAAAAAATATTTTAAAATCAAGGTAAATACTATAAGCACATTAGAAAAAATGATAGATATATTGGCGATATTTTATATGGGAGACTTACAATGAAATACATATTATAGAATAACAGGAAATAAATTCGTATTGGAACTCGGGCTTATAATACTCGAGTGAATAATTTTATTTATACAATAATATTCTTACCAAATACTAACGAGACACAAGTACCTATATGGAACTCATCATTGGGGTCAAACAGTTTTTCGTAGGTTACCTATAAATAGAAAACATATATTTTAATTCTCTGCTATTATAAATGTAATTTCAACAGAAAAACTTTTTCTGATAGTATACACGTAGATAAATAGGAACGCATTGTACAATGCAATGAATGAGTTTGGAATACCGCATAAGCTGATCAATCTGGTGAAATTAAAAATGTCCCCAGTAACGTGTTAGTCAAGGTTGGCAGTGATCTGTCCGAGTCCTTTGAAGCGCTCTACGGGGTGAGACTGCCTCTTATTCAACATAGCCTTAGAAAAAGTTATTCGTGACTCAGGAATTGAGATAAGACCAACGATATTTGACAACTCTGTGCATATTGTTTATTGGTTTACGCTGATGATATCGACATAATCGTGAAAACTCCCGATGCTTTAACGCCGTCATAAATCTTGAAAAATCTGCTAAAAATATGGGTCTCGTAGTAAACCAGCAGATGACCAAATACATGGCCGTAGGATGCGCCCAACAATCCCCAACTCTCTCATGAGGGATAGTGCGGAACGAAAAAAAAAATTTCCTACTTTTTATTTGGAATAGTTGTATTAAGTTGCCAATCGCCATCAAATACATCAAATATTTATTTATTGGCGCTGTGACAAAGGAGCAAAGTGCGGGACGAAGCGGTGGGCGGCACGTGACAATCTACGAAATGCAGTGTTTTGTTTAAACAATAATTGTCTCAAGGTGAAGGGTCGCGCATCAATTATATTCACGAGTACTTGTTGAAAAACGTTTTTTTAAATGATTTGACATGACTTATACCTACCTATGAAAATGTGATGAAATTCTATGTTTCTATATTCTATTCTAAGAATTAAAATTAAAAGTAAGGAATAACACATCAAAGGAACCTACGTTTTTGGAAATTGCCGAAATAGTTGGAACGAAAATTGAGGAATTGTGGATAAAATCTTCTATTCCAATTGTCACACACAAACGAGTCTTTCAGTTAATAAAAAGTTATCACTCCAAGTGTTATAATTTGAAAAAGTCTTTGAAGAAACTTAAGGAAGAAAAGTTAGAAGAGTTCAGAGCACAAAGTAGAAAGCTTTTTGACATAGTTGCATGTAAATGTAAAGAATTTGTAAGTTGTACTTGTTTGAGGGGAAAAGTGCCAAAAGAGGCTAAAACTGTTTTAAAAGGATCGAAGAGATTTAGAATGATTGTACAAGAGGAACATATTTTGATTATAAAAGAACCCGGTTCTATTTATGTTGTGGTTCCAACATCGGGCAGTGCAAGAAATATTGAAAGATCTATCAACAGCTTTTTAACGACTGAAAAGATACCACTTGGGGGTTAAATGGCTGTTAGCTGTGATGGTGACAAAAACAAATGCAGGGAAAGTGAGAGGCGTGATCCGTCTTTTGGGAAACAGACTATCTCGACCATTGCAATCGATAATTTGTCTCTTACATGCCTATGAGTTACCATTGACGCATTTGTTTACCTGTTTGGATGGCCCTATTGCAGGACCTAAATCATTTGCAGGTCAAATTGGTAAAGTATTAGAAATATGCGAGACGCTGCCATTGGCCAACTTTGAGAAAATAGAAGGTGAACTACCTCCACAAATATTCACAGATCAAAATTTATAAAAAATTACTATTACTGTTATATCGAACGTGTTATTTCATATCATGCATTTTTATCGAAGAGAAAATATTCTTCATTTGAACGGTGCGTCCCCGAAATATTGATTTCTCAACACTTTAATATGAGGTGATTCATGCTCCCAAAAATATAAATTATTTTGTTGCACAACAACCTGAGATGACTCACGCGGAAATAGAAATTATTGCATGAATTTAAAATATTGTGAAACCGACTGACCTGCCACTATAAAAGGTCTGCGAAGAAAACAGTTGGCATTCAGTCTTCAACCACCAGCGATCAGAATAACATCTCTACAAAGTTACTACCTGAAGATCCTCGACATCGAAACGCTGCTCAATTCAAGACATCAGTCTCGCCGTAGCCGTCACCCTTTTGGAGCTTCAAGACGCAACTCTTTCACCTCAAGCACCCGATGGGATAATACCTACAAAACGTTGACGCCTGAGCCCTGACCATCTTGCTCCGGGCTGCTAGCCCAGGGCCCCCTTGCATCGAGCCTTGCATCTCTCTGCCCTGAAGACAACGCCGAAGCCCCGGTCATCCTTGGGCTCCTTTGAACGCAGACCTACCTGATCATGACGCCACGTGCAGCACGCCCAATAGAATGCAGACCGATACCTTGGAGCCTATCAAGATGTAAGTGGCTGCAACTGCCCTAGCCTAGGATGCAAGCGACCCACTGCCATGCAATGACAAGCCGGCCTACTTAAGGGTTGCTGTGACCGCCCCCGCCTAGGATTTTATTCCCTTGGCTACATAACAAACTCGAGAATATACATCATCTGGAGCGCAGCCCATCTCACATAATACACAACCAGCGTCCAGCGCAGCCTACATACTCCGATGCAAGAGCATTCCATCTCACGATGCGTGGCGGAAGATACCCAGCATGGATGCTTCTGTAACCAGATACTCTACTGAACTTCAACCGCTGTCAAGGCGAGAATACATCTCTGTCAAGACATTGGAATTGTCGGGCGTCTATGTGTACCGGCACTTATTGTTTACAGTCTTTGTGCAAGCCTACGGGTCTTGTACAAATGGTCCTTCGAGCCGGATCTACACATCACGCCTGAGTAGAGATGCCATCGCTTTGCAGCGGCTGCAAGGCCATGCACTCATCCAAGACGCCCAATGATGCCTAGCCTTCACCCTGAAGCTCTTGTTAGGGCAAGACGATGCCCATCGAATGGTCTCCCGGGAAGGGCGTGACAATCAAAATACTTTACGGATAGTATCACAAACCGCACTGGAATGGATCACTCACAGAGGGCTCACCGACAGTAGCAAACACGCGCCTGAGAAAGTTGGTGATATCAAACGTTGCCTTTGACTCCCTTGGCCTAATGTCCTCGGTAAGAATCAATAAAAGTGACCAACGAACCGTCTACCCTCGCGCTTACTCTTCCTTCGTATCCAATATACTGGATGAGATGAATGAACTGACAAACATACCGCACTGGAGATGGGTGCCGAAGAAACTTAGTTCGGCACACTCAGCACAACCAAGAATGGTTGCAACATGACGCCGATCCACTGGCTCAGATCGCTTCAATAATGGTAGAAGCATACCACACAATGGCCAACCAACCGATTGACGAGCTTGCTGTGACCGTCCCAGCCTTGGATGCTGGTGCCGGATATTCAGCCGCTCACGGCCACATGATGGTGAGCCAACCAATTGACGAGCTTGCTGTGACCGTCCCAGCCTTGGATGCTGGTGCCGGATATTCAGCCGCTCACGGCCACATGATAGTGAGCCAACCAGTTGACGAGCTTGCTGTGACGGTCCCAGCCTTGGATGCTGGTGCCGGATATTCAGCCGCTCACGGCCACATGATGGTGAGCCAACCAGTCGACGAGCTTGCTGTGACCGTCCCAGCCTTGGATGCTGGTGCCGGATATTCAGCAGTTCACGGCCACATAATGCCAACCAACCAGATAACGAGCTTGCTGCGACCGTCCCAGCCTTGGATGCTGGTGCCGGATATTCAGCAGCTCACGGCCACATGATGGTGAGCCAACCAGTTGACGAGCTTGCTGCGACCGTCCCAGTCTTGGATGCTGGTGCCGGATATTCAGCAGCTCACGGCCACATGATGGTGAGCCAACCAGTTGACGAGCTTGCTGCGAACGTCCCAGTCTTGGATGCTGGTGCCGGATATTCAGCAGCTCGCGGCCAGATTATGACCAGCCAACCTGCTCACGAGTTTGCTGTGACCGTCCCGGCCTTGGATGCCGGTGCCGGATATTCAGCGACTCAAGTCCACATGGCACCCGGAACGCAGCCCGCCTCATATGCTAGCCACACTTCCAACTATACTGGGCCACGCACAGCATCTGTGTGTGCCTCAAAGGCACCCCGGTGAACCTAGCAGCGGTACATTCCTCATTACAAGAGTAGAACAATTCCCAGTGCGCAGCAGACCCGGGCAATTCACATGAGATAAATAACCTAGCGACCAGATACTCGCTCCATACAAGGCCTACAAGCGTGCCTCAACACCACGCACCACAGCCGTACGACGAAACCCACCCCGGAACCAAGCAGCAATAGCCCAAACTTGGAAGCCCTGTCAAAACTGCAGTAGTGTCGGAACAGTGGTCCTCATCGACGCAGCCAAAGCAAGCAAGCCCTTCCAGAACAACGGTACATTTCAATGTCTCCTCAGATGGGGGGAGACCGTTGCCCCATTAAAAGGGACCAAATTTCACGGTGCTGACTCCGAGATGAAAAGCACCCTAGTGGCATTAAAGCCAGGACACAGACGCGCAAATTCCCAAGCAATGCCGTGCATCAATTGGCGTCGCTAACCACCAAAAAAACCTTACACGGGGGGAGCTTGATGGAGGTTAACACGATCCGTGAAACAACCCCTTGACAACACACTCAATGAGAAGATGACCAAAAAAGATACCCTACTTACGGCGCTTATAGAGCGTCAAATTTTTGTGAACGACAGATCACCCACGCACATATTAATGACTTGACAGTCTATAACCTGATGACGGTCTCCTGACGCCTATTCACTTCCTGATAAGCCAGTCCAGAGTCCATACGACCAGGGATCAAACTCTCCTCCATCGGAAACTCGGAACATCGTTGGTGACTGACACGTTCGACGAAACAGCTGGGTGCAGCCACGGCTGCACGGGAGGGAGTATATCGAACGTGTTATTTCATATCATGCATTTTTATCGAAGAGAAAATATTCTTCATTTGAACGGTGCGTCCCCGAAATATTGATTTCTCAACACTTTAATATGAGGTGATTCATGCTCCCAAAAATATAAATTATTTTGTTGCACAACAACCTGAGATGACTCACGCGGAAATAGAAATTATTGCATGAATTTAAAATATTGTGAAACCGACTGACCTGCCACTATAAAAGGTCTGCGAAGAAAACAGTTGGCATTCAGTCTTCAACCACCAGCGATCAGAATAACATCTCTACAAAGTTACTACCTGAAGATCCTCGACATCGAAACGCTGCTCAATTCAAGACATCAGTCTCGCCGTAGCCGTCACCCTTTTGGAGCTTCAAGACGCAACTCTTTCACCTCAAGCACCCGATGGGATAATACCTACAAAACGTTGACGCCTGAGCCCTGACCATCTTGCTCCGGGCTGCTAGCCCAGGGCCCCCTTGCATCGAGCCTTGCATCTCTCTGCCCTGAAGACAACGCCGAAGCCCCGGTCATCCTTGGGCTCCTTTGAACGCAGACCTACCTGATCATGACGCCACGTGCAGCACGCCCAATAGAATGCAGACCGATACCTTGGAGCCTATCAAGATGTGAGTGGCTGCAACTGCCCTAGCCTAGGATGCAAGCGACCCACTGCCATGCAATGACAAGCCGGCCTACTTAAGGGTTGCTGTGACCGCCCCCGCCTAGGATTTTATTCCCTTGGATACATAACAAACTCGAGAATATACATCATCTGGAGCGCGGCCCATCTCACATAATACACAACCAGCGTCCAGCGCAGCCTACATACTCCGATGCAAGAGCATTCCATTTCACGATGCGTGGCGGAAGATACCCAGCCTTGGATGCTGGCTGCAAGCGCCCTAGCCTAGGATGCAAGTGACCCACTGCCATGCAATGACAAACCGGCCTACTTAAGGGTTGCTGTGACCGCCCCCGCCTAGGATTTTATTCCCTTCGATACATAACAAACTCGAGAATATACATCATCTGGAGCGCAGCCCATCTCACATAATACACAACCAGCGTCCAGCGCAGCCTATATACTCCGATGCAAGAGCATTCCATCTCACGATGTGTGGCGGAAGATACCCAGCATGGATGCTTCTGTAACCAGATACTCTACTGAACTTCAACCGCTGTCAAGGCGAGAATACATCTCTGTCAAGACATTGGAATTGTCGGGCGTCTATGTGTACCGGCACTTATTGTTTACAGTCTTTGTGCAAGCCTACGGGTCTTGTACAACTGTCATACATGGATCCTGCTCTCCTGATTTATTACAGAGAAGCCCAGGTAATTTATCCCATGCTCGCTGGTTGACAAAAGCTAATTGCATACTGCGTTTAAATATTTCTACGGAAAATCCACAACAAAATCTTGTGACTTTATCAAATCATACGCTCCTGACTGGTTTGCTATCAAAACACATTCATCCTGCAAAGATGGTTCAAATCATTTATGGAAGCTCATTAACAGCACTAGATATTTCTCCAACGAGTTGTTAGCGATAGTCGACCCTGTTATAATTCGAAACAGTTACTTTGCTCATCCAGAAAACTTGTTGTTGAGTATGATTAACGTAATCACATTAGAGAACTCGCTGCAAGACGCATTTTAAAGGCTCGTCAAGTTAATAAAATTTCTGCTTGGCGCATGTTTAAGGTGCCAAAAGCGGACTTAAATGCACGTTCTTACATAGACATGATTGACTGGCAACAAAATATAAATAAACCCCAAATACTTATGAATATTTCCGATAAGCAGTTACAAGATCTTATTGAAAATGGAGAAGATACAGTGTTGGAGTTTATGAGACTGCCTTGCTACACCCAGGTTGTGGAAAGATCTGGAAAAGTTGTGACAAAAGCAGCTCTAAGTGTATGCGACAAGACAAGAAAAGAAGGATTCATAAAATCTAAATTAGCATCTCGAAAGCTCATGCCAAAGTTTGAGACGAAAAAGGATTTTTGTCGTAAAAAATGATGTTATGCATACCAACATAACTTTCTGAACCTGTGTTTACTTTTGAAATAAATGATTTTATTGGTTAAAATCTACTTTTATTTTATCATTTAATGCATAACATATTATATTTACTTATTATTTTGTTTATAGGGTAGATAATACAAAACGTCTATAAAAACTTAAAAAACAAAATTTCAAGTCTATGGCGGGAGCTCAAGCTGTCGAGCTAGAACTTCCAAATTGAGGAGTTTTATTTACAATTACATAAAGCAACTTTTTACCCGGTATACCAATTCGAATTTCGAAAAAAAAAATTTTCATACAAATGTGTTCCACCTTTAAGTGGAAGTCAAAATTTTGAAACGGTAACAAGATTCACCTACCTAGGCTCCCTGATATCAAACGAGAATAAAGGCGGAAACACACTTGTGTGGTGTGGTGTGTTGTGGCGCGCCAGAAGCATTACGGTAGGTGTGCACACTAGTGTGTTGTGTCGGGGCGTGCTCTGGCGTTATTTCTGAACCTACTTGAAGAACCTACCTAGATATTAAACCTTTGCAGCGTTTAAATGTGCATTTTATGCTTTTTTCTGATTCGGATAGTGATTTTGATGAAGATCTTCAATTTCTCTTAGCGCTGAAACTTCTTGAGGCCGAAAAAAGAAAAGAAGGTACAAGGTTCACCTTATAAACAAAGAGGGACAGAACAAAGGATAATTTCATCGTCTTGTTAAAGAAATAGAGAGTGACGAAGAGAAATTACATCACAGTACTTTGCATAGTATACTAGCGTTGCGTTTGACCCGGTGCGCGTTGCTGTGGCTAACGAAACACAACGCCATCTACAAGATGGTTACCCAACCTTTTACTCACACCACCATCTGTTAATTTGCGTGCAAATCAAATCGATCGGTCGCTCCATTAATATTATTATAGCGAGTTCCCGATATGCGTTGCTACGCCACTTAATAAAGATTTTTCTAATTTGCGTGTCCTTTGCCATTCATCCCGTTCCCTTCCGCCTCCCCTTCCTCTCCCGCGTCTCATTCCTCTTTCGCGTTCCTACTCCGCCTTCCCTCTCCTCACTCCCCTCGCCCGCTTCCACCGTCCCGCGAACCCCCCTCCCGAGTTCCCCTCCTCCTTCCCGCATTCCATTCACTCAGTCCCGGTACATTCAGTTTTCGAACAGCTTTCTCTACCATAATTTTTCTCGGCTTTTCTCTACTATACTAAGCATTTATTATACACACAAACCTTCCTCTTGAATCACTCTATCTATTGATGAAAACCGCATGAAAATTTGTTGTGTAGTTTAAAAGATCTATGCGCATATGCATTTTGAGCGACTTCATTTTATACTATGTAATGATGATATATATTTATAAATCATATAATATGTAATTTAATATATTATGTAATATAATATATAATATAATACATAGTATTATAATAAAATACATAATATAATAATATATACATTTATATATTTATAAAAGATTAGTAGATTAAATAATCATAAAAAATAATATTTCAGCAATTTCTTCCCAAGCAGCATTTCTGATCAAATGATCTTAGAAAATTTTTCGTTGACGTACAAGTTCAATAAGCTCCATTTTTCAGAAACAACAACCGTCCGCTATTCGTTTACGTCGTTAATGACGCGCCACAAGCCGCGTTGGCATAGAAACACATTTGTGTGTTGTGTTGTGTCGCGCCATACCCCCCTCCACCGCTCTGGCGCGATCGGAGGCGAGCAGTCGCCGCCACGACAGAACGCGTCCCAACACTCCACAACCTACAAATATGTCTCTAACAATAATAAATGTATGAAACCGATGTGCTTCTGGCGCGCCACAACACACCACACCACACAAGTGTGTTTCTGCCTTTATACTACAGTGGAGATCCAGAAGCGGGCAGTGAACGCAAATCGCTGTTATTACCACCTACAAAACCAAATAAAATCCAGATTGCTGTCCAGAAACACCAAGATATTAGTGTACAAAACACTAATCAGGCCAGTACTCGCATACGCAGCTGAAATTTGGGTACTAATTAAGAAAAATCAGCGAGCACTGGATGTTTTTGAAAGGAAAATTTTGAGGCGTATCTTCGGACCGGTTTCAGAAAATGGATTTTGGCGCAGACGTTATAATCATGAGCAATATAACAATAATATATAGAAATATCTGACACATTATTATTTAATAGAAAAGAAATAGTTTTGATCCCAAAATAAACAAATATTTGAAAATAAGTATATTAGATAACGTAATAAATAAACTGCCAGTGAACCGTAGGATATTTAGATAAATAAGTACGATATAAAAATTATCCTTTTGCGAGGACTTCACTAACCAAGGTAAACGACAATATTTTGAGATTACCTTGAAAAATATTTTGTAGGTAAATTTAATTATATATTTTATTTTGATAACAATATTCTAAAATATAATAGGTATACCTATATTATAGATTTGTAGTATTGAAAGGTTATAATAAAACTATACTACAGACAGAACGATTAGTCATAATAGACCTGATATTGTTTTACATGATAAAATTTAAAAAAAATAACTTATATCATTGATGTAGCTAATCCAAATTCTTGTAATATTCATAATGTTTTTGAAAAAATAAGAAAACACACAGATTTAGGAAATGAGATTAAAAGAATTTGGCATTCTCAGACGATAAAAATATTACCATTTGTTATTTTGGCTACTGGCATTATACCTAGGTCTCTGATTCAAAATTTAGGCATTAAGATTTGTCAAAGAATTTGTATATAAAAATGCAAAAATCAGTCATTTTAAATACATGTAGGATTACAAGAGATTTTTAAAATATTTTTATTGAGGGATCAGTAGGATTTATAGGTTCAATTAGGAATTCCATAGAGCCGAACCCTCTGATATGAAAATATCTGGAGTCGGTGAATTATTTTACTATTTGGTCTCTGGTAGGTTGACATGTTGTTCTTGTATTGTTTTGTATTTATAATACTTATATAGTGCAATTGCATAGCGTGGATTGACTAGATGATCATTTGGGGAAGTGTGTGAATCTAATGCGTAAATAATCTTTATTGAACGAAATTTACAAGATTATAACTAAAAAGTACATATTCAGTGTTATTGTTTACAGTGGTTTAAAATTACATAAGTACAAAAGGATGTTAACAGAAAAAATATATAAATATGAACAGTAGATAAATGAAGAATAGAAAATAGTTATAAATTTAGGTTTTTCAGTAATCCGCCTCACCAGGATAGCCTGTGTTGAGGCCTAGGCTGCCTTATACTCTATATAAGGATCTAAACGTCACAAAATTTATAAAACTGGGAAGACTTTGGTGGCTGGGTCATGTAGAGAGAATGACCGAGCATCAAGCGCCAAAGTCCCTGCTGAACTCAAGACCGACAGGGGAATGAGCCTGAGAAGACCAAGTTTAAGATGGAGCAACAACGTCCTCAAACATATATCCACCTTGGAGACTGTAAACTGGATAGAGCTGGCACAAAACCGTGATGAGTGGAGAAAGACTTTTGAGGAGGCCAAGACCCACCAGGGGTTGTAGAGCCAAGAGTGATGATGATGATGATGATAGTCGTAGATGCATGTGTTCTTTAAAGAAATTTCGCCCCTTTTCAGATATCCATTTTTGGACACCGGTTGCAAAATAAGTAATGGCTCTAGATCTTTTACTTGGTCGTTATTTATTGTGACGAAGAATGAGTATTGTCTGTGTTTTGTTGTAGGGATTATGATTGCGAGGATCATGTTCATGTATTTCCTCATACGCATTGGACTGCACTTTACGGCCTGGCTTTTCCACTAGGTTTATTTGCTTAACTTGCCCCTCTCACTGGATATTATAATTCCAATTTTAAGGATTATACTGCAACGGTACAAATTTAATGTAGCTTGAGCTCACCGTTAGAGAGTTATTGCTGCTGTTTTTCTGATTCATGGTAAAGGTTATACAAATTTCGGCTTGGTTGAAAGTTGAAAGGTACTGCTGAACTTTGGCTGGATATTTGTAAAAAAAAGTTTTACTGGTATTAAAACACTAATTTCGGTTATGCATTTGTCTGTAACTGCGTTCAATGAAATTCAGAACTTTTGCGTTGAATTTAAGTATCATTTTCAAAATTTGAATTGATTGTTTGAAAAAATTGATATAAAAATTGATTGAAAAATTGATTGAAAAATTCAAACATGCGATTGTGTGGGTGCCTTCCTATAATATAGTATTTAAAATTGGAAGTATCCCGTGATTTTTCACGGCTCTGCGCTAGGTGTTAATAATCCTAATTTCGGTTTCGCCTCTGTCTGTAACTGCGTTCAATGAACTCGAGATCTTTTGATTTTTTAAAATTTAAGTATAATTTTCTAAATTGGACTTGCAAGGTACAGTCAGTCTCTGTAATTTTCCTGCGGCGAGGTACAGCCCGTAATAATTGTGAAATTTTTATTTATTAATTAATTACTCAATAACTCCCATAATGCACAGTACTTGAGTCATAACCTACAGAGGAAGTAATTAAAACCACTGCAAGCATTACGCAAGCAGATAATGCAACGCTTCTTCTTGGAAACACTTCTATTAAGGTTTTTTATTGGGAGGGGGCTCGGATGCGCGACTGATCTCTTAACAAAACCCATGCCTGATATCAACAAAATCCAAAATGCTAAATACGAGATTCTGCTTTCACAATATGCAATGTGTGCTCCCTTTGATCAACTACAATATTACCTATAATATGATCAAACACTTATATTATAATGTCACCTTATTCTTCCACAAATTGGGATTAAGAACACCACGTTTTTCGCAAATTTAATACATATTACTAAGAAAACCGTATCACATAAAATAAACAATAAAAATAAAAATAATTTCAAAATCTTGTAAAGAAATAAATTAACAACGAAGTACATTTTTCCACTTTTTTAATCGTTTGAAAATATATTAATGTTCCGGCGACAGAGCTGAATTTTCTCATACTTGCGATTCATTATTTGAAGATTACAATAAATTCTCAAAAACTCTCCAAAATAAGAAATGCAAATTCTTACTGCGTACATTCATTATGTAAAGTTTATGACAACATTTAATGGCGTCCTCCGTGGTCGAGGGGTAAGGCTCTTGACGAGCAAACGAAAAGTCGCAGGTTTGAATCCCGAATTTAATTAGATTAATTTATTCTATTTCACAATTAGTTTAATGAAAAATAATATAAAGTATATTTTCGGCCCTCTTCAGAGTTGACGATACTCTCAGTATCGCCCTGGTATACGGCCACACGTTGCAGTGGCCAACGCCATTACCTAATCTTTATAAAATCCATACCATCCGCTTGCCAGCTGCCCGCTGCCCGCTGCCTGAATTGAATATTTGAATTTATCGGCTTTTCTTTACTATAATAAGCGTGTATTATACATACCTATAAACTAATTAACTCGCCACTAATTATACAATGCAACACAACACTGGATATTGCAATGCAACACTGGATATTTGAAAAGGGAAAATCAAATACCTACTTACCTACTCTAGGACATCTATTTTCCAATTTCTTCATAATCAATTTTCTTTGAATTTCTCGGCTTTTCTCTAATATAATTTACATGTATTATACATATAAACATTCCTCTTCAATCGCTCTATCTATTGGTGAAAACCGTATGAAAATCCGTTGCGTAGTTTAAAAGATTAACGTGCACATCCATTTTGTGCACTTCATTTTATACTACCTATGTAATGATTATAGTACCTACCTACACAAATGCCTTAGTGAAGAAAGGCTGAAAAAAGATTTGTCACTGAGATAGTGACGTCTCTATGGATGAATTATGTAAGAAAGTATTTAAAATAATATTAAAAATTTACAATAAATATATGGTTTGTAGTTAAGAACTTACTTACAAATCTTACTCTAGAATTACTTGCTGAAGTCCCCGGCACTGCCCGGGCTTTACGCATTTTTTTTAGAAATCAGATAAGGACGTTATGACGGATAATAAATTTATTCCTAATTTTTTTTATTCTTTTGGTTTATCCTACCTTTTTTATAAAAAAAAGCTTCCGATAATTTTGAAAAAAATAATTGAACATAAAATATTGTTCATTCTAAAATTTTAAATATGAGATTGATATGAATGACTTCAAAATGAGAGGTCTCAGTTGTCGAATTTGTTAAAGCATTTGTCTTGTTAGACGAGAGATCCTGGGTTCGAGTCCCAGTTGTGACCATTATATTTTTATTTTTCTGTGTCTTGTTCTTTTTCACGTTTCGGTTTTTTTTTAATGTTCTATTCTTCTTCAATGAAGTAAATATCTTTTTATTTTGAACCTCGGCGTGCAAAATTTCATTAATAGCGGAATAAAACGCTAAATTTGGAAAAATAAATAAAGCCACCCCGCCCGCCCCCACAGACACTCTCCTTTATATAATAAATAACTATAAAGAAACAGTGTTTTGCTTCTCTTGTGAAGTAGCCAAATAAACTCAAGTCATTTACTACTCATTTTTACTTGTACTTGTTTTTTACACTGAAGAACTTTTAACTTTTTACACAAAAATTGTAAATTATTTTACCGGTTGCAAAATTAGTAAGCCGACAAAGAAAACTATTTGAGACAATGTATACACAGTTTCTCGCTTGTACCACTAGTTTCTAAACACCGTGTTTATTTGAGAATAGCAATATAACCACTATATCTTATGTTAATAAAGAATTTAGCTCCGTACAAAGAATCTCAGTAGTACATTCCTAATTATAATATGGCGGGCTCGGTTCGAAAATTTTTTGTTTTTTTTTTTTTTAAATTTGCCTGATTCATAAGGCTAAATTAAAAATAGTTTTCGTTTTTGGACAAAATTTCGTCCCAGTTAGACGAGAGAACCTGGATCCTGGGTTCGAGTCCCAGTTGTCACCATTATCTATAATTTACGATTCAGTTAGACGAGAGATCCTGGATCCTGGGTTCGAGTCCCAGTTGCCACCGTTATCTCAGTTAGATGAGAGATCTTGGATCCTGGGTTCGTGTCCCAGTTGCCACCATTATCGTCTCAGTTAGACGAGAGATCCTGGATCCTGGGTTCAAGTCCCAGTTGCCACCATTATCGTCTCAGTTAGACAAGAAAGTGATCCTGGGTTCGAGTCCCAATTTTTTTTGTTTTTTTTTACATGAATACCGCACAAGAGTCCCAACTGATCCCGTCTGGAGCCTGTGGGACTATGGCATCCCCAATTGGGGTATGTTGTGAGGCTGAAGGTAGTGGGGAGGGGAAGGAGATAGGGAAGAGGAAGGTGGGGAAGTACCTGGCTATTCAGTTCTGGTCACCAAACACGGCAGAAGCCATTTCAAGCAACGTTTCAATTCTGAATGGTGGTCTTACACCAGGGCGATACTGAGAGTATCTTCCACTCTGGAACGTGCCGCAAATATAGATACTATATATTATTTTAAATGAATAAATTGTGAAATTCACAAATTAATCAAATAAAATTTATTTGCCTCGCCGGGATTCGATCCCGCGACCTTCGGAATGCTAGCCAAGCGCCTTACCGCTGCACCACGCCGGCCGTCATTTGTTGCCACCATTATCGTCTCAGTTAGACGAGAGATCCTGGGTTCGAGTCCCAGTTGCCACCATTATCGTCTCAGTTAGACTAGAAAGAGATCCTGGGTTTATTGCCACCATTATCGTCTCAGTTAGATGAGAGATCCTGGGTTCGAGTCCCAGCTGCCACCATAATCATCTCAGTTAGACAAGAAAAAGATCCTGGGTTCGAATCCCATGTGCCACCATTATCGTCTCAGTTAGACAAGAAAGAGATCCTGGGTTCAAGTCCCAGTTGCCACCTTTATCGTCTCAGACAAGAAAGAGATCCTGGGTTCGAGTCCCAGATAATGGTGGCCCATTATCTATATTTTTTTTCTGTTATTTGTTTATTTTCATATTTCGTTTTGATTTTAAGTATTCTATTCTTCTACAATGAAGTAATAATGTTTATTTAATTAGAAGCTGCAGTGTTTTTTAAAACCATTATTTTTTTTACAAAACCTTATTATACTTCACAAAATATAGCAATAAAACAGATTAGCATATACACGACACGATGAGCCCGTCACAGTATGTATTATAATGTCAAAGAACAAGAAAGAAGTGAACACTGTTCATCACAATGAGTAAAGTTTAATCGAAATTATAGATTGAAAAAACTAACGCTAAGCAAGTTAGTGTTTAGTTTAGTTTTTAGTTTAGCAAGTTTTATCAGCACGAGTTTTAATGTCAATTGCGACAGTCGAAGTGTAACGATAAGCAACGAAAGTAACATGTGTAGATTTATGCGTGCAATGGCAATAAACGATCGGTGTAGGCTTTAAAAAAACAATTATTACACGGTAGCAGGCGATGACTAGATCTGATGACAGCTTGGTGACCAGATCTGAATTCCCACGTACTTCCCCACCTTCCTCTCCACCATCTCCTTCCCCTCTCTACCGCTTTCAGTCTCAAAACATTCTCCAATTGGGGATGTCATAGTCTCACTTGCTGACGGGAGACGGGAGCAGTTAGGACCCTTGTGCGATATAAACATTATTTTTTTAATCACGCTATTTTTGACTGAGCGTAACAAAGTCGAATTTTAACTCAGCGGTTGTGCTTTTTGATATGTCTGAATTTTTTTGTACTTTCCTTTTCCGGCTGGTGGTGATAATCTGTAAAGAAAGTGTGAAAAAAGTATTGTCATAGAGATAGTGATGTTTCTTTGGATGTACCGAACCATTTGGGACTGTCTGATGGTTTTGAGGGACCGCTTGTTGCAGTCTGCCATCAACCGGATAGGGATCCCGAAGCTGGGTGGCCGTGAAAATGGGCTGGACTGAAGGATCTTGCAATCTTAATCTTGATGTTCGAGGAGATCTTCCGATACATTGGCATATTGGTTACGGTATGCTGTTACCACTGTGGGTCAGAAGCAAGTCACGATAAAACTGTGACTTCTCATTTCTTCGCGTTGGCTCGATGAAATCGAGAACCAGATTGCCGATATCTTCATGAAGGGAATTCGGGACCTGTTCCGGGACGAAACAGCCCTAAAGAGGAGGCAATGTATCGGCAAGAACATTGCAGTGCCAACCGAGTGTAAATTAATACATCACCAAGGAAACGGAAAAACAACAAATTGTGTTTCTAATAAAATCTGGTGCCAGATCGATTACTGAAATAGAAATAAAACTGTAATAATGTAAATGGAATGCAAATAAATAGTGTCACAGACAATTGTGTTGTTTTTAATAGTTTATGAACCCAGAACGTAATTAAAAAACGTAACAATACTTAAGTTAGTAAATGTTTTTAACTAAAACCCTTCATTTTGACAGGTAAATAATGTTCGTTAAATAAAAAGAAAAAGTATTTTTAAAGTAATACGTTTTAAATAAAAATATAAAAAATCACGTGCATTATAAACACGAATATTTATTACTTATTAACTAATATAATTACAAACATCTTTAAATCAAATCTGGCAGTGCTAACTTACAATGTCGATAGCGGAAATTTGAAATGATGTAAACGAGACAAAATCCAAAAAAGCTGAAATATTTCTTGGAAAATAAGTGAGTCTTTTACGATGTGCATTTCAAGAGGATTTTTTTCTGAAATATTAAAAAAAAATATACTATTGTTATTAGATAAATTTACGTTAACATATTTTGAAAAGTCAAAAGTTCAAAAGTTCGCGCATTCGTGGTAGCCTGGGTGTCACAGACATAAATAGTAAGCTGAAGGAACGACAGTTGAGATGTTATGGGCACATAAGACGGAGACCACCAGACCACACAGTGAAGCAGGCAATGTCCATGGAGCTTCATCGACAGTCATCTAGAGGAAGACCGAAGAACTCCTGAATGACGCAATGCTCCAAAATTCATCAGAGAAACGGCTTGGATGAAGGCGATACTCTGAACAGAAGAAATTACAACCTGAGAACGAGAAGAGCCGACCACAACAGCCTACCTAGGCAATGAGTTGGGACAGCGCAAGAAAGAAGAAGAAGATATTTTGAAAGGTCAAAAATATTTGAAATATAAATCTCTACATCTCTATCTCTCTCTACATATTATTTAGTCCCCAGCGTCGTCTGTCTGTCTGTCTGTCTGTTCGCGATAAACTCGAAAACTACTAAACGGATTTTCACGCGGTTTTCACCAATAGATAGAGCGTTTCATGAGGAAGGTTTAGGTAATTTATTAAGGATTTGTGTAAATTGGTTGAAACATAACGATAATTGTTAAAAGTGTCGGAAAAGGTCAAACTGCCTGGTAGCTTTCATCGAAAACGCTGCCTGATCCTTTTGGTATATAACAAAACAATGCAAGGTGTGATATTCCTTTTTTATAGATCTACAAAAAAGTTCGCAAAGGCATATATCTATCTTTTACGGATAGCTTACTATACCCATTCTATCTTCTAAAAAAATGGTCACGTACATTGCGGTAGTTGAAAAGTTACCCCAAGCATTTCATGCACATTATTATAATCTTTCACACCATCCCTACGTATTATAAATTAAAGTCCTCCGCGGCATTTGTCTGTCTCTTCGCGATAAACTCAAAGACGCCGGTGGTTAAAAAGGTTGGATAAGCATCTAGTAGATGACGTTGTGTTTTATTAGCCACAGCAACGCGTGGGTCGGGTCAGCTAGTGTTATTATAAAAAATCATAATTCTGTACTTTAAAGCACATACCTCCCATAGCTATCCGTTTATCCGCCAGCAGCTGTGAGTTTGCAGTCAGTTGCACGCTACCGACACGCGACGGTGCTAGTAGCGCGCTACGCGTTGCAGCATTCGTATCTACTACTATTCGTTTGACAGAAATGTCGTCTGAACATGAAAGTAATTTTAGATTTGTACTGGAAGTTTAAAAAAAATGCCTGTTTATACTTTACCAGAATACGTCAGAAAGGATTTAATGGAGAAGGCTGTATTTAATGGAGAATTGATGTTGGAATAAAAGTTAATTTGACAAATAAGTAATATTGTTGTCTGAGCCGTTTGGGAGGCGGGCAGGTGTACCGCTGAACCGGGAACCATTGATTGTTTTTTTTTATATTAGCTACACACAGGAGGCCCTGAGGAAAATAATTCCCCTCAGGACCTATGTCATCGTTGGGGATGCTGTGTGGAGGGTTTTATTAGGAAAAGAAAGAGAGGAAATTCTGAGAAGAAAAATGATATAAAGGGTGGTTAAATTCAGGGGGTCAGTGTGTCCAGGAGTGACGGACGGACAAACGAATCCATACCTACCACTGAGGTGTAAGGCGATGTTCTGAGAGAGAATAGCTGAAGAAGTCAAAAGGACTCCCTCAACCATTCTCTCCCGATCCGGCCTGCCATGCTTCTGGTGAGCAGACGCGTCCACCGCCAAGCCCCGGATAAACCTTACCCCATGACCCCGGGCACCTCGGTCAAGTCACCAAACGTAGCGAACCACTTGGGGTGATCTATGGCAGAGGTATTGGTTATCCAATAAATGGTTCCCGAGGCGACGGTGCCCATATCCGCCTCTCAAATTCCATTAAATAACCAACACCACTGCTTGGAGACTTAGCAAGGGTACTCGCGTTCATGGGGTGAGATTTTGTAAAGGTCTTTGCGTCAAATGCGTGACGGGCCGGATCGGGAGAAATTGGTCAAAGGAGACCTAACCTAAACCTCTTCAGACGAACTCTCCTGGCCCATCGCCTTGCGCCGCAGTGGAAGAAATTGATCCACGCATCCGTCGCTCCTGACCTCCAGATTCCTACCCACCTCTCATACCTTTTTCCTTCCTAGAACTTTATCTCTTTCTTTTCCCTAAAAGACCCTCCACACAGCATCCACAAAGATGACATAGGCCTCGAG
This sequence comes from Limnephilus marmoratus, assembly GCA_917880885.1. NCBI lineage: Eukaryota > Metazoa > Arthropoda > Insecta > Trichoptera > Limnephilidae > Limnephilus > Limnephilus marmoratus. Next base: position 39,226,885 of record OU862909.1, on the reverse strand, counting down.
GAAGTTTTTTTTCCTCAGGGAGTCCTGTGAGGAGTCAAAAAAAAGGATTATATATTCGGGGGAAGGGGGGTGCGTCACTGGTCTCTTTATACCAAGCCAATGCAATTGATATCTGCTACACCCAAAATGCTAACTACAAGATTCTGCTTTCACAATATACAAAGTGTTTTTTTTTACATAAACTCCACACAGGGAAAATAATTTCCTTCGGGGCCTATGTCATATTTGAAGATGCTGTGTGGAGGGTCATCTTGAGAAAAGGAATGAGTGAACATGGGTCTTGAAGAGACCCATGTTGTAGGAGGGAGGAAACACAGAGGCCGGCAAATCGTTCCACAGCCGAGCCGTTGAACTCAAGAACGAGTCATAGAAATGACCCGTTCTCATGTGACTAATGTCAACCATATACAAATGTTAGGTGCGTGTTTGGCGTGTTTCCCGACTATGCACTGGTGCCGAGGGGATCAACGATGCTAGTTCCTCAGAGCATCTTACATTGTAATACCGGTAGAACAAGGACAGCATTCCCACCTGACGCCTATGCTCTAAAGATTGCAGTCCGTCTGTTAAGATGGGAGAATCTATCAAACGGACCGCCCGTTTCTGCACAGAGTCAAGGGTTGTGCTCCCTTTTATTAAATACAATATTACCTATAATATGATTAAACACTTACATTATCACGAAAATAAAAATGCTGTAAAGGATAACATTTTATGAAGGGAGAAAAGAATTTAATTGTTTTTAATCATATCTCCTAATATACGAATATCTAGCCACAGATAGTCGTACAATGTGCTCGTGTTTATTACAATGGTAAATTAAAATGGTTTAAATTGTTGTACAATATCTTCACACACATCATCCTAATTTTATCTTTTTTTACATTATTTTTATTTAGAATGACAGTGTTTTATTAGTGAAGTTTTTATCACAAACAATTGACTTGGAAGTATGGATATAAATAAGAATAAATAGTAAGAAAGGAATATAAGAAGTAGATATATAATTAAAAAATATTTTAAAATCAAGGTAAATACTACTGAGTAAGCACATTAGAAAAAATGATAGATATATTGGCGATATTTTATATGGGAGACTTACAATGAAATAAATATTATAGAATAACAGGAAATAAATTCGCATTGGAACTCGGGCTTATAATACTCGAGTGAATAATTTTATTGATACAATAATATTCTTACCTAATACTAACGAGACACAAGTATATGGAAATGGAACTCATCATTGGGGTCAAACAGTTTTTCGTAAGTTATAAATAGAAAAGATATTTTAATTCTCTGCTATTATAAATGTAATTTAAAAATAAAAACTTTTTCTGATAGTATACTCGTAGATAAATAGGAATGCATTGTACAATGTAATGAATGAGTTTGGAATACCGCATAAGCTGATCAATCTGGTGAAATTAAAAATGTCCCCAGTAACGTGTTAGTCAAGGTTGGCAGTGATCTGTCCGAGTCCTTTGAAGCGCTCTACGGGGTGAGACTGCCTCTTATTCAACATAGCCTTAGAAAACGTTATTCGTGACTAATGAATTGAGATAAGACCGACGATATTTGACAACTCTGTGCATATTTTTTATTGGTTTACGCTGATGATATCAACATAATCGTGAAAACTCCCGATGCTTTAACGCCTTCATAAATCTTGAAAGTTCTGCTAAAAATATGGGTCTCATAATGAACCCGTAGTAGACCAAATACATGGCCGTAGGATGCGCCCAACAATCCCCAACTCTATCATGTGGGATAGTGCGGAACGAAATTTTTTTTTCTGAATTTTTATTTGGAATAGTTGTATTAAGTTGCCAATTGCCATCAAGTACCTCAATTAAAAATATAAAAAATATCAGACAACGGTAAAGGCCCCCGCCAAGACATTGAACATTTACAAAAACGACAGTTTTGAAGCTATTTGCGCGGCCTACAAAACAGTACAGAATTTATTAAAATAGGTTTATTTTATTTAATAACATATTTAAATATAGTTAACTAGCTGTTGCAATCAAATATTTCTTTATTGGCGCTGTGACAAAGGAGCTAAGTGCGGGACGAAGCGGGGGGCGGCACGTGACAATCTACGAAAGGCAGTGTTTTGTTTAAACAATAATTGTCTCAAGGTGAAGGGTCGCGCGTCAATTATATTCACGAGTACTTGTTGAAAAACGTTTTTTAAATGATTTGACATGACTTTTACAAGACAAACGTTAAAATGTCCGATATTTGGTGAAAGTGCAGATTTGAAAGAGAATATCCTACCTACCTATGAAAATGTGATGAAATTCTATGAATGGGTTCGACAAGACTTAAAATTAAAAGTAAGGAATAAAACATCAAAGGAACATACGTTTTTGGAAATTGCCGAAATAGTTAAAACGAAAAATGAGGAATTGTGGATAAAATCTTCTATTCCAATTGTCACACACAAACGAGTCTTTCAGTTAATAAAAAGTTATCACTCAAAAGTGTTATAATTTGAAAAAGTCTTTGAAGAAACTTAAGGAAGAAAAGTAAGAAGAGTTCAGAGCACAAAATAGAAAGCTTTTTGACATAGTTGCATGTAAATGTAAAGAATTTGTAAGCTGTACTTGTTTGAGGGAAAAAGTGCCAAAAGAGGAACAAATTTTTTTAGAAGACCAATGCACTAACAGGCTAAAACTGTTTTAAAAGGATCGAAGAGATTTAGAATGATTGTACAAGAGGAACATATTTTGATTATAAAAGAACTCGGTTCTATTTTATCGGTGATAATTTGTCTCTTACATGCCAATGAGTTACCATTGACGCATTTGTTTACCTATTTGGATGGCCCTATTGCAGGATCTAAATCATTTGCAGGTCAAATTGGTAAAGCATTAGAAATATGCGAGACGCTGCCATTGGCCAACTTTGAGAAGATAGAAGGTGAACTACCACAAATATTCACAGATCAATATTTACAAGAAATTATTATTGCTGTCATAAATGGATTCTGCTCTCCTGATTTATTACAGAGAAGCCCAGGTAATTTATCCCATGCTCGCTGGTTGACAAGAGCTAATTGCATACTGCGTTTGAATATTTCTACGGAAAATCCACAACAAAATCTTGTGACTTTATCAAATCATACGCTCCTGACTGGTTTGCTATCAAAACACATTCATCCTGCAAAGATGGTTCAAATCATTTATGGAAGCTCATTAACAGCACTAGATATTTCTCCAACGAGTTGTTAGCGATAGTCGACCCTGTTATAATTCGAAACAGTTAATTTGCTCATCCAGAAAACTTGTTGTTGAGTATGATTAACGTAAGCACATTAGAGAACTCGCTGCAAGACGCATTTTAAAGGCTCGTCAAGTTAATAAAATTTCTGCTTGGCGCATGTTTAAGGTGCCAAAAGCGGACTTAAATGCACGTTCTCACATAGACATGATTGACTGGCAACAAAATATAAATAAACCCCAAATACTTATGAATATTTCCGATAAGGAGTTACAAGATCTTATTGAAAATGGAGAAGATACAGTGTTGGAGTTTATGAGACTGCCTTGCTACACCCAGGTTGTGGAAAGATCTGGAAAAGTTGTGACAAAAGCAGCTCTAAGTGTATGCGACAAGACAAGAAAAGAAGGATTCATAAAATCTAAATTAGCATCTCGAAAGCTCATGCCAAAGTTTGAGACGAAAAAGGATTTTTGTCGTAAAAAATGATGTTATGCATACCAACATAACTTTCTGAACCTGTGTTTACTTTTGAAATAAATGATTTTATTGGTTAAAATCTACTTTTATTTTATCATTTAATGCATAACATATTATATTTACTTATTATTTTGTTTATAGGGTAGATAAAACAAAACGTCTATAAAAACTTAAAAAACAAAATTTCAAGTCTATGGCGGGAGCTCAAGCTGTCGAGCTAGAACTTCCAAATTGAGGAGTTTTATTTACAATTACATAAAGCAACTTTTTACCCAGTATACCGATTCGAATTTCGAAAAAAAAAATTTCATACAAAAGTGTTCCACCTTAAGAAAATTCAAAATTTTGAAACGGTAACAAGATTCACCTACCTAGGCTCCCTGATATCAAACGAGAATAATACTACAGTGGAGATCCAGAAGCGGACAGTGAACGCAAATCGCTGTTATTACCGCCTACAAAACCAAATAAAATCCAGATTGCTGTCCAGAAACACCAAGATATTAGTGTACAAAACACTAATCAGGCCAGTACTCGCATACGCAGCTGAAATTTGGGTACTAATTAAGAAAAATCAGCGAGCACTGGATGTTTTTGAAAGGAAAATTTTGAGGCGTATCTTCGGACCGGTTTCAGAAAATGGATTTTGGCGCAGACGTTGTAATCATAAGCTATATAACAATAATATTATATAGAAATATCTGAAAAATTATTATTTAATAATAATAAATGTATCAGAGAGAAAAGAAATAGTTTTGATCCCAAAATATATAAATATTTGAAAATAAGTATATTAGATAACGTAATAAATAAACTGCAAGTGAACCGTAGGATATTTAGATAAATAAATACGATATAAAAATTTTCCTATTGGGAGGACTTCACTAACCAAGGTAAACAACAATATTTTGAGACTACGTTGAAATATATTTTGTAGGTAAATTTAATTATATATTTTATTTTGATAACAATATTGTAAAATATAATAGGTATACCTATATTATAGATTTGTAGTATTGAAAGGTTATGATAAAACTATACTACAGACAGAATGATTAGTCATAATAGACCTGATATAGTTTTACATGATAAAATTTAAAAAAAATAACTTATATCATTGATGTAGCTAATCCAAATTCTTGTAATATTCATAAAACTGTTTTTGAAAAAATAAGAAAACACACAGATTTAGGAAATGAGATTAAAAGAATTTGGCGTTCTCAGACGATAAAAATATTACCATTTGTTATTTTGGCTACTGGCATTATACCTAGGTCTCTGATTCAAAATTTAGGCATATAAGATTTGTCAAAGAATTTGTATATAAAAATGCAAAAATCAGTCATTTAAAAAAAAGTAGGATTACAAGAGATTTTAAAAATATTTTTATTGAGGGATCAGTAGGATTTATAGGTTCAATTAGGAATTCCATAGAGCCGAACCCTCTGATATGAAAATATCTGGAGTCGGTGAATTATTTTACCATTTGGTCTCTGGTAGGTTGACATGTTGTTCTTGTATTGTTTTGTATTTATAATACTTATATAGTGCAATTGCATAGCGTGGATTGACTAGATGATCATTTGGGGAAGTGTGTGAATCTAATGTGTAAATAATCTTTATTCAACGAAATTTGCAAGATTATAACTAAAAAGTACATATTCAGTGTTTTTGTTTACAGTGGTTTAAAATTACATAAGTACAAAAGGATGTTAACAGAAAAAATATTTCAACAGTAGATAAATGAAGAATAGAAATTATTTATAAATTTAGGTTTTTCAGTAATCCGCCTCACCAGGATAGCCTGCGTTGAGACCTAGGCTGCCTTTTACTCTGTATAAGGATCTAAACGTCACAAAATGTATAAAACTGGGAAGACTTTGGTGGCTGGGTCATGTAGAGAGAATGACCGAGCATCAAGCGCCAAAGTCCCTGCTGAACTCAAGACCGACAGGGGAATGAGCCTGGGAAGACCAAGATTAAGATGGAGCGACAACGTCCTCAAACATATATCCACCTTGGAGACTGTAAAGTGGATAGAGCTGGCACAAAACCGTGATGAGTGGAGAAAGACTTTTGAGGAGGCCAAGACCCACCAGGGGTTGTAGAGCCAAGAGTGATGATGATGATGATGATACTCGTAGATTTATGTGTTCTTTAAAGAAATTTCGCCCCTTTTCAGATATCCGTTTTTGGACACCGGTTGCAAAATAAGTAATGGCTCTAGATCTTTTGCTTGGTCGTTATTTATTGTGACAATGAATGAGTATTGTCTGTGTTTTGTTGTAGGGATTATGATTGCGAGGATCATGTTTATGTATTTCCTCATATGCATTGGACTGCACTTTACGGCCTGGCTTTTCCACTAGGTTTATTTGCTTAACTTGCCCCTCTCACTGGATATTAGAATTCCAATTTTAAGGATTATACTGCAACGGTACAAATTTAATGTAGCTTGAGCTCACCGTTAGAGAGTTATTGCTGCTGATTTTCTGATTCATGGTAAAGGTTATACAAATTTCGGCATGGTTGAAAGTTGAAAGGTACTGCTGAACTTTGGCTGGATATTTGTAAAAAAACTTTACTGCTATTAAAACACAAATTTCGGTTATGCTTCTGTCTGTAACTGCGTTCAATGAACTCCAGAACTTTTGCGTTGAATTTAAGTATCATTTTCAAAATTTGAATTGATTGTGGAAAAATTCAAATATGCGATTATGTGGGTGCCTTCCTATAATATAGTATTTTAAATTGGAATTATAGTATCCCGTGATTTTTCATGGCTCTGCGCTAGGTATTAATAATCCTCATTTCGATTTTGCCTCTATCTGTAACTGAGTTCAATGAACTCAAGATCTTTTGATTTTTTAATTTAAGTATAATTTTTTTATATTGGACTTGCAAGGTCCTGCCCGTCTCTGTAATTTTCCTGTCCGTAATAATTGTGAGAATTTTTTTTTATTAATTAATTACACAATAACTCCCACAATGCACAGTGCTTGAGTCATTACCTGCCAAAGGAAGTAATTAAAACCACTGCAAGCATCACGCAATCAGATAATGCAACGCTTCTTCTTGGAAACACTTCTATTAAGATTTATTATTGGGAAGAGGCTCTCTGGGCCTTCCCAGGATGCGTCACTGATCTCTTAACAAAACCCATGCCTGATATCAGTAAAATCCAAAATGCTACCTACGAGATTCTGCTTTCACAATATGCAATGTGTGCTAGCGTGTGTCGCTCTCCATAGAGAGAAAACAAATGGCCTTATATTTAAACGCCCGGGGTCTCAAAAGTTTCGTATGATCTGTAGCTATTCGAAAACGTAAAAAAAAATGAAATTTTTGTTCACTATTAGCCCGCTAAAATGGCCGGAAGTTTCGAAAAAAAATAGATTTCGTGATTTGGAAAAAAATAAAACAAAGGGTTCATATTTTATATGTTGTTCCAAACTTATTTTTCATTACATAAATGCAGTACAAAGAACCAAAAAAAAAATGTTTTTTAAACATTTGTGATGTGTTGGTCAAAAAAATAAAAGGGGAAAATAACATTTTTTTCTGGATAAAATCAGAATTCTTGTTGACTTACTTGTATTCATAAAGTTGAACTTTTTTTTTCATTTTTGTCAGTTAGAAGCATTTGTTAATAATAAACAAACGTTAAAAGGTTAGATTACTGAAAAAAAATATATTAAAAATTAAAAAAAAATGTTTTTAGGTTTGTTTTATGATTTTCAATGCATTTTAGCGGGCTAATAACCATTTTAAAAAAAATAAATTTAAATGCAGTTCTCATTTTCTTTGCAAGACGAACTTTTGAGACCCCGGGCGTTTCTGAATTGAAAAGTTGAAATAATTGACACACGCTAAATTGTGTGCTCCCTTTGATCAACTACAATATTACCTATAATATGATCAAACACTTGTATTATATTGTCACTTTATTCTTTTACGAATTGAGATTAAGAACGTCACGTTTTTAGCAAATTTAATACATATTACTAAGAAAACCGTATCAAACAAAATAAACAGTAAAATTAAAAATAAATACAAAATCTTGTATAAATAAATTAACTACAAAATGCATTTTTTTCACTTTTTTAATCGTTTGATAATATATTGATGTTCCGGCGACAGAGCTGAATTTTCTCATACTTGCGATTCATAATTTGAAGATTACAATAAATTCTCAAAAACTGTTCAAAATAAGAAATGCAAATTTTTACTGCGTACATTCATTATGTAAAGTTTATCTCAACATTTAATGGCGTCCTCCGTGGTCGAGGGGTAAGGCTCTTGACGAGCAAACGAAAAGTCGCGGGTTTGAATCCCGAATTTAATTAGATTAATTTATTCTATTTCACAATTAGTTTAATAAAAAATAATATTAAGTATATTTTCGGCTCTCTTCAGAGTTGACGATACTCTCAGTATCGCCCTGGTGTACGGCCACCATTCAGAATTGAAACGAAGCTTGAATTGTTATTAGCCGTGCTTGGTGACCAGATTCGAATAGCCAGATATTTCCCCACCTTCCTTTTGTCCATCTCCTTTCCCTCCCCACTACCTTCAGCCTCACAAGATTCCCCATTTAGATGCAATAGTCTCACTGTCTCCAGACGGGAGTAGTTGGGAATCACGTTTTTATACTGAGCGTATAACAAAGCCATATTTTATCTCGGCCGTTGTGCATTTCGTCAGTCTGTAATTTTTTGCACGTTCCGTTTCCGGTTCAAGATGATGGCAGTTTTAATGTTTCAGTACAGATTCCTTTTTGAAACTTAAAATCTTCGTGTTTTTTTGGATTTTTTAATTTGTTTTTTTTTTTTTTATTGAATACTAGCAGACCCGGCCACACGTTGCAGTGGCTAACAAAACACAACGCCATTACCCAATCTTTATAAAATCCACACCACCCGCTTGCCAGCTGCCCGCTGCCCGAATTGAATATTTGAATTTATCGGCTTAACTCTACTATAATAAGCATGTATTATACAGATAAACTAATTAACTCGCCACTAATTATACAATGCTTGCAATACAACACTGGATATTTGAAAAGGGAAAATCAAATACCTACTTTCTCTAGGACATCTATTTTCCAATTACTTCCGTAGAACGAATTTCAAAAGTGACTATAGTACGGCCCGCCGCCGCGCCAGCCGTTTTAAATCAAACAAAAATATGTTTTCTTTGAATTTCTCGGCTTTTCTCTAATATAATTTACATGTTTTATACATGTAAACTTTCCTCTTCAATCGCTCTATCTATTGGTGAAAACCGTATGAAAATCCGTTGCGTAGTTTAAAAGATTAACGTGCACATCCATTTTGAGTGACTTCATTTTATACTACCTATGTAATGATTATAGTACCTACCTACACAAATGTCTTAATGAAGAAAGGCTGAAAAAAGATTTGTCACTGAGATAGTGACGTTTCTTTGGATGAATTATGTAAGAAAGTATTTAAAATAATATTAAAAATTTACAATAAATATATGGTTTGTAGTTAAGTACGTACTTACAAATCTTACTCTAGAATTACTTGCTGAAGTCCCCGGCACTGCCCGGGCTTTACGCATTTTTTTTAGAAATCAGATAAGGACGTTATGACGGATAATAAATTTATTCCTAATTTTTTTTATTCTTTTGGTTTATCCTACCTTTTTTATAAAAAAAAGCTTCCGATAATTTTGAAAAAAATAATTGAACATAAAATATTGTTCATTCTAAAATTTTAAATATGAGATTGATATGAATGACTTCAAAATGAGAGGTCTCAGTTGTCGAATTTGTTAAAGCATTTGTCTTGTTAGACGAGAGATCCTGGGTTCGAGTCCCAGTTGTGACCATTATATTTTTATTTTTCTGTATCTTGTTCTTTTTCACGTTTCGGTTATTTTTTTTAATGTTCTATTCTTCTTCAATAAAGTAAATATCCTTTTATTTAGAAACCTCGGCGTGCCAAATTTCATTAATCTTGGAATAAAACGCTAAATTTGTAAAAAAAAAAAAAAAAGCCACCCCGCCCGCCCCCCACAGACACTCTCCTTTATATAATAAATAACTATAAAGAAACAGTATTTTGCTTCTCTTGTGAAGTAGCCAAATAAACTCAAGTCATTTACTACTCATTTTTACTTGTAGTTGTTTTTTACACTGAAGAACTTTTAACTTTTTACACAAAAATTGTAAATTATTTTACCGGTTGCAAAATTAGTAAGCCGACAAAGAAAACTATTTTAGACAATGTATACACAGTTTCTCGCTTGTACCACTAGTTTCTAAACACCGTGTTTATTTGTGAATAGCATTATAACCACTATATCTTATGTTAATAAAGAATTTAGCTCCGTACAAAGAATCTCAGTAGTACATTTCTGATTATAATATGGCGGGCTCGGTTCGAGAATTTTTTGTTTTTTTTTTTAATTTTGCCTGATTCATAAGGCTAAATTAAAAAAGTTTTCGTTTTTGGACAAAATTTCGTCCCAATTAGACGAAAGAACCTGGATCCTGGGGTCGAGTCCCAGTTGCCACCATTATCTATAATTTCGTCTCAGTTAGACGACAGATCCTGGATCCTGGGTTCGAGTCCCAGTTGCCACCATTATCTATAATTTCGTCTCAGTTAGACGAGAGATCCTGGATCCTGAGTTCGAGTCCCAGTTGCCACCTCTATCCATAATTTCGTCTCAGTTAGACGAGAGATCCTGGATCCTGGGTTCGAGTCCCAGTTGCCACCATTACCTACAATTTCGTCTCAGTTAGACGAGAGATCCTGGATCCTGGGTTCGAGTCCCAGTTGCCACCATCTGTAATTTAAAAATGAATCGCTAAATTTGTTGGTAAGCGCAAATCTCGAGAGCGGCTGAACCGATTTCGCTTTTTCTTTTTTTAGAATATTCCTTGAAGTTCGAGGATGGTTCTTACGGAGAGAAAAATTAAGAAAATTGCGCAGAAAATTAGATAATAACAGAAAACATCGCGCGTTTGACAGTTCGCGTGTTAGAGAATGACATTTTGCAAGACAATGAATGATTGTTCAATCAGGATTCTATTTTTGAAAAGTTGAAAAATTTATTTAAAGTAGGTATTCCCCTAATAGTTTGAATCGAATCAAGAATTTTAGATATTTTAAATAGGTACCAAATTTAATTAAAAAATTGAAATTTGAATAAAAATTGTAAAAGGTGGCACGCGGGCTGTTTAAAAACTGAATGTACTGGGATTGAATATATGGAACACGGGAGGAGGGTTGGCGGGACGAGGGAGCGGTAAAGGGAAGAGGCAAGGCGGGGAAGGTGGAAGGGGAAGGCGAGAGGGGGGATGGAAACCTGTGAGGGGGAGGGGAACCTGGGAGGGGGGAGGAGAACTCGGGAGAAGGGTTGGCGGGACGGGGGAAGGGGGGGGGAGTGGAGTGGGGAGAGGGAAGGTGGAGGTGACGGAGTGGGAACGCAACAGTATCTTTATTAAATGGCATAGTAACGCAGGTCGGGACCAGCTAGTTATCTATAATTTACGTCTCAGTTAGACGAGAGATCCAGTATCCTGGGTTCGAGTCCAAGTTGCAAACATTATCTCAGTTAGACGAGAGATCTTGGATCCTGGGTTCGAGTCCCATTTGCCACCATTATCGTCTCAATTAGACGAGAGATCCTGAATCCTGAGTTCGAGTCCCAGTTGTCACCATTATCTATAATTTACATCTCAGTTAGACGAGAGATCCTGGATCCTGGGTTCGAGTCCCAGTTGCCACCATTATCTCAGTTAGATAAGAGATCTTGGATCCTGGGTTCGTGTCCCAGTTGCCACCATTATCGTCTCAATTAGACGAGAGATGCTGAATCCTGGGGTCGAGTCCCAGTTGTCACCATTATCTATAATTTACGATTCAGTTAGACGAGAGATCCTGGATCCTGGGTTCGAGTCCCAGTTGCCACCATTATCTCAGTTAGATGAGAGATCTTGGATCCTGGGTTCGTGTCCCAGTTGCAACCATTATCGTCTCAGTTAGACGAGAGATCCTGGATCCTGGGTTCAAGTCCCAGTTGCCACCATTATCGTCTCAGTTAGACAAGAAAGTGATCCTGGGTTCGAGTCCCAATTTTTTTTGTTTTTTTTTTAGTTTTGTTTAGTTTAGTTTTTAGTTTAGCAAGTTTTATCAGCACGAGTTTTAATGTCAATTGCGACAGTCGAAGTGTAACGATAAGCAACGAAAGTAACATGTGTAGATTTATGCGTGCAATGGCAATAAACGATCGGTGTAGGCTTTAAAAAAACAATTATTACACGGTAGCAGGCGATGACTAGATCTGATGACAGCTTGGTGACCAGATCTGAATTCCCACGTACTTCCCCACCTTCCTCTCCACCATCTCCTTCCCTCTCTACCGCTTTCAGTCTCAAAACATTCTCCAATTGGGGATGTCATAGTCTCACTTGCTGACGGGAGACGGGAGCAGTTAGGACCCTTGTGCGATATAAACATTATTTTTTTAATCACGCTATTTTTGACTGAGCGTAACAAAGTCGAATTTTAACTCAGCGGTTGTGCTTTTTGATATGTCTGAATTTTTTTGTACTTTCCTTTTCCGGCTGGTGGTGATAATCTGTAAAGAAAGTGTGAAAAAAGTATTGTCATAGAGATAGTGATGTTTCTTTGGATGTACCGAACCATTTGGGACTGTCTGATGGTTTTGAGGGACCGCTTGTTGCAGTCTGCCATCAACCGGATAGGGATCCCGAAGCTGGGTGGCCGTGAAAATGGGCTGGACTGAAGGATTTTGCGATATTAACTTGATGTTCTAGGAGATCTTCCGATACACTGTGCTAGCATTGGCGCTACTTGCGGCCAACGCCAAACCCAAAACCTGGAAAGGACATGCAATAAACAGGCCAGCGGAACTAGCTCAGAGCCGGCACAAGCAAGGTTCCTCTTAAAACCAAGGCGAGTGTTGTGGTTCGCTTGTGAATTCCTCCTTCTCCTCCTTTCCTCAAAATCTCCAGGTCTCCTTCCTCAATCAGAACACAGTTGTTATGCACGTAAAAGGGTTTATTCATTTAAAGGTGAACAGGATTATACACAAGCCAGCCTCGGCACTAAAACACATGGGTATTTGGCTATCTAAAATGCTATCATAACGGGGGAGCTCTCTCTCAACTCTTTACACGTGTTTAGTGAATTTAAATGTCAGTTCTTAGCACACAGAGGGGTAGCAAGGTTCATTGGTACTCACAAGCAGGAGATAGGCGGTCGGCAGACAGGATACTGGGTAGGCGTAAACCTCTATAAGCACAATACCGGTGGATAATTATCACCCCCCCTTACACATTACAGTAAATATGTACACAAACAAACCACCACAGAAACAAACGACACTCAACTTCAAAAAAGCCGATTACGATTCTATTAACTACCAACTCACTAATACAGATTGGACTTTCTTGACTAATAACAGTGATAGCGAACAAATACTAGAAAAACTCTATGAAACATTTTCTGAATTTATAAAATCTCATGTCCCCTCATATACACCAAAACACAGAACATATCCAATTTGGTTCTCCACAGACCTTATACTCTTACTGAAACAAAAAAAACAGCTACACAAAATTTTTAAACTCACTCACCAAATCAACGACTACTCAAACTTCTCAGAAACAAGAAAGAAATGTAAAACACTATCTAAACTATGCTATAAAGCACACATCACCTCCGTTGAGAAAACTGCGCTAGGAACAAAAAATCTTTGGAATTTTGTTAAAAAATTAAACAATGAAAGTACAGACTACCCCCCCACAATGCATTATGATGGCAAAATAGCCAATAGCACCTTTGATATTGTTAATTTGTTTGCGGATCATTTCCAAAGTGTATACGAAGGTGAAATATCAGATAACAACGTACCATCGTACACATATCAAAACACAATAAATTTACAGAACTACACCATTACACAGGAATCATGCTTAAATAAAATCATTTCACTTGACCCTAACAAATCTGCAGGCCCAGATAACATCCCACCAATATTTTTCAAACAATGCGCATCTGCAATATCAGGTCCACTCACCACATTATTTAACCACCTACTTTCTTCTGGACATTTTCCAACCCGTTGGAAATCTAGTTATATTACCCCGATTCTCAAAAAAGGTGACGACTCAGACATTAAAAACTACCGTCCTATATGCATACAATCAGCGCTCCCGAAAATCTTTGAATCCCTTGTTCTTGATTTAATTTATCCATCAATATTAAAAGCAATTGATAAAAACCAACACGGATTTGTTTCTGGTAGGTCAACTGCTACCAACCTGTTACTTTACCATAACTATATTATAGAATCTTTTACAAGAAAAAAACAAGTTGACAGTATCTACACAGATTTTTCAAAAGCTTTCGACAAAGTATCACATAAATTATTACTTAGTAAACTGTATGCCTTAGGACTGAGAGGCAAGTTGTTGGATTGGTTCTCAAGTTATTTATCTAACAGAATCTTATTTGTTAAAATTAAACATACTATATCTAAGTTATTATATGCAACTAGTGGTCTACCGCAAGGGAGTCATCTCGGTCCCATCCTTTTCTTAATATTCATAAATGATATCATAAGCTGTTTCAACGATGTAGAAGTTCTGCTTTTTGCCGATGACATCAAATTATACAAAGAAATATCCAATATAGGTGACTGCCTAATCCTACAGTCAAACATAGACAAATTACAAAATTGGTGTGTCACAAATAACTTATTCCTCAATATCGACAAATGTAAGACACTAACGTTTTGTCGAACAAAGACCCCACTATCTTTCAAGTACACAATAGATAACAACATATTAGAAAAAGTCAATGAAATTAGAGATCTTGGAGTTGTGTTTGACACGCAATTAAATTTTATAAATCACATACAACAAATAACTAACAAAGGCATGAAAACACTAGGATTTATAATCAGAACAATCAAAGACTTCAACTCGTTGGAAGTTATAAAAATCGTATATTTGTCACTCGTACGCAGCTTGTTGGAATACAATTCCATTGTTTGGTCCCCTTATTATCAAATTCATATAAAAAATATCGAAAGAGTGCAGCACAAATTTTTAAGATTTATCAACTTCAAATTACACATACCTACTCAACACATTAACTATACATCCTTACTAAACACACTTAAATTGCATTCCCTAGAAAACAGAAGAAAAATAAATGACTTAACTTTTTTGTTTAAAATTATTCACTCTGAATTAGATTGTTGCGAACTCCTGCATCTCATCGATTTCAGGGTACCCAATCGAGCAACAAGGCAAAACATATTATTCTGCAACAATAATTCTGGAACGAACTACCACATACATGCACCTATTTCTAGACTTCACACATTAGGAAACAAATTCACCTCCAATATCGATATATTTAACACAAGTTTACCATTATTTAAGAAATACCTGAACGATACTTTTATGTAGAATATTTCGATATTTAAGGCGCATCACCTAGGGGCTAATGCGTATATTTGTGTATTTCTATATTTAACCACAATGTAATAACTAGTTACCGTTTTATTTTTATGTATCTTGCATTTTGTCATGTATTATTTACACATCACAATTAATTACTAACATACGAGTACCTACCTACTAGTTTATTTTCTACGCTGTTTACAACTTAAAAACTTTCTCTTTTATCGTAATGTTTTATCTTCCTTAATTTATCTGTATTACTTGTTATTTATTTATTTTTATAGTGTATATTTTGTTTTTAAAAAACCTGTCTCTGTATTACAAACTTGTAATGTAAAAGCCCATCAGGGCGTTGAAAATTAATAAATAATAATAAATAATAATAATAAATAATACACAATTAAAGTAAAACATCGTGAGTTCTTAGGTCCTCGACACAGCGCGGCGGCGCTGTGTCTGTGGACACTCGGGGACACTGTTGCCGAGCCCAAGAGCAGCTGGGGAATGAATTAGAGGTGCGCCTAATATAACGATAACAGGTATGGATAACATAGTATCTTCAAATAACGGCGTACCTGTTATTGTAAAAACGAATAACAGGGTATGGAATAATTTCGTTATTTTATACCTGCCGACCGTAGTAGGACTTTAGACCTTAGTTCCAGGAATTGCCGATCACCGAAGATTTCCGAATAGAACCGAAGTATTGTCTGTTATTCCGATCCATTCGTTATTTCGTTATTGGCATTATTTCGTTTTTTCGTTATTAGATATTAGATCAGTTCAGTTATTTGAGTTATTCTGTATGCGTTCGTTATTTTAACGCTCGGTTATCGACTCAAATTCATTCTTCGTTGTTCCGTTCTTCCGTTTTTTTATTTAACATTAGAATTAAAAGTAATACAAGTTTATTATTCAGATCGTTTGTGAATAATGTTCTGTAGTGGTTTTAGAATAATATATTGTGGTGGTTTTATAATTATGTAGAGGACTAGAGGATTGTGGGGAAATAAATACATTATTATAGACAATTTTTTTTACGTTATCTTCACACAGGAGGCCCTGAGGAAAATAATTTCCCTCAGGGCCTATGTCATCTGGGATGCTGTGTGGAGGGTCTTTTTGAGGAGAGGAAGGAATGAACAAATGAACATTGGTCTTGAAGAGACCCATGTTGTAGGAAGGAGGAAACACAGAGGCCGGCAAATCATTCCACAGCTGAGCTATTGAACACAAGAAAGAGTCGAAGAAACGACCCGTTCTCAGGTGACAAATTTCAACCATGTACAAATGTTGGGCACGCGTTTGGCTTTGGCACGTTTCCTGACTATGCACCGGTGCCGAAGGGATCAATGACGCTAGTTCCTCGGAGCATCTTCCATTGTTATACCGGTAGAACAAGGATAGCATTCCCACCCGACGCCTGTGCTCTAAAGATTGTAATCCGTTTGTTAGTTAGGAGAATCTATTAAACGGACCGCCCGTTTTTGCACAGATTTGAGGGCATTTTTCAGGTATTTTGGAGCTCCAGACCAGAGGTGGCATTTATTTAAGTATTGATTGTTTCGATGTTTGTGGAAATTTACGATAGATGTTAGTGTTTTTGTTGTGAAACATTTCGTGTATAAAAGTTTTTATCAAGATGTCGAACAGAAAATCGATTGAAGTACGTACTTACCTGAATTTAAACGAAGAGACAGATTAATTTAAACTTGCATTTCATAGATTTGAAAAGTTGTAAGGTTCGTATTTATATACACAAGCAGGACAAGTATCAAGTATGTAATGCATGTAGTTTTTTTTGTATTATGGAATGTCATATTATGGCGTGTTTTTATAAATAACTAGCTGACCCGACGAACTTCGTACCGCCTCAGTTTTTTTTTATTAAGTTAAAAATTACACAATGAAGCAATTATCGATGCCCAACTGTTCGTGTTTTGTTTTTTGTCAGTATCAGAGATGGCGTTGTGTGCGGATTTATATTTTTTGTGATTTTCTTACATTTCCACTTACTTACGGGGATTTTTTAAAGGAAGCGGGTACGGGGTACGGGTGCCGCCGCCCCGGGAACCTCTACCATAGATCATCCCAAGTGGTTCGCTGCGTTTGGTGATTTAGCAGGGGTGCCCGGGTTCATGGGGTGACTTTGGCAGCGGATGCGTCTGACCACCTGCTGCGTGGTGGGCCGAATCGAGAGAGACTGGTTGAGGGAGGCCTTTTGACCTTTCCAGCCGGATTCTCTCGACCAAATGGTTGAAAGAGTCGGGCTGGAAAAGTCAAGATAAAAGGTCAATTCCAGTCAAGGCAATGAATGGCCTTGCACCGCAGTTCGAAGGATGGATTCACTCCCGGATACACCGACCTCCAGATTCTTACCCACCCCTCATGCCTTTTTCCTTCCCACAACGTCCTATCCTACCCTTCCTTAAAAAGACCCTCTACACAGCATCCCCTAAGATGACATGGGACCTGAGTGGAGCTTACGTAAAAAAATCCGTTTCATTTCAGAGATTTATTATCATTGTCCTTTGGAGGGGTGCAGAGACATACGTATTACGTTCACCGTTTGTTTCATTTTCGACTATTGAAATTTAGTGTGTAAGAAAGAGGGGCAGCATTATATGATTAAGAACAAAAGCAAAACAATCAGCGCATTGACATTTGACGTTTTTGAATTTTTGGAATTATTAATATTATTATTATTATTTGGTTAAATATAATATCTATCACAATATTGCTGCAGTTCTTTCAAAATATGAGAATTCGTTCCATACAAAATGTATGAAAAAAATAATTTTCTTCATAACTTTCTTTTTCGTGAATTTTTGCGATGTTTTAATAATTATTCTGCTATCCGGGGCGGAGACAAATCTAACAAATCAAAGATCTTCAAAATCGGTCCAGCCGATCAGCCGATCGTTATAAATAGTGTAAATAACCCGACTTTGTTTTATATATTATAAGATCAAATACCTTCCACATACCATAAAAACTAATAAAATCTCAATACAAATTCTATTTTATTAAACGGTTTAATTTTTAAAGCTCTTAAAAAATTATATATTAATTTCGAAGATAATATTTAGACGTTCCTCAAGCCGAAAAGCAAATTATATGAAATTCCCTCGAGAGAAAAAAATCGCAAAGTATGCTCCGATAATTATTATATTATTATTGTAGTGTTTTTTTTTTTACATTAACACCACACAGGAGGCCCTGAGGAAAATAATTTCCCTCAGGGCCTATGTCATCTTTGTAGATGCTGGGTGGAAGGTCTTTTTGACGAAAGGAAGGAGTGAACATGGGTCTTGAAGAGACCCATGTTGTAGGAGGGAGGAAACACAGAGGCCGGCAAATCGTTCCACAGCCGAGCCGTTGAACTCAAGAACGAGTCATAGAAACGAGCCGTTCTCATGTGAGTAATGTCAACCGTGTACAGATGTTGGGCGCGTGTTTGGCGTGTTTCCCGACTATGCACCGGTGCCGAGGGGATCAATGATGCTAGTTCCTCGGAGCATCTTCCATTGTAATACCGGTAGAACAAGGACAGCATTCCCACCTGACGCCTATGCTCTAAAGATTGCAGTCCGTCTGTTAAGATGGGAGAATCTATCAAACGGACCGCCCGTTTCTGCACAGAGTCAAGGGTTTTTTTTTAGGTATTTTGGAGCTCCAGACCAGAGGTGGCTGCTTAGATCTAAATACAATTTTTAATAACTTTCGTTGAAGGTTAATCCTTTTGAAAGCTTGTCTGTATTTAAACGAAGGACCCCCTTAGACAAATTAATTAAAACTTGCATTTAATAGAAGAGTTACATAGTTTAAAGTTCGTATTTATGTACAGAAGCAGGACAAGTGTGTAATGCATGTAGTTTTTTTGCATTTGTATTATGAAATTTCATATAATGGTGTGTTTTTAAAAGTAATTAACCACCTTTCACATATCATAAAAAACTAGTCAAATTTCAATTCTTATTCTATTTTGAATATTTTTGTTTAAGTGTAACATAACGATACCTATATATAACAATATGTAAAAGTTTAAAATTGGTTTGTTTGGTTCCTGGGGCATTTCATTGTGGTTAAGGGAATAATTAAATGACAAAGTGGTGTTATGAGTTATGAATAATGACAATTTAGTTACTTAAGATTTCTTAGAAATTTAGCTTTACTTACCTGTGATATGTCATTAGGCTGTTTTCATACATTTGGGTATTTTTGGTGATTTTAAAATATCTAACCACAACATTGAAGAGAAGAATGTCAATATTTATATTTCCAAAGGAATAATCATTCATTTCATAACTGGCCTACTTTGGTTTTTCCAATTTGCAATGATAGTTGATAGGCCGATAATGTATTCTATGTACCTATTTGATCGAATTTAATATTACAAGTGGCCGCAGGATAAATACGAATCGATGAATCATCATTACGAGTACAATTACTCGTATATATTGTCTTCTACTTTTGTTAAATATTTATCTATGTCACATAGTTTATTTATACTAGATTACAGATATACCACGGATTTACCAAAGTATGTAATAATATTACGTACGATTTATATTATCAAAACCATTTTATTATAATAATTTGTATGATATATGTTATCAAAACAATCTGAAACATGTTTTTTTTAATGTTACTTACAAGGTACGTATACACATATATTAAGAAAAACTGAATTTCAATTTGTTTATGAATGCACTTCTGAGCCTGAACAAATATTATATAAATGTAATTGTTAATAAAAAATAACCTATTTAGTATTTTTATTATTTAACATACCTCAACTCAATGCGGTCCTTTACCTATTTACCGCGTTACCATGACATTGTTTATGAATGCACTTCTGAGCCTGAACAAATATTATATAAATGTGATTGTTATTAAAAAAATACAACCTACTTAGTAATTTTATTATTTAACATACCTCAATGCAGTCATTTACCGCGTTACCAGTTACCATGAAAACAAATAGTGGAGGGAAGACGTTAACTCGCATTCAAAATATGCTAAATTTTCCAGCGTGAAATGTGGATTTATATCCACATTCCAGGCTGGAATTATTTGCCATTTCAAAGTTTTTTTACTTCCATTGTACCTACATGTACAAATTTCATTCAATTAAAAAATATCTCTAGATTCGATCCCATTACTTTTGGTAGCCAAAAAAAAAAATAAGCATATTACCAGAGATCTGAACAATTATTATTTTCCGAGGACTAATAGAGGTAAAGATTTAAGATCACAATATGACGTATAACGTGTCGTTATCGACTCAACACTCATCCCCAGCAACGAGTAACGAATAACGAATAACCCTACCTACCTACATTATCTAAAAGTTGAATAACAGCCTGTTATTAAATAACAGGTATGATACGCTGTTATTGAGTTGGGGTGTTATTCGTTATATTAGTTATCGGAAAAGAGCCGTTATTCCCACCTCTAGAATGAATGCGGGGAGCTGCTCGGCGCTTGGCTACCGGCGCCGCGCAGTGTGGGGAGAGGGGGGCGGAGGGCCTGTGCAAGGGGTCAATTCGCTATTAGCTCGCACGGGAAACAATTCCGTAACGTAACACTTCCCCCCTCGCCGCAAAAAAGGCGACGTGGTAATGGAGCAGTAGGGCTAAGAAATCCTCTTACCCTTCTAGCACTTGTGCCAAAACAACAAAAAAAAATTAAGAGAAAAAAGGAGAGAGAGAGAGAGAGAAAAAGAAAAAGTTGCTAGCTACAAAATAGTAGAAACAAAAACAAAAGAGAAAAAAAAACATGGTGAACAAAGAATTATACATGAATGTACATGAAAGAGCAGTGGCATACATAAATATAAACAAGGACCTGCTGGAGAAAGGTACAAGGGTTATGCAGTGATAGAAAAAAAATGACTCTAAATTGTATCATTGGTCTGTGAGCTATGTTTGCGTAGCGTGGTTTGCGTAGGATGTTTGGGGTGTTGGGACGTTGCACTGAAGTTACAAGGTTACTTTGTCACAGTAACCTGGCCCGTTTGAGATTACACTCAAGGAACACTAGGGCCTTAAAGAAAACACGAAGAAGAGAACGCAGGATGAGGCTTCTTGGTGGTGGAGAGGGTTCTACCTTGTCACAGAGGTCAAAAAGGTAGCTGCTTCCGGATCCTGTGGGTGGGCCAGTATGACATCATTGAGGTACTGGAGAGTGGAATTGTAATTGGTCCTTTATAGAGTAGGTGGTTTGTGTGCATGACAGCCGTTGTTGTGATGGTGGTTGGTACACTGGTTAGTATACAGTGGGATTGTTGTGTGAACAATCGTTGGTATTGTTATTTGCGCAAAGGCACAGGAGCATTGGCATGATGGCAACAGAGCATTTGCAAGGTGCAGCTGGAACATTTGCAAGATGCAGCAGGAACATTTGTACAATGGCAACAGGAACATTTGCGAGATGCCGCAGGAACATTTGCACGATGGCAACCGGAACATTTGCAAGATGCAGCAGGAACATTTGTACAATGGCAACAGGAACATTTGCGAGATGCCGCAGGAACATTTGCACGATGGCAACCGTAACATTTGCAAGATGCAGCAGGAACATTTATACAATGGCAACAGGAACATTTGTACAATGGCAACAGGAACATGAACCAACCTAGAGCTGACGTGCTCGGGTTTATTTGAGTGATGGTTTGGTGATGATACAATTCGCAACTACACGCACGACTCACACTAGGTTATGTTAGGTGTGGTCGGGTGCTTTTGGTACGTAGGGTTTGAAGGCATGGGACCTCCGTGACGGTAGTGAAGGCAGCATGAAGAGAGGCGCAGGTGTAGATAGGGTGAAGAGCTGCTGGTCTTCTTATTAATTCGGCGAAAAATTATTATTAGAACAAAATTCTTGAAGTTTTACCTGCCTGTTAGACCAATGATGAAAAGGTTTGGAGAGAAACAAGGTGTGCATGTTGAGAAAGATTGGATTTGTTTGACGTGTAGAGAGAGAGAGAGAGAGAGACGGAGAGAGAGTTAACTAAATGCAACTACAGACTTATACATATTACAAAGGTACGTATTCAAGGAAGGTTCTGTTTAACCCATTTAGTTTTTTTTTTTAAAACTAAATACATTTCCAAGAACACGTAGGTAAGGGTTTGTACGTATGACAAAATGCCCCATTCGAAAGAAGTTGGTCTTCCATGACCTATGCTCACGTCTATACGGTAGCATTTTTTCTACTTTCGAAGAACAAAAACATTGAGTACAAATAAGTTATGAAAAGTGGGAAAGGAGTAGGAAGTTGAAAGGATCCGTGTATGAAGGTTGTCCCATTTGACAAACGAAACGCCAAGTGCGTAACGCATATATCCCCATTCACGGATAATTTCGAGGAAGGGAAAGGGTGACAATTGGGAACATTTGAACGAAGAAAACTGCTGAGGACTCGGCTATTTCCGAAATTCGACCTCTGAGTGGAAGGTGAAACAAGGTCTACAGCAGTCATCCTGGCACAATAAGTTATGAAAAGTGGGAAAGGAGTAGGAAGTTGAAAGGATCCGTGTATGAAGGTTGTCCCATTTGACAAACGAAACGCCAAGTGCGTAACGCATATATCCCCATTCACGGATAATTTCGAGGAAGGGAAAGGGTGACAATTGGGAACATTTGAACGAAGAAAACTGCTGAGGACTCGGCTATTTCCGAAATTCGACCTCTGAGTGGAAGGTGAAACAAGGTCTACAGCAGTTATCCTGGCACATTACAATACCATTTGGTAGTGTGGGACAAAAGGAATACATTGACATAAAAAACGTGTGATCTACACTTGGTAGGTCACACAAACATGGGGGTAGATATTATTTCGTTCGCACGATTCATGGTGAGTATTGTAACGTCTTCACGTCTCATGTACAGGAATGAACGATTTACAACAGATTTGCCCAGTATTGAAAGACAGTAGCCCAATTACGTTCGAAAATGTGGGTCCCCATTCAATACAGACGGCGAGTTAAGCGGTTCTCATGCCAAAGGACACACGACCAACTTAGTAACATTTAGTTATGAGTATAAAGTAATTATAACGAGCTTCTCGTATCATGGCGGATGTTCTGAGGATCTCTCCTATGATGGTAGATATTGTCACGTTTTCACGTCTCACGTGACAGGAATGAACGATTTACAACAAATTTGCCCAGTATTGAAAGACAGTAGCCCAATTACGTTCGAAAATGTGGGTCCCCATTCAATACAGACGGCGGGTTAAGCGGTTCTCATGCCAAAGGACACACGACCAACTCAATAACATTTAGTTAAGAGTATAAAGTAATTATAACGAGCTTCTCGTATCATGGCGGATGTTTTGAGGATCTCTCCTATGATGGTAGATATTGTCACGTTTTCACGTCTCACGTGACAGGAATGAACGATTTACAACAAATTTGCCCAGTATTGAAAGACAGTAGCCCAATTACGTTCGAAAATGTGGGTCCCCATTCAATACAGACGGCGGGTTAAGCGGTTCTCATGCCAAAGGACACACGACCAACTTAGTAACATTTAGTTATGAGTATAAAGTAATTATAACGAGCTTCTCGTATCATGGCGGATGTTTTGAGGATCTCTCCTATGATGGTAGATATTGTCACGTTTTCACGTCTCACGTGACAGGAATGAACGATTTACAACAAATTTGCCCAGTATTGAAAGACAGTAGCCCAATTACGTTCGAAAATGTGGGTCCCCATTCAATACAGACGGCGGGTTGCAATGATGTAATTAATACGGCACTGCTGTAGCTTAATAATTTCATATTAGCATACGTTACAAGGCTTGCCAAAAGGCGATAAACACAAATTTAATTGAAGATCTGGCCAAGATTTTAAACTCCAAACAAGAATAATGGTACAATAAGGGACAAAAGAAACTGATGTCATGATAATATATTGTACCTCATAATGAAGTTGTATATGTACAAAGAACAATGTTAATGAAGGGACGAAACGTATTGCCACTTTTATAACAATTTTTTTTTTTCAGAAACCGACAAAATACGATTCTGGAAAAAAAAATAGAGCAATTGGGTTGAGCGCCATTCTAATTTTTGGAAAAAGAAGAAAAAACCACAAGTAGCAACAAGGTTGCTCTTGAATTGTTTCGAATCCAGCGAATGTGACCTGATAGGTGTGTTCATTTGGTGTATTCGAAACGATCCCCAATATACAACATTACTATGAATGTGTAGGATGGGGTGAAGAGGGAAAAGAAAAAAAGAAAAAACGGGAGGATTTCCTATTATAACAGAAATCGTCGCGACATTCTTACAATATGGTGCTGTGACCATAGTAGCGAGCTGCGGCAATGGTCTGAAACCAATGGTTATTATACAGACTTGCACTTATGATTTTATATTTACAACATTAGGGTAGGGACGTACTGGTACGACAAAAACCCGACACCAAACAAAAAGTAGAAAGGGTGATATGACAAGATGAGGCGATGAGGTGAGAAAAAAAAACGCGCGGATGCTGCAAGAATTGTGAAAAGGAAAGCGACGTCTTGGAGCAGGAGTTTTCCGGAACCGTTGATGGTAGGAGGAATAAAAGGAGGCCCTTTCCCGAAGTGATCAATTTCAGGAAAAGGATGCATACAAGCATGAAAACGGTGCCCCAAGAGGTGCTCTTGTGGTACAGCAGGCAAGGCACGCAGGATGTACAAGAACATATAAAATTATGCAAAAAGAAAAAGAATGTACAGGAGTTAGGCTACCGTTGACATTAATGTGCCTTCGGGTGTAAGGATAACCTTACGAATGCCCATGTGGGTGATTATTTACATTTAATATTTTCAAGTAACTTACATCACTTATGACAAGAATTATAAGACTTCTAAAGAGACCGCATCGCACTGATCGACGACTGGCCAAGAGAGGTCAGGGGCGTAATGATTATCAGGGTTAACAAGATGCATGTTTTGCCAATTTGATAACGCCTGAGAACTTGATGTGATGGAATTTACTGATTCCGTCACAGTAAGGCATTTTGGAATTATTCCTAGGAGAAATCTTTCTATTTCTCAGGGCCTGTAGTAATTCTTCCTTTCATGAAGTAAAGACGTGCGGGATTATACCCAGCGTAACTTGAGGAACTTCCATGGTGTATAAGATCGTATCAGAGTGACCTTATGTTGGAAAAAGTGAGAACTAGACTCGCAATTGGAAAGAAATTGGGCAGAGATTGACCACTGGGGACGTATTTTTTACAAAAAGTTTTTGAAAAAAAACACGTTTTTTTTAAGTGTTTGGTTTATTTGAAAATTTGGGCAGGGGTTTGCCTCAAAAAACGTGATTTTGTGAAAAAATCCAGCTGTTTTGGAAATTTGTTGAAAATTTTCCAAGTCCAAAAACGAGAAAAATTTGGGCAGCGGTTTCCCTTAAAAACGTGATTTTGTGAAAAAAATCCCGATGTTTTGGAAATTTGTTGAAAGTTTACTAAGTCCGGATATGAAAATTTCACGGGCCAGGATTCACCTTAATGGAACACGTTTTTAGAATTTATTCCGATGTTTTTGAAAAAGGTTTGCAAATTTGCAAAAGTCCGGAAATAAAAAAACGGAACGAGGTTCGCCTTAAACGAACATGTTTTTTGGAATATTTCCATTAGCTCTCCGAAGGGGAATTTCTTCAGAAAAGGAAGGAAATATTTTTTCTTTTATACAAGTTTTCGTGGAAGTATTTGTTTGAAAATTCAACAATGTCTTGGGGAATCGTTTCTTTATTTACGTGGCTGTAGCCTGATTTGAGCATACACCAACTACTGGTATTTACACGCAAACTGCCCGCTGTCATGACGCTCTATATGCAGATAGTGTACATACGGATTAATAACGTAAGCTTTTGGACAGTCGACGTCAACGCGAACCGAACGTCTTTCAAATTATGTCGTCTGTTTCTTACGAAAGAAAAAAAGCTAAATGATGAAACAGGCGGCAAAATTAGAAAAATGCTCAATTGTCAAAAGGTAGAAAGAGTTTAAACCACTTCTCCCCTGAGCTGCAAAAATATGCCGACACGAATGAAGGCCAGTACTTTTGCGAAATTACCCCTACCCACAAAGTATGTTGATATGAAACCGACCAGCACTTTGCAGAGTAAGTTTATTACAAGTAACTGGTTAATTAACTCGGGGAACGAAGCGGTAAATTGGTTCATCATATACAGGATTTTAATTGTTGAATAATTTTTGTTTTAAATATTTGTGTACATTTCCACTATTAATCTTGTATTTGAAACTAGCAAATTTAGTCGGTCGACACTTGTAAACACTATATTGTTCACGACGGCAACTTTCTTGGTTGTGCACTTTACGTAGGAATACCGGTGATAATGTTTTGTCGAGTGACGACTCGAAAATGAAGGAATCGTGCCCGTGATAGTTTAAATTGCAATTCGAAGTTACAATCGCGCCGGGGTTCTTGATGGAAATGCTAGACAAATTGGGGATAAAAAGACAAAACATTATACATTATAAAGTTTAAACAATTGCTGATTGAAGAACGAGACTGTGGGATCGTGAAGAGGGAGGAAAAAAAATTAAATGCCACACGTCGGGGGACAGTGCTAGCATCAAAACGCAAAAAAAAAAAGCACCACGTTGGGCCCAGTGCTAGCATTGGCGCTACTTGCGGCCAACGCCAAACCCAAAACCTGGAAAGGACATGCAATAAACAGGCCAGCGGAACTAGCTCAGAGCCGGCACAAGCAAGGTTCTTCTTAAAACCAAGGCGAGTGTTGTGGTTCGCTTGTGAATTCCTCCTTCTCCTCCTTTCCTCAAAATCTCCAGGTCTCCTTCCTCAATCAGAACACAGTTGTTATGCACGTAAAAGGGTTTATTCATTTAAAGGTGAACAGGATTATACACAAGCCAGCCTCGGCACTAAAACACATGGGTATTTGGCTATCTAAAATGCTATCATAACGGGGGAGCTCTCTCTCAACTCTTTACACGTGTTTAGTGAATTTAAAGGTCAGTTCTTAGCACACAGAGGGGTAGCAAGGTTCATTGGTACTCACAAGCAGGAGATAGGCGGTCGGCAGACAGGATACTGGGTAGGCGTAAACCTCTATAAGCACAATACACAATTAAAGTAAAACATCGTGAGTTCTTAGGTCCTCGACACAGCGCGGCGGCGCTGTGTCTGTGGACACTCGGGGACACTGTTGCCGAGCCCAAGAGCAGCTGGCAGTGTGACCAGATTTCATTTTACGAATCTACTGCTTGTGGAGGTTAAAAACTACTAAATTCTACCAAAAGAGAACTAGAAAATACTAAAAATCTATCAGGTACATTTTTTCGCTGTTGTGTTAAAACGAAGAAGCATAATTATTGTTCTCTTGATTATAACGATAAAACAATAAAATGAACAAAGAAAATACCATAAATTAGAGAAATGTTTATTACTTAAAATTAAAATCTACAGAAATATACCTAGTTTTTTTTTTAAATTGTGATCGAGTTATGGTTCTTCTTTATGTTGGGTACTACTGCGTAACTCGAAAGTATTAAAAAAAAGTCTTAACAAGAGTAATCATTAAATTAACTAGAAAATACATAACACATATTAACGTAAGTAATTTGCATACCATCACATCCTTTCATATTTCTTTATATGTTTTGATGTAGCCATGTGTTCCTTCAAAGACGCCACTCTACTTAATAGTACTTCACAGTTGCATGCTTTACAATGAGCACTCGTAGTGCTTACTTTAGATTTAACAACCTTTTGAATGAGGGATCTTGCTCCCATTCACCACGATATCCTTGTGTATATTTTCGTTTCATTATAAAAAATTTCAAAAAAGGAGTTCCCACTAATCTATCACACTCTATGCTCACGGCATGAATGATTACGAAAAGAATGAAAATTAAGACAAACCTACCTAATCAATTTTTTTCAATACATGTGGGATTCCCTCAACAGCTTTCCCTCTCGAATAATTAATATTAGAAAGAGATAGTTACAATCCATTCGATGAAAAGGGGAATACCCCGCGTTTTTTCGACAGGCTTGCCATATGAAGGCAAAAAAGTGCCAGAATAGTTGAAAAGCGTGAATTCTACCAAAATATACCAAATAATTTTTACCTACTAGATACTGTTACCGGTACCTCGAAATCTACCAAAAAAGTAGAAAACTACTAAATCTGGTCACACTGGCAGCTGGGGAATGAATGCGGGGAGCTGCTCGGCGCTTGGCTACCGGCGCCGCGCGGTGTGGGGAGAGGGGGGCGGAGGGCCTGTGCAAGGGGTCAATTCGCTATTAGCTCGCACGGGAAACAATTCCGTAACGTAACAACTGGCATATTGGTTACGGTATGCTGTTACCACTGTGGGTCAGAAGCAAGTCACGATAAAACTGTGACTTCTCATTCCTTCGCGTTGGCTCGATGAAATCGAGAACCAGATTGCCGATATCTTCATGAAGGGAATTCGGGACCTGTTCCGGGACGAAACAGCCCTAAAGAAGAGGCAATGTATCGGCAAGAACATTGCAGTGCCAACCGAGTGTAAATTAATACATCACCAAGGAAACGGAAAAATAACAAAGTGTGTTTCAAATAAAATCTGGTGCCAGATCGATCACTGAAATATAAATAAAGCTGTAATAATGTAAATGGAATGCAAATAAATAGTGTCATAGACAATTGTGTTGTTTTTGATAGTTTATGAACCCAAAACGTATTTAAAAAATGTAACAATACTTAAGTTAGTAAATGTTTTTAACTAAAACCCTTCATTTTGACAGGTAAATAGTGTTTATTTATTTATTTAAACGCCCAAAGGGCTTTTACATATTATAACGCAGTACATTTTTTTTTTACAAACAAAATAAAGAGTTTACAAAATACAGATAACATAAAATATAGAAAATAAAATAAAGGTTACATAAAATATAAGACGCAAAATAGGTAACATAAAATGTAAGTTAGTAATATTAGATAATTTTCTAATATCCTCCATATCTACAATAATATTAATAAAAGTGCATAAAATTGGTGTTCACAATAGTTAATGAAACAAGTTGAAATAATTGGCACATAACGGCGTTTAAAGTTTGCCAAGTTAAAAATAATTGTTTTCAAAACATCCATATTGTATAAGTATTTGATACCAAGACTATGTAAAGGTTGTATTGTTGTATGTTTTCTTCTTTTCAATATAAATTGGGTAATGACTTGCTTATATTTGGTGAATGGTGTGTTGAATATGTCAACAACATCTTTATAGTCATTTCCCAAATTTTGTATGCGGCGAGCGGGGGTATACAACTGTGATTCTGTGTTGGAGTTATCACAATAGAACGGTAGATATTGCCTCGATGTTGGTTCGCGAGGTATATGAAAAGAAATCAAGTGTAATATTTCATGGCTGTCAATTATTGAATTTATGATTTTATATAAACATGTTAGGTCATTAACTATTCTACGTTCAGATAATTTTAATAAATTGAGTTGGCATAGTAGATAATCATAGTTGACACAATGCCTTGTAATACCCATTTTAAAATTAATAAATCTTAAGAATTTATTTTGAATTCTTTCTATCGTGAGCGAATGACTAGCGTGACTAGGTGCCCATACTGTTATACTGTAGAGTTGTACTCCATTTGACTTCTAACCAAAGACATGTACAAATTATTATAGGTTTGAATATTTTTAAATTAACTGCAAATTCTTATTACAAAGCCCAACATTTTCAAAGCTTTATTTGATGTAATTTCAATATGGTTTATAAAATTCAGCTTTTGATCAAAGTTTACACCCAAATCATTCACCTCGGTTACAGCTTATTCGTAAATTATTGGATTTTGTATTCTATGAAATCTCATAATTAGACATTTACTTATATTTAGTTGTAGATAGTTCTTTTGGCACCAAACAAAAAGTTTAAGCAAGTTATTTGACAATGTTTGACAGTCATTGATATTTCTTATGGCTCTGAATATTTCATGTTTTAGTATTTTTTAATATTTTTCTGTTCGTTAAATAAAAAGAAACAGTATTTTTTAAAGTAATACGTTTTAAATAAATATACAAAAATCACGTACATCATAAACACGAATATTTATTACTTATTAAATAATATAATTACAAACATCTATAAATCAAATCTGGCAGGACTAACTTATAATGTCGATAGCGGAAATTTGAAATGATGTAAACGAGACAAAATCCAAAAAAGTTGAAATATTTCTTGGAAAATAAGTGAGTCTTTTACGATGTGCATTTCAAGAGGATTTTTTTCTGAAATATTAAAAATAAATATACTATTGTTATTTAATACATTTACGTAACCATATTTTGAAAGGTCAAAAGTTCAAAATTTCGCGCATTCGTGATAGCCTGGGCATCACAGACATAAATAGTAAGCTGGAGGAACGACAGTTGAGACGGTATGGGCACATAAGACAGAGACCATCAGACCACACAGTGAAGCAGGCAATGTCTATGGAGCTTCATCGACAGTCATCCAGAGGAAGACCGAAGAACTCCTGGATGACTCAATGGTCTAAAATTCTTCAGAGAAACGAGCTGGCTGAAGGCGATACTCAGAACAGATGAAATTACAACCTGAGAACGAGAAGAGCCGACCCCAACAGCCTACCTAGGCAATGAGTTGGGACTGCGCAAGAAAGAAGAAGAAGATATTTTGAAAGGTCAAAAATATTTGAAATATAAATTTCAACATCTCTATCTCTCTCTATACATATTATAAATTAAAGTCCCCTGCGTCTTATGTCTGTCTGTCTATTCGCGAAAAACTCGAAAACTACTGAACGGATCTAGTATATATCTGTAGATTGGGCTGGCGACGTCACTACATGAAAATGTCCCGTCTCCGAAAATGTTCCTATTAATTTTATAAAATTCCACACTGATTTTTTTTTTATGGCATCACTTTGATTTCAGGTAAATTTTTGAATTTGACATTTAACGTTCAATAGATTTATTGTTTGTTCTCTGCGAACGTATCATATGGTTTGATTTTTTGACAGATGTTGTGAAGAGAACCCCGTACATTTTACGTTGCCAGTACGTGTTTTAGAGGTATAATGATAAGGGTGCGGATTTTAAAAAAATCAAATTTTATAATTATTATAATTTACAAGTACAAGTATATAACATTTGATTTAGTAAAATAGACGTTGAACATTATAATGATTTATGATCAATTAGATGGATCAAGGAAAAAAATATTTATGAGATTTAACATTTTTAGTATGCCTCGTTATTCTCCTGTGCCATTCTTGTGGAAAACGTTATTTTTTTTAAATGATTTTCGGCTATGTAATTATCGTCTTTTCGCACATATAAAATTATGTCCCGTCTTTCCGGTTTATAAAAAATGGTCTGATTTTTTGGATGCCAATTTTCAAAAAATCGCCAGGGTTTCAAAAACCTGATTAAAAAAAAAATACAGAATGTCTTAGAATATTTGCCTAAACCGGAAATCTTTTTTTAAAAAATGTGATGCAAGTGGCCTATTATGGGGAAGGAACAAAGCAATCGCAAATGGCTGATAATTCGTGGCTCGGCTCCCCTTTATGTTTCGCAAATGTAAAAGCAGCATAATGCTTGTCATATTTTCTCTGAAATGGTGACTCGTTCATATGAAGCAAGCTAATTATCCATTGTAATGGTTTATGCAATCAGCAAACGTATGATTCTCCCGTGTTTTTCTACGATCCGTCACATCCAATAGCTAAAAAGATTCAATTGGTTTAATATGTTCCTTCAAAAAATAATCGTCAATTATTATTGATCTTTCTGTAACTTTCGATGTTACATAATTGGGTGCAATATAATTCAAATACGCTTCAGTCCGGTTTCTGGCTCTTTGATCAATGAAATGTAAACTTCTAGGATTCATTCTCTATAATGTTTCTGCCCTTTTTGATGACAATCAGTGCTTCAGGTTTCCGCCATCTGATGTGATTACTATATTTTGGATAATTTTAAACGGAAGTGGTGCCCCCTGTTATTTACAAAAAGAACTCTTAAATTATATAAAAAAAAAAAAAAAAAAAAAAAAAAAAAAGAACTCTTAAAGTTTTTAAACAGCATCCCCGATGAAAATACGTCAAAAAGGAAATTTACAAATTTTGCATTTTCTCATTTTCAAAATCTTTAATTAAATGTCCCAACCCATTCTCTAAGATTTTTTTTCGCATTTTTTAAAGTTTTTGGGATCATAAATTTTCCACCATAAATATTTTCCAAACATCACAAACAAATATTAATGTTTTAATCAAAATTTTCCGACCAATTTTCAGAGCACAAGTTTTTCATTTTCTCAGAAGAAGTTTTTCAGAAACTTAAATTTTTCACCATGTAAAATGCCCAAACTTGACATAATTTTGAAACAATAACAATGATAATCTCGACAAATTTCTCGATTTTCACTTAAGAATTTTTTTTTCTGTAAAACGAAATATATTAGGTTGAAAAAATTAAAAGACTAATGTCAGAAGATTGTTATAAAAAATGATCGACCCGTTTTCCTACCAATTTTCAAAGCGAAAATTTTCTTATTTTCCAGTTTTACGGAACAGTTTTTTTGTAAACAAAAGAATTCTAACCAATTTTCCGATTTTTCCAGAAATTTTTGCAGAAAACTAATATTTTCCAGTATCAAAAATTTCCCAAAAATTTAAATTTCCAAACTTCAAATAACAAAATCAAAAAAAAATGTCTAAATAGCAATTTCCTAAATCGCATATAAAAAAAATGTTAACACAGAATTATTAAACGAACATTGATGTTTTATGAATTGTTCTTTGAAACAACCGGTCCAAACAAGAATAAAACAAATTGTTAGTCAAATTTTAATAAAGATGAATGATAAAAAAGATCAATAATTGTCAGGATAATAATTATTGCACTTGCAATAATTATTATCTTGACTTGATAAACCTTCGCCTGGCTGTATATTTAATTGATGATTCGCTTTTGGTTTTTTTTGAGACTGGCAACTCTATTAACACGATTTCTGGCAAGGACTTTTTGGATTCGCACCGTACGGGAAACCGGTGC
Organism: Limnephilus marmoratus; assembly: GCA_917880885.1. Classification (NCBI taxonomy): domain Eukaryota; kingdom Metazoa; phylum Arthropoda; class Insecta; order Trichoptera; family Limnephilidae; genus Limnephilus; species Limnephilus marmoratus. The sequence goes on along the minus strand of OU862909.1, from coordinate 39,193,638 downwards.
TCATTCGACTCGTCACTTTAGTGATAGTTCTGGAGTGGGTGGTTTGTATATTTATGGTTCTGGATTTAAAAATGGGATAATCCCTTCGTTACAAATTGTTTTTAGAGCCGAGCGATGTACATTTTGCGAACGCTTCTTTCTGATGTGATTGGAACGCTGTTTCTAATCTTTTGGTCGTCGCCATTGGGACCGACATTTGTCCGCGACAAAACGGTATTGTAAATTACCGACATAATCGCGACTGATATATTGAAGAGCTTCGCGTGGGAGAGTTTTTATGACCTGGTACGGTCATTGCTACTCATATTTGTGACGGATGGATACTTGGCGTTCATTTTCTGATGAGGCGTGCTGACGGAAATCGTGTTTTTATCCGGTGGGTTCAACCAGAGCACTGGTGCTGATCTTGGATCCTACTCCATGGCGAGGAGTCCTCATTCTCTGGCCTTCTTGGGGGCCTTTCCTGGTTCCCATCCTGGAGATTGCGCGAGAATATGGCCCGCGGTTCCTCAATTCCTCAACGCGCTATCTTCAAGTAAATTAAGAGTTCGTGTCAGTGTAGAAGTAATTAGATAAAGATCCATGGTCCGCAGGTACGATATTTCTTTCCGCTTAATTATGTTCCTGTCAAATTTTCAGAATCTGTTATGTTTTTGAGGATGTGAAATCCGGCCCCTCAAAAGGGCAACATTGTTATGTTCTTTTTAAAAATATACTGGAATTTGGTTGTTTTGGAAATGAACTCTTTTATTACTAAAGCCAATCAAACCTCACTAGTTGGAACCTGTATTCGTTTATTCCAACAATCCTGAAGAGACTCTCTCACTCTACCATTAAATAGAATAATCCGAAGGTACATTCTGATGGTTACTGTTACATAATAAAAAATAAAATATCGTCACCCTACAGCAATAGTGGGATATCTAAAAAAATGCTGTTCTGAGATAATAGGACTTTTAGGTTTGCGTGAGCTCTAGCAGAATCAAATTAACTAATGTTGCAGATTAATGATATGGCATTAGAGAGGTAAATTATTTAAAATCATCACAAAATTGTTAAAATTGATAAATAATTAATTTTTTCATACAAATTTTGACAAAATACACGTAAATCTGGAAATATCTCACTGTTGCGTGGAGTTTTTGGTAATCTTCTCAAATTATCTCAGTGTTGCATAATAGTATTACGAGTATGGATGGATAAATAAATTAATAATTGTTATTTCTTTGTGTTTTATCGTGCTGTTTATAATCATAAATACATTTTCAACAGTACACACACCTAGTCACTCTGACAGTTTGTCAATACGATAATTGTATGGGAGTAAAGTGGTATAAAAATGAAAGAAAAATATAATTGTGCTTATCAATTTATTGAAGTAATACTTCTTTACGCACGCTTGACTTGGGGAGTAAGCTGGCAAATGCGTGACGAGAGCGTTACGAAAAATGAGGCGAACGGTAGCTGAGAGGGAGATATAAGTTAGTGAAGATAGAAAGAGAGAGTTACGCTTCGTATATTACTCTAGGGGCAAGAGAGAGAGGTGCAAACACACATTTTCTTTCTCTCTTTCGTAGCCAGTTACGTTACACAGTGCAGGCCTATTATCTGTATCACACTGGAGGAGCAAGAGAGAGCAGTGCGCGCGCACATTTTCTTTCTCTCTTCCTATCATATATATGGAGCAGAAGTTTTACTTCAGTTGTGTGGTCTAAAGCACACTCGTTTTTTTTATAAGAAGCGTGTTATTATGTAGGTATGTAAAAAATAACAGAAAACCTTAATAATAAAAGCATGTAACAAATAACAAAGATTTTTATATCAAAAAACCAAGATTTGTTTATATCAATAATAACAGAAAACCTAAGAATAAAAATTATATAATTTTTTTTACAGAAAAGCTTAAGAATAAAAAAAACAAATATGTGTTGATTCCCTGGAAACCTACAATGAACCTTAATCGTTATTTTCTTCTTGCACATCGCGGTCTGTATTGGCAGTATTAATTAATTCAAAAAAATTATGATATTTTTATATAATACCACTTTGGCAAAGAAATAAGAGATCACGCTTTTTATTCGGTGGAATTGTAGGTGGACCTGTATAAGCTGGTCCTAGAATTATATTATTCTCATTCCGAACATTCCTCAGTCGCTCTCTCAGATTAATACTCTGATTAAATGGATCCTCGGTGTAGGTGCTTTTGTATTTGATAAGTGACAGTTCATCTCTAGTGATCTGTAACATATTAACTCTATTCCAAATACACTATTTTTTGTCCATGTTTAATGAGAAATATTTTCCAGTCTTCTCACATACCTTCTTGCAGTCAGTGAAGTCCGTTGTTTCCATTTCTGTTAACTTATAACGAGGTTCATTCTTCTTGGAACACTTTATAATCATCGCCATTTCCGTTAGATCAAATATTGGGCCTTGTTTTAAAACCCTGACCTTTCCTCTTTCGATGCAAGAATAGATGGAGTCTTCTCCGTTCTCTGAGTGCCCAACAATTAAAAATTTATGAGTAATGATTTGAATATCAAGTGTTTCTATTGCATGCATATACATGGAAAATAAAAAAATTGTTTTTATTCTGTGTCACACGGTTATCGGAATAAAAGATAACGTTTCCCTTACCAAAAGTCTTTTACAAATGTGTATATGCAGGGCAGGTAGATATTTCAATTGCGCCTCTTTTTGATACACCATAATGCCACATGTAACTATGGCCCTGTCGAGTTTTGGTATCGTAAATAGAGAAGTTATAAACGTTTAACTTGCTCTTATAAAAAAACATTGATATATTTCCATTCAAATGAATGACAGTTGTCAGTAAATGTGCGCAAAATTATGACAAGACCGCTGAACTTGGTGAAAACAATAGAGTGAGACAATTAATTTTTCTCAGTATTTCAACACTTTTTTCAACGACCTTTTGAAAGCAACAGTGGGACAAATTCAATATCTCAGTGTTGCTCTGAGTGATCGACAAATTCAATACTGAGATTTTACTTGTAACACGGGCATTTTTTTTTACAAAAAATCCTAGTAATGCATCATATAGAGCTCACAATTTTACATCGAACTGCACATTTAACTCAAAAGTGGTTTTTTCGAAGATATCTCACTATTGCTTTAGGGTGACGAAATAAAAAAAAAACTGTTTCTATTCTCAGTGACTTTGCTGCCGCTGGCCACTGGACCGTCCGAAGTTATTTTTCCAAGGTGTTTTTAGAATCGGTTCTTTTTAGGCTTTGACTGTTCGCTTGAATAACTCAATGTTTCGAAAGTGTATTCAAATAATTTTATTATACAGTGGGTTGCCATATTAATAGGGACAGTACCAATATTTTGTTATTTTTGAGTTTCCATTGCTTCCACTTCTAAATAACTTGCACATGGTGACCATTACTTCGTTATTTTTGCTGCTGATATCACCACTGACTCTTTTAACAAGTGGAAACACTAGTAAAGTACCATATCTCTCAAAAAATTAATGTTTTTCCACGTTGCCAGCATTTTTTCGAAAACACGTAGTAGAGGGTCTCACAAATAAATATACTTTATAATTATTTTAATGAGTTTTGACAGTTCAGCTACACAAAAACTTAAGTCGTTATTGATAATCTATCACTTTTGTAAAGTTTTTATTCATTCCTTATTTCATTTAAAAGTTTTTTGTCGTGTTGAATCCAATATTGGGTTTTTTCGAGTGACTTGGTTTTCAAACACGTCTCTAAGGAAATTTTGCGGATGTGAAGACACTATTATTAGACACGAAATATTTCCAAAGGGAATTAGCAGTCATAACAGTTATCAGTCTGTGGTTAACAGGATAAAGAAAAAAATATTCAGAACCTTCTCATTGAAGTGGATTGCGATGGGAAATGTTGCAGAAAACGAATCACCACGCCTCGTACTGGCCGTAAAATCAGAGACATCTGTCTCCAAATTCGAAAAAAGAGTATGGCTCGTCTGATCCTGATGATCAATGTGATCAACAATCGAAGGTATCGAGGTCTCCGAAAGCACAGTCCAGAGGTGATTGGCTGAGGAGAACCTCATTGAAAATCGGCCAGCTACAATATGTTTGTTGTTTTCAAGCTTTTGAAAAATCCCAGTCGTCTGATTGTGGTTTTTTAGGTATGCTTCTCTGTAGAGTTCATATTCCAAATTTTGTTAGACAAATCATCTTTCTTCCGTCCCGTCCGGCCCGTCCCAGTGGAGAAATTCCATCCCGCCCACCTTGTGGAGATGATCAAATAGCCTACCGCTATTCACGGTATGGTCTGTCATCTCTTCCAATAGGATGGGGCGCCTCCACATTATGCAGGGGACCATAAGGCATGACCAGCACAGATAAATTCTGGAAAATCCGTTGCTGCTTCAAGTCGGAGAATGGTTCCCTGGTAACCAGGAGTACATATTTATGTACGATTCCGCATCCTGCCATAAAAAACGTGCAGGTTTTACCTTGTCAAGGGAATTCCCCTGACATGAACCCCAATGAAAGCCTGTGAGCAGCTCATCGAAATCCTCATCCGAGAGTGGCATTACTCTCCTGAGCTAAAGCGCAATGAAAAACTTTGCAGTGAGAGTATGCCACGGCTTGTACAAGCTGTAGTTGGCTAAAGGCGAAATAACAAAATATTAACTTTCCGTACGATAAAGTTTCAAAATTATTTAACAAAAAAAATAAATGCGAATTATGGACAAAAATGGTGTTCAAATAATCCAAACTAAATGTTAATAACTGTAACTAATTAGTATCGCCCTGGTGTAAGACCGCCATTCAGAATTGAAACGTTGCTTGAAAATGGCTTGAGCTGTGTGTGACCAGATCTGAATAGCCAGGTACTTCCCAACCTTCCTCTTCCCCACCTCCTTCCCCCCTCCCCAATACCTTCAGCCTCACAACATACCCTATTGGGGATGCCATAGTCTTATCGGCATCCCCAATATTACAAAAGAGAGAAAACACATTTTTCAAAGAGTCCCTATCAATATGGTAACCCACTGTATACAAACTGGTTCCCGGCATGCGTTGCAATATCATATTCAAAGAAATAAATTGTTTCTTCCTGCATATCCTTTCTCCTGATATCTCTGCTAAAACGGATGGTTTGCGCAGGTCAGTGTAAAAGGAAGTGTGGTAGGGGTCCGCTCGCCCGAAAAAAAAAACGAAATGGATTGAGTCCACTAAAAAGATGACTAACGCATTCTACTCAGACTCTGGTGACTACTATACTCTCCACTCGACTTAAATATTTGGCGTGTCATAATGGCAACGGTGTAGGTTGTCATCATATTTCTTCCAAGGACAGATTGATAGTTTATGTATTATTTTGCCTCAGTCGGAAAACTCCACTCAGTTTTAACAAAAATGCGCATTATAGCGTCCGTATAATGTTCTAAGGAACTTGTGTAAGCGACAAATGTGATCCAACTCTGGTCTAGAGCCCAACAATACAAAAAAAACCTGACTTTGTGCGCAGAATCTAGTGGTCCGTTTGAAAGATTTCCCATCTTAACAAAGATTTTGCAATATTTACAGCACAGACGGGTTGTTCGACCGATAATTTAATGGAAGATTCTCCAAGTAACTACAATCATTGATCCCTTCATCATCGGAGTATAGTCGGGAAGTATGACAATCGCAACATTTGAATCATGAGAACGGGTAGTTTCTAAGATTCGTTCCAAAGTTCACAGCTCAGTTATGAAACTATTCGTAAACCCCTCAGTTTTCTCCCTCCCTCCCACAACATGGCTTTCTTCAAGATCCGGGATCATTCTTAATTTCCCTCAAGAAGACCCTCTACACAGCATCCACAAAGATAATATATGCCCTGACGGAAATTATTTTTGTGAAATTATCTTGTGTGGAGCCAATGTAATAGAAATATCTCGAGAACTAAAAGTTCACATTGAGATGGTCAATTAACAACCCATCTGTAATCAAGACTAATGACAAACTGTGACGGCCTCTGTAGTCAATGGTTAAAATCCTCAACTACAAATCCAGAAGTCGCGAGTTCCTCTCCTTTCCCTCACTTGGTTCTGATATTACATTACAGGAGATCTGTGTGTCGTGGCGGGAACCATCCAGCCGGGTGTCTGCAGACACATAATGATGTGCTCCGTCGTCTTGGAAGCGGCTTTCCACGGATTGCCATATCAGGTAATATCACATAGATATAATCTTTCCGCATATTAAGTTAATTCATAATTCATTTTACCAAAGAAAGTTACTTTGTATTATATGTATTTTTCTATGGATATTTTACAACCAAAAACACTGCAGTACAAGATGCAAATTAACAAACTCATCATTTTATATACCGAACCAGTTATTTTATTTCAAAGCATTCCTGTTGTTCTCACTGTATAAATTTACAAATAAATATTTTTCGTCACTATTACAAACATTCGTTTCGATTTTCCAAGGATCAACAATGATGTCAGGTGTTGCTTCTTTCTACTTTAAATATTTTCTGGAAAACTAGTTTTATTATAATTTCTATTGTTTTGTGTATCTACGTAGATGTTTTTATTATGCACTTGTGTAGTATTACTATGCTAATAATTATCTACATATGTAAACCTATATAAATTTTGTACATATAGCTGCACTCGTTTTTTGCTAATAGCTTATTTTGTATTTACGAATCTTAAATTGAAAACATTGAATGATTTTTAAAAAAAACGTGGTATGTATCTGCTTATCGTAGTTGGTTAGATTTTTTAAGTAACTCAACGTATGACATTGTTCAATTCACAATAAAATGCAATATTGACGAGGAATACTAGTATAATACCGAATAAAAATAAAATAAGAAATACTACAGTATATTTTAAATGTATGCATAAAGTTTTTACCATTGGTTTTGAAACATGTCAATTAAATTAAAGGTGTGTACAATTTGATGTCATTTAATAAAATAAAATATTTAACATGGCAGGTCTTATGACTTATGACCTGTCTTTCACCACTTAAACCTTTTTGTCCACTAGTGTAGAACGGTTATGTTCTAATTCTGGCAATTAGTGTTCAATGGTATTGAAATCAGGATGTTTTTTTTTCTCTGAAAAGAATAGAGCAGCGATATTTGATGCTGCAGTTCTGATCAGCATGTATATCAGGGAAGAGAAGATATCAGTATGAAAGAATAGGCAATACAACGAAGTGTGTTTTCAGGTGTGCGCTTCTCCGGAGAACAGGCTGATAGTATGCTGCCCCTGGGTACCAGGACAAGAGACAAGACTACAGGCCAGATACCAGGCAAACACAACTGCCCCTAGAGAAGGTACGTCACTTTTACTTCGTATATAGATTATTCACTTTCACCAATTGTGTTTTGTAACTCAGGTGTTTCTGTTTGTTTGAAGGTGATAACTGTACGATGGTGAACACAAGAATTGCGGGAGTGTGCAGGCAATTCGGCAACTGCCATTCAGCGATAGAGGCTGCCAGTAAAGGCAAATTCCCACAGGTACTGTTCATCCATATATGTAAAATAACAACATGTTTTCAATGTCGTGACAACTTTACCTACTATTAATTATATGTATTCTAGCAATGTTAGAATTGTTTTAAATCAACCTACTTAAAATATGAGGGTCTGAAGACAGCATAGCGAAATTATGAATTCCATGCATAATAAATAAAGGTATGATGTTTACAAAATCAAGTAGTAAACACGTATTGTAGTCTTTTTAATAATTTTTTAATACAAAACGAAATAAGCGTGTAAATTTTTCACGTAATGTAGAAGTATGTTTTCTGCATACAGCAATGAAAGATGACCAACGTTAAATTAATATCCGCCGTCGTTAACTATGCGAAAATCGGTACCAAAATAGAAGACATTTTTTTATCCCGAATACAGCCAAGGGTTCCAATACAGCCAATTGTGTAATTTTTTTCTCCGTGCTCAAGCATCTTGATACATACGTCAGGCCTTTTACTCAAAAGATATTCATTTAGTATTCATTCCGCTGTGCAGTTAGTCGAGTAAAGTGGATTTTGTGTGACTGCGTTTGAAATATAATCCAAAAGAGAAAAAGGTTTCTTAAGTCTAGCTTTGAGTTTGAATAAAAAGAAACTAATTTGGTGCCAAGAATGGTACAAGTAAAGATATAATTTTTCTCATGCAAGATCATGCCGGTTAGAGCCACGGTCAAACCACTACAACATGAAATCTCAAAAAGCTTGGGGCAAGCACGTAAATTCTCGACTCAAACAAGCTAACTTTGTAATGATCAAAATGCTGGGCTCAAGTAAAAAACCAGATGCTTGTGTCAAGCCCCTTGATTTAGTCGTGTCTTTTTACTTTCTTGTTATTTAAATCTTAATGGAATTGTTTCATTAATTATTAAAATCACAACAAAGATTAAGCCTATTATGTTTTCAGGTTTGCGCTTTAGAAGGCAATGTTCAGATGGTTTGCTGCCCACTGGTGACAGTAACTGAAGGTATAGTACCCAGAATTTAATCATCATTCTCTCAATAATATTTTTCTCGTCTTTAATAACGGTCATGTTGCTTTTGCAGGTGATCAATGCACGCTAGCTGAAACGGGGCGGGCCGGAAAGTGCCTTCGGATATCAAAATGCCCCGTCGCCGTGGAGGCTGCCCTGATGGGAACAACTCCTCAGGTGAAGCCACATTTTGTCTTTTATAGTAAAAACTGCATGTCTCTCTTCTTTTTTTGTATTATTTAAATCTCACTAACATTGTGCTGTTCTAAAAATTACAATGAAAGCAAACGGCTTTGATAAATAAATATAAATTCAATTTTATCAGGTGTTTGTCTACAAAACTATTTTTAATAAACTATAACCAAACAAACAAAACTTCTTCATCATAATATAAAAATAAGTTTATCTTAAACTATTTTGGTTTTTGTTTTCAGATTTGCGCTTTAGATGGCTCTGTTCCTGTTGTCTGCTGTGAGGGGGTTATTGGAGGTATTTCCGTTATTGACAAATCATTACATATCCAGTAGGCGATGGTTAGTTTGTTAGGCTTCCTGATCAAAAACAAAATTTTTGAATATTTAAAAAATGGCAGCCAGTCGTTGATGTGGAATACCAAAGGCTCTGAGTGTTTGCAACTTTATCACTGGGATCTTTTGAAGATTTCTCGTGCCGTAGACCAGCAAAATCAGCCCACAAAGATTCTTCATCGTCGTGTTGTGTAACGCTGGTGTGTCTGTTTGTTTGAAGGTGATAATTGTACGATGGTGGACACAGGAAGAGCTGGAGAATGCAGACCATTCGCCAACTGCCAGACAGCAAAAGAGGCCGCCTACAACGGCATTTCGCCTCAGGTACCGTTTTATCCTTGTAACTTTTGCAAAATCTTATCACGTAAAAATTTTTCAATAAATAATTTTCTTCTACATAATTTACGTCTGTCTCGTCACTATCCTAGTGAGATAGGCATCGAAAAACCCGATATAAATATAATTTTTATAGATTAATAAAAAATACATCCAAATCAATCTTTATGGTTTTTCAAATCTAAAAACTAAATCGAATAATCACCCTAAGCATGGCTAGAGAGAAAGAAAATTGATGATAGTTGAAGCATAAAGTACATGCGGCATATATCCCAGATGACCCAAAAGATATCGAGGATATGGAAAGACAAAGAAGAGGTTTCGTTAGAGCAGGTAAAAATAGTATTCAATGCATTCTGTACCCCGCTGGATATGTCAGAACTATGGATAGATTACAGTGCATCCCAATGGAATAAGCTAAAATACACCTACAATAATGCTTTTTTCCAACTATACTGCCACCTGAGATACTGCAGCGCTTCGAAAATAACCCTGGAAGGACCAATACATTTTCAGAGCACACTTTCAGATCACTTTTCAGCCATCGCATGGGAAGCTTATGGTGCAATCAAAGAATACAATCAGCATTGCCATGGTTGCCTGGATAGAATCCCCCCTTGATGGCCCTCTAAAGATGGGAGATGGTCAAATATCCTCCATAAACGGCTGCCTACATACATTTTTGAATTTTAAATTTTTTGGTTTTATTTTTTTCAATGCTTTTCTATTTTTATTTTATGTACGTATTGTTATTTTGTTACTTTTTCCTATTGTTGGTCTAATTTTTATTTTTTATTTCGAAATATAAAGTATTGCATTGCACTACCCCTTTTGGAATAAATAATTTATGATTGCAGTGATTTATTTTTGGGGTATTGTGCCGTGTTGCGCTACCACCTTTTTAGCCAATATTTCGGAAATTGTATCGTTGTCCGAAACATTGGTTTCATATCTATTATTATTAAAAGTACTGTAGCAAACCCGAAATAGCTTAAATTCTGTATAGATTCGAGACTTGTATAAGTGTACAGACTATACAATACACTGGCTGTGTTTAATGTAAATCATATCATCGTGCTCACTAATGATATAGATAATAATAAAAGCATTAGGTGAAAAATCAAATGGCAAAAATATTTTACAGTTAAAACCGTTATTTCAGTAGCACAGAGGATGAAGCATTCCTCTCGGAGCCAGGAGGGGTCTCGAGTTCGATTCTCGGTGGCGATCTGGTCTATACTTTCTATATCTTTTCTCTTTCGAGTTCTTAAAATCTTAATAACATTATCACTTTTTTTATGAAAATCACAATGAAGACTAAAGCCTATTTTTTTTCAGATTTGTGCTTTAGAGGACAAAGTTCTGATTGTGTGCTGCCCTCCCGTGACGGTTATTGAAGGTATGGTACACAGAACTTATTATCTCTACTTTTGATTCCGACATTCTTAAATAATTCTCAAACCATAGGCCAGCAAACATCAACCCTGAATTATTCCACCGGCCCATATTCTGGATTGTGAGTAGAATAATCGTAGTATATCTGTTTTTTTGTAGGAAGCATTTGCTTGGCAAAGGACACGAAAATAGCGGGGGTATACAAACCATTTGCCAACTGTCAGACAGCGATGAAGGCCGCCAGTGAAGGAACTTTACCACAGGTACTGTTATTTCCATTATCTTTGAAATTAGCAAGAATGTACAATCACAGCAATTTTACTTTCTGACTATTATTTAAAAAATAATCTGTCATTGAAAATATTTCGATCTAATGCGTCGGTTAGCGTTGTAAGCTCCAATCCCATTGTTAGTTCTTTTCTTATTCTTGTCACTCAGGTTACCTTAAATGATGAGTCAGTAGATTCAGTGCATAGATACCAAGTCACTTGGGTTGCTTTTAAATTGTGCTCCAGACTAGCATTTTCTTTTCTCATCACCTCTTTCCATCATTACGAAAAGACAGTTTATTATAATCGTTTTCCTGCTACATTGTTAACTTACCAAAAATAAATGCGGAAAAGCACACAAATTTCACTAATTATTATATCTGCCCTAAGAGGATTAGAGCGTGCAACATGGTATTGTTCTGCATATATTATAGCACACAAGTCTACCTTGACTACGAGTCTGATTTCAATAAACATTGGCAAGTAAGTCCCGCAGGTTGGAAGATAAAATAGACTTGAAGAAGAAGATAACCATCACGAACACACAAATGAACTCAATAATAAATGCATTTTGACACGCAGATTCGAGCATATTTGGCACCGTGGAAAAACCAAAATCGTTAGAATACTTTACAGATCACAACTTCATCTTGTGCACTAATTCTAGATCAAGCTGTTTTTCATCATTTCTTTATTATCAATTTGGCTTTCCCTTTAAAGGTTTTTATGACACTTAAAGTTCAGATTTTTTCTTAAAATTAAACTACAGTTACACTGAAGATCCAAAATGTATTCATTAAAAAACACCAAAAGAGAACAAACAAACAACGGTTGGTTTTATTGAAAAGATACTAACATAAACCGATACATGTATGTAGTAATATCAATTTGATGAAAGACGGCAAAATGGTTTATCAATAGTGGATTCGCCGGCAGTTGATGCATTCAAATATTGGTGGAGATATAATTTCCCTTTTTCTGAATCTTTTTTTCTTTCACCGTCTTTGGGTCTCAATAATTTTGTTGCATTAATTAAAATCACAATGAAGACTAAAGCTTAATTAATTTTTCAGATTGTCGCGTCAGAGGACAACGTTCAGATTGTCTGCTGCTCTCTGGTTAATGAAGGTACTGTACCCAGATCTTAATCACCATTCATTACAATTCCGTAGGAGATGGTTCGTTGATTTCCTAGGCTCCCTCATCACCACAATACCGTCATTGTAAAAGTCAGCGAGTTTTTGAGGTGGAATACCAACGGCTGCCTAGTGTTTGCAGCTTTATCACTAGGAATTTTTGAAGATAATTCATAATGTGTAACTCTGGTGTATCTGTATTTTTTTGTAGGAAGTAACTGCACGCTATTGGACACAGGGATGGCGGGAGTGTGCAGATCATTCTCCAACTGCCGGAGAGCGAAGCAGGCCGCTGGAAGGGGCATCGTACCACAGGTACGGTTCTTTTATTTTTGTTTCTCTATCAATAACAACGTGTTTGACTTACGTGCCCCTTAAGTGAACTTACTTTGCTTACAGAAATGTGACTCAACTGATAACGAGTCGGAGTTGGTATGCTGCGCAGAGACTGACTGTCCGCCGCTGCCGAGGGGACTTGTCACTCAGCTACCAATTGGCTCCAAGGCTGCGGACTGTGAGTTACACAAAACCCGAGCTGAAATGTTCTATAATTGTTATGGTGCATTTCGACATACTCTGCGTTTAGCGTTCTTTTGAAAATCTGTTAGTTAACAAAAACATTTACACAATTGTCATAAATAGACCTAACACACAGTTTAAAATTTAATGGGTATCGTATTTTCCAATTTTTTTTATCTAACAGGATGGTTTACGACGAAAATGTTAGATTTTACTTGCAAAGTTTCCTTCTGTAAACTAATAGGTTTTCAGTTACAGACAGGGGCGTAGCTACCGCCGCCGTATCAGCCGTATCGATGATACGGGCCACCCGGGCTACAGAGGTCCCTAATGTGTGTAAGCAAAAAATAGTAAAATGTTATCTACAATGTCACTTAATCTCGTGCTTCCCGTCAAAAACAAATATAAAAAAACTGTCACCCGATTGCAGTGCAGGAGGACTTAAAACTGAAATTTTAAATACGATTAAATAATATGATTTGTCTAAGTGTAGAGGACAGGGTTATTATGTAGCAATTGTTATGTCGGGTTTATATGGAGGATTACAAGTCCTTATAAAAGAGCACGCTCCGGATGCGGCGAAACATGTTCTTGAAGTGTCGACTTTTTTCAATAATTTAGATAAAAATTATACTTTTTTTAGCAATAGTTTAAAATGCTGGGCAATGGTGAGTAACGATCATCTGAAAAATATAAAATTGCCCATTAAGGTATGTCCTACTAGATGGTCTTCAAAGAACGACGCTTTATTAGCGATAAAGAAAAACTATTTATTAATCATGAAAACTTTGTACCAACTAAAAAAACTACGTGAGGAATGTAAAAAAATTGTTAATGTTTTTGAGAGTTATGATTTCTTAGTGCTTGTCACATTTTTTCTTCACTATTTGATATCATTAATACTGTTTCTAAAGCTCTACAGCGTGAAAATAATGACTAAAAGAAAGCTAGTATTTTATTAAGTAATCTTATGAATGGACTGAGCGAAATAAGAAATCAAAATTCATTCAATGGTTTGCTAAATGAGTCCAGAGATTTAGCTAAGAATGGGGGGGAACAACTGTTTTAAAAAATAAACTGCGAAAGATAACGATGCGCTTTTTTTATGAGTTATCACAAGATGCGAGAATTTCAGACCCAGAATCATATTTATAGGTCAATGTATACTATTGCTGATTAGATATATTTATTTCTTAAACTTAACAAAGATTTCAGAGCCTCTGTGACCTGAGTTTTATATTCAAAGTATTACAACCGGAGAAACTTCTAATTTATCTTCTTCAAACGAAGTGATAAAAAACGCTTCCGGAAACCTGTCGGCTAAATACAGTAAAGACGTCGTAGTTAATCTTTATGAACAATTAATTGCTCTGAAAACATGCTTACAATTTGAAATTCCAAAAATTCATTCCATTAAGGAACTCATGGAATTATTGCTGATAAAATTTAATACCCTTGCATCCAGTTTTCCTGAGGAAATAACAGCACGCTTTCTATTCTTGACCCTTTCAGTTACAACCGCAACAAATTAAAACTGATAAAAAATTACCGAAGGACTTCGCTGGGACAGGAACGGCTATCAGACTTGTCACTATTGTCTATAGAGGCAGAAATTTTATAAAAACTTAAATCGACTTCATAGATGATCATATAAATCAATTTGCCGAAAAAAAGGCAAGAAAAGTGTGTATTTAATTTGAAATGTTTGGCTAGCTCAATTTCTAGGAGGAAGTAATAACTTATAATCAATAAATTTTAATTTAATGAAAGAATTTTTTTTTCTTTTTCTTTTACTGATTTTGATACAGCCCCCCTCCAAGGCACAATACGCCACTGATAACAGTACTTTACATAGGGTGCGCTTATCAATTTATTTTCTTGAGACCTCAGACTGAACCATACATCATTAAAATATATTTGTGTTCAATTTTTATTGTAAGGGTAAAAAAATTACCTTTTTGCTTTAAAAAACAACGAAATATTATATTTTCAATGGCATAAGACCGGTTTTTTTCAATACTCAAATCAAAAATATTTGAGTTTTAAATATCACAAAGCGGAAAATCCTATTTAAAAAATTAAATTAATAATTTCCACTGGACTGACCTAAGAATGTGGATATAATTATAGTTCCATGAGACCGACAGTGGTAATGAAACGAAGAGGGACTACCTGGCTATCCACATCTGCAATAAATACTAGAAATTATCTTACACTATACGAGTTTCTTAGTCACATGAATAATTGAAGGCACTTCTAACGTTTATTTGAATATTTTGTTTCCTCTACAGACTGCATAGAGCTTGCAGAGAAGATTCACCCGTGCCAAGAAACACGCTCCGGTTGGACTCGGGGGGATTTGTGTCCTCTACTCACACCAGACTTCAATATAGTATATCACGAGAATCCTATAACAACTACAGCAGAGGCTCCGTACAATGTAAGTTACAGACATTAGGTAGCTTTATTTAAAAAAACTAAAATATTCGTTTATTAAATGAAATAACAATAATTTTTACATTAACCCCACAGAAGACCCATATGGAAAATAATTTCCCTCAGGGCCTATGTCATTTTTGGAAATGTTGTGTGGAGGAAAAAGAGGAAATTCTGGGAAGGAAGCAGACAATATCTTCTTCCTGGGTATCTAGGGATCAGTGGGTTCAGGAGTAATGGTGGTATGAATCCATCCCTCTCGCTGCGATGCAAGAAAATAATAGGTCGAGAGAGACCGGCTGGAGAGGTCAGAAGGTCTCCCCAAACCGGCCTCTCCCGATAAAACTCTGTCTCGGCACACACTCCTTACTTCATTTGCATTCATATTTCATCTTATCTATGTACACTCTTCTTGTGTTATTCTGACTCAAGTAACTTCCATTAACTTCCGCGGCGCATATTCTCCTTACACTACTTTTTCGTTTATCCGCTCTACTTGCCCAAACCATCCAAGGGTCCCTTTCTTAATCTTAAGAGATATAACATACTTCTTTTGAACACTTTAAGTTTTAAGCTCTGAAAAAATAAATGTTTCCTTTGAAGAAAACATATATTCAGATGTCGGGTTGAAAATGTAATAAGTATACGAAGTTCACTAAAAAAAAAATTATTTTGTGTTATTTCCCAATTTAATCTTCTAAAATAATATAAATTATTTTAATCTTGGAGGCGGGATGGGCACCGACACACCGGCAACCATTTATTGAATAACTAAAATCCCTGCCATAAGTCACCCTAAGTGGTTCTCTATGTTTGTTGACTGTGGGATGCCCGGGTTCATGGGGTGAGGTTTGTCTAGGTTTTGGCGACGGATACTTTTGCCCACCTACTGCGTGGCGGACCGGATCGGGAAAGAATGGTTGAGGGCTACTTTTTTACTTCTCCAGTCACATCTCGACCCATCGCCATACACCGCTATGGGAGGGATGGATTCACGCGTTCATCACTCCTGATCACATAAGCCCGCAGATTCCTACCCACAACTTATTTCCTTTTACTTCACAGAACTTCTTCTCCTTTCTTTCCCTAAAATGACCCTCAACACAGCATCCTCAAAGGCGTCATAGGCCCTGAGGGATTTTTTTTCCTCAGGGTTTCATGTGCAGAGAAAATGTTAAAAAAATCTATAAATGTCTCGTATTTATATAAATATTTGCAAAACGTTCCAAAGTGTAAAATACTATCAGTATCGCCCTGGTGTAAGACAACCACGCAGAATTGATACGTTATTTGAAAGTCTGAAGCCGCGTTTTGTGACTAGATCTGAATACCACATTGACATTTTTAACTCAACTTTACGTGACATAAAACGAAAACTCACCAAGCACCATGACTCAAATTAGAAAGTTCAATCCCTATATATATTCCCGTCCTTTGCCTCTTAATCCTATTCCTATGTTCCTCCTCCCCCCCCCCCCCCCCTTTTTATATTTTGTAACTAAAAAATAAAACTTACATGTTACACTTTATTATTATAACTATCATCAGTGGAAAGTTCATAATTGGCATAATTAACATCCTATTATTTTATTATTTTGTAATTTCTGATTTGCTGTCAACTTTCTCTAAAATAAATAAAATAAAATAACCATGTACTTCTCCTCCTTCCTCTCACCCATCTCCTTCTCCTTCCCACTACCTTCAGCCACATTAAACAGGATGCCATAGTCTCACTGGCTCCAAATAGTTGGGTACAGTTTAAACTCTTGTGCGGAATTCAAATAACAAAATCAACAAATATTATTAGAGCATTAATTGATTAAACTTGCTTAGAGAATTATTTTTAAATGTCGTGTTGTGTTCCCAGGGTCATATTGGATCAGGTCAGAGGCGAAACGTTACCTGGAGGTGGATTCCTGTAAGTCTAGTGAGTGACCAGTGGGTGTTGTGTTCTGCATGGGGCATTAATTATCTTGGGTGAGTTTATTGTTCCTTTTTTTTTAAATTCATCTCGTCCTTGAAATAATGACCGCAACGATGAACATAGACAAACGTATTGATTTAAAGTTTAAATGATCAAGTTTTAAAGATTTAAGCAAGTATTTTTTCACAAAACTGGCGCTGTATACGGTGTCTGGCAACTCGTGGTATAAGCGGGCAACTGATGAATCTACTTCAAATAATTATTGACTGAGGTTAGCAAAATTATTTTTAAACTCTTTTTATTTACGCTTGTTTGTATGTTCCGATTCCTGTTCAGGGTGGTGGCTGTGTTAATGGTTTTTAAAGATTATATTTTTTTAGAGGTTTAATAATTATGCTTTTTTTGGACTTTTTCAAATTTGCTCAATATTATGGTATCTACCTGCCTAAAGAAAGTCTGAAAAAAGAATTGTCATTAGGACAACGACGTTTCCTTCAACAAAATATATAAATATTCTTCATTTGAAATTTAAGAATGTTAAGTGCGAAGGTATTTTAGTACGTACTTGTAACATTAAACAAGAAACTTTATGGACGCGCGGTCTATTGTTACAGAATTTCATACCTAATCGTATAGTCATGAGAACCTAATATACTCGTTATATCGTGTATTTTTTAAATTTAAATATTGTTTCGTTTTTGATCATATTTTGTCGCTAACTTACTATAAATGATTAAATCTGATTCTAAATAATAATTCTATATATGTATAAGTTCCATTTGTTAAAAACATAGTGTCACTAGAGTTGTTTTTAATGTTCACTTTGATTGTTTGTAGAAATAATGATTTATTTGTTGTTCAAATATTGTTACAAATTCCCTCACAAAGTTCCCTTCAGGCCACTCATGTAATTTTTTTCTCCATGTAATATTTAGTGTTTTTAAATGTGGTGATTAATTATGCTACTTCACTCAAATTATTAAATGTTAACCACAGTACAGGCTATTATTCCTAGTGAGGTTAATGCTTAGTGTTTAAAAATAATAATATGATTTATATGGGGAGAGACAAATAATAAAAGGAGTGAAAGTAAAACCTTCAGAAAACTAAAGTAGTCAAGAGTGGGGAGGCTACGAAGCACCGCACAAAGAGGAGACCGATAGGCTACGAAGCATCGCACAAAGAAGAGACAGGTTATAGGTACTGTCTCATTCTCTCGCAGGCTAATTCTATAATCCTATTTATTTATCTATACGTCTCTTTTTGGTGTCGCTATTTTTCGTTTAATCGAGTTTCAAATCACAACTGTACGAAAGAAGTTTGCGATTCAATAAATCGGGGTCGAGTCATCGCATCGACGCATTTATAAGATAGTAAACAGCTGAAAGTAATATTAATATGCCTTATATAAAAATGTCTTTTTAAAATTTTTTAATTCATTTTTAACATAATATATGTATGTATAAAATAATACATCTCAATGTACCTACCTAATTACAAATTATTATTGAACAAGTGAAAACTTCTTTAGTACCGTTGTGATTTGAAACTTGATGAAACGGAAATAAGCGACATTAAAAAAAGAAAAGATCTATAGGATTAAGCCTGCGAGAGAATGGGGTGTCCTCTTTGTGCGGTATTTAGTGGAATAAGTAATTAAATAATAACTATCCATGTTAAAAGTTGGAAACAATATTATAATAAATAAACTCTGTACTTATCCCACGCCTCTGCATTCGTCTCATTCTCTCCAACTTTAGTTTACTGAAGGTTTCACTTCTACCGCGTGTGAATTGCAAAGTCTTTCGAGAAATTGATAAAAACGGTTTTTTTTCGCTGGGAAAATGTGTCGAAAATTTTTTTAAAAATATTTATCTTTTAGATTTTATTATGCGATGGTTATTAACTTTTCAAATTTTAAACATTTCATCTGGAAAAATTGGAAATTGAGAAAAAAATTGTTTGGAAAATGGGTCGGGAAATTATGTTAGAGTTTTTAGAAACTGAGAAATTCATAGTTTTGTTAACCCGTCAGACCAATTTGTTCCCTTTTCGGAACAACTCAAAGAGGTCTCATAGAAATCGTAGTGCTTCTCTTACTATTATGTTTAGAAATATGATCTAAAAACGGTGTTAGAAAGAGTTTAAATTCAAATCTAAAAATTAACCAAAAATAATTAAAATGTTCGCCTTTTAAGAAACCAAAGTTTCCAACCAAAATTTTGAAAAGAAATATGGATTTTCGGAAATTTTATAACATTCATTTTTACATGAAACGATAAAAAATAGAGTTGACGATAACTTTTATTTAACATTTGCTTAAAAAAAATATGTGTGCGTGTTATTTTTTGGCATCGGTAATTTTAATGAAAAAAAAACATTACAACTGTTTGTAATTCAAAAAATTTGGTGTTAATTTGAATAATAAAATTTTAAAGCGTTTTCATCACCTTTCAAAATCAGTTTTTAATTTTCGGATGCGTTTATAAATATCCCATTTATGTAGGTTTTATTGCAAAATGGAAATATTTTGATCTTCCGATAAAATAGGCCGGAGACCTGAGGGGTTAATTAAATTTTGACATTTTCTTCTCTGGGACGGTTCCTTTTGAAAATAACAGAGAAAGTCACTCCCGTTTACAACAATCGAAAATGTACAGTCCTTCAGATAATAATACTATCAGATAAAGATATATTTAACATTAAGGAAGCGTCTTTTGTTTCAGTTCCAGTAATGTTGAGTTTGTTGGATTGGGCGGGTTATTTAGACCTTGGTACATTCCAGATGAGATATATGGCGTCGCTAAACAATACATTCACCCGCTATACAACCAAGCTTCCTCTGGAGTAATCAACGACATCGCCCTCCTTCAGCTAGACAGAGAGTAAGTATTTCATAATTATATAATACTAGCTGGTACCCGGCATGCGTTGCTATGACATTTAATATCGAAATTGTTTCTCCATGCGCGTCCTTTCCCATTCGTCCCGTTCACCTTCCTCCTCCCCTTCCCCTATCGCGTTCCCACTCCTCCTCCACCTTCCTTCTCCTCACTCTACTCCCCCCCTTTCGCGTCCCGCGAACCCCCCTCCCGAGTTCCCCTCCCCCCTCCTATAATCACCTCCTCTCTCCCGCGGATCCCCCTCTCGAGCTCCCCTCTCCCCTCCCAAGTTCCTCTCCGCCCTCCCGGTTTCCCCTCCCCCCTCCTGCATTCCATACATTCATTCCCGATACATTCAGTTCTCATACAGCTCGTGTGCCACTTATTGCAATTTTATTATACAAATTTCATGATACCAGAGCTCGTGTCCTTCCCGTTCGTCCCGTTCCCCTTCTGCCTCCCCTTCCTCTCCCACGTCCCCTTCCCCTCTTGCGCTCCCACTCCTTTTCAGCCTTCCCTCTCCTCACTCCCCTCGCCCGCTTCCCCTATCCCTTAAACCCCCCTCCCGTGTTCCACTCCCCCCTCCCGAGTTCCCCTCCCCCCTCCCGGATTCCCCTCCCCAACCCTTCCCGCGGACCCCCTTTTCCGAGTTCCCCTCCCTTATTCCCCTCCCCTCCCTCATCCTTCACTCCTCTCCCATCCGCCACCCCCTCCCGCATTCCATACATTCAGTCCCGGTACATTCAGTTTTTAAACAGTTCGCGTGGCACCAATTGCAATTTTATATACAAATTTCATAATGCCAGAGCTCACAGGTATATACAGAAACATTGCGGGCGTGCTCACAACTCACCAAAGTTTCATCGCAATCGGATGAACGGTTAGCAATTCACAGGAAAGCAGGTAGAACAGTTTATATGGGAAAATGAAATTGTAGTTTTTACTATCTTCCTCGCAACTTTTCCATATTTTCTCAACAGTTAAATCTTTCCTAGACTACGATAAACATTTCAAAATCAAAATCAGCTAAATCGGCCCAGCCGTTCTTGAGTTTTAGCGAGACTAACGAACAGCAATTGATTTTTATATATAAGATATTGAAATAATTTGAAATAAAAATAACATAACAACAAAAAACTGAAAATAAATAAGCCCCCACGTGCAACCGTAATTGGAATTCCAGACCATATACTGTTCGGGAGTTTACTATAGCAACTGAGCTATCTCCCGAACCTTCAGACCTGCTCTGTTCGGCCGGCCTTCGTGGTCAAGTGAAATGGCTCTCGACTAGTAATACGGAGGTCGCAGTTTCGAATTCGGCATGTGTTAGTAAATTTTATGTGATTAATTAGTATATTTACGGCACGTTCCAGAATGGAAGATACTCTCAGTATCGTCCTGGTGTAAGACCACCATTCAGAAATGAAAGGTTACTTGAAATGGCTTTAGCCGTGTTTGACGACCAGATCTGAATAGCCAGGTACTTCCCCACCTTCCTCCTCCTCATATCCTTTTCCTCCCCACTGCCTTCAGCCTCACAACATCATAGCCCAATTTCCACAGTTTCACTCCTCACTCCGGGTAGAATGGGGCAGAATGATTCCCAGGAGTGAATCGATTCAGTCCGATTCCCCTATCGTTTTGAATTGATTCCTTTTATTCATTCCTTTAATTCAATTAAATCCCCGAAAAAAAAAAAAAAAAAAAAAAAAAAAAGAGTGGGGAGGCTAACACTGCCCAGCAGGAGACCGGGAGGCCATGGAGCACCGCACAAAGAGGAGACTGATATGCTACGAAGCCCCGCACAAAGAGGAGAACGATTATGCTATCTCATTATCTCGCAGGCTAAAACATATAGATTAATGTGTTTGTCCCTTTTAGTGTCAATGACTAATAGGCTACGAAGCACCGCATAAAGAGGAGACCAAGAGGCTACGAAGCACCACACAAAGAGGAGACCGATTATTCTTGACCGATTGATCTCATTATCTCGCAAGCTAAATCGCCTAAATCTTTTGTTTCACCCTTAAAGATGTATGTGGTTGTCTTTTTTTAGTGACG
This sequence comes from Limnephilus marmoratus, assembly GCA_917880885.1. Lineage (NCBI taxonomy): Eukaryota > Metazoa > Arthropoda > Insecta > Trichoptera > Limnephilidae > Limnephilus > Limnephilus marmoratus. The sequence goes on along the minus strand of OU862909.1, from coordinate 39,171,672 downwards.
TTTCTTTTCGTATGTAAAATGTATTTATAGCTAGCAATTAAATCTTAAAATATAACAGGTTTTTGTTTCACCCTTAAAGTTTTATTAATTTTATTTTATTTATTAAAATTAAAAAATTTCCACTTCACGTTATCTAATATAATCATGCATTTTAACATTAAGATGAGTATTTAGCTAAAGAGTATTTGTCTAAAGAGTAGACAGCTAACCACAGCTGATTAGCCTTATAATATCTGCAAATTTACATATTATATCTACCCAAGATCTACGTATAAAAGTAGGTAGGTATTCCGATATCTTTCGTGCGTACCAAAAAACCGATAATAAGTGCATCATTTTAGCTTCTCACTTTTCTAGCTGATGTTCGGATTGAAAGTCGAAAGTTTTCGACTAGCTATGTAATGAAATTGACGGCTTGGCGCGCGGAGGAATAGATGAACCGCACGGACGGATTAAGGGCTGGCATTGAGGAATGAATTTGTAACTTTTGACTACTGTTTTGTGTCTTACCCCGCAGTGACTTGATTAACTCGCGAGCTGCGGACCTAGGACAGAGTTGCGTTTCGGATTAGGACAGATCTGAGATTTGACTCGAACGATGACATCTGTCGTCATTTCTGGGTCTGTGAATTACGTGGGACGACGACGTCACAAGTGAAAAAGACTTTTGTTTTAAATTCCTGAATAAAACACTTCGGACATACTCTCGATAGCGATAGACTAGATACCTGGGACGCGGACATGGAACCGGACCTGGGACGGGGGGAACCTTAGGACCATCTCAGGACTATTGATTACGACAAATGATTAATTCCTTGCGTGAAAGAGATGCTCGGACAACTCAGCTGAATCGCGGCCGCGTTTTGGGATGATTTTTATGATGTTCGGGTGTTTTTAGAATGACGGCGCGGCGTTAGCAGAATACGAGTCGTTCACAATACCTACCGTCTATCGACCACTTCGCAGCGCGCCGAAAATTGAATAATATTTAAATACCTATGAAACATTATAATATTTAAATCGTTTACGGAACACATTATTCATTGAAATAATTTAACAGTAAAATAAATGGAAATAAAAAATGTATGGTATCGTTAAAAATTGTAGGAGGCCAAAAGTAAGGAATGAAGAATCAATTCCTTTTGAAATTGAGAATCAGATCGAGTGTGTCACAATATTGAATTTATTCATTTAATTCGGTCATTCAATTTTGCCCACGTCTACTCCGGACGGTTGGGAGCAGTCCCCGGCCTTACTCGAGCTTTATGTTGAGTATTTCCTAATTTAATATGACTCCCATTTTTATGTGTGTGCTAAATTTCACCAAAATTGAAAATAAATAATCATATAAACTAAAACTATTAACAATAGCTGTAGATTCCATCATCATAGATACTCTTATCACATCATATAGAACTAGCGCAGATTAGTGAAAAATCTCGAATTGTCTGAATTCTCGATAAATACATAGTTCCAATTTTGAAAATGGCAATTTATATTTGTAGGTAGTTTATCGCTTGTTTGAATTCTCCAGAAAAAAGTTTATTGAACTGGAATTACAGACAGACAGAATCACAACCGAAATTAGCACCTTTTTATTATTATTTTAAATGTTACGGTTAATAATCCGTGGAAAAACATCCGTGTTCATGTGTGAATATATTTTGTAATTATTGATTCTTCTTGTTATGTATGTACTTTAATTTATTATTATGTATTACAACTTATTAAGAATGTTGTGATGAATGGTGTGCTCACATCTCTTTGGAATTATCACTGTAACCATATTAAAATTGTTAACTGATGTAATAATTATATGTGATATATTCTGTTGGCGAGCCAACAAATAAATAAATAAAAAAGAAAAGTAAAGTAATCATTTTTATGAATAAATACTTTTTTATTGCAAAAAAATTTAACAAAATTATAAAACTGGTGACGGGGACACGTGCGGAATTTTCACGTGTATTATGCGTCATGCCGAAATATTGGCATACCGCACCTAAAGGGTTAAGGAATATTATTGCATTATATTGCAAACAAAAATCTATAGTTGACCATTTTTCAATTTCAGGGTGAAATTCACGATCAGGATTCTGCCAGTCTGTCTCCACACGGGCACCCCTCTTCCCGACAGTGGCTTCATACTAACTGATTACGTGAAAGGAAAGGTTAGAACACTTTTCTCTGTCTTCATGATGAACAATAACCACTGATGTGATAACGACAAGATTGAAAACTGTCGCCGGTACTAAATGTATATTTTTTTAATAGATGTCCAACAATTACGCTGTTTTCCCACAGGGGTAAGTAGAGAGGATAGACCGCCACACACAAATGTTTTAACACACACTCCTTGCATCATTTACATTCGTACATCGTCTCATACATTGGGAAGTATGTTTACGAGCGATGGGAGGGCTGACAGAGATATCAAAAGAAGGGTAAATGCAGGCAACTCTATTAATGGAGGACTGAATACCATTGGCGCAAACAAAAAAAATGTCCAAAGAAGCGAATTTAGCCGTCCATAATGGAGTGCTGGTACCTACCCTGATGTATGGCAGTGAGACATGGAACTGGCAGAGGAAGGATGAAAGTAGAATGAATGCTGTAGAAATGAGATCTCTGAGGCGTATGTGTGGTAAAACCATGTACGATCGAGAGAAATGTGGAGATCCTCGAAGAATGCAAGGCTGATGTTAGTATAATGAGTAGATTAAGAAAGGGACGCTCAGATGGTTTGGGCATGTAGAGAGAATGAACGAGGAAAGGAATGTAAGGAGAATATATGACGCAAATGTGAATGGTAGAAGAAGTCGAGGGCGCCCGAGGAAGACATGGCACGACCAAGTGAATCAGATACTTGAGTCGGGCCATGTGAAGAGTCGGAATAATAGAAGACGATGTATGAATGTGAACAAGGCAAGGAGTGTGTGCCAAGATCGAGTTGTTTGGCGGTCCGTCCTCTCTGCCTACCCCTGCGGGGAAACGGCGTGATGGTTAGTAAGTTAGTCTCATACATTAGTTATTCTGAATTTTGAGATAACCCAACTCAAGTAGGTACTTGATTCACTTGGTCTTGCCATGTCTTCCTTGGGTATGCCACACCTCTTCTACCATTCACTTATATTCTCCTGTTACCCATTTCGCCGTCCATCCGCTCTACATATCAAAACCACCTGATTTTCCAATTTTTAAATCTTTTCATAATTTTATTTATTTTTTTATTATTATTTTGCAGAAACAAACAGTACATTATTACATAATGGAAAATAGTTACAAAGTTATAGAATTAATACAATAATTGGTACCAATGACATGTCATATCATTATTACATGCTTTCCCGATCTCCACATGTTTATGGTTTTTCTACCTCTCTAAAGTGGTGCAAATATACTATATAAAATATTTCATTAAAATTAAATGTTGATTAAAGCACTTTTTTCAAAGGCCTCCATGGTCAAGTGGTTAAGATCCTCGATGACAAATTCAGAAGTAGTGGGTTCAAATTCTGGCGTGTAATACGTCACAATAAATAATTAAATCATTAAAATAACACACTATGTTCGTGGCACGTTCCAGAGTGGATGGTATTGTCAGTATCGCCCTGGTGAATGACTGGAGAAATAGTGGCTCTATCGTGTTTGGTGACCAGATCTAATTAGTCAGCCTTCCCAACTTCCTTCCCCCATCTCCGTCTCCTCCCCACTTCCTTCAGTTTCACAACATGCCTACATTGGGGATGCCATAGTCCCACTGGCTCTAGATGGTTAGGAGCAGTTGAGAGACTTGTGCTGTATTCACATTCAAAACATATTTCATTAATACCTCATTTCATATCGTAATACTATAGGGATAGCGCCGTAGAAATAATGTTCTTTGGTTATTTTTGCTTTGTTATTCCCACTAAGTACAATTCTGAGTTGATTAGAAGAAAGTTGCAGAAAGGCCGCATCACTCCACTATGTAATGTTAAATCTATTCATTTAATGTAACTTACGATGCTAAATAACTAATAAAGCCAAAAACAAATTTGATTATTAATTTGGGAGGAGGGTATGGGTATCGCCGCCTCGGGAACCATTTATTGAATAACCAACACCTCTGACATAAGTCACACCATGTGGTTTTCTACGTTTGGTGACTTAGCAGGGGTGCCCATTCTCATGGGTGAGATTTGTCTAGGTCTTGGCGGGGAATCCATTTACCCACCTAATACGTGGTGGGCTGGACCGGAAGAGACTGGTTGAGGGAGAACTTTTGAATATTCCAGCCGTACTCTCTCGAGTCATCGCCTGGCACCACAAATGACCCCCAGGTTCCTACCCACCCCTCATACCTTTTTCTTTCCAGAACTTCCTCTTTTTCTTTTTCCTATACAGCATCTACAAAGTTGCCATAGGTCCAGAGGTATTTTTTTCCCTCTGGGTCTCCTGTGAGGGGTTAAAGAAAAACAATACTAATATTAATTTACTCTTCGTATATTTGTTGCAACAAGTAATGGCGCATTTGTTCTCACAAGATAAAACAATCAGTTGGTTTGTTTTTCAACATTTCAGATGAGCATGCAGAGAGTGTCTCAGGAGGAGTGCTCGAAACTATTTCCTACTGGCAGCTCTGATCACCCTGCCGGTATAAAACATGACGTGGAGATTTGCAGCCGCCCAGTCAACACAACTGGGGAATGTTCGGTATGTAACGCTGAGATGTATTGTAAACCAAGCTTTTTATACTGTAGATTTTTTTTTTAATTAATTATTTTTACTCAAAACATGAATATTACAACAAATTAAATAAAAACAACAAAGTAGTAACGCAGAGCCGCTGAAGATAGCCGACACGTGACAATCAATTTTGACATGCGCCATAGAATAAAGAATAACAAAACAGTGGGCGTAATTTGTGATATAAAAGTCTGAATATTCTTTGCTAAAAATATTATTATACATATCCTGTATATAATGAAATCCAAATGGCATAGCGATATTCAATATGAGACAGAGCGCGTACTAAATGGACTAAAATCATAATGTATTAATTTGGTGGCGGCATGGTTTATATTTTAATCATCGTGGAAGGCTTTTCTAGTTTTTACGCAAATTTCCTTTGAAATCGTGAGATTTGTAAGTAGTTACTTACATACTTACCTACTTAATAATGGAGACGATTAGAATGGTGATGTTCCACCAAGGTGATACTGAGAAGAATGGTGATGTTCCACCAAGGTGATACTGAGAGTATCTTCAATTCTGGAACGTGCCGGAAATGTAATAAAATCATTTCACTTAAATTATATGTGTTTTTTTTACATTAGCTCCACACAGGAGGCCCTGAGTAAATTAATTCCACTCATGGCCTTTGTCATCTTTGGGGATGCTTTGTGGTGGGTATTTAATGAAAGGAAGTTTTGGGAAGGAAAAGGGAATGAAGGTTGGGTAGGAATCTAAGGGGTCGGTAGGTTCAGGAGTATGTAACGTATAAACCCATTCCTCCCACTGCGGTGCAAGGCTTTATTCAGAGAGAGTACGGCTGGAGAAGCCAATGGGTCTCCCTGAATCATTCTCTCCCGATGCTGTTGGTGGGTAGACGCATCCGCCTCCAAGACCCGAACAAACCTCACCCCACGAACCCGGGCACCCCTGCTAATTCACCAAACTTAGCAAAGTACTCGGGGTGACCTATGGCACAGATGTTGGTTATCCAATAAATGGTTCCCGGGGCGGCGGTACCCATACCCACCTCCCAAATTGATGTGGGCTTGTTTCATGCTCTAAAAGTCTCAATATTCTTTGCTTAAAATATTGTCATATATTTACTGTATAATAATGAAATTCAAATGGGATAGCGATATTTGGTGTGAGAGCACGTGCTAAATGGGCTAGAATCAAATGTACTAAGCCAGTGGCGACATTGGTTTCATTTTATATATGCATGGAAGGCAATTCTTGTGTTTGCGCAAGTAAGTTTCAAATTATTGTTGTTTTTGCACACATAATTTAAGTAATATGATTTTACTAGCTGGTTCCCGGCATGCGTTGCTTTGCCATTTAATAAAGAAATTATTTCTCCCTGCGTGTCCTTTCCCATTTGTCCCGTTCCCCTTCCGCCTCCTCTTCCTCTCCCGCGTCCCCTTCCCCTCTCGCGTTCCCACTCCGCCTCCTCAACCTTCCCTCTCCCCACTCCACTCCCCCTTTCCCGTGAACCCCCCTCCCGAGTTCCCCCTCCCCGCTCCCACTTTCCGTACATTCTGTTTTCAAACAGCTCGCGTGCCACATATTGCTTTTTTTTATACAAATTTCATGTTGCCAGAGCTCACCAGTAGTTTTATACAAACCTTGTCCTGACAATAACGAACACAAAAATAAAAGAATTATCCAATGTGGTGCAATCGTTCGGAAGTTACGCGCGTACATACATTTCGGGGATTCATTTTAATTTATAGAGATTTCATTTTCGGTACGTTCTAGAGTTGAAGATACTTTCAGCATCACCCTGGTGGAAGACCACCATTCGAACCGAAAACTTGATTCATAATTAAGAAGGTAACAATGTAAGTACCTACTTACAAGTCTCACGACAGAAATTTTGTCTTAGAGAAAAATAGAAACGTCTTTTTTGAATGCGAGGTCTACTAACTGTTGACAGAACTATTAGTATTAGGTTGGATTAGGTTGACCGCACTGAACTGCAATTAGAACCATTGACCATGAATATAATCACTGACTATCTACCCGTATTATGGGCGAAATCAAGAGGGAACTTTCACTAAATGCATTTTGTTTTTAACCGCTAAATATATTTGAAAATAATAAATACGTTTTATGAATGTTTTTACATAGTACTCACTACACCCCAAATATTAACGGATTTGTCTGATATTAAAGACAATGTAATGCGACTCCTTAAACTGAAGTTAAACTCCCTAAAGTCAGTGTTGGGCCCATTTGGTGGTGTTTTATGTGGAAGCACAATGTATTATTTTATTACTCGTACAATACAAATAAATTTAATTTCACTTTGGCACAAATCATTATAAAAAACAACATTCGCGTATCTCTAGTGCTACAAGTGTAAGGGTTTAAGAGGAACGGCTGTGTAGTTCATTTCGGCCCGTTACTTACAAAACTTAATTTTAATTTGAAGCTAAAATACCCAAACAGACTAAATAATATTTTTTTTCAATCAATAGTTATACTAAATATCTGGTACCAATATTTATGCTACTTTATATATTTTTGTTTAAAATGAAGAATGTGATGATATACAGGTAATAAAATAATTCAGTCTTGCTTCATTTTGGAGCCACTTTTTAAATTTTATTGTGGGTTAATTATAATGAAAAATAAATACAATCTTGCACTATATACTGCGTTAATATAATAAATAAAATAAGAAATAAATCATCGTTAAAAATGTGTTTTTTTAAGATAATTTTAATTTGCTTGCGGAAAATTTGGGTTTCGACGTAAATAGGTTTTTTTTTAATTTTTCTTGTCAACAGATTTTATTTTTATGTTCTTCAAAGAACAGTCCCTTTAAGCCGCAATAAAGCAGTTTCAGGTCAACGGGTTATTTTAATTTTAATTTAGATCCATCAAAATGCTTTTTTTTCATATTTCATGTCTTTTTATTTATATTTCACCACATTTTTATAATAAATATTGCAAAATTATTTTTAAATTTTTTATCATAAACAATTGTTTAAGTAGCCTCTAAAATCATGAATATTAAAATCTTTCATGGCGTATATTTTATAGTTAAAAACACAAATAAATAAAATTGCCCATATACATACTACACATTTGATATACTCGTATAAAACAATTTTTTAGTTTAGTGATGTATTTTGGCCTAAAATCCATATAATATTCCACTACACAAAAGATAAGAAGATGAGGAAGACTTGTGCCACATTTACTATACATATTATTGGGATCTTTATAAAGAGATCTGTTTAAACACTTTATATAAAGTAGTCGGATGGTAATGCTTTCCCGTTCATATAAGTAGTACCAGGCGTAAAAGGTAGAACTACCCTTCCCGCCGGAAACGTGATAAAAATGCGATGAAAAAATTCACTCATTTATAATCCGCCATTTGGAGTATGTTTACCTTATTACTTTATTTTTTTCAGTACTGGTTTAACGGTTCCCCGATGACTTTACCAAATAGCCACAGGGTGGCCTGCATCCACCTACTGGTGGGATTGAAATCCCATGAAACCACTTCACCCTGCACATTCACCAACACCCGCATATCCGCCTTCATACCCTGGATAGAGGGTATAGTGTGGCCTGAAAGCGGTGTTGTTGTTTAGAACCTTGTTTCAGATCATTTTTTCATATACATTTTTAAAAATTAATTATTTAATTGTTTCACACCTTAATGCACAATGATATTCAAAGATAAAACAGTATCTCACATTCGAATCTTATATATAAACTAAAGAAAATTGGTATAACCAATGATGCCCTAACGTGGATCGAAAATTACCTATTTCATAGAGAGCAATTTGTCAAATTAAATGGTTTTCTTAGCGATTCTCAAATCAGTAAATTTGGAATCCCGCAGGGAACAGTATTGGGACCAATTCTCTTTATCATTTATGTTAATGATATTTTTAAACTCACCATAAAATCCAAACTAATATCTTACGCTGATGACACAGCAATTTTAGCTGAGGGATCAACATGGAATGAAACTCAGAGAACGGCGGAATCACGGCAATATAAATTTAATAAAAAAATGGTTTGATCAAAATTTACTATCACTAAATACAGATAAAACTTTTGTAATTCCTTTCACTCTGACTAAAAATGCTATCCCTGAAAATCTAAATATATGTATACACTCATATAATTGTAACTCAAATTCATATATATGTAAACCTGATTGCTCTGTACTCACTATTAAAACCAATGTTAAATACCTTGGGGTAACTATAGACAATAACATAAAGTGGAAGATGCAAATCAGCACAACAGTTGAGAGACTAAGAAAATTAGTGTACATTTTCATTAGAATTCAAAACATTTTAAATATTAGTATGTTAAGAACTATTTACTTTTCCTTAATCCAATCAGTGCTACAGTATGGAATTGTTGGTTGGGGCGGTGCATTCAAAACTTCTCTTTTACCATTGGAAATCATTCAAAAATTAATTATAAAAATAATTTTAAAAAAGCCATATGATTACCCCACTATCAAATTATTTCAAGAATTTAAAGTACCTTCACTTCATATTATTTATAAAAAAAATACAATTCTACAAATACACAAAGATTGCTTCAATAATGAGAGCTTCACTCCTTTTTCAAACAGCATTAGAACAAATATCCTGGGCTCTATGACTGTCCCGCGTTGTAACACCACCACAGCTCAACAATACTATAAATATATTGGAGTTAAATGGTTTAACCAATTACTAGTTAATTTAAGATTGGAAACAAATTATAAAAAATTCAAAAAATCAATAAAAGCTCTTTATATAAAACTTATCACAATATCTACATCTTATAATATTTTATTTCTAAACACAATTGTAATATCTGATATCCTTTTTCTTTCTTTATCTTTCATCTTTCTTTTTTATCTCCTCTTCTTTCTGCTACATTCGTTCTATTATATGTTTTATATATTATATAAAACTATAGATGCATATTATATGATATATACGATTTTTTTTTCTTCTTTGTATTCTGTTAATTATCCATATATATATTTTAATTGATCTATATATATATTTAAAAAAAATTATATATTATTTAAACTTATATAAAAATTATTATCTACATTCGTTGTCTCCGCCTTTTTAGCACGAGCTTTGCTCAAAAAAAAGGTGTAAGACGTATTAAATAATGTATATATATTTTTTTAAAAAAACTTTATAGAATACAAGAAAACATGTTATTTTTTGTAACATTTATTAAATAAATAAAAAATAAAAAATAACAAAATAGAGAGAAACAAATATGAACAAATAAATATGATTATAAAAAAATAATTACTTTTTATTTTCATTTTTTAAACTTTATCATTAAAATCTCAAATTATAATACTTAATTAAATGAAAACAATATTAGCGAAACTCAATCAAAAATCTGGAGACAGAAAAATCAGAAAAGATATTGGTTCTGCTGGGAGTTCCGCTGGGAGCCAATATCTTTTCTGATTTTTCTGTCGCCAGATTTTTGATTGCGTTTCGCTTATATTGTCTTCATTTAATAAAAAAATATATATTTACTTATAAAGTGTAAACACGATGTCCGGAAATGCGATGTACAGACGGGAAACTGAACTACCCAAAAAAAAACTATGTTTTCGATAAGAGTCAATGCTCTAAGTAATTTATTTTTAAATTTAATTTTAAAATTTAAATTTTTACGTTTTTTCGGAAACTAAATGTAAAACTTCTGTAACAATAAACAGCTGATAATTAACCCCCGGGCAACCAATTATTTAAAAAATTTACAAAATTTTAAAAAATTTCAACTTTCGACGCGATTTCTCAAATAAAATAAAAAGTTAGTTTACATAGTCTAATGCTATTGTGATAGATTCACCAGTTTACCGTTTGTACCCTATGTGTCCGAACAACATGTTTATTTAAAGGTATGTAGTTTAAATTATTGTGAAATGTACGAGTAGGTATTTCAAAACCATTTGAATTCTCACTTTTTAAAATTGAAAATATGTTCTTACGCGTTTTATAATAGTATATTAAAATATAAGTGGATAAACAGGTCTTTAAAACACGCGCGATTTTTCGAGCACGACGGCGTAGCCGAGTGCTCGAAATAAAGCAAGTGTTTTAAAGACCAGTTATCCACGAATACTTTACGCTATTATTTTATTGGTACACTTTGAATACATAAATATTGATATTATTATTAAAAATTTGGAAATAAGAACTATTAATGAATTCGTGATGTGAAATCACAATATCTTGTTGTCATGGAAATGAAAAACACAAACATTAATTTGCAATCTGTCACATAAGATTAATAGTTGACATCACAGTTTTTACTAGTTATTGTGTGTTGTAAAATGAGTTCTAACATTGATAATTTAAATACCAAAGCAGAATCGCGGTTAATACCTGAAAAATCCAAAGACGTTTAAAAAAAAGAATATGAAACGTTCATAACATGGATGGAGGAGCAAAACGTAGTAGATGTAGATGAACGAGTTGTGCTTGCTTACCTTCAGAAAATGTCGGAACAGTACAAAGCATCGACTATGTGGGCCATACATTCGAAATTGCAATGTCTGTTGAGAATAAATAAAGGGGTTGATTTAAAATCATTTGTGAAAGTGCATGCATTCATGAAGGCAATTAGCAAGGATGACTTTGCTAAGAAGGCGTATGTATTCAAAAAAGATGATTTGCGGAAGTTTTTCACGGAAGCACCGGACATTACGTACTTATTTTTGAAGGTGGTAGCCATTTGCGGAATCTTTGGGTCTTGCAGAAGATGTGAATTGTGCGATTTACGCTTATATGATATCAAAGAAGAAGGAAGTGTATTGCTTATTACCATCCGACCATCTAAAACATTGAAGGCTCGACGTTTTACTGTTGCCGACAGTGGTGCAATTAATTATGTGCGTTTGATGAAGCAATATTTATCATTGCGACCCCAAAATGTAAGTACAGACAGGGTTTTCTTACGGTATGATAAGGGTAAGTGCACCAATCAAGTGGTTGGTATTAACACATTTGGATCATGCCCCTTACAAATCGCACGCTATCTTAAATTAAACGATCCTGAGAAATATACAGGACATGCGTTTCGACATACATCCGCTACCATTATGGCAAATAGTGGCATGACAATTGATCAAATCCAATGACAAGTAGGATGGAAATCGGCAGCTGTGGCGACTGGTTACGTGGAAGAGAGCATTAGCAATAAGAAGAATGTTTCAAACATTATTGGAACTGCCATTAATGGAAGTGCAGCCTCATTGACTTCCGAGAATACTATTAATTTGAACAGCATTTCCTCCGATTTAAAAAACGGAGGTATTAATATTTCAAATAATACGAACTGCTCTTTTCACATCCATTTAAATAATTAAAATGTAAACGATGTAAAAAAGAATGTAAACTTTGAATAAAATTTTTGAAACATTTGTGATGTTTTATTTGACGTTTAAAATATTCCTGTCAGATTTATAGTTAAAAGTTGACATTTAGACTTCACATATTGTTGATTTGTTGATGTTGCCATGGTAACTTTAAAAAACGCGCGTTCCATAAAGTGCGATTTAAAGACGCTAGAGCGTACTTTAAATGAGTAAAAAAGGGCACCAATAAAAAAAAAATTGAACAACGGTGAGCAGACCTCAATGGCAACTAGTATTTAACAAAAAAATGTTGAAATTTTCAATCTGTATGAGTTTTGTATTAATTGGTAGCCGTATCTTTTGCGAGCATATCTTTTTTTTCACAAAATGGCGGAGTGCTTCAAATTTTTTTAATTTTTTTTTAATTTTTCCTCATATTTTCAACACTGATCCGAGTTATAGAAATGAAATTTTAAAAATATCAACCGAATACTGCTAACAACGTTAAAAAAAAGTTAACTGAAGATATAAAACAAATCTAAGCTCAATCGTCCAATTGGTTATCGAGAAATTGTAGTTACCGATTTGCAAAAGGTTTGTAAAATGAATATCATCATTCGATGAGATTTAAATGAAGTAATTGATAGTTAGCGGCTAATCAACCAACCCAGGGCCAAGAACAACTTGTCCCTCTCTCTTGTAAAATGGATTATAGTCAGAAAGGCATTCTGTCCTTCAGTTCTTGTTACTTGTTTCCTTCTCAGTACTAGTCAGTAGGGGCGTGACAGTGTGAGCATGCTTATTCATGGAAATGCTCAAAACAAATATGCTCATTTATGAGTAAATGTGAACAGTTGACGATCATGCACATAAATAAGCATGCTCACAAGCATGTTTATTTGTGAACACGTGTGTCAGTACCATAATTTCACGTGTTGTGTGATTATCATGGATTTTTTCTCAGGGCCTCCTGTGTGGATTAGAAAACATAAAAAAAATGTAATGAAATATTACACCTTGGGCCCATTTTCAAAATGAACTGGTTCCTATAAAAACTAAGCGATCCGGTGACAACCAGGTTACCAAGACAATATCGACCATCTCTAGCTGTTAACACGCCGACTGCTGAGAATAAGAAAGTTTCACCTGAAACAATAATGGTTTGCAAAAATGAGCTCTAAGATAACATTACGGAAACTTTGTTAAATTACAGAGACCATTTTCGCGTGACATGGTCTCTGTAATTGTAACAGGTAGGTACCTATAGGTATTTTTGTGCATTTTTGGTATATGGTTTTAAATTTCAATTTTTCGTTATTTTATTGTTCGATGACATACATACCACTGTCATATATGAATTTATAAAGACTGTTTATAATGCTAATATATAAAATAAAAATGACATTTCCGTGTCAGTTGGTAACTTGTCACTTGTGGTTTACGATGACGCCATTCCATACCCCATACAGTGTTGCCAGATGCATTGATTTACCATGTTTCTATGGATTTTGGGTCATTTATACCTCTATGTTTTTACTGGTCACAAAAATATTTACTTTCGAATGAGTTAGTAAACATATTTTTTTCGTATATCCACGTGGGAGAAATCCCGAACTCAGGAATGTAGTTGTAGAATTTCAGTGCAGATTCACACAGTCTGTCTATGGTCCTTTTCAATAAATATTCTATAGTAATCTATAGGGGTGGAGGGTCTCTGTAATGAAAGGGAGGAGAGGAAGTTCTGGAATGAAAAACGGTATAAGGGGTGGGTAGGAATCTGGGGGTCAGAGTGTCCAGGAGCGACGGACGAATGAATCCATCCCTTCCACTGCGGTGCAAGGCAATGTTCCGAGAGAATCCTGGTGGAGAGATTAAAAAAGATCTTCCCCAACCAAATCCGGCCTGCCACGCGTTTGGTGGGCAGACACATCTGCCGCCAAGATCCGGACAAACTTGACCCGATGAACCCGGGCACCCCTGATACAAAGAAAGATAGCTAAATAAGTCTCTGGTTAATAAAGCTGCTGTTAGTATATTGATACTGTGTGGTAGGTCTCTTTAATGAAAGGGTGGAGAGGAAGTTCTGGGAAGGGAAAAAGTGTGAGTGATGGATTTCAAGGTGTTCAGTGAGTCCAGATCATCCGCTGCCAAGACCTAGACAAACTTCACTCATTTAAATACCTAACTGTAATACTTATATTTTATGTAGGTTTTACTAAATCAACATGTTTCCAAACCAATGATCTCTTCGTCAGGATAAAATGAATTTAAATAAATTAATGTAACAACGTGAATTATTTGAAAATACGAAGATTTTTTTACAAATAATTAATTTCACAATTTGGCAAAGAAACGTTACTTTCTCAATGACAATTATTTTTAAGTTTTCTTCAGGTAGGTAGATACCATAATATTTATAAAATGCGTTTAAGAAAGTTCAAAGGAACACGAAGATTTCTCGTTTGAAAAAAAAATCTTCACTGAACCATTTAGTGACAGTGTGATGAATGCCAACCTTCAACCTACGAGAAGCCTACAAGAAAAAATTTTTTCCTCTAAATATTATGTAGAGAAAATGGTACATTCGGCGACATCTGTCCGAGCAGTTGGGAACTATACAGAAATCAGCATAGAGACTGGAGCGAGGGAACCCCATATCATAGCTATCTCGAGGACAAAGGAAGTTTGGATTCTGCCAATGAGGGAGTAAATAAGGCGATTAAAAATAATTTGAACCAATCAGAGAAATTATAGGCGTGTATCGTTTTAGTGGGCTTTGATCAGATTGAGCGGCCTTGAATTCTTTCCCACAGGAACGAAAGTTCAACGAACGGAATAGTAAACAGAACTAAAGACAAAGAGTTGAAGGATTATTGACCCGGGTCGTGTTTATTTAAGGCGCGATCGAGAACTGCAGGTTTTGGGCACCTAACGTTTCAAATGGAAACAAGAAAATCTTAGGCGGAAATGTTGAAAATAAGTAAATGAAAAATCATCAATAAGGGCACGGAAAACGTGACATGAATGGTCCCAGGGGTCGATTTAATTAAAACCGATCTGGAATGATCACAAAAAAACGGGTAGAATCTCGAAAATTTTCACAAACTGAATATAATAACCTGAAAAAGTGGGAAAATCTATTGATATGGAAATGGAATGGTGAAACGAAGTTATTAGAGCCAAATATCTCAAAAGAAAACTGATTGGAACTACTTAAATTGACTTTAATAGGTACCGATATAAGGATTACTCTGATCTGACAACACTATTCACGATGAACAGGATATTGAAAATATTGCATATCAAAGGCCACGGTACATTTTGGTCACTCTACAATTAAATCAAATCACAGGAAAAGATGCTTAACGTAGCCTGACACTGGGAAATGCGTGTGAACCGTCGAAGGAATCGCTAACCGTTTGACTAGAGAAAAAAGGTTGGCTATCACTTTGTTGATATGACGTTATCCAAATAAAATTATAGAACATGATTTCAAGCAATTAAGGGTATCATTAACACGAAACGACCTAAACAAAATTATACAAGTTAAATACGAATATTTACTCTAAAATAAAAACATTACTTTTATGGGGTAGGCATTAAAAAATGAATTACGAGCAAGTACATGAAATTTTTAAAATAAATATCTGTCAATGAGAAAATTTATGTGATTTTTACGAGAGAGAGACACTAAACTAATTTGGTTCTAAGACATGAGATAGAAGATTAACAGAGATTTGACAAAAGGTCACATACGGAGGAACCGAATTTGGTCCTTTTTCCTATGAAAGTCTGGGCGGTCAGGAGTGATTTTCCTATGAAAGGAGAGCTCTAAAAGGTCTTTAAAAGACCATGGTTTGATAAAGAAGGGGAATTCTTTGGGAGATCGGAGGATAGTTCGGACGAAACAACGGGAAAGTGCGCGAAGAAGTCTCTTCTAGTAAGGTTGAAAAATGTCTACAAGTGTTTGCAAAAATAGTAAATTCAGTATTTTATTCTCCTCTTAAGATTGAGAAATAAAAGTCCGATAAAGTGCTTTAAAATAACACTTCGTGAAAGTTCGGGTGTTTTATAATGAAAGTGTTTAAAGTCAGTAAATAAGAGTTAAATAATATTCGGGGTTCTCTTTTACAACTTATATTTAGTGGTCTTATAACATTTAACAAAAAATCCAGTGTCTTAAAATAAATACAATTATCGGATAAAAGAAAACACATCACGCGATTTTTTAAAACTTACTAAGGGTGATATAATAATTAAAACTACAATTTTACTATAAAATACTAATCATCGGTGAAATAAATAATAATGACGAATTGTTCGAGTCATGGTTTTACGACAGTTCCTCTATAATAAGATGCATTAAATTTTCATTGAATTAAATAACGAAATTGTAATAAACAGTAGTGATAATAATTCGGACACTTGGAAAAGTGCGTATCTACGGTTATTAATTCTAAAGTGATATTAAAATATTGAGAATACATAATAATTTACCTAATTCCGGATTTTTTAAATTAAAACATCTGAATTGCAATTTGATAGATCAATTTTCGAATCGAATGAAATAAAGAACAATAGTTAATACGAGATTGAAAACTAAGTGAAATACCGATGTGAATCTTATAATAGACAGATATTTGAAAGGTTTAGGGTAGGGTTAATCCTCAAAGGGTCGGTAGGAACCCATTTAGCTAGGAAAAGGAAAAGGAAAGCCTCGATCACAATGTCGAAGTTATAGGATCCCGACTGGAAAAGATTGTAATCGATCGAGGCCGGTAAGATCAAAACAATTATTAATTATTTTCAGAGACAAAGAAGAAAGAGACGGGCGTGTATCACCAATAAATCAATCGGAGCTTTGGAGTTTTGTACTAACACACTGCAACTAATTAAAAGATTATGTTATTTTCCACGCAGGATAACAATGCTCACCAGCTCGAAAGCAAGCCAACCAGGAAATATCTACTCTGAGTTAGGCTACATATGTAGGTATTTACTTCAGTTAGGTAAATACGCTAATTTATTATAACTCATATAAAACGAATCGAGGCGCGTAGAACGTAATAAATGACTATCGTGGAAGCTCTTTATTCTATATTTCGTGTGCGGGAGTATACAAGCGTCTCAAAATTAGGTCAAACAAACAAATACCTACTTATAAATTAGGTCATACAAGTACTTGTTTTAGTTAGGTAGGTGTAATGTTTATTTAAGCGCGTATAAGGAATGCGACGTAAGATATCAGTTCGATTCGTAACCGAAATACCTATATTTCTCAGAACTATGTAGGTCAAGCAAATTATACCTTAGTTGAAACTAGGTCATCCAGATACCTCTAGGTTAGCAAGGTACCTATTTAAATGATCAGTGTTTAAGCAAATCTAGGTCAAATAAATAAGAAATAATTAGTTAAACGATGAATTGTGCTTCAAAAGGACAATGACCGTAGAAATAAACAATCTCCAAAGTAGGTCAGTATACCGAAGGTCAACTATGTGAAGTGTAAACAAATAAACCATAACAAATGACGTACCTATTTAATATCGTTCATTGGAGGTAATCATTTATTGGCTCAATGTAATTAGGTATTTATTACACGATGTGAATAGAAATATGCCTCTCAAACAACTTAGGGTATAATAATAATAAAAATAATAATTTATCCCAGAATATATGCAGGGAAAGTGCGATACAATACGTTCCATATTTTAAAATTACAAATAATAATAATAATAAGACGAGGGAAAATAATTAACGACAACACATAAATTAAATAAACAAATAACCATGAGAAATGAAATACGTAACGCTAAAATCAATGGAAATAGCCAATTGGTAGGTATAACTAATACCTACCGAATCCTTTCACCAGCGTGATTAGGGTATGTTATATGACCTTCGATAGTGTATCTAAAAATTCGATTAGAGTTCAATGACACGGTCACCTAGATTCCATCAACGAATAAACAAAACAAAAGCACAAATGTCAAGGGGCAGGTTTATCAATCATAGCTTACGACGGAAACTTCGCCCAATATGTGAAGGTAAAATCGACGTTAAATTCAATCAATTCTAAACGACTTGATTTTACTACAGCGATCGCCAATAGGTAGCATTGATTCAGCGCGAAAAATTTCGCAAAGTAAAGTACTGCGACTAGCTTCAAACTCTAAGAGAGCTCATCACAATTATTCAGGAGGTCATTGATTCAATGACAACTTGATTTATCTCATTTTTAAATCTTTCTTATAGGAAGTAGGTATCCAAGAACCCATAAATACCCATTATCCTAAATACCTAACACACGAGGAGCTAGTGACCTCATTTAAACAACACTGGTGTTCAAATACTCATACAGTCCTGAATCCTAACTTGTCTTCGAATGTAAGCTTCAAGGCTTCTGTATGTAGGTATAAGCCATCTGGAAATGTAAGTGTCAACCTTTCTCGAACGGACGGCTTTGATCTTGTGGCGGTATTGTCGAGGTGGGCATGCGGGGAAGAGGAAGGACGTATGCGGACAGTACGCTGACGCGGCATTAAAGCCACAGGTTATTTGCATACCGTGAGTCTTGTCGAACCTGAAAGCAAACATAAGGTTCACGAGGTGAGTTTTATGTCAGCTAGTCAGAGGTGGAGTGTAACGCTGGGTCGGTCACGTGGGAGGAAGGATCTGCCCGTCACAAGCTTACGCCACATTTAACGGATAGAGGCATGATAAGGGAAGACATGAAATACCCCTTCTAGACTCAGTAGAGTTAAATTCAATCCGGCGGAGATGGAAGTCGGAGTGAGGCAGAAAAACGGCATGAAGACTTGGTATTCCCCCATCTGGCGTGAAGAGCCCCTTTCGTAACAAGAGACGCTCGTCGAAGAGAGTAAAACTCGGACTTAAGGATAAGCTTAGCAAACGTATTTGGGAGAATCCGGTTTGAAATTGTTGTTCATCGGTTTTCACTTGGTTAGCGGAGGAGCCGACTTTTCAGCAAACATATTATCCCCCTCCCCATATCCCTCCATTCCTGCTCTTTCAACAATTTTGCGAATATTAACCAATAACACTAACTATGAATACAAACACATTATGTTAGGGGAAGCTGCAGACAAGAACTCCAATTGAGAAAACCGGACTCTCGAATACGAACATTCTACACTGGTAAGGTAAGGTTTTTTATTTCTTGAAATGATGTAATTTATTAACTGTTGTTTATGTTATCGGTGTATCAGCGGTGATAGGAAGAATTAAATAAACACACTAAATTCCTACGGAGATCAAATAGACACAAAGTTAAAGGCGGGGTTAGTTTATCAAACTCGGTTAAATATTCTAAAATAATAATAAATAAATTGATCGGAAAATTCTCACCCTTTCTCTAAAAGAATCTAGGGGTTACCACACGTAATACATTATCTTCTCTACATATGTGTGCATATTAAGTATGCAAACAGATGTAAAATCTAAAACAAAAAATACACAACGCAGATTATAGAAATAATGTGAACTAAAATCTTGAATCTTGATTACTGTGAGAAAATCGCAGGGATTTAAGAAGATAGGGTAGGTTTAGCTAGATTATAAGGTATAGGGGTTTAGAAATCACGAGCCTGAGGTAGAAATAAACCGAAAGGAGGGTTGAGTCGGGCCATCATACCTAGTGGTGTGATCAGTAGGACATAAGGGTAGAATTATGAGCGTGGCTACGAGACAGGAGCTACGAGATTTAAACTACGAGGTAGAAGCTTAGAAAAGTAAATCAGCTAGGTAGGGTTCATCACAATTGGTGTCAAAAGCCAAGGGTGGCGGACCATTACAACTGTTGCCGCGGACCAGGAGAGTAAAGGTTACAAGTTGAGAGAATTCTGAGATATTATAAAAATAAAATAAAATGAACAAATAAATGAAATTATAATTAATTGGAAAAAAAAAGTGAATATTTTAAACGAAAAGTGAAAAACGTGCCATTAAAACAACTTCAGATTACATAAAACAAGTGGAAAAAAAAATCGCATCATTAAATTATACAGTAGAAATATAACAATAAATCAAAAAAATAATTTAAACGAAAAGTGAAAAACGTGCCATTAAAACATCTTCATTAAACGTGAAACAAGTGGAAAAAAAAACGTACCATTAAATAAAACAGTCGAAAAAAAAAAATAATAACTCAAAAACCAAATATTTTAAAACAAAAAGTGAAAAACGTGCCTTATACCAGATAAAAATCATAAATCTCATAACACCCAGGAATGTTGACCCAGATTTAGAAGGGTGGTGCGTATTGATAAATAAAAAAGCTGTTATATAAACAACATTGCATACCTCCGACGGACTAAAACACTCGAATTCAAATCAGTCAAATAACACTAATAATAAAACGCGGTTATGTAAACAAACAATTGAATAAACACTGTCGCGAGGAAGTGGTGATATGGTCACAAACATGTACGGTTGTGACAAGGTTTTGTGACCGAAATCTTTGTTATTGAACAACTCGAGATGTTACTGTGAAAAAAAGATATACTTACGATAGTTAATCAAATGACGTTGTTTATGTTAATAGTGGTCGAGGGTATTATTGGTTCCTTCGAGTTGAAGGATTTTATAAATAAATACTTCTTTTGACACGGTGACATAAAAATAAATAAAATCAACATAACATACACAGCAAAGGACGGATAAAAATAAAATAAAATATTTACAGTGTGACTTTCAAATCGTTGCGTTCAAACGTGTAACAGGGATGGATTGGACCTTTAGGTACATCATTACATAGATGTCGGCTGAATGAATTAGAAATCTAGCCTTACCAGTGGTTTGCATATTTCTCGGGTGACCGAGTTATTTCCGATTTGCAATATAGGGCAAATAAGCGGAGTGGTTTAAAACGCATCCGAATTTAGGAGGGGGTAACTTGTTTAAAACGGGGTTTAGGTACGTTATACATTTGTGTATTCGTGCATAAAAATAAATAAACAAACAAAGCCGGGTTGCATTAAAAATTATTGCACATAGCTATGTTGCAGATTGTTTAGGGAAATATTGTATAAATAATGACTCCCTGAATTATAATAACGATGATTGAAGGTGATTCAATTCCTAATAAGCGGCCCGTGAGCTTATAAATACCTCAATTCATTGGAAAAAATTAAATGAGATCGGTGAAGTAAAATCTTAGGGGGGGGAGTTTGTGGAAGTAAGAATCTTAGGGGGGTAGGACAAAGAGTAGGTACAGCAACTGACGTAAGTTAGCCGACTTAAATAGGTCATTGAGTAGACAAGAGTACATTGAAAAATGGTTTCAGCACAGAGGAAAACCGAACAAAATTCTACGATATAAAATAGTGAAAGGCAGGGGCGCGCAACAAGTTTGAAGAAAAGAACAAAAAGGGAAGATTTAAGGAAGATTGCACAAAATTAGATCTATGTTTAGTTCTAATTCCATCAACTAACACTAGGAGGCGTGTTTACCGCTGGAATTATAACTATAGGGGGGCTGTGATGAATGCCAACCTTCAACCTACGAGAAGCCTACAAGAAAAAATTTTTTCCTCTAAATATTATGTAGAGAAAATGGTACATTCGGCGACATCTGTCCGAGCAGTTGGGAACTATACAGAAATCAGCATAGAGACTGGAGCGAGGGAACCCCATATCATAGCTATCTCGAGGACAAAGGAAGTTTGGATTCTGCCAATGAGGGAGTAAATAAGGCGATTAAAAATAATTTGAACCAATCAGAGAAATTATAGGCGTGTATCGTTTTAGTGGGCTTTGATCAGATTGAGCGGCCTTGAATTCTTTCCCACAGGAACGAAAGTTCAACGAACGGAATAGTAAACAGAACTAAAGACAAAGAGTTGAAGGATTATTGACCCGGGTCGTGTTTATTTAAGGCGCGATCGAGAACTGCAGGTTTTGGGCACCTAACGTTTCAAATGGAAACAAGAAAATCTTAGGCGGAAATGTTGAAAATAAGTAAATGAAAAATCATCAATAAGGGCACGGAAAACGTGACATGAATGGTCCCAGGGGTCGATTTAATTAAAACCGATCTGGAATGATCACAAAAAAACGGGTAGAATCTCGAAAATTTTCACAAACTGAATATAATAACCTGAAAAAGTGGGAAAATCTATTGATATGGAAATGGAATGGTGAAACGAAGTTATTAGAGCCAAATATCTCAAAAGAAAACTGATTGGAACTACTTAAATTGACTTTAATAGGTACCGATATAAGGATTACTCTGATCTGACAACACTATTCACGATGAACAGGATATTGAAAATATTGCATATCAAAGGCCACGGTACATTTTGGTCACTCTACAATTAAATCAAATCACAGGAAAAGATGCTTAACGTAGCCTGACACTGGGAAATGCGTGTGAACCGTCGAAGGAATCGCTAACCGTTTGACTAGAGAAAAAAGGTTGGCTATCACTTTGTTGATATGACGTTATCCAAATAAAATTATAGAACATGATTTCAAGCAATTAAGGGTATCATTAACACGAAACGACCTAAACAAAATTATACAAGTTAAATACGAATATTTACTCTAAAATAAAAACATTACTTTTATGGGGTAGGCATTAAAAAATGAATTACGAGCAAGTACATGAAATTTTTAAAATAAATATCTGTCAATGAGAAAATTTATGTGATTTTTACGAGAGAGAGACACTAAACTAATTTGGTTCTAAGACATGAGATAGAAGATTAACAGAGATTTGACAAAAGGTCACATACGGAGGAACCGAATTTGGTCCTTTTTCCTATGAAAGTCTGGGCGGTCAGGAGTGATTTTCCTATGAAAGGAGAGCTCTAAAAGGTCTTTAAAAGACCATGGTTTGATAAAGAAGGGGAATTCTTTGGGAGATCGGAGGATAGTTCGGACGAAACAACGGGAAAGTGCGCGAAGAAGTCTCTTCTAGTAAGGTTGAAAAATGTCTACAAGTGTTTGCAAAAATAGTAAATTCAGTATTTTATTCTCCTCTTAAGATTGAGAAATAAAAGTCCGATAAAGTGCTTTAAAATAACACTTCGTGAAAGTTCGGGTGTTTTGTAATGAAAGTGTTTAAAGTCAGTAAATAAGAGTTAAATAATATTCGGGGTTCTCTTTTACAACTTATATTTAGTGGTCTTATAACATTTAACAAAAAATCCAGTGTCTTAAAATAAATACAATTATCGGATAAAAGAAAACACATCACGCGATTTTTTAAAACTTACTAAGGGTGATATAATAATTAAAACTACAATTTTACTATAAAATACTAATCATCGGTGAAATAAATAATAATGACGAATTGTTCGAGTCATGGTTTTACGACAGTTCCTCTATAATAAGATGCATTAAATTTTCATTGAATTAAATAACGAAATTGTAATAAACAGTAGTGATAATAATTCGGACACTTGGAAAAGTGCGTATCTACGGTTATTAATTCTAAAGTGATATTAAAATATTGAGAATACATAATAATTTACCTAATTCCGGATTTTTTAAATTAAAACATCTGAATTGCAATTTGATAGATCAATTTTCGAATCGAATGAAATAAAGAACAATAGTTAATACGAGATTGAAAACTAAGTGAAATACCGATGTGAATCTTATAATAGACAGATATTTGAAAGGTTTAGGGTAGGGTTAATCCTCAAAGGGTCGGTAGGAACCCATTTAGCTAGGAAAAGGAAAAGGAAAGCCTCGATCACAATGTCGAAGTTATAGGATCCCGACTGGAAAAGATTGTAATCGATCGAGGCCGGTAAGATCAAAACAATTATTAATTATTTTCAGAGACAAAGAAGAAAGAGACGGGCGTGCATCACCAATAAATCAATCGGAGCTTTGGAGTTTTGTACTAACACACTGCAACTAATTAAAAGATTATGTTATTTTCCACGCAGGATAACAATGCTCACCAGCTCGAAAGCAAGCCAACCAGGAAATATCTACTCTGAGTTAGGCTACATATGTAGGTATTTACTTCAGTTAGGTAAATACGCTAATTTATTATAACTCATATAAAACGAATCGAGGCGCGTAGAACGTAATAAATGACTATCGTGGAAGCTCTTTATTCTATATTTCGTGTGCGGGAGTATACAAGCGTCTCAAAATTAGGTCAAACAAACAAATACCTACTTATAAATTAGGTCATACAAGTACTTGTTTTAGTTAGGTAGGTGTAATGTTTATTTAAGCGCGTATAAGGAATGCGACGTAAGATATCAGTTCGATTCGTAACCGAAATACCTATATTTCTCAGAACTATGTAGGTCAAGCAAATTATACCTTAGTTGAAACTAGGTCATCCAGATACCTCTAGGTTAGCAAGGTACCTATTTAAATGATCAGTGTTTAAGCAAATCTAGGTCAAATAAATAAGAAATAATTAGTTAAACGATGAATTGTGCTTCAAAAGGACAATGACCGTAGAAATAAACAATCTCCAAAGTAGGTCAGTATACCGAAGGTCAACTATGTGAAGTGTAAACAAATAAACCATAACAAATGACGTACCTATTTAATATCGTTCATTGGAGGTAATCATTTATTGGCTCAATGTAATTAGGTATTTATTACACGATGTGAATAGAAATATGCCTCTCAAACAACTTAGGGTATAATAATAATAAAAATAATAATTTATCCCAGAATATATGCAGGGAAAGTGCGATACAATACGTTCCATATTTTAAAATTACAAATAATAATAATAATAAGACGAGGGAAAATAATTAACGACAACACATAAATTAAATAAACAAATAACCATGAGAAATGAAATACGTAACGCTAAAATCAATGGAAATAGCCAATTGGTAGGTATAACTAATACCTACCGAATCCTTTCACCAGCGTGATTAGGGTATGTTATATGACCTTCGATAGTGTATCTAAAAATTCGATTAGAGTTCAATGACACGGTCACCTAGATTCCATCAACGAATAAACAAAACAAAAGCACAAATGTCAAGGGGCAGGTTTATCAATCATAGCTTACGACGGAAACTTCGCCCAATATGTGAAGGTAAAATCGACGTTAAATTCAATCAATTCTAAACGACTTGATTTTACTACAGCGATCGCCAATAGGTAGCATTGATTCAGCGCGAAAAATTTCGCAAAGTAAAGTACTGCGACTAGCTTCAAACTCTAAGAGAGCTCATCACAATTATTCAGGAGGTCATTGATTCAATGACAACTTGATTTATCTCATTTTTAAATCTTTCTTATAGGAAGTAGGTATCCAAGAACCCATAAATACCCATTATCCTAAATACCTAACACACGAGGAGCTAGTGACCTCATTTAAACAACACTGGTGTTCAAATACTCATACAGTCCTGAATCCTAACTTGTCTTCGAATGTAAGCTTCAAGGCTTCTGTATGTAGGTATAAGCCATCTGGAAATGTAAGTGTCAACCTTTCTCGAACGGACGGCTTTGATCTTGTGGCGGTATTGTCGAGGTGGGCATGCGGGGAAGAGGAAGGACGTATGCGGACAGTACGCTGACGCGGCATTAAAGCCACAGGTTATTTGCATACCGTGAGTCTTGTCGAACCTGAAAGCAAACATAAGGTTCACGAGGTGAGTTTTATGTCAGCTAGTCAGAGGTGGAGTGTAACGCTGGGTCGGTCACGTGGGAGGAAGGATCTGCCCGTCACAAGCTTACGCCACATTTAACGGATAGAGGCATGATAAGGGAAGACATGAAATACCCCTTCTAGACTCAGTAGAGTTAAATTCAATCCGGCGGAGATGGAAGTCGGAGTGAGGCAGAAAAACGGCATGAAGACTTGGTATTCCCCCATCTGGCGTGAAGAGCCCCTTTCGTAACAAGAGACGCTCGTCGAAGAGAGTAAAACTCGGACTTAAGGATAAGCTTAGCAAACGTATTTGGGAGAATCCGGTTTGAAATTGTTGTTCATCGGTTTTCACTTGGTTAGCGGAGGAGCCGACTTTTCAGCAAACATATTATCCCCCTCCCCATATCCCTCCATTCCTGCTCTTTCAACAATTTTGCGAATATTAACCAATAACACTAACTATGAATACAAACACATTATGTTAGGGGAAGCTGCAGACAAGAACTCCAATTGAGAAAACCGGACTCTCGAATACGAACATTCTACACTGGTAAGGTAAGGTTTTTTATTTCTTGAAATGATGTAATTTATTAACTGTTGTTTATGTTATCGGTGTATCAGCGGTGATAGGAAGAATTAAATAAACACACTAAATTCCTACGGAGATCAAATAGACACAAAGTTAAAGGCGGGGTTAGTTTATCAAACTCGGTTAAATATTCTAAAATAATAATAAATAAATTGATCGGAAAATT
The DNA here is from genome assembly GCA_917880885.1 of Limnephilus marmoratus. NCBI lineage: Eukaryota > Metazoa > Arthropoda > Insecta > Trichoptera > Limnephilidae > Limnephilus > Limnephilus marmoratus. Next base: position 39,145,238 of record OU862909.1, on the reverse strand, counting down.
CTCACCCTTTCTCTAAAAGAATCTAGGGGTTACCACACGTAATACATTATCTTCTCTACATATGTGTGCATATTAAGTATGCAAACAGATGTAAAATCTAAAACAAAAAATACACAACGCAGATTATAGAAATAATGTGAACTAAAATCTTGAATCTTGATTACTGTGAGAAAATCGCAGGGATTTAAGAAGATAGGGTAGGTTTAGCTAGATTATAAGGTATAGGGGTTTAGAAATCACGAGCCTGAGGTAGAAATAAACCGAAAGGAGGGTTGAGTCGGGCCATCATACCTAGTGGTGTGATCAGTAGGACATAAGGGTAGAATTATGAGCGTGGCTACGAGACAGGAGCTACGAGATTTAAACTACGAGGTAGAAGCTTAGAAAAGTAAATCAGCTAGGTAGGGTTCATCACAATTGGTGTCAAAAGCCAAGGGTGGCGGACCATTACAACAGTATACGGATGACAGTACAGTCCATGATAGCTTTTTGTTTGACAAGCCCCCAAAGGGCTCACAAATTCCAACGGCTCGGAGGGCTTTGAAGCAAAGAATGGACGGTTACCTTGAGATTGTTTTCTCCTGGGATAAAAATAATCTCGTTGAATTTAACATTTCAAAGACCCAATCATGTCTGATTACATCTAAAAAGGATCGAAATGAAAATCTAGTCTCCTTCAACGGAAGCAATCTTCCGTACCCTCCATTGATATGCTTGGTGTAACTCTAAGTGTTCAGCTCAGGTATGGGGGCTCCATCGAAGCCAGAGTTAAGTTAGCCTCTCAAAAACTGGGCGTACTGTACAGGGCCCGCAGATACTTTAATAGTACACAACTGCTAACCCCAGATACTTTAATAGTACACAACTGCTAACCCTGTACAAATCACAAGTGCACCCCACGGTTAAATTTGGCAGCCACCTCTGGTCTGGAGCCCCAAAATACCTGAAAATCTCTCGGCTCTATCGTCCGTCTCCTAATTTAACAGAAGGATTGCACAGGCACGCGTCGGGTGGGAATGCTATCCTTGTTCTACCGGTATTCCAATGGAATATGCTCCGAGGAACTAGCGTCATTGATCCCTTCGGCACCAGCGCATAGTCGTGAAACATGCCAAACGCGTGCCCGACACGTACACAGTTGACATTAGTCACATGAGAACGGATCGCTTCTTCGACTCGTTCTTGAGTTCAACAGTTCGGCTGTGGAACGATTTGTCAACCTTTGTGTTTCCTCCTTCCTACAACATGGGTCTCCTTAAAACCAATGTTCATTCCTTCCTCTCCTCAAAAAGACCCTCAACACAGTATCTCAGATGACATAGGTCCTGACGGAAATTATTTACCTCAGGGCCTCCTGTGTGGAGTTAATGTAAAAAAAAAAAAAATTGACGGTATAAACCAGAGAAAATCGGAAATATCTCATTTTTAAATCAAATTTTAGACTTATTGACTCTTTTCCACAAAAATTATAAATTGATTTCGAAAGATTGTTCTTTTATCTATTTTTAGTACGAGTATAATAAGGTTATACCATAAGTCGTTGGCAGATTTGTTAAATTTTGAAACGAAAAATCTTATTTTACAGAACATATTTAATACCATTTCATCATACATTATTGTAAATCAATACGTTATCTAGAAATCGCATGTTTCAAAATTTTAATTTTAGTTCAAATAAATTCATCAAAAAATATATCCGAACGCTTATTTATGACGAAAATTTCTCTATTTTGTCTATCTATTTACAGTCGTTTTTTGTACATCCTTATTTTGCTTATACATTATTGAAAAATCATAAAAAATACACAATTTTAATTGTTTTATCATCACGCCTTTCAGCATTTTTGGATGTGGGTATTAATTAAAGCAAATTTGGAATGAAATAAAATCGATATTGAGTTATAAACTTTCTCATTAAAACCGCCCTGTACGATCGTAATAACATTTTTCGACGAAATTTGGATTTTCAGCCGCAGGCTGGCTAAAGGCCGTTAAAAGTTGAACGTATGAATAAATTTGAAGGTAGGCAAAATGAAAAACGGTCGAGTTAAAACAGGACTTCATGATATTCAGTCAATAAAATGACATTATTACAATCTATTGACAATCAGTCTATTAATATAACAGGATATTATTTTAAATAATTAAAGAAAATATGTTAACAATAGGTACTAATCTAACCTATCTAGTGTGAAATGTATATAAACACATATTATTACACATATCTTCCTCATCCATTGAGCGTGCGGTAAAAAAAGGAAAGATCAATATTTTCTCAATAGTAGTTTTTTTTATATAAAAAAAAACATTATGATTATGAGAGAGTCCGGCTCGACAAAGTCTCCTGAACCATTCTCTCCCAATCCAGTTGGTCAAACGCATCCGCCGCCAATACCTAGACAAACCTCCCCCCATTAACCCGGGAAAACCCCGGTAAGTTTTCTTTTTTTTACTCCACACCGGAGCCCTGGACAAAAATTATTTCCCCTCAGGGCCAGTCGTCTTTGGGGATGCTGTGTGGAGGGTCGTTCTAGTAAAGGGAGGAGAGGAAGTTCTGGAAAGGAAAACGGTATGAAGGGTGGGTAGGAATCTGGGGGTTAGTGTGTCCAGGAGTGACGGACGAATGAATCCATCACTCCCACTGCCGTGCAAGGCAATATTCCGAGAGAGTTCTGCTGGAGAGATCAAAAAAGATCTTCCCCAACCAAATCCGGCCTGCCACGCGGTTGGTGGGCAGACACATCTGCCGCCAAGGTCCGGACAAACCTGAGACCATGAACCCGGGCACCAAACGTAGCGAACAACTTGGCAGAGATATCGGTTTTCCAAAAAATGGTTTCTGCGGCGGCGGTACCCATACCCGCTTCCACAATTACGTTTCAACAGATGATAAAAGACGCATCAAAATTTCATTTTTATTCAAAGTTCAAAATTTCCCAAGCAAAAGGATCTCTTTGCCACCATTCTGATTTTATTTTTTATGAATTGATATTTGCATTAGGTAGTGTCGTTTCATTCTAAGTACGAATTAATTACTTAATTAACCCAAACTAAGAATCTAAAACCTAATTTGTGCCTGTGAATTGTTGTTTCTTGTAGTAATTTTGAAACTAGTGTTATTTCCGTAATCTGAGACTAAAAGTGCAGCGGTTAGGGAAATAATTACCACAAATATTAAATACATCCATTTCGTTTAAATTAGTAACGAAGACTCTGTAAACCTTGTACTGGGGTAAGAATTAATAAAGGGGAAAGAAGAAGAAGAATGAAACTACGATAAAGATATATATGTACATGTGTTAAATATTTAGCTTTTTCATTCCATTCTTTGAATGGTTATTCTTTTCGTAAGCGGTGCTACGTTTTTTGTACGTTTAGTATAACGCAAGGTTAGTAGGAAATGCGTTTAACAAGGTTAGCTCATAAGTTAGCCTCTTTTAAAAAACAAACTCGTCGGGCCGCTTTCGAAATTTCGCACGCGTGACCTAGCATGAAGTGAAACACTGCCACTTGTATTGCAGGTAATTCAAATCTCCCAGTGGAACATGGACTTCAAGCTACGTCACGAATTTTTAGCAAATCACTGCTCTACCCCCTCGATACAGCCTTGTTAAATACATTTTCTACGAGCCTCGAATATAACGGTCTTGTATGTTTTTATGTCGTGTTTTAAAACATGTGTTTAAACGATTTTTTTTATCTGAAAAACAGGATTTCAATGTTTAGAAAAAAAAATTCCCTGGATTAGGGCTTTTCGTTTTTGCAATATGGCATCACTCAATTGCTAACTCTCTATGACCAGGGTTGCCAATTGGTGGAAAATTTCCCAAATAGCGGGGATTTTCTAAGATTTTTAAGAAATAGGGTTATTTGCAGGTAGAACCTTTTTACGGGGAAAATGAGGGGATTCTGCGAATTTCTTGATTTTGCGACCATGTTGAAAAAATATTAACTATAATAAATTGTAAGACTGTAGTATAATTTAATTTCCTTTATCAGCAAATGTTCAAAGAAATTTATTTTTTCGATCGAATAATTAAAAAATGATTATTTCAAGTTTTTAATTTTGGATGCGTGTATGGGTACCGCGCGCCGCTCCGGGAACTATTTATTGAATTACTAATACTCCTGCTATAGGTCAACCCAAATGGGTCGCTACTTCTGGTGACTTGGCAAAGGAGCCTGGGTTCATGAGGTGAGGTTTTTCGAGGTCTTGGCGGCAGACGCGTTTGCTCACCTACTGCATGGCGGGCCGAATCGGGAGAGAATGGTTGAGGGAGACTTATTACATTTCCAGCCGTTCTCTATCGAACCACCACCTTGTACAGCAGTGAAAGGGATGAATTCATAATTTCGTCACTCCTGGACAAATTGAATCCCAGATTCCTTCCCACCCTTCATACCTTTTCGCTTCCCAGAACTTCCTCTCCTTCCTTTTTCTAAAAAAACCCTCTGCACAGCATCCTCAAAGATGACCCCAAGGGTTTTTTTTGCTCATGGCCTACTGTATGTATGTAAAAAAATCAGAGTATGCGATTCACACGCAGTAGAAGTGAAACCTTCAGAAAACTAAAGTAAACAAGAGTGGAGAGACTATGAAGCATTTTTTTGTGTGATGAATGCTTTTTTTGTCGTCGAATTCCAGTGCACCTTACTCTATACATTTGGTAATCATATAAGTATTTATGTTTTCTTCTTCGGAGTAGCTAGATGTCGTTTTCTTTTGTGTTTTCTTTGCCTGATCATTTTACAAAAATTACATGAATTTTTTTTTGTATTTCGTAGGATTCGACCCTTGGTTCGCTGAATGTCTGATCGCTTACAGTCGTCAGGCGCTTTATTCCACTAGACCAAAGGAGACTTGCGTGGTACCGTGGATTTATAGTATTATGTTGAAACCGAGTACCCGTGAAATAAATAAATATTCTCTCATAGGCTAAATCCTATAGATGTATGGGTTTGTCTCTTTTTTGTCGGTATTTTCGTTTCATCGAGTTTCAAATCACAACGGTGCCAAAGAAGTTTTCACTTCAAAAGAATTTTACTTCATTTAGGAAGAAAATGAACTTGTGAGGTACCTCTATTTAGGGTATTTCGGAAAATGTGCGTTGGCAACCCTGTCCATGATGCGGATGCAGGGTTGGGATGTCTAGGGAATTTTCCCTAGAAGTAGGGGAGAAAAATATTTTCTAGAAAAAGCACGAAATCATCACAAAACTAAGGAAAATTTCGACCTCTGGCAAAACTTCTTGATTTTTTTTATTGGTAATCTTCTACTTCCCGGTAAAATACACCAACTCAGTTAAAGGCATCGCTATATTATACAGGGTGTTAAGGGACGTACTTGACTTACTATAACCAGTGATTTCTAGCATTATTTGGGTCGCTTCTTCGACTCGTTCTTGTGTTAAACAGCTCGGCTGTATTTCCTCCTTCCTACATCATAGGCCCTGAGGAAAATTATTTTCCTCAGAGCCTCCAGTGTGGAGGTATTGTAAACAAAAGACATGTCCTGGGTGCTCCATCGGTTACGTTACTTTAATATAATAATGTGATGAGACTCTCCATTTCCCGCCGGTGATACTAGTTTCCGGACACCATGTATAATAATATGATGAGACTCTCCATTTCCCGCTTATGCTGTTACTGAACACCATGTATAATAATATGATTAGACACTCCTAATCCCGCTTGTGCCACTAGTTTCCAGACACCATGTATAATAATGTGAAGAGACTCTCCATTTCCCGCCTGTGCAATTGTTTCCGGACACCATGTATAATAATATGATGAGACTCTCCATTTCCCGCTTATGCTGTTACTGAACACCATGTATAATAATATGATTAGACACTCCTAATCCCGCTTGTGCCACTAGTTTCCAGACACCATGTATAATAATGTGATGAGACTCTCCATTTCCCGCCTGTGCAATTGTTTCCGGACACCATGTATAATAATATGATGAGACTCTCCATTTCCCGTTTGTGTCACTTAACTACTTTCCGGACAACATGTATGCTATAATATATTTCCTCTAAAAATAATGAATATAAATGTTGTATATTCCAATACCTTTATTTATCTTGATACAAATAGTCGTACATACTCGTACATTCCACTATTTTTATTACACTGAATATATATTTATGTTAGGATTCTTAGTCTATGTCACATAATTACTAATGTATTTTAATTTGTGCTTTCGTTGTTATTTTTTTTCATTTTATTAAATTTTCTTTATTATTTTATTTTTGAAGTATTTAAATAATGTCACAAACAACTACGCTACGCAACTATGCTACTTTTTGGGGATTTAGTTATTGTTTCCTATTCAGACTATCATTTTTTAATGAGAATCAAACATTTCATGAGCAGTATCGTCTAAACAGAATATTGTCCGCGTGTTGTTGTTTGGTGGTAAACAAGCATTTTTTATATTTGTTATTATAAGATTTATTATGGTAAGCCCACACTGCGGCCAACGTTCCAACTTCAAACGTTTGGACGATCGTGTGGAGGGGTGTTCGTGCGTTGGAAGTTCGAGTTGGAAGGTTGGAGTTCGAGTTGGCCCGGGATCGCCCTCAAGGCGATCCCAACGGCCAACTCACACGAACCAGCCTGCCGCAGCTGTCCACACATCAGTCTGCGAACGGCAGGCGATCAAGACGCGCGTGCCGCGTACTATTAAAATGATAATATTATTACGGAGAGTGGTATAACAATTGTTTGAAAACATGTCCTGTGTATAATTATTGAATTGTACGTGCGAAATAATTATAGGAAACTGATATAAGATACAGCGTAGCAACAGCTGTTCGAAGTCCGCCATTTTGGAGCTCGGAATTCGGGGTTGGGGGGTTGGACGCAGCCACCACACGATCGGCCAACCTTCCAACTCCAAACTAAGTTCGGAGTTGGAAGGTTGGCTTTGGTGTGGAAGTACCATTACAAGTTACATTTCTTACAAGTCAGCAACTAGAGATGATCACGTTGCTCTACCAACTGTGGTAACTGTGACCCTTGAATTCATTATCATCGAAAATAACACAAAGTAATAAACCGGGCTATAAAATGCAATTCAGCAACCGAAATGTTGTTTATTGATTGAAATTACACGAGTTTGGTGATAAAATAATAACAACAGTTGAATTATAAATAAGACCTTTTGGAAATGTAAATACTTTCGCTAAGAATCAACAATTTTCAGTTCGCAACAAGATATCTGTTAGACTCCGTAAACCAGGGGTACTTGGCATCTTACGGGGGAATTTTGTATTTAAAAAAATGTTTTGAACCTATTTTCTACCATTGCTATTAATTAAAACAGTTTGATTCCTTTAATATTCGATATATGTCGCACACCATTCTCCTTTAATGCAAAGTTTGAACCAGAATTCCATTTCAGTATTGAGTTATCAAAGGTTAGGAAAGAAAGTGCGTTTTTTCAAAAAAATCTAATGAAAAACATCATTTTCAACTGAGTGAATCATTTTAAGGTGAATAAAGTGGTTTATTACGTTAAATTTCATTTTTAAAATGAAAATGTAGTTGTGTTTCACCTAATGCAATGATTAATATTTTGACCCATTTATTTCTTGATGCTGTCACGTTTTCAATAAATTAAGGGTTAAATTTGCACCTAATGCAATGCTACCATGCAATGCCACAATCCTGGTATTTATTTCTGTTGGTACGCTGTTAAATTTTTTTAATAAAACTTGTTTTTAGGTATAGGTAGAGTATCAGAGAAGTAGGCTGGGAGTTGGCGATCTATTTGTCCATGTAGGGTATCTGTTTGTGTCAAGAAAATCGTCAGATGAAAAAAACCAATGTAACAGCTGCAAAAAGTGTGGCACACGAAGAAACATTTGAAGAAAAGCAAGCAATGGAAATAGCAAGTCTATAATCTACAACGAATGAGAGCAAACCAGAGTGACTCAAGTGACGTAGTGTAGTGAGTCAAGTTTATGAAGCAATGAAATGATATAGCAAGATTCCTCTGATGACAACCAAGGAACCTTTGTTAGAATGCTGTTCCCAGGAAGAACGTGACGATTAAAACGAGGAGCAATTACCCGTTGAGTATTTCTTTAAGCCCATTAATCAGCAGATTGGCGCATTTATAGTATTCATATATAAAAATGAACTGTACTCTGGGTCAGAAAATTTTAATGTTGACAGTACAACAATAAGCGATCTAAGACAAAATCTGTAAAAGCTTGGAAGTGACAAAACATTAGATAATATTTATATTTTATGAATTTGCTGATATGCTCTGTGGTATTAGTCCTCCCCAGTGAATACAATCCAAGAATTACAAAATATTGGTAGCGGAATCAATTAATAAAAGTTTTTTTTTCATGTTAATTGTATTGTTATTTTTTTTTTAATTTTCTTAGTTCAATATTATGAGCTACTGTATATGGCAATATATATATTATATATACAATATGTGGCAGGTGGTAGACAGTTTATATTGTTTATCTCATTTATATATAAAATATTTATTTTAAATAAATTAAATTTTTAATACCTACGCATTTTCGTCATTAAACCAAAAAAAAAATTCCGTGGTAATAATGACGCTTGGGGATCTCCACCACATTTTTATTTAGTTAAATTGTATTGATATGCGATATCCAATGAGAAATTACGTAAATGTAATTGGGGTGCAAGGTCTCCCCTATATTTAAGAGGGCATTAGCAGAGAAAACCAGAATTACGTTATTTTTAAATCAGATTTTAGACGTATTGACTCTTTTTCACAAAAAATTATAAATGGATTTCGACAGATTGTTTTTTTATCTAGCATTCGCATGTTTTAAATTTTGAGAAAAAAAGTTAATTTTTTAGTATAATAAGGTTATACCATAGGTCGTTGATAGATTTGTTAAATTTTCAAAAAAGATTTTGTATTATACCATACCCATTTCAAATCATATAATCATGCAGTAAAATAAATCAATACATTATCTGGCAAACCCATGTTTAAGAATTTTAATTTTAGTTTAAATAATATCATTAAAAAATATATACGTGCATGTGTTTCTTGACAAAAATTGGTCCGTTTGGGTATTTATCTGCGCACTTACAAATGAATATATTTCAGATTTTTTAACATTCTTATTTAACTTAGACATTATTAAAAATGATAAATACTTATCATGAAAAAATAATTACAAAAAGTACATTATTTTAATAGTTTAATCATCAAGCCTTTCAGCATTTTTGGGTGTAGGTATAAATTAAAGCCAATTTGGAATGAAATAAAATCGAAATTGAGTTATAATGTTAAAAAGATGGTACGGAGAATAATTAATCTTTCTCATTGTAACCGCCCTGCACGATCGTAAGAACAACTTTCGACGAAATGTGGATTTTCGCTCGCTGGCGGGTTAAACGCTCGATAAAAAATCATTTTACCTTGCCACTTAATTTCAATAATCCTACTCGTTAAAAGTACCCCCGGTTTACGGTACCTACAATTTTATTAGGGGAGAGGTTTGTCCGGGTCTTGAGGGTACCAAAATTTTCCAATCAATCCTTAACGATCGAGCGTGCTAGAAGGCCAGGTCATGTCAAAAGCCGACATAACAGAAGACGCAGTATGTCGGATGATACAATCTATAAACTAATGATTTTTTTTTTTTTTTTACAGTGAATACCGCACAAGAATCTCAACTGCTCCCGTCTGGAGCCAGTGAGACTATGGCATCCCCAATTGGGGTATGTTTTGAGGCTGAAGGTAGTGGGGAGGGGAAGGAGGTGGGGAAGAGGAAGGTTGGGAAGTACCTGGCTATTCAGATCTGGTCACCAAACACGGCTAAAGCCATTTTCAAGCAACGTTTCAATTCTGAATGGTGGTCTTACACCAGGGCGATACTGATAGTATCTTCCACTCTGGAACATGCCGCAAATATACTATATATTATTTTAAATGAATTAATTGTGAAATAACACAAATTAATCAAATAAAATTTATTTGCGCATGCCGGGTTCGAACCCGGAATGATAGACACATTGAAGAAATAGTGAATGCGAGAAACTATATTAAGAGGAAACAATGCGACATTTTGTTCATACAAACGTATACTTACCCCAATTTGATTTCAGGGTTTCGATACTATGCAATTTTTTAAACATAATAAAGATTTCGACCACTACTAGCGTGTCGTTACTTTTTGATATTTTTATAAGGGGCCATCCATAAATTACGTCACACCTTAAGGGGGGGAGGGGAGTAAAAAAGTGTGATATTTTGTGACAAAGGGTACTGGGGAGGGGGCCATCAACTCTGTGACGTCACTCAACTAATATAAATAATCTTTCGTTAATAGGCCACTTGCATCACATTTTAAAATTTTGTTCCGGCTTAGGTAAATATTCTAAGACATTCCGTATTTTTTTTTAAATCATATTTTTGAAACTCTGGCGATTGTTTGAAAATTTCAATCTGAAAAATCGGACCGTTTTTTAAAAACCGAAAAGATGGTATATAATTTTATGTATGCGAAAAATCGGTAAATATATAGACAAAAATCTTTAAAAAAAAACGACTTAATCCACACGAACGGCACAGGAGATTAACGAGGCATTCTAAAAATATTACATCTCATATATATATATATGTTTTAATCCGTCTTATTGATCTTTAATTATTATAATGTTTAACGTCTATATATGACTATTTTCAATATAATAAGCTTGTACTTGTAAATTATGATTATAATAATATATTATAAACTTTTATTTATTAAAATCAGCACCATTACGATTACACTTCTAAGCCTTGTACAGAAGACACAATGTGTGAGGGGTTATCTTCGAAACATCTGTCAAGGCTTCAAACGGCGTAATATGTATGGGGTTCTCTTCGTAACATCTGTCGAAAATTCGCCGAAAATCAAAGTATTGCCATATAAAGAAATAAATCAATGTGGAATTTTATAAAATTAATTGAATTTTAAAGGAGACGGAACATTTTCATGGAGTGAAGTCACGGGCCCAAATAACGTATTTAGTGAGTTAAAAAAAAAATTAATAAAAAAAATTGTAATATTTTCGTAATCTTAGTAAAAAAATCTATCCACACGATTTTTTCCAAGTCATTATGAAATCCATGCAAGTGGCCTATTCGTTTATTATTTTGTTATTTATTTAAAATATTTGGTATGATGTAGATTTTATTAAATAATATTTTTAATAAATAAAAAAATACATTTTGAATTACTGTTTTGTAACGTCACACTAGAGGGAAGGGGGTCTCACAAATATGACTATGTATGACAAGGATGGGGGGGGGTAAGAAATCATGAATATCGTGTGATGTAATTTATGGATGGCCCTAAGTTACTTCTTATGGGAACTTGTACCCTCCAAAATCGTTAAAATTGCCTGCGTTGAATGTCATCATCAGAGGTTTAGTATACAAGCCGGTTAATGCATTAAAAAAACGTACAGATAAAGAGTAATTTCTTCTAATACAGTTTATAAAAAAAAACTCCAAAATCTGTTCAGTGCTGGAGGTGAAAAATGTGGAAGAAAGCCTCGAGAGTAATAATTTTATTTAGGTATTATCAGGCTGAGTTGCAGTTGTCCCTTTCGCTCAGCGTGGAGAGTAAGAGTGACAGTTAGGGCAACAGTTTGGGTAAAATAACTATTGTTAAAAATTTTCAGCGACCGGGTTTCCTCTTAATGGAGAACTGAACGCGATAGTTGCTAATAAAGGGTTATCCAAAGCAACGGGGCTAGCATTCCTCAAAGGAGTGCTGATACGAACAATGATGAAAACATACTTAATTGAGTGATGAGATCCCTTAGGCGTATGTGTGGTAAAACTATGTTTTTGTTGAAAACATGGAATTCTAGAATTATACAAGGCCGAAGAAAGCGTAGTTAACAAGAATAAGAAAGTGACGCCTATATGGTTTGGATATGCGAAGCGGATAATTGAAAACGTTCCATGACCAAGTGCGTCATTTACTAGAGCGGGGTCAAGTTAGAAGTATTGAAAACAGAAAAGTATCTATGTGTGAGACGATGCATGCATGTGAATGAAGCAAGAAGCGTTATCACGTCCCAAAAATTAAAAACCATATTTCGGGGATATAAAAACACGTTTTACCAAGTTGACCCTTTGCAATAACAAGTTTGCAACTATCGCAATAACGTCATGCAATAATGAACTATAAAGTAGCTTAGTATGCAAAATATATGTTGATCCCATTATCACATCACGTTGTAGCGACACGTGGAACCGAGTTATTCCAAAAGGTCGAGGTCTTAACGGAAAAAAAAAACAATGTAAAAATGAAAACCAATAAGAAAATAATACTTCTTAAGTAAGGAATTTATAATGCTTTATTAAAAACAATCATTTATAATTTTACTTTGAATAGGTAGTAGTTAAAAAACACAGTTTTCTAAAAAAAAACACCATTAAAATACAAACTTTCTTTTCATGTGTTAGGTCTTTTTTTCTTCAAAAAGTAGTTTTATTCCGTTATCAAGGTTAATTTGTAGTTCCTTCTTATTAGAACATAAATAACTTTTGAATTAAAAAAAATAAGATTTTCAGGTCGATGACATGAGGAAAAAAAATCCCTGCAACTTTAATAATATTTTACCCCACATTTTACAGAAGCTAGAGTAGGTTCATAATTAAAGATACTGCATGATGTATATTAATTTTTTTTTATGAATGTATTCATATTACTTATTGACAAAGTTAAATTAAAAGAGACATGGTGAATCCGTACTGAATTTCAAATACTTCATTCCTTATTTCAGTATTTCCCCACTTGACCCAAGATAAACAAAACATATCCTATTTAAAAGCAAACTCTTTTATTGACCGGTAAAAAACCATGTCTTTTTCGACGTGGTTTTATGAAAAAATTTAGAAATGACCAAAAAAAACCATGTAAATATGGTAAAAACCATCCATTTGGCTACACTGCCCTGAGTGTTAAAACCAGGGTTGCCGATACTTATGTTCTAAAATACCCAATTAGGGAGAATGAAATAGCAAATTCCCCGCAATATCCCCACAAGTTCTTTTATAATTCTGCCTCTAAAATAAAACAAAATTCTTCAAAAATAAGCATTATTTGTTGATTTATTTAATTTTATTTGGAACATTATCAAGATTTAAACATATTACATAAACGATTAAAAATATGTTACAACTCAATAACCAATGTTCACATGGTGCAATAATAATGACGTATTTAAAAAATATTCCTTACAGAGTGCCAATAGTTTGTATAGCTAGCAGAAAAAAGGTAATTTATAGGTTAACACGTAAAGTAAATCACAGGTTAGGAGAAAAAAAAACTGAAATACAATTTATTTAAATGTGACAAAAAAACCATACGGTGTGCCAATAAATTGCAGAGCTGGCAGAAAAAAATAAAAAATTAAAACTAAGGTAAATATAATCATACCTAAAGTATATCAGGTAATTTAAAGGCGACAAAAAATACTCAGTTAAAGAAAATAAGACAAAATAGTGTCTTGGTGATGAAACGTCATATTAATCAATTTTTTAATTTTTATTTTGTTAATTGAAATTATTACCGAAAATTTCAAACAGGAATTATTAATTATAAACTAAATAAGCAATTTAAATTATTATTAACAATATATTTCAAGGATCCAAAAGAGCAGAAGAATAGATTAGAACAATAAACGAGATACGCATGCATTCTGTTGCATACAGATTATGTAATATAGTTACTTACTAATTACTGGATAATGGGATATTTTTTTTGGTTAACACTAAACTTCTTCCTTATTTCTTAATCCCTTCTCGAGTAGCCATCAGTTCTACGTTCTACTACAGTATATGTACGAAGGCGATGTCTATTTTCTGTTTTCAAATTTTTAAGCACACTAAACTTTCTTTCAACGGAAGCGTGGAACATGCTAGCAAGAGCATTAAGTGTTTAGTTAGACAGGGACTTGGAGTTGCGGATTTCCAATACGTCGTGTTTAGTTAGAATTTAGTTAGACAGGGACTGGGAGTTGCTGATTTCCAATACGTCGTGTTTAATTAGAATTTAGTTAGACAGGGATTGGGAGTTGCGGATTTCTAATACGTCGTGTTTAGTTAGAATTTAGTTAGACAGGGACTGGGAGTTACGAATTTCAATACGCCATTTTGGTCATTTTTGTCATTTAAGTTCGGGTCCCGATCCGGATTCTAATTCCCCGCTGTTATTGTTTAGAAATAAATGCTACAATGCTGCTATAAAATAATCTACGAACTTTTCCATAGAATGTGTAATTTTTTCAATACGGTTGGATAATCATAAAATATCCAGAATCCCTGCATTTTTCCCGCAAAAAGGTTCTCCTCGCAAAATACCATATTTAAAAAATACTTAAAATTTCCCCGCAGTTTGGGAAATTTCCCGCGAATTGGCAATCCTGGTTAAAACACTGATATTCACTCTATAAATACGAAAACAAACCTCTTTAAAGCACAGTGTTTTTTCAACTCCGTACTGGAGAAGTTCAATACATCTTCTTTTAAATAAATTCAGTGTTGCAAATTTATTTCCAAAATGCGTTATTTCATTGTAATTGTGTTTACCGTTTTATTTCTACCAACGCTTATTGAGGCACAGCGGGAAGGTAAGAATTATTAAAATATTTTCAATATTTTACTATTGTTGTATTCATAACTAATTATTGATTAAATTAATGTTTAACTGTTTAAAATCATAAAAATTTATTGTTTGATTTTTTTATATTAATAATTCAAACTTTTTGATTTTGCCTTCGGAAGGTGAAACAGCTGTCACGCATTATAATAATTTTATGGATGAACTTGTTTATGAATAAAATGTATTTTTTTTTTAAATTTTTATTTTTTTTCACATAAATTAAATAATATAATAATAAATAAAATAAAATCTTAAAATTAAAATGGAGTTCTAAAAATTAAATCCGACACTAATAAATATAATAATAAAACATCGCTCCATGTTTTTCTATTCCTGTGTGTGATAAAATTGTATAATATGCATATTTACTGAAACCCGTGGTTTTGATGGGTGCCTGGTACCTATATATATATATATATATATATATATTAATGCACAGTTTTGGGGTAGGTCGGGAAAAACCTCACTTTTGATTTGAGGGGAAAAGCGACCACTCTGCCCCTCGGGTGGGTGAAACGACAAGGGTCACTTTGGCTCGCGGCCGTTTGGTAAGGGTCAAAGCTCACTTTCGATTTGAGGGGAAAAGCGACCACTCTGCCCCTCGGGTGGGTGAAACCTCACGGGTCACTTTGGCTTGCGAAAATTTGGTAAAATTTGGCAAGCCAAATTGATCTCTAAGCTCATCCGATTTCAAAGGCCCCACGGTTCACTCTTCTTCGAACCGAATTCATTGTATCTATCTCTTTTCAAATGCCTGCAAAAGTTGAGAAAGATGTAGCGAAAATCTCCCATACAAAACTGATTTCGCTAGGTACGCAGATTTTAAATGTCATCTTTCATTTTTCGTTTTCCCACCGGCCGACTGGCATACGCGATTTTGTCGAAAATATCACGCTTGGAAGCCAAAATCTTGTGAAATTCCGTCAACAAGAGTTTTTCAAAGGTCAATTGACCGTCATAATTATCACTTTTCTCAAAAACATCGTTGTAATATTCATTTGAAAACTGAAATGTGCAAAAAAACAACATAAAAGTCGAGTATTGAAACTAATGTTTAAAAAAAATGTATACTTTTAACGGAGCCACCTATCGGCAGAGTCGAGAAGCAAAGCTTTTCGTTAGAAAAAATCAAATTTCTATTAAAAAATTCAAATTAGAACGTTCGAAATTGGAGTAAGATAATTATGCATCGTGTAGGCAGAATTCCATGGGCAGTTTCATTCTTTATTGTCGTTTTGAGGGTGATTAAAAAGAGACCGCTCGAAAAATTATTAATTTATTTTTCTTTATTATTTCTGACTTTTGATTTTTTTTTTTTTGTTTCAGAAAATTGATTCGGACAGTCGCATTAAGATTTGGGAAGAGCAGATTCATATCTGAAATGAAGATGTGAATAATTTTTTAGTTTTTCAAACATTTCCCATAAAAAAATATACATTTATTGAGAAAAGAGCATGTGTATCGATGAAATCAAAAAGTGGATATAATAACCATGTCGTTTTCAAAAAAAAATCGTAAAAAAAATAGTTTTTCCGAAAAAGTAGAGATTATTTAATTTTTTTTTAAATATTTTAATTGATAATATAGACTGTGAACCACCCCCCCACCAGGAGGTGTGATTGAGCAGGGGTGTGGTTTTAAATTCAAACCCTCTGATTGGTTGGGGGGCGGTAACAATTCAACGATGGCCAGTCAATCAAGGCCGCAGAACGTTTCTGGGGATCCCTGATTGGTTAATCATCATTCTGATGGCTAGCCAATCGGATCGATCAGGGCCCTGATTGGTTAATTATCATAACATTAAATATAGCCGATAATATAAAAATAAGTAGCCATTTATAAACGTAAGTAGGTACTAAATATAAAATTTAATAAAATCAAATAAAATGAAGTACTTATCCATAAGATGATTTTTTTTTCATCAAACTATAAAATCGGTAGGTACCTGAGAAACTGATAAATTATTATAAAATGAATATGAACATAACTTTCGAACGCATGCACCGAATTGGATAATTATTTTTGTTTTGGGTTTGTTATTGTTAGGACAAGGTTTTCATTAATCTTCTGGTGAGCGCTGGCATTATGAAATTTGAATAAAATGGTTGCCGAAATGTATACACGCGCATAACGTTCGAACGAATGCATCGAATTGAATAATTGTTTTTTTGTTGGGTTCGTTACTGTTAGGACAAGGTTTTGTATATAACTACTGTGAGCTCTGGCATAATGAAATTTGCATAAAAATGAATTGCCGAAATGTAAATATGCGCATAACTTTCGCACGAATGCACCGAATCTGAAAATTCTTTTTTTATTGTGTTCGTTATTGATAGGACAAGGTTTCTATAAAACTACTGGCGAGTTCTGGCATTATGAAATTTGCATAAAAATATTTCATTAGGTGGCACGCGAGCTGTTTGAAAACTAAATGTAACGGCAATGAATTAATGAAGCACGGAGGGGGGAGGAAAAAGCTCAACACAGGAGACCCTGAGGAAAATAATTTCCCTAAGGGTCATGTCATCTTTGGAGATGCTGGTTGGAGGGTTTTTTAAGGCAAAGAAGGAGATGAGAGTTTTGGGAAGGAAAAGGGTTTAAGGGGTGGGTAGGAATCTGGGGTTCAGTATATCCTGGTCATCCGCCTCCAAGACCTAGACAAACCTCACCCCATGAACCCGGGCACCCCTACTAAATCACCAAACGTAGCGAACCACTTGGGGTGACCTACAGCAGAGGTGTTGGTTATCCAATAAAGGTCAATTTTGGGGATTTGTATTTCTACATAACATTATATAACACGGGTACCCGGCATGCGTTGCAAGATCACTGAAACCTTGGGGAGAACTCAGGATGAAATTATGCAGTGTTAAACTTTTTTTTACATTAGCTCCACACAGGAGACTCCAAGGAAAACAATTTCCCTAGGGGCCTATGTCATCTTTGAGGATGCTGAGCGGAGGGTTTTTAAGGGAAAGGAAGGAGAAGAAGATATGGGAAGGAAAAAGGTATGAGGGGTGTTAAGGAATCTGGGGGTCAGTGTGGCCAGGAGTGATGGACGCATGAATCTATTCCTCACACTGCGGTGCAAGGCGAAGGGTTGAGAGAATCTGGCTGGAGAGATAAAAAGCCTCCCTCAATCAGTCTCCTCCGATCCAGCCCGCCACGCAGTGGTTGGGCGAACGTATCCGCCACCAAGATCTAGACAAATACATACAGTTTCAGAATACAATAGTGAGCTTTGGCATCATGAAATTACACGAGAAAAGGCCCGTTCTAAATCCTAGGGGCCTGCGTCATCTTTGAGGATGCTGTGGGGTGGGTTTTTTAAGGGAAAGGAAGGAGAAGAAGATATGGGAAGGAAAAAGGTCTGAGGTGAGGGGTGTTTAGGAATCTGGGGGACAGTGTGGCCAGGAGTGACGGACGTATGAATCTATTCCTCACACTGCGGTGCAAGCCGAAGGGTTGGGAGAATCTGGCTGGAGAGGTCAAAAGCCTTCCAATAATTATGGTAACAAGGGAAAGGATAAGAGGGAGATTAATGGACTTTTTGTGCGTAAATAAATAAATTATATACAGCGGGTACCCGGCATGCGTTGCAAGGCCATTTTAACCTCGGGGTCCATTAAACTGTAATGGTTCCATCCCAAATCTCGGAAAACAACATTATAATGCAAGCGCCTGTAATATATAACATTATAAACAACGGGTACCTGGCATGCGTTGCAAGGTCACTGTAACCTCGGGGTCAACTTTACTGTAATGGTTCCATCCTGATTCCCGGGAAATAACATTTTAAAGCAAGTGCCTGCAATATATAATATGATATACAACGGTTACTCGGCATGCGTTGCAAGGTCACTGTAACCTCGGGGTCAACTTAACTGTAATGGTTCCATCCCAATTCCCGGGAAATAAAATTTTAGTGCAAGCGCCTGCAATTTATAACATAATATACAACGGGTACCTGGCATGCGTTGCAAGGTCACTGTAACCTCGGAGTCAACTTTACTGTAATGGTTCCATCCCGATTCCCGGGAAATAAAATTTTAATGCAAGCGCCTGCAATTTATAACATAATATACAACGGGTACACGGTATGCGTTGCAAGGTCACTGTAACCTCGGGGTCAACTTAACTGTAATGGTTCCATCCCAATTCCCGGGAAATAACATTTTAAAGCAAGTGCCTGCAATATATAACATGATATATAATGGTTACTCGGCATGCGTTGCAAGGTCACTGTAACCTCGGGGTCAACTTAACTGTAATGGTTCCATTCCAATTCCTGGCAAATTACATTTTAATGCAAGCGCTGCACTACATAACATTATATACAACGGGTACCCGGCATGCGTTGCAAGGTCACTGTGAACTAAGGTTTCTTTATATATTTAATTTAACACACACTCCTCCTCGCTTCACCCACGTTCATACGTCAAATCGCATAATGTTTTAACCCATCAGTTGCTTCTGCAACGGGCAAAACCTAGTATATATATTAATGTTTGGTTTTGGGGTAGGTCAGGAAAACTCACTTTTTTTTTAATCGTCCGGGTACAGGCGAAAATCGACCGCTCTGCCTGTCCAGTTTCACCGACCGCAGAGGTCGATTTGGCCGAGCAGGGCGCGTGGACCGGGATTTCATACAAACGGCCGTTCCAAAAAAACGCGTTTTGGTGATCCGATAATCGATTCTTTTCCCCCTCGATCCGCAAGACCTTACGGCGTATTGTCGCTTAAAAACGAAAAAGACGCTTACGCCCTTTCAGATAAAAAAATTCAGTGCACGTTTCAGTACTTTGACTTTGCGACAAAAATTAAGCGTTTTTTGGCCTACAAAATTTAAAGAAAAAAACTGGCGGCAAAAACTAGAATTCTAATAAAATCACACAATTCGACTCGCTTACACTTCCCACCGACAGGTTCGCATTAAAAAACAAGAGATGTCTTTTTCCATTAGTTTCATAAAATGCTAGGAATATCGAGTCAGGTCTGGATTAACCCATCTCTTTTCGCATGCTCGCGAATGCTGAGATAGGTATATTGTAGATTTTAAATGTCAGTTTATGCTAGCGAAACGGACCTCTCAGCGGTTTCGGTTGGGGAATACGGAATTTCGGCCCAGAAAACGATTTCAGCTTTGATATTTTTAAAAATTTTATAGAGTAGAGGAATACGCATCTTTTGATAGCAATATTATATAAGCATCTCTTATAAAATATGTCAGTAGAAGCTGACAAACATCACACATTTCCTGAAAAATTCATGTCGAAAATGCGTTCTCAAATTATCCGAGAGTATTGAATTACTGGCCATATGAAAAAAATGCAATTTATAACGGGGCAGGTACCTACCGTTTCCATCGAAAGAAAAGTAACTAAATACATAATGTTGACGCAATTTTTATTGAGAAAACGGGTAGGTACCTAGAGCAAAATTATTTTTCTCGCGGTTTACTAGGTAGGTACCTACCGGCTTAGGAACAGAATTCTTTCATTTAAATAATTAATGATATTATATTGAAATAATCACTCGAGATGGTCACTTTTTGAATCTATGCAGGTACCTTCCTGCACATAACTACTCGGAATCATCTGATGATTTTTTTTGTAAATGTATAACGAAATTGCTTGAGGTTGAACGGGATAATTATTATGAAAAATATTAAATTAACATAACGCTTTTTTTTGTATTTTGCATTTTAATGATAATCATTGAACGTGAGATTGGTACCGCTGCCCCGGGAACCATTCATTGGTTTCTATATACAATAGTGAGCTCTAGCATCCCAAGTCCCGGGAAACTACATTTTAATGAAAGCGCCTTGCAAATATTATAATATTATATACAACGGGTACCCGGCATGCGTTGCAAGGTCACTGCAACCTCAGAGTTAACTCAGGATGAAATTATGCAGTGCTAAACTTTTTTTTTACATTAGCTCCACACAGGAGGCTCCAAGGAAAACAATTTCCCTAGGGGCCTACGTCATCTTTGAGGATGCTGTGCGGAGGGTTTTTTAAGGGAAAGGAAGGATAAGAAGATATGGGAAGGAATAAGGTATGAGGGGTGGGTAGGAATCTGGAGGTCAGTGTGGCCAGGAGTAACGGACGTATGAATCTATTCCTCACACTGCGGTGCAAGGCGAAGGGTTGGGAGAATCTGGCTATCCGTCACTAAGACCTAGACAAATACATACAGTTTCAGAATACAATAGTGAGCTTTGACATCACGAGATATCGCTAGAAAAAGCCCGTTCCGAATCCTAGGGGCCTGGGTCATCTTTGAGGGTGCTGTGGGGTGGGTTTTTTTAAGGGAAAGGAAGGAGAAGAAGATATGGGAAGGAAAAACGTATGAGGGGTCTTTAGGAATTTGGGGGACAGTGTGGCCAGGAGTGACGGACGTTTGAATCTATTCCTCACACTGCGGTGCAATGCGAAGGGTTGGGAGAATCTGGCTGGAGAGGTCAAAAGCCTTCCAATTATTATGGAAACAGAAATAATTACAGAACTCGAATAGAATTTGAACAGAACTTTCACAAAACGTTAAGATTAACTTTAAAAAAGGAAGATTTTAATTTTTTTTTTAAACAACAGCTTAAATAATATTCTACATAGAATCTACGTAGGTACCTACTTGCTAATTATAATGAAAAATATTAAATTAATAAAACGCTTTTTTGCATTTTGCATTTTAATGATAATCATTGAACGTGAGATTGGTACCGCTGCCCCGGGAACCATTCATTGGTTTCTATATACAATAGTGAGCTCTAGAATTCCAAGTCCCGGGAAACTACATTATAATGCAAGCGCCTTGCAAATATAATAACATTATATAAAACGGGTACCCGGCATGCGTAGCAAGGCACTGTAACCTCCGGGTCAACTTAACTGTAATGGTTCCATTCCAAGTTCCGGGAAACGACATTATAATGCAAGCGCCTGTCCTACATTAAAACATTATATACAACGGGTACCCGGCATGCGTTGCAAGGCACTGTAACCTCCGGGACAACTTTACTTAACTGTAATGGTTCCATCCCAATTCCTGGGAAATTACGTTTTATTGCAAGCGCCAGCACTACAGTACATTATATACAACGGGTACCCGGCATGCGTTGCAATATCACTGTCACCTCGGGGTAAACTTAACTGTAATGGTTCCATTCCAAGTTCCGGGAAACTACATTATAATGCAAGCACCTTTCAAACGCCTGCACTATATTATAACATTATATACAACGGGTACTCGGCTTGCGTTGCAAGATAACTTCAACCTCGGGGTCAACTTAACTGTAATGGTTCCATTCCAAGTTTCGCGAAACTACATTATAACGCAAGCGCCTTTCAAACGCCTCCACTATATTATAAAATTATATACTACGGGTACCCGGCATGCGTTGCAAGATCAATGTAACCTCGGGGATGGTTCCATTCCAAGTTCGGGGAAACTATATTATTATGCAAGCGCCTTGCAAATGCCTGCACTTTATTATAACATTATATACAACGGGTACCCGGCATGCGTTGCAAGGTCACTGTAACCTCAGGTTTCTTCATATATTTAATTTAACACACACTCCTCCTCGCTTCATCCACGTTCACACGTCAAATCGCATAGTGCTTTAACCCGTCAGTTGCTTCTGCAACGGGCAAAACCTAGTATATATATTAATGCACAGTTTTGGGGTAGGTCGGGAAAAACCTCACTTTCGATTTGAGGGGAAAAGCGACCACTCTGCCCCTCGGGTGGGTGAAACGACAAGGGTCACTTTGGCTCGCGGCCGTTTGGTAAGGGTCAAAGCTCACTTTCGATTTGAGGGGAAAAGCGACCACTCTGCCCCTCGGGTGGGTGAAACCTCACGGGTCACTTTGGCTCGCGGCAATTTTGTAAAATTTGGCACGCCAAATTGACCTCTAAGTTAATTCAATTTCAAAGGCCCGACGGTTCACTCTCCTTCGAAGCGAATTCATTGTATCTATCTCTTTTCAAATGCCCGCAAAAGTTGAGAAAGATATAGCGAAAATCTCCCATACAAAACTGATTTTGATAGGTACATAGATTTTAAATGTCACCCGTCATTTTTCGTTTTCCTGCCGGCCGACTGGAATACGCGATTTATTCGAAAATATCACGCCTGGAAGCCAAAATTTAGTAAAATTACGTCAACAATACTTTTTAAAAGGTCAATTGACCGTCATAATGATCGCATTTCCCAAAAACATCGTCGTTATATTCATTTGAAATCTGACATGTGCAAAAAAACTACGGAAAAGTCATATTTTGAAACTAATGTTTAAAAAAAATGTATACTTTTAACGGAGCCACCTATCGGCAGAGTCGAGAAGCAAAGCTTTTCGTTAGAAAAAATCAAATTTCTATTAAAAACTTCAAACGTTCTACGTTCGAAATTGGAGTAAGAAAATTATGCATCGTGTAGGCAGAATTCCATGGGCAGTTTCATTCTTTATTGTCGTTTTGAGGGTGATTAAAAAGAGACCGCTCGAAAAATTATTAATTTATTTTTCTTTATTATTTCTGACTTTTGATTTTTTTTTTTTGTTTCAGAAAATCGATTCGGACAGTCGCATTAAGATTTAGGAAGAGCAGATTCATATCTGAAATGAAGATGTGAATAATTTTTTAGTTTTTCAAACATTTCTCATAAAAAAATATACATTTATTAATAAAAGAGCATGTGTGTCAATGAATTCAAAAGATTGATACATAAAAAATGTCAATTCAAAAAAAAAGGGTAAAAAAAATTTTTTTTTTAAAACGCAGAGTTAATTAAAAAATTTTTAAATTGTTTTTAAAAATAACTTCAATCCTGAACTACCTGCGATTTAGGAAATTTACCCGAAGCCCGCTGATTGGCTGGAACGTGATTGGCTGGGAACTCCAACCAATCAAAACGATATTAGGGGTGCCATATTTCTAGAGGCCCCCTGATTGGCTGACGGTATTTGGGCGTGGCGACGGCCATTATTAAATGTTTTATTTTTCATTTTTATTGGCTGAGCGTATTTGGGCGTGACGACGGCCATTATTAAATGATTTTTTTTTGTATTTAAGCTTGATGACGTTATATTGGTTGGATTACTGATTTGACGATGGCTTTTGCTTCAATTCAGGATTCATATTATTATTTTTTTAATGCGCTTAAATTCAGTTTCAAGAAATTTTTTTTCGTAAAATAATAAAAAAAAAATATAGCGCAATTTTTGTGAAATATAAACATAGGAATTCTGTACTACGTTCTGGCATCATGAAATTATGCATGGCTAACCGTTCATCCTATTGCGATGAAACTTTTAGGATTTGATGTGAGCATGCCTGCAATGGTGTATTTATGCTTCAGCTTGGCAGGTTTCTGCTGCTAGGCCCTGCGGGCGGCTTTATTTAAAATTGTGCTTAAACGCTAAGCTTTGCCAAACCATTCATCCGATTGCGATGAAACTTTAAGGATTTGATGTGTGCATGCCTGCAATGGTGTTTTTACACTTCAGCTTGGCAGGTTTCTGCTGCTAGGCCCTGTGGGCGGCTTTATATATAATTATGTTTAAAAGCTAAGCTTTGCCAAACCATTCATCCGATTGCGATGAAACTTTAAGGATTTGATGTGTGCATGCCTGCAATGGTGTTTTTATACTTCATCTTGGCAGATTTCAGCTGCTAGGCCCTGCGGGCGGCTTTATATGTAAGTATGTTTAAACGCTAAGCTTTGCCAAACCATTCATCCGATTGCGATGAAACTATGGAAAGTTAATGTGTGCATGCCTCCAATGATATACTTCTGTTTGGCAGGTTTCTGCTGCTAGGCCCTGTGGGCGGCTTTATATATAATTATGTTTAAACGCTAAGATTTGCCAAACCATTCATCCGATTGCGATGAAACTTCAAGAATTTGATGTGTGCATGCCTGCAATGGTGTCTTTATACTTCAGCTTGGTAGATTTCTGCTGCTAGGCCCTGCGGGCGGCTTTATATATGAGTATGTTTAAACGCTAAGCTTTGCCAAACCATTCATCTGATTTCGATGAAACTATGGAAAGTTGATGTGTGCATGCCTCCAATGATGTGTATATACTTCTGTTTGGCAGGTTTCTGCTGCTAGGCCCTGTGGGCGGCTTTATATATAATTATGTTTAAACGCTAAGCTTTGCCAAACCATTCATCCGATTGCGATGAAACTTTAAGGATTTGATGTGTGCATGCCTGCAATGGTGTCTTTACACTTCAGCTTGGCAGGTTTCTGCTGCTAGGCCCTGCGGGCGGCTTTATATATAAGTATGTTTAAACGCTAAGATTTGCCAAACCATTCATCCGATTGCGATGAAACTTTAAGAATTTAATGTGTGCATGCCTGCAATGGTGTCTTTATACTTCAGCTTGGCAGATCACAGCTGCTAGGCCCTGCGGGCGGCTTTATATGTAAGTATGTTTAAACGCTAAGCTTTGCCAAACCATTCATCCGATTGCGATGAAACTTTAAGGATTTGATGTGTGCATGCCTGCAATGGTGTTTTTATACTTCAGCTTGGCAGATTGTAGCTGCTAGGCCCTGCGGGCGGCTTTATATGTAAGTATGTTTAAACGCTAAGCTTTGCCAAACCATTCATCCGATTGCGATGAAACTATGGAAAGTTAATGTGTGCATGCCTCCAATGATGTATATATACTTCTGTTTGGCAGGTTTCTGCTGCTAGGCCCTGTGGGCGGCTTTATATATAATTATGTTTAAACGCTAAGATTTGCCAAACCATTCATCCGATTTCGATGAAACTTTAAGGATTTGATGTGTGCATGCCTGCAATGGTGTCTTTATACTCCAGCTTGGCAGATTTCAGCTGCTAGGCCCTGCGGGCGGCTTTATATGTAAGTATGTTTAAACGCTAAGCTTTGCCAAACCATTTATCCGATTGCGATGAAACTATGGAAAGTTGATGTGTGCATGCCTCCAATGGTGTACATATACTTCTGTTTGGCAGGTTTCTGCTGCTAGGCCCTGCGGACGGCTTTATATAAAATTATGTTTAAACACTAAGCTTTGCTAAACCATTCATCCGATTGCGATGAAACTTAAAGGATTTGATGTGTGCATGCCTGCGATAGAGTCTGCATACTTCCGTTTGGCAGTTTTCTGCTGCTAGGCCCTGCGGGCGGCTTTATGTATAAGTGTGTTTAACCGCTAAGCATTAGTAAACCATTCATTCGATTGCGATCAAACTTTGGGGAATTGATGAGTGCCTGCAATGGTGTTAATATACTTTCGCTTGGCAGGTTTTTGCTACTAGGCCCTGCGGGCGGCTTTATATATAAGCATTTTTAACCGCTTAATGTTGATTAACCATTCGTCCGACTGCGATGTAACTATGGATATTTGATGTGTGCATGCCTCCGATGGTATCTATATACTTCTGTTTGGCAGGTGTCTGCTGCTAGGCCCCGCGGGCAGCTTTATATATAAGTATGTTTAAACGCTAAGCTTTGCTAAACCATTCGTCTGATTGCGATGAAACTTTGGGGATTTCATGTGTGCATACCTGCGATGGAGTCTGAATACTTCTGTATGGCAGGTTTCTGCTGCTAGATCCTGCAGGCGGCTTAATATATAAGTATGTTTAACCACTAAGCTTTGCTAAACCATTCATTCGATTGCGATGAAACTTTGGGGATTTGATTGCTGCATCCCTTCGATTCTTTCTGCATAAAATAGTGAGCTCGGGCATCATAAAATTACTCATTGCTAAACCGTTCATCCGATTGGGATGAAACTTTTGGGATTAGAAGTGCACATCCCTTTGATTTGATGTGTGTATGCCCGCGATGGTTTTTGTATACAATAGTAAGCTCTGGCATCATAAGATTATGCATTGCAAAACCGTTCATCCGATTGCGATGAAATTTTGGGAATTTGATGTGCACATGCCGGCGATGGTTTCTGTGTACAAAAGTGAGCTCTGGCATCATGAAATTATGCATTGCTAAACCTTTAACCGATTGCGATGAAAATTTGATATTAATCCGATTGATATTGATATTTAATTTAACACACACTCCTCCTTGCTTCATCCACGTTCACACGTCAAATCGCATAATTTTTTAACCCGTTAGTTGCTTCTGCAACGGGCAAAACCTAGTATATAGTATTGTTTAGTTTTGGGGCAGGTCAGGAAAACTCACTCTTTTTTGTATGAAAAAATTAAGCCAAACCCGTCACGCCAAAACGACCTTTCGGCTCCTCGAGATTCGTACACTTTGAGAGGTCAGTTTCGGTCAACGGGCAGCGTAACTAAAATCGTATGAGAATTTTCAGCCATCGATCCTCAAGCCAAAGTGGACCTTGGCGTTCAGCATTTCGGAAGGCTTCACGGTTCAATCTCCTTCGAAGTCTTCGGCACGAGCTTTTGTTTTTTTTTCTGGATCGGGAAACATTTTTAATTTTAATTTATACGTTTGCCAAAACTTTACGGGAGACATCTAGCGGTGCGGAATACGAGTGTGGATTGTTCACATTAGAAAAAATCAAATGTCTATCGCATACGGTTGTAGTTCTATTTTTATCCGTTCGAATGGCGGGGTCGTCTGATTTTACACAAAAATTTCCAATTCACGAAAAAAGGGCACTCAACATGACTCAATACAGCGACTTTCTTAATATAATGTTGCCAGGTGCTTGATTTTGGAATGGCTGATTTTGGAATGTAGTCTCATTGATTTTAATACGGGTTCACAATGTCTCTTACTAAAATTGTTAATTTTGACAATAAATAATATGGATACGTTAAAATATAAAATACATTTCATATAAATTTAATTGGATACCTAAATTAACTGCTTTAAATATACCTACACTAACTAGAAAAAATAAATTATTGAAGTTGTGGTAGAATTTCTTCTACCTCATGTGAAATTGTTTGTTCTTTTTTTTTCAACTCATTTATACTATCATATTATTATTTGGAAATATATTTTAAATGGAGTTCTGCATATCAAGTTTGAAAACAGCAAAAAAAATGTGTAAAAAAAAAATATTTTTCGGGTGTGTTTGTTGTTAATTTTTCAAAAACATGTTTTTTTCATTCTATTTGCGGGTATATTGTAAAATGTTACGAATAATAAAGAATCAAAGTTAATATATTTATGTTTCGTTGCTTTCTTATTAAACATAAGATTATTTTACTTTCTACTTCTTACTAAACATAAGATTATTTTACCTCTGAAATAGGTTTTTTTTAGAAACGGCAACACTAAACTCCGTATTCAAGGTGGCAACTTATTTACTGACGCATAAATATTAAATATGGCGTCGCGGCTTCGCTTTGAATTGGTATATTTATTCTTTGATTGATACGGGTAGAAACTGATTATGAATTAAATTACTGACTGCAAATATGTAAGATATAAATGAAATAATACTCTATTGATAATTTTATGTCACTTAAAGACAGATTAGCTCGAAAATAAGCTAACACGTCAGACGTATGATATAACCTAAATCGTAATTTCTTACGGGAAAGATTTTGAAAATGATAAATCGTAATTTATTTACTTACAGGAAAGATTTTGAAAATGCCCCCAATATTGGATATATATTTATTCCATAAATTGAAGATGTTGGTATGATATTTATACTGAAATACCGAGTGACACGAAAACTAACTAGCTAACGAGGCAAGCTTGCAAAAATAAGACTCTTGATCAAAGGAATTCATTTTAAAAAGGTATTTATTTATTATTTTCATAAAAAAATAGATTTTATGTATTTCCTATTGTTTTAACCTTCAAAAGTGCCGCGGCCACCGGGTGACAAACGGCAATCCAGAAGATAAAATCACCGTATTATTCCTTTGGCTGCAAGAAAACTTACGAATCTCTTATAAAATATGTCAGCAGAAGCTGCCGAAAATGAGACATTAGCTACAAAGAACGCAATGCTAAAATTCAAATTCTATGAAATATAAAACTAATCTTAAAAAATATTATTGATTACAGCACGTTAGTTCACGCATTCGTGGTAGCCTGGGTGTCACGGACAGAAACAGTAAGCTGGAGGAACGACAGGGCACATAAGACGGAGACCATCAGACCACACAGTGAAGCAGGTAATGCCTATGGAGCTTCATCGACAGTCGTCCAGAGAAAGACCAAAAAACTCCTAGATGACTCAATGCTCCAAAATACTGAAAAGAAACGGCCTGGATGAAGGCGATACTCGGAACTGAAGAAACTACAATCTAAGAACGTGAAGAGCTGACTCCAACAGCCTACCTAGGCATGAGTTGGGACAGCACCAGGAAGAAGAAGAAAGAAAGATTGATTACAGCAAACTACTTTGTCCACCTTTTTTTTTTTACAGTGAATACCGCACAAGAGGTCACCAAACACGGCTAAAGCCATTTTCAAGCGACGTTTCAATTCTGAATGGTGGTCTGGGTGAAATGCAGATCCCGCCAAATGTGGAGGATTTTAATAAAAATGCACTTTCTAGATGGGAAAAGTGTGGAAAAGTTGAATAAAAAAGAAATTAAGGCGCGCTCGGCAAAATTGAGGGAGATACAGCCGTTTAAAGAATGTATGAAATGACACTTCATGAACCGATACTGTCAGCCATTTCGTTACTATAATGTTGGTATCTCAGACTTGCTATAAACGAAGGTTGATATGATTGTAGTCAACTTCGTGTGATATATAATACGTAATTATGAAATACAGAATTAATAATGGTCATAAACCATGTTAAACAAACCTGGCGTAGCCGCTAAACTACTTGAAAACTGGGATGTTTTTCTTGCGTTGACGCGAGTAGGCGTTATAAAGGGGCACAGACCATGTTACATAAACCATGTTACACAAACCTAGCATGTAGCCGCTAAACTATTTGAAAACTGGGATGTTTATCTTGCGTTGACGCGAGTAGGCGTTATAAAGGGGCACAAACCATGTTACACAAACCATGTTTAGCGTAGTTAGTTAGGTTACTTTAATTTGGAAGGTGATAAACAGTTTAAAAAATCGTTGAAAAAAAGTCCGCTAGACAAATTTCATAATTACGCGCCTCATCTATCACATGAAGTCGGCTACAATCGTATCTAGGCTCTTGGTTGATTACGAGTGCTACCAACTTTAAGGTAATAATTGAGTTTACAAAATGGCTGACAGTATCGGTCATTTCATACATTCTTTAAACGGCTGTATCTCCCTCAATTTTGCCGAGCGCGCCTTAATTTCTTTTTCATTCAACTTTTCGACACTTTTCTCATCTAGAAAGTGCATTTTTATTAAAATCCTCCACATTTGGCGGGATCTGCATTCCTCCCGGTGGTCTTACACCAGGGCGATACTGATAGTATCTTCCACTCTGGAACATGCCGCATATATACTATATATTATTTTAAATGAATTAATTGTGAAATAACACAAATTAATCAAATAAAATTTATTTGCGTATGCCCGGTTCGAACCCGCGACCTCCGGATTGTGAGTCAAGAGTCTTACCCACTGGACTACGGAGGTTGTTGTCTGGTAAAGGATGTCAAAATTATTTTTGCACAAGGCGCTGTTTAAGTTATCAGGATCAACTGTGATAACAAATCATGATTTTAAATAAGTTGAAACGTAATATAATGCAATTTTTTCTGTTATTATTTTATAATCAAACATTGCCTGTAATTTATAAGGTATTTTGCAAGACTCCAGTTACCAATATCTACAGCCTGTATGTAGGACGAATATCTACATAATTATAACGCATGAGATATTAAGTGTCCCTTTAACGCACACGATTGCATTTTGCAATAAGATATTACTTAGTATCTCCTTCAAAACCTATGTAAGAACTAATTAGTTCAATTTTTCCGGAATGAAACAAATGATTCCGACACTGTTCATATTATTTTGCGGTGTCGCCTTTTTTCCATACATTTGGCAACATTTACTACTTCATAATGACACTATCCAACTGTGCGGATTGGAACCTACCTCAGTTCAACAAGTAGAGCATTTGCGGGGGAGGCCGCGCTTATGAATTAGTATATTTTGATTGATAATTATTTTTATCTTTACATTTTTAAATGATTTTGTCAGATTTGGTGTTTTTCTCTCAGTAAATTAATGCACGCAGTTTGATTATGCTATTCTGTGCACTATGTCTATGCGCATAAAAGTCGTTTTCTGCGCATTGGATGCTCTCATCGAATGCGTATTCGGCTTCAGAAAACTAAGCAGGCAAAACTTAATGCGCATGCACAAATATCGTACTCTTTCTAATACTGTGAATACGGAATGAAGCAGAGAATCCACTGATGCGTTTACGCGAGCATTGAGAATGGTGTTATATGTGTTTCGGCCCGGTCCGCAAGTGGCATTTTGTTTTTGGCCTTTGAAGTTGGGACGGTGTCGTTAATTACACTATCTATTGCTGTTTACCGCTAGAAAAAAAGAAAGCCAAAGGTTTTTAATTCAGAATGAATAAATAACAATTATTATTGTATTTATTATACACCTAAAAAGGAAGGAAAGCGCAACATCCACAGTATGTATGGAGGGACCCCGGGAACCACTTATTGGATAACCCGCAACCCTGCCATAGGTTACCCTAAGTGGTTCGCTATATTTGGTGACTTTGCAGGGGTGTCCGGATCATGGGTTGAGGTTTGTCTAGGTCTTGGCGGCGGATGTGTCTGTCCACCTACTGCGTGGCGAGCCAGATTGAGAGAGACTGGTTGAGGGATATCTTTAGACGTCTCCAGCTGGACTCGATTCGTTACCTTGCACCGTAGTGGGAGGAATGCATTTATATGTTCATCACTCCTAGACATACTTACCCCCAGATTCCTACCCACCACTCATACTTTTTTCTTCCCCAGAACTTCCTCTCCTTCCTTTCCCTAAAAAATCCTCCACAAAGCTTCCTCAAAGATGACATAGGCCCCATGGGAAATTATTTTTCTCAGGGTCTACTGTGGAGTTAATGTATAAAAAAAATCATTTTTGTTATTGGTTTTTGGGATTTTATGCCGTGTTGCGCTACCTCCTCCTTTAGCCAACGTTTCGGACAGCGTTACAGTGTCCATCATCAAAGCAGATGCGTGACATCACACATTTGCCCTGATGATGGACACTGTAACGCTGTCTGAAACGTTGGCTAAAGGAGGAGGTAGCGCAACATGACATAAACACCTCAGAAACAAATAACAAAAATACTTTTGGCCGTGAAAATCTAAAATCATATTCACAGTGCCTTTGAGGTTATTTTTTACAAAACCGGTATTTGTCAAAAATATTAATCATTTATGTCACAACGGACAACTTACTCAGAATGAAATCAACTCAACATCTCCTTTGAAAAGTCATTACTAAAATCTTATTATTGTATTTGATATTAGGGAACGTACCCATACTATGTGACCAATTTTTTGCAATTTTTAACCCCCCCCCCCACCCCGGTGACCAAAATCGTAAGCAAACCGCCGCTCATTTGTACAAAGCGTGACATTTTGAACACCCCCCAAAGAGGTCACGTAGTATGGGTACGTTCCCTTAGGTAGACTTTTCATGCTCATATCATGATGGCATGCAGTATTTCATTGAAAAGGTTGGGTTTTATCCTTTTGCACTGTTTCACAATTTTAGAGACACTGGGTTCTCACAGTACTATACAATGCTTTGATTAGGAAAAAACTTGAGTTGGCCAGTGGTTTAGAGCATACACCAAGTGAAGTATTCCCTCATGTTAGAGAAGATTCAGAAGAAATTTCTGAGGTTTCTCTGCCCGAAGGAATATGGCTACTTCCCATAACTTTACCTTAATAGCTTTCTCTTGGATATGCTCAGATGAACCATCTAAGGGTCAGAAGGGACATGCTCATTGTAACACATTTCTTCAGACTGATTCGTGTATGGTTTGAAAACTCCACCATCATGTTGCATTAGTTTCTATGTTCCCGATAAATCTCCGTCACCGACAGCATAGACTCTCGGCTTGCAGAACTAACTTGCTAATGGTCATACAAATCCGGAGAGCAGTTTTGTTGTTAAATAAAATCGCTTTGTTGCTGCAGTCATTTTTTTAAATCTGCTTATCTAATATTAATTTTTTTTTTCTTTAGAGATTTTAAAATTTAATTTTGTAATGTTTTTAAAATAAATATATTGAATTGAATTAAAATTGATGAAAAAAATAAAATAAATAGGTTATCAGTTATTTTTAAAATTTTTCCCACATATAAGGTTTTCCTGCTTGAAGTTTGTTTTTTTTCAGTCCCTTGGAAAACTTTTCAAAAAAGGGTTTCACTGTAATACCATATTTTGTGTATTATTTCTAAACAGCATTTTACATTGTGTAAGTTTATTGGGTGGAATTGTATACACTTTTTTTAACTTTTATATATATGAAATGTCAAATAAATAAAAAATGTCATAATTAACAGAATGTGGTCAGTTTTTTTACTGGGTTTTTCTGACAATAAAAGATACATTATTAACCCAGCATATTAAGAAATAAAAGCTTTTATGAATTTAAAACGTTTTTTATTCCATCAAACAAGCAAGAATGTGAATGCAGTACACGTTGTACAATCAAAGTTATTTAAATATAAGATATGTGCTATCGGCAGTTTTTAAGGGGTGGGAATGTGCTCCCTGGTGTCACTGATATTGTTAACTAATATTACAGCACACCTTTAAAAAAATCAATTAATTTACGTGTTCAAATTATATTGTTAACCAATACTACTACACACCGTAGAAATATCAACTAAAATTCAAATTAAGACTATTAGAGCATAGTCTGCTGACAGTTGGGTGGCCATCATAGCATATCTCTATATTCCAATATCTTTATGTTCATTCCACTCTACAGAAAGAAATCATCTTTTCTTTTACATTAGCTCCACACAGAAGGTTTTGAGGAAAATTATTTTCCTTAGGGTCTATCATCTTTGGGGATGCTGAGTAGAGTGTGTTTTAGAGAAAGAAAAGAGAGTAGTTTATTAGTTTGTTTTTTGATTTCACTATGCATATGAAAATATATTTTATTCTTTTGTTATTCGGCGATACATTCTCTATGCACATCCCTACGAGGTCACTTATTATGGAGTTAAATATTGTGTAATTTTGTGTTAATTATAAATTGAAACACAGTGACTTACAAAGACCTAAGAATTGTGTAAGACGCTTGCTTAACATTTTATGCTCCTATTGAAAAGTTTTGTAAATCAGCCACAAAGATGTTGGATTTTGTCACACATAATTTAAAGCATTCGACCAATCTTACAGTTATAAGGCTGCTTTATGTTAGCTTGGTGTGTAGCATTCTCAAGAATGGATCTCAGGTATGGGAGTCAGAGGATATCATCTATGTACTACTGGCCGAGAAAATACAAAAGAAATTTTTACGATATCTATATGAAAGAGTTAAGTTTTTACCCATGGCTGTTTTCAACGGAAATGCTGGGTATCTGCAACCTTAGTTCCAGAAGAGATGTTGCATTACTGATAGCTTATAAGTTTCTTAATGGTTTTATATCGGTACCAGATAATTTCACACAAGGCTGCCAAAACAAGCTTTCAATTTTTCCCAGGTACAAAACTAACATACCAATGGCGATACCTCTGGGAAGAATCTCTAAGATAATTAACTGCCTCGCAGGAAATGCAGATATTTTCCACATGTCCTACAACGATTTTAATGTTTTAATTTGTAGCTTAAATTTTAAAACAGATTAGTTTGTAAACAAGTTCTGCTGTGTAATTAGTAATTATTACTACGCCTGACGACTGTTACTGACAGGAAACAATTTGGGAGGCGAATATGGGAACCGCCGCCTCAGGAACCATTTATGGGATAACCATCACCCCTGCCATAGGTCGCCTTAAGTGACTTAGCAGATGTGGCCGGGTCCATGGGATAAGGTTTGCATAGATCTTAGTGGCCAATGCGTTTGTCCACTTACTGCATGATGGGCCGAATCAAGAGAGATTGGTTGAGGATGATCTAACCTTTGTTTATGTGAATACCTCACAAGAGTCTCGGCTACTTCTGTCTGGAGCCAGTGAAACTGGCATCCCCGATTGGGGTATGTTGTGAGACTGAAGGTAATGGAGAGGGGAAAAAGATAAGAAAGAGGAAGGTGGGGAAGTACCTGGCTATTCAGATCTGGTTGCCCAACACGGCTAAAGACATTTCAAACAACGCCCCAATTCTAAATGATGATCTTACTGCAGGGCGATATTGAAAGTATCTTCCACTCTGGAGCGTGCAGCAAATATACTGTATATTATTATTATTAAATGAATTAATTGTAAAATAATGCAAATTAATCAAGTAACATTTATTTGGCCACACCGGGATTAGATCCCACGATCTTCGGATTGGGAGTCAAGTTATCCCTTAACCTCTCCAACCGCTCTCTCTCGACCATCGCCTTGCACCGCAGTTTAAGATATGGATTTATACATCCATCACTTCTGGACCCCCAGATTCCTACCCACCCCTTCAATCAGAGTAGTTTGCATGCAAAAAGATTTTGTTATTTTTATATTAGTTAAGTTTATTTTGACGTAATTTGCGAGTTTTATTTATTCAAAACATCAAAACTTATTATATTTATTATTATTTATTTATACTTTTTATTTCAAAACAGAAATAATTACGGAACGTTTAAATTAACTTGAAAAATTGGAGATTTTTAAATATTGTTTTGAACAACCCAGCCTAAATATATATATATATTTTTTTTTTTACGTACGTGCAGGTAACTCTAAACATTAGTAGTAGCATATAATTTTTTTCAAAAATGTTAAATTTATATACCTAGCGCTTTTTTTGTATATTGCATTTTTATGATAATCATTCAATATGGTATTGGTACCGCCGCCCCGGGAACAATTCATTGGTTTCTATATAAAATAATGAGCTTTGACATCACAAAATTATGCATTGCTAAACTGTTCATCCGATTGCGAGGAAACTTTGGGGACACTATGTGCGCATTCCTTCGATTCTTTCTGTATAAAATGGTGAGCTCTGGCTCTGGCTTCTCTGACTTTGGGGATTTGATTTTTTTTTTACATGAATACCGCACAAGAGTCCCAACTGCTCCCGTCTGGATTCAGTGGGACTATGGCGTCCCCAATTGGGGTATGTTGTGAGGCTGAAGGCAGTGGGGAGGGGAAGGATATAGGAAAGAGGAAGGTGGGGAAGTACCTGGCTATTCAGATCTGATCACCAAACACGGCAGAAGCCATTTCAAGTAACGTTACAATTCTGAATGGTGGTCTTACACCAGGGCGATACTGAGAGTATCTTCCACTATGATGTGTGCATTCCCTCGATTCTTTTTTTTAATATAAAATAGTGAGCTCTGGCGTCATGAAATTATGCATTGCTAAACCGTTCATCCGATTGCAATGAAACTTTGGGGATTTGATGTGTGCATGCCCGCAATGGTTTTTGTATGCAATAGTGAGCTCTGGCATAATGAAATTACGCATTGCTAAACCGTTCATCCGATTTCGGTGAAACTTTGGGGATTTGATGTATGCGTGCCCGCAATGGTTTTTGTATACATAGTGAGCTCTGGCATCAAGAAATTATGCATTGCTAAACCTTTCATCCGATTGCGATGAAACTTTTGGGATTTGATGTGCGCATCCTGTCGATTCATTCTATATAAAATAATGAGCTCTGGCATCATGAAATTATGCATTGCTAAACCGTTCGTCGACTACCTGTTCCCTTTGTAGGCGCTCACTCCTCGCTTCATCCGCATTCAAACATCGTTTTTTCTTCATATATTTAATTTAACACACACTCCTCCTCGCTTCATCCACGTTCACACGTCAAATCGCATGTGTTTTAACTATATCCAATAAAGGTTCCTGGGGCGGCGGTTCCCATTCCCGCCTCGCAAATTGAACCTCAGATCCGGTAAGTAAACAAGGCCAAAGCCATTTATTTATTTATTTATTTATTATTTATTATTATTACATACAAGATATAACAATATAAAAGGAAGTAAGAAATATAAGTAAGTAAGTAATATAAGACAGTCCAACTAGGAAGGTTTCCCGTTTTAGGACAGTCAATTTGGCAGGTTGCGTGTACATAATTTCACATTAATGGATTCAAAATAATTAATAATAATGGTACATTTCGAACAAAGTTTCGATTCTGAATGGTGGTTTTACACCAGAACTTATACTTTATAAGTTAATTAACATAAACTAATCGATCAAAAATTATTTGCACACATCGAGTTCGAACCCGCAATCTTCGGATTGCGAGTCGAGAGTCTTACCTCTCGACCTAGAGGGCCCTAAATTATATTACGTTATTTTGATAACCAATTTCAAAATAATTTTAATTTCAAAATCCAAAAAATTTCAAAATCCAAAAAATAATCTAAAAAATTTTAAAATCGAAAAAATTTTAAATCCAAAAAATTTCAAAATCGAAAAAAATTTCAAAATCCAAAAATTTCAAAATCGAAAAAAAATTTTAAAACCAAAAAAATTTCAAAATCCAAAAAATTTCAAAATCGAATAAAAAATTTAAAAATCCAAAAAATTAAAAATCCAAAAAATTTAAAAAACGAAAAAAATTTTAAAATCCAAAAAATTTCAAAATCCAAAAAATTTTAAAATCGAAAAAATTTTAAAATCCAAAAAATTTCAAAATCGATAAAAATTTAAAGATCCAAAAAATTTTTAAATCTGAAAAAAATTTCAATATTATAAAAATTCCAAAAAAAATTTATTAAAAAAATAACTTTTAGGCCTATACTGAACCAGTTGACCGAAGTGGCCCTATAGTAGGTGTACCAAATTGAGCAGTCTACTGCCTGTGCCCTCTATGTGGCACACATACCTCGCTTCGTCTACATTCAAACATCGTTTTTTTCTTCAAATACTTACTGAACACACACTCCTCGCATCATCCACGTTCACACGTCAAATCGCATAGTGTTTTAACCCGTTAGTTGCTTCTGCAACGGGCAAAACCTAGTATATATATTAATGCTCAGTTTTGGGGTAGGTCGGGAAAAGCTCACTTTCGATTTGAGGGGAAAAGCGACCACTCTGTCCCTCGGGTGGGTAAAACCTCACGGGTCACTTTGGCTCGCGGCAATTTGGTAAAATTTGGCACGCCAAATTGACCTCTAAGCACAACCAATTTCAAACGCAAGAAGGTACACTCTCCTTCGAAGCCAATTCAGGGTTGCTATCTCTTTTTAAATGCCTGGAAAAGTTGAGAAAGATATAGCGAAAATCTCCCATACAAAATTGATTTGGCTAGGTACGCAGATTTTAAATGTCATCTTTCATTTTTCGTTTTCCCACCGGCCGACTGGCATACGCGATTTTGTCGAAAATATCACGCTTGGAAGCCAAAATTTAGTGAAATTCCGTCAACAAGAGTTTTTCAAAGGTCAATTGACCGTCGTAATTATCACTTTTCTCAAAAACATCGTTGTAATATTTGTTTTAAAACTGACATGTGCAAAAAAACAACATAAAAGTCGAGTATTGAAACTAATCTTTAAAATTATGTACTGTTTTCACGACGCCGCCAGTCGACAGGACATAGAATTAAAACATTTCATTAGAAAAATTTAAAAATAGACTAAAATTCAAATTCGAACGCGAAACAAAATTGGAGTGTCTTAAATTGGCGTTGTTAGCAGGTTTTAAAATCGAATTTCATCATTCATGAATCGTTATTATGCCGGTACACGGTGGTAAAAAAAATACTGCTCGAAATATAATAATTATTTTTTTAATTATTTTGAATGATAATTTTCTTGATATTTTTTTTTTCGAAAATAGAGTCGGGCCTTCACGACTAACGTTTGAGCGGCGTAGAAACATTTCTCAAATGACGATGCTTAGAATTTCCGTTTTTTTCCATACATGTATCGTTGTGAATAATTATTTATTACGAAAGTAGTATGCGCGTTCGTGAATTTAAAAGTTGGATGTTTGACCGATGTCATTTCTAGAAAAATATTTAAAAAAAAGACGATTTTATTTTTATTTTTAAAAAAATATTATTATTTAATCAATTTATTTTTACCAAAAATGAGTAACGCAGTTTTGGCGGACCCTGTTATTTAGAACACACAGATAAACCATGCAACTTAGTGATGGAAATAAGTGCTTAGGTACCTACCTACCGGCTTACCGACTTACTACCGTGTTTTTTTTGCGAAAATGAGTAGGTACCTAGACGAATTATGTAGGTACTTACATTGGATGCCGGGTTGTTGCAATAAAATTGAAGAATTCAACATTTCTTTAAAGTTAATTCTAACGTTCTGCGTAAGTTCTATTCGAGTTCTGTTGTTATATCATTTTATCCAGTTGCACTACTGAAGTCAGTGAAACTATGGCATCCCCAGTTGGGGTATGTTGTGAGGCTAAAGGTAGTGGGGAGGGGAGGGAGATGGAGACGAGGAAGGTGGGGAAGTACCTGGCTATTCAGATCTGGTCACCAAAAACGGTAAAATCCATTTCAAGCAACGTTATGAAAATGAATAAATTTAAATATCTTAACATGGTCAATTTTTTGCCAAATTATGCAGGTAAAAGCACACTTTTTTTAAGTTAATTTTCACGTTCTGTGTTAATTCTTCTTCGATTCCGATGAAACTTTGGGGACCTTCGATTCTCAATGTATAAAATGGTGAGCTCTGGCATCATGAAATTATGCATTGCTAAACCGTTCATCCGATTGCGATGAAACTTTGGGAATTTGATGTGTGCATGCCTCCGATGGCGTCTAGATACTTCTGTTTGACAGGTTTCAGCTGCTAGGCCCTGCGGGTGGCCTTATACATACGTATGTTTAACCACTGAGCGTTGCTCTCCTCGCCTTATTTGCCTTTAAAAACCCTCAACACAACATCTCCAAAGATGAAATGACCCCGAGGGAAATTATTTTCCTCAGGGTCTCCTGTGTGTAGCTCATGTAAAAAAAGGATAAATACCAGGAGTGCAGAACTAAGCAAGGGAAAAAATATTAAGAAAATGTTTTTTTTTTTCAATTATTTCTGGCTTTCACCATCCAAGGGTATTCTATGTAGGTCATCATTTAAGACTGACATAGACAGGAAAGGTGAATTTATATGCATTTTTTTTTTTTTTTTTTTACATGAGCTCCACACAGGAGGCCGTGGGGAAAATAATTTCCCTCAGGGCCTATGTCATCTTTGGGGATGCTGTGTGGAGGATTTTTTTTAGGAAAGAAAGGAGATGAGAGTTCTGGGAAGGAAAAGGGTTTAAGGGGTGGGTAGGAATCTGGGGTTCAGTGTGTCCTGGTCATCCGCCTCCAAGACCTAGAAAAACCTCACCCATGAATCCGGGCACCCCTACTAAATCACCAAACGTAGCGAACCACTTGGGGTGACCGACGGCAGAGGTGTTGGTTATTCAATAAAGGTCAATTTTAGGCATTTGTATTTCTACATAACATTATATACAACGGGTACCCGGCATGCGTTGCAAAATCACTGTAACCTTGGGGAGAACTCAGGATGAAATTATGCAGTGTTAATTTTTTTTTTTTACTTTAGCTCCACACAGGAGGCTCCAAAGAAAACAATTTCCCTAGGGGCCTATGTCATCTTTGAGGATGCTATGCGGAGGGTTTTTTAAGGGAAAGGAAGGAGAAGAAGATATGGGAAGGAAAAAGGTCTGAGGGGTGTTTAGGAATCTGGGGGTCAGTGTGGCTAGGAGTGACGAACGTATGAATCTATTCCTCACACTGCGGTGCATGGCGAAGGTTTGGGAGAATCTGGCTGGAGAGGTCAAAAGCCTTCCAATAATTATGGTAACAAGGGAAAGGATAAGAGGGAGATATAAGTTAGTGACGTATTTTATATTGTTAATGGACTTTTTGTCCGTAAATAAATAAATTATATACAGCGGGTACCCGGCATGCGTTGCAAGGCCACTTTAACCTCGGGGTCCATTAAACTGTAATGGTTCCATCCCAAATCTCGGAAAACCACATTATAATGCAAGCGCCTGTACTATAGAACATTATATACAACGGATACCCGGCAGGCGTTGCAAGATCACTGTAACCTGGGGGTCAACTTTACTGTAATGGTTCCATCATAATTCCCGGGAAATAACATTTTAAAGTAAGTGCCTTCAATATATAACATGATATACAATGGTTACTCGGCATGCGTTGCAAGGTCACTGTAACCTCGGGGTCAACTTAACTGTAATGGTTCCATTCCAATTTCTGAAAAATTACATTTGAATGCAAGCGCTGCACTACATAACATTATATACAACGGTTACCCGGCATGGGTTGCAAGGTCACTGTAACCTCAGGTTTCTTCATATATTTAATTTAAAACACACTCCTCCTCGCTTCATCCACGTTCACACGCAAATCGCATAGTGTTTTAACCCGTCAGTTGCTTCTGCAACGGGCCCCGCTAGTATATAGTATTGTTCACTTTGGGAAAGCTCTTTTTCCGCGCACTTTTCTGTTGACGCAAAAACGACCAGGAGCGCGATTCTGGTTCTTTTTAACGCAGTGATCCTTTCCTTTCCTTCAAATTAACGTCAATTGCGATTCACGTTCTCTCGATGACAGTTGAATCC
Source organism: Limnephilus marmoratus (assembly GCA_917880885.1). NCBI lineage: Eukaryota > Metazoa > Arthropoda > Insecta > Trichoptera > Limnephilidae > Limnephilus > Limnephilus marmoratus. The sequence continues at coordinate 39,103,935 of OU862909.1, read as the reverse complement.
TTTCCTTTGCGCTTCGCAAAGGAAAGGATCTAAAGGAGACCGCACGGGCTGTCATTAGCGAGGTTTTGATTGGCGTTAAAGTGTGACATTGACGACAATTATCGATATTGACGCAAAAGAAAACTTAATATTGTCATAAGTTTTGACTGTAAAACTGATTAGTGAAGTATTCTTCACATAATAATGGTATTAAATTTACCAAATTACCGTAATTGCGATGTTTGAACTAGTCAGAACTCGGGCCTATTTTTTGGAGGTCAAAATGTTTCTGCTTCGCATTAAATTCCAAATTAATGGAATATTTGAGAACCTATCCGAAAACTAAAAACTTTTTTTGAAAGGTGATGAAATACGCTATCAAATTTTATTATTAGAAGTAACCATGTAATTTTCTAAATATAAATGTTTTGAATACAACATAAAAAATGTCTCACCTTACGTTTTTTCCCACTAAAATTACTGGAAATGAAAAAAAACACACACACACACATATTTTATTAGACAAATGTATTATAAACGTTATCACCACCTCACATTTTTGTCATTTCATGTAAAATAGTTTTTAAAAAATTCACAAAGTTTCTTGTTTTTTCTTTCAAATCGCCACTGGCAACTTTGGTTTCAAAATAAAGGTTTACATTTTAACTATTTTGTGGTCAACTTTTAGATTTAAATAAAAAGCGAGATATTTTCTCTTTCCAACACCGTTTAGTTCATATTTCTAACCATGATGATAAGGGAGATACAATGATTTTTATGAGTCCTGTGTGAGTTGTTCTGAAAACCAATTAAATTAGCCTGAGCCTGAGGGGTTTTAAAGTACATAACTTGCAAAATGTCTGATTAGAGTCATTTAAATTACAATAAACTACATGCTTAAAGTATGTGTGATATCATGTTTAAAGTAGGTATGTGTGATATATTTGGCTGAAGGAGATAGGAAAACATGGTTCATAGGTAAAAATAATTAAAATGGCATAAAGTGAAACATATATTTTATTAAAAATACTCAAATTGCAAAACACAAAAGGATAATAAATCAAATAATTACTTATAACTTTATTTTGTCTTAGGTTTCCCTACATAAACTTGAGCCTTTCTTATGTTTACTTCTAACTTTGTCCTTCCCGGAAAGGTTTTTTTGTTCAAACCGTTGTAGAAATACAAAAAAAATTGGGTAAACCTGAACTTTTATATTATCACATATAATTACTACATTCTAATTAATAAATTCACTAATTAAAACCCAAAAAAATGTCATGAAAATTATATTAAAAGACCTTAAAAAAATTGGCGCCGAGGAAATATTCAATAATCTTAACATCGTTTCAATTAAACAATTTTGCTGTGAAGTAATACTACTTTAATGAACTCCACTTTCATTTAACAATCAACAGCAACATTATAACTCAAAACTCAAATAAAAAGCTGGATTAAAAACATACAATTCAATTCAATTCAATTTATTCATTTAAAAAATACTACAAATATACAATTTCACAGCATTTTTAAAAGAAAAAAATAGGTATCTACAGCTATTAAAATAAACAGATTTAGACTACCAGCAACAAAGCTTGTCGTTTGAATTGTGCTTCATTGATGTTAAACATATCGATATTCGAAGTGATTCTATTTAACAATAAGACTGCTCTCCCGACTGGCATAACCATCGGCAAGTTAGTTCTGCAAGCGGGGATATAAAACAGTCTATGGTGTCGGTGACGGAGATAACCATTGGGAACATAGAAACTAATGCTCTCCATGTTAGCCGAGTTTTCGAACCGTACATGAATCAGTCTGAAGAAATGTGTTACAATGAGCACATCCCTTCATCCGGTCATGCTCAAGAGAAAGTCGGTAGGTAGAGTAGAGCCACGGGTAGTAAGTAGTCATACTCCCTCAGGTAAAGAAATCTCGGAAATTTCTTCTGAACCTTCTCCAACAGCAGGGAATACTTCAGTTGGTGTGGGCTCCAAACCACCGACCCAGTCTCAAGCCCACTCCTAACCAAACTCCTATACAAACACTCGACCGCGCTAAAAAAACACCACATCATATATTTGTAATTCTTTCAGTAACTTCATATTATTTATATAATTAAATACAGGAGATCCCAGTGAAGATATCATCGCCTCAGTCACCAGCATTTCTTCACTACTCTAGAGCAGTCATCAGCGACAGTACCATACATCGACCACTGCCCTTTTCCATCAGAGTAGGAAGAAATTTCTGAAAAAGAAATAAATTGTATCATATGAAATTTAACCAACTAACAGGGCAGAGAAGACGGACCTCCAAACAACTCGGTCTTGGCACACACTCCTTACCTCGTTTACATTCATACATCGTCTCATACATTCTCTTCTATTATTCTGATTCTTGACATGGCCCCGACTCAAGTATCTGATTCACTCGGTCAACGGAACCTAAGTTATAATCTACGCATTCACGCGGCGCAGACACAGGTGGAGCCAATTTAATTATTTAAGGTTAAAACACTTTTTGCAAGTTATGTTTTAAAATATTAAGGTAAATTAATTGTTTGTGCTCGTACGTATTCAATATGAATAAATAGTTTCGTCCATAAACAAACTCAAATCTTTCAATAAAGGTTAACAAATACAATATTGGATTGAGTCACCGATACAAAATTGGATTTGTAAGCGAAGCCTTTCTTGAAATATTTATTATTATTATTATGTAATGAGCAGGCAGCATTCTGCTGATGCGCTCATATCTAATTTCACAATAGTTTGACAGTAAATGAGTAGTAATTTGGGTTTGTTTATGGATAAAACTATGTATTTCATATTGAATACGTACGAGCACCGAGATTAATTTACCTTAATATTTTAAAGCATAACTTGCAAAAAGTGTTTTAATATAAAATAATCAAATTGACGCAAACTGTGAATGCGTAGATTATAACATAGGTTCCGTTAAACCACCAAAAACAATTCAACACACATGATCAATATCAGTTGAGTACCGACATAGAATATACCATAAAAAAATACTTAAGTACTTTATCATTGGGAAGGTCTTTGGCCACATTTGAGTCCCTCGACCGCCTCTGTTCTTGAAACGATTATCCTAGTTGACGTCTAAAGAATTATCCTCGTGCTATCAGGTAGCGGGCGTCAAAAGCAGTCATAAGCGACAGCAAATTTCAATGCCACTCGCATCAATATCGGAAGAGATCTCTCTCTGTAAAAGAAATAAACGTATTTTTAGCCCGCTATCGGGTATACAAACCAAAAATACACTAAGTACAATGATGTTAAATACCATTTAAAGTTGGGAAAAATAACTTACGTTTTGGGATTGGATGACTTGTGGACCACCATTATCAAAGTATTTTGTTTCTCCATTTCATGAACAGCGGGAAACATGTATTTAAATTGCTTTTGCAGCCTGTTGAGTCAATATACTGAAATAGAAATTACGTCAATTAGTGTCACAATACTTAATTACATACTTTTCTTATGTTTCTTAGCACAATAATACAGTACAAAAAATAATAATTTATGAGCTACATTACAAAACCTAACCTCAAACGCAAAGCGTTTACTTGTTAACAGACATAATATTGCTTCGAGTTCGCTAATTCAGTTCGAGTCGGAGCAAATACATATTTAAAGCGTTTAGTTACATTATATATTATAGCATTTACTTACCTAATGTTATTACTTTGTCCAGCAATCAATAAGTTATCGAATTCCAAACAATCGAACCGACAATGATATGACATATGACATATTTTGATGAACGACATCTGTCATTTCACTTTTAGCAGTGAATGAGTAAAAAAGTTACTACCATCAAATAAGGTAGGTACCTTTTTAAGAAACGAAAATCTTCGAAACGGTTTTTTTATGTTATTTTAAAATAGAATAAGATGTGATTAAAATGAAATACAATGTTAAGTCATTGTTTTAAAAGTTTTGGTTGACAACCTCGCGTTATTAGATTGGATTTCATTTATCAGTGTTTTCAAAAAAACTCTAACCCAATTTTTTAGGATTTTTTACTAGGTCTCTCTCCTTAACACGATTATGTAAGGATATCGCTTCACAGCGGGAGAACGGGAATCGCTCGGTTCTAAGGCGGCGCAAAATGCGCAACCTTACATCGTTGGCGAATGCTAGCATTTAGGTTAGCGCAAAAGAACGGGAATCGCGCTCCTGTACGCCCTTTGCGTTTCACCCACCTCAAGGTTCACTTTCGGTTGAAGCAAATTGAGAATGAAAACTGTAAGCAAATTTTTAATGACAAAATAAAATATATACAGGGGTTTATTCTCCGATACGAATCGGCGGCGAAAACTAGAAGCTCTGCTCGAATCACTCGATTCGGCTCGGTTGTATTTCCCGCCGACAGACGGCGTTTGAAAAAAAAAAATGACGAAAAAACCCGCTTATTTCACAAAGGAAAATGCTAGGACTATTGACATAGGTCAGGATCTCAAATGTCAAAGTTTTAGCCTAACAAAACGGAACTCTCGGCGGTTTGGGTCGTTGTTTTTCGGAAAACGTCATTGCCGCCGAAAAACCGATTCCGGGCTAGATGTTTTTAAAAAATACGATAGCCGGAAGGATTCCGCAACTTTTGATAACAATAAAACATACGATTCTCATATAAAATACGTCAGGAGATGCTGACAAAACTCGAAATTTTCCGAAAAAAAATCATCAAAATACGCGCTCAAAGATTCCATCGGAAGTTTAAATATTGGTGGCCAGTTCAAATTAACACGCTATTCATTCGGGGTAGGTACCTACTTATTTCGGTAGTATTGCAAATATGATGAAAAAAGCAAATATTGCCGGAATCTAAGGAAACGCGCAGGTACCTACCTGAATGGGTACCTACACAACGAATTAGGTTTTAATGCAATAAATACTAAGGTACAGTTTGGCAAGAAAGTGTAGAAAATAAATGATGGCGCTGCGATCGTTTTCTAGTTTTAAATGGCAACACCAAGATGGCTCATAAGACAAAGAACGTATATTTAAAAAAAACACTTCTGGCAAAATGCATATTTCATAGCGTATTTGTATTTTCAAAAAATTTGCACAAAAAACTGTAATTTAATAGAAGCAAAATAAAACAAAACAAGTTTTAAGTGGGCGTTTATTCCGATATAAAAACTTAAGTCTTAAAAATCTTAAAAATTTAAGTCTATTAATTCAACACCCGACATGTAATTATTGTCTTCGTCCTCGTTTGATTCTTCTTCTTCCGTATCTTTATCTTCATCTAAACGCAGTTCATCGATATCATCATATATATTACTGCCTCATGCATAATATTCTGCATCATTTTTCATCACGTGTTTGCAACAATTTTTCCAATCATCAGCACTTATGCTATTACATAATGCCCATTTTCCGTTTTCCCGATGTTTCAAATTTTCCATCTGCCTTTTCCCCTTCCTTGACAATTCGTCTTACCGTTGATTCAGATTTACCTGTGTGTGAAAAATCATTAAAATTATTATTATAGAAGGGAGTTTTAAAAACACACACTAGATAATATTCACTTGGAAAGAAAGAAAGAGAAAATGAGAAAAAAGTAACTTTTCTACGAGTTTAATATTATTTTTTTTATTGAGTTATTCCCTTTTTCCTGTGGCCGCATATTAACTGTCAAAATGAAGTGTCAAAATCAGATTTTTTTACTATAACCTCAAATCAGATTGTAATGGTTATTATCGCTCGAAAATTGGCATAAATCTTGTAATACTAATGAAATTTATTAAACAAACTATACTACGTACCAGTCATTTCTGCAGTTCGTTTGCAAACATCTTCTAAATTAAAAAGAAGCTTCTTCGCGTGACACTCAGGCTAAGCAGCGTGGAAAAACACAGAATATAACCCCTCTTGTATCACTATGTAATAATTTATTCATTTTAATTAAATTCAGGCAAACAATGAATAAAAATATTATGAAATCAGCGATATTCTACTCAAATTTAAGACAATAAATCAACCGTAACACGCAACAATATGACAGCCATAGGAAACGTCATATAATTCGGTGTTGCCATAGTAATGAACACGTTTAGTTCCAATTGAATTAATTTCTACACTTTCTTGCCAAACTATAAGGTTGTTTCGATGATACTGAATAATTCAACTTTTTTAAAGTTAATTTTCACGTTCTGAGTTGCTTCTACTGAAATTCTGTTTTTTCTCAATATAGGCCAGTTACATCACAAAACTGAAATAATTACAGAACTCGAACGGAACTTTCTAGAACTGAAAATTTACTAGAAAAATTTTAAGAATTGACAATTTTTTTTTATTAATTATATTTTTTTTTTATAAGTGTGTTCTATTTGGACATTGTTAAATAAAAAAAATAATTACGCGTGTTCTAGGTAGGTACTTACTTCCAGGGACTTTTTTCATTTAAAAATCAAAACATGATATTGAATGAATTTATTTATAGTGAAAATTATTTTATGCTCAACAGCATAATGGCGTCGTTTTGGTGAAATATTACAACAAAGTACCTACTTAGTACTTACACTTGCAAAATGAAATACAATACAACTACAATAGTGAGCTCCGGCATAATGAAATTTTGCACTGCTAAACCGTGCAACCGATTGTTATTGTTAATGGACTATTTGTGCGTAAATAAATTAATTATATACAGCGGGTACCCGGCATGCGTTGCGAGGCCACTTTAACTTCGGGGTCAACTAAACCGTAATGGTTCCCTACCAAGTCCCGGGAAACAACATTATAAAATTATGCACTTTATAAAATTATATACAACGGGTACCCGGCATGCGTTGCAAGGCCGCTTTAACCTCGGGGTCAATAAAACTGTAATGTTTCCATCCGAAGTCCTGGGAAACTACATTATAATGCAAGCGCCTGCACTATATAACAGTATATACAACGGGTACCCGGCATGCGTTGCAAGGTCACTGTAACCTCGGGGTCAACTTAATTATAATGGTTCCATCCCAAGTACCGGGAAACTACATTATAATGCAAGCACCTGCACTATATAAAATTATATACAACGGGTACCCGGTATGCGTTGCAAGGCGACTTTAACCTAGGGGTCAACTTTACTGTAATGGTTTCATCCCGATTCCCGGGAAATAAAATTTTAATGCAAGCGCCTGCAATTTATAACATAATATACAACGGGTACACGGCATGCGTTGCAAGGTCACTGTAACCTCGGGGTCAACTTAACTGTAATGGTTCCATCCCAATTCCCGGGAAATAATATTTTAAAGCAAGTGCCTGCAATATATAACATGATATACAACGGTTACTCGGCATGCGTTGCAAGGTCACTGTAACCTCGGGATCAACTTAACTGTAATGGTTCCATTCCAATTCCTGGGAAATTACATTTTAATGCAAGCGCTGCACTACATAACATTATATACAACGAGTACCCGGCATGCGTTGCAAGGCCACTGTGAACTCAGGTTTCTTCATATATTTAATTTAACACACACTCCTCCTCGCTTCATCCACGTTCACACGTCAAATCGCATAGTGTCTTAACCCGTCAGTTGCTTCTGCAACGGGCAAAACCTAGTATATATAGTATTGTTTGGTTTTGGGAGAGGTCTTTTTCCGCGCACTTTTTTGTTGACGCAAAAACGACCAGTACGCCCTTTACGTTTCACCCACCTCAAGGTTCACTTTCGGTTGAAGCAAATTCCGAATGAAAACTGTAAGTAATTTTTTTTCGACAAAATGAAATATATACAGGGATTTATTCTCCGATACGAATCGGCGGCGAAAACTAGAAGCTCTACTCGAATCACTCGATTCGGCTCGGTTGTATTTCCCGCCGACAGATGGCGTTTGAAAAAAAAAAGTGACGAAAAAACCCGCTAATTTCACAAAGGAAAATGCTTGCTAGGACTATTGACATAGGTCAGGATCTCAGATGTCAAAGTTTTAGCCTAACAAAACGGAACTCTCGGCGGTTTGGGTCGTTGTTTTTCGGAAAACGACATTACCGCCGAAAAACCGATTCCGGGCTAGATGTTTTTTTAAAATACGATAGCCGGAATGATTCCGCAACTTTTAATAACAATAAAACATATGATTCTCATATAAAATAAGTCAGGAGATGCTGACAAAACTCGAAATTTTCCGAAAAAAAATCTTCAAAACACGTGCTCACAGATTCCATCGGAAGTTTAATTATTGCTGGCCAGTTCAAATTAACACGTTTTTCATTCGGGGTAGGTACCTACTTACTTCGGTAGTATTGCAAATATGATGAAAAAAGCAAAGATTGCCGGAATCTAAGGAAATGCGCAGGTACCTACCTGAATGGGTACCTACACAACGAATTAGGTTTTAATGCAATAAATACTAAGGTAAGGTTGTTTGGATGATACTAAATAATTCAATTTTTTTTTTAAAGTTAATTTTCACGTTCTGTGTTGGTTCTACTCAAATTCTGTTTTTTCTCAATAAAGGCCAGTTACATCACAAAACTGAAATAATTACGGAACTTTCTAGAACTGAAAATTGACAAGAAAAATTTGTAAAATTGTCAATTATTTTTTTTTAAACAACCCAGCCTTATTATTTTTATGTTATGTTATTTTTAAATGTGCAGATTATCTATTTGGATATTGTGAAGTAACAAAAAAATATATATATTACGCTGTTCTAGGTAGGTACTTTCTTGCAGGGACTTTTTTCCTTTAAAAATAAAACATGATATTGAATAAAATTATTTGTGCTGGAAAGAAGTTTTTATAAAATTATTTTATGCTCAACAACATAATGGCGTCGTTTTGGTGAAATATTACAACAAAGTACCTACTTAGTACTTACAATACAACTACAAATAGTGAGCTCTGGTATCATGAAATTGTGCATTGCTAAACCGTTTATCCGATTGCGATGAAATTTTGGGGGTGCGGTCAACTACCTGTTCCCTTTGTAGGCGCTCATTCCTCGCTTCATCCGCATTCAGACATCGTTTTTTCTTCATATATATTTAATTTAACACACACTCCTGCTCGCTTCGTCTTTTAGGGAAACGAAGGAGAGAAGAGTTCTGGGAAGGAAAAGGGTTTAAGGGATTGAGTTCGAACCCGCAATCTTCGGATTGCGAGTCGAGAGTCTTACCTCTTGACCTAGAGGGCCCTAAATTATATTGCGTTATTTTGATAACCAATTTCAAAATAATTTTAATTTCAAAATACAACAAAATTTAAAAATCAAAAAAGAATTTAAATTTCAACAAATTTTAAAATCCAAAAAATTTTAAAATCCAAAAAATTTTAAAATCCAAAAAAATTTAAAAAGGAAAAAATTTTTAAATCAAAAAAATTTCAAAATCCAAAAAATTTTAAAATCGAAAAAAATTTAAAAATCGAAAAAATTTAAATTCCAAAAAATTTTAAAATCCAAAAAATTTTAAAATCGAAAAAATTTTAAAATCAAAAAAATTTCAAAATCCAAAAAATTTTAAAATCGAAAAAATTTTAAAATCCAAAAAATTCCAAAATCGAAAAAAATTAAAAAATCCAAAAAATTTTAAAGATCACAAAATTTTAAAATCCAAAAAATTTAAAATCCAAAAAATTTAAAAATCGAAAAAAAAATTAAAATCCAAAAAATTAAAAACTCGAAAAAATTTAAAAATCGAAAAAATTTTAAAAATCAAAAAATTTAAAAATCGAAAAAATTTTAAAATCCGAAAAATTTTAAATCTTCATCCACGTTCACACATCAAATCGTATAGTGCTTTAACCCGTCAGTTGCTTCTGCAACGGGCAAAACCGAGTATATATAGTATTGTTTGGTTTGGGAAAGCTCTCTTTCCGCGCACTTTTTTGTTGACGCAAAAACGACCAGTACGCCCTTTATGTTTCACCCACCTCAAGGTTCACTTTCGGTTCAAGCAAATTCAGTGCAGCCTCAGTACTTTGATTTTGCGGAGTTTATATTTGTCGACAAAATTAGCGCCTTATTCACAGAAAAACTAACGCGAATCAACGGCGAAAACTAGAACCAATAGTAAAATCACACTCAATTCGGCCAGGTTACATTTCCCGCCGACAGGTTCGCGTTTCCAAAAAAAAAGATGTCATTTTGGCCATCAGTTTCAATGCAAATGAAAATGCTAGGAATGTTGAGTCAGGTCAGGGTTCTCAGACGTCAAATTTTTAGCCTAACAAAACAGACTTTTCACAGTTTTCGGTAGTGGTTTTACGGTACGCGGCATTGTGGCCCCAAAACCGATCCCGGCTCGGATGTTTTTCAAAAATCTAACGCAGTAGAGAATTCCGCAACTTTAAATACCAAAATTACATGCCCATCCCATATAAAATAGTTCAGGAGATGCTGACAAAATTCGACATTTTCCGAAAAAAAATCACCAAAACACGTGCTTACAGATTCCATCGGAAGTTTAATTTTTGCTGGCCAGTTCAAATTAACACGCTATTCATTCGGGGTAGGTACCTACTTATTTCGGTAGTATTACGAATATGATAAAAAGCAAAGAGATTGCAGGAATTTTTTAAATGTGCAGGTACCTACCTGAATGGGTACCTACACAACGAATTAGGTTTTAATGCAATAAATACTAAGGTAAGGTTGTTTCGATGATATATTGAATAATTAAACTTTTTCTAAAGTTAATTTTCACGTTCTGTATCGGTTCTTTTCAAGTTCTGTTTTTTTTTTATCTTTAAAGGCCAGTTGCATCACAAAACTGAAATAAATACAGAACTTTCTTGAACTGAAAATTGACAAGAAAAATTTTAAGAATTATCAATTTTTTTTTTTAAACAACCCAGCCTTATTATTTTTAAATGTTATTTTTTTGGATATTGTGAAATAACAAAAAATATATATATTACGCTGTTCTAGGTAGGTACTTACTTGCAGGGGCTTTTTTTCTTTAAATATCAAATCATGATATTGAATAAAATTATGTGGGTTGAAAAGAAGTTTTTATAAAATTATTTTATGCTCAACAACATAATGGCGTCGTTTTGGTGAAATATTACAACAAAGTACCTACTTAGTACTTACAATACAACTACAATGGTGAGCTCTGCCATCATGAAATTATGCATTGCTAAACCGTTCATCCGATTGCGATGAAACTTTGGGGATTTGATGTGCGTATGCCGGCGATGGTTTCTATGTAAAATAGTGAGCTATAACGTCATGAAATTATGAATTGCTAAACCGTTCAGGGAGGGTAACCTGGGAAGGGGGAGGGGAACCCGGGAGGGGGTTTTGCGGGATGGAGGAAGGGGGGGGGGGGAGTAGAGTACGCTATGAAAGAATATTTTTTCTGTTCTTTTTTTACTCGAATAAAACAAAATTTTAAAAGGCTAAATACCAGGAGTGCAGAACTAAGCAAGGGAAAATATATTAAGAATATGTTTTTTTTCATTTATTTCTGGCTTTTTGGGAAAGGTGAATTTATATGCATTTAATTATTTTATTTTACATGAGCTCCACACAGGAGGCTGTGGGGAAAATAATTTCCCTCAGGTCCTATGTCATCTTTGGGGATGCTGTGTGGAGGATTTTTTTTAGGAAAGGGAGGAGATGAGAGTTCTGGGAAGGAAAAGGGTTTAAGGGGTGGGTAGGAATCTGGGGTTCAGTGTGTCCTGGGCATCCGCCTCCAATACCTAGACAGACCTCACCCCATGAACCCGGGCACCCCTACTAAATCACCTAACGTAGCGAACCACTTGAGGTGACCTATGGCAGAGGTGTTGGTTATCCAATAAAGGTCAACTTTGGGGATTTGTATTTCTACATGACACTATATACAACGGGTACCCGGCATGCGTTGCAACAACATTGTAACCTCGGGGTCAACTTAACTGTAATGGTTCCATTCCAAGTTCCGGGAAACTACATTATAATTCAAGCGCCTTGCAAACGCATGCAATGTATTATAACATTATATACAACGGGTACCCGGCATGCGTTGCAACATCACTGTAATCTCGGGGTCAACTTAACTGTAATGGTTCCATTCCAAGTTCCGGGAAACTACATTATAATGCAAGCGCCTTGCAAACGCCTGCTTTATATTATAACATTATATACAAAGGGTACCCGGCATGCGTTGCAAGATCGCTGTAACCTCGGGGTCAACTTAACTGTAATGGTTCCATTCTAAGTTCCGAGAAACTACATTATAATACAAGCGCCTTGCAAACGCCTGTTTTATATTATAACATTATATACAAAGGGTTTCCGGCATGCGTTGCAACATCACTGTAACCTCGGGATCAACTTAACTGTATTCCATTCCAAGTTCAGGGAAACTACATTATTATGTAAGCGCCTTGCAAATGCCTGCACTATATTATAACATTATATACAACGGATACCCGGCATGCGTTGCAAAGTCACTGTAACCTCAGGTTTCTTCATATAATTAATTTAACACACACTCTTCCTCGCTTCATCCACATTCACACGCAAAACGCAAAGTGTTTTAACCCGTCAGTTGCTTCTGCAACGGGCAAAACCTAGTATATATTAATGTTTGGTTTGGGAAAGCTCTTTTTCCGCGCACTTTTTTGTTGACGCAAAAAACGACCACTCTGCCCTTTACGTTTCAATCACCTCAAGGTTCACTTTCGGTTGAAGCAAATTCAGTGCACCCTCAGTACTTTGATTTTGCGAGGTCAGTTTTTTTCGACAAAATTAGCGCCTTATTTACAGAAAAACTGACGCGAATCAACGGCGAAAACTAGAACTAATAGTAAAATTACACTCAATTCGGCCAGGTTACATTTCCCGCCGACAGGTTCGCGTTTCAAAAAAAATGATGTCATTTTGGCCATCAGTTTCAATGCAAATGAAAATGCTAGGAATATTGAGTCAGGTCAGGGATCTCAGACGTCAAATTTTTAGCCTAACAAAGCAGACTTTTCACGGTTTTCGGTAGTGGTTTTACGGTACGCGGCATTGCGGCCCCAAAACCGATCCCGGCTCGGATGTTTTTCAAAAATCTAATACAATAGAGAATTCCGCAACTTTTAAAACCAAAATTGTATGCCCATCCCATATAAAATAGTTCAGGAGATGCTGACGAAATTCGACATTTTCCGAAAGAAAATCACCAAAACACGCGCTTAAAGATTCCATCGGAAGTTTAAATTTTTCTAGCCAGTTCAAATTAACACGTTATTCATTCGGGGTAGGTACCTACTTATTTCGGTAGTATTGCAAATGTGATGAAAAAAGCAAAGATTGCAGGAATCGAAGGAAATGCGCAGGTACCTACCCGAATACGTAGATATACAATTAATTAGGTTTTAATGCAATATACTAAGGTAAGGTTGTTTCGATGATATATTGAATAATTAAACTTTTTCTAATGTTAATTTTCACGTTCTGTATCGGTTCTATTCAAGTTCTGTTTTTTTTATCTTTAAAGGCCAGTTGCATCACAAAACTGAAATATATACAGAACTTTCTTGAACTGAAAATTGACAAGAAAAAATTTAAGAATTATCAATTTTTTTTTAAACAACCCAGCCTTATTATTTTTAAATGTTATTCTATTTGGATATTGTGAAATAACAAAAAATATATATATTACGCTGTTATAGGTAGGTACTTACTTAGGGGGCTTTTTTTCTTTAAATATCAAATCATGATATTGAATAAAATTATTTGGGTTGAAAAGACGTTTTTATAAAATTATTTTATGCTCAACAACATAATGGCGTCGTTTTGGTGAAATATTACAACAAAGTACCTACTTAGAACTTACAATACAACTACAATAGTGAGCTCTGCCATCATGAAATTATGCATTGCTAAACCGTTCATCCGATTGCGATGAAACTTTGGGGATTTGATGTGCGTATGCAGGCGATGGTTTCTATGTAAAATAGTGAGCTATGGCGTCATGAAATTATGAATTGCTAAACCGTTCAGGGAGGGTAACCTGGGAAGGGGGAGGGGAACCCGGGAGGGGGTTTTGCGGGATGGAGGAAGGGGGGGGGGGGAGTAGAGTACGCTATGAAAGAATATGTTTTCTGTTCTTTTTTTACTCGAATAAAACAAAATTTTAAAAGGCTAAATACCAGGAGTGCAGAACTAAGCAAGGGAAAATATATTAAGAATGTTTTTTTCATTTATTTCTGGCTTTTTGGGAATGGTGAATTTATATGCATTTAATTATTTTATTTAACATGAGCTCCACACAGGAGGCTGTGGGGAAAATAATTTCCCTCAGGTCCTATGTCATCTTTGGGGATGCTGTGTGGAGGATTTTTTTTAGGAAAGGAAGGAGATGAGAGTTCTGGGAAGGAAAAGGGTTTAAGGGGTGGGTAGGAATCTGGGGTTCAGTGTGTCCTGGGCATCCGCCTCCAAGACCTAGGCAGACCTCACCCCATGAACCCGGGCACCCCTACTAAATCACCAAACGTAGCGAACCACTTGAGGTGACCTATGGCAGAGGTGTTGGTTATCCAATAAAGGTCAACTTTGGGGATTTGTATTTCTACATGACATTATATACAACGGGTACCCGGCATGCGTTGCAACAACATTGTAACCTCGGGGTCAACTTAACTGTAATGGTTCCATTCCAAGTTCCGGGAAACTACATTATAATTCAAGCGCCTTGCAAACGCATGCAATGTATTATAACATTATATACAACGGGTACCCGGCATGCGTTGCAACATCACTGTAATCTCGGGGTCAACTTAACTGTAATGGTTCCATTCCAAGTTCCGGGAAACTACATTATAATGCAAGCGCCTTGCAAACGCCTGCTTTATATTATAACATTATATACAAAGGGTACCCGGCATGCGTTGCAAGATCGCTGTAACCTCGGGGTCAACTTAACTGTAATGGTTCCATTCTAAGTTCCGAGAAACTACATTATAATACAAGCGCCTTGCAGACGCCTGCTTTATATTATAACATTATATACAAAGGGTTCCCGGCATGCGTTGCAACATCACTGTAACCTTGGGGTCAACTTAACTGTATTCCATTCCAAGTTCAGGGAAACTACATTATTATGCAAGCGCCTTGCAAATGCCTCCACTATATTATAACATTATATACAACGGGTACCCGGCATGCGTTGCAAAGTCACTGTAACCTCAGGTTTCTTCATATAATTAATTTAACACACACTCCTCCTCGCTTCATCCACGTTCACACGTCAAATCGCATAGTGTTTAAACCCGTTAGTTGCTTCTGCAACGGGCAAAACCTAGTATATATATTAATGCTTGGTTTGGGAAAACCTCACTTTTGATTTTTGATGCGAAAAACGACCGCTCTCCCCTTCAATTTCGACCACCTTAAGGGTCACTTTCGCTTGAGGTGAAATTTTTCCCGCACGCGAAAAACGACCGTACCGCCCTTTGCATTTCACCCACCTCAGGGTTCACATTCGCCTGAGGAAAAGATTCAGTGCGCACGTCTCAGTACTTTGAATTTTGTAAGTTTGTTTTTGTCGACAAAATTTTTTTTTGCTAGCGATTTATTCGCAGTAAAACTGATTCGAATCGACGGCGGAAACTAGAACCTCTGTCAATTCGGCTCGGTTATATTTCCCGCCGATAGGTTCGCGTTTCAAAACGAAACATGTCTTTTTGGCCGTCAGTTTCAATGCAAATGAAAATGCTTGGAATGTTGAGTCAGGTCAGGGATCTTAGACGTCAAATTTTTAGCCTAACAAAACCGACTTTTCAGAGTTTTCGGTAGTGGTTTTACGGTACGCGGCATTGCAGCCCGGAAAACGATCCCGGCTTGGATGTTTTTCAAAAATATAATACAGTAGAGAATTCCGCAACTTTTAATACCAATTATACATGCCCATACCATGTAAAAAACTTCGGGAAAAGCTACCAAAATCCGAACTTTTCCAAAAAAAAATCACCAAAACACGTGCTTAGAGATTCCATCGGAAGTTTAGATTTTGCTGGCCAGGTAAATTTAAATGTTATTCATCGCTGAGTAGGTACTTATTTCGGTAGTATTGCAAATATGACGAAAAAAGCAAAAAGATTGCAGGAATTATAAGGAAATGCGCAGTACCTACCCGAATAGGTAGCTACTACAGGTTTTAATGCAATACTAAGGTCAGGTTGTTTCGATGATATTGAATAATTGAATTTTTTTAAATTTCATTTTCACGTTCCGTGTTGGTTCTATTAACGTTCTGTTGTTTTATCATTAAAGACCAGTTACATCACAAAACTGAAATAATTACAGAACCCGAACGGAACTTTCTAGAACTGAAAATTTAGTAGAAAAATTCAAAGAATTGTCAATGTTTTTTTAAGCAGCCTTATTATTTTTTATTATTTATAAATGTGTTGATTATTTATGAATGAAGCATGGTTCTAATTGGACATTGTTAAATAATAAAAATATATATATATATAACGCGTGTTCTAGGTAGGTACTTACTTGCAGGGACTTTTTTCCTTTAAAAATCAAAACACGATATTGAATTAATTTAATTATGCTGAAAAAAAGTTTTACAAAATATTTTATGCTCAACAACATAATGGCGTCGTTTTGGTGAAATATTACAACAAAGTACCTACTTAGCCGCGCAAAATGAAATACAATACAACTACAATAGTGAGCTACAAAAGTAAAACTTCTATATTGTTAATGGACTATTTGTCCGCAAATAAATAAATTATATACAGCGGGTACCCGGCATGCGTTGCGAGGCAACTTTAACCTCGGGGTCAATTAAACTGTAATGTTTCAATCCCAAGTCCCGGGAAACTACATTATAATGCAAGCGCCTGCACTATATAACATTGTATACAATGGGTACCCGGCATGCGTTGCGAGGCCACTGTAACCTCGGGGTCAACTTAACTGAAATGGTTCCATCCCAATTCCCGGGAAATAACATTTTAATGCAAGCGCCTGCAATATATAACATTTTATTCAACGGGTACCCGGTATGTGTTGCAAGGCCATTTTAACCTCGGGGTGAATTAAACTGTAATGGTTCCATCCCAAGTCCCGGGAAACTACATTATAATGCAAGCGCCTGCACTATATAACATTATATACAACGGGTACCCGGCATGTGTTGCAAGGCCACTTTAACCTCGGGGTGAATTAAACTGTAATGGTTCTATCCCAAGTCCCGGGAAACTACATTATAATGCAAGCGCCTGCACTATATAACATTATATACAACGGGTACCCGTCATGCGTTGCAAGGTCACTGTAACCTCAGGTTTCTTCATATATTTAATTAAACACACACTCCTCCTCGCTTCGTCCACGTTCACACGTCAAATCGCATAGTGTTTTAACCCGTTAGTTGCTTTTGCAACGGGCCCAGCTAGTATACATTAAAATGCAGTTTATAATAAACTGATGCATTTTAATTTAATTTGATAAATTTTGAATAAGAAGATTATCCATATTTTTTTACAAAAAATTCATTTTTAATACTTTTAACAATGAAATGCAGTGTGATAATATATTAAACTGATGCATTTTGTTTATTTATCAATTAATAGATTTTTTATAAGAAGCTTATTCTTATTTTTTAACAAAAAATCTATTTTAAATGCGTATTAAATTAATATAGTTTGATATATAAAACTGATGCATTCTATTTATTACCAATTAACAGATTTTTAATAAGAAGTTTATTCTTATATTTTTTACAAAAAAAAAAATTTAAATGCTTATTACATAAAAATGCAGTTTGATATATTAAACTGATGCATTTTATTTGAATTAAAAAAAATGAGTTAGGGGTCCTTTCTTATTTTTTTACAAAAACTCCATTTTAAAGATATATAAAAATGCAGTTTAATAGATTAAACAGATGCATTATATTACAAACTAGCAGACCCGGCAACATGTTGATGTGGCTAATGAAACACAACGCCATTACCCAAATAAATATAAAATAATAATAAATACTCTAGGACATCTATTTTCCAATTTCTTCTGTAGAACGAATTTCAAAAGTGACTATAGTACGGCCCGCCAGCCGTTTTAAATCGCACGAAAATATGTTTTCTTTGAATTTCTCGGCTTTTCTCTAATATAATTTTTTTTATTTTTTTTTTTTTATTTAATAAATGTTACAAAAAATAACATGTTTTCTTGTATTCTATAAAGTTTTTTTTAAAAAAATATATACATTATTTAATACGTCTTACACCTTTTTTTTTGAGCAAAGCTCGTGCTAAAAAGGCGGAGACAACGAATGTAGTTAATAATTTTTATATAAGTTTAAATAATATATAATTTTTTTTTTTAATATACATATAGATCAATTAATGGATAATTAACAGTATACAAAGAAGAAAAAAAATCGTATATATCATATAATATGCATCTATAGTTTTATATAATATATAAAACATATAATAGAACGAATGTAGCAGAAAGAAGAGGAGATAAAAAAGAAAGATGAAAGATAAAGAAAGAAAAAGGATATCAGATATTACAATTGTGTTTAGAAATAAAATATTATAAGATGTAGATATTGTGATAAGTTATATATAAAGAGCTTTTATTGATTTTTAGAATTTTTTATAATTTGTTTCCAATCTTAAATTAACTGGTAATTGGTTAAACCATTTAACTCCAATATATTTATAGTATTGTTGAGCTGTGGTGGTGTTACAACGCGGGACAGTCATAGAGCCCAGGATATTTGTTCTAATGCTGTTTGAAAAAGGAGTGAAGCTCTCATTATTGAAGCAATCTTTGTGTATTTGTAGAATTGTAATTTTTTTATAAATAATATGAAGTGAAGGTACTTTAAATTCTTGAAATAATTTGATAGTGGGGTAATCATATGTCTTTTTTTAAATTTTTTTTATAATTAGTTTTTGAATGATTTCCAATGGTAAAAGAGAAGTTTTGAATGCACCGCCCCAACCAACAATTCCATACTGTAGCACTGATTGGATTAAGGAAAAGTAAATAGTTCTTAACATACTAATATTTAAAATGCTTCGAATTCTAATGAAAATGTACACTAATTTTCTTAGTCTCTCAACTGTTGTGCTGATTTGCATCTTCCACTTTATGTTATTGTCTATAGTTACCCCAAGGTATTTAACATTGGTTTTAATAGTGAGTACAGAGCAATCAGGTTTACATATATATGAATTTGAGTTACAATTATATGAGTGTATACATATCTTTAGATTTTCAGGGGTAGCATTTTTAGTCAGAGTGAAAGGAATTACAAAAGTTTTATCTGTATTTAGTGATAGTAAATTTTGATCAAACCATTTTTTTATTAAATTTATATCTGATTCCGCCGTTCTCTGAGTTTCATTCCACGTTGATCCCTCAGCTAAAATTGCTGTGTCATCAGCGTAAGATATTAGTTTGGATTTTATGGTGAGTTTAAAAATATCATTAACATAAATGATAAAGAGAATTGGTACATTTATTATACATATAAACATTCCTCTTTAATCACTCTACCTATTGGTGAAAACCGTATGAAAATCCGTTGCGTAGTTTAAAAGATTAACGCGAACATACATTTTGAGCGACTTCATTTTATACTATGTAATGATAATGATGATACATATTTTAAATAATATGTTTATTCTTATATTTTTTCAAAAAATCCATTTTAAATACTTATAATAATAAATCGAAAGGATTTTTTTTATATACTTTAACGGGAAGAACATTGCAGTGCCAACCGAGTGTAAATAAATACATCACCAAGGAAACAGTAAATAAATGCGTTCAAGTTTTTTTTTTTTTTTTTTACAGTGAATACCGCACAAGAATCTCAACTGCTCCCGTCTGGAGCCAGTGAGACTATGGCATCCCCAATTGGGGTATGTTGTGAGGCTGAAGGTAGTGGGGAGGGGAAGGACGTGGGGAAGAGGAAGGTTCGGAAGTACCTGGCTATTCAGATCTGGTCACCAAACACGGCTAAAGCCACTTTTAAGCAACGTTTCAATTCTGAATGGTGGTCTTACACCAGGGCGATACTGATAGTATCTTCCACTCTGGAACATGCCGCAAATATACTATATATTATTTTAAATGAATTAATTTTGATATAACACAAATTAATCAAATAAAATTTATTTGCGCATGCCGGGTTCGAACCCGCGACCTCCGGACTGTGAGTCAAGAGTCTTACCCACTGGGCTACGGAGGTCGTCAAAGCGTGTTATAAAAAAAAAACTGGTGATAAATCGATCACTGAAATATAAATAAAGCGTATTAATGTAAATGGAATGCAAATAAACAGTGTCACAGGCAATTGTGTTGTTTTTAATAGTTTTTGTGATAGTTCGTATCGGAATCATAAATTGTGGACGATCATACGGTGACAAGGAAAATGGCAATCAAGGAAAACATATTGATGGATTGAAAGGTAGTGGAACTAAAGCGGAAACTCGAGGAACGTGACCTGGAGACAACGGGGACGAACCGTGCACTGCAACAACGGCTACGAGTGGCTCTTGCGAACACTTGTGAAGATCCGGAGAGTTTTTTTTTTTAAACGACTGGTGGAATTGATGACCTCTGCCGACATATAGACGCCAAACTGGAAGCAACCTCCTAAAGTAGTGACATGAAGACGCAGCTGGAAGGAAAGCTAATCAACGTTTCTCGCTGCTTCAATGACAAGATAGTCAACAAGGAAGAACATGTCCATCCGGAGAATAGAGAAGCGACTCCACGAGACTGGTGGTGAGAACGCCGTCATGGGTGTGAAGAGTTCATCAAGGCCCAAAGATGCTAATGTCGAGGTCAGAAGAGGAATGACCTGCCCATCTTCGATGAGAAATCTTCCTGGGAGGAATATCTGAAGCTCTTCAAGACCGCGGCCATGGTCAATAAATGGGCAAAGATCAAGAAGGCGTCGATGTTGTGCCTATCACTGCAAGGAGATGCAGTAAGGGTATTGCAAATTATTACGCTGACGGAGCGCCAGGACTATGAGCAGTTGACGCAACGTCTGAAAATGCGGTTTTATCATCGTCATATGGAGCAGATCTACCGCTCGCAACTGAAGAAGCGCTTCCAAAAGCCGAACGAGACATTGCAAGAATTCAAAGCTGACATAGTCCGACTAGTTATAGGCGCCTACCCAACAGTGACTGACGATGTCTACGAAAGTGTGGCCATCGACAGATTCTTAGACGGACTGCGGGAGGGTAAAACGCACCAGGCCGTCAAGTTGGCAAGTCCGAAGATGCTGAGTGAGGCGTTGACGCAAGCTCTGGGGTTCGAGGCCGTGAAGCAGTCTGTGAGAAGCCAAGCTCGGGTACGTGCTCTGGAGACCGCGGGGGAAAAATCGCAATCATCCATGGAAGAATTAGTGAAGCGTGTTCTGAAGGCTTTGAAGTTACAGAAGAGAGAGATACGCTGCTGGAAGACAGGACACCTTTGCAATAGATGCCCTAAACCAAGGAGGCAAAACTGAGAAAACTAAAAAGGATTGATGGGAAGGGGCAGCCATCGATCCGTACTACCGAAGCCTCTGAAGCATCCGTAACTGTGGCAACACTTGGAAGGGGAACTAACGGTGTCTACATAGAGGGTCTGATGGATGGAAAAAGTTGCAGACTGTTGTTGGACACGGCAGAAACTGCGTCGATCGTAAGACCAGATATTGCTGCCTCCGGGGTAATGATTGTACCGTAACGATAGAAACTACACACGACAACGAAGTCAATCACGACAAGTCCATCAGATGAACTTGCTGTCGAAATTGGGCTTAAAGCAGGACCTGAGAGAGGGAGTCATATGGATCGACAATGAGGAAACGATACTACAAAAGAGGGTAGGCGGAACGGTGTGTGTGATCCTTAGTGCGGATTCTCTGCTACCCCAATGCAGTGAGACACTGGTTACCGCGTGTCTAGAGACGTGGAGTCCACCGGGGCAAACTGTCATCTTGGAACTGGAGAGGGATGGTGCGGGACTAGGACTAGGAATTTTGGTCGGTAAGGAACTAATCCGCACTTGTGAGGAAATACCCATCAGAGTTATAAATGTCAATGACTAACCGGTAACCCTGAAGAAAGGCACTCAGTTAGGGCGTGGTTCACCTAATATTTTATAATAAAACGAATATAAAACTTTATTCTTCTTAATTTTATTTGACCGTAACCGGTTTCAGCTAGTTAGACCCATCTTCAGACTGGTTCACCTGTTTTAATGGTTGTACGGCAAGTTAACAACATGACCGTGACATCGAATAAGCATCCAGACCAGCTAAAAGATCTCGTTGAACGGGCCAGTAGGGGACTTCCCGCAAGACAACGGAACGCCATCGAAACGTTGATCAGCAGATATCAGAATGTCTTTGAAGGTTCGAACGGGTTGTTGGGAAGGAATGAAGTCGTACACCACCGCATAAGAACGGGGAACGCAGACCCTATTCGACAAACCCCTAGGTGATTACCATTTGTGAGACGTGACGAATCTGAACAGATAATCCGGGACATGGAGGAAGGGAAGATAATCAAGCCATCAAACACCCCATGGGTTTCACCCGTGGTACTGGCGAGGAAGAAGGATGAGACCACACGTTTTTGTGTAGATTACCAATGACTCAACGATGTTACCAAGGACAGCTATCCTTTACCCCGGATTGACGATACATAGGATACCTTGGGAGGCTGCAAAGTATTTTCCACGGAAACCACGGATCGACCACTTCAACCGGCTTGCTCCCTTCCTTGGTGACAATCGGGATGACCCAAAACAGCATGTCCAAGTCTGCAAGATTCCTGAGGAGGTAATAGCCTTCGAACAATCCATGTCCCAGGCTAGCAAGGGGCACAAGACCCGTCATGGAGTGACGCAGAAAATAGCGTGGGACCTGTTCGGGCTTTCAAAACAGCATGCTGTGGCCTTCTGCGTGTCACAATTTCGAGGGTTTTGCAGTATATGTTTCTTGTGCAACAGGAGTTGGAGAGGCAGGCACCAGCCATCGAGGTGGCGCAACTCAACAGGGAGGGATAACCGATCTTCTGTTTGGTGACCAGGGAGACCACCCTAGTTACGCCGGAGTACCGAACCATTTGAGATTGTCTAATGGTTTTGAGGGACCGCTTGTTGCAGTCGGCCATCAACCGGATAGGGATCCCGAAGCTGGGTGGCTGTGAAAATGGGCTGGACAGAAGGATTTTGCCATCTTAATCTTGATGTTCGAAGAGATCTTCCGATACACTGGCATATTGGTTATGGTAGGCTGTTACCACAGTGGGTCAGAAGCAAGTCACGGTAAAACTGTAACTTGTCATTTCTTCGCGTTGGCTCGATGAGATCGAGAACCAAATTGCCGATATCTTCATGAAGGGAATTCGGGACGTATTCCGGGACGAAACAGCCCTAAAGAGGAGGCAATGTATCGGCAAGAACATTGCAGTGCCAACCGAGTGTAAATTAATACATCACCAAGGAAACGGAAATATAACAAATTGTGTTTCTAATAAATTCTGGTGCCAGATCGATTACTGAAATAGAAATAAAACTGTAATAATGTAAATGGAATGCAAATAAATAGTGTCACAGACAATCGCGATGTTTTTAATAGTTTATGAACCCAGAACGTAATTAAAAAACGTAACAATACTTAAGTTAGTAAATGTTTTTAACTAAAACCCTTCATTTTGACAGGTAAATACTGTTCGTTAAATAAAAAGAAAAAGTATTTTTAAATAATACGTTTTAAATAAAAATATAAAAAAGCACGTGCATTATAAACACGAATATTTATTACTTATTAACTAATATAATTACAAACATCTTTAAATCAAATCTGGCAGGGCTAACTTATAATGTCGCTAGCGGAAATTTGAAATGATGTAAACGAGACAAAATCCAAAAAAGTTCAAATATTTCTTGGAAAATAAGTGAGTCTTTTACGATGTGCATTTCAAGAGGATTTTTTTCTGAAATATTAAAAATAAATATACTATTGTTATTAAATAAATTTACGTAAACATATTTTGAAAGGTCAAAAGTTCAAAAGTTCGCGCATTCGTGGTAGCCTGGGTGTCACAGACATAAATAGTAAGCTGAAGGAACGACAGTTGAGATGATATGGGCACATAAGACGGAGACCACCAGACCACACAGTGAGGCAGGCAATGTCCATAGAGCTTCATCGACAGTCATCTAGAGGAAGACCGAAGAACTCCTGGATGACTCAATGCTCCAAAATTCTTCAGAGAAACGGCCTGGATGAAGGCGATACTCTGAACAGAAGAAATTACAACCTGAGAACGAGAAGAGCCGACCACAACAGCCTACCTAGGCAATGAGTTGGGACAGCGCAAGAAATAAGAAGAAGATATTTTGAAAGGTCAAAAATATTTGAAATATAAATCTCTACATCTCTATCTCTCTCTACATATTATTTAGTCCCCCGCGTCGTCTGTCTGTCTGTCTGTCTGTCTGTTCACGATAAACTCAAAAACTACTGAACGGATTTTCATGCGGTTTTCACCAATAGATAGAGCGTTTCGTGAGGAAGGTTTAGGTAATTTATTAAGGATTTGTGTAAATTAGTTGAAACATAACGATTGTTCGGGCAAATCTATACCTACTCCCATGTATCCCTCCCGTCTTACCTACCTATCCTGATACATCCATCTTGCTATTGTCACCGGTTCAAGATTGATTCCTAACCGTGAAATCAGTACAATTTCAACACGCGCGGCACTGGCAGCACAAATACTTTGGTCTCGTCGCTTATAGTCAAAACCCGGATCCGCGCAAAATACGTACTTTCAACCGCGAGTTATCTTGAGTGCATGAAGTGTGGGACCCAGGACGTCATCAGCAAGGTAGGGTTTCATCTTGTTTTCGGTGGACATCCCATTTTTTCCCCTTCATCTCTTTTTCCATTCCCACAGTGATAGGTGGAGATTCCGAACTCCGCGGAAGAAAGTAACAGGCTTCCAATCAGCTATCGAAACATTGGTCCTTCGGTGGATTTAGAATTTACCTTGATTCTTTACAGATTAGTTAATTTACATGATTAGAAATTGTACTCAAACTAGTTTCATTACAGGATTATTATCAATAGTAGGTAGTTTCGATACGGCTTATCAGTTCAGCTGGTAGGTAGATAATATTGGGGCAAATAGAATACTTTATTTGTTGCAAGTAGATACCTACTATTATAATTGTTAATTTACGTATTTAATACATTTCAAAATGGATAAAGTTGCAACCAAAATTGGTTCGTTAAAATTAAAACGGCAAAGGCTGTTTGGAAGGGTGCAGGTCGCATATGATCTCATTAAAGATTTAGAACAAAAAACAAAACTTTGTCAATTTAAGGCTAGAATGGATAAATTAGAGTCCACATATGACGAATTTCAAAGTATTCAATGTGAGCTGTCAGATCTGGTTTCACTTCCCGAGTTTGAGTCGAAAAATGATATATTGGAGGTTTCGCGTGTATTTGAGGAATTGTTCTTTGAAGTTACATCGGCACGTGATGCCTTAGAAGCGAGTCAAAATAATCGTCATGACGTGTCAGGCGGAGAGGTACAACGCTCTGGGCCGCCCGGTCGCAACTTACTAGCTCCAGAAATAAAAATTCCTTCGTTTAGTGGACATATTCAAGATTGGCCACCCTTTTTTAATATATTCAGAAGTATTGTGCATGAGAACAGTTCTCTGAGTGACATTGAAAAATTTCATTATTTATTGACCTCTTTGAAGGGAACAGCCTTGTCATTGGTTAAGACTATTCCACTGATTCAAGAAAATTATGAATTAGCGTGGGAAACATTGTGGAACCATTATTCTGAATCTAGAGCATTATTTATATATTATGCCAACTCGATTTTAAATTGTAATTTTGCTAATAATGAAGAGATTTTGAATGTCTTGCGTGAAAATCTCTCGGGGCTTCGCGATTTAAACCGAGGAAAATTATTTGAAGAATTCGTTTGTCATATGGTTCTGCAAAAAATAGATTTAAAAACGCGTCGGTCTTTTGAATCTCTTGTTAAAAAAGATGAAATACCGGATACTGGAAAATTAATTGAATTTTTAGCAACTCAAAACCGTATAAATATGTTATCAGATATTAAAGAAAAAAAGATTCCTAAGCGGGTATTATTTTCAAATGCGAGCTCAAACGGGCATAATGTCAAGAAAATTACTTGTATAATGTGCAATCACACACATCACTTGACAAAGTGTCAAGACTTTCTATCACTAAATGTAGACAGTAGGAGGGACTTCGTAAAAAAGGAGAGGCTATGTTTCAACTGTTTAAATCCGCACCTTATTAAAAATTGCCGTTCAAAGTTTCGATGCAAAAAGTGCAACCGAACCCACAATACTCTCCTACATACTGATGAAAGATCTCCTTCGCCAAACAACCGTGATACTGGAAGTACTACAACGGACGCGGACGATTCTGTACAGTGTAATATTGCTTACGGGCGATCAAAACGTTCGATATTACCTACCGCGCTAGCAGAATTCCTGGACTGTTCGGGACATAAACACCGAGCGCGGATTTTAATTGATACGGGTAGTGAAATATCATTTATGTCCGAAAAACTGTATAATATTTTAGGACCCCATTCACAAAAATGGTCCGGGAAAGTTCGGGGTGTAAACAATGCTATTGTCAACAATGTACAGGGTTTAGTTACCTGTAAAATATTCTCTATTCAAAATCACTGCTTTGTGAAAGGGCAAGCTATAGTAATATCAAATATTACTTCTAAAATTACGCCCGTAGATTTACAAGAATCATTTGAAGATTTCAAACATTTAAATTTGGCTGACCCAGATTTCCAAAAGCAAGGAGACATTGATTTTCTAGTGGGATCAGATTTGATTGCGACCATATGGAGAAATGGATATGTATCAAGTCTTAAATGTAATTTGCTAGCAGTGAATACGATATTCGGGTATGTTATAATGGGTTCATGTTTACAAGGTTATAATTCAGCACAACCCGTTGTGACGTCAGCGTTGACTGCAGTTGAAAATAGTGACTTAAACCACGCGGTAAGTCGTTTCTGGGAAATTGAAGAGGTTTCTACTGAAATTATTCAGAATAAGGATGATAATGAATGCGAAACCATATTCCAATCAACAGTCAACCGGGAAGCGTGCGGTAGGTATATCGTGGCACTACCTTTCAAGAACAGAGATCATGTGGATATCGGATGTACATATGATATCGCCCTTAAGAGATTTTATAATCTTGAAAAACGCTTGTCATTAAATCCAACATTGGCGGAACGTTACTGTAAATATATAGATGATTTCTTACAGCAAGGCTTCATGACAAGAGTTTCTCCATCGACTGAGATACCGAATACTTATTACATTCCACATCATGCGGTTGTTCAAAAAATAGGAAATGATATTAAAATTCGGGTGGTCTTTGACGCCTCATGTAAATCTGATAAACAAATTTCGCTAAACGATTGTTTACATTCGGGTCCAAAATTACAAAATGAAATAGGTCACATACTTTTAAAATTCCGTGTATACCCGATAGTACTCACTACGGATATACAAAAAATGTTTCTACAAATTCGGTTGAGAGAAGAAGATACAAATTTTCAAAGGATTCTCTGGCGATCTTCACCTTTACAGCCGGTAGGGCAATATATACTTGGTACTGTCACATTCGGGGTTACTTCTTCGCCCTATTTAGCCATAAGAACTTTACATGAACTGGTGAAGGATGAAGGTACTCGATTTCCAAAGGCTTCTAAAGCACTGTTTTCGGACACATACGTGGACGACATCGTTACCGGTGAATGGGAACCGGAAGGCGCCACTCAGCTGCAGACGGAGCTAAAAGAACTCCTTATAAAAGGAGGCTTTCAATTGAGAAAATGGATGAGCAATTCGCAGTCAGTTTTAAATAACATTCCAATTGAGCACCGGAGCCACACGAGTGGTAAAGTTGCGTTTGATGATAGCACATCTTTCTCGTTGAAGATTTTAGGATTAATATGGAATCCCGATAAGGATACATTTTCGTACTCGGTAGAAGAAAAAGAAAAGGTTTTTACAAAACGTGCGATACTGAGCTGTGTTGCACGTATTTTCGATCCCATTGGATTAATAACACCTGTTGTTTTTAAGGTGAAATGTCTTCTACAGGAACTATGGAAATTAAAGTTAGGTTGGGATGACTCCCTCCCGGAAAAAAATGTTAGTTTATGGGAAAATTTCTTGGATGAATTACCTAGGTTATGTTATTTACAAATACCGAGACATTGCAGTACAATAAAAAACTCAAATTGTACTTTAGTAGGATTTTCAGATGCGAGTGAATTAGGTTACGCGGCTTGCATATATTTGGTTACGAACGAAGCACAGCCTCAAGTCACATTACTTACGAGTAAATCTAAAGTTGCACCGCTGAAAATATTATCAATACCACGTCTCGAGCTTATGGGAGCTTACCTACTTTCAAAGCTGGTAAAAATGACGAAGTCATCGATAGAAACTCTCGTGAAAATTACAGAAATAATATTGTTTTCCGATTCCACCATAGTTTTATCATGGATCAAGACACCACCTCATACTTTGAAAACTTTTGTCGCGAACCGCGTTATCAAAATTATTGATGAAATCGAGGACGCAAAGTGGTACCACGTTGCGTCAAAAGAAAATCCAGCCGATTTTGCTTCTCGCGGTTTATGTCCATCGCAAATAATAGAAAACCAATTGTGGTTTCAAGTGCCTCCTTGGTTGGCTCAGCCAAGTCAGAAGTGGCCATTGTCTTTACCGGAAAAATTAAAGGTTGAAGAGCTACCGGAAGTAAAATCCCACGTCTCAACAGTTCACAGGCCGCTTGATTACTATGAGGGCCTACAATTTTTCCGATTTTCTTCTTGGAACCGTCTTCGGAATGTGGTCGCTTGGTCGCTTAGGTTTATTTACAATACGCAGCAACGGACCAAGGATGCTCGTAGATCTGGAATTCTGACCGGCGCAGAAATAAATCGCGCGGTCACCCTAATAGTAAAATGCGATCAGCAGTTTCATTTTCCCGAGGAATTCAGAATGCTGCAAAATGATGCGGTCAACTCAGTGGCATTTCAAAAATTAAATGTGTTTATTGACCACGAAAACATACTTCGCGTTGGCGGGCGGCTCCGCAACTCTCATTTAAAATATAATACTAAGTTCCCAATAATCTTGGCAAAAAACAGTAAGATTGCGGAACTGTTAATATCTTATTACCATAAGGCCTATCTACACGCTGGTTCACGAACTCTGCAATTCCTGATTCAGCAAAATTATTGGATTGTGTCGGCACGTAATAAAATCAAGAAAATGGTGTCCAAATGTGTGAGATGCGCGAGATTGCGAGCGTCCCCGCAAAATCCTCTCATGGCCAGTCTGCCAGAAGCGCGTGTCACACCGAACCGCGTATTCAATCGGGTGGGGGTGGATTTGGCTGGCCCATACGTCTTAAAGGAAGGAAAACGCAGAGGTGCTAAGACATACAAGGCTTACTTTGCGATTTTTGTTTGCATGGCAACGAAGGCGATTCATCTCGAGGTTCTCTCAGATCTCTCGTCTGACGCTTTCATCGCTACCCTCGATAGGTTTGTTTCACGACGGGGTATTTGTCAGGCCATTTATTCAGATTGCGGTACGAACTTTGTTGGGGCGAAACGCCATTTGATTGGAACACAAAATTTTTTAAATAGTTGTCGTAATGATGAACAAGTCATGCGTACATGTTCAGAAAAGGGAATAGTGTGGAACTTCAACCCTCCCTCCAGTCCTCACTTCGGAGGACTATGGGAAGGGAATATTCGAGTCGTTAAAAATCATTTAAAACGAGTAATAGGGGACACTTCATTGACGTTTGAGGAATTTACAACTATATTACATAAAATAGAAGCCATACTAAATTCTCGTCCCCTCTGTCCTCTAACCTCAGACCCTGAGGACATTCAGGCCCTTACTCCAGGTCACTTTTTAATTGGAGAACCGTTAATTTCGATTCCAGAATATAACTATTCAGAGGTTAAAATAAATCGTCTCAATCGGTGGGAACATTTAAAGAAAATGACTCAACATTTTTGGCAGCGCTGGAATACAGAATATTTACAAGCGTTACAAAATCGAGTCAAATGGTATAAGGCTACCCGTAACCTTCAAGTAAATGACCTAGTGGTCATCAAAGATACTAGGAGTCCTCCATTGAAATGGCCGCTCGGCAGGATAAGGGAGGTGAAACCGGGCTCTGACGGGGTCGTAAGATTAGCCTCAGTACAAACCAGCGATGGTATATATCTACGGCCTGTGGCAAAGCTTTGTCTTTTACCTGTAGAATAAGATAGCAACTTTTTTGTTTCTTTTTTTTATATGAATATTGGAATAGGTTCATATATTTTTTGTTTTGTTTTTTATGCCTTCAATGGTTTCGCATTGATTGCGATTCAGCTATCTTTTGTTTTAGTTATGTTTTTCGAGTTATTATTTTTTCATTACATTCTGCACGTATAGTCTTTAGTTTCACGTACACCTAGTTTGTAAGGAATAGATTAAATGTTAGGAGTAGGTTTCTTTTCATATTCTTTTAAATGTTAGGAGTAGGTTTCTTGGCCAGTTTCGATGGGTGTTGGAAAAATGGTATTTTTGGCGGGCGGTATATGTTCGGGCAAATCTATATCTACTCCCATGTATCCCTCCCGTCTTACCTACCTATCCTGATACATCCATCTTGCTATTGTCACCGGTTCAAGATTGATTCCTAACCGTGAAATCAGTACAATTTCAACACGCGCGGCACTGGCAGCACAAATACTTTGGTCTCGTCGCTTATAGTCAAAACCCGGATCCGCGCAAAATACGTACTTTCAACCGCGAGTTATCTTGAGTGCATGAAGTGTGGGACCCAGGACGTCATCAGCAAGGTAGGGTTTCATCTTGTTTTCGGTGGACATCCCATTTTTTCCCCTTCATCTCTTTTTCCATTCCCACAGTGATAGGTGGAGATTCCGAACTCCGCGGAAGAAAGTAACAGGCTTCCAATCAGCTATCGAAACAACGATAATTGTTAAAAAGTGTCGGAAAACGTCAAACTGCCTGGTAGCTTTCATCGAAAACGCTGCCTGATCCTTTTGGTATATAACAAAACGCAAGGTGTGTTATTCCTTTTTTATAGATCTACAAAAAAGTTCGCAAAGGCATATATCTATCTTTTACGGATAGCTTACTATACCCATTCTATCTTCTAAAAAAATGGTCACGTACATTGCGGTAGTTGAAAAGTTACCCCAAGCATTTCATGCACATTATTATAATCTTTCACACCATCCCTACGTATTATAAATTAAAGTCCTCCGCGGAATTTGTCTGTCTCTTCGCGATAAACTCAAAGACGCCGGTGGTTAAAAAGGTTGGATAACCATCTAGTAGATGACGTTATGTTTTATTAGCCACAGCAACGAGTGGGTCGGGTCAGCTAGTGTTATTATAAAAAATCATAATTCTGTACTTTAAAGCACATACCTCCCATAGCTATCCGTTTATCCGCCAGCAGCTGTGAGTTTGCAGTCAGTTGCACGCTACCGACACGCGACGGTGCTAGTAGCGCGCTACGCGTTGCAGCATTCGTATCTACTACTATTCGTTTGACAGAAATGTCGTCTGAACATGAAAGTAATTTTAGATTTGTACTGGAAGTATAAAAAAAAACCCTGTTTATACTTTACCAGAATACGTCAGAAAGGATTTAATGGAGAAGGCATGGATTGATGTTGGAATAAAAGCTAATTTGACAGATAAGTAATATTGTTGTCTGAGCCGTTTGGGAGGCGGGCATGGGTACCGCTGAACCGGGAACCATTGATTGTTTTTTTTTACATTAGCTACACACAGGAGGCCCTGAGGAAAATAATTCCCCTCAGGACCTATGTCATCGTTGGGGATGCTGTGTGGAGGGTTTTATTAGGAAAAGAAAGAGAGGAAATTCTGAGAAGAAAAATGATATAAAGGGTGGTTAAATTCAGGGGGTCAGTGTGTCCAGGAGTGACGGACGGACAAACGAATCCATACCTACCACTGAGGTGTAAGGCGATGTTCTGAGAGAGAATAGCTGAAGAAGTCAAAAGGACTCCCTCAACCATTCTCTCCCGATCCGGCCTGCCATGCTTCTGGTGAGCAGACGCTTCCACCGCCAAGACCCGGATAAACCTTACCCCATGACCCCGGGCACCTCGGTCAAGTCACCAAACGTAGCGAACCACTTGGGGTGATCTATGGCAGAGGTATTGGTTATCCAATAAATGGTTCCCGAGGCGACGGTGCCCATATCCGCCTCTCAAATTCCATCCATAACCAACACCACTGCTTGGAGACTCAGCAAGGGTACCCGCGTTCATGGGGTGAGATTTTGTAAAGGTCTTTGCGTCAAATGCGTGACGGGCCGGATCGGGAGAAATTAAATATATATTAAATAAAAAAAACCTCTTCAGACGAACTCTCCTGGCCCATCGCCTTGCGCCGCAATGGAAGAAATTGATCCACGCATCCGTCGCTCCTGAACACATTGACCTCCAGATTCCTACCCACCTCTCATACCTTTTTCCTTCCTAGAACTTTATCTCTTTCTTTTCCCTAAAAGACCCTCCACACGGCATCCACAAAGATGACATAGGCCTCGAGGAAATTTTTTTTCCTCAGGGAGTCCTGTGAGGAGACAAAAAAAAGGATTATATATTCGGGGGAAGGGGGGTGCGTCACTGGTCTCTTTATACCAAGCCAATGCAATTGATATCTGCTACACCCAAAATGCTAACTACAAGATTCTGCTTTCACAATATACAAAGTGTTTTTTTTTACATTAACTCCACACAGGGAAAATAATTTCCTTCGGGGCCTATGTCATATTTGAAGATGCTGTGTGGAGGGTCATCTTGAGAAAAGGAAGGAGTGAACATGGGTCTTGAAGAGACCCATGTTGTAGGAGGGAGGAAACACAGAGGCCGGCAAATCGTTCCACAGCCGAGCCGTTGAACTCAAGAACGAGTCATAGAAATGACCCGTTCTCATGTGACTAATGTCAACCATATACAAATGTTAGGTGCGTGTTTGGCGATCCTACATGGTGGAACGAAGAGGTAAAGGAAGCTCTCAAAAACAAGAAAAATCTCTTTAAGGTCTGGCAACGCTCTGAGACAGACAATGATCGAGATAAATATATGAAAGCTAAAAAAACTGCTAAAACATGTGTAGCGCAGTCAAGAGCCAAATCACGACAGGAATTCTACAACAACCTTGAGAATGCCGAAACTGATGCTGAAATATTCAGAATAGCCAAAACTAGAAACAAATCAACCCTAGACATCAAAACCAATAAGTATATCAAAAGTAAAAGTCAGACGCTGCTTACTTCAAACGAAGATATCAATCATAGGTGGTTCGAATACTATAAAGAACTTCTAAATGAAGAATATCCAAGTAACAGCTTCAAACCCTTACCTCCAGTTGAGGGCCCGATCCAGGAGATTAGCAGAGATGAAGTCAAGCAAGCCATCAAAAGGATGAAGAATTGTAAAGCTGTAGGACCCGATGAGATACCGGCAGATCTATGGAAGTCATTAGTAATGGTAGCGATAGAATGGCTCACAAACCTATTTAATAAAATAGGCAGAAGTAAAATTCCTGAGGCGTGGAGGCAAAGCTTCCTTGTACCATTCTATAAAAATAAAGGTGACGGTACACAGTGTGGTAATTACAGGGGCATAAAGTTAACCTCACACACTCTTAAAATCTGGGAACGCATACTGAATAAACGAATATATGATCTTGCCAAAATCACACCAAATCAATTCGGTTTCACCCCATCAAAATCTACGACAGACGCATTACAGGCGGTGAGAATAGTAATGGAAAAATACCGTCTCAATAGGGAAAACTTACACTTCATCTTTATCGACTTAGAAAAAGCTTTCGACCGAGTGCCAAGAAGACTTGTGTGGCAAGCTATGAGAGTTCAGGAACTACCAGAACATTTGGTGAACCTCATAGAAGACATGTATAACAATACCCGCACAAGGGTCAGAAGCCCGGTCGGTCTGAGCCAAGAATTCGAGGTTGAGGTGGGAGTTCACCAAGGTTCGGCGCTGAGCCCATTACTGTTCAACTTAGTAATGGATTACATCACCAAAAATATTCAAAAGAAACTACCCTGGAACCTTCTGTATGCAGACGATATCGTACTGATTGCCAAAACTGCGGAAGATCTGCAAAATACCTTGACAGAATGGATAACAGCACTTGAAACATCAGGACTTCGTGTCAGCAGGTCAAAAACGGAGCACTTGGAATGTAATTTCAGCAGTACAGTGAGCAACACCACCGTTTACTATCCAGACAGAATGCCGGTGCCAAAAGTAGAATCCTTCAAATACCTTGGCTCAGTAATAACAAAAGATGCAAATGTAGAGGCCGATGTATCTCACAGAGTAAATGTTGCGTGGCAGAAGTGGCGATCACTCACTGGAGTACTGTGCGATTCAAGCATGCCCATTCGCACAAAAGGCAAAATATACAAAACTGCAGTGAGACCAGCAATGCTGTATGGGGCTGAGTGTTGGACAGTGAAGGAAAATCACGTCCAAAAACTGCACGTTGCAGAAATGAAAATGCTTAGATGGTCAGGTGGGGTTACGAAACTGGACAAAATACGAAACGAACATATAAGAGGTAGTTTCAAGGTAGCCCCCCTTCCTGAAAAACTAACAGAAAGTCGCTTACGGTGGTATGGTCATGTAATGAGAAGAGACAAAGAACACGTGTGCCATAAAGCGCTAGCTATACCTGAAATAAAAAGAGGAAGAGGACGCCCCCCTCTGACATGGTGGACCAGCATAGCAAAAATAGCTCAAAATTTCCCCAATCCAACAACCCAAGACCGGTCGTCTTGGCGCAGATTGATTAGGAGAGCCGACCCCACTTAAAGTGGGAAGTGGCAAAGAAAAAGAAGAAGAAGGTGCGTGTTTGGCGTGTTTCCCGACTATGCACTGGTGCCGAGGGGATCAACGATGCTAGTTCCTCGGAGCATTTTACATTGTAATACCGGTAGAACAAGGACAGCATTCCCACCTGACGCCTATGCTCTAAAGATTGCAGTCCGTCTGTAAAGATGGGATAATCTATCAAACGGACCGCCCGTTTCTTTACAAAGTCAAGGGTTGTGCTCCCTTTTATTAAATACAATATTACCTATAATATGATTAAACACTTACATTATCACGAAAATATAAAATGCTGTAAAGGATAACATTTTATGAAGGGAGAAAAGAATTTATGTAATTGTTTTTAATCATATCTCCAAATATACGAATATCTAGCCACAGATAGTCGTACAATGTGCTCGTGTTTATTACAATGGTAAATTAAAATGGTTTAAATTGTTGTACAATATCTTCACACACCGTCATCCTAATATTATCTTTTTTTACGTTATGTTTATTTAGAATGACAGTGTTTTATTAGTGAAGTTTTTATCACAAACAATTGACTTGGAAATATGGATATAAATAAGAATAAGTAAGAAAGGAATATAAGAAGTCGATATATAATTAAAAAATATTTTAAAATCAAGGTAAATACTACTGAGTAAGCACATTAAAAAAAATTATAGATATATTGGTGATATTTTATATGGGAGACTTACAATGAAATACATATTATAGAACAACAGGAAATAAATTCGTATTGGAACTCGGGCTTATAATACTCGAGTGAATAATTTTATTGATACAATAATATTCTTATTTTGGTAGAAAGCAGTCACTTTGTGGTTTGACATATTAATTAAAGGAAAACAATCACTTTGTTTGTAACCACGATTTATTGATTTAATTTTTATTTACCGACCGGTTTCGCTTAATACAAGCATCCTCAGGGTATAAATTAAAACTGATGAAAAAATACATTCTTTGAGCTTATATATACATACAGACAGAGACAAAACATAATATAAAGTAAGAGTGAGAGAGTGTAATTAACATCCTACATAGTGATAGAGAGAAAGAGACGGGTATATCTAATGAATAATTACATTATATCTACCGGGACAAAACGTCATTTGAACAGGTGATTAAGGAATAAAGTGGCTACGGGTTTTTTTTTAGTTTATGGGAAATATTCCTAATATCGGGCTGTTGGACACATTTAACTGATTATTAAGGATTTGGGTTTTTGTTTTAACGGCTTTCTTTATTTCGAGTGCTTCTAAATTATTAAGCCTGTTACCATGACCATTTCTGTGTAAAATCTTAACACCTTACCTTCACCTTCAATCAAAACACCGGTGTTAAGATTTTACACAGAAATGGTCATGGTAACAGGCTTAATAATTTAGAAGCACTCGAAATAAAGAAAGCCGTTAAAACAAAAACCCAAATCCTTAATAATCAGTTAAATGTGTCCATCAGCCCGATATTAGGAATATTTCCCATAAACTAAAAAAAAACCCGTAGCCACTTTATTCCTTAATCACCTGTTCAAATGACGTTTTGTCCCGGTAGATATAATGTAATTATTCATTAGATATACCCGTCTCTTTCTCTCTATCACTATGTAGGATGTTAATTACACTCTCTCACTCTTACTTTATATTATGTTTTGTCTCTGTCTGTATGTATATATAAGCTCAAAGAATGTATTTTTTCATCAGTTTTAATTTATACCCTGAGGATGCTTGTATTAAGCGAAAACGGTCGGTAAATAAAAATTAAATCAATAAATCGTGGTTACAATCAAAGTGATTGTTTTCCTTTAAATAATATTCTTACCTAATACTAACGAGACACAAGTATATGGAACTCATCATTGGGGTCAAACAGTTTTTCGTAAGTTATAAATAGAAATCATATTTTAATTCTCTGCTATTATAAATGTAATTTCAACAGAAAAACTTTTTCTGATAGTATACACGTAGATAAATAGGAACGCATTGTACAATGCAATGAATGAGTTTGGAATACCGCATAAGCTGATCAATCTGGTGAAATTAAAAATGTCCCCAGTAACGTGTTAGTCAAGGTTGGCAGTGATCTGTCCGAGTCCTTTGAAGCGCTCTATGGGGTGAGACTGCCTCTTATTCAACATAGCCTTAGAAAATGTTATTCGTGACTCAGGAATTGAGATAAGACCAACGATATTTGACAACTCTGTGCATATTTTTTATTGGTTTACGCTGATGATATCGACATAATCGTGAAAACTCACGATGCTTTAACGCCTTCATAAATCTTGAAAGTTCTGCTAAAAATATGGGTCTCATAGTAAACCCGTAGTAGACCAAATACATGGCCGTAGGATGCGCCCAACAATCCCTAACTCTCTCATGTGGAATAGTGCGGAACGAATTTTTTTTTCCGAATTTTTATTTGGAATAGTTGTATTAAGTTGCCAATTGCCATCAAGTACCTAAATTAAAAATATTAAAAATATCAGACGACGGTAAAAGCCCCCGCCAAGACATGGAACATATACAAAAACGACAGTTTTTAAGCTATTTGTGCGGCCTACAAAACAGTACAGATTTTATTAAAATAGGTTTATTTTATTTAATAACATATTTAAATAGAGTTAACTAGCTGCTGCAATCAAATATTTCATTATTGGCGCTGTGACAAAGGAGCTAAGTGCGAAAGCGATTCTCTGATATGGAAATATCTGGAGTCGGTGAATTATATTCCCATTTGGTCTCTAGTAGGTTGACATGTTGTTCTTGTATTGTTTTGTATTTATATTACTTATATAGTGCAATTGCATAGCGTGGGTTGACTAGATGATCATTTGGGTAAGTGTGTGAAAGGGTTTAGTTTTTCCTTCTTTTTTTTTTTTTTCAATAAAGATTCCCCTTTGATGGTGAAATCGTCGTGTTAATTAGGATTTTCTTATTCGTTTTCTTTACAACATCATAGTACCTATCTACATAAATATCTGAATGAAGAAAGTCTAAAAAAAAATTGTTACTGAGATAATGACGTTTCTTTGGATGAATTGTGTAATCACTTATTTAAATAATTTTTAAAAGTTACAATAAATATACATTGATCACCATGATACAGGCAACTGCCTACTAGTACCTATGGTGAC
Organism: Limnephilus marmoratus; assembly: GCA_917880885.1. Lineage (NCBI taxonomy): Eukaryota > Metazoa > Arthropoda > Insecta > Trichoptera > Limnephilidae > Limnephilus > Limnephilus marmoratus. The sequence continues at coordinate 39,065,836 of OU862909.1, read as the reverse complement.
CTAATATATCTTCTCAAGTAAATGTGTTAATCATGTAACATGTGCTTATAAATAAATAAATAAAATAAAATATGGTTTGTAGTTACGTAGACAGGTATTAAAGTACCTACTTACAAATTTTATGTTTAAAAAGTAATTTTTGGTTTTCATTTATTAAATAAGAGAAATTTAGAAACATTTGGATTCTATAATAACTTGCTCCTAATAAAGTCCCCGGCATTGCCCAGGCTTTGCGAGTTTTTATTTTCGAAATCAGATATGGACCAGTAATTTTCTTTTTTAATTGTAAAACTTTCTTTTTACAATAACTTTTAAAGTTATTCCCAAAAAAATATTTTTTTGTTTTTTTTTATTGTTACCAATTAAAAAAAATAGTATCCGATAATTTTGAAAAAAATTGTTGAAGATAATACTGTTCATTCTGAAATTTAAAATAAGAGATTGACAAGAATGACTTCTATATGAGAGGACTTAGTTGTCGTTCGTCTCGTAAGATGAGTGTTTCTGGGTTCGAGTCCCAATGGACCAATAAATTTTTGTTTTTCTGTGTCTTGTTCTTTTTGGCTATTTTTTTAGTATTATATTATTCTTCAATAAAGTAAATATCCTTTTATTTGGAACCACGGTTTGCAAAATTTCATTTCAAAAACAAAATTTGCAAAGTATACAAAGTAAAGCCACACCGCCCGCCTGCCACACACACTATCCTTGGTAACTATATAGAAACAGTATTTTGTTTGCGAACATCGTGTTTATTTTTAAATAGCACTAAAACCAACACACTATTTCTTATGTTAATACAGAATTTAACTACTTAAAAAGAATCTCTGTAATATATTTCTGAATATAATATTGCGGGCCTGGGCGCAGATAATGGCATCCTTCATTTTCTTAATTTCGAAATAAACCATTTTTTATACGTTCGCCTAATCCACCAATCAAAAGACATTTTTTATTTTTTTAACACTAGAAAGACCAGTTACTGCTCCATACCTATAAAGACCACGACCGTCAATTTGACGGCAGATCACTTTTTTCAAATTGGGAGGCGAGTATGGGTAACGCCGCCTCGGGAAGTATTTTTTGGCTAACCAACACCTCTGCCATAGGACACTGTAAATGGTTCGCTACGTTTGGTGACTTAGCATGGGTTCCTGAGTTCATTGGGTGAGGTTTGTCTAGATCTAGGTGGCGAATACGTTAACCTACCTACGCGTAGCGGACTGGGTCGGGATACACTGGTTGAGGGAGACCTAATCTAGACGTCTCCAGCAGGACTCTCTCGACCCGTCGCCTTGCACCGCAGTGGGAGGGATGGATTCATTCGTCCGTCACTCCTGAATACATTTTCTATTTTTTCCTATTCACCCCTCACACCTTTTTCCTACCCAGAATTTCCTCTCCTCCCTTTCCCTAAAATCATTCTCCACACAGCTTCCCCAAAGATGACATAGGCCCTGAGGGTTTTTTCCTTGGGGCCTTCTGAAAAAAAAATATGTCTGTGCAAATTACTGTAATTTTAGTACGGGCATGTGTTTTGTACAATATCGATTTGTTGGGGTTTTTTTAATAAATTCGGATGCACTTTCCGCAAACGGGTTTCTTATAATTATCACACTTGTAATTTAATTGGTTTTTCTTATATTTCTTATTAATTTGGCACAGTCGTCTTTTAGAACATTTATTTTCCGGTTTCTTTTCTTTTTTATTTTACATTAGCTCCAAAGGAGCCCTAAGGAAAATAATTCCCCTAAAGGCATTTGTCATCTTTGGGGATGTAGTGGGTAGGGTATCTACATATAGGGAGAGGAAGAAGAAGAAATTCTGGGAAGGTAAAGAGATATAAGGGGTGGGTAGGAATCGGGGGGTCAGCGTGTTCAGGTGTGGTGGACGTACGAATCTATCCCTACCACTGCGATGCAAGACAATGTTCCGAGAGTCCTGCTGGTGAGATCAAAAGATCTCCCTTAACCAGTCTTCCTTGCCCAAATGAAGAAAACGAAAAATCTGGCCTGCCACGCAGTTGTTTGGCAGACGTATCCGCTGCCAAGATCCAGACAATCTTAATCCCATAATATTGGCTAAGTCACCAAACATAGCCAACCCCTCAGGTTGACCTGCGGCAGAGGTGTTGGTTATCCAATAAATGGTTCAGTCAGTTCTTCAGGAGCTGGACGAACATGGTATTTGTGCACCCTGTGCTTAGTTCTCCAACAAGTCATAAAATAAATTTGGGCGAGGGATATATTTTTATTGTATTTTTATAAATTATTTGTCAGTGACGTATAGATCGAGTTAGAATGGTAAGCGATACCGAAAGAAAGAGACAGACATATGTATTAGTATCTACTATCATAAACGAAGTGTAATGGGTATGTTGTAAACTTGGGTGAAGAAGATTGTAAACAATCTCAGCATAATGGCCCAAATCGTCACATTGACGGCAGCGGTCTTTCTAGGTATAAGCCAATATATCTTAAATAATAAATTAGACACGAACCTTTTTTTTACACCGTAGTTGATAAATTATAAATCATGAAATGTGAAAAAACTCAAATCAATAAAACAATTTTTAAACATCTTATCGTCATATTACTTCGGGCAGCCGTCAGAATGACGGCTCCGGTCTTTCTAGTATTAAAGCATTTTTCAAAAATAATTTTCAAATAAAAATATCTACGTAAAATACCTACTAATACGTACAGGTATATGAGCTGACATACAAACACACCACCAAAAACACGATTTCGGTTGTCTGTGTGTCTGCGTAACTCTGATTCAACTAACTAAAATTTGATTTCAATTAAGTGTAATTTTATAATTGGAACTGATTGCGTCTGAAACTGTTTCTTTCTACGACAGGATCAATTGATATTATGGTTGGTGTAAATCCAAGCGACCAGCTCAGATATGGAGGCTCCATCGAAGCCTCTCAAAACCTGGGCGTACTGTACAGGGCCCGCAGATACTGCAGATAGTATCTACACAACTGCTAACCCTGTACAAAATCATAAGATGATCTCAGATGACATAGGCCCTGAGGGAAATTATTTTTTCAGGGCCTCCTGTTTGGAGTTAATGTAAAAAAAAAAAAAAAAAAATTATTGTAGTTTTTTTTTCGGCTGAAAAGTATTGGGCTCTATCTTTGTTTAGAATAACTGCCACAAGTAAGGTGGTAAATCTTAACAAGTGGGTTGAGTTTACTTTTAAATAATAATATTTTCTGAAGGAGCTTCCGTTGAAATATAAAGAACTCGGTTGTACGTATTTAACCTGGTGATTTTGATGGCTTCCTTTAATCTTCAGAAAATACTATTACAGTAACCGCATTTAATACTTTATACAAATATAACTGATCTGTACTCACGTCTCGAGTTAATAATTCAGATAACTATTTGACAGTTTTCTGAAAATGTTCCACTGACTTTATTCACAGTTCTCTAAGGCTGCCGATGTGTACGCGAGCTGTACCACGAATAGGCCACTTGCATGGACTTCATAACGACTTGAAAAAAATCATGTGGATAAATTTTTTTACTAAGACTACGAAAATGTCAGTAAAAAAATTTAGAAATGTACAGTTTTTTTTTATTTTCAAATAAATAAATTCATTATTTGGGCTGGCGACGTCACTACATGAAAATGTCCCGTCTCCGAAAATATTCCTATTAATTTTATAAAATTCCACACTGATTTTTTTTTTATGGCATCACTTTGATTTCAGGCAAATTTTTGAATTTGACATTTAACGTTCAATAGATTTATTGTTTGTTCTCTGCGAACGTATCATATGGTTTGATTTTTTGACAGATGTTGTGAAGAGAACCCCGTACATTTTACGTTGCCAGTACGTGTTTTAGAGGCATAATGATAAGGGTGCGGATTTTAAAAAAATCAAATTTTATAATTATTATAATTTACAAGTACAAGTATATAACATTTGATTTAGTAATATAGACGTTGAACATTATAATGATTTATGATCAATTAGATGGATCAAGGAAAAAAATATTTATGAGATTTAACATTTTTAGTATGCCTCGTTATTCTCCTGTGCCATTCTTGTGGAAAACGTTATTTTTTTAAAATGATTTTCGGCTATGTAATTATCGTCTTTTCGCACATATAAAATTATGTCCCGTCTTTCCGGTTTATAAAAAATGGTCTGATTTTTTGGATGCCAATTTTCAAAAAATCGCCAGGGTTTTAAAAACCTGATTAAAAAAAAAAACAGAATGTCTTAGAATATTTGCCTAAACCGGAAATCTTTTTTTTTTAAATGTGATGCAAGTGGCCTATTATGGGGAAGGAACAAAGCAATCGCAAATGGCTGATAATTCGTGGCTCGGCACCCCCTTAATGTTTCGCAAATGTAAAAGCAGCACAATGCTTGTCATATTTTCTCTGAAATGGTGACTCGTTCATATGAAGCAAGCTAATTATCCATTGTAATGGTTTATGCAATCAGCAAACGTATGATTCTCCCGTGTTTTTCTACGATCCGTCACATCCAATAGCTAAAAAGATTCAATTGGTTTAATATGTTCCTTCAAAAAATAATCGTCAATTATTATTGATCTTTGTGTAACTTTCGATGTTACATAATTGGGTGCAATATAATTCAAATACGCTTCAGTCCGGTTTCTGGCTCTTTGATCAATGAAATGTAAACTTCTAGGATTCATTCTCTATAATGTTTCTGCCCTTTTTGATGACAATCAGTGTTTCAGGTTTCCGCCATCTGATGTGATTACTATATTTTGGATAATTTTAAACGGAAGTGGTGCCCCCTGTTATTTACAAAAAGAACTCTTAAATTATATAAAAAAGAAAAAAAAAAAAAAAAAAAGAACTCTTTAGAACTAAATCAATTAGATGGATCAAGGAAAAAAATATTTATGAGATTTAACATTTTTAGTATGCCTCGTTATTCTCCTGTGCCATTCTTGTGGAAAGCGTTATTTTTTTTAAATGATTTTCGGCTATGTAATTATCGTCTTTTCGCACATATAAAATTATGTCCCGTCTTTCCGGTTTATAAAAAATGGTCTGATTTTTTGGATGCCAATTTTCAAAAAATCGCCAGGGTTTTAAAAACCTGATTAAAAAAAAAAACAGAATGTCTTAGAATATTTGCCTAAACCGGAAATCTTTTTTTTTAAAATGTGATGCAAGTGGCCTATTATGGGGAAGGAACAAAGCAATCGCAAATGGCTGATAATTCGTGGCTCGGCACCCCCTTTATGTTTCGCAAATGTAAAAGCAGCATAATGCTTGTCATATTTTCTCTGAAATGGTGACTCGTTCATATGAAGCAAGCTAATTATCCATTGTAATGGTTTATGCAATCAGCAAACGTATGATTCTCCCGTGTTTTTCTACGATCCGTCACATCCAATAGCTAAAAAGATTCAATTGGTTTAATATGTTCCTTCAAAAAATAATCGTCAATTATTATTGATCTTTGTGTAACTTTCGATGTTACATAATTGGGTGCAATATAATTCAAATACGCTTCAGTCCGGTTTCTGGCTCTTTGATCAATGAAATGTAAACTTCTAGGATTCATTCTCTATAATATCAAACAACAACAATACCGGTGTAACCATCTAGAGTTTTACGTCCTCAAAACATTTTTAATATAACGAGTTTTAGCAAAAGTTACAGTCTAATTTTGGTTCCCCCAAGTGTTAAAGTGCTCAAGTTCGCATTAGCATTGTCTATTGCATATTCAGCCATCGTGTAATAATATATAAAAAACAATTTTTGAAATCGCCAAGTGTTCAAGTAATTTTGTGACATTATTATACGCCAGCGGTGCAGATACTTACCATCACCTCAGCGCACCAAAATCAAGGCGGTTCCATCAGCCATACTTGCACGTGAATCTAGCAAACTTTTCCAATAACTATTTACATAATGGATGCGCAGGCATATATTACTTTGGCGAAGGATGCTGTTAACTTACTAACCAACATGATTATGGATCCCAACAACAAATTCACGAAAGAACACCTCGCAAAAATAATTCCCAAAACCAACGATATATTGGGAACAATCGGCCAAATGGCAGTTAAAATGGCAAATCTAGAGGGAGAGTTGACTGCTCTAAAAAGTGCAACCCCAAATATGCACACCCCTTTAGATTCACAAACCCCAAGTGTCTGTGATATTCTCGCTGAAATGAAGGAACAAAATTATAGAGATAAAAACCTGATAATTCGTAACATTCCTGAAAATACATCGTTATCGCAGGTTGAATGTATTAACAGCGACATAGCATCAGTCAAAAAAATACTCTCTGATATTGACAACTCAACAACCAACGTAGAAATAAAAATCTATAGACTAGGCACAAGGAAAGACGACAAACCAAGAGGAATTAAAGTTGAGTTCCCTGAAGCAAAATGGCCAAGAATATTACTAAACAAAAAACACGTACTTAAAAACAACATTAGATTCTACCAAGATCAATCGCTTCTCCAGCGGAAACAATTAACTGACTTAAGAAATGAACTTGAAAAAAGAAAGGCTTCAGGCGAAACTGACATTACAATCAAATATATCAACAATAGACCTACAATAACAAAAATACATCCAAAAAACTAAAATATAAATTGAAAATATTCTATCAAAATGTTCGTGGTCTTAGAACTAAACTTCAGGATCTAAAATCAACCCTACCCACTTTGAATCACGATTCTTACGCCTTCACCGAGACATGGCTAAATAATAATATCAACACTTCAGAACTGGGTTTCTATAATCATACAGTATACAGAAAAGACAGAAATGAAAAAAATAAATCCAGAGGAGGTGGAGTGCTAGTATCCATAAACAACAAACTTCATTCAAGAAAACTTAAATGCATCTATACACATCTGGAGCAACTGTTCATCATGGTATCCACCAAAAAGGAAAAAATTATTATCGGCTGCGTCTACATTCCCCCATCCTCTGACGCTCAACTATACAAAGACCACTACCATGAAGTTGAAACCATCCGGAGAAGATTTCCTGGCGCCACTATAATTTTGACAGGAGATTACAATCTGCCTAATATAGCATGGGACGTAGAAAACAACAAAACTTCATGCACGGACAACATCCACCACGGTTCTCATGATATAATCGAAATGTCAAATTTTCTTAGTCTCCGACAGTTAAATTGTGTTTTGAATTTCAATTCTCGTCTTCTTGATCTAGTATTTTCCAATTCTTTATCAGTAAAAGTATCCGCATCTGTTGAATCTATTCTTCCGGTTGACAAATACCACCCACCTCTAATAATTGAATGTAACAGTTCAATAACTAAAAAAAATCTATCTGCATCAACTAAATTGAACTTTTTCAAAGCAGACTATAATCAAATCATTAATCTTTTATCTTCAACAGACTGGAAATTTTTGGACACTGAAGAAAACATCAATGTAATGGTTGACAAATTTTACTTAGTTCTAAATAATGCTATTGATTTATTTGTACCCGTTTCAAAAATTTATACGAATAATTATCCAAAATGGTTTAGCAACGATCTTATTAAATTAATTAGAGACAAAAAAATCGCTCATAAGGCCTACAAATCATCACATGATCCTATTGATTACGCAAAATTTTGTGAACTAAGAATGAGCATCAAAAAAATTTCCAAGTTATGTTACAAAAAGTGTATCGATAACTGCGAAGAATTGGCTCTTGCCAACCCTCAAAATATCTATAAATTTTCAAACCTACTAAATAATAATGACTCCGGTGTACCCTCTAATATGTATTTAAATAACAAAATGGCCGATAATCCCCAAGATATCGTTAATCTGTTTGCTGAATTCTTCAGCAAAGTCTACGATTCTGCAAACAACTCTCCATTATTCAACGCCACAACATCTAATGATAACCAGATCGATTTTAATCTATGTATATTCGAAGAAAGTGACATTAGAAATAAATTAAAGTCCCTAGACCCGAAAAAATCGGCTGGTCCTGATAATATTCCTACAATCTTCTTATCGAAATGCTCATCAGTCTTAAGTTATCCTCTTACTAAACTTTTTAACTTTTCAATAAAAAGCGGCATCTTTCCGAATAAATGGAAAACAAGCTTTCTGTCTCCAATTTTCAAGAAGGGTGATAAATCCGATATATCCAACTATAGACCTATCTGTATCCAGTCGTCGATCCCGAAAATATTTGAATCTGCTCTGCTCTCTAAACTCTCTCCTGAGATTAACAAAGTAATTTCACATCAACAACACGGTTTCATGTCAAAAAGGTCAACTCTTACAAATTTGATGATCTATCAGGAATACTTATTTAATAATATGCACAATCGTATTCAAACAGACGTAGTATACACTGACTTTAGCAAAGCTTTTGACAAAGTCTCACACAAAATACTTATACAAAAATTAAAATCCCTTGGAATAACGGGGCATATTTTGAGATGGTTTGAAAGTTATTTATACAATAGAAAAATTTCAGTCAAACTCAACTCGCACTTTTCACATCAATTCGAAATCTTCACCGGAGTTCCCCAGGGGTCACATCTAGGACCAGTATTGTTTTCCTTGTTCATCAACGACATAACTACAATCTTTGATGGAGTTATGGTACTTTTATTTGCGGACGATCTTAAAATTTACAAAGCAATTACTAATCTCAATGACTGTTGCGTTTTACAAACAAATCTTGTGAGGCTACAAGAGTGGTGCATCCATAATGAACTGTTCCTCAATATTGAAAAATGTCAAGCAATAACTTTTGCCCGAATTAAAAACCCTATTACATATGAATACAGCATCAACAATATCTTTCTAAAAAGAGTTGAACAAATTAAGGACCTAGGTATTATTTTTGACAGTCAATTATCTTTTGTTCCTCATATAAACGAAATATCTAACAAGGCCATGAAAAGCTTGGGGTTTATATTGAGGACGGTAAAAGATTTTAAAATAATTAATTCTTTTAAATTGTTGTTCACTGGGTTGGTGAGAAGCCATTTAGAGTACAATTCAACAGTCTGGGCTCCTTTTTATAAGATTCACCAACAAAAAATTGAGAGAGTGCAACATAAGTTTCTGAGATTTATAAACTATAAATTAGGAATTCCAATCGAAGAACTTAACTACACATTTTTAATGGACTTACTAAAATTAAATGAATTAACTTCAAGACGAACAATGAGTGATTTAATTTGTCTTTTCAATATTTCAAATGGCCGACTGGACGCCCTTGATTTAACCAAACTAATCCAACTGCGAGTACCTACCCGTAATACAAGACTGAATGCGCCTTATTTTGTTAACGCGCCTACTAATAATTACTTCGAAAACTCGCCTATCGAAAGGCTTCATCGACTAGGAAATAAATACAACGCAATAGATGTTTATCGTCATCTGTCAGTGACCAAATTTAAATTCAGTATATTGGAATATTTATAACTATAAATCCCCATCTTGAAATTTTGTGTGCACAGTTTATTGTAAACCCACATAGTTAAGTTCCGTTAAAAACAACTACAATATAAGGCGTAATAAAGGTTAGTAATTTATAATTTATAAACAAACCTTATAAAAACTGTTCTTGTTTATCGTTGTAATAGGTAATGATAACAAAATTACTTTAACGACTTATACTTTGATTAACATTTTAATTTGATTGTAATTAGATACTCTGTTATATTATATTATCGAACTCATAGTTTACTGAAGTATCTGACATTATTTTTTTAAAACCTGAAATGTTCCATGGTATCAGTATAAAGGGGATTGGTATACTTATGGTATAAAGTATTTCGTCTTCGGAAATTGAATTCTTTAAGCAGAAATTCTCACGATAAAGTAATTGGTCAAAATGGAATCGCTTTGTATAATAATTTTGGTGCGGTGCAAGTCGGTAGTATGTATTTTTGTTTAAAATCAACTTCGCTATGTATTCAACACATAAATTGCACACATATATTAAAAACACACCATTATTATTATTTTTTATATACGTATATACATATAAAACTGTTTTTTTTTCTCTTTTTTGTATAATGCTATACTTTTTACTTACCAACTTTATTTCTATGTACCATCCGTAAAAACTCTTAATGTTTTCTTTGTATTTTAAAAACACCTGTATGCACTAAAACATAAAAATGTAAATGTATGTAAAAGCCCATAAGGGCGTTAATGATTAATAAATAAATAAATAAATAAATAATGTTTCTGCCCTTTTTGATGACAATCAGTGTTTCAGGTTTCCGCCATCTGATGTGATTACTATATTTTGGATAATTTTAAACGGAAGTGGTGCCCCCTGTTATTTACAAAAAGAACTCTTAAATTATATAAAAAAGAAAAAAAAAAAAAAAAAAGAACTCTTTAGAACTAAATCAATTAGATGGATCAAGGAAAAAAATATTTATGAGATTTAACATTTTTAGTATGCCTCGTTATTCTCCTGTGCCATTCTTGTGGAAAGCGTTATTTTTTTTAAATGATTTTCGGCTATGTAATTATCGTCTTTTCGCACATATAAAATTATGTCCCGTCTTTCCGGTTTATAAAAAATGGTCTGATTTTTTGGATGCCAATTTTCAAAAAATCGCCAGGGTTTTAAAAACCTGATTAAAAAAAAAAACAGAATGTCTTAGAATATTTGCCTAAACCGGAAATCTTTTTTTTTAAAATGTGATGCAAGTGGCCTATTATGGGGAAGGAACAAAGCAATCGCAAATGGCTGATAATTCGTGGCTCGGCACCCCCTTTATGTTTCGCAAATGTAAAAGCAGCATAATGCTTGTCATATTTTCTCTGAAATGGTGACTCGTTCATATGAAGCAAGCTAATTATCCATTGTAATGGTTTATGCAATCAGCAAACGTATGATTCTCCCGTGTTTTTCTACGATCCGTCACATCCAATAGCTAAAAAGATTCAATTTGTTTAATATGTTCCTTCAAAAAATAATCGTCAATTATTATTGATCTTTGTGTAACTTTCGATGTTACATAATTGGGTGCAATATAATTCAAATACGCTTCAGTCCGGTTTCTGGCTCTTTGATCAATGAAATGTAAACTTCTAGGATTCATTCTCTATAATGTTTCTGCCCTTTTTGATGACAATCAGTGTTTCAGGTTTCCGCCATCTGATGTGATTACTATATTTTGGATAATTTTAAACGGAAGTGGTGCCCCCTGTTATTTACAAAAAGAACTCTTAAATTATATAAAAAAGAAAAAAAAAAAAAAAAAAAAAGAACTCTTTAGAACTAAATCAATTAGATGGATCAAGGAAAAAAATATTTATGAGATTTAACATTTTTAGTATGCCTCGTTATTCTCCTGTGCCATTCTTGTGGAAAGCGTTATTTTTTTAAAATGATTTTCGGCTATGTAATTATCGTCTTTTCGCACATATAAAATTATGTCCCGTCTTTCCGGTTTATAAAAAATGGTCTGATTTTTTGGATGCCAATTTTCAAAAAATCGCCAGGGTTTTAAAAACCTGATTAAAAAAAAAAAACAGAATGTCTTAGAATATTTGCCTAAACCGGAAATCTTTTTTTAAAAAATGTGATGCAAGTGGCCTATTATGGGGAAGGAACAAAGCAATCGCAAATGGCTGATAATTCGTGGCTCGGCACCCCCTTTATGTTTCGCAAATGTAAAAGCAGCATAATGCTTGTCATATTTTCTCTGAAATGGTGACTCGTTCATATGAAGCAAGCTAATTATCCATTGTAATGGTTTATGCAATCAGCAAACGTATGATTCTCCCGTGTTTTTCTACGATCCGTCACATCCAATAGCTAAAAAGATTCAATTGGTTTAATATGTTCCTTCAAAAAATAATCGTCAATTATTATTGATCTTTGTGTAACTTTCGATGTTACATAATTGGGTGCAATATAATTCAAATACGCTTCAGTCCGGTTTCTGGCTCTTTGATCAATGAAATGTAAACTTCTAGGATTCATTCTCTATAATGTTTCTGCCCTTTTTGATGACAATCAGTGTTTCAGGTTTCCGCCATCTGATGTGATTACTATATTTTGGATAATTTTAAACGGAAGTGGTGCCCCCTGTTATTTACAAAAAGAACTCTTAAATTATATAAAAAAGAAAAAAAAAAAAAAAAAAGAACTCTTAAAGTTTTTAAACAGCATCCCCGATGAAAATACGTCAAAAAGGAAATTTACAAAACTTACATTTTCTCATTTTCAAAATCTTTAATTAAATGTCCCAACCCATTCTCTAAGATTTTTTTTCGCATTTTTCAAAGTTTTTGGGATCATAAATTTTCCACCATAAATATTTTCCAAACATCACAAACAAATATTAATGTTTTAATCAAAATTTTCCGACCAATTTTCAGAGCACAAGTTTTTCATTTTCTCAGAAGAAGTTTTTCAGAAACTTAAATTTTCCACCATGTAAAATGCCCAAACTTGACATAATTTTGAAACAATAACATGTCTACAATGATAATCTCGACAAATTTCTCGATTTTTACTTAAGAATTTTTTTTCTGTAAAACGAAATATATTAGGTTGAAAAAATTAAAAGACTAATGTCAGAAGATTGTTATAAAAAATGATCGACCCGTTTTCCTACCAATTTTCAAAGCGAAAATTTTCTTATTTTCCAGTTTTACGGAACAGTTTTTTTGTAAACAAAAGAATTCTAACCAATTTTCCGATTTTTCCAGAAATTTTTGCAGAAAACTAATATTTTCCAGTATCAAAAATTTCCCAAAAATTTAAATTTCCAAACTTCAAATAACAAAATCAAAAATAAATGTCTAAATAGCAATTTCCTAAATCGCATATAAAAAAAATGTTAACACAGAATTCTTAAACGAACATTGATGTTTTATGAATTGTTCTTTGAAACAACCGGTCCAAACAAGAATAAAACAAATTGTTAGTCAAATTTTAATAAAGATGAATGATAAAAAAGATGAATAATTGTCAGGATAATAATTATTGCACTTGCAATAATTATTATCTTGACTTGATAAACCTTCGCCTGGCTGTATATTTAATTGATGATTCGCTTTTGGTTTTTTTTTTTGAGACTGGCAACTCTATTAACACGATTTCTGGCAAGGACTTTTTGGATTCGCACCGTACGGGAAACCGGTGCTCATTCGACTCGTCACTTTAGTGATAGTTCTGGACAGTTCTGGATTTAAAAATGGGATAATCCCTTCGTTACAAATTGTTTTTAGAGCCGAGCGATGTACATTTTGCGAACACTTCTTTCTGATGTGATTGGAACGCTGTTTCTAATCTTTTGGTCGTCGCCATTGGGACCGATATTTGTCCGCGACAAAACGGTATTGTAAATTACCGACATAATCGCGACTGATATATTGAAGAGCTTCGCGTGGGAGAGTTTTTATGACCTGGTACGGTCATTGCTACTCATATTTGTGACGGATGGATACTTGGCGTTCATTTTCTGATGAGGCGTGCTGACGGAAATCGTGTTTTTATCCGGTGGGCTCAACCAGAGCACTGGTGCTGATCTTGGATCCTACTCCATGGCGAGGAGTCCTCATTCTCTGGCCTTCTTGGGGGCCTTTCCTGGTTCCCATCCTGGAGATTGCGCGAGAATATGGCCCGCGGTTCCTCAATTCCTCAACGCGCTATCTTCAAGTAAATTAAGAGTTCGTGTCAGTGTAGAAGTAATTAGATAAAGATCCATGGTCCGCAGGTACGATATTTCTTTCCGCTTAATTATGTTCCTGTCAAATTTTCAGAATCTGTTATGTTTTTGAGGATGTGAAATCCGGCCCCTCAAAAGGGCAACATTGTTATGTTCTTTTTAAAAATATACTGGGATTTGGTTGTTTTGGAAATGAACTCTTTTATTACTAAAGCCAATCGAACCTCACTAGTTGGAACCTGTATTCGTTTATTCCAACAATCCTGAAGAGACTCTCTCACTCTACCATTAAATAGAATAATCCGAAGGTACATTCTGATGGTTACTGTTACATAATAAAAAATAAAATATCGTCACCCTACAGCAATAGTGGGATATCTAAAAAAATGCTGTTCTGAGATAATAGGACTTTTAGGTTTGCGTGAGCTCTAGCAGAATCAAATTAACTAATGTTGCAGATTAATGATATGGCATTAGAGAAGTAAATTATTTAAAATCATCACAAAATTGTTAAAATTGATAAATAATTAATGTTTTCATACAAATTTTGACAAAATACACGTAAATCTGGAAATATCTCACTGTTGCTTGGAGTTTTTGGTAATCTTCTCAAATTATCTCAGTGTTGCATAATAATATTACGAGTATGCATGGATAAATAAATTAATAATTGTTATTTCTTTGTGTTTTATCGTGCTGTTTATAATCATAAATATATTTTCAACAGTACACACACCTAGTCACTCTGACAGTTTGTCAATACGATAATTGTATGGGAGTAAAGTGGTATAAAAATGAAAGAAAAATATAATTGTGCTTATCAATTTATTGAAGTAATACTTCTTTACGCACGCTTGACTTGGGGAGTAAGCTGGCGAATGCGTGACGAGAGCGTTACGAAAAATGAGGCGAACGGTAGCTGAGAGGGAGATATAAGTTAGTGAAGATAGAAAGAGAGAGTTACGCTTCGTATATTACTCTAGGGGCAAGAGAGAGAGGTGCAAACACACATTTTCTTTCTCTCTTTCGTAGCCAGTTACGTTACACAGTGCAGGCCTATTGTCTGTATCACACTGGAGGAGCAAGAGAGAGCAGTGCGCGCGCACATTTTCTTTCTCTCTTCCTATCATATATATGGAGCAGAAGTTTTACTTCAGTTGTGTGGTCTAAAGCATACTCGTTTTTTTTATAAGAAGCGTGTTATTATGTAGGTATGTAAAAAATAACAGAAAACCTTAATAATAAAAGCATGTAACAAATAACAAAGATTTTATATCAAAAAACCAAGATTTGTTTATATCAATAATAACAGAAAACCTAAGAATAAAAAGTATATAATTTTTTTTACAGAAAAGCTTAAGAATAAAAAAAAAACAAATATGTGTTGATTCCCTGGAAACCTACAATGAACCTTCATCGTTATTTTCTTCTTGCACATCGCGGTCTGTATTGGCAGAATTAATTAAATGAAAAAAATTATGATATTTTTATATAATACCACTTTGGCAAAGAAATAAGAGATCACGCTTTTTATTCGGTGGAATTGTAGGTGGACCTGTATAAGCTGGTCCTAGAATTATATTATTCTCATTCCGAACATTCCTCAGTCGCTCTCTCAGATTAATACTCTGATTAAATGGATCCTCGGTGTAGGTGCTTTTGTATTTGATAAGTGACAGTTCATCTCTAGTGATCTGTAACATATTAACTCTATTCCAAATACACTATTTTTTGTCCATGTTTAATGAGAAATATTTTCCAGTCTTCTCACATACCTTCTTGCAGTCAGTGAAGTCCGTTGTTTCCATTTCTGTTAACTTATAACGAGGTTCATTCTTCTTGGAACACTTTATAATCATCGCCATTTCCGTTAGATCAAATATTGGGCCTTGTTTTAAAACCCTGACCTTTCCTCTTTCGATGCAAGAATGGATGGAGTCTTCTCCGTTCTCTGAGTGCCCAACAATTAAAAATTTATGAGTAATGATTTGAATATCAAGTGTTTCTATTGCATGCATATTGTTACGGAGCGCATTTCCGGTTTGACAATATTAAAGAACTACTTTATGACTCGCGCGCCGCAGTGTTTCCGGCCGCTCGCAACAGCAAAGCGGCGATACGCGTGCGAGCCCCTCAGTCAGCGCCCAGCCTCAGAGCGCCGAGCACGTGCCGCTGTGTGCCGCTCGCTCCATACGACCGACGGTAGAATCTCGTGGAACAATGGCGCGAGACACGTGTTGTAACCATGTATTCGAGGACTGGAACATCAGAGTTCGTTGGCGAGTCGAACACGCCTCTCACACCACCCTGTAAGTGACTGCATTGCCGTATTCCCTCTTTAATAATGTGTTTTTTCGCTGTGTTAGTGATTGCCTCACGAAACCCCCCCCGGGATGACGAAATTGAGAGATCATGTTAGTTCTAAAGTTCAGCTAGGTCATTGTCATTGTGTTTATACTACATTGTTGACCCCTGTGATTACTGTAATGGTATGTACCTGTTGATTCTACAATATATGACCTTGTCCTCTATTTTTTTCGGTATATTTTTTTTCGGTATATAACAAGTATATTTATTTCATCAAAAACATAGTATATACAATTTCTCGGTAGTCCCGCGAAGCTGCCACATGGCTGCTTGTCTGCAGGTTCTACCTCAATATACACTCGTTATGGTAAAAAAAAAAATAATATGTGTAATTTCAAAATTGTAAAGGAAATTGAAGACCTCTGTTAGAAGATTTAAGATTACAAATATTTATAGGAAATGTAATAATAAAAAATAGCATATAACATAACAACTAATACACAACATAACAACCAATACAATGGGATGCAATATTTTAATAATCTTCCCGAAAAATTTAATAAAATAGCAGATTTGTTATCATTTAGGAAAGATGTACAAATATTAAAAAAAAAAAATAAAATAAATAACTGCCATAACATCATCAATCTTTTTTTTTTCTTTGTAATTTTTTTTACAGATACATGGATTTTTCATTTATTAGCCACATTTTTACAGTTTTTGTGCTTAAGTTCTCATTTTCCTCTAAAATTAAATTATTTTTAAGCTTATTAAAAATCACTGGTACACAGTACTCCAGCGTTCGGCTTCCATACTTAACTGTTGTTATTCCGCTACGGTGGAGGTACCCAGGGCGACGCCCCGCACTGTATATTGAGAGATGGAGCTTACCTGATAGCCTACCGGCGGCCTCCGCTCTGAATAGAGAGATCTCATATGCTTTTTCCGATTTTGCTAGCCTCGGGCATGTTGAGACGATATTGTTGGGGGTACACACCGCGCCTACCCCAGGCCCCACGCGTGTTGTAGCCCAAACGTACCACAGGCCCCAACGTACCACTGACGCACCAACGTGGGCACAGGAAGTTTTTTTCGATTTTTTTTTCCCCTCTCAATTGCTCTGCGGGATGTCTCCCGAGCCTTCCCCAATTTTTTTTTCTTTTTTTAAAGACGTTAAGAATGCTATGCCATACTAAACCTGTCATTGTGATTTGCTGAAGTTTTGCAAAAAACCGCAGTAAGCCCGTGTCTTGAAACAAGTCCTTATTACAATTTTGGGGTGAAAGCCACCACAAATTGACACGGCGGCCATTGCATCAGCGATCCATACAAGAAAACGGCGGCGATTTCGCGCGCTTAATAACAAAACATCGCTCGCTATGCGAAGCCCGGCATAACAACAAGATTCCCGCGCATTTCACGTGCGCGCGCACCTCGTAACACGATACCTAAGGACGAATAGCTGTTGCCAACCGGACACACATATCGAATGCAAACACTAATTTATAATAAAATATTTTGTTTATATTCAAACCAATTTGAAACTGTGCACCTACATTTGGATTTCAGCATGACGTCGTACGGGCAGTTATAACCAAATACGTTGGAAACGGAACTCAGTGTTTTGTGAAGAAACATTTTGTCCCTTTTTCCATGCACAATATACCGAACGCCCCGGTCAGAGTGTTTTTCAAAAATTACACTGACTTTAATTCTATTAAATGGACAAATTAATAACATTCCTTTCCACATTGTTTATTCAGGTACAGTGTTTTTTCCTGCCCTTTTTTTCAGCAAAACACCAGTGATAATAGTGCGAAATAAAAGTGACAATTTACAATTACTGCAGTGAATAATGTTTTTTCTAAAGAAAAGTTCTTTCCAACCTAATAATACAGTTCGTGATTAATTTTCATAAATTAATAATATAACTTTTAGAGCATAATCTAATAAATTCTCATATTTAAATATTTCCTTTTGGAATTAATGAATTGTTTCTAGAAAAGTGCCTTCTTAGAGTTTCAATGCATTTATACAGTGGAAAGTGTTCGTTAAAAAATAGAAATCCTTTTTTCTAAAGACCCGTCCTGGCCAAATTTTTGAAAAATCAGTTTAATACTTGTGAATTTCACCGAATTTCCAAAAGTGCTTTGTGATAAATAAAAAAGTGTTCCCCCTAAGGTCAGTCCACGCCAATTTTTTTTCTGCCTTGACCATGAATTCTGGTGTCGTATACATCAAATTGAAGTTTGGATCACAGCGTTCGCCAGCGAGGGTCTAGAACGTTTCTACGCCGCCGGTTCTTCGCCGCCAGTTCATCGCCGCCGTTTCTACGCCGAGACGGTTCTACACCGGCCGTTTCTACACCGGCCGTTTCTACGCCAGCCGATTCTACGCCGCATTCAAATTAAATTAACAATTACAATTAAACTTTATTGTTTAAACACATACATACAGTCATAGAAAATAAAATAGAAAATTCAAAAATTATCGAATCATTTAAAAAGTAGCATTAACATTTATTTTAAATTAAAAGAATAAATAGGAAAAATAAGATTATTGCGTCATTTGGTAATTGTGTGCTAGGCCACGTAAATAATCTAGAGGTTCCCTGTTTTCATAATCTAAGACAATTCTTCGAATACGTTCATCAGCGTCACGGTATTTTTTCAGCTTCATCGGTGGTAAATGTCCGGCGATAAGTTGCTCAAAATAAGCGTCTCGTCCTTTTTGTACTTTTCGCAATCCATCTATAAATTTCCAAATAGTTGGGTGATGCATACATAATTCAGAACGCAATCGACGATTGGCAGCCTCTGCATGATTATTGGTGCGATCTTCTCCATCGATTGTTCTCTGGTATAAATTCCACATTGTTGGATGAAACATAGGCGGGCGCCTACCATTCCCGCGTCGATTTAAACGGCCAACATAGCTGTCTTCAAACCAATTTAGAAGCGGCTGAAGTTCTACTGGCAAATCATTTGCTAAAGCATCAATGTATTCATCTAAATCAGCTATTGGCACAAATGCTAATGCAATGACCATTTTAGCTCTCAATGCAAATTCAGCATCATTGTTGTATTGACTAATAACACCAATCTGAGCTAAATGCTTCCTCATATTTTGTGCTAAATGGAAGAAGCAACCTTTTACATTTACTTCAGGAAAGCAATCTTTCATGGCACTAAAAGCTGCATATTCATAATCACAAATGATAGATCCTGGACTTAAATTTGGCACTAGTGTTTTAATTAGTTCGAACATACGTGTGTATGTAACACGCTGCTTGTTAGGTAACAGAGCATACACTATAGGATGCACTCCTCCGTGTTTTGTTGCCATAACAATATAAACTTGCGAAAATAGCCTCGGTGCTATTGCGAAGGTACCATCAGTGTACCATGTATTGGCATTATGCAAATGCTGCAACCAGCTCCCTCTTCCAAAAATTAAAATTCTGTTTGCTCCCTCTCCATCGTCGCTTAGCAAAAAAGTTTCTTCTGTTCCTGGTTGAGGCACATATAGCTTATATCGATTTGGCAACACCAAATCGTTTAGGTCTGCGGGATCAGCAGGTGCAGCATTAATTTGATTCCGTTTTCTTCTGATTATTTTTCTCAGGGCTGCATTATTTGGAATCGATGCTAAAACAGCTTCAGGCACGTCGACTATACACTGATTTATAACTACACTTGTGCCCTCCATAGTTTCTTCTGCACGACGTTTCATGTTAGTGCAAACAGTTGCTGATTGTATGGCTGCTGCCGAGGAAGGGTGAGAATGATTGTTGATTTCGTTGACCACTTCTCCAGCCCTCGTGTGAATTCTTCCTTTATAGCGACCCACTTCTTCGCACCGCCAAAATTTTAAACTAGCGTCCCTTTTACTAACTTTGTCGAAAACGTACAAATATCCGTTATATGAAAACTTCTCGTTTCCTTTCTTGCTGAGAACTGCTGGTTCCATTATTAAGATCACTGTTAACTAACGTAATGATTACTTTGTGACGAATACACTTAGAGTGATGTGTTAAGGGCTCCTGCCCCATATTTATACCAAATACTGTTAAACAGTTTTTAGAATTTTAAGCGGATTAAAACTTCTCATTACCTCCTTTGTGCTAATGGGCCTGTGTTGATAACCATAACACCATTAAGATAACCCGGATTAAAACTTCTGCTTACCTGCTTTGTCAATGGGTCCCAATCTGGTAATCCCGGCGCTCTGTGGCTGAAATTGGAACGCTGGCGCGTCACCGGCCCCTGATCAGCATGTTCCCAAAATGCATTTATAAGGAATGATTGTATTTTTTATCAATTTTTTTTTAGAATTCAATCTTTGATTCCTTTATGTCTAAGAAAGATTAACCTAATGTTACCATTGATACTATGACCAATAAAACGTCAAAATGAATTTATTCTCAGTTACTCACTTAAATTAAAAATTTCATTGAAAATTACATCTGAAACTTAATTATTCTGTAATTAGTCGCAGAACAGAGGATTATTGGGCGCACTTTTACGCTGCTGTATTTAGGTGAGTTTGAAGGTGTGCAGAATCTAGCTGTTTGTGTACTTATTATCGATTTTTTTTTTTATAAATTCATTTAAAATATTTTTAAAGGTATGAGCTTTAGTAAAGTAACAGTAAAAAGATATTTATGTCATAAATTATATCGGAAATCTTGATTTAAAGTTGACGTCTTTTTTCCAAATTTTTTTTTCAAATTTATTTTCTTTAATGGAGTAGGAAAAAAACTCCACGATTCTCCACTCTAATTTTAAAAGAATATTATTGATATATCTTTTTTGTACATGGAACAATAAAAATTATCACCAGCCGTCACCAGCCACTCCAGTAATTGCATTTTTAAGGAATGATTGTATTTTTCATCAATTATTTTTTTGAATTCAATCTTTGATTCCTTTATGTCTAAGAAAGATTAACATAATGTTACCTTTATTACTATAACTAATAAAACGTCAAAATGAATTTTATTTTCAATTAGTCACTAAAATTAAAAATTTCATTGAAAATAACATCAGAAAGTTAATTATTCTGTAATTTATGTAATAACATATTTTTTAATTTATGTTATTACATAAATATAAAATATCCTGTACTATCTTTTGGAGTCTTTTCCGTTTGGTTATTTTAATGCGCATGTCATTAAATGTATAATATATTTTTAAGTAGGTACCTGCCAACTATAAAATGTTTATAAATACATTCAATTTGCGTGTGAGCATTTTTAGCAGGAGTTAATATATAATTAGATTACCTATTGTGTGTAATTACACTAATTACCCCCATTAAACCATTCTACCCCCAATTATCATTATTTAACGTTATTCCCCACTGTCTGGAAAATCCTAAGTATTATTGCTATGTACATCGATTAACAATGTTATGTTTATTGTTTGGGATTCTCCTTCAATTTATGAAGTTATTATAGAGAATCTTTCAAAAATTTTGTAATATTTCATATAAACACTTAAAAACAACAATAAACAACCAAATGGTCGAACGCCGAGAGGGATGTCGCGCCAGCCAGCGCTCCAATTTCAGCCACTGTGCGGCGATTGTAACTTGCATGTACAAAATATCTTTTAAATTAAAATAAATGTTAATGCTACTTTTTAAATGATTCGATAATTTTTGTATTTTCTATTTTATTTTCTATGACTGTATGTATGTGTTTAAACAATAAAGTTTAATTGTAATTGTTAATTTAATTTGAATGCGGCGTAGAATCGGCTGGCGTAGAAACGGCCGGTGTAGAAACGGCCGGTGTAGAACCGTCCCGGCGTAGAAACGGCGGCGATGAACTGGCGGCGAAGAACCGGCGGCGTAGAAACGTCCCATTCCCCGCCAGCGATACCTCCAATACAAAGGAGTGCCAATCAGTGAAGACCAAGTGGAAAGTGCCTCACAAAAACCAATTTTACGTTTTACTAAAGAAAACCCCTGGGCAAATTTTATTGAATGGACACAATACTTATAAATTTTTGCCTAGTTTTCGAAAAGTGTTTTGTGAAAAGTAAAAAACCTTTCCCCCCAGGGCAATCCCTGGCCATTTTTTTTCCAGAACTCAGGACTTAGAAAATTTTCTTTTCTTTCCTTTGAACCCCACAATGCAGGCCAATCAATCAGCCATGTCATCACACTTGGGCTTTATTCCCAATGTGCATAGTTTATCCAAAGCTCACTTACAAGCTGCTCTTAAAGATAGAGGACTCCCTCTAGTGAACAAGCCTATATCTACATTGAAGGCATATGCGCTTTTATTCAACAAAAGGTACATTAAAAGAATAAACCTCACACCTTCAAACGAAAGTAATTCACGAACCTCTACCCAAGTTTTGGAGAATCCTGTTTTTAACAAAGAACTCGAGACACATGTTGTAATAAAGCAAGATGTCACACCCACCTCGACACAAGGAAAAACTTACGACCTTTCCTCTTGGAAAATCAAATATAACGGTGTTTCTAATGTACTGGATTTCATTGACCGAATTGAAGAAACGGCCACAATCAAGAATATCCCATTAGATATTCTACACAAAAACTTTATAGAACTCATCTCTCCAGAACTGATATCATCGCACCGCATCCAAAAATTTAAGTGCAAAGACTGGAGTATGCTCAGATCAGCTCTAATCTCTAGCTTTGGAAAAACGGAGGCCCAGCACCGAATTAAATTATCGTTACTAGCCATTAAACATTAGTAAATGAACCAGTGGCAACGTTCATAGAAAGGGCCGAGTCTATCAATATTAAGCTTTCACATCCAGTCCCGGAAGCTGAATTATTGCCAGTCATAACCGATGGCCTTCTAAATAAATATGAAAACATTATCACCTCACAAAGGATTCTGTCCTTGGCTCATCTAAACGAAGTCTGCCTCATCTTGGAATCTCACCAAGACAGAAAACATACCAAAGATATGTCAGACAATGTCGTCGTGCCAAGCCGTTCCTCTGGATTGAAACCAGAATTCGACAATAGGAAAGTTTGCTCCTTTTGCAAAAAAGTAGGCCACCTGGCCACTACTTGTTTCAAACAAGCCAAGCTAATGGAATCAAAGGAACCCAAAACCTTTAAGAGGCACCGCTCTAGAGACCGTTCCCCCCCACGCGTCGATCTGCGTGAAACTTTCAAAAAATCAAGACACAACATGGAAAGGCTACAAGACCCAAGAAATATCAAACCTCAGGTGGACTTTTCCAAACCCCCACCGAATTTCTACATGAGGAAGCCAAAAAACTAAATCATAACCTCTCGGATACCCATTCTATACCAAGGTTTAAGGAATGGACCAATTGGTTATCACACATTAAGTATTTCAACCAGACCTTAAACGTTTCTTCAGTTTGTTGCAAACAAGCTAAAGATGGAAGACCTTCTGCCCTTTTCTCTGTTAACAATGTTCCCTTTTCCGGCTACTAGATAGTGGTGCATCTGTTAGCTGCCTTGGCAACAACGCCCACCTGCCTTTTGTTAACAATGGTTTTATAGCCTCTTCCCAATCGACACACCTGACAACCGCGGATAATGTTTCCCAACCAGTCATTGGTGCTCTTGCCTTGCCAATTAAGTGCAACAATGAAATATTCACAATTAACTTTCTAATAGTGCCCTCTATATCCCAGAACTTCATCCTTGGTGTTGATTTCTGGAAAGCTTTCAATGTTGCTCCCCAAGTATTTAATACTCTTGGTGAAGCCCCCGCAGCTGCTCAAATTAGTGAAATTCGTACAATAATACCTCACGAAAATTTAAGCACGAACCAAGCCATTCAATTAAAAGAAATGGTCAATAAATTCGAATCAATATCTTTCGAAAAATGCGGACTGGGTTTAACAAACTTAGTAGAACACCATATTAAAACCAATGGCCCACCAATCAAGCAACGTTATTACAACTTAGCCCCCCAAAAACTTAAACTTTTAGAAAACGAACTTGACGAAATGTTGAAAATGGGAGTGGTGGTTCCCAGCAGGAGTGCATGGACCAACCCAACTCTCTTGGTTTCTAAAAAAGACGGCTCTGCACGTTTCTGTCTCGACAGTAGGCGTTTAAACTCTTGCACGGAAGCCGACGCGTACCCCTTGCCTTACGTCCACGCAATCTTAGACAAATTGCGTAACGCCAAGTTCATCTCTTCTGTCGATCTCAGCAAAGCTTTCTGGCAGATACCCTTAGACGAGGAATCTTGCGAAAAAACTGCTTTCGTTGTACCTGGTAGGGGAATGTTCCATTTTAAAAGATTACCCTTTGGTCTAAAGAACAGCCCCGCCGAGTTACAAAGACTAATGGACAAACTATTTGGCCCCGAAGTTGATAACAATCTATTTTGCTACCTTGATGATCTCATCATCGTAAGCGACAGCTTCGAAAAACACCTATTAATGCTGGAAAAAGTTTTTCAACAACTTAAGTTTGCTGGTTTAACCATCAACTTAAATAAGTCTGAGTTTTGTAAATCTCGCCTTCGTTATTTGGGATTCATTGTCGATGAAAAAGGTCTAAGAACAGACCCCGCTAAGGTAGAAGCCATGGCAAATTTCCCCCGACCCAAAAACGTGAAAGAAGTCAAAGGTTTCCTCGGACTTACAGGTTACTATAGAAGATTCATCAAAGACTTCTCCACTATTGCAGCCCCCCTAAATAAAATCACCGGCATCCGTAAAGGCGTCAGCAACTTCCGTTGGGCTGCCGAAGCGGAAGAAGCGTTTATAACCTTAAAAAATACCCTTCAAATAGCTCCTGTCCTAAATTGTCCAGATTTTGCGCTCCCTTTTACTCTTCACACGGATGCCTCTAATGTTGGAATCGGTGGAGTTTTAACTCAGGAATTCCCCGACGGCGAACACCCCGTAGCCTATTTTTCCCGCACATTAAATAAAAACGAGAAAAACTACGGAATTACCGAAAAAGAGTTACTGGCTGTATTGGATTCGGTTCACCATTTCCGCGGTTACATAGACGGTAGCAAATTTACTGTTGTCACAGACCATAGTAGTTTGAAATGGTTGATCTCCTTAAGTAATCCCTCCGGTAGACTCGCTCGATGGGCCTCTCGTTTGTCTCAATATAATTTTGATGTTGTTCACCGTAAAGGCGCGGACAATATTGTCCCAGACGCTCTTTTAAGAATTGAACTGGCCACTCTAAATATTGACGAAACTGCCCCCTCTCCATCCACAAAAGACGAATGGTATCTTAAAATCTTCAAAGGTTGTAAAAATAACCAACAAAAGTTTCCTAATTTTATCATAAAAGAAGGACAACTATACCGCAATTGTAAGGTCCCACTATCTATCCTCGAAGACTACTCGTGGAAACTTGTTGTTTCTCTCGAAAAAAGGGAACAAACAATCACCGACAATCATAGCGCGCCCGACTCCATACATCCAGGTACTTTCAAGACGTACAAAAAGATTTCCTTGAAATATGGTCTTTTTAAGCAAGTTCGCAATTACATCTCTAAATGTGAAACATGTAAAGCTTATAAACATAGCACGACAGCACCTGCCGGCCTAATGGGTAAACCCAAACGTGCCGACAGACCCCTCCAATTGCTGTCTATGGACCTTATCGGACCCCTCCCTCGAAACTATGCTGGACACATGCACATACTTAGCGTAGTGGACGTCTTCACCAAATTCTGTTGGATCTTCCCTTTAAAAAGAGCCAACGCGTCCGCTATCATTAAACTCCTGGAAAAACACATCTTTATACCCTACGGAATACCCAGAACCGTAATAGTTGATAACGGAAAACAATTTATTGCCCAAGAATTCAAAGATTTTCTTGCCAAATACGGAATCAGGGATATTTATTACAATACCTTGTACACTCCTCAAAATAACACCGTCGAACGTTACAACCAAACCATCAATACAGCACTGGCTATTTTAGTTGACAAAGATCAACGTACTTGGTGTAAAAATTTAGATAAAATCCAAGCTGCCATGAATAATACTGTCAACCTAACCACTGGTTACACCCCTTTCTTTTTAAAACACGGTATGGAACAAGTTGTCCACGGTTCATTACATTGGGACACAAATTTTCCTACGTCAACTGCTTCTACAAGTAACCCCACCGTAGACTATGCCCATCGTTTGGAAGAATTGTCTGCCATTTATAGCGAAGTCACCGATGCTCTGCTTCTGGCCCACCAAAAGAGTGCGGACAGATACAACTTACGTAGGAAACATGTCACCTTTAATATCGGCGATATAGTCTGGAGAAAGAACAATACACTTTCCCAAGGAGCCCTATACTTCTCCGCCAAACTGGCACCACGTTTTGTCAAGGCCAAGGTTCTTAAAAAAATATCAGATTTAGTATATTCCTTGTCTGACGCATCTGGCAAACATATTGGTAATTACCACATTAAGGACATTGTAAAGTCTGGAAGTGAGGAGTCAGCTGAAACTGTCCCCACTACCTCAGCAATCATGAATTGACCCACTGTGTAGCAGCACAACCTTTTGGTAAACCTACATAGCCTTACTATAGTTGGCATGTAAAGAGTCAACTACATGTCCACCCTTTCGTTGATAAGACGACGATTATTTTTTAATCATCCTTGTAAATTAATGTATATTCACATATTATAAGGCACTTTCAAAAGTTGCTTTTGTACTGGCGACCACGTCTCTCACGACAATTTTGCCTCATTTTATTTTTTTTTTCTCTCTCACCTGTTCGGAGGCTGATCACTTCAGAACAGAGACACCCCTCGAGTCACAATGTTTGGGAAGTCATGAACCCAAACTGTTGCTTCTCAACACCTACACTACGTAATGTTCATACAACATGTATATTTTTGTTTTATTTATCGCCGTGCCATGTAACTTGTAATCCTTTTGTTTTTTTTCCATTTTATCACCATCCCATGTCGAGATAATGTTCCATTGTCTTGATATATCAAAGTAAAATAATTAACAATCGCCATCGGCACAACGTTCTGGAGTTCAAAGTTTGTAAATTCCAAAGTGTTAAAATCACGACCCAGAACTGGTTAACTATTCTTACTACCCACTATATTTTACCTACCATGGTAAAGTCAGGTAGCCCTCTTGTCTTTCCAGTTTTATCTTGAGTACGTAAAACCCAATAGTGGCCTCAAGTACGAACCAAATAGTGATTACTTACATAGTTGCTCACTTTGTATATATAAGTTTTTTCAATTTTTTCTTAAATTTAAAATTGATGGCGTCCTACCCATGCTCATGTTTTTACCCAAAATTGGATATTGATACGTCCATTTTGGAAATTGTATTTATAAAGCCAAAAAATCGGTCTTTATAATTTTGTACACAAACCTATTTAACTTGTTTCAACTAAAGTACGTAAAACCGAATATTCCGGTCTTTTGTTGTGATAGCGAAGTCTTCGTTTCGTTCCTATAGTGTTACACCATGTATGTCTTGTATTACGCGTCTCAACTCTACGGGACAGGTTAATAAAAACCTCGCGGTCATCCTGATTCTCGTACGGAAACAATTGCAACCTAACGTAAATCTACAATGTTTTGTCAGAGTATCGTGTTGCAAATAGGCAATTCAACCTTTGTCTCACCATTCAACCAAGTGTTTTGCAACATAAAAAATTGCATATCACGCGGCAGATTGGTAGCTATACAAAAAGTATGTAAAACCTCAATTGGTCCTTTTTGCTTTCCTCACTGAAGGTTGCTACAATAGACAGTATGTAAAACCATATAGGTCTGTCTTCATTTATCGCACAGGGTAAACAGAAATATACTCTGTCATCACCTCACTCCTTGTAAGACATGAAGTAACATAAACTGTTTACCTCCTCTGTTATTCTGTCGTACGCCTTTTGGGCTACGAAGTTAGTCAATCTAACAAATCTTTACCTACAATATTAAAACAATACTGTTAACGTCTATTGTGTTGTATTTAAACGTAACCATGCCACGCGACAGGAGAGATCCTTAGAATACCTGCCACGATACGAGAAGTTCGTTATAATCACTTTATGCTCATAACTAATGTTGTTGAGTTGGTCGTGTGTCATTATTTGTCATGAGTACCGCCCTGTATAATATGTTTTGGTCGTGTGTCATTATTTGTCATGAGTACCGCCCTGTATAATATGTTTTGGTCGTGTGTCATTATTTGTCATGAGTACCATTTTTGTGTATAATTGTGTATAAACTCTGTACACGAGACGTGAAGACGTAATAATAATACTTACCATGATTCGTGTGAACGACATAATATCGGCTTTGCTATCTTCTTTAAGCTTTAAGATGCATTGTATAACACTCTATGACTTCTGTCTATAATTGAGCTGTATCTTGTTATAATTGTGTACTTATATAATTGGTGCACCAAACGTGATGACGTTACAATACTCACCATGAATCGTGCGAACGAAATAATATCAACCCTTTTTGTGCGCACTACACAAAGTAGTCCACAACCTTTTTGTAAATTGTTCAACGACAATGCCCGTGGACTTCCTGTTTTGCCACTTCTTTCTCTAAAGGAAAGAAGCCCAGGAATATCTACTATCTCAAAAGGACTAGCTTGTCAGCTTCACTGTCAGCTATGGGGCATAGTGCCGTGGGAGTTAATCGAATGGGCACAAAACCACCAAACTCGTCGGCTGGGAAGCGAATAAAAGAAATCCCAGGATTGTGAAATTGGAGCGAGGGTCTATCTTTTCTCACAATCATGTAGAAGTTTAATATGACCCCCAATCTTTTGACAAATACACGCAAAAGATTAGCCTTGGTATATTGTGTATTCAAACCCCCTTCTCATTGCCTACAATACTATCCACTTTAAATCAATGTAAAGAGCCAGGAAATCTGCTGGGTGATTATGTTTCTTTCTCACATAGAGTTTGAATTGGAAATTAGTCCAGTCTCTAGCAAATTTCGTAACTCGACTCCTTCCTTTTTCCTCTCCTTTCCCCACTCCCATACTCTCAGACATATGTTATGAGGCGGAAAATCTGTTGTTGACCATATTTCGCCCTCAGTTCGAGTTCGAATAGGAGACTGTCCAGTTATCCACAGGTTTTTCCCCTCAATCGCGGCGTTTGTCTCGCCATTCTTCCTCTCAGTTTTACGAAACACATTCATGAATACTGGATATGTACGATATGCACTTGGCGTACCGTCTGTCTCCTTTTTGACAACCTTTATCCATGAATTGGTTTTCCCTTTGCCGTGACCCGTTCACGATCTTTTGTCTTGTTCTTTGAAATTCTAAGAAAATGTTACCACCTTATGTTAACATAGGCCATGGAAGGCCAGTTGTTTTTTCAAACAAGGCATTTCGTCATTCGGCAAACGCCAAATCATCCTAATAAAGGATAATGTTCTTACAATCTTAGTTAGGAATCTCTCTCTTCGTCAATCCCTGGGTCGGTGGTTAAACTTCGTTTGTTTCATTATCTAGACACATTTTGTTTCTCTCCAAATTTTTTCTTCATTGGTCTCTAGGCAGGTAAATCTCAAG
The DNA here is from genome assembly GCA_917880885.1 of Limnephilus marmoratus. NCBI lineage: Eukaryota > Metazoa > Arthropoda > Insecta > Trichoptera > Limnephilidae > Limnephilus > Limnephilus marmoratus. The sequence goes on along the minus strand of OU862909.1, from coordinate 39,036,358 downwards.
AATTTTGGCTCTAATAATAATTTCTCCCGGATTTAAAAAGAAGCCCAGGCGGACGTCATCACCAGCAGCCTCGCTGAGCCCCGCTTCCTGACAACCCGCGCTGTGGTTATGAAGGTCCTCCCTGCTGCTATCCCCTATACAATTGTTTCTGAAAGCACCGACCATACCGCACATATGTATGTTGTCTTGTTGTGCCACTGCAAGCCGAGTTGTCCCACTATACATTATGACACTCTGAACTACCTTTTGGGCACGCTAGCCCCTGGGTTGTTCTTGCTCCTGCCTCCGAAGCCAGTTATGTCGTCTCTTGCTCTGTCATGCAGTGACACACACCATGTCATGTGTAAACCATTATTACCTTGACTCTCCAGCATTTGCTAAATGCACACCTCTACAAGTTATTCTGAGCTACATTATGCTTCGAGAAACATTATACACGATCCGTGCTTACCATAATGGCACATGGGATTCGTACTGGCATGTCTGCAGATCCTGGACGCTACTCTTCAATGACCTTTGTAACCATAGCCGCGACACTGCAAACCACAGCACCTACCTCGCGAATTTCGAAGCCTACAACGAAACAAAGTGTTCCTTCTCTAAGACCTAGAGTAATCCAGAGTGTTATCTCAAATGGGTCTGATTACGGTGATAATGTAATCCTTAGAGTCTGTGAAATAACGCCTTCTCCGTGATTCTTCGTAATTCTTCGAAACCCTCCGAAACTCGTCAAAACGAATCTACGCTCCGCAAACTTAGCTTCCAGACCAATGAAACCATAGAAGCATACTTATAAGCAACCTTTTGTCTCCTCTTGCCCAAATTTGAATTGTCATTTCCCAATTGCATATCATTGTGTATTGTCATTTCTCAATTGCATAACATTGTGTATTGTCATTTCCCAATTGCATAACATTGTGTATTGTCATTTGTCATTGTGTATTGCATACCATGGATTTGAAAGCCTAATTGAGGAACCTACACGTGTATTTAATGATTGCAAAACTTGCATTGATCATATCTTTAGTAAAACTTATAAAAAAACTCAAGCCATTATTTATACTACCACACTGACAGACCATTACACAATAATTCTATCTATAACAAAAAATAACTCTTATGTAAACCAAAATACGAAATCACTCCTAACGAAGTCTGAAACAAATTGGGAAAACGTCAAAAGGGAGTTAACAATGAATGACTGGACCGCCCTTCTGGAAAAAGATGACACTGATACTGCTTGGAGTTATTTTGTAGAAATTATACAGCACAGTATTCTATCTAACACCAAAACCACAGATAAAAAGGTATCTCATAAAAATATTCACATTAAACCATGGATCAGTCAAAATATTATAAACTCAATCAGAAAAAGAGATGAACTACACAGAAAAGTGAAAATCAACCCTTATGATGTCCATACACTTCGATTCTACAAAAGATATCGTAATACATGTAAAAATGTAATTCGTTATGCTAAAGAAACATTCTATAAAAACAAAATTGATGAATGCAATAATGACTCCCGTAAACTCTGGCAGATCATAAATGAAATTACAAATACTAAAGCATCGCATAAAGACAAAAACATTAAAGAATTAAACATTGATGAGATTCCCACATCTTTTACGAAACACCCAGACAAACTTCTTGACTTTATAAACAACTACTTTTGCAATATAGGCTCTAACCTTGCAAATAAAATTAAACAAAATTCTACTACTGTCGAAAACACAATGAGAAATGATGATGTAAATCATGAAAACAGCCTCAATATAGTCAAGATAACAAGTGACAAAATAAGAAATATTATAACCTCCTTAGACATAAATACCTCATCGGGAAATGAATTGATATCAAGCAAATCAATTAAATACCTACAAGATGAGTTAATTTAACCACTGACGTACCTTGTAAATCTATCAATATCTAAAGGTGTTTTTCCCGCTTGTCTTAAAATTGCTACGATCATACCATTATACAAGGTGTCCGAAAACTCGTAGTACAAGCGGGAAACTGGGGAATCCTCATCACATTTGGAGTCGATTTTGTGGTATAATTTTTTTTGATTTGAGCTTTCGTTTTCGAGTAAATCGAGTCAGAAGTTGATTTTTTTTTTGGTCAAATTCTTATAAATTATTACTGACGATCATAGTACATAACTAGTAAAAACCATTTTAAAGAAAACAAACAAAGAAATCCGGATTTAAAGCATTATTTTGAAATTATCCACAATTTTATTTCATGTTTTACAGTCATTTCACGGTTAAAATCAGCTGTTCATTCTTTCCGCGCTTCCAGGTCAAACAAAGTACAATGCGAAATTTGCTGTCCCTTTCTGCGCTCGGTTCGATCAACACAAAAGAAGAGATAAGCAACAGTAAGCTTGGCCTTGAACTTACGAACCAAATTCTGTACCCGAAACATACGGATGCAAGTCCAAAAGGCTAAATGTTCAGGAGAGCCAAAAACTATTTTTTCTGTAACTATGGTCTCATAACTTCTTCGGATATCCATGCTGATTGCTGATAGATAACAAAAAAGGTAATTATTAAATCAATTAGTTTTGTTTTAAAAAGGAGCAAAGAGGGGAAACGAAATTTTTAAAACGTAAAGCCTTTAAAAATAATTGTTTAAAAAAAACGCTGACTTGAGTCAACTTTTCAATTTGGGAGGCGGGAATGGGTACCGCCGCCCCGGGAACCTTTATTGGATAACCAACACCTCTGCCATAGGTCACCCCAAGTGGTTCGCTACCTTTGGTGATTTAGCAGAGGTGCCCGGGTTCATGGGGTTAGGTTTGTCTAGGTCTTGGAGGCAGATGACCAGGACACACTGAACCCTCGATTCCTACCCACCCCTTAAACCCCCTTCCTTCCCAGAACTCTCCTCTCCTTCCCTTCCTTAAAAAAACCCTCCACACAGCATCCCCAAAGATGACATAGGCCCCGAGGGAAATTATTTTCATCAGGGCCTCCTGTGTGGAGCTCATGCAAAAAAAAAAAACAAAAACATGGACTTGAGTCCTACTGCCTCTAAATGAAGTAGACTATTTTGTTACGACATGTGGTGTATAAAAGGAATAAAGTCCATGGTACATCCTTCTGCTTCTAAGATTGTTGTTGCAAATTTGAAAATCCTATTTTTTCTTCATAATGGGACTTCCATCTTTCTGCCACTGATAAACATGATAATTTACTTCAAGAATCGTGGTCTAAACACAAATTAATCAATAAATCGGCTAAAAGTAGAATTATTGCAAAAATTCAAGTCTGCATCAAAAACTCATTTCTTCAAATTTCGGACTTGGATCCGTTTCACCCTCGGGAACTAAAATAAAAATGGTCGCCGTTGTTGACATTCCAATGCTGCAATGGGATACAGTCGTGTTCGAACCAATTTGAACAAGGTTTTTTATTATTTTTTTAATAATGTAATAAAATGTATCAATTTGGAAGGCGGGTATGGATACCGCCGCCACGGGAACCATTTATTGGATAACCAACACCTCTGCCGTAGGTGACTCCAGTTACTAATATCTACAGCCTGTATGTCGGACGAATATCTACAGCTCATATGTTGGACTAATATCTACGAACTTCAGAGCGTTGACTAATATCTACAGATCTAAGGTCGGAAGAATATCTATGACGGTCCCAGTGTTGACTAATATCTACAGAGCGTAGGTTGGACTAATATCTACAGAGGGCAGCTGAGCAAGAGGTTGTACGGAGAAGCATAAATTACTTCAATTACGTAATTACTAATTACATAAAGGCTTAATTGTTTAAAGTACATAAAGTTTTTGCATAATATTACGTATTTTGCTGTTTACGAGGACAATAATTTATTGAACAAACATGGAGGTCTTGGTACAAAGATATTTATTTATTTCGAAATACACGGCACCACAACCTAAACTAACCTAACCTAACTCACATAGAAATAGTCATGGTAACAGACTAAATAATTTAGAAGCACTCGAATATAGATATTCGTAAGCACTTTGGTTCTCATAGATATTAGTTTGATTTTTCAGTTTTTGAATTCCTGTAGATATTAGTAGACGCTTCCGTCGTAGATCACCCCAAGTAGTTCGCTACGTTTGCATGGCTGCATGGCTGGAGATCGTGAGAGAGTGGTTGAGGGAGTCCCAGTCGTACTCTCCAGCCGTACTCTCTCGGAACATTGCCTTTATTTTATTTTATTTGTTAGCGTTATAAACAGTCTGTATAAATTCATTATTTACGTCATTGACCAATAAAATAACGACAAATTATACGACGTATAATATCAATAATATCTTTCAGGAAGTGATTTTATTTGAATTCGAACTGCTAAAGGTAGGAGAGAAAATGTTGTGAACTAAGAATTAAAAAAAAAGAGAAATACAGAAATCAATGTACTATTAAGTTATTAGTTAAATATGTGGCGTTCAATAGATTGTTATTTTTATGCGTGCTGTGAATTTATCAAAGTTCGTGTTAAACACGTCGATATTATTTGGGCATAATCTGTTAAATGTGCTACAGCTTCTTCTTATAAATACATTAATCATCACAGCGTCACGTTTATTTTTCGAGAGGTAAAATAGCTTTCCGAAAATTGGTAGGTATACCTCTTTTTGTTTGATGTCCGCAATAATGAACTAATTTAACTCATTAATATTAATTAATTGGAAATTAAATAATGTTCGTGTTCAGCGATTATTTTTTAGTACTGACCGGATAACTTGATATTTTGGCTTTTGCGTCGAGATTCCTTCAACAATTCAAGGACTGTATGCTGTGACGAGTCCGTGCATGCGTCTCTTTCTTGCGGCCCTTTAAAAAACGAAACAGCGCTAGTTTACTCATACCTATGTTCTCTGCATGCAGTCCGTCAGGGGGTCAGGGTTCAGGGCCCTTTAGTTTGTATTGATTGTATTCGCGGTTTGACGTGTTAGGTTTCTAAATTGAACAGCGTAAACTAAGCGTAAATTAAGCGAATTTGGTTCAAAATCAAATGTGTGTTTCTTGTTTTTTATTTTTATTTGAAACGTAAATAATCAATTTTAATAGTTATTTTTATTTGAATCGTAATCAGCATTATTAATTATTAAGCGTTGAACAAACTTTAAAACAAGGTGTTTTTGTGATTCGAATGTTATTTCCTTTGTGTGATTAATTGTGAATGAAATTAAGCGAATTATTGTGCGACTAATTAGTGAAAGGCGGGAAAGCGATGGATACCCTCCAATGTCGTTGATGATAATTATTGTAATAAAGTAAACAATTGGTGACAATGTTGGTGATGTGTTTTTGGATTTGAAAACATTGCAACAAGATGCGGGACTGCTAAATAACAAAATAAATAGGTACGCTAATTAACCATATTTTAATGCTTAGAAGAGGTGAGAGAATAAATTAGTAAGATGGAAATAAATGAACTATGGGCACGAAAAGAGATTTAGCAACTTATAAATAATTTTAGAATAACATCTTCCATCTGTCATTATGGCATTTTCGCTTTTCTAAAATTTTAACCCTAAAAAGCCGAAATTTTTTTTAAATATTTTTTTTTTCTTAATTTTAAATTTAAAAATGCTTAAATTGAAAATCTTTATGTTTATTTGGGTTCTCTATGTGATGAAGGTTCACCAGTTTTCCGCTTGTACTACGAGTTTCCGGACACCGTGTATAAAAATGGTCCCAAAAATGATATTTCAAATTATCGACCAATTAGTATTTTAACTCCTCTATCGAAAATATTGGAAAAAGTAATAAAAAAACAAGTTCTTACATTTTTGGATACCAATAAAATATTATCACCTACGCAGTATGGTTTTAGGAAAAACCTGGGTACTGGTGATGCTATAGCTAATGTAACTAATACAATTATTAGAAAGCTGGATGAAGGCAAAAAATGCTTAGCAGTTTTCATTGATCTTCAAAAAGCTTTCGATACAATTGATCATAAAATACTGTACTTAAAACTAAAAAAAATGGAATAACTGAAACAACTCTAAACCTACTTAGAAGTTATTTAACTGGAAGAGAACAAATTGTACAAATTGGTAAAAGAAAGAGCAAATCTCTTCCAATTAAATTCGGGGTCCCTCAGGGAAGCGTATTAGGACCTATACTATTTCTGATATATATAAATGACCTTATGAATCTTCCCATAAATGGAAACATAATGAGCTTTGCAGATGACACTGTTATTATATTCCACGAACAAGATTGGACAAGAACTTACAAGGAGGCGGAACATGGCCTGGCTGTACTTCAAAACTGGCTAAAAGTAAACTCCCTTACATTAAATGTAAATAAAACTAAATACCTCACTTTCTCCAAAAACAAAAGAGGACAACCAATGAATGTGCATACCCTCAAATTACATGAATGTCAAAATACTTTTCCACAATGTTCCTGCCCGTCTATATCCCAAACAAAAAGTATTAAATATCTTGGGATTGAAATTGATGAAAAACTACAGTGGAATTCACACATTGATCTTACCTCAAAAAAGCTAACAAAACTCATCTACTTCTTCAAAAAATTAAGAAACATCTTGTCAATGAGGGATCTAAAGAGAGTATATTATGCTTTATGCCACTCTCGATTGGAATATGGAGTAATAGGATGGGGCTCAGCAGCATCTAATCACTTAAAACAACTTAAGATAACTCAGAATTGCATCATAAAGACCATTCTAAAGGTCCCCATAAGGACGTCAACAACAGAAATTTTTAAACAGTTTGATGTTCCAAGCATACAGAAAATCTATGCCAAAAACATTCTAGTACATCACCACAAAAACGACCCAGAGAAAGAAACCTCACTTGCTCATAAAACCAGAGCCAAACAAACAGACACACTTAATATACCAAAGTGTAACTCTTCATTTGGTCAAAGAAGTTCTGAATTTTTAGCAGTAAAGTTATATAACAAACTCCCACTTAGTATCAAACAAATTAAAACAAAAAACAGCTACATTAAGGACATTAAATGTTGGCTGAAGGAACTACCGGAAAATGACCTTACTAGTATACTTAAAACATTATAGAAGTTTCTGGAAAACCTTATCCAAACAAGTTAAACCATAGAAGTCGCTGAAAAACTTATCCAAAGCATAGTCCCCCTCAGCACAGGATCTCCTAGTGAGGAGGACTTTGAATATATTTTCTATTTTATATATACAACCAACATGTTTCATATAAAAATGTAAAAAATATTATATAGTTACTAAATAAAAAAAAAATTTTTAAAAAAAATCTCAATTGCATATCATTGTGTATTGTCATTTCCCAATTGCATAACATTGTGTATTGTCATTTCAATGGAATAACCCCGTATATTGTTTTATACCTTGTGTTCTCTACTGTCGGTTCCAAACATTTTATGTATCCCCCCCACCTCCCGCAAACATTGTTATCCAACTATAACATGAGCTAGTCTGTATGTTTTAGCTAGGTTTCTCTTCAACCTACCAAGGTCTCTCAACTCAACTCTCCCTCTCCTGTCGGTCGGTTCTCTCAAAAATAACCCTGATGGAAGCAAAAGAGGATTTTTTCCCCTACAGCTCCATTGCCACGTCGCTTTTTTCCGAGCGCGGGGGGAAGTGTTACGGAGCGCATTTCCGGTTTGACAATATTAAAGAACTACTTTATGACTCGCGCGCCGCAGTGTTTCCGGCCGCTCGCAACAGCAAAGCGGCGATACGCGTGCGAGCCCTTCAGTCAGCGCCCAGCCTCAGAGCACCGAGCACGTGCCGCTGTGTGCCGCTCGCTCCATACGACCGACGGTAGAATCTCGTGGAACAATGGCGCGGGACACGTGTTGTAACCATGTATTCGAGGACTGGAACATCAGAGTTCGTTGGCGAGTCGAACACGCCTCTCACACCACCCTGTAAGTGACTGCATTGCCGTATTCCCTCTTTAATAATGTGTCTTTTCGCTGTGTTAGTGATTGCCTCGTGAAACCCCCCCCCCCCCCCCCCCGGGATGACGAAATTGAGAGATCATGTTAGTTCTAAAGTTCAGCTAGGTCATTGTCATTGTGTTTATACTACATTGTTGACCCCTGTGATTACTGTAATGGTATGTACCTGTTGATTCTACAATATATGACCTTGTCCTCTATTAACTGTTGTTATTCCGCTACGGTGGAGGTACCCAGGGCGACGCCCCGCACTGTATATTGAGAGATGGAGCTTACCTGATAGCCTACCGGCGGCCTCCGCTCTGAATAGAGAGATCTCATATGCTTTTTCCGATTTTGCTAGCCTCGGGCATGTTGAGACGATATTGTTGGGGGTACACACCGCGCCTACCCCAGGCCCCACGTGTGTTGTAGCCCAAACGTACCACAGGCCCCAACGTACCAATATACATGGAAAATAAACAAATTGATTTTATTCTGTGTCATACGGTTATCGGAATAAAAGATAACGTTTCCCTTACCAAAAGTCTTTTAAAAATGTGTATATGCAGGTAGATATTTCAATTGCGCCTCTTTTTGATACACTATAATGCCACATGTAACAATGGCCCTGTCGAGTTTTGGTATCGTAAATAGAGAAGTTATAAATGTTTAACTTGCTCTTATAAAAAACATTGATATATATCCATTCAAATGAATGACAGTTGTCAGTAAATGTGCGCAAAATTATGACAAGACCGCTGAACTTGGTGAAAACAATAGAGTGAGACAATTAATTTTTCTCAGTATTTCAACACTTTTTTCAACGACCTTTTGAAAGCAACAGTGGGACAAATTCAATATCTCAGTGTTGCTCTGAGTGATCGACAAATTCAATACTGAGATTTTACTTGTAACACGGGCATTTTTTTTTACAAAAAATCCTAGTAATGCATCATATAGAGCTCACAATTTTACATCGAACTGCACATTTAACTCAAAAGTGGTTTTTTCGAAGATATCTCACTATTGCTTTAGGGTGACGAAATAAAAAAAAAACTGTTTCTATTCTCAGTGACTTTGCTGCCGCTGGCCACTGGACCGTCCGAAGTTATTTTTCCAAGGTGTTTTTAGAATCGGTTCTTTTTTGGCTTTGACTGTTCGCTTGAATAACTCAATGTTTCGAAAGTGTATTCAAATAATTTTATTATACAGTGGGTTGCCATATTAATAGGGACAGTACCAATATTTTGTTATTTTTGAGTTTCCATTGCTTCCACTTCTAAATAACTTGCACATGGTGGCCATTACTTCGTTATTTTTACTGCTGATATCACCACTGACTCTTTTAACAAGTGGAAACACTAGTAATGTACCATATCTCTCAAAAAATTAATGTTTTTTCCACGTTGCCAGCATTTTTTCGAAAACACGTAGTAGAGGGTCTCACAAATAAATATACGTTATAATTATTTTAATGAGTTTTGACAGTTCAGCTACACAAACTTAAGTCATTATTGATTATCTATCACTTTTGTAAAGTTTTTATTCATTCCTTATTTCATTTAAAAGTTTTTTGTCGTGTTGAATCCAATATTGGGTTTTTTCGAGTGACTTGGTTTTCAAACACGTCTCTAAGGAAATTTTGCGGATGTGAAGACACTATTATTAGACACGAAATATTTCCAAAGGGAATTAGCAGTCATAACAGGTATCAGTCTGTGGTTAACAGGATAAAGAAAAAATATTCAGAACCTTCTCATTGAAGTGGATTGCGATGGGAAATGTTGCAGAAAACGAATCACCACGCCTCGTACTGGCCGTAAAATCAGAGACATCTGTCTCCAAATTCGAAAAAAGAGTATGGCTCGTCTGATCCTGATGATCAATGTGATCAACAATCGAAGATATCGAGGTCTCCGAAAGCACAGTCCAGAGGTGATTGGCTGAGGAGAACCTCATTGAAAATCGGCCAGCTACAATATGTTTGTTGTTTTCAAGCTTTTGAAAAATCCCAGTCGTCTGATTGTGGTTTTTTAGGTATGCTTCTCTGTAGAGTTCATATTCCAAATTTTGTTAGACAAATCATCTTTCTTCCGTTCCGTCCGGCCCGTCCCAGTGGAGAAATTCCATCCCGCCTACCTTGTGGAGATGATCAAATAGCCTACCGCTATTCACGGTATGGTCTGTCATCTCTTCCAATAGTATGGGGCGCCTCCACATAAGGCATGACCAGCACAGATAAATTCTGGAAAATCCGTTGCTGCTTCAAGTCGGAGAATGGTTCCCTGGTAACCAGGAGTACGTATTTATGTACGATTCCGCATCCTGCCATAAAAAACGTGCAGGTTTTACCTTGTCAAGGGAATTCCCCTGACATGAACCCCAATGAAAGCCTGTGAGCAGCTCATCGAAATCCTCATCCGAGAGTGGCATTACTCTCCTGAGCTAAAGCGCAATGAAAAACTTTGCAGTGAGAGTATGCCACGGCTTGTACAAGCTGTAGTTGGCTAAAGGCGAAATAACAAAATATTAACTTTCCGTACGATAAAGTTTCAAAATTATTTAACAAAAAAAATAAATGCAGATTATGGACAAAAATGGTGTTCAAATAATCCAAACTAAATGTTAATAACTGTAACTAATTAGTATCGCCCTGGTGTAAGACCGCCATTCATAATAGAAACGTTGCTTGAAAATGGCTTGAGCCGTGTGTGACCAGATCTGAATAGCCAGGTACTTCCCAACCTTCCTCTTCCCCACCTCCTTCCCCCCTCCACAATACCTTCAGCCTCACAACATACCCTATTGGGGATGCCATAGTCTTATTGGCATCCCCAATATTACAAAAGAGAGAAAACACATTTTTCAAAGAGTCCCTATTAATATGGTAACCCACTGTATACAAACTGGTTCCCGGCATGCGTTGCAATATCATATTCAAAGAAATAAATTGTTTCTTCCTGCATATCCTTTCTCCTGATATCTCTGCTAAAACGGATGGTTTGCGCAGGTCAGTGTAAAAGGAAGTGTGGTAGGGGTCCTAACTCGCCCGAAAAAAAAAACGAAATGGATTGAGTCCACTAAAAAGATTACTAACGCATTCTACTCAGACTCTGGTGTTCGGACGCGTTTAGTTACTACTATACTCTCCACTCGACTTAAATATTTGGCGTGTCATAACGGCAACGGTGTAGGTTGTCATCATATTTCTTCCAAGGACAGATTGATAGTTTATGTATTATTTTGCCACAGTCGGAAAACTCCACTCAATTTTAACAAAAATGCGCATTATAGCGACCGTATAATGTTCTAAGGAACTTGTGTAAGCGACAAATGTGATCCACCTCTGGTCTGGAGACCAACAATACAAAAAAAACTGACTTTGTGCGCAGAATCTAGTGTTCCGTTTGAAAGATTTCCCATCTTAACAAAGAGTTTGCAATATTTACAGCACAGACCGGGTTGTTCGACCGATAATTTAATGGAAGATTCTCCGAGTAACTACAATCATTGATCCCTTCATCATCGGAGTATAGTCGGGAAGTATGACAATTGCAACATTTGAATCATGAGAACGGGTAGTTTCTAAGATTCGTTCCAAAGTTCACAGCTCAGTTATGAAACTATTCGTAAGCCCCTCAGTTTTCTCCCTCCCTCCCACAACATGGCTTTCTTCAAGATCCGGGATCATTCTTAATTTCCCTCAAGAAGACCCTTTATACAGCATCCACAAAGATAATATATGCCCTGACGGAAATTATTTTTGTGAAATTATCTTGTGTGGAGCCAATGTAATAGAAATATCTCGAGAACTAAAAGTTCACATTGAGATGGTCAATTAACAACCCATCTGTAATCAAGACTAATGACAAACTGTGACGGCCTCTGTAGTCAATGGTTAGAATCCTCAACTACAAATCCAGAAGTCGCGAGTTCCTCTCCTTTCCCTCACTTGGTTCTGATATTACATTACAGGAGATCTGTGTGTCGTGGCGGGAACCATCCAGCCGGGTGTCTGCAGACACATAATGAGGTGCTCCGTCCTCTTGGAAGCGGCTTTGCCATATCAGGTAATATCACATAGATATAATCTTTCCGCATATTAAGTTAATTCATAATTCATTTTACCAAAGAAAGTTACTTTGTATTATATGTATTTTTCACTCAAACAACAAACTCATCATATTATATACCGAACCAGTTATTTTATTTCAAAGCATTCCTGTTGTTCTCACTGTATAAATTTACAAATAAATATTTTTCGTCACTATTACAAACATTCGTTTCGATTTTCCAAGGATCAACAATGATGTCAGGTGTTGCTTCTTTCTACTTTAAATATTTTCTGGAAAACTAGTTTTATTATAATTTCTATTGTTTTGTGTATCTACGTAGATGTTTTTATTATGCACTTGTGTAGTATTACTATGCTAATAATTATCTACATATGTAAACCTATATAAATTTTGTACATATAGCTGCACTCGTTTTTTGCTAATAGCTTATTTTGTATTTACGAATCTTAAATTGAAAACATTAAATGATTTTTAAAAAAAACGTGGTATGTATCTGCTTATCGTAGTTGGTTAGATTTTTTAAGTAACTCAACGTATGACATTGTTCAATTCACAATAAAATGCAATATTGACGAGGAATACTAGTATAATACCGAATAAAAATAAAATAAGAAATACTACAGTATATTTTAAATGTATGCATAAAGTTTTTACCATTGGTTTTGAAACATGTCAATTAAATTAAAGGTGTGTACAATTTGATGTCATTTAATAAAATAAAATATTTAACATGGCAGGTCTTATGACTTATGACCTGTCTTTCACCACTTAAACCTTTTTGTCCACTAGTGTAGAACGGTTATGTTCTAATTCTGGCAATTAGTGTTCAATGGTATTGAAATCAGGATGTTTTTTTTTCTCTGAAAAGAATAGAGCAGCGATATTTGATGCTGCAGTTCTGATCAGCATGTATATCAGGGAAGAGAAGATATCAGTATGAAAGAATAGGCAATACAACGAAGTGTGTTTTCAGGTGTGCGCTTCTCCGGAGAACAGGCTGATAGTATGCTGCCCCTGGGTACCAGGACAAGAGACAAGACTACAGGCCAGATACCAGGCAAACACAACTGCCCCTAGAGAAGGTACGTCACTTTTACTTCGTATATAGATTATTCACTTTCACCAATTGTGTTTTGTAACTCAGGTGTTTCTGTTTGTTTGAAGGTGATAACTGTACGATGGTGAACACAAGAATTGCGGGAGTGTGCAGGCAATTCGGCAACTGCCATTCAGCGATAGAGGCTGCCAGTAAAGGCAAATTCCCACAGGTACTGTTCATCCATATATGTAAAATAACAACATGTTTTCAATGTCGTGACAACTTTACCTACTATTAATTATATGTATTCTAGCAATGTTAGAATTGTTTTAAATCAACCTACTTAAAATATGAGGGTCTGAAGACAGCATAGCGAAATTATGAATTCCATGCATAATAAATAAAGGTATGATGTTTACACAATCAAGTAGTAAACACGTATTGTAGTCTTTTTAATAATTTTTTAATACAAAACGAAATAAGCGTGTAAATTTTTCACGTAATGTAGAAGTATGTTTTCTGCATACAGCAATGAAAGATGACCAACGTTAAATTAATATCCGCCGTCGTTAACTATGCGAAAATCGGTACCAAAATAGAAGACATTTTTTTATCCCGAATACAGCCAAGGGTTCCAATACAGCCAATTGTGTAATTTTTTTCTCCGTGCTCAAGCATCTTGATACATACGTCAGGCCTTTTACTCAAAAGATATTCATTTAGTATTCATTCCGCTGTGCAGTTAGTCGAGTAAAGTGGATTTTGTGTGACTGCGTTTGAAATATAATCCAAAAGAGAAAAAGGTTTCTTAAGTCTAGCTTTGAGTTTGAATAAAAAGAAACTAATTTGGTGCCAAGAATGGTACAAGTAAAGATATAATTTTTCTCATGCAAGATCATGCCGGTTAGAGCCACGGTCAAACCACTACAAGATGAAATCTCAAAAAGCTTGGGGCAAGCACGTAAATTCTCGACTCAAACAAGCTAACTTTGTAATGATCAAAATGCTGGGCTCAAGTAAAAAACCAGATGCTTGTGTCAAGCCCCTTGATTTAGTCGTGTCTTTTTACTTTCTTGTTATTTAAATCTTAATGGAATTGTTTCATTAATTATTAAAATCACAGCAAAGACTAAGCCTATTATGTTTTCAGGTTTGCGCTTTAGAAGGCAATGTTCAGATGGTTTGCTGCCCACTGGTGACAGTAACTGAAGGTATAGTACCCAGAATTTAATCATCATTCTCTCAATAATATTTTTCTCGTCTTTAATAACGGTCATGTTGCTTTTGCAGGTGATCAATGCACGCTAGCTGAAACGGGGCGGGCCGGAAAGTGCCTTCAGATATCAAAATGCCCCGTCGCCGTGGAGGCTGCCCTGATGGGAACAACTCCTCAGGTGAAGCCACATTTTGTCTTTTATAGTAAAAACTGCATGTCTCTCTTCTTTTTTTGCATTATTTAAATCTCACTAACATTGTGCTGTTCTAAAAATTACAATTAAAGCAAACGGCTTTGATAAATAAATATAAATTCAATTTTATCAGGTCTTTGTCTACAAAACTATTTTTAATAAACTATAACCAAACAAACAAAACTAATTCTTTCTTCATCATAATATAAAAATAAGTTTATCTTAAACTATTTCGGTTTTTGTTTTCAGATTTGCGCTTTAGATGGCTCTGTTCCTGTTGTCTGCTGTGAGGGGGTTATTGGAGGTATTTCCGTTATTGATAAATCATTACATATCTAGTAGGCGATGGTTAGTTTGTTAGGCTTCCTGATCAAAAACAAAATTTTTGAATATTTAAAAAATGGCAGCCAGTCGTTGATGTGGAATACCAAAGGCTCTGAGTGTTTGCAACTTTATCACTGGGATCTTTTGAAGATTTCTCGTACCGTAGACCAGCAAAATCAGCCCACAAAGATTCTTCATCGTCGTGTTGTGTTGTGTTGTGTAACGCTGGTATGTCTGTTTGTTTGAAGGTGATAATTGTACGATGGTGGACACAGGAAGAGCTGGAGTATGCAGACCATTCGCCAACTGCCAGACAGCAAAAGAGGCCGCCTACAAAGGCATTTCGCCTCAGGTACCGTTTTATCCTTGTAACTTTTGCAAAATCTTCTCACGTAAAAATTTTTCAATAAATCATTTTCTTCTACATAATTTACGTCTGTCTCGTCACTATCCTAGTGAGATAGGCATCGAAAAACCCGATATAAATATATTTTTTATAGATTAATAAAAAATACATCCAAATCAATCTTTATGGTTTTTCAAATCTAAAAACTAAATCGAATAAACACCCTAAGCATGGCTAGAGAGAAAGAAAATTGGTGATAGTTGAAGCATAAAGTACATGCGGCATATATCACAGATGACCCAAAAGATATCGAGGATATGGAAAGACAAAGAAGAGGTTTCGTTAGAGCAGGTAAGTCAAGGCGACTTTTGAAGTCCCAACGTAAAAAAATACTATTCAATGCATTCTGTACCCCGCTGGATATGTCAGAACTATGGATAGATTACAGTGCATCCCAATGGAATAAGCTAAAATACACCCACAATAATGCTTTTTTCCAACTATACTGCCACCTGAGATACTGCAGCGCTTCGAAAATAACCCTGGAAGGACCAATACATTTTCAGAGCACACTTTCAGATCACTTTTCAGCCATCGCATGGGAAGCTTATGGTGCAATCAAAGAATACAATCAGCATTGCCATGGTTGTCTGGATAGAATCCCCCCTTGATGGCCCTCTAAAGATGGGAGATGGTCAAATATCCTCCATAAACGGCTGCCTACATACATTTTTTAATTTTAAATTTTTTGGTTTTATTTTTTTCAATGCTTTTCTATTTTTATTTTATGTACGTATTGTTATTTTGTTACTTTTTCCTATTGTTGGTCTAATTTTTATTTTTTATTTCGAAATATAAAGTATTGCATTGCTCTACCCCTTTTGGAATAAATAATTTATGATTGCAGTGATTTATTTTTGGGGTATTGTGCCGTGTTGCGCTACCACCTTTTTACCCAATATTTCGGAAATTGAATCGTTGTCCGAAACATTGGTTTCATATCTATTATTATTAAAAGTACTGTAGCAAACCCGAAATAGCTTAAGTTCTGTATAGATTCGAGACTTGTATAAGTGTACAGACTATACACTGGCTGTGTTTAATGTAAATCATATCATCGTGCTCACTAATGATATAGATAATAATAAAAGCATTTAGGTGAAAAATCAAATGGCAAAAATATTTTACAGTTAAAACCGTTATTTCAGTAGCACAGAGGATGAAGCATTCCTCTCGGAGCCAGGAGGGGTCTCGAGTTCGATTCTCTGTGGCGATCTGGTCTATACTTTCTATATCTTTTCTCTTTCGAGTTCTTAAAATCTTAATAACATTATCACTTTTTTTATTAAAATCACAATGAAGACTAAAGCCTATTTTTTTTTTCAGATTTGTGCTTTAGAGGACAAAGTTCTGATTGTGTGCTGCCCTCCCGTGACGGTTATTGAAGGTATGGTACACAGAACTTATTATCTCTACTTTTGATTCCGACATTCTTAAATAATTCTCAAACCATAGGCCAGCAAACATCAACCCTGAAATATTCCACCGGCCCATATTCTGGATTGTGAGTAGAATAATCGTAGTATATCTGTTTTTTTGTAGGAAGCATTTGCTTGGCAAAGGACACAAAAATAGCGGGGGTATACAAACCATTTGCCAACTGTCAGACAGCGATGAAGGCCGCCAGTGAAGGAACTTAACCACAGGTACTGTTATTTCCATTATCTTTGAAATTAGCAAGAATGTACAATCACAGCAATTTTACTTTCTGACTATTATTTAAAAAATAATCTGTCATTGAAAATATTTCGATCTAATGCGTCGGTTAGCGTTGTAAGCTCCAATCCCATTGTTAGTTCTTTTCTTATTCTTGTCACTCAGGTTACCTTAAATGATGAGTCAGTAGATTCAGTGCATAGATACCAAGTCACTTGGGTTGCTTTTAAATTGTGCTCCAGACTAGCATTTTCTTTTCTCATCACCTCTTTCCATCATTACGAAAAGACAGTTTATTATAATCGTTTTCCTGCTACATTGTTAACTTACCAAAAATAAATGCGGAAAAGCACACAAATTTCACTAATTATTATATCTGCCGTAAGAGCATTAGAGCGTGCAACATGGTATTGTTCTGCATATATTATAGCACACAAGTCTACCTTGACTACGAGTCTGATTTCAATAAACATTGGCAAGTAAGTCCCGCAGGTTGGAAGATAAAATAGACTTAAAGAAGAAGATAACCATCACGAACACACAAATGAACTCAATAATAAATGCATTTTGACACGCAGATTCGAGCAAATTTGGCACCGTGGAAAAACCAAAATCGTTAGAATACTTTACAGATCACAACTTCATCTTGTGCACTAATTCTAGATCAAGCTGTTATTCATCATTTCTTTATTATAAATTTGGCTTTCCCTTTAAAGGTTTTTATGACACTTAAAGTTCAGATTTTTTCTTAAAATTAGGAACGTTTTTTTTAAACTACAGTTACACTGAAGATCCAAAATGTATTCATTAAAAAACACCAAAAGAGAACAAACAAACAACGGTTGGTTTTATTGAAAAGACACTAACATAAACCGATACATGTATGTAGTAATATCAATTTGATGAAAGACGGCAAAATGGTTTATCAATAGTGGATTCGCCGGCAGTTGATGCATTCAAATATTGGTGGAGATATAATTTCCCTTTTTCTGAATCTTTTTTTCTTTCACCGTCTTTGGGTCTCAATAATTTTGTTGCATTTATTAAAATCACAATGAAGACTAAAGCTTAATTAATTTTTCAGATTGTCGCGTCAGAGGACAACGTTCAGATTGTCTGCTGCTCTCTGGTTAATGAAGGTACTGTACCCAGATCTTAATCACCATTCATTACAATTCCGTAGGAGATGGTTCGTTGATTTCCTAGGCTCCCTCATCACCACAATACCGTCATTGTAAAAGTCAGCGAGTTGTTGAGGTGGAATACCAACGGCTGCCTAGTGTTTGCAACTTTATCACTAGGAATTATTGAAGATAATTCATAATATGTAACTCTGGTGTATCTGTATTTTTTTGTAGGAAGTAACTGCACGCTATTGGACACAGGGATGGCGGGAGTGTGCAGATCATTCTCCAACTGCCGGAGAGCGAAGCAGGCCGCTGGAAGGGGCATCGTACCACAGGTACGGTTCTTTTATTTTTGTTTCTCTATCAATAATAACGTGTTTGACTTACGTGCCCCTTAAGTGACCTTAATTTGCTTACAGAAATGTGACTCAACTGATAACGAGTCGGAGTTGGTATGCTGCGCAGAGACTGACTGTCCGCCGCTGCCGAGGGGACTTGTCACTCAGCTACCAATTGGCTCCAAGGCTGCGGACTGTGAGTTACACAAAACCCGAGCTGAAATGTTCTATAATTGTTATGATGCATTTCGACATACTCTGCGTTTAGCGTTCTTTTGAAAATCTGTTAGTTAACAAAAACATTTACACAATTGTCATAAATAGACCTAACACACAGTTTAAAATTTAATGGGTATCGTATTTTCCAAATTTTTTTATCTAACAGGATGGTTTACGACGAAAATGTTAGATTTTACTTGCAAAGTTTCCTTCTGTAAACTAATAGGTTTTCAGTTACAGACAGGGGCGTAGCTACCGCCCCCGTATCAGCCGTATCGATGATACGGGCCACCCGGGCTACAGAGGTCCCTAATGTGTGTAAGCAAAAAATAGTAAAATGTTATCTACAATGTCACTTAATCTCGTGCTTCCCGGCAAAAAAAAAATATAAAAAAACTGTCACCCGATTGCAGTGCAGGAGGACTTAAAACTGAAATTTAAAATACGATTAAATAATATGATTTGTCTAAGTGTAGAGGACAGGGTTATTATGTAGCAATTGTTATGTCGGGTTTATATGGAGGATAACAAGTCCTCATAAAAGAGCATGCTCCGGATGCGGCGAAACATGTTCTTGAAGTGTCGACTTTTTTCAATAATTTAGAAAAAAATTATACTTTTTTTAGCAATAGTTTAAAATGCTGGGCAATGGTGAGTAACGATCATCTGAAAAATATAAAATTGCCCATTAAGGTATGTCCTACTAGATGGTCTTCAAAGAACGACGCTTTATTAGCGATAAAGAAAAATTATTTATTAATCATGAAAACTTTGTACCAACTAAAAAAACTACGTGAGGAATGTAAAAATATTATTAATGTTTTTGAGAGTTATGATTTCTTAGTGCTTGTCACATTTTTTCTTCACTATTTGATATCGTTAATACTGTTTCTAAAGCTTTACAGCGTGAAAATAATGACTAAAAGAAAGCTAGTATTTTATTAAGTAATCTTATTTATTTTATTTATTTATTTATTTATTTATTTATTTATTTATCTATAAAAGGTATGTTTACATTACATTATTCGATGCCTGTCTCACTAGGGAATACCTGTGTTGAGACAGGCGTAGAGGTACATAAATGAGTATCATACATAAGAATATTTAATTACAACATGAGAATATTTAAGGTAAGATACATACTGATTTATACATTATTATATTATGAATGGACTGAGCGAAATAAGAAATCAAAATTCATTCAATGGTTTGCTAAATGAGTCCAGAGATTTAGCTAAGAATGGGGGGGAACAACTGTTTTAAAAAATAAACTGCGAAAGATAACGATGCGCTTTTTTTATGAGTTATCACAAGATGCGAGAATTTCAGACCCAGAATCATATTTATAGGTCAATGTATACTATTGCTGATTAGATATATTTATTTCTTAAACTTAACAAAGATTTCAGAGCCTCTGTGACCTGAGTTTTATATTCAAAGTATTACAACCGGAGAAACTTCTAATTTATCTTCTTCAAACGAAGTGATAAAAAACGCTTCCGGAAACCTGTCGGCTAAATACAGTAAAGACGTCGTAGTTAATCTTTATGAACAATTAATTGCTCTGAAAACATGCTTACAATTTGAAATTCCAAAAATTCATTCCATTAAGGAACTCATGGAATTATTGCTGATAAAATTTAATACCCTTGCATCCAGTTTTCCTGAGGAAATAACAGCATGCTTTCTATTCTTGACCCTTTCAGTTACAACCGCAACAAATTAAAACTGATAAAAAATTACCGAAGGACTTCGCTGGGACAGGAACGGCTATCAGACTTGTCACTATTGTCTATAGAGGCAGAAATTTTATAAAAACTTAAATCGACTTCATAGATGATTAAATAAATCAATTTGCCGAAAAAAAGGCAAGAAAAGTGTGTATTTAATTTGAAATGTTTGGCTAGCTCAATTTCTAGGAGGAAGTAATAACTTATAATCAATAAATTTTAATTTAATGAAAGCATTTTTTTTTCTTTTTCTTTTACTGATTTTGAAACAGCCCCCCTCCAAGGCACAATACGCCACTGGTTACAGTACTTTACATAGGGCGCGCTTATCGATTTATTTTCTCGTGACCTCAGACTGAACCATACATCATTAAAATATATTTGTGTTCAATTTTTATTGTAAGGGTAAAAAAATTACCTTTTTGCTTTAAAAAACAACGAAATATTATATTTTCTGTGGCATAAGATCGGTTTTTTTTCAATACTCAAATCAAAAATATTTGAGTTTTAAATATCACAAAGCGGAAAATCCTATTTAAAAAATTAAATTAATAATTTCCACTGGACTGACCTAAGAATGTGGATATAATTATAGTTCCATGAGACCGACAGTGGTAATGAAACGAAGAGGGACTACCTGGCTATCCACATCTGCAATAAATACTAGAAATTATCTTACACTATACGAGTTTCTTAGTCACATGAATAATTGAAGGCACTTCTAACGTTTATTTGAATATTTTGTTTCCTCTACAGACTGCATAGAGCTTGCAGAGAAGATTCACCCGTGCCAAGAAACACGCTCCGGTTGGACTCGGGGGGATTTGTGTCCTCTACTCACACCAGACTTCAATATAGTATATCACGAGAATCCTATAACAACTACAGCAGAGGCTCCGTACAATGTAAGTTACAGACATTAGGTAGCTTTATTTAAAAAAACTAAAATATTCGTTTATTAAATGAAATAACAATAATTTTTACATTAACCCCACAGAAGACCCATATGGAAAATAATTTCCCTCAGGGCCTATGTCATTTTTGGAAATGTTGTGTGGAGGAAAAAGAGGAAATTCTGGGAAGGAAGCAGACAATATCTTCTTCCTGGGTATCTAGGGATCAGTGGGTTCAGGAGTAATGGTGGTATGAATCCATCCCTCTCGCTGCGATGCAAGAAAATAATAGGTCGAGAGAGACCGGCTGGAGAGGTCAGAAGGTCTCCCCAAACCGGCCTCTCCCGATAAAACTCTGTCTCGGCACACACTCCTTAATTCATTTGCATTCATATTTCATCTTATCTATGTACACTCTTCTTGTGTTATTCTGACTCAAGTAACTTCCATTAACTTCCGCGGCGCATATTCTCCTTACACTACTTTTTCGTTTATCCGCTCTACTTGCCCAAACCATCCAAGGGTCCCTTTCTTAATCTTAAGAGATATAACATACTTCTTTTGAACACTTTAAGTTTTAAGCTCTGAAAAAATAAATGTTTCCTTTGAAGAAAACATATATTCAGATGTCGGGTTGAAAATGTAATAAGTATACAAAGTTCACTAAAAAAAAAATTATATTGTGTTATTTCCCAATTTAATCTTCTAAAATAATATAAATTATTTTAATCTTGGAGGCGGGATGGGCACCGACACACCGGCAACCATTTATTGAATAACTAAAATCCCTGCCATAAGTCACCCTAAGTGGTTCTCTATGTTTGTTGACTGTGGGATGCCCGGGTTCATGGGGTGAGGTTTGTCTAGGTTTTGGCGACGGATACTTTTGCCCACCTACTGCGTGGCGGACCGGATCGGGAAAGAATGGTTGAGGGCTACTTTTTTACTTCTCCAGTCACATCTCGACCCATCGCCATACACCGCTATGGGAGGGATGGATTCACGCGTTCATCACTCCTGATCACATAAGCCCGCAGATTCCTACCCACAACTTATTTCCTTTTACTTCACAGAACTTCTTCTCCTTTCTTTCCCTAAAATGACCCTCAACACAGCATCCTCAAAGGCGTCATAGGCCCTGAGGGATTTTTTTTCCTCAGGGTTTCATGTGCAGAGAAAATGTTAAAAAAATCTATAAA
Source organism: Limnephilus marmoratus (assembly GCA_917880885.1). NCBI lineage: Eukaryota > Metazoa > Arthropoda > Insecta > Trichoptera > Limnephilidae > Limnephilus > Limnephilus marmoratus. Next base: position 39,014,035 of record OU862909.1, on the reverse strand, counting down.
TGTCTCGTATTTATATAAATATTTGCAAAACGTTCCAAAGTGTAAAATACTATCAGTATCGCCCTGGTGTAAGACAACCACGCAGAATTGATACGTTATTTGAAAGTCTGAAGCCGCGTTTTGTGACTAGATCTGAATACCACATTGACATTTTTAACTCAACTTTACGTGACATAAAACGAAAACTCACCAAGCACCATGACTCAAATTAGAAAGTTCAATCCCTATATATATTCCCGTCCTTTGCCTCTTAATCCTATTCCTATGTTCCTCCTCCCCCCCCCCCCCTTTTTATATTTTGTAACTAAAAAATAAAACTTACATGTTACACTTTATTATTATAACTATCATCAGTGGAAAGTTCATAATTGGCATAATTAACATCCTATTATTTTATTATTTTGTAATTTCTGATTTGCTGTCAACTTTCTCTAAAATAAATAAAATAAAATAACCATGTACTTCTCCTCCTTCCTCTCACCCATCTCCTTCTCCTTCCCACTACCTTCAGCCACATTAAACAGGATGCCATAGTCTCACTGGCTCCAAATAGTTGGGTACAGTTTAAACTCTTGTGCGGAATTCAAATAACAAAATCAACAAATATTATTAGAGCATTAATTGATTAAACTTGCTTAGAGAATTATTTTTAAATGTCGTGTTGTGTTCCCAGGGTCATATTGGATCAGGTCAGAGGCGAAACGTTACCTGGAGGTGGATTCCTGTAAGTCTAGTGAGTGACCAGTGGGTGTTGTGTTCTGCATGGGGCATTAATTATCTTGGGTGAGTTTATTGTTCCTTTTTTTTTAAATTCATCTCGTCCTTGAAATAATGACCGCAACGATGAACATAGACAAACGTATTGATTTAAAGTTTAAATGATCAAGTTTTAAAGATTTAAGCAAGTATTTTTTCACAAAACTGGCGCTGTATACGGTGTCTGGCAACTCGTGGTATAAGCGGGCAACTGATGAATCTACTTCAAATAATTATTGACTGAGGTTAGCAAAATTATTTTTAAACTCTTTTTATTTACGCTTGTTTGTATGTTCCGATTCCTGTTCAGGGTGGTGGCTGTGTTAATGGTTTTTAAAGATTATATTTTTTTAGAGGTTTAATAATTATGCTTTTTTTGGACTTTTTCAAATTTGCTCAATATTATGGTATCTACCTGCCTAAAGAAAGTCTGAAAAAAGAATTGTCATTAGGACAACGACGTTTCCTTCAACAAAATATATAAATATTCTTCATTTGAAATTTAAGAATGTTAAGTGCGAAGGTATTTTAGTACGTACTTGTAACATTAAACAAGAAACTTTATGGACGCGCGGTCTATTGTTACAGAATTTCATACCTAATCGTATAGTCATGAGAACCTAATATACTCGTTATATCGTGTATTTTTTAAATTTAAATATTGTTTCGTTTTTGATCATATTTTGTCGCTAACTTACTATAAATGATTAAATCTGATTCTAAATAATAATTCTATATATGTATAAGTTCCATTTGTTAAAAACATAGTGTCACTAGAGTTGTTTTTAATGTTCACTTTGATTGTTTGTAGAAATAATGATTTATTTGTTGTTCAAATATTGTTACAAATTCCCTCACAAAGTTCCCTTCAGGCCACTCATGTAATTTTTTTCTCCATGTAATATTTAGTGTTTTTAAATGTGGTGATTAATTATGCTACTTCACTCAAATTATTAAATGTTAACCACAGTACAGGCTATTATTCCTAGTGAGGTTAATGCTTAGTGTTTAAAAATAATAATATGATTTATATGGGGAGAGACAAATAATAAAAGGAGTGAAAGTAAAACCTTCAGAAAACTAAAGTAGTCAAGAGTGGGGAGGCTACGAAGCACCGCACAAAGAGGAGACCGATAGGCTACGAAGCATCGCACAAAGAAGAGACAGGTTATAGGTACTGTCTCATTCTCTCGCAGGCTAATTCTATAATCCTATTTATTTATCTATACGTCTCTTTTTGGTGTCGCTATTTTTCGTTTAATCGAGTTTCAAATCACAACTGTACGAAAGAAGTTTGCGATTCAATAAATCGGGGTCGAGTCATCGCATCGACGCATTTATAAGATAGTAAACAGCTGAAAGTAATATTAATATGCCTTATATAAAAATGTCTTTTTAAAATTTTTTAATTCATTTTTAACATAATATATGTATGTATAAAATAATACATCTCAATGTACCTACCTAATTACAAATTATTATTGAACAAGTGAAAACTTCTTTAGTACCGTTGTGATTTGAAACTTGATGAAACGGAAATAAGCGACATTAAAAAAAGAAAAGATCTATAGGATTAAGCCTGCGAGAGAATGGGGTGTCCTCTTTGTGCGGTATTTAGTGGAATAAGTAATTAAATAATAACTATCCATGTTAAAAGTTGGAAACAATATTATAATAAATAAACTCTGTACTTATCCCACGCCTCTGCATTCGTCTCATTCTCTCCAACTTTAGTTTACTGAAGGTTTCACTTCTACCGCGTGTGAATTGCACACTCAGGTTTTATTTTATTATAGTTTTTTTTGCAAAATGTTTTCCCATGCAAAGTCTTTCGAGAAATTGATAAAAACGGTTTTTTTTCGCTGGGAAAATGTGTCGAAAATTTTTTTTTAAATATTTATCTTTTAGATTTTATTATGCGATGGTTATTAACTTTTCAAATTTTAAACATTTCATCTGGAAAAATTGGAAATTGAGAAAAAAATTGTTCGGAAAATGGGTCGGGAAATTATGTTAGAGTTTTTAGAAACTGAGAAATTCATAGTTTTGTTAACCCGTCAGACCAATTTGTTCCCTTTTCGGAACAACTCAAAGAGGTCTCATAGAAATCGTAGTGCTTCTCTTACTATTATATTTAGAAATATGATCTAAAAACGGTGTTAGAAAGAGTTTAAATTCAAATCTAAAAATTAACCAAAAATAATTAAAATGTTCGCCTTTTAAGAAACCAAAGTTTCCAACCAAAATTTTGAAAAGAAATATGGATTTTCGGAAATTTTATAACATTCATTTTTACATGAAACGATAAAAAATAGAGTTGACGATAACTTTTATTTAACATTTGCTTAAAAAAAATATGTGTGCGTGTTATTTTTTGGCATCGGTAATTTTAATGAAAAAAAAACATTACAACTGTTTGTAATTCAAAAAATTTGGTGTTAATTTGAATAATAAAATTTTAAAGCGTTTTCATCACCTTTCAAAATCAGTTTTTAATTTTCGGATGCGTTTATAAATATCCCATTTATGTAGGTTTTATTGCAAAATGGAAATATTTTGATCTTCCGATAAAATAGGCCGGAGACCTGAGGGGTTAATTAAATTTTGACATTTTCTTCTCTGGGACGGTTCCTTTTGAAAATAACAGAGAAAGTCACTCCCGTTTACAACAATCGAAAATGTACAGTCCTTCAGATAATAATACTATCAGATAAAGATATATTTAACATTAAGGAAGCATCTTTTGTTTCAGTTCCAGTAATGTTCAGTTTGTTGGATTGGGCGGGTTATTTAGACCTCGGTACAATCCAGATGAGATATATGGCGTCGCTAAACAATACATTCACCCGCTATACAACCAAGCTTCCTCTGGAGTAATCAACGACATCGCCCTCCTTCAGCTAGACAGAGAGTAAGTATTTCATAATTATATAATACTAGCTGGTACCCGGCATGCGTTGCTATGACATTTAATATCGAAATTGTTTCTCCATGCGTGTCCTTTCCCATTCGTCCCGTTCACCTTCCTCCTCCCCTTCCCCTATCGCGTTCCCACTCCTCCTCCACCTTCCTTCTCCTCACTCTACTCCCCCCCTTTCGCGTCCCGCGAACCCCCCTCCCGAGTTCCCCTCCCCCCTCCTATAATCACCTCCTCTCTCCCGCGGATCCCCCTCTCGAGCTCCCCTCTCCCCTCCCAAGTTCTCTCCGCCCTCCCGGTTTCCCCTCCCCCCTCCTGCATTCCATACATTCATTCCCGATACATTCAGTTCTCATACAGCTCGTGTGCCACTTATTGCAATTTTATTATACAAATTTCATGATACCAGAGCTCGTGTCCTTCCCGTTCGTCCCGTTCCCCTTCTGCCTCCCCTTCCTCTCCCACGTCCCCTTCCCCTCTTGCGCTCCCACTCCTTTTCAGCCTTCCCTCTCCTCACTCCCCTCGCCCGCTTCCCCTATCCCTTAAACTCCCCTCCCGTGTTCCACTCCCCCCTCCCGAGTTCCCCTCCCCCCTCCCGGATTCCCCTCCCCAACCCTTCCCGCGGACCCCCTTTTCCGAGTTCCCCTCCCTTATTCCCCTCCCCTCCCTCATCCTTCACTCCTCTCCTATCCGCCACCCCCTCCCGCATTCCATACATTCAGTCCCGGTACATTCAGTTTTTAAACAGTTCGCGTGGCACCAATTGCAATTTTATATACAAATTTCATAATGCCAGAGCTCACAGGTATATACAGAAACATTGCGGGCGTGCTCACAACTCACCAAAGTTTCATCGCAATCGGATGAACGGTTAGCAATTCACAGGAAAGCAGGTAGAACAGTTTATATGGGAAAATGAAATTGTAGTTTTTACTATCTTCCTCGCAACTTTTCCATATTTTCTCAACAGTTAAATCTTTCCTAGACTACGATAAACATTTCAAAACCAAAATCAGCTAAATCGGCCCAGCCGTTCTTGAGTTTTAGCGTGACTAACGAACAGCAATTGATTTTTATATATAAGATATTGAAATAATTTGAAATAAAAATAACATAACAACAAAAAACTGAAAATAAATAAGCCCCCACGTGCAACCGTAATTGGAATTCCAGACCATATACTGTTCGGGAGTTTACTATAGCAACTGAGCTATCTCCCGAACCTTCAGACCTGCTCTGTTCGGCCGGCCTTCGTGGTCAAGGGAAATGGCTCTTGACTAGTAATACGGAGGTCGCAGTTTCGAATTCGGCATGTGTAAGTAAATTTTATGTGATTTATTAGTATATTTACGGCACGTTCCAGAATGGAAGATACTCTCAGTATCGTCCTGGTGTAAGACCACCATTCAGAAATGAAAGGTTACTTAAAATGGCTTTAGCCGTGTTTGACGACCAGATCTGAATAGCCAGGTACTTCCCCACCTTCCTCCTCCCCATATCCTTTTCCTCCCCACTGCCTTCAGCCTCACAACATCATAGCCCAATTTCCACAGTTTCACTCCTCACTCCGGACTAGATGTGGGCAGAATGATTCCCAGGAGTGAATCGATTCAGTCTGATTCCCCTATCGTTTTGAATTGATTCCTTTTATTCATTCCTTTAATTCAATTAAATACCCAAAAAAAAAAGTTTCACAACATGCCTACATTGGGGATGCCATAGTCCCACTGGCTCTAGATGGTTAGGAGCAGTTGAGAGACTTGTGCTGTATTCACATTAAAAACATATTTCATTAATACCTCATTTCATATCGTAATACTATAGGGATAGCGCCGTAGAAATAATGTTCTTTGGTTATTTTTGCTTTGTTATTCCCACTAAGTACAATTCTGAGTTGATTAGAAGAAAGTTGCAGAAAGGCTGCATCACTCCACTATGTAATGTTAAATCTATTCATTTAATGTAACTTACGATGCTAAATAACTAATAAAGCCAAAAACAAATTTGATTATTAATTTGGGAGGAGGGTATGGGTATCGCCGCCTCGGGAACCATTTATTGAATAACCAACACCTCTGACATAAGTCACACCATGTGGTTTTCTACGTTTGGTGACTTAGCAGGGGTGCCCATTCTCATGTGTGAGATTTGTCTAGGTCTTGGCGGGGAATCCATTTACCCACCTAATACGTGGTGGGCTGGACCGGAAGAGACTGGTTGAGGGAGAACTTTTGAATATTCCAGCCGTACTCTCTCGAGTCATCGCCTGGCACCACAAATGACCCCCAGGTTCCTACCCACCCCTCATACCTTTTTCTTTCCAGAACTTCCTCTTTTTCTTTTTCCTATACAGCATCTACAAAGTTGCCATAGGTCCAGAGGTATTTTTTTTCCCTCTGGGTCTCCTGTGAGGGGTTAAAGAAAAACAATACTAATATTAATTTACTCTTCGTATATTTGTTGCAACAAGTAATGGCGCATTTGTTCTCACAAGATAAAACAATCAGTTGGTTTGTTTTTCAACATTTCAGATGAGCATGCAGAGAGTGTCTCAGGAGGAGTGCTCGAAACTATTTCCCACTGGCAGCTCTGATCACCCTGCCGGTATAAAACATGACGTGGAGATTTGCAGCCGCCCAGTCAACACAACTGGGGAATGTTCGGTATGTAACGCTGAGATGTATTGTAAACCAAGCTTTTTATACTGTAGATTTTTTTTTATTAATTATTTTTACTCTAAACATGAATATTACAACAACTTAAATAAAAACAACAAAGTAGTAACGCAGAGCCGCTGGAGATAGCCGACACAATTTTGACATGCGCCATAGAATAAAGAATACCAAAACAGTGGGCGTAATTTGTGATATAAAAGTCTGAATATTCTTTGCTAAAAATATTATTATACATATCCTGTATATAATGAAATCCAAATGGCATAGCGATATTCAATATGAGACAGAGCGCGTACTAAATGGACTAAAATCATAATGTATTAATTTGGTGGCGGCATGGTTTATATTTTAATCATCGTGGAAGGCTTTTCTAGTTTTTACGCAAATTTCCTTTGAAATCGTGAGATTTGTAAGTTGTTACTTACATACTTACCTACTTAATAATGGAGACGATTAGAATGGTGATGTTCCACCAAGGTGATACTGAGAGTATCTTCAATTCTGGAACGTGCCGGAAATGTAATAAAATCATTTCACTTAAATTATATGTGTTTTTTTTACATTAGCTCCACACAGGAGGCCCTGAGTAAATTAATTCCACTCATGGCCTTAGTCATCTTTGGGGATGCTTTGTGGTGGGTATTTAATGAAAGGAAGTTTTGGGAAGGAAAAGGGAATGAAGGTTGGGTAGGAATCTAAGGGGTCGGTAGGTTCAGGAGTATGTAACGTATGAACCCATTCCTCCCACTGCGGTGCAAGGCTTTATTCAGAGAGAGTACGGCTGGAGAAGCCAATGGGTCTCCCTGAATCATTCTCTCCCGATGCTGTTGGTGGGTAGACGCATCCGCCACCAAGACCCGAACAAACCTCACCCCATGAACCCGGGCACCCCTGCTAATTCACCAAACTTAGCAAAGTACTCGGGGTGACCTATGGCACAGATGTTGGTTATCCAATAAATGGTTCCCGGGGCGGCGGTACCCATACCCACCTCCCAAATTGATGTGGGCTTGTTTCATGCTCTAAAAGTCTCAATATTCTTTGCTTAAAATATTGTCATATATTTACTGTATAATAATGAAATTCAAATGGGATAGCGATATTTGGTGTGAGAGCACGTGCTAAATGGGCTAGAATCAAATGTACTAAGCCAGTGGCGACATTGGTTTCATTTTATATATGCATGGAAGGCAATTCTTGTGTTTGCGCAAGTAAGTTTCAAATTATTGTTGTTTTTGCACACATAATTTAAGTAATATGATTTTACTAGCTGGTTCCCGGCATGCGTTCCTTTGCCATTTAATAAAGAAATTATTTCTCCCTGCGTGTCCTTTCCCATTTGTCCCGTTCCCCTTCCGCCTCCTCTTCCTCTCCCGCGTCCCCTTCCCCTCTCGCGTTCCCACTCCGCCTCCTCAACCTTCCCTCTCCCCACTCCACTCCCCCTTTCCCGTGAACCCCCCTCCCGAGTTCCCCCTCCCCCCTCCCCCCTCCCCGCTCCTACTTTCCGTACATTCTGTTTTCAAACAGCTCGCGTGCCACATATTGCTTTTTTTTAATACAAATTTCATGTTGCCAGAGCTCACCAGTAGTTTTATACAAACCTTGTCCTGACAATAACGAACACAAAAATAAAAGAATTATCCAATGTGGTGCAATCGTTCGGAAGTTACGCGCGTACATACATTTCGGGGATTCATTTTAATTTATAGAGATTTCATTTTCGGTACGTTCTAGAGTTGAAGATACTTTCAGCATCACCCTGGTGGAAGACCACCATTCGAATCGAAAACTTGATTCATAATTAAGAAGGTAACAATGTAAGTACCTACTTACAAGTCTCACGACTTCAGAAGAAATTTTGTCTTAGAGAAAAATAGAAACGTCTTTTTTGAACGCGAGGTCTACTAACTGTTGACAGAACTACTAGTATTAGGTTGGATTAGGTTGACCGCACTGAACTGCAATTAGAACCATTGACCATGAATGTAATCACTGACTATCTACCCGTATTATGGGCGAAAACAAGAGGGAACTTTCACTAAATGCATTTTGTTTTTAACCGCTAAATATATTTGAAAATAATAAATACGTTTTATGAATGTTTTTACATAGTACTCACTACACCCCAAATATTAACGGATTTGTCTGATATTAAAGACAATGTAATGCGACTCCTTAAACTGAAGTTAAACTCCCTAAAGTCAGTGTTGGGCCCATTTGGTGGTGTTTTATGTGGAAGCACAATGTATTATTTTATTACTCGTACATTACAAATAAATTGGTTTTCACTTTGGCACAAATCATTATAAAAAACAACATTCGCGTATCTCTAGTGCTACAAGAGTAAGGGTTTCAGAGGAACGGATGTGGGATGTGTAGTCCATTTTGGCCCGTTACTTACAAAACTTAATTTTAGTTTGAAGCTAAAATACCCAAACAGACAAAATAATATTTTTTTCAATCAATAGTTATACTAAATATCTGGTACCAATATTTATGCTACTTTATATATTTTTGTTTAAAATGAAGAATGTGATGATATACAGGTAATAAAATAATTCAGTCTTGCTTCATTTTGGAGCCACTTTTTAAATTTTATTGTGGGTTAATTATAATGAAAAATAAATACAATCTTGCACTATATACTGCGTTAATATAATAAATAAAATAAGAAATAAATCATCGTTAAAAATGTGTTTTTTTAAGATAATTTTAATTTGCTTGCGGAAAATTTGGGTTTCGACGTAAATAGGTTTTTTTTTAATTTTTCTTGTCAACAGATTTTATTTTTATGTTCTTCAAAGAACAGTCCCTTTAAGCCGCAATAAAGCAGTTTCAGGTCAACGGGTTATTTTAATTTTAATTTAGATCCATCAAAATGCTTTTTTTTTAATATTTCATGTCTTTTTATTTATATTTCACCACATTTTTATAATAAATATTGCAAAATTATTTTTAAATTTTTTATCATAAACAATTGTTTAAGTAGCCTCTAAAATCATGAATATTAAAATCTTTCATGGCGTATATTTTATAGTTAAAAACACAAATAAATAAAATTGCCCATATACATACTACACATTTGATATACTCGTATAAAACAATTTTTTAGTTTAGTGATGTATTTTGGCCTAAAATCCATATAATATTCCACTACACAAAAGATAAGAAGGTGAGGAAGACTTGTGCCACATTTACTATACATATTATTGGGATCTTTATAAAGAGATCTGTTTAAACACTTTATATAAAGTAGTCGGATGGCAATGCTTTATCGTTCATATAAGTAGTACCAGGCGTAAAAGGTAGAACTACCCTTCCCGCCGGAAACGTGATAAAAATGCGATGAAAAAATTCACTCATTTATAATCCGCCATTTGGAGTATGTTTACCTTATTACTTTATTTTTTTCAGTACTGGTTTAACGGTTCCCCGATGACTTTACCAAATAGCCACAGGGTGGCCTGCATCCACCTACTGGTGGGATTGAAATCCCATGAAACCACTTCACCCTGCACATTCACCAACACCCGCATATCCGCCTTCATACCCTGGATAGAGCGTATAGTGTGGCCTGAAAGCGGTGTTGTTGTTTAGAACCTTGTTTCAGATCATTTTTTCATATACATTTTTAAAAATTAATTATTTAATTGTTTCACACCTTAATGCACAATGATATTCATAGATAAAATAACAAAATAGAGAGAAACAAATATGAACAAATAAATATGATTATAAAAAAATATTTACTTTTTATTTTAATTTTTTAAACTTTATCAGTAAAATCTCAAATTATAATATTTAATTAAATGAAAACAATATTAGCGAAACTCAATCAAAAATCTGGAGACAGAAAAATCAGAAAATATATTGGCTCTGCTGGGAGCTTCGCTGGGAGCCAATATCTTTTCTGATTTTTCTGTCTCCAGATTTTTGATTGAGTTTCGCTAATATTGTCTTCATTTAATAAAAAAATATATATATTTACTTATAAAGTGTAAACACGATGTCCGGAAATGCGAAGTACAGATGGGAAACTGGACTACCCAAAAAAAACTATGTGTTCGATAAGAGTCAATGCTTTAAATAATTTATTTTTAAAATTTAAATTTTTACGTTTTTTCGGAAACTAAGTGTAAAACTTCTGTAACAATAAACAGCTGATAATTAACCCCCGGGCAACCAATATTCGAAATATTTACAAAATTTTAAAAAATTTCAACTTTCGACGCGATTTCTCAAATAAAAAAAAAGTTAGTTTACATAGTCTAATGCTATTGTGATAGATTCACCAGTTTACCGTTTGTACCCTATGTGTCCGAACAACATGTACGAGTATATTTAAAGGTATGTAGTTTAAATAATTGTGGAATGTACGAGTAGGTATTTCAAAACCATTTGAATTCTCACTTTTTAAAATTGAATATATGTTCGTACACGTTTTATAAAAACTTGAATACAACAACGGTGAACAGAAAACAGACCTCAATGGCAACTAGTCTTCTGAAAGTTTAACAAAAAAATGTTGAAATTTTCAATCTGTATGAGTTTTGTATTGATTGGTAGCCGTTCTGAGCATAACTTTTTTTTTTCACAAAATGGCGGAGTGCTTCAAATTTTTTTTAATTTTTCCTCATATTTTTAACTCTGATCCGAGTTATAGAAATGAAATTTTATAAATTTCAACCGAATACTGCTAAAAACGTTAAAAAAAGTTAACTGAAGATATATAACAAATCTAAGTTCAATCGTCCAATTGGTTATCGAGAAATTGTAGTTGCCGATTTACAAAAGGGTTGTAAAATGAATCTCATCATTCGATGAGATTTAAATGAAGTAATTGATAGTTAGCGGCTAATCAGCCAACCCAGGGCCAAGAACAACTTTTTCCTCTCTCTTGTAAAATGGATTATAGGCAGAAAGGCATTCCGTCCTTTAGTTCTTGTTACTTGTTTCCTTCTCAGTACTTGTCAGTAGGAGCGCGCACCTGCTTTTCCCGCCCATACTTCTCACTAATTCTATAACTCTATTTTATCAATACATCACTATTCACTTTGAACAAGCGAATTTAGAGTAGTCTAACCTCAATTCAAGAAAGCTTTTCCTTCTAGACATTAAGTAAGGTAGGAATAAAGGTTAGGTACTGTGTGTAAATGTTTTAGAAATATTTTATAGTGTTTCGTGAACACCTCACTAGAAGAACCTTCTATGCTGACTGCTGAGGTGTTCACACTGTTATTTGTACAACATCCGAATAAAATATGTAATGTTGATGTCCTATGTTTGATTTCAATAAATTTTTAAAAAACTTGTGTAGTTTTTTTGAATCCAGACTAAAACCTATTGTTGGTATATTTTCTATTAGCAATATTGTCGGCAAAAGCCTTTGTCCGTGTTAAGGACCCAGACAGTGTGAGCATGCTTATTCATGGATATGCTCAAAACAAGTATGCTCATTTATGAGTAAATGTGTACAGTTGACGATCATGCACATAAATGAGCATGCTCACGAGCATGTTCATTTGTGATCACGTGTGTCAGTACCATAATTTCACATGTTGTGTGTTTATCGTGGATTTTTTCTCAAGGCCTCCTGTGTGGAGTAGAAATCGTAAAAAAATGTAATGAAATGTTACACCTTGGGCCCATTTTCAAAAAGAACTGGTTCCTATAAAAACTAAGCGATCCGGTGACAACCAGGTCACCGAGACAATATCGGTCATCTCTAGCTTTTAACACACCGACTACTGAGATAAAGAAAGTTTCACCTGAAACAACAATGGTTTGCAAAAATGAGCTATAAAATAACATTACAGAGACTTTGTTAAATTACAGAGACAATTTTCGCATGACATGGTCTCTGTAATTTAAACAAGTAAAGGTATTGTTGTGTATTTTTGTAATATAGTTCTAAATTTCAATTTGTCGTTATTTTATTGTTCAATGACATAAATATTCTTATCACTGTCATATATGAATTTATAAATTAAGACTATTTGAAACGCTAATAAAAAAAAAAATAAAAAACATTTCTGTGTCAGTTGGTAACTTGTCACTTGTGGTTTACGATGACGCCACTCCATACCCCATACAGTGTTGCCAGATGCATTGATTTACCATGTTTTCATGGTTCTTGGGCCATTTATTCCTCTATATTTTTACCGGTCACAAAATATTTACTTTCGAATGAGATAGTAAACATATTTTTTCGTATGGACCGCATAGGAGAAATCCCGAATTCAGGGATGTAGTTGTAGAATTTCAGTGCAGGTTCACATTATCTCTCTATTGCCCTTTTCTATAAATATTTACTATTAATACTGTGAATAGTAAATCTCTTGTCCTAAAATAGGGTGTTTCCTGTTTAATTTTTTTTTTCATTTTTTATTTGGTGATAATATATTAAAAAATCATAACATAATATTATAATACATTATTCCCAAATGAGTTTAATAAAACTCACTTCGGGAAGGACAACATTCTACAGTTAGGAATATTATTTTTACACAAGAACACCAATTTAAAGGGGAGTTGAATGAAAAGTACACAGATTTTAAAACAGACCAAACACACTTGATACAGTTAGTTGAAGAATATTTCATAATTACATTTAGAAAGATACACAAGAGTTACAAAGAAAGATAGCTAAATACATCTCTGGTTAATAAAACTGCTGTTAATACATTACCTCCACACAGGAGGCCCTCCACAGAGGAAAATAATAATTTCCCTCAGGGCCTACGCCATCTTTAGGGATACTGTGTGGAGGGTCTCTTTAATGAAAGGGAGGAGAGGAAGTTCTGGGAAGGGAAAAGGTGTGAGAGATGGGTTTCAAGGGGTTCAGTGTGTCCAGATCATCCGCTGCCAAAACCTAGACAAACCTCACTCATTTAAATACCAAACTGTAATACTTATATTTTATGTAGGTTTTACTAAATCAACATGTTTTCAAACCAATGATCTCTTCGTCAGGATAAAATGAATTTCAATAAATTAAAACAACAACGTGAATTATTTGCAAGTATGAAGATTTTTTTACAAAAAATTAATTTCACAATTTGTCCAAAGAAACGTCACTTTCTCAAAGAAAATAATTTTTAAAGTTTTCTTCAGGTAGGTAGATACCATAATATTTATAAAATGCGTTTAAGAAAGTTCGAACACGAAGATTTCTCGTTTGAAAAAAAAATCTTCACTGAACCATTTAGTGACAGTATACGGATGACAGTACAGTCCATGATAGCCAATGATAGCTTTTTGTTTGACAAGCCCCCAAAGGGCTCACAAATTCCAACGGCTCGGAGGGCTTTGAAGCAAAGAATGGACGGTTACCTCGAGAGTGTTTTCTCCTGGGGTAAAAATAATCTCGTTGAATTTAACATTTCAAAGACCCAATCATGTCTGATTACATCTAAAAAGGATCGAAATGAAAATCTAGTCTCCTTCAACGGAAGCAATCTTCCGTACCGTCCATTGATATGCTTGGTGTAACTCTAAGTGTTCAGCTCAGGTATGGGGGCTCCATCGAAGCCAGAGTTAAGTTAGCCTCTCAAAAACTGGGCGTGCTGTACAGGGCCCGCAGATACTTTAATAATACACAACTGCTAACCCCAGATACTTTAATAGTACACAACTGCTAACCCCAGATACTTTAATAGTACACAACTGCTAACCCTGTACAAATCACAAGTGCACCCCACGGTTAAATTTGGCAGCCACCTCTGGTCTGGAGCCCCAAAATACCTGAAAAATCTCTCGAATCTGTGCCGAGACGGGCGGTCCGTCTCCTAATTTAACAGAAGGATTGCACAGGCACACGTCGGGTGGGAATGCTATCCTTGTTCTACCGGTATCCCAATGGAAGATGCTCCGAGGAACTAGCGTCATTGATCCCTTCGGCACCAGCGCATAGTCGTGAAACATGCCAAACGCGTGCCCGACACGTACACAGTTGACATTAGTCACATGAGAACGGGTCGCTTCTTCGACTCGTTCTTGAGTTCAACAGTTCGGCTGTGGAACGATTTGTTAACCTTTGTGTTTCCTCCTTCCTACAACATGGGTCTCCTTAAAACCAATGTTCATTCCTTTCTCTCCTCAAAAAGACCCTCAACAGAGTATCTCAGATGACATAGGCCCTGAGGGAAATTATTTACCTCAGGGCCTCCTGTGTGGAGTTAATGTAAAAAAAAAAAAAAATTGACGGTATAAACCAGAGAAAATCGGAAATATCTCATTTTTAAATCAAATTTTAGACTTATTGACTCTTTTCCATAAAAAATTATAAATTGATTTCGAAAGATTGTTCTTTTATCTATTTTTAGTACGAGTATAATAAGGTTATACCATAAGTCGTTGGCAGATTTGTTAAATTTTGAAACGAAAAATCTTATTTTACAAGACATATTTAATACCATTTTATCATACATTATTGTAAATCAATACGTTATCTAGAAATCGCATGTTTCAAAATTTTAATTTTAGTTCAAATAAAATCATCAAAAAATATATCCAAATACTTATTTGCGACGAAAATTTCTCTATTTTGTTTATCTATTTACGGTCTTTACGTCCTTATTTTGCTTATACATTATTGAAAAATTACAAAAACACATAATTTTAATTGTTTTATCATCACGCCTTTCAGCATTTTGGATGTGGGTATTAAATAAAGCAAATTTGGAATGAAATAAAATCGATATTGAGTTATAAACTTTCTCATTGGAACCGCCCTGTACGATCGTAATAACATTTTTCGACGAAATTTAGATTTTCGGTTGCAGGCTGGCTAAAGGCCGTTAAAAGTTGAACGTATGAATAAATTTGAAGGCAGGCAAAATGAAAAACGGTCGAGTTAAAACGGGACTTCATGATATTCAGTCAATAAAATGACATTATCACAATCTATTGACAATCAGTCTATTAATATAACAGGATGTTATTTTAAATAATTAAATAAAATATGTTTACAATAGATATTAATCTAACCTATCTAGTGTGAAATGTATAAGTCTGGTCAGTGGTTGAATGGGCATAGCGCTTGGGTCCCACCCGAGCGTCGCATGTTCGATTCCTCGGCTGGCTAAGTCCTCCATCACAACACAAGCAACATTTTCGGCTTTCTGTGGTGGTAGTAGGAGATTTTCAAACATTGTTGGGCTATTCGTAACCCGGGAATGTTTGTCTTTCTTTTAAACAAAAAAAAAAAAAAAAAAAAAAAACACATATTATTACACATATCTCCCTCATCCATTGATTGTGCGGTAAAAAAAGGAAAATCAATATTTTCTCAATAGTAGTTTTTTTATATAAAAAAAACATTATGATTATTTATTTATTTATTTATTTATTTTATTTTGCAGAAACAAACAGTACATTATTACATAATGGGAAATATTTAAAAAGTTATAGAGTTAATACAATAATTGGTACCAATGACATGTCGCTGTTATCTTATATTTTTGTGTGATAAGTAATACATTATACCTAAATTAATTTATTTTAGTAACTTATTGAAGGAGAGGGGTGTGGGAGAGTGTTTGTATGTGTGTAAATGAGGGTGTGTGAGGGTGTGTGGATGTGTGTGTTATGTGTGCGAATTCAGTGTGCTAAAAATGTTTTTCTTAAATAGAGGGAGGGAATCAAAAAATATATCGGTATTTGTGGTTTGTTGAATAGAGTTGAAACTTTGAAGGATGCGGGAAATGGGGGAGTTGGCTGCAGCGTTCGTATTGTTACTGGTTGTGTAAAAAAGGTTGGTGTGGCGGGTTCTTTTAGATGGGATGTTAAAATTTATTTGGGATAGAAGTTCAGGGCAGTCTATTTCGTTATGTATAATTTTGTGGAGAAATGTCATGTCAGCTACCGTTCGCCTGGATTTCAGGGATTGGAGAGTGCAGGTGTAATTATTGTTGTATTTATAACAGAGATACTTAATAAATTTATTTTGTATGCGCTCTATATTATTGACGTATTGGGTGTATTTGGGATTCCAGACAGGCGATGCAAATTCCAGTGTACTTCTGACTAGTGAGGAGTAAAGCATTACTAGAGTATGTGGATTTCTAAATAATTTACTCAGACGTAGTATAAAACCCAACATTTTGTAGGATCTATCAGTGATAGAATCGATGTGCGTTTTAAATATAAGTTTACTATCTAAATAGACTCCAAGGTCCTTACATTCATTTTTTGAGATCACGGGTTCATCGCAGAGTGAATATGAAAAGTTAATTTGATGCTTGTTTCTAGTAAAGGACATAGTGTGGCATTTAGAAACATTGAGGTCTAAATAATTAGCTGTGCAATAGTTGCAGAGCCTATCTAAGTCACTTTGTAGCTCTTTACAGTCCGATAGAGAGCGAACCGTTTTGTAAATTTTCATATCATCTGCAAACAATAAAAATTTAGAGTATTAGAAACATGAGCCTATGTCGTTTAAGTATATATTAAAGAAGAGCGGACCAAGAGCCGGACTCTCTCATAATACCAATTATGAGAGAGTCCGGCTCGATAAAGTCTCCTGAACCATTCTCTCCCAATCCAGGTGGGCAAACGCATCCGCCGCCAAGACCTAGACAAACCTCCCCCCATGAACCCGGGAAAACCCCGGTAAGTTTTCTTTTTTTTTACTCCACACCGGAGCCCTGGAGAAAATTATTTCCCCTCAGGGCCAGTCGTCTTTGGGGATGCTGTGTGGAGGGTCGTTCTAGTAAAGGGAGGAGAGGAAGTTCTGGAAAGGAAAACGGTACGAAGGGTGGGTAGGAATCTGAGTCCAGGAGTGACGGACGAATGAATCCATCCCTTCCACTGCCGTGCAAGGCAATATTCCGAGAGAGTTCTGCTGGAGAGATCAAAAAAGATATTCCCCAACCAAATCCGGCCTGCCACGCGGTTGGTGGGCAGACACATCTGCCGCCAAGGTCCGGACAAACCTGAGCCTATGAACTCGGGCACCAAACGTTGCGAACAACTCGGCAGAGATATCGGTTTTCCAAAAAATGGTTCCTGGGGCGCCGGTACCCATACCCGCTTCCACAATTACGTTTCAACAGATGATAAAAGACGCATCAAAATTTCATTTTTATTCAAAGTTCAAAATTTCCCAAGCAAAAGGATCTCTTTGCCACCATTCTGATTTTATTTTTTATGAATTGATATTTGCATTAGGTAGTGTCGTTTCATTCTAAGTACGAATTAATTACTTCATTAACCCGAACTAAGAATCTAAAACCTAATTTGTGCCTGTGAATTGTTGTTTCTTGTAGTAATTTTGAAATTAAGAGTTATTTCCGTAATTTGAAACTAAATGTGCAGCGGTTAGGTAAATATATACCATAAATATTAAATACATCCATTTCGTTTAAATTTGTAACGAAGACTCTGTAAACTTTGTACTAGGAAGAATTAATAAAAGGGAAAGAAGAAGAAGAAAGAAACTTAGATAAAGATATATATGTACATGTGTTAAATATTTAGCTTTTTCATTCCATTCTTTGAATGGTTATTCTTTTCGTAAGCGGTGCTACGTTTTTTGTACGTTTACTATAACGCAAGGTTAGTAGGAAATGCGTTTAACAAGGTTAGCTCATACGGACGTTTTTTTCAAAATACAAACTCGTCGGGCCGCTTTCGAAATTTCGCACGGGTGACCTAGCATGAAGTGAAACACTGCCACTTGTATTGCAGGTAATTCAAATCTCCCAGTGGAACATGGACTTCAAGCTACGTCACGAATATTTAGCCAATCACCGCTCTACCCCCTCGATCCAGTCTTGTTAAATACATTTTATACGAGCCTTCAATATAACGTGTCTTATATTTTTTATGTCGTGTTGTAAAACATGTTTATAAACGATTTTTTTTACCTTAAAACAGGATTTCAATGTTTAGAAAAAAAATCCCTGGATTAGGGCTTTTCTTTTTTGCAATATGGCATCACTCAATTGCTCAATGACCAGGGTTGCCAATTGGTGGAAAATTTCCCAAATAGCGGGGATTTTCTAAGATTTTTAAGAAATTGGGTTATTTGCAGGGAGAACCTTTTTTTCGAGGATAATAAGGGGATTCTGAGAATTTCTTGATTTTCCAACCATGTTGAAAAAATATTTACAATCATAATTTGTAAGAATGTAGGTACTATAATTTAATTTCCTTTAGCAGCAAATGTTCAAACAAATTTATTTTTTCGACTAAATAATTAAAAAATGCTTATTTCACGTTTTTAATTTTGGGTACGGGTACCGCACGCTGCTCCGGGAACCATTTATTGAATTACCAACACTCTTGCTATAGGTCAACCCAAATGGGTCGCTACGTTTGGTGACTTGGCAAAGGTGCCTGGGTTCATGAGGTGAGGTTTTTCGAGGTCTTGGCGGCAGAAGCGTTTGCTCACCTACTGCATGGCGGGCCGAATCGGGAGAGAATGGTTGAGGGAGACTTATTACATCTCCAGCCGTTTTCTATCGAACCACCACCTTGTACAGCAGTGGAAGGGATGAATTCATAATTTCGTCACTCCTGGACAAATTGAATCCCAGATTCCTTCCCACCCTTCATACCTTTTCGCTTCCCAGAACTTCCTCTCCTTCCTTTTTCTAAAAAAACCCTCTGCACAGCATCCTCAAAGATGACCCCAAGGGTTTTTTTTTTTTGCTCATGGCCTACTGTATGTATGTAAAAAAAAATCATAGTATGCAATTCACATGCGGTAGAAGTGAAACCTTCAGAAAACTAAAGTAGACAAGAGTGGAGAGACTATGAAGCATTTTTTGTGTGATGAATGATTTTTTTTGTCGTCGAATTCCAGTGCACCTTTCCCTATACATTTGGTAATCATATAAGTATTTATGTTTTCTTCTTCGGAGTAGCTAGATGTCGTTTTCTTTTGTGTTTTCTTTGCCTGATCATTTTACAAAAAATACATGAATTTTTTTTTGTATTTCGTAGGATTCGACCCTTGGTTCACTGAATGTCTGATCGCTTACAGTCGTCAGGCGCTTTATACCACTAGACCAAAGGAGACTTGCGTGGAACCGTGGATTTATAGTATTATGTTGAAACCGAGTACCCGTGAAATAAATAAATATTCTCTCACAGGCTAAATCCTATAGATGTATGTGTTTGTCTCTTTTTTGTCGGTATTTTCGTTTCATCGAGTTTCAAATCACAACGGTGCCAAAGAAGTTTTCACTTCAAAAGAATTTTACTTCATTTAGGAAGAAAATGAACTTGTGAGGTACCTCTATTTAGGGTATTTCGGAAAATGTGCGTTGGCAACCCTGTCCATGATACGGATGCAGGGTTGGGATGTCTAGGGAATTTTCCCTAGAAGTAGGGGAGAAAAATATTTTCTAGGAAAAGCACGAAATCATCACAAAACTAAGGAAAATTTTGACCTCTGGCAAAACTTTTTAATTTTTTTTATTGGTAATCTTCTACTTCCCGGTAAAATACACCAACTCAGTTAAAGGCATCGCTATATTATACAGGGTGTTAAGGGACGTACTTGACTTACTATAACCAGTCATTTCTAGCATTATTTGGTTCGCTTCTTCGACTCGTTCTTGTGTTAAACAGCTCGGCTGTATTTCCTCCTTCCTACATCATAGGCCCTGAGGAAAATTATTTTCCTCAGAGCCTCCAGTGTGGAGGTATTGTAAACAAAAGACATGTCCTGGGTGCTCCATCGGTTACGTTACTTTAACCCCCCCCCCCCCCCCCCCCCACCATCCTTCCCCAAGATACCAACCTAGCTTCTCCGCTGGTTTTGTTTGTTGAACTCGCCCTCTCCCCCCCCCCCCCCTCCCCCCACTTGGGTGCTCGAACTGTAACGTGCCGCAAATATGTTGTACGTAAACCTACATATTATTTTTATTTATCAAATAAAATGTACTTGCATCCGTCGGGTCAATATCCTTTCCCCTCAACCACGGAGGCTGTCAAAAATAAAACATTAATTATATGTTTATATACATCTGCACTTTCCAATCCCTGAAATCCAGGCGAACGGTAGCTGACATGACATTTCTCCACAAAATTATACATAACGAAATAGACTGCCCAGAACTTCTATCCCAAATAAATTTTAACATCCCATCTAAAAGAACCCGCCACACCAACCTTTTTTACACAACCAGTAACAATACGAACGCTGCAGCCAACTCCCCCATTTCCCGCATCCTTCAAAGTTTCAACTCTATTCAACAAACCACAAATACCGATATATTTTTTGATTCCCTCCCTCTATTTAAGAAAAACATTTTTAGCACACTGAATTCGCACACATAACACACACATCCACACACCCTCACACACCCTCATTTACACACATACAAACACTCTCCCACACCCCTCTCCTTCAATAAGTTACTAAAATAAATTAATTTAGGTATAATGTATTACTTATCACACAAAAATATAAGATAACAGCGACATGTCATTGGTACCAATCATTGTATTAACTCTATAACTTTGTAAATATTTCCCATTATGTAATAATGTACTGTTTGTTTCTGCAAAATAAAAATAAATAAATAAATAAATACGCCGGAACAAAGATTATACTTTTTTTTACAAATTGATCGCGCTAGAGCTCACCAAGGGTGTCAGTGATTAAAAAATATTGTGGAAAACATTTCGGGTATTATTGAGAAATAATTTAAACTTTTTTTCGTAATTTTTGTATTATAGGATTATGCAGGGTGTCCGGAAACTGGTAGTACAATCGGGAAACTGGTAAATCCACATCGCGTAGCGAAATCAAAAAAACTTTTGGAGACAATCTAAGCTTTGACGTATGTTTAAGGTCAACATTTTTTAAATTGACCAAAAATTTCGAACTTCGGTCTCGATTACTCGACAAGCACAATTTTAAAAAGTTTTACCACCAAATCGACTCCAAATATAAAAATGTGACTCTCCTTTCCCGCTTGAGCCACTAGTTTCCGGACACCATGTATAATAATATGTTGAGACTTTCCATTTCCAGCTTGTGTCACTTGTTTCCGTACACCATGTATAATAATAAGATGAGACTTTCCATTTCCAGCTTGGGCCATTAGTTTCCGGACGCCATGTATAAAAATATGACGAGACTTTCCATTTCCAGCTTATGCCACTAGTGTCCGGACACCATCTATAATAATGTGATGAGACTTTCCATTTTCCCACTTGTACAACTAGTTGTCGGACACCGTGTATAATAATGTGATGAGACTCTCCATTTCCCGCTTTTGCCACTAGTTTCCGGACACCATGTATAATAATATGATGAAATTCTCCATTTCCCGTTTGTGTCACTAGTTTCCAGACAACATCTATGAATAAAAATAATGAATACAAATGTTGTATATATATATATATATATATATATATACCTATATTTTTTTTAACTTTATTTATTATTAGTTCAACATATGAGCTGTAGATATTCGTCCGACATACAGGCTGTAGATATTAGTATCTGGAGTCGTCTTCCAGTCGTCCCACTAGGACACTCGCTTAAGAGGTAATACCACCGGTGAGAAATCTCGACGGTAGGTATTTTAAAAAATTCTCGCTATCGCACTGCGCTCAAAAAAGAACTAGCTATCGATGTGTTGGTGAGAACACGTGAGTGTTTGGCTTGTACACCCTCTCGCCCCCTCGCGTCTCTTGCCTACCGTCTTTCGCCTCCACGCGTGCTTGTAGCTTGTAGCTCATCTCCATAGACAGAAAAAGGGCCCATTATTTTTAAACGCACGAGGTCTGCTATTGTCGGTCATTTATAAATATCGTCGATAGGTATTGTAACAATGTCTTCTGTTCACGCTTATTACCGACATATTACGAATTATTTTACTAGAACTCTATGTAGGTTAGTAGTTTTAAAGTTTTCACTGTATTTGCGTTTATAAATATGCAGTCAAACCAACTACATCGAATTATTATATACATACATATGATTATTCTCTATGATACATTAGTTATTATTGAAAATTAGTATTAACCTCTCAGGCCTCGGGCCTGTTTTTCGAAAAGTCAAAATATTTCCGCTTTCCAATAAATTCCAAATAACTTTAATATTTGTGAACGCATCCGAAAACTAAAAACTGTTTTTGAAAGATGATGAAATACGCTTAAAAATTTTATAATTCGAAATAAACATATAATTTTGTTTTTATTTTATTAATAACTAGCAGACCCGGCCACACGTTGCTGTGGCTAACGAAACACAACGCCATTTACCCAACCTTTATAAAATCCACACCATCCGCTCGCCAGCTGCCCGCTGCGCGCTGCCCTTTGCCTAAATTGAATATTTGAATTTCTTGGCTTTTCTCTACTATAATAAGCATTTATTATACACATAAACCTTCCTCTTAAATCACTCTATCTATTGGTGAAAACCGCATGAAAATCTGTTGCGTATTTTAAAAGATTTATGCGCACATACATTTTGAGCGACTTCATTTTATACTATGTAATGATGATACCACAAAACTTAAATTTCTACTCATATAATTTGGCACTTACCTATCTTATTAAAAAAAAACTCAAAAATGCATATGCAACAAAAATGTATTTTTGACCGATTATCTCTATCTCTACATATTATAAAGTCCCCCGCGCCGTCTGTCTGTCTATTCGCGATAAACTCGAAAACTACTGAACGGATTTTCCTGCGGTTTTCACCAATATACAGAGTATTTCGTGAGGAAGGTTTAAGTATGCAATTTGTCAATGATTTGTGTAAATTGGTTGAAACATAACGATAATTGTTAGAAGTGTCGGAAAAAAGTCCAGCCGCCTGGTAGCTTTCATCGAAAACGCTGCACAATCCTGCCATATATATGCCATCGCGGACTTTTTTGTAGATCTATAAAAGAGGAATATCCCACCAAGCGTTGTTTTGTTATATCCCAAAAGGATTAGGCAGCGTTTTCGATGAAAGCTACCAGGCGGCTGGAATTTTTCCGACACTTCTAACAATTATCGTTATGTTTCAACCAATTTACACAAATCCTTGACAAATTACATACGTAAACCTTCCTCACGAAACACTCTATCTATTGGTGAAAACCGCATGAAAATCCGTTCAGTAGTTTTCGAGTTTATCGCGAACAGACAGACAGACAGACAGACAGACAGAAAGACGGCGCGGGGGACTTTACTTTATAATATGTAGAGATAGAGATAAAAAAGGTTTAAAAATAGCCCACCTTAAGATGAATATATACGTGAAATCCTATTTAGATACTATTTTGATTAATCTTTACGACGAATCGGCTTACAGTATGAACATCAAAAAATATGCTACGGATAAATTGAAGCTTTAACTACTTTATCTATGTATTGGAATTACATTAAAATTATTATTTACGTAACAAAAAATATAAGCGTAAACCACTAAAAAAAATGTTTTCTCATGACTTAACTATGAAGTAATCTAAGGAACAATTTTTAAAAAATACCCCTTTACGGCTAAGACTATTTTTGACTTTATCTATGTTCTAACTTTTTTTCGTTCTTATAAAATTATGCACAAAATAAATAAAAACCACCTTTTCGCTTACTAGCCTCGTGCAAAAAGACGCTCGATTTTAAAATTTTGCAGGCATGAAATTCGAAATATTTCTAGCGTTTATATTCCTCTTAAGTTTTTTTCTAATTAAAATTACGATAACGAAAAAGATAAAAGCACTTACATATTTTATTAGACAATTAAATCTAAATGGATTTATTGTGTTGTGTGTATCATACGTGTGAGTTGACATGTTTGTAAATAATAATGTTTAAAATGTTAGATATATCGCTTGCTGAGGTTTGATTTGTACTCCTGTATTTTTGAGTTTCTTTAAGCAGTAAATACAAAAAAGGATGTGTTAGTTCGTTCAAAATTCAATAAAAAATGTTGGTCTTTTACCTATAGATAGATTTACCTACACATTTTTTTAAAATATTTATTACAGTCAGTTTGAAATAAAGGAAACAAATATATAATTTTTTTAAACTTCAAAACTTTTTATTTTTATTTTCAACTTTATAAAACCTTAAATTGTAATATTTAATTACATGAAGACAATATTAGCGAAACTTCAACCCAAGGCTTCAGGCCCAACTTCATAGTACAAAAAAAAAGTGCAAAAATCACTTACTTCGCAATTTTTGCAATAAAATAAAAGCACTTGGAAAAAAAACCAACAACGCTAAAGGCTTTGTACCAGTTCACATAAGGAAAAAGGTTGAAGCAAACGTTTTACGTATGAGAAAAGCTATAGTTTGAGCAGTAAATTACAGAAAAGAGCAAGAAAACACGGCACAAAGTGATAAAGTAAAAAATCTGAAAATGGACAAAAAAATGCCGCAAACCATGTTTTTGGTGATCATACAAAATGTTCGTCATACTATTGCAAGTCGGAGAAGTATACTAATGATCCAAATTTAGTAAGCGATCTTCAAGATTGTGGAACAGGACTGATATTCAACAATTATTGTCGTCTCTAATAGCAAATGCAGAAAGTCTTATTATTAACGTGACAAATAACACTGTGGAGCAATTCAACAACGTTATAGCCAAATTTATAGGCGGAAAAAGAGCAAATTTTACAAAAATGGGATAACTTCAGCAGTTGAGCTTCTTGAGCAGTAACTTCGTGGAATAGTGAAATGACAACCCATTCACGAATACAAAAAAAATCCAAGGCCACAGTCCTGGCAACTACACGAAGCATTTTATTGAAAGAAAACGACGTTCGAAGGAGACAATACAGAGGTGTCGAAAAATAAAACTAAGGTATTACGAAAACACGACAGAAAAGAGAAAAAAAGTTACAGGGCCTGATGAAAATTATGGTCAATTGGAATTAGATCCAGATATGCCAGCTGAATTATTTGAAACGATAAAGAGGAATTTTTCAAAGAATTATCTCCATCGAATAAGGATGAACTCGAAAGGAATACGGTGGGCCAAAGCAATAATAATTTGTGGACAATTGAAAGGCGTAAGCGGCTTACAGCTTCTAACTTTGGACAAAAATATGTAAGCTACGGCCAAAAACTTCAGTTGCGAGAGTATTAAACTCGCTACTGTACTCGCCATTTAAAGGAAATATGGCCACAAATTATGGGAAAGAAAATGAACACCAAGCAATTGAGCAATTTACAAAAGAAACAAAATTAGAGGTATTCGCCTGTGGACTATTTATCGATGAAAACAAAAACTTTTTAGCGGCAAGTCCGGATGGCCTTTTTGGCAAGGATTCTATAATTGAAGTGAAATGCCCATATAGTATAGCAAATATGTCACCAGAAGAAGGATTTGAACAAAAAAAATTGATTACTGTAAAATTGAAGACAATGCTTCAACATTAAAACGGAATCACAATTACTTCTACCAAGTACAAGGCCAGTTACACATTACTCGTCGTAAATACTGTTATTTTGTCGTGTGGAGTCCTAAAGGTTTGCCGTATGAAAAAATTGAAAGGGACGATTCAATCTGGCAAAAAATTGAACCACTGTTAGAAAAACTTCTACCACCAATGCCTTTTACCAGAAACAATTGACGGTCGCATATCAAGAAATTTACCGGCGAGAGAAAGATCTAAATCATAAATTGTTTAAAATTCATTGTATAGTGGTAAAAATTTTTGTACAATAAAGTGTTTACAAACAAAAAATTTCAATTAATCACTGAAGGCAATGTAAGCGACTCTCAACTAAAAATTTGAAACAGATTTTTTTTTTAAACATAAACCTCACATTGGAGGCACCGAGGAAAAATAATCGCTCAGGGACTTTGTTGGAGAAGTTGTTGGACATCATTGGAGAAGCTGTGTGGAGGGTATTTTTAGGATAAGGAAGGAAAGGAAGTTTTGGGTAGGGAAAAGGTAGGTAAAAGTATGAAATGATGGTGGAGAGTCCAGCTGTAGAGATCAAAAGATCTTCCTCTTCCAGTTTCTCCCAATCCGGCCCGCCACGCAGTAAGTGGACAAAATTATCCGCCACCAAAACCCATGCAGACCTCATCCGTGAACCCGGGAACCCAGGCTCTGTCACCAAACATAGAGGACCATTTGCGGTGACCAAGTGGCGGGGGTGTTGGTTATCCAATAAATGGTTCCCGGGGCGATGGTACCTAAAACGCCTCCCAAATTGAAAATTTATTATAGTACTTGACATAAAAAAATTTAATTTTGCACAATTTTAGTATGAAAGCTCGGTCAGTATTGGTATACCGCGATGAGTCACTAAACAGAAAAAAAAACGAATAAAAAATATCGATTACTCGGGCAAGGACAACACTAGTCTACCGATAAAATTCTTTACATCACTACTTCGCATTATATGTATGTATTTGTCAAAACCCACGTTCCCCGGCCCCCCTCAGGAGAAATGAGCGAAAGGGACACCTGCACGTCGGGCCGAAAATACCTAAATAAAATCTTCGAAATCGATGTTTTGTATTCCCCATTTTTCTTCTCCAAAACTGGACGGATTTAAAAAATTTTTTTCACTAACTGTATTAAAAGAAAATATTCTATGTTGGTACGTTTTGCTTTTTTTCAAAATACATTGTTTAGTTTGTATACTGAACGTTTTTTGACGGCGTTTAAATTAGGCAATTTTATTCATTTTTGGAAGGTCGTAACTTCTATGAGAAGTAAATTATCAAAAAAAAACAAAACGTACCGACACGCTAGTGGTCAATATCTATATTATGTAAAAAAAAATTTTGCTCTAGGGTCAAAATCCAGAGAGATAAACGGGGAATACGTTTGTATAGAAAAGCGCCGCTAGTATTTCCTCTTAAGGAATCGAAAAAACTGAAGACCCTGTGAAGAAAAACCACTTAATGAACTCGCTGCAAATCGTAGTAAACTTTACTTTTCTGCGCAGGGTCTTCGATTTTTGTCAATTCCTTACCTTATCGAGTCAGTGCGACGCACAATGGTTTTACTAGTATGGTAAAGTCGGAAAAAATTCGAAATTTCAAATTGTAGGGATCACTAAATTTGGTTTCTATATCTTGACACCACATACCAGCGCATCTTTGCTCATTCCACAAAATTCAGCAAAACGTTTCATCACTGCGAAACACGTCAGCAAAGATTGACTCCCCGAGCAGTCAGGACTAGTGTTGAGTACCTCATACAAGAGGCACCTCAAATGTCCCATGCAAACACGTAAAATGTCCCCCCACCTCACAATATGTATTTGTACCAACTCTTTTTCTTTGTATTACTCAAATATGAAGGGGGGACAAATATGAAGGAGGGACAAATATGAGGTGTGAGGAAGTTTGTTTTGTTGGACTACATTCATGTCATGTACGGGACAAATATGAGGTGAGGTGTGAGGTAGTTGGTGTATTGGACTACATGTCATGTCACGTTGTCACGTATGGGACAAATATGAGGTGAGGTGTGAGGTGTTTGATGTATTAAACTACATGTCATGTCACGCATAGTTTGGGACAAATGTATGAGGTGGTGAGGCGTAAAGTGTTTGAATATTCTATTACATTTTTATATTAGAACCGTGAGGTGGCGATGGGGTAAGCCATTCATATATTGTGAATACCGCAGAAGCGTCCCAACTGCTCCGAAATTTTTATTTTTTTATTCTAAATTATTGTTACGTGAATACCGCACAAGAGTACCAACTGCTCCAAAAATTTATTTTTTTTAAATTTCTTTTTATTGTAAATTATTGTTATGTGAATACACAAAACAATAATTTATGAGCACAAGAGACCCAACTACTCCAAAAAATTTTTTTTATTGTAAATTATTGTTATGTGAATACACATAACAATAATTTATGAGCACAAGAGTCCCAACTGCTCCAAAAAAAATTTTTTTTGAAATATTTTTTTATTGCAAATTATTGTTATGTGAATACATAAAACAATAATTTATGAGCACAAGAGTCCCAACTGCTCCAAAAAATTTTTTTTTTAAATATTTTTTTATTGTAAATTATTGTTATGTTAATAACATAACAATTATTTATGAGCACAAGAGTCCCAACTGCTCCAAAAAAATTTTTTTTTAATATATTTTTATTTTAAATTATTGTTATATGTTATGTAAATACCGCACAAGAGTCGCAACAGCTCCCAAGGGAGGGAGGATGAGGCAGTGTTGAGGTGAGGTGGAGGGGGTTGCTGAAGAGGGGGAAGGATAAGAGAGGGGGGGATCAGAGGGGGGTGCAGGGAGGGGATCAGAGGTGGTGAAGGGGAGAGGGGGTAGAAGGGGGTTGAGAGGGGGGGGGAGGGTAGGCCTTTTTTATATCCAATTTTCGTATTGCAAAAATAACAGACTCGGGAGGCGGGTATGGGTACCGCCACCCCGATATTTATTAGAAAACCAACACCTCTGAACCAAGAAAATCAAAATGAAGCTGAAGGAAAAAAACAACAACTCTGAAATTCCCCCCCCCCCCCCCGTAAGCGAAAATAACACCTCACCTCAAACGAGGTGGGACACCTCAACACCTCATTTCGATATTTGAGTACCTCATACAAACTCATCCTGATATCGTGTCCTACCCAACACTAGTCAGGACGTTTGTGTGTACATGCAACGTTTATTATATAACATTTAGGGACTGATAACTTTTTACACCGCTTGTTGGCAATTTTTTTTAACATGGATTAAATACCTTTAGGTGTGTACTAAAGATGTTAAGTTTATTTTTTTCATTTCCTAATGCGACAAATTTGGGATATTTTTTTTTAAAAACATCTCGTGAATTAAAAAAAAATTACGAAGATTTCTGGAATACTTAAGGTTAAAGTTAGATATTCAGTAATATTCAATAAATGTGCTGATGTACTTTTGTAGCTGAACTATTTACGTATCATATTTCAAAAAAAATTGCGCATTTTTGCGTTTCTACGGCCCAGTAATTTTTACGTAATTTACTTATTGTAAAATTTGAGTGCTTCATAAATATTATTTTTGTCACAGGTTCGGTTTCAAAGGATTTGTTACAAAACAACAAAAGGAGTTATTTGACATAATGATAAACTCGAAGTTTCAAAAGATGGAAAAAGATTTTAATATTTGAAAAAAATATATATAAACCTCACTAATTGCCTTAAAGAGAGGTTGGATAAATTCTGTGAAAAGATCGCGGGCTTCAAATTTCGCATTAATACAAGATTATTGCTCGTCGAGATGATGCTAGATTTGTGATGGAAAATAAAAAAAATGAATTGAGACTCCAATTGGTTTTATATACGCGATTTATCCTGAAAACGGCACGTGGTGATCGTAAACACAATTTGAATGTAGTTCAGACCAATGCAAACGCTTGAAAACCGAAGATCTTCGGAAAAGTGCACCTCTTTCTCATTTGGTGTTTGAGAAAGAGGTATACTTTTCGGTCAATCGGTAGCATCAAAATTATTAAAAGACATTATTCTAGGCGCTCATCTATTAACAGACAAGTGTACAAGATATTTGATGATAATCGCTCTTCTTAATAACAGGTGTTAATTGGAACGCGAGAGGGTGCGGATCATTCTAGTATTTTTAAATCTTCAATTGTACCTACCTTTGCGATTAGTTCGCGGGAGGTCTGACAATATAAACGTAGTGTGGCAGAATCCTTGCCCATCGTCCATCAGATATTGCGATTATATTAAGATTATCAGAAGAGACTCAGGAAGCTCGGAACAAAGATTTTTAAAAAATATCGCGAGAACTATTCTAGAAAATGTTCTCGTGAGTAATTTTATCAAGGTGTTTTTATTTAATGTTAGTTGCATCTGATCCTATCATAACTAGTTACAGGCAACCCCCAAAGAAAATTTTCCTAAGGAAGTTTTCGATTTAATAATTCCTCCGGATATTCATTCTTCAAATATCTTTAGCACCGTCGATGATGATGATTGTTCATCGTCTGCTTCAGAATGTTAAAAAGCAAAATTAAACATTACTTGGCCGTTATTTTCACATAGATATGGATATAAATAATATCAATTTTAAGAATGTTTTTTTAAGTTTTATTTTTTCGTTGATAAAAAAATAATAAAATCCAGAAATCGTTAATAAAATCCAGTAAAACTTACTAAAACCGAATATTATATATTTTTTTAACCATACCGAAAAATAATATCACCTTTTTTCCCCCGTAAATCCTCCCTGTGAATTGTTTCCAACTTTTGGGGTATTTGGAACTACTGTGCGACGACGCGAATTCTTGCTCCTTGCCCTTGTGTGACCTTGGTGAATTGAGTGGTGCCCGGTGCCCTATATTAATAATGTTGCCACTATTCTGAAATTCAGCGACTTTGTTCGTAAATGATTTTAATATTTAAAAGGAAAAATTGCTTTAAAAAAGGAAAATTTAATATTTCTGTACACAAAAAATATTTAATTTTGTTTATAAAATAAAATTACCTAATTTAGGTGTCTTAAATAATAAGAACTGGATGGAAAACGAACTCGCTTGTTGTTAGTTTATATTTCCCGCATTTTTAATGTTTCGCTACTTTCTCACTTTTGGCGACTTTTCTCTGACATTGACGTTTTTCGTGGGTTGGTTTGACGTGTTCTGTTCGTCGTCGTGTTTCGTGTTTCTTTATTGGATTTTGCCGGTGAAGGAGATTTTAGCCAGTTGACTGATTTTAGAGCTAAAATGGCACATTCCATGAAGAGTTTCTCCAAATTGGCCACCAAGGCTATTAACAGCAACAGCGGTGTTATTAGCCGAGCCAGGCAAGTAAAAGTTTCCATAAATAAACTTTAAAAAAATCTTACTATAATGATGGTAGTTTTATGGTGCACACTATTTACGTTTACGTAATAGATAGATTTTCACTTTCATTGTGGTAATATTATGATCCAATACAAATAGGGTATAGTTAGATTTAATATAACTTACACCAATAAACTGGGCGTAACTTAAATTTTTTTCTATATTCTATAAGTTTGAATAAAAACTTTTCTGAAATACACACAGTTCTCGTATAAGTCAACCATAGACGACTGCCTTCATCAACTGAACGAACAAAAAACGCGCAAATAATTCAAGTTAAATTTTCATAGCACATTTTCATTTTAATAATACATTACAAAAATAAAATAAATTCTATAGTTTTTCTTCACAAGTGGTGGGTGTTGAATGATAACAAAAGTACGTTTGCAGCTCATGGTGGAGCCAAGTGGAGATGGGTCCCCCGGACGCCATCTTGGGAGTCACTGAGGCCTTCAAGAGGGACTCCAACCCCAAGAAGATGAACCTTGGAGCTGGCGCCTACAGAGACGACAACGGAAAGCCATACATCCTCCCCAGTGTCAGCAAGGTTTGGACATTTCAAATACTCTCACTAACAGATTGTTGCATCTCTTTGCCATATGACCAAAAGCAATGTATTTAAAGATGTCTCGCATTATATTCTCTATGCCTATGAGAATAGAAAAATATGAAGTTAATTCATGTTTTGGGAGGAATGCAGATCCCGCCAATGTGGGGGATTTTAATAAAAATGCACTTCCTAGATGAGAAAAGTGTGGAAAAGTTGAATAAGAAAGAAATTAAGGCGCGCTTGGCAAAATTGAGGGAGATACAGCCGTTTAAAGTATGAATAAAATGACACTTCGTGAACCGATACTGTCAGCCATTTTGAAAACTAAATATTACCTTAAAGTTGGTAGCACTCGTAATCGTCCTCTAAATCTGTTACAATGTTAGATGGTTTGTGCCCCTTTATAACACCTACTCGCGTCAACGCAAGAAAAACATCCCAGTTTTCAAGTAGTTTAGCGGCTACGCCAGGCTTGTGTAACATGGTTTGTGACCATTATTAATTCTGTTTTTCATAATTACGTGTATATCACACGAAGTTAGCTACAATCGTATCAACCTTCGTAAAGCAAGTCTGAGATACCAACATAATAGTAACAAAATGGCGTAGTATAAGTTCACGAAGTGTCATTTTATTCATTCTTTAAATGGCTGTATCTCCCTCAATTTTGCCAAGCGCGCCTTAATTTCTTTTTTATTCAACTTTTCCACACTTTTCTCATCTAGAAAGTGCATTTTTATTAAAATCCCCCACATTGGCGGGATCTGCATTTCACCCCATGTTTTTAATAATATTTCATCTAATATTTAGAGTTGTTTATTGACCTCTGTGGATGAATCCTGTCTCTTATAATTCCTTCATTTGTTTTAGCACGTTTTTTTACTTATAATGTATATGTCGCAGCAATATTACAAGATTAGAAAAATTATACTTTTACTAGAAATATTATAATTGTTTGTACTTATTGTAATTGCTTGCTGATAAATTTTAGCACAATTATTATAACTTTACAGTGATGCTTCAGAAAGATTATAAGATGCTACGATTTCTCACAATTTTCCTCTTCCTCACATTGACACCTTGTAAAATTGTAATTTGGTTGGTAAGATTTTACTTCTGACTGGTTAGTAAGATTGTACTTCTGCGGAAGCGTGGGGAAGATAACGCTTGCAGTGATTGGCCAATTTCGCATGGCGCTAAACCAACATTAATCCACCAGCCAGTCAGCACACGCTATTCATTTGGCTACAATCTTACTAATAACAGTTAGTAAAGTTGTAATTTTACTAGGTATGGACATGAAAATCCAGTAAAATTGAGAGAAATCATCCCATCTTACAATCTTTCTAAGGCAGTCCAGTAAAATTATAATTGTGCTAAAATGAGGCAGTCAGATTGTGAATTTCAAGTTTGAATTATTATACTAATAAAAACAATTTTCACAGTATTTCTAGTAAAATTATAATTTTACTAATCTTGCAATATAAATATTTTAAAATTTATTTATTTATTTTTTTTTTTACATGAGCCCCACACAGGAAGCCCTGAGGAAAATAATTTCCCACAGGGCCTATGTCATCTTAGGGGGATGCATGTGGAGGGTATTTTAGGAAAGGAAGGAGAGGGAAGTTCTGGGAAGGAAAAGGGTTTAAGGGGTGGGTAGGAATCTGGGGTTCAGTGTGTCCTGGTCATCCGCCTCCAAGACCTAGACAAAACTCACCCCACGAACCCGGGCACCCTGCTAAATCACCAAACGAACCACTTGGGGTGCCTATGGCAGAGGTGTTGGTTATCCAATAAAGTTTTCTGGAGTGGCGGTACCCATTCCCGCCTCAATCACTAGCGAGTACCCGGCATGCACTGAAATGCCACTCAAAGAAAGATAGTGTTTGCGTTTAAATTCTGTTTATTGAAGTGCTTTTTTATACACGCAAATGTTTTTTGTTTTTCCGTCTGGTGCGTACACAAATAAATCAGAAGGTTTTCCGACTCATGAATAGGCCACATACAGCTTGTCTGTGTGAGGAGTATAAATTTTCCAAATTGACCCATGCTATCCCCTACCGCTACTATGTATCCTGTGAAATCCCTCCCTCTGCATCTCCCTCTTCCGCCATCCCTCCCCTGCATGTCCTTTTCCATGGGAAATCCCACCCCCGTTCTTCCCCCGGATCCCCTCCTCTTGTGTACCGCTTTCACATTCCCCTACACCTCTCGTCCCTCTCTCTCCTTCATTTTCCTCCCCCTCCCGCCTTCCCTCCCTGCTGCTAAACTATATTAACCTCTTATTTGCCGCTTATGCGCCGGCGTGTCGTGAGACTTTACGCGCGATTTTGACCCTTATGTATAAAGAAAGTGTATGAAGAACACGGTCAGAATCGATTTCTTTATTATCGCCCTTTACCATAGAGAAAACCGCAATGCGCCAGATCACTCCAAATAATTTATATTAATAATTTACCGGAGCGCGGGAATGTGCGCAGTTCTTGCGCATGCGCGGGAAAAATTCCTTTAATTACGATTTTGACCTTTCTATTGTTCTAAATTTCTCAAGGACACTGTCAGAATCGCTGAACACGAAATGTCATTGGGTGTCATGGCTGCCGTTTTTTGCGAACGCTAATTGGTGGACAACCAACCCCAATTACCCCGGCAAACAAGGGGTTAAATACACTCCTTTTTCAAACAACTTGCACACCATCTATTTGTATTTTTTATACAAATTTCACAACGCCAGAGTATATATAGAAAACTTTGCAGGCATGAACACAACAATTCTCCAAAGTTTCATCGCAATCAGATGAATGGTTTAGGAGCGCATAATGGACAAACAAAGAAACATTAATTTTTATATATGTATATAGAAGATTTAGAAACCATGGTTCACATCATGTTATGCACACATCATTAGTACCTCCTACACGTACACTTCGGAGCGACCGAGTCCCGCGCCACTTCAGGCCGCCGCGCAGAAGAGTAAAGACCGATAGGTTTACAGCGCAGTTCACTGTGAGACTTTTCTACGCGGCGGCCTGAAGTGGCGCGGGACTCGGTCGCTCCGAAGTGTGCATGTGAGATGTGCTATTATCCTCATAAACAAAATGGAGAAGCCTCTTCACACATTACAAATACAAATACAAAAGCATCTCTATGCTTTATTACCGTTATTTGACTGGCTGATTATTATTTTAGGCTGAAGAAAACATCCTGAAGAGAAAGATGGACCATGAATATGCCGCCATTGCGGGAATTCCTGAATTCTGCAAACACAGCATTAACCTTGCCCTTGGAGAGGATAGTCCCCAGATTGCCGCCGGAGTCACTGCCACCACCCAGGTAAATAAGACCAATCTTTTACTCCAATAACAATAAAATTTCATAACATTCTATCATGAACATGTCACGAAGCTTGTATGAGGAACTATTTAACCCGTCAGGTCTATTTGTTCGGTTTTCGGATCTCATAGAAAACATTGTGTCTCCGTACTATCATGGTTAGAGATAGATTAGAAAGAGAAAATATCATGCTTTATTTTCAAATCTAAAAATTATTCATAAAATAAATAAAATGTACCCTTTTATGAATCCAAAGTTTCCGAAAGCAATTTGAAAAAATTATTAATTATTTTTACTTGAAACTACGAAAAAAGTGAGTTAATGATAAGGGAACGTACCCATACTACGTGACCAACTTTTTGCAATTTTTTGCAGTCCGTTCTCTCTGCCTACCCCTGCGAAAACGGTGTGATGGTTATTTATTTAGTTAGTTATGAACATTTTTATTATTTCATATTTAACCCGTCTAATCACAGGAGACCCAAGTTGTCCCAAAACATCATATGCCGTTATAATAACAGGAGACCCAGATTGTCCCAGAGCAACAGTGCATTATTAAAAGTTAGATATCTCTCTTCCTGCCATGCGAATATTTGTGATTTCTTTTATGTTAGAAACAGAATGAAATAATGCTTCTCATTGTCTTAGAATTATATGAGCTAGGTTGTTCAAATATTTTACAAACCCAATCAAAAGTGACGGTTTAATTTTGCGCCAATTTGTGACGCATCCCACGTTTAATTTTAAAATAAAATTGTATGAAAGTTATAAAAAGTGAGGTGACAGTTTTAAAACAAATTTTGCTTAGAAAGGGAATCTGTATTTAAAATATTAAGTTTGTTCTATTTTAATTACTTTAATTCGAATAATCTCAGGTATACATTTTTTAGCCAATTTACATTTCCAATATTAAAATTTTAATATTTAGAAACAAAAATGTTGATTTCTAATAAACACATCGAAAAGATTATTGTATCTAAATTTTAGAACAATTTTTGTTTTTGCAAAAGCGTTAAAAAAAACAATAAATAGTAACATTTAAAATGCATGGGAAGAACCAGGAATTTAGCGCGCCAACCTTGACAGGCAAAAATTATTTTCTTATTATTCGAAGGGTTAACAAGCAACATATTTTGATGTGGTCAAAATGAATTTGTTTTTTTTAATAATTATTATAATTTTTATATTTGTACAAATGTTTGTTTTTGTGATTGCCCTTAATAATATGACGTCCGAGTGAATTACTTTTTATTAATCACTACAGATTATCTATTTGTAAAAAATTGTAATTAACTATCATTGATCTTGCGTAATATCTGCACCTGATGATATTTTATGAATGATTTGTTGAGTTTGTGAAAACAATTGATATTATCTTATCTCATTATTAATATTGCACTGGAATTATTATTTTACCCCTTCTGAATTTTCGCGAATATTCGCTTAAGATGTCTCAAACGAAATGACATTTTACAAAAACTTTGTGTTATTACCGCTTCACAATTAAAGCTCTATAAATGAAACATTTCTGAATGTAGCCGAATAGTAAAAACTGTTTTAGAAAGGTTACAAAATAAGCTTTCGAATAATTATGTTACAAATAAATATTAACATTTATAAATATTAAAATTTAGAACCCAAACATTAAAAATAGGTAAAAATGACTCATGTGATGTTTTTATGTGAAAACAGTACTAAAATCACAGATTATGTAAACAACAATACTTATTCTATTGTATAAATGTGTAATAAACACTTTTGTCACCTCACTTTTTTATCATTTCGTATAAAAACATTTAATAAAAATTAACAATGCGCGGTTGAGCCGCCGGTAGTAAATTTGGGCGGGTAAATATTTGTGTCAACTACGCGACTGACAGCATGTCTTGTTATGTATTTCTATGGACAACTTGAATAGGGATGTACAGCTTGATCTACTATCGACCTTTTACTTTTTGTTTTAGGGATGTAACTAAAACAATAACGAAGTTTGAACGATTTCTATGGAGACACACGCGCTGACGTATAAACACGCTTATTGTACTTGACTGCTGTCGTATTTTTAACGCATATATCTGCTTAAGTTGCGGAGGGGTTAATGCAGTTAGTTACATGTCAGGAAAGTGGGTTATCCATTAATATAAGAAGTATATTCTTCAATTATAATCACTGCAAACATTTTTAGATATGTAGTGACGGGGGCAAATTGAGACGTATGTTATTAGATTTTCTACTATCAGCTGCTCGTAAAGCTGCAAATGGGGTCAGACTTTATTTACCATATTGAATTCTAAAATGAGAATAGAAAAATGCATTGAATACTCAAAAATTGATTATTATTACTAAATATGTGCAAGTATATTCAGTGGCGGTCCTTCCTTCAGTCAATTGGTCAAAAACCTCCCAAAATTATAAGATGACAGTAAAACATTGTGAAATATTATGCTAATCAAAACAACTGA
The DNA here is from genome assembly GCA_917880885.1 of Limnephilus marmoratus. Lineage (NCBI taxonomy): Eukaryota > Metazoa > Arthropoda > Insecta > Trichoptera > Limnephilidae > Limnephilus > Limnephilus marmoratus. Next base: position 38,976,589 of record OU862909.1, on the reverse strand, counting down.
TATTATTCTAATGTATTTGAAATCCACCGCGAGATAGCCGACAGCGGCAAGCAGTGACATCTAACGTCTTAAATGGAAGCTTTCTTTCCCACGCACTATGATTGGCCCGGTCAATTTTTCAAATGTTCCAATATCATGTCTTCTGTTTCTTTATGCGCCGTACAATAAACAAGATGGCACTATATCACCTAGAATTTTTTTTTTGGTTTCTGACAACAGTTTGGGTCATGGCCGTGAGCGAGAGAAAGCATGATGAATATTATGCGTCTTAAAGAGATGGCGTAATAAACGTAGGTTGATTTTGCATATTGTAGGCTTGTCTCATGAAATAATTTACTATATTAAATGTAATTTGACTTTCAAACTCGTGAGGTCGTATTTAATTTGATATTTATTTATTTTATTTATTTATTGTTTCTTTACACTGTAGGTAAAAATGTTTACAATACAATTTGTTACCTCACTAGGACAAGCCTGTGTTGAGGTTAACAATAATTATACAAGTTAACAAAATAACACAAAATTATACAGATTTTGAAAGAACAATATTGTTGTATTTCTTACAGATTGAGATTATGGGTACCCAGTACCCACTAAACTGATGGCGCTAGGTAGTACATTAATGTAGACTTTTAGGGTGACCATAGTTTTGAGATCTGATTCAAAATATAATAAAGTATTTTTTTGTTTTGTTTTTAAGATTAAGTTGTAAATAATAAATATATGTATATAATTTAACATGCTATAGATTTGGCAGGAGGAAGATGAAAAAAAAAACAGTTTAAACAAAAATAAAAATTATTTTAGCTTATTTTATAAACATACTCATTTAGCTAATAATTTAGAAAGGACAAAGTAGAGAAAATTAATTGGCAATCCTCGACTAACACAAATAATTTAAGATTCTTTTTAAAAGTGTACAAGGAATTAGATGACTTTATATGTTCTGGAAGGCTATTAAATATGAGTGGAGCTTGATAAAAATAATTTCTTTGACCAAAAGAAGATTTAGTTTGAATTGCCATAAAATTCAGACCAGAGCCAATTCTCGTAGTACGAATTTGCTGTGTTCTTTCTGCAATATTAATATTATTAAAAAATCTACAAAGCGTTTGTGTAATATATAACTGTTTTACGTTCATTACATTACATTCCTTAAAAAGTAAATGAGTTGGATATTTAATTTTTTTCTTGAACATAACTTTAAGAATCATTTTTTGGGCAATATTAAGTGGTTCTATATAAGTCTTTGCGCAGGATCCCCAGCACACTATATTATAAGAAAGCAGAGACTGGATTATTGCAAAATAAACAGTTTTTAATTTTTCTTTGTCTAGTATATGTCTCAGTTCTTTAAAGATATAGGTAAGTCTCCTAATATTATTTACTAACATATTAACATGATCATTCCATCTCAAGAATTTATCTATTTTTACACCAAGGTATTTGATGCTGACTACATTTTCTAAAGGGTTGCAGTTACATGTTTGAAAACAATTGTGAATAATCAAGTTGTGAGTTTCGGAAGGCTGACTTTTACTTGAAATGCTAAAAGTGATAAATTTGGTTTTTTGTGCATTCAAAGTTAATATATTATTGTTTAACCAACTATTTACCACTCTTAAACCTATATTACTTTTGTTGAAAGTTTCATTCCAAGTTTTACCTTCAAATATTAAGGCAGTGTCATCTGCAAAACTAACAATGTTACCAGGAATATTCAGACTACATAAATCATTTATATAAATAAGAAACAATATTGGCCCAAGCACACTACCTTGCGGGACTCCAAAGGAGATTGATTTACCCTCGCTTATTATCTTATTTATTTCCACTTGTTGTGTTCTGTCACTAAGATAAGATCTGAACCAGCCCATTGCTGTATTATTAATGCCTAAAGATGATAATTTTTTAAGCAGCAATTCGTGGGAAACAGTGTCAAATGCTTTTGATAAATCCAAGAACACCGCTATGGCTTTGTTGCCATAGTCCAGCGCTCTTGTAACTTTGGTCAATACCTTTAAAACAGCATCACTCGTACCTTTATTTGCTCTGAAACCGAATTGATTGTCAGAGAGTAATTTGTATTTTTCTAAGAATGAAACTAATCTTGACTTGGCCAATCTTTCTATCAATTTTGAAAGAGTATTGAGCAAAGATATGGGTCTGTAATTGTTAACCTCTAGGTGATCCCCACCTTTGAAAAGAGGTACAACCTTAGCATTCTTACAATGAGTAGGAAATATGCCACTCTTAAAACTAAGGTTAACAATGTGAGATATGGGACCAGCCAATACAGAAACATGCTGCTTGTATACCATGATACTTAGGCCATCAATACCACAGGAAAAAGACATTTTTAATTCATTTATCACTTTTGAAACTTCATAAATGCTAGTAGTTTTAAATTCAAAGCTCTCTCCTGAAAATTGAGTACAAGGTATAAAATTGTTAACAAGACACATTTCGGTAGTTTTATTTTCACTGCACAATTGTTTTGCGAATCTAGGACCAATATCACTGAAGAAGCTATTTACGTGATTAGTGATTATATTTGGATTCTTGTATCATAATATCAATTTTTTTAAATGACCTTCCGCTGTAGGACCCCTAGAGCCGCCTCTGAGTATATTATTATACTAAATAGGGCCCGCAATGAGAGCCTAGCCTATGTGATTTCTCTTAGGATCTGCCACTGTCGCTGACTCAACATAAATTAAGCAAATGGTCCAAAGGGTCATGTTATCATCCAGACATCCTGTTAAATGCTCTGTAAGCTAAGTTCTCCATTTGGTAGTGAGGAGTGTAAGAAGTTGAGCGAATTAAAACATCTGGCCCCAGATTCATCGTACTATCCCAGAAAACATACAAAGTAACTTGCACATCACTACTTGAGTTTGACGACTGGCCGCTTGGCATGTAAGGGAACGTACCCATACTACGTGACCAACTTTTTGCAATTTTTAACCCCCCCCCCACCCCCCCGGTGACCAAAATCCTAAGCAACCCGCCGCTCATTTGTATGGAGCGTGACATTTTGAAGACCCCCCTCCCCCCCCTAAACGTGTCACGTAGTATGGGTACGTTCCCTAAGTTGCTGTAAGTTGGAAAATGGGAGGCCTAGGAGGTTGACATACATCTCACAATATGTATGTCAACCTCCAAGCTCTGCTATTTTTCAACTGCCAGCATAGAAATCTGTTGCCGAGCGGCCAGCTGTCAAGCGCACATAGTGATGTGCAAGTTGTATCTTTTTTGGGATAGTATGTACTGTGAATCCGGGGTCAGATGTTTTAATTTGCTACAAAGTATTCATATATTGTCAGGTTATTTGTAACTGTAAAAACAAAAGTTTGTTAGAAATATAACAGACATTGTCTAGTGATGCAGATAGCAGATTCCATTTTTACCTATATTAAATGTCAATAAATGTCTGAAACACAATGAAGTAAAACACGCTGCAAGAAGCACAAAGAACCAAGACGAAAAGAAACAAGGGAGGTTTATATTCGGCTGTCTAAATTATAATTTCTCTTTCAGGCTATCTCCGGAACCGGAGCTCTCCGTGTTGGATTCGCCTTCCTCTCTGCCTTCCACAAACTGGATCGCTCAGTATACCTGCCGACCCCCTCTTGGGGAAACCACACTCCCATCATCAAGCACTCCGGGCTTGTACCCAAGGCTTATAGGTACTACGACCCGAAGACTTGCGGCTTCGATTTCAACGGTGCTTGCGAAGACATCAATGTGAGTAAATGCACAAAATATAATATTAAACAACCAAATTTTTTGATTATGCTAATGCGGTGAACACTGATTGATAGCATTGTATTTGAATATAATACTTTAATGATTAAAATTCTTTTATCTATCACTGCCAAAATACATGTTCTTAATCATTTTAACCACTTTTATCAGGTTAACCAGTTTTTACTAGCATTATGGTTATACCAAACTGAAAATGGTTCCTTTATCACTTACAATAAGCGTGTCTTTAATCAAAGTAACGTTTGTTTAAATGATTAATGTTTTTATTTTTAAGCTGATAAGAATCAAATCGAACCATCAAATTTTTATGACGTATTACCTTAATTCATGACAATTTGATACGGTCATATCTCATGATTATAATAATAATAATAATTGGATGACTTCTATAGCGCCATTTTCGTGAGAAAATCACCTCAAGGGCGCTTTAAACATTCATTTATACATTTAATCTATACCTACATATATACTACATGTGGCTTACAACTAAGATTGATAACTAATGACTTACAACTAAGACTTATATCACTAGTGACTTAGAACTATACCTATTTTTATAACCAAGTTTGCACTTGGATGTCATAATACGAACAGAGCAGTATTGTTACTGCTCTAATCGTGTCACGACTTGCAACAGTCTTATAATTAGTTATTTACGACTAACATTCTTATTTACATTTATAACCATATGTTGTAATGGTTACTGCCATAATACGAAGTCATTAAACCAATATAGCAGTATTGTTACTGCTCTATTCGTATTATGGCTTGCAACTGTCTTAAAATTATTTACGACTGACATACTTATTTACATTTACGATTATGCTAAGATTCAGTGGTAATTTTTTTTTTTTTTACATGAGCTCCACACAGGAGGCCCTGAGGAAAATAATTTCCCTCAGGGCCTATGTCATCTTTGGGGATGCTGTGTGGAGGGTTAATGAAGTTCATTAATTAGAAAGGTTATTTATGTAGGTTATTTTTTAGAATATGCCATCCGGTACGATCATCCTTCTCCACGCCTGCGCACACAACCCTACTGGAGTAGATCCCACACCCGAGCAATGGGCTGAACTCTCACAGGTTTGTTTCATTTTCCCTTTAATTAAGAACAAGAATACCTCACAATAGTCCCAGCTGCTCCCATCTGGAGCCATTGTGATTATGGCATCCCCAATTGGGGTATGTTGTGACGCTGAAGGTAGTGAGGAGGGAAAGGAGATGGGGAAGAGGAAGGTGGGGAATTATCTGGCTATTCAGATTTGGTTATCAAACACGGCTAAAGCCATTTCAAGCAATGTTTCAATTCTGAATAGTTGTCTTACACCAGGGCGATGATGAGAGTATCTTTCACTTTGGAATGTGCCACAAATATACTGCACATTATTTTAACCCGTCTGCTTGTTTAGGAATAAATACATCCCAAAACACGTAATCGCTCCGAGCGACCTTACATTTTAAAAGCTATATATCTCTCTTCCTCTCATGCAAACATATGTATTTTTCTTTTAACCAGAAAGAGAACGAAATAATGCTTCTTAATGTCTTAAAATATGAAAGCTATCTTTCATAGATATTTTACAATCTCAATCCAAACTGACTGACGGTTTCAGAATTTATACGCTAAATCGAGGCTTCCGGATTGTGAGGTGCGAGTATATTAAACCAAGCAGACGGGTTAAATGAATAAATTGTGAAATAAGACAAATTAATCAAATAAATTTTATTTGCGCACGTCGGGATTGCGAGTCAAGAGCCTTACCCTCGACCACGGAGGCAGTCAATTAAGTGAGACTTCTTTGGAAATGATCTTGAATTGTTGACATTTTCAACGCCACATACAAGCATTTTAGCGACTTTCTTTTTGATGCATGTCAGAAAATACCCGCTAATCTCTCTCCATGACTCCTTCCTTGTTATTTTTAAATTATTCTTTATTTTATATTATTTACATTAATGTCTTGAAATAATAAATAAAGAAAGATAAAGAGCCTAGAATTAATCTTGTTCAAATAGTCCAATGATTAAAATAAATATAAAATTAAAACTGCACAGCAATACTGTTTTATCTATTTCACAGTAATATTGTTTGAACATGCTTTGAAAGCGTGTAATTATTAATTAAATTTAATTTGTGGCTTGTTTATTGTTAGATAGTAGGATGTCAAGCATATACATTTTATTCCAGCTCATCAAGAAGAAGAATATCTTCCCGTACTTCGACATGGCGTACCAGGGATTCGCCAGCGGAGACGTGGCCGGAGACGCCCGCGCCGTTCGCTTGTTCCTGAAGGATGGACATCAAATTGCTCTGGCTCAGAGTTATGCCAAGAATATGGGTGAGATTGGTTCTTTTGAAGACTTAAAAACAATACTTGAGATGCCTGGAATGGCCACGACAAAACTGTGTATCGTCAGTGTAATTCCAATAATGCGGAAGATCCATTTGTAAAAATGTTCAGGAGGGACATAAAACTATTTAGCGATATACGCACACTTGCATACATATCTACTGGGGTTGGTCATTCGCAGTATTGAATTTAACTGAGTGTAAGCAGTCTATTGGTCAATTTCACAATTTGAAAGTAGCACTCAATGTGGCTTGTATAAAAAAACGTATTTTGAAATTATTGGCTTCTACGCGGTATTGAATTTTCATAGATAATATATTCATGGGATTATGTTTGTTCTGATCTCGGCGGCGGATGCGCCTGCCCACCAACTGTGTGGAAGGCCGAATTGGGAGAGACTGGTTGAGGGAAATCTTCTGACCTCTCCAGCAGGACTCTCTCGGAACATTGCCTTGCACCGCAGTGGGAGGGATTGTTGAGGGATAGATACATACGTCCATTACCCCTGGACACACCTGCCCTCTGATTCCTATCCATCCCTCATACCTTTTTCCTTCCCAGAACTTCCTCTCCTTCCTTTACTTAAAAAGACCCTCCACACAGCATCCCAAAGATGATACAGGCCCTGAGGGGAATTATTTTCCTCAGTGTGGAGCTAATGTAAAAAAAAATATATGTATGTACAGTAAGGCGGGTCACGATTGTATGGGGGAAAAAAAAAACTTGTTTTGGTTTGTGTGTTAGTGATAAAAGGGTGTTAAATGAAGATGTAAAATCACGTAATTTTTTAAATAATATTTGGATATCATCTTCTTCCTCCGGATTGAGTTTGAAATTTCACAAAATAGAGAAAAACCCACCCTTGTTAAATCTCTAAAAAATATTAGATAAACAATTAAAAATGAACTTTTTTTCAATAAAACACAAATTAGAGAGAATATTCTGACTTATTTATTAAAAAAATATATGATTATAATTAACATTATCTCAAGACAGTGTATTCAAATACCAGCAAAATCCTTCTTACTCTCAAATTTCGGCATTATTTTGCGAGACTCAATCTTTGCCTTAATAAGACCTTTTCTTGCAGACTTCGTACATAAAGTAGTCGAGGCTTCAGTAACAGTCTTTACAGCTCATTCAAAAGCTTGAGTATGACCTGGCAGACGCAGAAGAGGCAATTTACCTTCTCCCCCCTGTGCTACAAATAATTGAAGATCTTCATCCGATATATTCTTCAGTATTGGGGGTTCGGTTACATTTTGCTGCCAATTAATAAGGTCGTAGTAATATGATGCATCGAGGTTTATGTTTGGAAGTTGGAACAGCCTTGTTTTACTTAGTTTCTTACTGCGTGCTTTTAGAACACGACGCGCAGCTAATTCCCGGATATGCTTGTGAGGGTCAGTTAACATTGCAAGTAGTAAATTTTCGGGGTGTGCGAAGTAACTGTTTCTTTCTACGACTGGATCAATTATAGTTTTTAGTTCAGGGGATAAGTATCTAGATGCTGAAATTAGCTGCCATAGGTGACGTGCTCCATCTTTACAGGTGGGATGAGTTTTAATACTGAACCAAGTCGGAGCATAAACTTTAACAACGTACGTTGCTAAAATAATAAGATTCTCTGTAGGAGCTTCCGTTGCAACATAAAGACGAAGAATTCGGTTAGCACGCGTAAGCCATCTGGCATGAGACATTTTTCCAGGAGATTTGTGGCCTAAATCTTCGGATAATTCCCCCACCGTAACTGCAGGTACGATTTTATGCAAACATAACTGATCTGTACTTAGGTCTCTAGTTAATAATTCAGGCAACTCTCCGTCAATTTTCTGAAAATGAACAATAGGCTTTTTTTCACAGTTTTCTAAAGCTAGTCCTATTGTCCCTGAATATGTTTGAGGTCCAGATGTCTTACCGTCAAGATGTGTGAACAAATGACAAAATGGTAACTCGTTCAAGTGAAGCAAGCAAATTATCCATTGCAATGGTTTATCCAAACGTTTTTCAAGCAAACGTATTATACCTCCTGATTTTTTCCCTGATAATTATTGTTTTATCTTTCCGGCCATCAAAATATAATGCGGGTATTTGTAAAACTATGTGTTGTGCCTTAATATTTTCCCTTGTTTTTTTTCGTTCTCTGCGAAGTTTACTTTTGTCAATAACTGGAATATTAGACTTGATGTCATACAGAACTGCTGAGGCAATGGCTGCCGCTGCTCTATCCGAAACTCCATATCTATCACAAGTTTTCGACAGTGTAGAATAATCAATAGTGACCGCAGCCTGCTTCTGAGGCATTTGAGATACAACATTTGGTTTGAAAACATCATTGCAATCGGATTCATTTGATGAAGAAGACGTGGAAATATCGATTAGAGAGGTAGTTGGCTTACCTGTGCTTTCCTTTTTAGACGTACGCAAGGATTTTTTGCTTCAGAAGTTTTCTTATCAACGCAGTTTTCATTCGTTTTGTTGTAGCGGTATCCACATTTCCTATTATCATTTTTCGTGTAGTACGTTGGTCACTAATGAAATTCTGTTCATTTACAGGTATTTTTTTTTATCTTTAGGACAGTCACATTTACTGAAATCTTTGCATTTGCAAGACGAAATATCAAACAGCACTTTACTTCTGCGACGGAATTCCTCCATTTTTTCTCCGGTATTTTAGGATGTGACTTATGAAGGTTTTTGCATTTAAAATGATATAACCTCAACATGCGTGCTACTCGCGAGTGTGTAACGATGGGAATAGAAGCCTTTCTCCATATTTCTTCAATTCGTGCTGTCACAGTACACTCTATTTGCTAAAATTTGGGTTCTAGTTTGGTCTCTTGATTTAATTTTATTTGATGCCTGGTCCACTCAAAAAACTTCAGAACATCACAATAAGTTGGTAAATCATTGTCTTTAACGTCGCAAATTTCACCAAATATGGGACTTTTTAACGCATTCCGAGCCGTAGCGATACTGACTCCAAACTCCGACGTCGGGTGCGCAGAGTCGCTGCGCTTAGTGTAATCGGTGCTTCCCCCGCCCTCACCTCGAGCCACTAATAATCAAAACTCGGATTTTTTGTAAATGAATTCGTAAATACGTACCATATTTGCCATAGAATATTACAAAAAATATAGTATAAAGGATTCGTAGTAACTTTTATACACACTAGAAAATACCTCTAAAAATTAAAATTTTCAAAACTTTGAAGTGAATCCGGAGGAAGAAGATCGTATCAGAAATTTAAAAAATTTTAAACACGTCGGTTTGAACCCATTTGGCACCCTTTTATCGCTAACAGAATCTAAAATTATCATTTTTTTTTAAATGACCCACCTTAATGTACAGTAGGGACTCGCTAATCCGTTTAGGGAAAAACATGACCCCTTCTTAATTATCGAGGCGCCTGGATTATAGTATGCAATATTTTAATAGTAATAAAACACATTTTTAACTTGGGTTTCATCTTCTTTATATCGCCTACAGGTGATCTGCCTATACCAAACTTCCGAGCGATGGCAGGATAGTTGTCACCTTTATCTAACATTTCTATAATACGCGATTTGTCTTGTATTGACAATGCAGAAATTTTACGCGGCGGTGCCATTTTGTCAGCGAACGCGCGTTAAATTAACTAACACTGCAAGGTAATAAATAAAAGACTGACAAGTGACGGCAAATGAATGAATATTGACACGTGGTAACCCGCACGCACCTACCGCTTCCTTTCCTCGCGAACGTCTCCCCGCGCTATCCTCTCGCCTGTCCGGATTATAGCGTGAACTGAAGTAACGGGGGTCCAGATTAGCGAGGCTCTACTGTATATACAACGTGTCATGAAACTCGTAGTACAAGCGGGAAACCAGTGAATCTACATCACGTAGAGAACCCAAAAAACTTATTCTTTTCGATCTGAGCATTTTTTATTTTTTAACTATTTTTAAATTTTTTCGGCAACTAAAGGGTTAAAAAAAACTTTCGAGCTGGTTTACCATTCGATGCATTTTAAAAGACATTACACATCTGATATTAACCCCCTAGTGACCGATTTTTTCAAATTTGACCAAAAAAATTCCAACTTCGGACTCAATTTACTCGAAAACGAAAGCTCAAATCAAAAAAATTATATCACGAATCGACTCCGAAAGTGATGTAGATTGGACCAGTTTTCCGCTTGTACTACGAGTTCTGGACACCGTGTATATGGAAACAAAACGTTATAGAAAATTGAAGACAAAGTAAAGGAAAAATGAGACACCTAACTTTAACTAACCTAACCTATTATTTTATCATATGTATCTGTTTTGTCCTGTTCCCGCTGGAATAAGGTATCTATTTAATAATGTGTAGTGTTGTCGAGTGATTAACGTGCTTTTTAGCATTGCAAAGCACGTCCACTCAGTTTTTGGGCTAATTAAGGTTTTTCGCAAAAAAGCTGACTATTTGTACAATAATAATAATAATAATAATAATAATGATTTATTGTCTTCATTTCTTAATAACAAATAGAGATAATGATATCCTCACTGGGATCTCCCAGTGAGGATATCATTATCTCTATAATACATAGTAAAAAAAAAACAAGGGGTCAGAAGTGGCAATGATGCTAACAAAAGATTTCGATAAGTATTTTGAGATTGAATGGGTCTAAAAATATGTCTTTTCCTATCAAATGTCTGTATGAATGTTCTGTTGGGGGGACCATGTTGGCATGTAGCCAGATCTAAACAGATTATGTCACATTATTTGGTGACTACTGGTCACACGGCACGCGGTGGGACTAAACTAAAATAGTTTATCATGTAGGTATCAAAAATATATGTGCAACAACCAAAAATTGATGTGGAAGATACAATTACTTTGGTTGTTGGTATAATGTTTCATATCGTTTGACTTCTTTTAGGTTTTAAAGTGGGCGTACCCCATATCTTTTTTATTATTTTTATACATATTATGCAAAAAAAAGATAAATATATTTTTCTAGTATTATTTCACCTGCCATGCTAGGGATACAAACGTTAATTTATATATATATTTTTTTTCAGTTTTTTTTGTAATTTTCAAATTGCACCAATACATAAATAGATACGACTGATAAAACAATCTGAATTTACAACAACAAAAAATCTCTTAATTAGCTAGCTTACTGAAAAGTCACGGACCGCCACTGAGGTAAGCGTAATGAATAAGATTAAGAGAAAGGGAAGCTTAGATGGTTTGAACATGTAGAGCGGGTGAACACAGAAAGGATGGTTGAAGAAGTTGGAGACATGGCAAGTCAAATATCTACTTGAGAGTTGTGTGTCGGTCTATCCTCTCTGCCTACCCCTACTGGAAAATGGGATGATGGTCATTTAGTTAGTTTTCTAATATGTAAATCAAAATTTCCTGTTTGTGTTGCTGAAGCATTTATCTCAATTTAAAAATAAGTTTCTAAAATTGTAAGAAATGCACTCCATTTCCAATTTCGTACAATAATAATCGGACGTTATTAATACCTTTGCGAATGTACGGTTGAAACTTAAGAATCCGACTCCGAGTAAAACTAATCATGTGAACGTGAAGTTTGTGACTTCAGAAGGAATAACCAGATACAACCGGAAATATTAATTTTTAAATCAAATTTGACTCTTTTCGACAAAAAATTATAAATTTATTTCGAATGACTGTTCTTTTATCAAGCAAAGCTATTTTTTAAATTTTGAGAAAATATGTTTATTTTTAGTACAATAAGGTTTTACCGTAGGTCGGTCGTTGGCAGATTTGTTAAATTTTCAAACAAAATTTTGTATCATACAACATAAATTTCAAATCATATAATCATGCAGTAAAATAAATCAATAAATTGCTTGGGAAAGCTACTTTTCAGAATTTTAATTTTAGTTCAAATAAAATCATTAAAAAAAATATCCGCACCCTTGTTTTGTGACGAAAATACTTCAGTTTAACTTTTTGGTTTTAAAACTTTCAGTTTTTCAGTTTAAACTGATGTATTTACGGTCTTACAAACTAATATATTAAAAAAAAAATACATTCTTTTTTTCCTTAGACATTATTGAAAAATTATAAATACTTATGATCAAAAAATAATTACAAAAAGTGCATAATTTTAATAGTTTAATAATAATAATTGGATAATTTGTAGAGCGCCGTTTTTGTGAAAAATCACCTCAAGGGCGGCAAAAAACCTGCGGAGCGGGTTTTTAACTGCTAGTACAATAATAATATAATAATCAGTATATAAGTATTAATATATATATACTGGTGAAATATGTAAGCACCCAGATAATTTATATTCATGCATCAAAACACCTTCCCAAATAAATAGGTACCTTTCGTAAAAATTAAGTCACTATTCCATTCTCTACCCATTCCTCTTGGATTGCTGCGACTTGTACATGCGTAAAAACTTCAGCCATATTGGTAACCATGAATTGTTAAAGATACCACACGGCCGATCAGATGTTCTAGCACAGCAAAGTATTTTTTATTTTTTTATTTTATACATTTTACAAATATAAGACAAAAAGTCCCGATAAACTGCTTTTTAGCAGTTTATCTAACGGGTTCTTTACATTAAAGATCTTATTATAGTGATTTAATAGTTACATTTTTACAATTAAAGATATAAAATTAAATTTATTTTTTTACAGAAACATACTTAGATACATTTTTACAATTATAGATATAAAATAAAATAATTTTTTTTACAGAAATAAACTTAGATAAAAGAAAAATTATGAAAACATGAATAACAATTTTAAAGTCTTTAGAATAAATAATATGTTATTGTAAGCTAATACAAATTAATTCTTTCCGTAAGCCAAGTCTTCAGTAAGTTCACCAATTGTTTGTTTTGGGCACAGTTTTTAATTTCAGCTGGAAGCATATTTAAACAACTGGGAATCATGTAATTTAACGTTCTTTGTCCATATTTATTTGTATGTTTAGGTACAATTAGTCCTTCATTAAAGTTAAAACGAGTATTATGGTTGTGTTCCAGCCTGTTTATATATAAAGGGTTATTTATGTGCTGAAATATAATTTTGTACCACATAATTGCTCTCACTGAAAGAATTTTGAGACTTTGATAAAAGTATGGAATATTATGCCTTTCTTTGTATAAATTTTTTTCAGCTAATAATTTAACCAATGAATTTTGCACTGATTGAACATGGTCTATATTTGTTTTACAAGAAAATCCCCAAGCTGTTATTCCATACCTTATAACAGATTCAGCTAGAGATAAATAAATTATTCGAAGTATGACAAAAGGACTGGTGTCATTGAATGAAGTTTCTAAAACAGTACATATATTTAATTACTTTTTAACTCTTTATACGCCGTTGCAAAATTTTCACCATGTTCCAGCTGAATCTATTTTCATAATAATTTACCTGTTTTTTTGCAAAATTATGTCTTTGTAAATTGTACCGTAAGTTACCAGATGATGTGTTTATATTTTTATAAAAAAATGAGCGAGTACCCAGCAAGCATTGCAATGCCACACAAAGAAATAAATTTTCTCTCCCTGCGTGTCCTTTCCTGTCTTCCAACCTTCCCGCTTCCCCCTATCCCGCGAACCCCCCTACTCCCCATGTTTCTCTCCCTCATTCCTCTTCCACCTTCCCTGCCTCCCCCCCCCTCCCTCGTCCCCCCTCCCGCAAATCCCCCCTCATTTGTTCCCCTCCACATAGATTTTCGTCCCTCCCGGATTTCTCTTCCCCTCCCTCCTGTAATTTTTTATGCAAATTTTATAACGCATTATACATTATACATAAAAACCATCACGAATTTGCGCACATCAATTCGCTAAAGTTTCATCGCAATGATTTAGGAGCTCGGGACAAACAAAGAAACATTCAAACATTTATTAAATATTAAGATTGAGAATTTTTTTTATTTACTGTTGTTGTTTTTATTATGCAGTTTTAATTTTTAGTAAAAGTAAAAAAAATAAATTATCGTTACAATAATATTTTTTAATTAAAAAATATAAGATCATTATTTTGCAATAATATGTACTAGTTTTCAATTTCCCTGTCACAGTGGTTGGATCAGAAAGAAAAATATCTCTATCAATATTTTCACCACTTGAAAATACGTCATACTATGTATTGTGTATAGCGCCAGATACGTAATATAATGCACAATAGCCTGTTTATTAGTTAGCCTACTCGATTCAATTGCGTCAATTCATCTTTTATCAGCTGTTTCAACAACTCCTTATCTCGCTCTCTTGCGCAAGGTTATTCCAGTTCTTCTGACATTTTACTGTTATTTTTGCAATATAATAATAATATGACGTTTATATTTTATGTCAATAGAGTATGAGCCTCTAAATGCATTTTATGTATTTACTATCGACTAACGTTACTCTGCAGCCGAGTCTGAGTTTCAATATAATTTTTTTATAAATCTTTTTTCTTATTTAAAAATTAAAAAATAAATAAAGTAGTGTTTGTCTTTTTATGACAGTTAAATGGACATCCAAAGTCTTGTCTTTTTATGACAGTTAAATGGACATTCCAAAGTCTTGTCTTTTTATGACAGTTAAATGGACATTCCAAAGCTTCCATAGAATTAAAAAAATGGCTACAAATTTCATGATGCCAGAGCTCACTGTTTAGGAGTTTTTACTATTTCGGCAAGCAGATTGACTGGTTTATTAGATTTATATTATATACAAATACAATACATGTGACAATGTTTAGGTCAAAATCCAAAAGGACTTGAAACAGGTTGTTTCACAGAATTTTAACAATTCATCAGATTTCATGTTCTGTTAAATTTCTATTCAAATTTTGTTATTATTTCACCAAGGGCCGGTTGCTTCACAGTACTTGTATAATAAGAGAACTAGAATAGGACTTTCACAGAACTTGAATGTTAACTTTGAAATTTGACGAATAAAATTGTTCAAATTCTGTGAAATAATGGCTGTTTATTTATAATCTACACTAAGGGTGGGTTGGTTCTGAGGGAAAAAATTCCCTCAGGGCCTATGTCATCTTTGGGGATGCTATGTATGATCCTATGTAATCTTCGGGGATGTTTGGAGGGTCTTTTTAGGGAAAGGAAGGAGAAGATATGAGAAATCAGTAGGAATCGGGGAGTCAATGTAATGTCTTTTTAGGGAAAGGAAGGAGAAGTGATGAGATGATGATGAATGAGAAATCAGTAGGAATCGGGGAGTCAATGTGTCCAGGAGTCATCCATCCCTCCCACTGCGGTGCAAGGCGATGGGTCGAGAGACTTCGGCTGAAGAAGTCAAACGGTCTCCCTAAACTAGTCTCCTGATCCATTCTGCTACGCAGTAGGAGGGCATACGCATCCACCGCCACGACCTAGACAAACCTAATCCCATGAACCCGGGCACACCTGCTAAGTCACCAAACGTAGCGAACCACTTGTGGTGACCTAAGGCAGGGGTCCTAAGCATAGATTAATAATTATTTTGATAATGTATTGTTATCAATAACTAATTACCATTAGTATAACCCGAAAAAATATATTAATTTTTTACGTCAACACTTTACACATCACTCTAATGCAGGGTTTCCCAAACTTTTTCTGCAATGGAACACTTTGCAAACCCTTAAATTTTAACGGAACACTAGGCTCATTTTTTAGATTGGGAAAAAATTGGAATATAAACAACAACAAAAATGGAATATAAACAAAAAAATTTAATGTAAACAACAACAAAAAATGTAATAAATAAAACCTAATTAATGACTTTGACGATTTTGAGTCCTTGAATTGCATATCTTCTTGATATCAGGCACAATATTGGTAAGTGGAATTCTAATATCTGGTGTGGAGTCTCAAACCTGTTCTTGCACTTTGACTTCGTTGCAGCATAATTAGAAAATCCCGCTTCGCATAAATAGTTCGTAGAAAACGGAAGCAAAACAATAATAGCTTGTTTTGATAAACTGGGGTACTCTTCTGACAAACTCGCCCAGAAATCAGGCTGATCCTTGTATTTTTGTT
This sequence comes from Limnephilus marmoratus, assembly GCA_917880885.1. Taxonomy (NCBI): domain Eukaryota; kingdom Metazoa; phylum Arthropoda; class Insecta; order Trichoptera; family Limnephilidae; genus Limnephilus; species Limnephilus marmoratus. The sequence continues at coordinate 38,960,471 of OU862909.1, read as the reverse complement.
TCAAGTCCGAGTCACTAATTAAATCAATTAGATTTTCATACTCACTTGGAAAATGGATTCCGAACCCAGGTATCGTCCTTACTAGTTTTCAGCAAATATTGCATAAGAGTTGTTTTCACGTTAGGTATATAGGTGTTTTAAAAATTCTTTGGAAACCTCTTCATCTACTTTAAAATTTAATTAGTTCAAACATTCATGTAAGGCAGGTAAAGTAAATGATTAGATTGAACTGATGAAATCCAAAATTGTAATTTTTATCAAAAGATACAATTTTATCACTCGTATTAAAAATTGTAATACTTTTTCCTTGTAATAGGTAAGTTAACTTCATTGCACTCGGTAAAAATATCTGCCAGAAATGCAATTTTTATCAACCATGAAGAATTTGATAAAACTTCAAACAATTTTTTTTCCTGAATTATTTTGTGCCTTCAAGAAGACCAATAACTCACTCCGAAGTTCCTACAGTCTTAATAGTGCTTTTCCTCCGGAAAGCCGTCTCATTTCGGTTTGTAATAAAAGTGCTTTGTGTCCGCTACCCATTTCATTGCACAAATACGTGTAGAATAAAAACGCGTAAAACTACAATCTAATGTAAATTTGAAAGATTGGTTCCCAACATTGAGAAATTCTGTAAAAAAGTATCAAAAATGTACCAGGAAACGAAAATAGTTCCTTGTTGTAAAATTATTTAAAAAAAAAAAATTATTTCTACAAATTGATGATAATGGCTTGTATTCCTCACCTGTGATTTCTAAATGTAGATATTCACGTGTATGCATTATATACGAAGTTTATGTTCTCCTTTAAACGTTCGATATTTAATTGATAACGATTATTTTCCACAAACTAATTTTATTTATTTTTTATTTTTAAAGAAAGACAAACTTTCCCGGGTTACGAATAACCCAACATTGTTTGAAAATCTCCTACTACCACCACAGAAAGCCGAAAATATTGCTTGTGTTGTGTTGGAGAACTTAGCCAGTCGATGTATCGAACACGGGACCCCTGGGCGGGACCCAAGCGCGATGCCCACTCAACCACTGACCAGTCAACTTTTCACACAATTTCACACGATTTTTTCACCAATCGCGTAAATAGTTTGACTAATTGCTAACAAGGATGTACTAAGACTGATAGATGTTTACATTATTTTACTTTCAGGAATAGTCGATTTCCAAAAAAATATACTTTAACTTTAACTTTAGGGATATGATTGGGTTCCTTGGAAACAGAAATTTCGTGACACACGTGCAGATAGGTTATCCGTCATCACACAGACATGCATATTATTGACTCTTATCATGGTATTATACAGCACAGTAATAAATTTTGGAGATTTTTATTAGTAGGTATGTAAAATGAAGGTTTACTGCGATAACACTATAAACGGCTCTTTCCACTTCCATTAAGCTTAGTCTCTCTACCCCTAAGGGTACTTAAGAACAATTGTGAAATATTTATACAAATAATGAGAATAATATCAGTAGCGTTGAAATATGAATATGTGTATTAAATCATTCCGACAAATTGTCGCGGAACCCCTGTACAGGTGCGGCGGAACCCTAGGGTTCCGCGGAACACAGTTTGGGAAACCCTGCTCTAATGATTAGAAAAATGTTTTTTCCAAAATTTGCTTAGAACAAAATTATCACTTTCCTATGACTATATCCCTTTCCGACCGGCTTCATACGAGCGTGAGTTTGTCTTTAAAAAAATCTTTTCAGCAAATAAATCTGTTTTTGGGAACCACACCAGTGTCGATCGATCATGCGGTAGCTGCTTATGCAGGGTGCTATCGCGCGCATGTGGTTAAACCAGTAAGTCGCCCAGCCCCAAGAAATCATAATTAAGAGCTTTACTGGTGAGGCCCATCAAAATTCGGACATTTTTTGCGGTTCGGAAAGGGATATAAACATAATATAAATATGTATGCAGCTTGCTTACAATATAATTTTCATTGCAGGACTTTACGGAGAGAGGGCTGGAGCCTTCTCCTTGGTGACCGGGTCCCCTGATGAGGCCCAGAAGACCATGTCCCAGATCAAGATCCTGATCAGGCCCATGTACTCCAACCCGCCCATCCACGGAGCCCGCATCGTCTCCGAAATCCTGGGAGACGCTGACCTCAAGAAACAATGGTACTTGATGCACACATACATCATCAGCACTATAACCATAGATAATAGAAATATGGGAGATATGACATGATAACGAGCCGACTGTTGCCGAGCTACAATCAAACTGCACGACTATCAAAGCGGCAGTCAATGACAGTTATGCGTTTGGTCTATAGGTATAAGGCGCCCCTGTGCGTGTGTGAATGCTATTTCATACTAATAATGTTTCATGATCCATCTCCTTGTTTCTATTATCTGCGAGTGTGTGTTAATTATTATCAAGTATTGTCATGTAACAAAATCTGCATAGAAATCAGCATTTTTGAGTTAAACATAAAAATGTCTACCTCCGTGGTAAAGGGGTGAGACACGACTTGCGATCCGGAGGTTGCGGGTTTAAATCAAATCTTGACATGTGCAAGTTTTATTTGATTAACTTGTGTTATTTCACAATTAATTAATTAAAAACTACCAGTTAAACATTCCAGAGTGCAGGATACTCTCTTGTTAACCTTTTCCCCGCGTTGAACTACTCCGTTTTTTCAATACCCATACGCGGTACATGTATATGTCATATTTCAAATACCTATCCATCCAATTTTATGTCAAATTACAGCATATTATGGCATGATTTATCATACTATATAAACAGATGAGATTATTATCTACAATTTGAAACCAAATCGTCGTCTGTAAACACTCCTAGATGTTTATAAAAACAAAAACATTAAATTCCATACAAAAACTTACCCATGTTATCTTAAAGGCGGCGCCATTTATCCGCGTGCTTGTACTCAGGACACTGCGTTGATAGACACAAGTGGTACCTCAATCACTTGTTATTATTAATTCGTATAAACAAGTTCTAAAACTCAACACTTAAAAATAACACGAAACGAATAGATTTTGTCATATAATAAATATTGTTTTAATTATCTAAGCACTTAAGAGGAGTTTATGCCGGTCACAATTTTTTTGAGGTATGGTATTTTTTAAAACAGGGTTCGATACATAACGACACACCGCATTCTTTGCCCAGGAGTGTAGCACTTCTTTCCGTAACCTGGGTTCGATACATAACGACACACCGCATTCTTTACCCAGGAGTGTAGCACTTCTTTCCGTTTCAAAAAACTTTGAAACAGTACGAAAAAGAACATGAAAATAAACACGCACTTTAGTAACTAATTTACAATTGACAATAAATGTTTTCGACGCTTGTCCAATATGGTCATTACTACTAGCGCCATCTGCCGACTAAATTGTGAACTATGGCACTTAAAGGCACGAGGACACATTCACTTGATTATAGATGTTCCTTACGAAATACAATTTCAGTTTCGAAATATGCCTGAAGATGTCAGCATCGTGATAGTTACACGAATGTCCTAGCGAGCGGGAAAAAAAACTGTGACATAGGAGCGCTGTGATATCGGCAGCCGAAGTTAGTGTAACAAGGGCTGATACGGGCGCGTGTGAGGCATGGCTTTTTGCCGTATCAACTGTTGTTACGATCGCGTGGAAAAAGTTAACCACAAAAGAAGTAAAATATACACCTTTATGAAACCAAAGTTTCGGATTGCAATTTGAAAAAAAATTATGAAACTTTGGGAATTTTTTAATTATGTTTACATGGAACGACAAAAAAGTGAGGTGACAATAACGTTTATAATATGTTTGTCTAATAAAATATGTATGTGTTTTTATTTTTATCCTTATCGGCAGTTTTAGTTAGAACAAACATAAGTTTGGCCATTTTTAAAACTTTTTTATGTTTGCATGCAAACATTTTATACTTTAAAAATTATATGTTTATTTCGATTTATAAAATTTGAAAGCATATTTTATCACCTTTCAAAAACATTTTTTAGTTTTCGAATATGCTCAAAAATATTCCATTTATTTGGATTTTATTGCAAAATGGAAATATTTTGACCCTATGACAAAATATAGTTAAGACCTGAGGGGTTAATGCGCTGTATACAAAACCAACCACCACAACATGGGTCTGTGCTTAGCATGCCGCATGGGATCGAAAAATTGTCAACAAATGTAATAAACAATGCACTGAATAAAGAAAAAAGATAAGGATGACATATGTAATATGGTATATTAGCACAACAATGAATTTTTGTCAATGTTAAAGAAGATAAAAAAAATATGGTTTTAAATTAATATCTTTATCATTTGTACTCAGGCTGTTGGATGTCAAGGGTATGGCTGACAGAATCATCTCCATGAGGGTGTCCCTCCGCGACAACCTGAAGAAGGAAGGAAGCCAAAAGGACTGGAAGCACATCACCGACCAAATCGGCATGTTCTGCTTCACCGGACTTAACAAGGACCAGGTAACATTTAAATTGCAATATTTGCATATCATGTCCTTGTTATATAAAACAGTAAATTTATCTATGCAGGAAAGCCGGGATCACACCTGTCGAGCGATTCTCTATCTTTTGTGAGATCGGGATAGATCTCGGGCGAGATCTCCCGTCAGATTTGTGTGATTTTCTTTGGCTGTTAATTGCTTTTTCTATGGGCCAATGTCAGAATTTCAGCTGTGAGCGGTCACATATTTTATTTTAGGTCGTTTTAAAATCATGAATTCATGCAAGTATGCATGATTATTTATTCATTTAACAGCCTTGGAAAATCACTCAAAGAGATCTCGCACGATATCTGTCTCGATCGAGACAGATTGATGTTTAAAATAAAACAACCTAAACTAAAAAACGTGACAGCTCACAGCTGGAATTCTGACATCGGCCCAAAGGAAAAGCAATGAAATAACAGCCAAAGAAAATCACACAAATCTGACATATCTCGATCTCACAAAACACAGAGAATCGCTCAACTGATCTGTTTCAAAGAATCTGTGAAATTAGTGAGAACAAGCTTTCTTTATCTTTAGAGTTCAACCCACAGTTGAAATGAATTCAGTTTTCGTTCTATAAATTGACCATAGATTCTCGTAGAATCTTATCAGGTGAGAACAGAGCATTAGTAATTTATTTTTATTTTTTAGAATCTTTTGTCTATGCCATAATATGTGAATTATTAGAAAAATTAATCATATTATTATGCAGTTTTTATTAGCATGCTTTTATGTAGCATTTTGGTTATTCTGAACAATTATTAGTCAGAATGTAAACTGACAATTTGAGAAGTCAACCAAACTAAATTGGTTTATTTTTGGTACATATTTTGAAATGTAAACTGAATTGACAACAATTATTATTAAATGGTGGTGTAACACATTTTTGCTGGCAGAGTAATGAGAAAGTGCTAAATTAAAGTAATAATCTACACCCTGTGGGGGATAAATGAAGTTTTATACATTCCTAAATGTAAAAATAAAACAGTTTTGTTGTCACTTTAACTGATGTTATACAATACACATTTATTTTTATCCCACGTGATTTAGATGCTCAGTCCCTGTGGGGTCTCAATTACATCATTGCAGCAGTTCTTAATGAACGCATCCTCTTTTAGAAATTTAGTCAATTACTGTGCTATCGTGATACACAGTCGGAAGTAAAGATATTGAAATATAAGAGATGTGCTATTGTCAGTTTTTACTGGGTGGGACCGTGTTTCCTGGCGTCGCCAATATTGTTAAACAATACTGCTGCACACCTTCAAAAAATCAACCAAAAGAACGAATTCTTTCCGTATTCAAACTATAATGTTAACCAATACTACTGCACACTTTAAAAAAAATCAACTAAATGAACAAATTCTTTCCATATTACTATATTACTACATATTACTATATTACTACTACTTACTAACCAATACTACTGAAAACCTTCAAAAAATCAAATAAATGAACGAATTCTTTCCATATTCAAACTATGTATATTGAAAAATCAACTAAATGAACGAATTCTTTCCGTATTCAAACAATATTTTTAACCAATACTTCTGCACACCTTCAAAGAATGAACTAAGTGAACGAATCTTTTCCGTATACAAACTATATTGTTAACCGATACTACTGCACACCTTAAAAAAGTCAACTAAATGAACAAATTCTTTCCGTATTCAAACTATTCCATTTCCATTAGACAGTAGTCCGCCGACGGCTAGGCGGCCATCATAGCATATTTCTTGAATTTCAATACCTTTGGTCGGAAGTAAATTAAGTATCTTTAAAGCATCATTTTGTAACCGTTGCCGTTTGATTTCAGGTTGAGCGAATCACCAAGGAGTTCAGCGTTTATCTGACAAAGGACGGCCGCATCTCAGTGGCCGGAGTCACCAGCAAGAACGTGGAGTACTTGGCACACGCCATGCATGCCGTTACTAAGTAATGCCGTGCCTTCAGATTAAGTTAAACACCTCGCCTAAGTTACATATAGCATTTCTTCTACAGAAGTTGAACCGTACTGTATTGTAGTGTTTAAGAGTACAATGGTTGGCACATCTGCTGCGGTAGAACTGCACAGATTACTTAACCAGTGATATTACCCCTTGAATATTTATCATGTATCAAGGGTCCTGCTTTAGAAGATGATATTTTTTGAATTTTATTATTTATATCAATCATTATTTTTATTTAAAAGGCAAGCACATATTTTAATTTAAAGATTTATTTTTGCTAAACATACAATATTGAAATGAGCATTTGTACACAGCATTTAATAATGTCTAATCTTGTATTGAGCACAGGTTTTTACAACATATTTATGCTTTTTTTTTTCCAGATTTATATAATATTTTTGATATATTTACTCAATTACACCATAAAAATAAATATTTTCTTCTTATGTATTTGTTTCATTTTATTAAATATTTTATCGGATGGTTTGATTTATAATATAATATCCTCCTCACAACGAAACTTCACAAAACAAATATAATCGAGTAACAGATAACTTTATTTCCTGATTAGATCATCTTATATACACAAAGTCCTTAACATGCGGAACCTATCTCAACAGAACAGAATAGTACTCACTCCGAGACACACAGAATGTGATCTCAAATTATAAATGTTTCTTCAACTCTTCCCTCCTACATATTACCTTCCTTAACATAAATATAATACTTCTAAATGCGTTCTTGTCAGCGTGATAACATTATTCTTTTTACAATTATTAAAAATTCATAAAAAAATGTTTATCGATAAAATAAGTAGTTAAAAACAAGTGATGATTGACCCATCTGTCATTAGTTGAAATTAACAGTGTTTATTCATTTATACAAACATTAGGGCGAAAGAAACCATATTAACAAGTGTTGCTCATGCTGTCATCTGTCTTATTTCATGATTTAGTGATTGTGAATCAATGTCTCTTTTTATATTTGGATAAGAAAACACAAAGTCATTTTTATACTACTATTTACAAGACACGCAAATTCTATTACTAAAACTGATTTTGTAACAAATAGAAATGTCTATGTGTATGTACTGATTTGTGTCTTAATCCCACTTGCTCTCCGCTTTACTATGTACACTCATTATAAGATAGGTGAGTATCTTCACTCCATGGCACCACTTCTTGGGCAGGTTTCTAGTTCTTGCAGCTTTTCTGCATCATCTGAAACACAATTCACATCAGCATTATATTAATGGGTAGCAAACTCATTTAGAATGGGAAAAATACTATTTATTGTCGAATTACAGGCAAGGCTGCTGGTTCACTGTGTTAATATGCGTAGGTGTTCACATTAATTGCGTGAATAGATGCATATGTCACCGTAAAAGCCCGAATATTGGTAAATCCTAAGATTTACCAACTCTTAATGGTAAAAGTCCGAACCGTTCTATAATCATCGTTCACCAACCTAACCTAACCTAATCTAACATGTACTAAATTCTAATGGTAAAAGCCTGAAAAAATCGTTTCTTATTTAAATATTATAAACGATTTTTTCAGGCTTTTACCATTAGAATTTAGTACATGTTAGGTTAGGTTACGTAGGTTAGGTTAGGTTGGTGAACGATGATTATAGAACGGTTCGGACTTTTACCATTAAGAGTTGGTAAATCTTAGGATTTACCGTAGTTCGGGCTTTTACAGTAACACATATATGTATATCGAAAGAGTTGGGTTATATTTTGCCTGTGTCAGACCACACTTTGCACTCTATATTTTCATGGTTTGCCCTATTTTCAGATATATTGAAATAGGTCAAGTCCAAAAACGCTTGCTACTTTACAGCGCAGTCTGACAGTACCTTAATGCTTGCTACTCTAGCACTTCTCTAACAGAAATTGAAAAGACATAAATAGATGCTGATTTTGGTAGTATTATAGAAATTTACAATTCAATAAAAGCACATAAATTATGTTCGGTAAAAAAGCACTTGTAACAAAAAAAATAAATAAAAAAAATTTAAGGTCAACAAGAATTTTGTTTTACTTGATTATTATCCCATAAATATATAGAGAGCAGTAGCGGTCCGTAACTTTTCGGTGAGCTAGAGTAACCAGATTGAAAAATAAGGCATTATTGATGTTGTTACAAATGAAATAATTTTTTTTTTTTCAAAATTTAAATTAATTTTCAAATACAACAACATCAATAGTGTCGTATTTTTAAATTTTAGCACTCTAGCTCACTGAAAAAACATAGCGCCCCGGATAGGCAGGTGTCAAAAAACATTTGTCCTGAGTACAGTTAACTAATTACTTAGTTAAAGAACTAAGAAAGATACTAATCTATTTCCATTGAACGCAGCCACCTCAAATTTAATATTATATAGAAATATCAAAGATCTCATTGATATCTATGTTAGGCTGCCTTTACACTCGTAAGTTTTTTCCCGTAAGTCGCTCACGTAAGTTATGACCAAATTACCAATGTAAACGACATAAGAAGTCGCTTAACATAATTTATAACAAGTTACAGAAGTTGTTCTTTCGCAAGTTTTATGACAGGTCTTATCGCGTCCACGCGAACTTCCAGCCTTCCACAGCAGTTTGATAAGTTGAGAGACTTGCCGTAAGAAATGGTACCAAATTGCAGTTGTTTTCGTAGGATTTTTTTCATATAAAGATAGTATTTATTTGTACTTATTTAGATTTATTTCTACCTAAAATCTGAATAGGTTAAATGGATAATTACCCACCTTATTACATCGCGAAAATAATATAAAAATAACTCTAGATAAAAATCAAATTAGCACTAGGTACCCACGAAAACAAATTTAGACGTAAAGAAACTGCTGATTTCAAAAACCGAAGAGATATCATTTATTTTTCAGGTAGAAAAAAGTTCTCCGAAAATTTTTTTCAGGTGGAAAAAAGATTTCTGAAAATGAGCATCCTTCTATTTAACCACTCATTTGCCGCTCGTGCGCCGGCGTGTCCTGATTTTGACACGCGATTTTGACCCTTATGTATAAAGAAAGTGTATGAAGAACACGGTCAGAATCGCTTGCTCTATTATCGCTCTTTACCATAGAGAAAACCGCAATTCGCTTGGTGACTCCATATAATTTATATTAATGATTTACCGGAGCGCGGGAACGTGCGCAGTTCTTGCGCATGCGCGGGAAAAATTCTTTGGTCTTCAACTTTGACCTTTCTATGTACGAAATTTCTCAAGGACGCTGTCAGAATCGCCGGACATTGGGTGTCATGGCTGCCGCTTTTTGCGAACGCTAATTGGTTACAACCAACCCCATTTACTCGCGGCATTCAACGAGTTAATTACCGGTCCAATCCTTTCTAATCTCAATATTTCTGTTTATAATTACGTATTTGAATTTGAAGTCGGTTGCCGTCAGGTAACTGACATTCGGATAAAATGAAAGAACTCCACCTTTGACGACACAAAAGCGCATGGAGAATTGTTTAATTCAAGCCAAATTCTATTTCAACATTTTATTTGGGCCTTTTCGTTTTTATTGACAAAATCTTGTAAATTTGACAGCAGCAGATTGTTGTTGAAGCCATCTTACCGCAAATAAATTTACAGATGTAAACGATCGCTATGCGCATTAATTACCACAAGTCGGATGCATATGTAAACGCTCCTGTGAGTAACTTGTCAAAAACTTACGTTAAGTTATAAATTTTACTTATGAGTGTAAAGGTGGCCTTAAATGAAGAATAATACAAGAAGTGTTTCGTGATCCAATTATCGGCATAATTTAGGCCTATATTTACAAACAAAACTGTGTTTCACCATGATTACCAAATTCAAATGGGATGGCGATATACAATTTCAGGCAAGTGTAAGAGAAACATAAAAATTTGGTGAGTTGTTGTGCGTACACCAGAGAAGGTTTCTATTTATAATGGTGAGCTCTGGCATTACGAAATTATTTCCTTTATCATTCATCCCATTGCGATGAAACTTTAATGATTTGTTGTGGGCCCACCCGCAAAGGATTCTATAAATATATAATGGTGAGCTCTGCTTCAGTTATGAAATTATTTCCTATATTCATCCGATTGCGATGAAACTTTGATTTTTTGGGTGCACACCCACAAAACTTTCTATACATAATGGTGAACTCTTGACATTATGAAATTATTTCCTATACATTTCATCCTATTGGATGAAACTTTGGTGATAAAATATGTACACTTTTAAGTCACTACTTTAAGTCTTAGCTGTAAGTAACTATTTATTAATTTTAGATATAAGCCACTAGTAACGATCTAAGGGAAAGGGTATTCGCGTTAGGTTGCAGTGCACAATGGCGGCGAGATGGACAAATATTTTTTTTGTTTTTTTATCAGACAGCAAAATGAAATTTAAATTATTTAATACAATGCTGCTATTTGCTTTTTTGCATTTGCATATTAAATTTTTGATAAAGGTGGGGGCTAAATATGTGGTCCTTCAAAGAAACCCTCACTGATCAAGTGAGGAATTTAAATGGTAAAATAGAGGTAAATAGAACTACTACTTTTGTCTTTTAATTAAATGGATTCATAGAGGAACATAAAGGCATTTGAAGTTACGGAATTAACATTATTGTGCCACTGTAATTTACATACAATACTGATTGTTGTTTAAATTAACATGATAATGAATGTTACGGAAATAAGAGCAACGATGGGTACAGAACCAATGTTATCCTTTCACTTTGTAATAATGTGTGGGTCATCTCCACATGTCACATTTGTTTGAAATAAATATTTTCGGATAAAAAAAAAAATACAGTCGAATTGAGAACCTCCTCCTTTTTGAAGTCGTTTAAAAATTAGCTATAAATAATAATTTAAAATTAGAGAAAAAACTATTTATGTATTGACTAATTTATGAATATAAAAACGATAATCATATATTTACGAAAAATAATATTAATGATTTTATGGAAAGGAAATTTATAACAGCGGATTTTTGAAAATAGGGAAATGGATTTCAATAGCACTACTGGTTTAGTGTTGGGTAGGATACAATTCCATAATGACTTTTTACGAGGTACTCAAAAGTATAGAGTTTAGAGAAATTCATCAAAAAAAAATCTGAGTGCTATTCACTGTAGAAGTGAAACATTCAGAAAACTAAAGTAGGAGTGGGAAGGCTACGAAGCACCGCACAAAGAGGAGACCTAATATACTATCTCATTCTCTCACAGGCTAAATCCTACAAATGTATGTGTTTGTTTCTTTTTTAGTGTTGCTATTTTTCATTTCACTATGAAGTAATGCAAAAATGTGTTTTTTCAGTTTGAAAATTTGGACGCTTAGGACATATTTTAGGTGAATAATTAAATACTTAATCTAATTAAATACTGCAAGTAGAACACATCTCGGCCTTTGAAATAATCGAGCATTTTTTTGACAAGTCTTTTTATAAGCACAGAAAAAAGTATCGGGCCCATGAAAACTACTTTAGAGTTCAAAATCTCCTACTTACAAACCCCTTTTGTTTTATGGTTTTATCTTTTAAAATTTTGAAAAAGTTTTTTTTTGTATTTCTTGGGCATTACGATACGTCTGTGTCATTCACGAGTTTTAAGTTTGCTTGCGTCGAAACCGGTCGCAAAAATTTAAAATTAAAGTAACAAATGTACATTGAAAATTCAAACTCTTCAAAACAAAAATGTTTGAAAAAATTTGTCATCGCACAGATTTTAAATTTTATAATGAAATGTTGTATTATACAACACACATGTATGTCAAATTATACAGTATTATAAATCAATAAATTTCTAGTAAAGCTACTTTTCAGAATTTTACTTTAAATAAAATCGTGAGTTGGCATCGCGTTTGGGTCCCATCCGGGAATGTTTGTCTTTCTTTTTAAAAAAATATAAATCTTAGCGTGCATTCTGTGATGAAGCTCCGACAATTTGTCTATTTATTTACCGCCCTACCGATTGACATTATTTAACCCTTTGTACTCCGTTGTCACCGCCACGGAGTCACAGTAAACATTTTAACAACTCCGATGGTGCCGCAGCGGTGACATAAACAAAGGTATAAATTTTATTGTTTAAAAAAATAAAAGGGTCGTTTACGGGTATACACATGTTGTATTCAGTTGTATACAGAACCCCCTGGTGATGGGTTATAATTTTTGCTCTATTTTTCATTCGGAACAATAACTACACATTCATTTTATTCAAATAATTTTTACTTCTCAATAAATATGGAGGAGAATTTTGAATTCAGTGGTAGTGAAGACAAGTTTGCAAAGTGGCTTTTCCGACGAAACTCCTATAGAAAAGGGCAGAAAAAGGTGACAGATGGGAAACCAGTGAGTACTGTGACACGTGTCCTAACAAGCCACGTATGCATTTGGGCGGCGACTGCTTTCTAAAATACCACACGTTAAAAAATTATACATATTTGAATATGCAAATTTTTCTTTTATTAACAATCTTACATGATAATAAAAATATATTTCTCAACATTTTTATTTACTGCCTTACCAAATTTTTTTTTTCTTATTTTCAAAAAATATCGTAATTTTTCCTCATATTTTTACTTTACACTGTATGGAGTAGGTGTAGTAGTGCAATACCACATAAAAAATATTGGAGTACAAAGGGTTAAAAATGTTTACATACATATTTTACTTAGACATCTTCATACATAAAACAAAGTCAGGTTAGTTACACCATTTATAACTCAAGAACGGCTGTACGATTTTTATGATCTTTGATTTGTTGAATTTGTCTCCGCCCCGAATAGCAAATAGCTAGCTATTAAAACATCGGAAAAAAACACAAAAAAAAAGTTTTTTTTAAGAAAATTCTTTTCCTCATACATTTTGCATGGAATGAATTCTCATCTTTTGAAAAAGCTGCAGCAATATTGTGATAAGTATAATACAGTCAAACCCTCTTAAGAAGTTTTCCAAGGGACCGGAAAAAACTAACTTCTTAAGCAGGAAAACTTTATATGTGGGAAAAATTGGGCCAATTTCGGGCCGAGGGACCGAAAAAACCAAACTTCTTAAGCCACGAAACGTCTTAAGAGAGAACTTCTTAAGAGGGTTTCACTGTATTTAATAGTGAGTGGATTCCAAAAATTCAAAAATGTCAAATGTCAATACGCTGATTGTTTAGCTTTTGTTCATAAACATATAATGCTGCCCCTCTTTTTTACACACTAAATCTCAACAGTCGAAAATTAGACAAACGGTGAACGTATGTCTGCACCCCTCCAAAGGAAAAATACAATAATTATAATAAATCTCCCTCACACGTATAAAGAAAATGAAACGTAATTCCTGTAAGTGGAAAAGTAAAAAAATCACAAAAAATATAAATCCATACACAACGCCATCTCTTATACTGGCAAAAACATAATGGCTTCATTGTGTAATTTTTAAATTAATAAAAAAACTGAATTTAATTCAGCTAATAAGTTAACACAACAGTTATTGATTCTGAGGCGGTACGAAGTTCGCCGGGTCAGCTAGTTATTGATAAATTAGAAAAAATTGTGACCTATGATTAATATTTAAAGGTATATAATTTTAATTAATTTACCATCTCGCGTTTGAGTTTATAAATACAAATACCTTGTTTCATTGTTTGTCACTTATAATCTATAGGGCTAGCTGAACGTATCAATGGTATTCACTGAATATTTTTATTCTATGTGTACTTATGCCTTTACATTCAATTTTTTTTCTTTCTTTGTTCCTAATGCGTTCCTATGCTATTAATCCGATTGCGATGAAACTTTGGTGGTTTGTTGTGCGCACACCTGCAAAGGTTTCTATATACAAGGTGTCCGGAAACTCGTAGTACAAGCGGGAAACTGGAGAATCCACATCACATTTGGAGTCGATTTTGTGGTTTAACTTTTTTTGATTTGAGCTTTCGTTTTCGAGTAAATCGGGTCCGAAGTTGGAATTTTTTTGGTTAAATTTGAAAAAAATTTTCACTAGGGGGTTGATTTCAGCTGTGTAATGTCTTATAAAATGCAACGAAGGGTAAACCGGGCTCAAAATTTTTTTTAACCCTTTAGTTTCCTAAAAAATGGAAAAATAGAAAAAAAATATATATTAAAATCGAAATGCTTAGATCGAAAAAAATAAATTTTTTGGGTTCTCTACGTGATGTAGATTCACCAGTTTCCCGCTTGTACTACGAGTTTCCGGACACGTATAATGGTGAGTTCTGGTTTTATGAAATTATTTCTTATACCTTTCATCTGATTGGCATGAAACTTTGGTGATTTGTTGAGTGACACCCTCGATAATATGATGGTGAGCTCTGGCATTATGAAATTTTTTTCAATACCATTCATCTGATTGCGATGAAATTTTGATGATTTTTTGTGCGCACGCAGACGAAGAATTCTATACATAATGGTGAGCTCTGGCATTATGATTTAATTTCCTGTACCGTTCATTGGATTGTGATGAAATTTCGGTGGTTTGTTGTGCATATGACAGCAAAGATTTCTATGTGTAATGGTGAGCTCTGGCATTGTGAAATTATTTCCTATACCATGCATTTATGTTATTTCTTATCATTGTTTAACATCTCTACTTGGTGGTAGATAAACCGTAAACTAAGCATCCTGTGAACATGTTTAACTGGATTGTCAGCACTTATGCACTCTTTACGCGCTGAGCATTTTGGTATTTTTTCCTTTTTTACATTTCTTTTCGGTAGTCTACGCTTCGACCGAATAAAATATATCATACAGCTGATATTAGCTCCTCAACTCGGAGTTGAGCGAGACAGCGCTAGTTCGCTCAAACCCACACTCTCTGCAGTCACTGCCGCAGTCACTACATGCAGTGTCGTGTGTAGGCCGCTTTAGAAAAATATTTGGAAAAAGATTTGGTTGCAAACCTATACTCTTTAAAGTCTTTGATTTGCCAGGAGGACGCTTTGAGTACCTCATACAAGATGCACCACAAATGTCCCATACAAAATCATAAAATGTTCTGTCACCTCACAAAATATATTTTTAATATTAAATTTTAAAATTTTGTATGGCAATGCACCGTTTCATGTAAAATTCGAAATCGGCTGCTAACAATAACACTCCTTTCAAGGTTTAAATTACCAGCGAATCAGAATTCTGATTTTATTAAAACACTTCTCTTTTTTTTACGTTTGCTCCTTAATAATTCCCCTTAGGGCCTATGTCATCTTTGAGGTTGCTGTGTGGAGGGTATTTTTAGGAAGGAAAGGAGAGGAAGTTCTTAGGAGAGGAATTAGCAGGGGTGCCCGAGTTCATGGGATGAGGTTTGTCTAGGTCTTGGTGGCAGATACGTTTGCCCAACCACTGCGTGGCGGGCTGGATCGGAGGAGACAGATTGAGGGAGGCCTTTTGACCTCTCCAGCCGGATTCTCCCGACCCTTCACTTTGCACCACAGTGTGAGGAATAGATTTATACGTCTGTCACTCCTGGCCACACTGACCCCCAGATTCCTACCCACCCCTCATACCTTTTTCCTTCCCATATCTTCTTCTCCTTCCTTTCCCTTAAAAAACCCTCCACACAGCATCCTCAAAGATGACATAGGCCCCTAGGGAAATTGTTTTTCTCGGTGCCTCCTGTGTGGAGCTAATGTAAAAAAAAAAAAAAATAGATCTAAAGCCCTTCTGGCTATCGTATTTTAATTAACAGTTAGGGTTGGTTTCTTCATTTACCGAGAATGCTAAATGAAATGCTAATTGTAAAAGTAAACGGTCAAATGCATAGAAATTTTTAAATTTCGATCATTTACTTTTACAATTAGCATTGCATTTAGCATTCTCGGTAAATGAAGAAACCCATCCTTAGTGAATAAAGCCCGGACAGCTATGTATTTATCATTAAGTTACTTAGATAGAGTTTGTTAATTACCTATGTGATCATCTCCAAGTAATTGGTGTAATTGTTGCTCGAGGGAAGGGAGTTTGTTGTCCTTGAGGGCTG
Source organism: Limnephilus marmoratus (assembly GCA_917880885.1). NCBI lineage: Eukaryota > Metazoa > Arthropoda > Insecta > Trichoptera > Limnephilidae > Limnephilus > Limnephilus marmoratus. Next base: position 38,944,045 of record OU862909.1, on the reverse strand, counting down.
CGGCGGGAGGAGCCCCCGCAGCCTCCCCCTTGCCCACCTCGGCCCCCGGCAGAGTGAACATGTCGTCGGCAGAGATCATCCCGTCCTCGAGGTACTCGAAGGTGTCCAGGTTGATGTCGGCCGACGCTATGGCCGTGCTGAAGATGTCCATGCGCGCTCGACTCTGGCTCTTCTGCTCTGCCAGTATCTGTTGACATTCCTTGGGCGACCGTTCCCGCTCCTCCTTGGGTGAAGACTCTTTAGCGGATTGTGCGCTCTTGTCAGATTGTACAATGAATTTTTTTCCTATATTTTTTGTCAATACAAAAGAAGAATCATTACTAGATGAACCCTCGTCTTGGAGCTGACTTAGTAGAGTTCTACTGGTTGGAATTCTAGAGCTATGTTGTAGAAATATTGCATTACTTTCATCTACAACAAAAGTATTAGTATAACAAAGGTAGGAATAATACAAGTTAGTGTTCTACTGTCATATGTACATGTACACGGTTGCAAGCATGCTACTTTCTAGGATTTAAATATTCAAATATTGATTGTCAATTTATCACAAGGTTAAATAATTACAACACTAAACTAAGCGTTGGAACGGGAAATATTAATTTTGTTACAGAATATGATTTGATTAACACCAACCTGTATTTCTTTGAATTGATTCATTTTCTCTTAATTGGTTTTTATCTTTCTTAGATTCATCCTGCGATGAATCCATGTAACCATCCGTTTCACTGTCGCTGGACATTTCCAATTCTAACGCCAATTTATTTATTTCCAAAGACTTTTCTTTATCCGATGTAGGTTCTATGTCCATGTCCCAGTCCGTGACGATGGAAGAGGCGGTGTTTTCTAGAGATAGTTTAGCAGGGTCTATGTGTAACTTAGGCAAGGACTGCTCTTCACTAAACGAGTTGGTGGGCTCGTTGGCATTGTCAATACTAACTACACTCAGCAAGGTATCGGGAACAGACTCCATGGAGTCGGTATTACACGCCTGCTCCCCTATCTGAGAGTCAAACAGGACGGGGGTGTCTTGCGTGATTATCGAGTTCTCGGCTTTTAAACTGAGATTACAGTTCATTCCCTGACCGCTTTGGTCTCCCTCCAGGAACTCTAAACTACCCGCTTGTTCTAGCTGCTCACTGCTCAATTGCAGAACGATCACATTTCCAGTGTTTTTACTAATGTCTTCCGCACTATTCACTTCACTTTCTGTAACTATATTTGTAGGCGGTGCGACCACGGGATTAATTTTATTTGTCATCATAAGTTTTGTAAGGTCATTACCATTTTTGGTAAAAGTGATGGCTCCTTTATTAAGAGGACTGCACTTTTGCACTAAGACCAAGTTGCTTTTGGCGTTGGCGGGGCGGATGATGGCTTGTCCCTTGGGCTTGGGGGCGATTTGTACATGGGAAGTCTGGTGAAGTTTAGTCGGTGATGAGTCATTGGTCGACATGTTGATATGTGTCAGAGAGTCTTTGGATATAATTTTAGTTGTTAAAATATTTGAGTTAGCTTTGGATACAATAGTTAAATTAGTGGTTTTGTTTTGGCTATTTAACATTTGATTACCGGCAGGAACCAACTTCATGGTGGTCTGCCTCCCGGTGATCCCCTTCACCTGCAGCTGGGGCACCGACTGCCCCATTAGAGAGCCCTTGCTGCCCTTGGCGGGTACTATTACCATCTTCTGGCAACTTTTGGGAGTCAGAACAAATGTCTTAGTTGGCAATTTCATTTCAGAACTATTCATGGGTATAATTTTGGAAATCATTCCTTCACTGTCAATATTTTTATTAATTAGGTTAGTTTCTCCGTCCTTGGTGATGTGAGTGATGGGGTGGCTGGGATGGCTGGAAATTATTATGTTTTTAGACGGGGCGTTGCTTAGACTTCTTTGTAGAATACTGGGTGGCGTGGAAGACATGGATTTGGACACTATGATAACCTTATCCATGAGTGTGTTGGGGGCGCTGGATTTGGGGGTGAGATTAGGGTTGAGATGTGTTTGAGACTTTTGCGGTATCTGCTGAACAAACTTTGTAGTCATCAACTTCCCGCTGGAATTGATCATCTTCTGCGGAGTATTCTGGGAAGGAGCCACAACTACTTGTCGATTCTGTAACACTTTAATGCCGCCCATGTCGGAAGGTTTGGATATGATCTGCATGTTGGTGACGTGAATTTTGGGAGAGGACGGGATGTTCTCTCCCAGGGAGTCTCCTTTCTTCTTGATGATGAGGTGGCAAGCTTTCCCCGAGACGGTCTGGGGGCCCTTCAGGGACGGGGAGCCGGTGGGGACATTGCTATTGACGATGTTGGGGACATTGGTCAACTCGTCGGGTGAAGGAAGGGCCACCGATGTTTCCTGAGGAACGGGGGGTTGACTCAAAAGCTGCATGGCGGGAGATTCTTGCACGTGGGTAGTTCCACTGATTTGCTTGCCTTCGATTGAATCTTCAGTGGTTATACTCTTGGCTATGGATTGTGCGAAGTTGGCCTGGAAGCCGGAAGTCTGTGACTTTAGATTGTTGGCGTCTACAGCGTTCTGTATGCCTGTGCTGAGTGCCTGCGAGCCCGCTATGTGAGGGTCGGTGGGGGACTTGATCCCGCTGCGCACCTGCTGGTGCGGGATGGCCACCTGACCGCTGGCCGAGTGTTTGCCGCTGTTGCTGTTGCCGTGTTTCCCGTGAACAGATCTATGTTTCCATACGGACTTGGGGACGTGCCCGTGATTTGCCTTTCCTTGCATTTTACCTTGGCTATAATTCTTTCCTCCTGGTTGGTTTGATTGTTTGGCTGCAATTAACAAATTGTATTGTTAAAAAAACATCTTAAATTGTACAACAAATGTTAGAGTTAAACTAAGTTCTATAAATTAATAAATTCGTTCATGTTATATAAACTCCTGATAACAGTTGTTATAAAATGGACATGGAATAAGAAATGCAAATACAGATACGAAATGAATAATAATTATACACAAAAAATATTCAATTGTATTGTACAATTCATTTTCCAATTATCAACAATTGCGTGATATATAATTTTATCACAAATTATAATAAATAAAGTAATTTTTCAGAAAGTCAAAGCAGGTGTGGAAATGATTAAATAGAGGTTGTGATAAAAGATTCTCTTTTAGATTTCTTTGAGTTTCTCTTCTCTATGTATTCACACTGAAGAATGAAACCGTTAGAATGTATCGTGAGCGTGTCTGTGTGCCCAAAGTTAAGCCAATTTTATTTCACTTTAATTGTTTTGTTTTAATTACATATCATTTTTTTTCTGAAACAGATAATCAATTTCATTGGCCTGTCTTTTTTTATTTGAATACCTCCCAACAGTCCCAGCTGCTCCCGTCTGGAACCAGAGAGACTATGGCATCACCAATCGGGGTATGTTGTGAGGCTGAAAGTAGTAGGGAGGGGCAGGAGATGGGTAGAGGAAGGTGGGGAATTACCTGGCTATTCAGATCTGGTCACCAAACATGGCTAAAGCCATTTCAAGCAATGTTTTAATTCTGAATGGTGGTCTTACACCAGGACGATACCAATGACGTTTTATAAAAGATATAATGTGGCAAGTAAACAACATTCTTTTGTTTTTAGCGATTTTCAGTAATTTCTTAATTCAAAAGTTTTTCACGCATTAAAAAGATATGGTACTTCCACACAGCCAACCTTCCAACTCCGAACTTCCAACACACGAACTACCCCTCTACACAATCGTCCAAAAGTTTGAAGTTGGCCTCAGTGTGGCCGTACCATAAGACAATCAAAGAATGGGTGTGTATTTTCTCTAATGATGCATAAAATCGTTCGGTAGGAAACATGAAAATTAATTGTATTGTTTATAATAATCGATAATAAGTAATTTGCGTGTACTTATAAATGAAATGTTATTTCTTCCTTTTTACTACTGTTTGCCGTGTAATGGAAACATTTTCTCGTCACACAGGACATTTTGGCACTTTTTAAATGCAATTTACCTACTGGTAAAACACGACCTTACTCGACGCGTGGCAGTTTAGTACTAAAGTATCAGAAATCGAGTACAGTGCAATTGCCTTGCTTTTGGCTTCCCACTTTGAGATTTCTATCACGAGTCTACATTATATAACGTCATCGGGCGATACTGAGAGTATCTTTCACTTTGGAACGTGCCGCAAATATATTATTTTAAATGCATTAACTGTGAAATAACACAAATTAATCAAATAAAAATTATTTGCCCACGCCGGGATTCAATCCCGCGACCTTTGGATTACTAGTCAAGAGCCTTACCTCTAGACCACGGAGGCCGTCAAAGGTCTAGGAGTCATTATTATAAAAGTGGCAACATCAATTTCCTTTCAAAATGGTATAGATGACACTTTTAACATTATCTGTTAATGTGTGAATGAACTTACCGGGAGGTGCTTTAGAATAACTGGAATATATTTGCGATATGTTAAGGTATCTTTGGTGGTTGGCACGGCTGACGGGAGGGGTGGTGGCGGGGGCTGCGGAAGGGGGACCGGAGGGGGCAGGCCGGCTGCGCTTGCGGGGGGGGCCCTCTTCAGCTGCCACCTGAAAACACAGCAACAACATTGAACAGCCATAAAAATATAAGAATATAATGACCTCGTCTATTGTGCAAGGTCATCACAGTGCCCTTGAGACGTACAAAAATGGCAAAGTATAAATTTTCCAGATGTTATTATGGGCATACAACACTACGCAAGTAATCCTCTCTCAGTGAAACATTATTTACAATTGTCTTTGTTTATATTATATTAATATGTTTATCATGCAGTGGCGAAGCATTTATGAATAAAGATATAATTTCAGTTTAAAATTTTATAAAGTTACCTATTTCAAAATTATTGGAACCTATTATTTTCATTGACAGAGGCATACGTGAAATGATTATGTAAATTAAAATAAGTAATGCTTTTATTGAATGGCTGCACACATCAATGAAAGGCAGTTTATATTCATTTAGTATGCATAAACATACTACATTTTTGGTTACGTTTTAAGATTTTCACGGCCAAAAGTATTTTCGTTATTGGTTAAAAGTATTTTCGTATTTTTGTTTTTGGAGTGTTATGCCGTGTTGCGCTACCTCCGTCTTTAGCCAACGTTTCGGACAGCGTTGTAGTGTCCATCATCAGAGCAGATCCGGCAGATCACATCTACCGGATCTGCCCTGATGATGGACACTGCAACGCTGTCCGAAACGTTGGCTAAAGAAGGAGGTAGCACAACACGGCATAACACCCCAAAATAAATAACGAAAATACTACATATTTGTGTATTGTGACAATGCTAATTATTACTATCCTATGAACTAAGAGTATACTGTAAAAGTATGAATACTAACCAAAATGTATACTGTCAAAGTACGAATAATATTATGCAACTCGTAATAACATATAAAATTTAATTGATAATTCTTCAAGGGCTTAATATAAACGTTATTTATAAACCAAGGGTCAATTTGAATGCATTATTAATTTTCATATTAATAAAAAAAATTCACTTGTAACTAAAATTGAATTCATTTGTATCATTGCGTAAACAACGACCTAACAAAAATAAAATAAAAAATGAAAATAGTAAAAAGTTTATTATTTTCTGGGCATCCGTGCCCTTTGATATAAATGTACACTGAAATTATGGTAATATTGTACCTTTAATGATTGATCCCACATGACAACAGGTGGATATGTTATTTGCGCAACATTCTTAATGTCAGGTTTACTCTCTCCGGTTGCTGCTGCAGTTTCATCGACTTCCATATCCTGATCCCCTTGCTCAATGGGGCTCTTAGGAGATACGGGAGAAGATTTGGGTTCTAATGCTAGAATTTGTGCCATCTTTTCATTTTCTTCGGCAGCCATATTGGCTGCTCTGTCAGCTATCTCTGTGTACATGGTTTGAGGAATACCTCGGGGAAGAATGGGTATTTTTCTTCGACCCTCACATACCCAACCCAAACCTGTATTAGGCCCTGAAAGCCTAGAAAAAAGAATTAATCAAAATATATTAATTTCAAAGTGACAGTAAAATATAACCAATAATTAACCACAAAATAGTTCATAAAAATCTCAGTCAAATGATAATATTTACAAATAAAGTAATGTTATTCTTACTGGTCAGCAATCGTTGAAAGTAATTCATCATTCGAAACGCGCCGTGCTTCGGCTGTATGGCGGTCGTTAGTAATGTTTAGTGCGCCCCTTAGATCTTCTAGCAATTTTTTTCTGTCATCTACCAAGGCTCCCTGCGCTCTAAATACACTAATCATACTTGAATATGCCTCTAATTCTGTAGGAAAACATACAAAAGACATTTTTATAAACAAAAGACATCGCAAGGACGCATAATTTAACAATTTTAAGACATAAATATACCACTGGCATTTCAATAGTAAAGGAGGGAAAAATGAATATGAAGAATTGTACAAAGAATGTATATTTACCCAGTCGCCGTAGCGTCCGTCTACAATCATCCCGAGTCATGTCAAGTAACATGGGCCACATTATTGAATTTTTACTTCAGAACATCTACTTATCACAATTTCCATTAAAAGGATAAGGCTTATTTTAGGAGAGAGAATTGGCAAGCCTCCATACTGTTTACTTCAAACGCCAATCCGATCATCTTTGACACTTCGGCTTTGGATGCGAAATAATAAAGGGATGCGTCCACTTCGTAAAATTTAACGTATATTGTACACGCAGCCAGTCGATTCCGACGTAGGTACCTACAAATTTTAAATTATGGGCAGTAAAGTATTGTTCTCACTAATAATAAATAATACATTGGTTTTTAAGCTATATTTCAAAAAGAAAACTTAGTATTAAACTAAATGGGGAATCATCATATGATTTTTATGCATCCAGTGGTGTTCCGTAAGTTTCCCACCCCGGACCTGTATTATTTATCTTTTTGTGAATGACATTTATAATATTTTTAAAGACATTGACGTACGTGTTCGCAGATGATTTGAAACTTTTAAAAGGAATTCGAAGCATGAACGACAGTTATATTCTCTCAGCAAACTTGTCAAAATTAATTGAGTGGTGTAACGTTAACAAGCTATATCTTAATGTTAATAAATGCATAACTATGAGATTTTTAAAAATTAAAAATCCAATTTATTTCAATTACACAATCAATAAAATTATTCTCGAATCTGTTGACGAAATTAATGACGGTGTTACATTCGACACTAAATTTAGCTTCCACACATTGAAAATATCTCAAAGAAGGGTTTAAAGATGTTAGGTTTTGTACTAAGAGTGGCTAAAGATTTTACCAACATCAAAACATTAAAACTTCTGTCCGCATCACTAGTGAGGAGTCAGGTTGAATACAATTCAACTATATTGTCTCTTCACTATAACGTGCATTCTCAAACAATAGAAAGAGTACCAAAAAATTCCTAAGCTTTTTAAATTATTAACTAAAAATACCTAAATAACAATTATACTATCCGTATCAACTGCGATTATCTAATCTATTAAATTTGAGTGGCAGAAGAACTGTTTTCGATCTAGTATTTTTATTTAAAATCTTGCGTAATAAAATTAACAGCCCTGAATTCTTGGAGCTTAAAATTAAACATGAAATAATGAAATCATTTATTCATAATTCAAGAACTCACTAAGGAAGTTCTTTGGTAAATTTAATTAATTTCATCGTCAAATTTGCTAAACATATCTCAATTAATTATATGATTTATAGCAATTTTATAAACCATCACAACCCATAATATTATTTAATTATTTAAAAAAAAAATCTTTTCCAACTGTTACCAACTTACAATAATGCTACTATCTTTCAAAAGTGGCTATTCTTATTATGTTCACAGATTTTCTTAATTTTATTGTTTCGTTGGAAATAGGGCTTGTTTCTGTAGTATCTTCTCAACTTGTAACGTATTTTACTATTTATTTAGTAAAATACGTTACGTAGACACCTCCTATCTGGACTGCCCGGGCTTCACCCTCGCAGGCAAGTTCAGACCTAAAGGAGGTGTCTGTCTCTATAGTCGAGCTGACGTCAACTGTGTGCGACTGTTGAATCTGGAAAACTCCAGATTCGACGTAATGTGGGTACGCGTCAATCTTGCCAGTACGGTAAGATTCTACGCGTGTTTATACCGCTCACCGAACCTGAGCGAATCAGACACGTCCGAGCTCTTCAAACACTTAAGCGACACTATTGATGACCTCTTGCCCCGCTACCCTACGGCAGAGTTTGTGGTCCTGGGGGACTTCAATGTTCATAACGAACCTTGGTTGAAGTTCTCAGGATCAACAGACTCGGCTGGACGCCAAGCGGAATCCTTTGCCCTTTGCTACGGATTGGAGCAAATGGTTCAGGAGCCTACAAGGGTTCCTGATGTCCAGACTCACCGTTCCAATCTGTTAGACCTATTTTTAACTACTGTGCCACACGGTTACAGGATTGAAGTCACAGCGCCTTTAGGATCGTCCGACCCACTGCCTGGTGACGACATCAATCCCTGTAAACTTCAGACCACCAAACGAGAGGCTGAAGAGAAAAGTGTGGCACTATAGGTCAGCAGATTGGTTCGGTCTGCGGGCACATTTTAATGCTTTTCCGTGGTCAGCTGTCTGTTTTCGGACTTCGGATCCCTCAAGATGTGCCCAGGAAATTGGTGAAGTCATCACATCCGCGATGGATGGCTTCATCAAATCTACTGTTAAGGAAACTGGTGTAGGCTCAAAGCCGTGGTTCAGTCGACAATGCGCTGAAGCAGTGCGACGAAAAAACGCGGCTTACCGAGCCTACAACACATCTAGAACATCCGAAGACAGAACAGCTTACAACAAAATGGCAAAGGAAACCAAGAGAATCATAAATAGGTCAAAATTCGAGCACGACCAGCAGATCAGCAGAAAGCTGACTGCATGCCCGCATGGCAGCAGGCAATTTTGGTCACTTGCGGGCTCAATAGGTCGCAATTTTTGCAAATCCAGTCTGCCACCTCTTACCAGACCTGACGGCTCACTAGCAAACACCGCCACCGAAAGGGCTAACTTACTAGGTAAAATGTTTGCGGATAACTCAACCCTCGATGACCAAGGTGCTGTCCCGACGTCGGTTCCTCACTGCGGTTTTCATATGAAAAAGCTGAGGATCCGGCATCGGGAAGTACTCCATGTTTTACGAGGGTTTGATGTTAATAAAGCTAGTGGGCCCGACGGAATACCTGCCCTGGTATTGCAGAGGTGCGCTGCAGAATTAGCTCCAATTTTGACGAAGCTTTTTAAACTGTCCCTGAAGACTGGCTCTGTGCCCTCTGGTTGGAAAAAAGCGGTTATCCATCCTATTCCAAAGAAGGGTGACCGCTCCAACCCGGCCAACTACCGCCCCATAGCGATCACATCAGTTCTGTCTAAGGTGATGGAACGTGTGATCAAAGACAAACTGCTCACATACCTCGAGAAGAACAAAATTATCAACGACCGTCAATACGGATTCCGGCGGAACCGCTCGTGCGGTGATCTTCTCGCGTATGTGACGCATGTTTGGGGGCGATGCCTGGAACGTTTCGGTGAGACCCAAATGGTTGCACTGGACATCTCCAAGGCCTTTGACCGGGTTTGGCACCGAGGACTTGTCAACAAACTGCTTTCTTACGGACTTCCCGCATCCTTGTGTACGTGGATTGCCGACTTCTTGAGGGGGAGGTCGATTCAGACGGTAGTCGATGGTTTCACCTCTTCCTCACACTCGATAAATGCTGGCGTCCCGCAGGGATCGGTTCTGTCTCCAACTTTGTTTTTGTTGCACATCAACGACCTTTTGTCATGTGCACCAATTCACTGTTATGCGGATGACAGTACAGTTCATGATAGCTTTTTGTTTGACAAGCCCCCAAAGGGCTCACAAACTCCAACAGCTCGTAGGGCTTTGAAGCAAAGAATGGACGGCTACCTCGAGAGTGTTTTCTCTTGGGGTAAAAATAATCTCGTTGAATTTAATGTTTCAAAGACCCAATCTTGTCTGATTACGTCCAAAAGGGATCGAAATGAAAATCTAGTCTCTTTCAACGGAAGCAATCTTCCGAACAGGCCCTCCATAGATATGCTTGGTGTAACCCTAAGTGACCAGCTCAGGTATGGGGGCTCCATTGAAGCCAGAGTAAAGCTAGCCTCCCAAAAACTGGGCGTACTGTACAGGGCCCGCAGATACTTTAATAGTACACAACTGCTAACCTTGTACAAATCACAAGTACGCCCCACGGTTGAATTTGGCAGCCATCTCTGGTCTGGAGCTCCAAAATACCTGAAAAATACCCTCGACTCTGTGCAGAAACGGGCGGTCCGTTTGATAGATTCTCCCATCTTAACAGACGGATTGCAATCTTTAGAGCACAGGCGTCGGGTGGGAATGCTATCCTTGTTCTACCGGTATTACAATGGAAGATGCTCCGAGGAACTAGCATCATTGATCCCTTCGGCACCGGTGCATAGTCGGAAACACTCATTTGTCACATGAGAACGGGTCGTTTCTTCGACTCGTTCTTGTGTTCAACAGCTCGGCTGTGGAATGATTTGCAGGCCTCTGTGTTTCCTCCTTCCTACAACATGGGTCTCTTCAAGACCAATGTTCATTCCTTCCTCTCCTCAAAAAGAACCTCCACACAGCATCCCAGATGACATAGGCCCTGAGGGAAAATATTTTCCTCAGGGCCTCCTGTGTGGAGCTAATGTAAAAAAAAAAAAAAAACTTATCATTAAACATTTTCAACGTCCCTCTTTAGTGTTATTTGCATATATTATATACAAATATATTTTTTCATTGTTGCAATATTCTAATATTTAAGTATCGTAGTCTTTATTTTTCATTTGTTATCTGCACAACTACATAGGTCTTTCTCAATTATTTCTTACTGTTTTACAAACTCACTAGAGCTGTATTTTTCATGTTGTTGTCACTATGTTATATTATGTAAAAACCGAAAGGCGTTATTATAAATAAATAATACATATTGCATTATTTTTTGCTAGCCGGTCACAGTTGTAGCGTGTTGGCGTTTACTGTTTTGACACAACAAAAAAATAGAGAATTTTGGTTAATGAATTATTTTATAAAATATGTGATAAAATTAAAGATTTCTAATACTTCTCTTATAAAATATATGAAAATATAATTTTTGTTACAAAAAATTAAGTAATTTAATTTATTTCTCATTATTTCATGACTAATTTATATGCCGAAGTGTTCACAAAATTGCGTTATTTTGATAAATAAAAAATATCGACGTATTGATATGTTTCGACAATTTTATTGTTTTAGCGCTTACTTTTTCCCAATTTGATATCGGCACGAACAAAAGTATGAGAAAAAAGTTATTTTAAAAAAACATAACGTGTTGAGCATAACACCTGTCGGCCCGTTTTATGCACTTAAATAATAAAATTAGAAGTTTCGTGTAGACCAAATGAACTAATTTAGGAAATACTCGTATGTTAATAGCGCATTGATAATATTAAATTCACATAATACCGCAGAACAATAACTTATCACTTTTTTTTCTTTTAGTTGGGACTCTTGTGCGGCATTCATGTAAAAAAGGGGCAATTCTAAAATCCAGATAATTAATGATGAATGAAAACAAGTTTAATAAGGAACCCAAATCCACTTTTATTTATTATTTTACTAACAAAAACAGTTTTTTTTTTTAATTAGTGGTTTACACAAAGTTAATTATTTTAATTTAATGAAAATGATGCCACCAAAGTGAATTTATAATATTATTGAAGAAAAAAATATTAAAATTACTAGTACATTATAAATAATATTGGTGGTCAGTTCTCGGATTACCCACGACTATATTCTATCTCCATCATTATAAATAGTTTTTTTTTTATTTAACACACAATTTTATTTTTAATGGAGCTTTATGTCGCCCAAATCAACTTAAAATTTTACCACAATTAAACAAAATACGTATTCCCATTCAAAATTATAATAAAGTAGGCATATAAAAAATTCAATTTGGGCGAGGGTAGATTAATTACGGTTGTAAATTAATCTACGCGGGTAGATTAATTTACAACCGTAATTAATCTACCCGCGCCCTGTATTATAATGTCAGAAACCGCCAATGTAGTGATTTATTTCTACGTACAAAATTATTCAGAATCGACATTTGTTGATCTAATAAACAAGAATGTTTTTTCCATAATATTTTTCAATTGAGTTCTTTATGACCACACTAAGAACTAAATAAAAAATGATTTATTTAAATATTTTCAATATGATGTTAATTTGATAAATGCCAGATATATATATTTTATTTAATACGAATCAAATATCTTCTGTCTATATTTAGAGGCATATTTAATTTTTTTATATTTATTGCATCAATTTGTTATTTTTACTTGTACTCCTGCGTTCTTGTAGTATAAATGCAGCTTTATCTAAGATCGCGCGTTTCTTTGGATTGGTACCTACTTATCGTTGGTAGATATTTTGTATGCTGTGCCTGGTATATTTATGGCCTGGCTGATGCCTGGCTGCATATATTGAGCTCCAATGGCATGGCGATTTGAATAAAAAGAAACAGATTTGAATTTGTCTTGACAAACGTTTGTTTTGAGATTTTTCAAGTTTCGCGTTGTGTGTGGATGAAAGCAGATAAAAGTTTCGTTTGTTTTTGCAAGTTGAGCGCGAATTAAAGTGTTGTGTATACGGCATTTCAACAAACGGCTTTCCCATGGCGCAAATTGACAGTGCCCTGGAATATTTTAATGATTTGGGCAGGGGGGCTAAGTTTTCACCCGTTAAATTTGAAGATGCTCTTAATTGTTTACAAGTATGTGCTATTCGAAAAGGATTTCCGGATGAAGTTCTGAATGAATTAGTCACTTTGTGGCTCAAGATTAAAATTCGTAAGTTCCCATCCGACAAGTTGTAGGTAGTTCATTCATCAAAACTTGAAATCTCTTTAAAATTTTATTTTTCTGTAGCCGTCACCAAGTGGTCTGCATTGGGATATTGCATGATACCCGAGGGGAAAGCATCTGATAAAACAGTACTAGCAGTGGTGCACTGGATTTTGAGCAACCATTTCTTGGAGGATAATTCGTTTAAAGTGGTTTCTGCCCTGAATTGGTTAATTGGTGAGTTAACTCTTCCCGTTTTGGGCTTAATTTCGGTTTACGGAAGGTCTTCCAAAATAATAAAACTTTTTTTTTTTATACTAACTATTGGCTGGAGAATCCGAATCCGAAAGAATTTTTTTTCGGAAAGCAATATTAACAAAGTTACACGACTTTAAAATTTTCTATACGCATACATTAAAATCGACATATTGGAAGTATTATGACAGTTTAAAGTCATAGAAACAGCCACATAAAATTAAGTGTTGCCATATCAATAACTAACTTAAGTAATTATTTTTTATAAATTTTACTCACTTTTGGCGTAAACGCTAAACTACTTGAAAACAGGGATATTTTTTTAAATTGACGCGAGCAGGCGGTATAAAGGGGCACAAACCATGTGACACAAACCTAGCGTAGCCGTTAAACTACTTGAAAACGTAGGCTGTTTTTTAAAATTGACGCGAGCAGGCGGTATAAAGGGGCACAAACCATGTTACACAAACCTAGCTTAGCCGCTAAACTACTTGAAAACGTAGGCTGTTTTTTAAAATTGACGCGAGCAGGCGGTATACAGGGGCACAAACCATGTTACACAAACCTAGCGTAGCCGCTAAACTACTTGAAAACGTAGGCTGTTTTTTAAAATTGACGCGAGCAGGCGGTATAAAGGGGCACAAACCATGTTACACAAACCTAGCGTAGCCGCTAAACTACTTGAAAACGTAGGCTGTTTTTTTAAATTGACGCGAGCAGGCGGTATAAAGGGGCACAAACCATGTTACACAAACCTAGCGTAGCCGCTAAACTACTTGAAAACGTAGGCTGTTTTTTAAAATTGACGCGAGTAGGCGGTATAAAGGGGCACAAACCATGTTACACAAACCTAGCGTAGCCGCTAAACTACTTGAAAACGTAGGCTGTTTTTTAAAATTGACGCGAGCAGGCGGTATAAAGGGGTTAGGTTAGGTTAGGTTACGCATTTTTAAGACTACGAATTTTCATACTTTTGGTTTAAGAATACGGCCGTTGAGATAGTTGTAATTCATAAAATAGGGATAAATATTTTTGAGACTTGGTAACACTGCCAACACATGTTCCTGTATTTCTTGTTTTTCTATGACTTTGTATTGCGTCAGTCAAAATCAGCTTCTGAAATGAATATTTTCATCTGTGTGTGTATAGAAAATTTTAAAGTCGTGTAATTTAGTTAATATTGCTTACCGCCGCCTAATTCTTTCAGATTCGGATTCCCCGGCCCATAGTTAGTATAAAAATAACTAGTTTGATTTTGTAGGAATCAGAATACATCGAAAATGACTATTTTCCTGTGTGTGTGTATAAAAAATTTTAAAGTCGTGTAACTTTGTTAATATTGCTTTCCGAAAAAAAATTCTTTCAGTTTTGGATTTTCCGGCCCATAATTAGTATATAAAAAAAAAAAAATTAATTTGGAAGACCTTCCGTAAAAAACAATTTTAATGGTGATTTTATGTGATTTTGAGACTACTGTCAAGGAATCAAACCATACCCACGTGAACCGAATGCAATAACATTGTTTTGACTGCTCTGCACAATTTATTTACAGTTGGTAAATTAATGGATTTTGTTTTCTTTTAAGGTTTACATGAACTAAATCTGATGAACGTCGATGTTTTGGAACCATACTATGATTTTTTTTTCTTCTATATGAATAATGACAAATTTGTAAGTATACTTAACTTACTACACAGTTCGTATTTTCATATTATATATTTATTCATCGTCATTGCGTGCACAAAATATCCTAAGTGGATTTTGTAAATTGAACTTATGCTCACAAAAAACCCTTTTTTAATAATTTTTATTTTATTTTCTTATATTTTACATATTTATGTGGTAAATAGAGCAAAATAATATTTTTTAAAATAATTTTTATTAACTCGCCAATAATTGCAAAACCATTTTCCTTCCCAGAACTCTCCTCTCCTTCCTTTCCTTAAAAAAAAATCCTCCACACAGCATCCCCAAAGATGACATATGCCCTGAGGGAAATTATTTTCCTCAGAGCCTCCTGTGTGGAGCTCATGTAAAAAAAAAAATCTATCTTTTTAGTTAGTAGCGGCAAGCAAGTTTGTCTACAGTTACACAAAGTCACGGGATGTTACCAGAAACAAAGTTGTGAGCATTTTAAATCTCATTGAAACCAAGAAGTCCCCCAAGGTGATTTATTTCATTCTACATAAAATAAAATAATTTGTTAAGTTTATACCAAGTCTTCTCAGGAAATCTGCTCTTTGGAGATTTTATAATAACTTCTTAAATTCTTTCAGCAATTCAACTGTTTACTGGTTTTGTTGAGCCTTTTTAAATCGTACCGCCCGGAGTGTGTCCCTGAAGATGTGCCCATGATCTCAACAAATGTGGCCTTCTCCAAACCTAACAAACTGCTGATGGAAAGATTGGAAGGTGCTCAGGTACGCATTCATTATTAAATCTTTGTGTTTTTAAAATACACATGCAAAACTTGGATATAATTGCCTTTATCATAATAGGTCCAGGAGGCGAATTCTCTTTATCCCTAAATAAGGAATATTGCTAAATAGCTATATCACTCGCTCTAGTTTATTCCAAAACTAAAATGAGAGAACAAGTATTTTCCTTAACTAAGGATAAAGAATAGGAATCCGCTGTGTAATCTGCACTAACTTCCGAAGATTACTACATGTTAGTACAAGTAAATAAGAAAGGGAGGGGGGGAGACGGCAATCGCTGGTTAAAGTAAGTTAAGGATATTCCTTAACACCCTATATATTACACGATCCTTTAGTTCCTGCAAAATTTCTTAGAAGACAAGTACTTTGGCTTTTTGATTATCATTGGTATTTTTCAGATTCGCAGTAACGTTCAGCTGAATCTGACATCAGAAAACAGACTGACTTGGTGGACAGGAGAATCTGCAACGGTATGCGGTCTAAATTTTCACTTAACATTAAATAAGATTGAAGTTAGGTATTTCGATTGATTTAACTGCGTTCCCTCTTAAATTTCAGAAAAACTTCAGGAATCAAAATATCATTCACCTTTTACCTGACGTGGATTACCTCCAGTTGGGATCAGTAATTTATATGAAGGATGGTGAGACAAAAAAATGCCTCGATTTTACCAGGTACGACCAGTTTTAATTTTTAATTTTTTAGAAAGAAAGACAAACATTCCCGGGTTACGAATAACCCAACAATGTTTGAAAATCTCCTACCACCACAGAAAGCCGAAAATGTTGCTTGTGTTGTGATGAATGACTTGGCCAGCGGAGGAATTGAACACGCGACGCCCAGGTGGGACCCAAGCGTTATGTCCACTCAACCACTGACCGGTTATTACCACAATTCTGTTTACTAAATTTTTCAGCCACACCGGCTAGAGCATGCAATACTGTTTTATTGTTACCACAATTTCGCGCTGTTTTTCAGAACTGCAAAAGCGAGATTAGAATTGCAAATTTCGCAGTATTAAAAACGAACCGTGATAGGGAAATCCCCGCTACGAACAGTTTGATAAATCTATGTGTAGAAAAGTTTGATAAATCTGCTTCAACAACTGATGAAGCAGACAGTTGTCCCGAATCTGACCAGCACAGTATTATAGATATAGATGATGATATACCATTATCGAACTCCACATCACGAATCAGAGAAAATCAACTTGCAGTCTCGACATCATCTTTTCTGTCTCTGAAAGATTTAAAATCATTAACAATATGTATAATAATAAACAACTTAATAATAAGCTAAGGTCAGAATTTACGACTCCACACAAAAACATCAATTCCAATCCTAGGTTAGATTTCATACTGAAAAAGGAGATGGCTTTATATGAAACTGGAGGAACAAGAGGTAAATATCTGAAGACTGTATACAAGGTGTCCGGAAACTCGTAGTACAAGCGGAAGACAGGAGAATCCACATCACATTTGGGGTCGATTTTGTGGTTTAACTTTTTTTGATTTGAGCTTTCGTTTTCGAGTAAATCGGGTCTGAAGTTGGAATTTTTTAGGTAAAATTTGAAAAAAAAATTTCACTAGGGGGTTGATTTCAGCTGTGTAATGTCTTATAAAATGCAATGAAGGGTAAACCGGGCTCAAAAATTTTTTTAACTCTTTAGTTGCCGAAAAAATGGAAAAATAGAAAAAAAATAATATTAAAATCGAAATGCTTAGATCGAAAAAAATAAGTTTTTTGGGTTCTCTACATGATGTAGATTCACCAGTTTCCCGCTTGTACTACGAGTTTCCGGACACGTTGTATAACCATCTGTTAAGCATTCCACCAACGAGTTTAGAAGCTGAGAGAGTATTTTCGGCTGCTGATAATAAAATTACAAGTTCTTTAAATGATGATACAATTGATATTTTATGCTTTTTACGTAAACATTTACAAATAAAAAATAAAGATTAGCATTGTGTGTGATGAATTATAACTAGGGATGCAACGATATATATCGGAAAATCGATAAATATCGGAAAACCGATAAATATCGATATATCGACCCCTAAAAATATCGATATTTATCGATATCGAAGACACGCCGATATCGATATATCAATATTGAAAAACTCAATATATCGTATCGAAATATCGAAAAACCCCCAAATTAAAATACCCACAAAATCTGGTAAAATGCTATTACTGGCAAATGAGTGCCTAAAAAAATTGATTCTGTTCTCTACTCTAATCTGTGGTAGGTGAAAGCACCATAAATCTTTGGCTCATATGCAAATAAAAAGAAAAAAAAAACTGATGGTGACGATGAGCTTACGTTATCTTTCTGCTCCTGAAAATACTCTAAAAGTAAACATTCTTGAAACATGGTGAGACGTGCAAGGTGTATATCCCAATCTTATTAAAGTGGCAATGAGTCATCTACCAATTGTGGCAACAAGTATTCCTTCTGAACGTCTTTTTTCAAGGGCAGGAGCCACTATAACTCGAAGCAGAAACCGCTACAAGGAATCAGATTTTCAAAGTTATTGTTTTTAAGTTCGATAGCTGGTACAAAAAACTGGAATTAATTTTTTTTAAATAAATTTATGAAACAAATTTTATATACCTATCCAAATTTTGTGATTATTCATATACGTAAGTATAAAAAAATATATGTATACATAATCGATAAACGTTTGATATAACTAAAACTACATTGGATTTCTATAAGCTTTTAAAAAAAGAAGAAAGATCGATATATCGGCCTACTAGATCGATATATCAATATATCAATATCGACTTAATTCGATATATATCGATATTTTTAAAAACATTGCATCCCTAATTATAACTCATGGTTGTTTTATTTTAACACCCCGTTTAACGATTTACTAATTTTGCAATATTGCAAAATTTGCGGTATTAGATGTCCGATACAGCAATATCGCGTTATTGCGGTACTGCATGCTCTAACACCGGCACATGGTTTTTCTAATAATCAAATTGTCTTCTTCAATTAATCGCAAATTCACTGAAACAAATCATTTTGTGTTCACCGCTTATTTAAATAAAATTATCAACATGTTTCAAAACCAATTATTATTATTATTATTAATTTCAATAACAAGGTTTGTACATGTATGTATGATGTATATAATAAGTATAGATTCATTTTTTTTTTCACAGACCTCCTCACTAGGATTTCCTGTTCTGAGGTGGCCTGTAGTTTTTTAAAATATTTGTATTTGGTTATGGATTGTCTTCATATCGTCTTCATGATGTTTGTAATTTTATTATCACTTTGATCTCTCAGCCATATTTTTACTTTTGTTTTAAATATATTCATTTCCTTTATATTTTTGATTTGATCTGGTAGAGCATTGTATAATTTTATAGCATGGAATTTATTATTTCTCTGTCCAAAAGATGTGTTCAAACTGGGAGTAACCAGGATGTTATTGCTTACTGACCTGGTTGAGTATTTATGTTGGGCAGTGGAGTATACATATATGTTTTTTTTCAGTTTAAATAAAATATTTTTTGAATAAAGTTTCTGTACATTGAAGACTTGAAAGTTATTAAATATTTCTTCCGTCGGAGTTCTAAGCGGAACTTTCAGTATTGTCTTCAGTAGTCCTTTTTGGGCTATATTGAGTCGCTCTGTGTGAGTGCTCAAAGCAGACCCCCATCCAGTTATCCCGTATTCTATTTGTGATTGACATAAATGGTTTGTGATTGACATGAATGGTTTCTTCATATGGATAAAATGAAAATTAACCTTAAAGTGTTTATAATTTTGATAAAATAAGTAGTGTATACAAAATGATTTGTTTTCATTTAATCCCTCAGGCTAATTTGTTCGGTTTTCTCCATTACTATCATGGTTAGAACCATGATTTAATAAACAATAGAAAGAGAAAACATCACGCTTTTATTTCAAATCTAAAAATTTACAGCAAAATAATCAAAATGTACCTTTATGAATCCAAAGTTTTAGAACGCAATTTGAAAAAATATTATGAAACTTCGGGGATTTTTTATTAATTACTTTTACTTGAAACAACAAAAAAAAGTGAGTTAACGTTTTTAATACATTTCGCTTTGCTGAGGATTGGTTTGTACTCCTGTAGTTTTGTTTTTTTATTTTGAGCTGTAAATGCAGTCTGTGTTAGTTCGTTAAAAATTCTACCAAAATTGTTATTCTTTTACTTGTAGATAGATTAACCCTTGTATTTAAAAAAAATATTTTTAACAATTAGTTTGAAATAATGGAAACAAAAATGTAATTTTTTTAACTTCAAAACTTTTATTTCTTAATACGAGTTTTTGTGGACATACTCGTAGTACAAACCGATCCTGAGCAAGCAATTTGTCTAATGAAAAAGGTGTGTTTTTATTTTATTTTGTTAGTAATTTTGTTAGAAAAGACTTAGGTGAGCCATTTTTAAAACTTTTTGTGTTTGCATTCGACATTTATATATTTATTTCGAATGTATATTTTATTATTTCAAATGTTTATTTTATTATTTCAAATGTTTATTTTATTATTTCAAATGTTTATTTCGAATTATAAAATTTTAATGTGTATTTCATCTCCTTTCAAAAACAATTTTTAGTTTCAGAAATATTACATTTATTTGGATTTTTCTGCAAAGACAAAATATTTTGACCTTCCGCAAAATAGGCCCCAGGCCTGAGGAGGGGTTAATCAATACACCCCTCGGGAGAGCTTCTAAGTGAAATGTAAAAAGCCCACGTCAATTTATTTTTATTTTTCAACCGCATTTGTTTTGTAGCACCCACGATTTGTTGGTTTATCATTGTGGGAATCGCATAAAGACGCCGGCCAACATCCTCTCGCTTCTGGTGAATGATGCTGGACTCCACATCCTGCAGTTCTCAGACTCTGAGTCGCAGTCCCGCCTGTCTCAAACCCTCTACCATACCTTGTACAACAGTGAGTACTACCTATCATCGTATAAAATATATTCCAGGGATCTGTTGATTGGTTGATCTCTTAACCCGTCAGGTCTATTT
Source organism: Limnephilus marmoratus (assembly GCA_917880885.1). Classification (NCBI taxonomy): domain Eukaryota; kingdom Metazoa; phylum Arthropoda; class Insecta; order Trichoptera; family Limnephilidae; genus Limnephilus; species Limnephilus marmoratus. The sequence goes on along the minus strand of OU862909.1, from coordinate 38,923,414 downwards.
GTTTGGTTTTCAGAACAACTCGCATAGGTCTCACGGAAATCGTTGGATCCCCTTACTATCATACTTAGAACTATGATCTAAACAGTGTTAGAAAGAGAAAATACCACACTTTATATTAAAATCTAAAAGTTAACCGAAAAATAACAAAAATGCACACCTTTAGAAATCCAAAGTTTTTTAAATCTTCAATTTGAAAAAAAATTATAAACTTTATAAGAGTTATTTTTTACACGAAAAGACAAAAATTGAGTTGACGTTAACATTTAAAATACATTTGCCTAATAAATTAGGTGTGTAATTTTTTTTTTGTTATCAGTAATTTTCGTTAGAAAAAATGTGCCATGTTCCGCTACCTCCTTCTTTAGCCAACGTTTCGTACAGCGTTACAGTGTCCATCATCAGGGCAGATCCGGTAGATGTGTAATTTTTTGTGGTGAAATGTGTGCTTATTTACTTGGAAGCGATACCGTGTTGCCAGCTCCACTACAGTCAACGGTACAAAATAACCGTGACAAGCAGTGGCGTCATTGCCGCGGAGCGGAATAGAAAGTTCACTAAATCGCGGTATTTATGCTAGCCTGGGGCACGTCCCTTTGCGAGTTGCCGACGGAAGTGGCTCCATCTTTTAACGAATTCTAAAATTGTTGAATTCTGAAAAGTTGGCTAAAGAAGGAGGTAGCGCTACACGGCTTAACACCCCAAAAACAAATAACGAAAATACTTTTGGCCGAATCTTAAAATGTACCTTTTTCATGTTTGCATAAAAAAAAATTGTATTTCAAAAATTGTGTTTATTTCGAATTTTAAAATTTTAAACGTATGTTATCACCTTCATCACATTTCAAAATCGGTTTTTAGTTTTCGGATGCTTTCAGAAATGTTCCATTTATCTGAATTTTATTGCACACTCGAAATATTTTGACCTTCCGAATAATAGGCTCGGGGCCTGAGGGGTTAAATTTCATTGGTCGTATTGACATGCGCATACCGTGATAGCCGCCGATGGATTAGAAAAGTTCTAGAATTGATTGAACTGCTGATTCTTTTTCTTTTTTTTGCAGATTTCCTCAAAACCACCAAAGCTAATCTGAACCTCGTTGAAAAGACTCACTTCCTGAAGAGAATATCTGCATTAGAAGCCCGTTTGCAACAAGGCATTCCCGTTGTGTCAAGATTTCTGTCTCAGTTCATATCCACTTGGAACGGGATTGACTACTTGAACGAGGTAATGCTTTATTTGTATGTTTTATCCCATAAACTACTTAAAAGTATCCCATAAAAAAATAAAATCAGGGTTTTTATTATTTTTGGCATGGCAAACCTTTCTGTGCATATCGCATATCCCATAGACAAAGGTTGAAAGTCAAAATTTTCTGTTTCATGTATTTTTTAACTCTGAATAGTAAATGTGATTATCTGTATTTAAGTTAGATCACTCTATTTCTGAGAGATGTCGCTAGTTTCTCTTTTCGATGGTGCCGCTTATTTCATCATATTTTTTGAATTATGTGTCTGCCCACCTGCTGCGTGGTTGGCCGGATCGAGTGAGACTGGTTGAGGAGGTCTGTTGACCTCTCCAGTCAGAATCCCTCGACCCATAGCCTTGCATCCAGTTGAAAGGGTGGATTCATACTTCCATCACTCCTGGACACACTGACCCCCAGATTCCTGACCAACCCTTATTGACGGCCGGCGTGGTCTAGTGGTAAGGCTCTTGACCCGCAATCTGAAGGTCGCGGGATCAAATCCCGGCGTGGCAAATAATTTTTTTTTTATTTATTTCACAATTAATTCATTTAAAATAATATATAGTATACTAGCTGACCCGTATTTCTAGTGAGTATTTCTAGTGAATATTTTGGTTGTTAAATAAACGTTATAACTATGAGGCGGATAGTGGTGGCAAAACGTAAAATTCCAGAGCCGCTCATTATTAAAGGCAAAACAATTAAATTATCGTTATTTAACCGGTCAAATTTGTTTTAAACAGAGTGTAGCTTATGCACGTGGCTAGCGAATACCACGAGAGGTTTGGTGTGAACAAATTCTCAATTTTGTATTATTTTTTACGAAATAGATTTTCAAACAGTGAATTCGTACAAACAACACTTTTGCACATACAAATATATTGGATTTTCAGTTTGGAGGTTGTGTGATATCAATTGTGTTATTTTAATGAAATATTATACCAAGTTTGTAGGAAATAAATAGAAAATTAAATAATAATGATATTCCAGTTTTGTCGCTGGCATTAGCATGCAGGTGCAGAGCGAACTACTGTGATATAGCCGACAAAATATTACGACATGCAAAAGGTTGAGTTCAAATGGAAAGGGATAAATTGATTTCAATAAAATAACATTACATCTTATACTTCTCTTTGTCCTTTTTGTGATAAAAATCACTTTACTTGACTTGCTAGCTGCGGTTCCCCTCAGCGGCGAGTCAGGCAAAATGAAATATGATACCTTTATTTGGAATATTATAAACATATGTATACAATATTATTTTCGTCTCTTTCTCTTCAACAGAAAATATAAGGAAAAGAAAAGAGATATATTATCGGCTTGTTTTCTAAGAAAACAATCTTTCCTAATCTACAGCAGGACGTGAAATGTTTTTAATACTTTGAATATTACGAAACAGTATTGACAATACAATTTTACTATTGTAATATTTCGACAGTATTTTTTAGAAATCCACTTGAAATAAGATGTGAACAGATTTGTTTTTATTTAGGTATAGTCAATTTGGGAGGCGGGTATGGGTACCGCAGCCCCGGGAACCATTTATTGGATAACACCTCTGCCATAGGTCACCCCAAGTGGTTCGCTACGTTTGGTGACTTAGCAGAGGTGCTCGGGGTCATGGGATGAGGTTTGTCGGTGTGAGGTGGTTGGTGTATTGGGCTACATGTCATGTCACGTATCGTATGGGTCAAATCCATGGGGTGGTGAGGCGTGAGGAGTTTGAATGAGATTTTTGTACAAGAACCAGGAGGAGGTGTTGAGGTGATATAATAATACCGCACAAGAGTACCAACTGCTCCAATTTTTTTTTTTAAATATTTTTTATTTTAAATTATTGTTATGTGAATACCGCACAAGAGTCCCAATTGCACAAAATTTTTTTTTTCAAAATATTTTTTATTGTAAATTATGTATTGTTAAGTAAATACCGCACAAGAGTACCAGCTGCTCCAAAATATTATCTTTTTTTAAAATTTATTGTAAATTACCGCACAAGCGTCCAAACTGCTCCAAAATGTTTTTAAAATTTAAAAAAATATATATTTTTATTGTAAATTATTATTATGTGAATACCGCACAAGAGTCCCAACAGCTCCCAAGGGAGGGAGGTTGAGGGAGTGTTGAGATGAGGTGGAGGGGGTTGCTGAGGGGGGGATCAGAGATGGGTGCAGGGGGGGTGGATCAGAGGTGGTGGTGGGGGGAGGAGGTGGAAGGGGGTGAGAGGGGGGGGGGGGTGGGAGGGTAGGCTTTTTTTCAAATCCATTTTTCGTATTACAAAACTAACAAACACGGGAGGCGGGTATGGGTACCGCCGCCCCAGGAACCATTATTAGATAACCAACACATCTGCCATAGGTCACCCCAAGTGGTCCGCTACGTTTGGTGACTTAGCAGGGGTACCTGGGCTCATGGGGTGAAGTTTGTCCAGGCTGGATCCGGAGAGAGTGGTTGAGGGAGTCCTTTTGACTTATACGTCCACAGCTGATGACATAGGATCTGAGGGGAATTTTCCTCAGGGCCCCCTGTGTAGAGCTGAAATTATCTAGCCAACCCCCCACCCCCCCCCCCACGTCCCCCCACCCCCCCCCCAGTAAGCGAAAATATTTTGTAACACCTCAACTACAAACTCATCCTGATGTCGTGTCCTACCCAACACTAAGTCTTTGGGGTTGCTGTGTGGAGGTTTTTTTTTTAATGAGACCCATGGAAACAAAGGGGGAGGAGACAAAGAGGCCAGCAAATCATTCCATAGCCGAGCTGTTGAACTCAAGAACGAGTCGTAGGAACGAACCGTTCTCATGTGACTCGACTCGTTCTCATAACTCGTTCTCACTCGACAAATGTCGGGCGCGTAAATTTTAAAATTATTTTAAATAATATATATGACATATTTGCGGCGCGTTTCAGAGTGGAAGAGACTCTCAGCATCACCCTGGTGTGAGACAACCATTCAGAATTCAAGCATTGCTTGAAATGACTTTGGCCGTGTTTGGTGACCTGATCTGAATGGCCATGTAATTCCCAACCTTCCCAACTTCCAGCCCCAGCAATTGGGATTCTGGTGCGGTATTCACATAAAAAATGTTTTTAATTTTTTATTGTTGTACTTTCACTCCACACAGAAGGCCCCGAGGAAAATAATTTTTCTTCAGAGTCTATGTCATCTATGGAGATGTTGTGTGGATGGTTTTTTTTAGGGAGAAGAGGGGTCTTGAAGAGATCTATGTTGAATTAGGTAGGAAACACAGAAGCCAGCAATCATTCGACAGCTGAGCTCAAGAACTCGAGAACTTGAACAAGCCGTAGAAATGACCTATTCTCATGCGATATAAAAGTCAACCATGCACAAATGTTGGGTGCCCGATTGGTGTGTTCCCCAATTATGCAACGGTGCCGAAGGGATCACAGACGCTAGTTCCTTCGAGCACCTTCCATTGAAATACCGGTAGAACACGGACAGCGTTCCTAACTGATGCCAGTGCTCTAAAGATTGCGATCCAGTTGTAATCGGGGAAGCTATCAAACGGACCACCCGTTTATGCGCAGAGTCAGAATGGTTTTTTTTTAAATTATTTTGGGACTCCAGACCAGAGGTGGCTACCAAATTAAACAGTTGGCCGGCCTGTTATGTGAATATCTTATAATTCACGTTGAAACGGCAATTATTACGTGCAAAATGGCGTAAGGAGCCATATGATGTGGCTAGCTGAGAGGGAAGAAGACGGGATGAATACAACTGCGTACTTTTCTATTAATAGAGCGCCAAATCCTGTTCAAGACAGAATATGTCCACAGTTGAATTCACTACGCCTTCTTCCTAGAACGACGGAGAGCATTTAATTCTTCCCAGGGAGCGTGGGCACTATGACAATCACTTCTTTACTCATCATTAGGAACTACAGTGTATCGATATGAAATAACAAAGAGATTTGAATCAATATTTTCTATATTTACAATATCGAACATTTAAAACAATACGGTATTATAAACCAATTTTACAAGGGAAAAAATACACTACTGAAAACTCACCCCTGTATTGCGACCATGACCTTGAAAACTAGCTAATTCGGATTAAGTGCCTGCGGGCAGGCATGATGCACGTAGTGGAGCTTGGTGCTTCGTCCAGCATCCAAGAGGTGGTCCTGATGTGATCCTGCTGAGGTCGCGATGCCAAACCCCCCTGGGAGCATCAGGACGATGAGAAATGATCCGGTGTATTGCGCCAGCCTGGCCAGCAGTATGATGCCCGTCCTACGAGGCCATCAAGCCCAAATAGATGGATGCCTACGGGATTTGTTGACAGACGGAGTCGGCGACGAATCCGGGGTTGCGGTGAACCGGAACGGTCTGTTCTGCGTATCAAAATCAAGTACGCGGGTTTTTATATGAACGCCTCAGTAGGCGGCGGATGTTAAAGTTAAAACTCCGAACACTAATTAAATAAACTTCGCCGTGGCTTGCGAGGTGTAGCGGGAGTCCATGTTCGCCAATTGCACTTTCCCAGTCGCCAGATCAGCTAGATAAACGGCATTACTTATTCTCGTCGCACGAGGCGCCGACGGCCATTGATGAACCGAAAACTTCGTTAATTCCGGGCCGAACAATTCGGATCTTTAGGTTAATCCCGTTATTTACACATAAGGTACGGATCTCTTTGCAACGCGGAGTCGTATTGTTCCGGTATATTTTACATTATAAAACTTAAATCGCTAGGTGACTGTGCCCGAGAAAAACACGGCGTCCTCCCGTGTTCTCTCTCGTCCAGAGTGCCGTTTCAAAAACAAAACCCGTTTCCGCTCAGTCTGCCAACCTGCCGAGTATCTCGAATAAACTATTACCATCCTTCAAATAAAGGTACCTGCCTATCCGAGTAATAAATTAAAGTAATTTATATGTAATGATGCATCCACATCATAACATTACCCCCCTCGCCACAAAAATGTTCGCCCACGAACATAACAACTAATAAGGTTCCTACCCCTAATCTAAAAAAAAGGTCGGTCACAGGGCCTAAAAAAAATTATTCAAACATATTCTAGCAATCATTAGTAGACAGCAGTAAAAAAAAAAAAAAAAAATGATTAGTAGATCAAACATAGATTAAATAGTAATAGCGAATGGGTGTGCCGCAACTCCGATCGCACTCCATCATGCGTAAGGCGCGATGGACGGGCTTGCGATGCAACCATTCTTATTTAAACATAGCTTACAACTAAAAGAACTTAAAACTAAAAGAACTTAATATTAAGAACATGGTGAACTAATGTTCCGTGAACGGGGTCCGTAAACACCCACAGCATTGAAGATACTGGGTGAAGAACGGCTGACTTATGTCTTGGACTACCGTTAACGTTACATATACCGCATAATCATCATTAATTATGTAAGTTTAAACACTAATCAGTGGACAACACATCCTTAACTTATCTATACCTTTGTGTGTCCAGCACAAAAATTATACACAACCATATGCATTAATGCATCACTGACCCATAATAGGGTTTTAGAAAGCCATTTAGGCAACACTTTAGGGTGCAAGCAACCCTCACTTCACTGAATTTACGTCCCTTTTAGGAAAAATAAAATTGTTCACTACGAAGAGTTTCCTATTCTACCTAAATCGGTCGTACGGGTGAGTGTATGAAGTAAAGTAGCATCATAGGTACTAAAACTAATCAATAAATTTAACAAAATAATATGTATATTACTAAACTATTCTCTTTGTATATTCGCAAGCATATAAGTGGTTACTACGTGTTGAACTTACAATATTTCTCAGAATTTATTTATATTTGAAAACAGTCATGTTTCATATTGAAAGAGATAAACAAAAAGAAAACAATGCTCAAAACACATAGAGGTGTAGGACTGGCATCCCTGTGTGTTTCGAGACAAAACTTAATAATAAATACAAAATTTAATAACCATGAACGCAGTTCAATGGGATGTACCCTGAACACAATTGGAAGTGGGCATGTGTTCCAATTGTATTCGAGGTTAACAAACGTAATATAAAACAAATTATGTCATTCATCCTGTTTGCTTGCTCGTGCTCAGTCCAAAAAAAAAAAAAAATGTTACTAAATTAATTTCGAATAAATAACAATAAATAATTACGCCTAACGAAAGTAAGAACTTATAAAACAACTCGAGTTAATCTTACTAGAGTGGATTTTGATTGCAATGAATCATAAATACTACATGAGTTAGCATAAACGCACCCCCTCCAAAAACATGAACGAACAAAAAGAAATATTCCTGTGACAGGACTTTGACTGTCAGAATGTCGGGTCGTTTCAACTCGGTTGATCAGGCCGGGTTAAAACTCCCAAGCATTAAATATTAACTAGTAAATAAGATAATTTGCAGTATTCGGTAGGGATGGCCAGACCCTCCGAAGTATTGCCACAATAAGACTATACTGGTATATTATTTGATTTTACTATATCCTTCACATGAAAATCACCCGCAACTTTTCCGTTTAAGTCTGCAAGCGTATAGATTAGATTGGATTTTTTCTTTACTACCACATTCTGAACAAACCGAGGTGCCAATTTCTGTGCGAAATAATTCAATGCGTTAGATTGTGCAAAATTTCTCCGCCACACCACATCACCAACCTGATAGGTGATGTGTTTTCTGCGCAGGTTGTAATGGTCAGCTCCTTTTTGATAAGCTTTAAGAAGAGCATTCGAGACTTGCTCGTAAATCGAAGACAACTCTTCTAGTTTCTGTGCATAAGCTTTAGGTTGAGCACCCACTTGCGAATTGGATTCCTCATCCGCTATTGGATTACGGTGCAGATCACCGTCCAGTATCTGCTCCCGACCGTGCATCAGGAAATAAGGTGTATAACCTGTAGCGCAGTTTACCGTGTTATTCATAGCCGATTGAACTTGCGGAAGAAATTTGGACCAATTTCGGTGGTCTGATTCAACAAGGATCGATAACGCCGTACCCAAGGTTTGATTATAACGTTCGACTACATTGTTTTGAGGCGTATAAGACGAATTGTAAAATGGTGGTGGTATGTTATAACTACTAAGTAAGTCCTTAAATTCTTTCGAAACAAATTGACGACCATTATCACAGACGATAGTTCGTGGTACGCCGTGAACAAGAAAGATGTTTTCTTCTAAGATTTTAATTATGCTTCTCGCGGTGCCATTGCGCAGCGGAAATAGCCATGTAAATTTAGAAAAAACGTCTACACATGATAAGATTACGGTAAAACCTGAGTAACTCCTAGGTAAAGGACCTACTAAATCTATCGACAACATTTGCAAGGGTCGTGTGACCTTTTTTGGGTTTGAAGAGATGCCGTTAGGTGGGGCTGTACTTATTTTGTGGGCCTTGCAGACTGTACAACGATTAACAAATTGCTTCACATCCTTATACATATTAGGCCAATAGTAACGCAATTGCACCTTTTTATAGGTTTTGAATACCCCAGGATGACAAGCTCGCGAAGACTCGTGTAAATTTGAAAGAATTGCCTGTCTACCTTCCTGCGGAACTACCCTCTTCCAGGCAGTATCCTCGCACAGAGCTAGACTAGTCTTTGTGTGTCGGAACAATTCATTATTACGCATTTGAAAGTTCTGGAAACGTTGTGGAAAATCTTGGCATCCTTTCCAGGCTTTCAAATACCACGTATCCTTTGTATGTTCAGTGTCCACACCTGATAATACGGCAAGGTCCATTCGTGATAGCACGTCTGGAACAACATGTTGTGTCCCTTTGCGATGGACAACGTCAAAAGAAAATTGCGAAAGGCGAGAGCTCCACCGTGCAAGACGGCCACTAGGGTTGGACAAGGACCCCAGCCATTTCAAGCTTGAGTGGTCAGTAACTACTGAAAAATGAGCTCCTTCTATATACGGTCTAAAGTGAGTCACCGAGTCTAGCACAGCTAAGAGTTCCCGTTCAGTGATGCCATAATTTCTTTCATGAACGTTTAAGCAACGTGAGTAATAAGCGATGGGATGCTCTTGCCCGTCTACGTCTTGGATCAAAACTCCTCCAATCCCTGCGGAGCTCGCGTCGCAATGGATAGAGAAAGGCCTGGTGAAATCCGGGCAGCATAAAACTGGAGCCGTAGTCAACGCGCGTTTTAAATCTTTAAAAGCAGTTTCAGCTTCCTGAGACCACTTGAAATTGCTAATTCCATTTTTAGAACCTGTGAGTTTAGTAAGAGGGGCAGCTATTCCCGAAAATCCTTTAATGAACCTTCTAAAGTAACCGCACAAACCAATGAATGCCCGGATTTGTTTTGCATTTTTTGGGACTGGGAAATTTTTGATGCTTTCTATTTTTATTGGATCCGTACGGAGACCCTGCGAATCTACTAAATACCCTAAATATTTAAGTTCTGATTTGCAAAACTCGGATTTTTTTAAGTTTATGGTAAGACCTGCGTCTCGCAAACGTTCGTATACACGGTTTAATAGATTAAGATGTGACTCCAAATCTTCTGATATTAAGATCAAATCATCCAGATAGCAAAAAGCATTATCGTCGAATTCCGGACCAAAAAGAACATCTGCCAGTCTTTGCAACTCACTAGGGGCGTTTTTCAGTCCGAAAGGCATACGGGTGAACTCAAACAAACCCCGTCCAGGGACGACGAAAGCTGTTTTCTCACAAGAGTCCTTGTCTAAGGCAATTTGCCAAAAAGCCTTTGAAAGGTCTATAGAAGAGACGTACCTAGCTCCACCTAGCTTGTCTAGAATCCGCGATATATATGGCAAAGGGTACGCGTCGCGAATCGTGACATTATTGATTTTGCGAGAGTCTAAGCAAAAACGACCGGTACCGTCTTTTTTTGTAACGATTAATACTGGACTCGACCATGGAGAACGTGAGGGACGTATTACTCCTAATTTTAGCATTTCATCCACTTCTAATTCTAATTGTTTTTGTCTTGCTGGAGACAAAGGATAATACCTTTGTTTGATCGGAGGCCCTGTTGTATTAATCTTGTGTTTGACTAAATGCGTCAGGCCTAAGCCACGCTTCTCGAAAGAAATCGATTCAAATTTTTTAATAATAGCAGAGAGTGCCTGATTCTCTGAGGGACTTAGTGCCTGATTCTCTGAGGGACTTAAGGAAGAGGCTGGCTGAATTGCCCGCAACCCATTAATTTTGTTTTCCGAAGTAGGACCAATAGCTTTTGAAAACAGCTCCGGTGCGATATGGAACTGCTTCCAAAAGTCTATACCTAGGATAAACGATGGTGACAATGTCGGGATGACGTAGAAAAGTATTGTATGGGTAATTGATTTGTACGTCACCGGCAACGACATTGTACCCAGGACTGGCTGATTCGCACCGTCCGCTGTTGATACACTAAAATTAACCTTAACTAATTCTATACCTAACTTAATAAAAATCTTATAACTATCACCTCCCAAACACGATAATGAGGCGCCACTGTCCAACAGTGCGCTGTAAAAATTGTTAAATATATATACATTTGCATAAGGACGACCATCGTTTTCAATCTCCATCCCCTGTGGCAGTGGGCCCACTGTTCCAGGTGATGGGACCGAAAGAAACTGATGGACTAGTCGGAGCCAACTCTTCCATTCCCGATTCCTCTGCGCATAGGATGGGACGTGGTAAGAGAGACTCCGCCCTAGTTTTCCGACTTGTTATTATTAATTCTTCCTTTAACCGCTCCCACTTTTGGATTATTTCCCGCTGCGGCTTTTCTTTTACAGTCCGCTACAACATGTCCCGGTTTCTTACAATAAAGACAAAATTGATTCCTAACAATGGTTCTAGAAGTTCCTTCGGTATTTAGACTATTTCCATTGAAAGAAGACGGAGGTTTGTTATTGTTGTAACCCGCATTGGTGTTACTGTAGTTACGCCCAGCATGACTATAACTATTGCCATTAGAAGATTGTTTATAATTATTATAAGAAAACCCTGTACGTTTATAAGTACCGGTATTATTGTTTGACAAAGTTTTATTGGTAGGCCCAAATCTCTCTTCTTTATTAGTAGTATAGTTATTGCTTTTTTCAAATTTGTTTGAAAAAGAAGAAGAAGAAGTAGCAAATTCCTCCGGTGGTGTCGCATAAGACTCTAAGTTTCCTGCGTAAGTTGTTAACTGTTCGAATGTAAAAATATCTCTAGAAACTAATAAGTTAGTGTACATTGGAAGCAAAGCCTTTTTGGCAAGCCGCAAAAGTTCCTGCTCAGGAAGTTTAGCTTCTAGCATGTTATTTAGAGATTTCATTCTAAGTGAAAACTCAAGGACTGACATACCTTTTGGTTGCGTCATGTTGAAAAGTTTTACTTTTAAGTCCGTTTGTAGGTCATTTGCCTCAAATTGATTGATCAAAAGTTTAGACAGCTCGTCCCATTTCAAGTCCGGATGATATATTGACCTGAACCAAAGTAATGCTAGTCCATCTAACAGATCAGGAAAAACGCGAACTAAATTATCCTGACTAAAATTTTTCGTCCTACATTTTTCTTCAATCAACAAGAGAAATTCTCTTATGCTCGATTTTCCATCAAATTTTATCTTCCAATTTTCCACATTGATGGTGGGTGATTCTCTATAAATAATTTTTGTGTGTTTAATTATTGTAGGGTTGTCAACGGTCTGGTTCTCAGAATCCGAATCTGAAGAATCCATATCTGTTTCTGATATTGTTGGCATCTTAAGTGCCTTATTAAATGCACGCGCCTGCGAGCGCAACGCGTGAGAGGTGGATGCCGGTTCAAGAGAACGACTTGATAATTCTTTTATGAGATCCTCTTTAGAGGCGTTGTTGATGTTTGGGATAGGAGTTGACATTGTTAAAACAATTGGATAAAATAATAAAATAATGAAAAGTTGTTGTTAATGTTAATAATTATTGTTGATGTTATTTTTGTTGACGTATAATATAGATTGTTGATGATAAGTAGAACAAACCAAAAAAAAGAAAAAATTTTAAATAATGAAAGAATGGAAAAAAAAAAAAAAAAATTTTTTTTTTTTTTTTTTAGCAACCCTGTATTTTGTGGCAACCTTGATATCCAAAGTAATTCTGGCGTAGGTATTTTACTGAATTTACCACCGAAATTCCAAGCATAATTTCAAAAAAGAATAATCCAAAAAAAAATATTTTTTCAATAAAAGAAAAATATTCCAACAATTTAGTTAAATATGTCAAACTATTCCACCACTCTCAATAATCGATGTATTATTGTTTGAATTTGAATGTTGTTGATTAATTATGACCATCCTTTATGTATGATGATGTTTTAAGGAATAAATTATAAATTTAATCTCATTAAATAACAATCCCTTCATTATACTACACTTGTTAAATAATTAATAATTCTAACTAATTCACTTAAATTCATAACAAGAATTCTAGTTTGATGTAAACCCATCTGTCACTATTGACATTCGCTTGTCTGAAATAAACAGCAATTGACACTTACGATGTTTACCTTTTAAATTGCCTCTATTTTGAAGCATAGACAATAACTATTTTTTTTTTTTAAATAAACATATGTAATTTTCTTTTATCATAGAAGAAATATTGTCTATGGTGATACCCGACGCTTCTATGAAAATAATATTTCAAATATTGAGGTTAAGTTGACGTATTGACATTTAAAACATAACCTGTATTACATGTCTACTGAGCACGAGAAACACCAAAATACATGACATAATTATACGTAAATTGCAACACTCCGTATTGCAAAGGACATTGTTGTATTTGAATTATAACGAGACACCATTGCACCATTAAATTAATGAATATTATTATGAAATTACAGTATCATACTGTTTTAAATCTCTGTGATAAAATAGCAAGTTGTAAAACGAGATTTTAGTTGATCGATTTGATGAATATAATTGTGAGTAAAGAATGTGTCTTTATACGAGCAACCCACGTTAAAGGCGTCAAATGTTATGTGAATATCTTATAATTCACGTTGAAACGGCAATTATTACGTGCAAAATGGCGTAAGGAGCCATATGATGTGGCTAGCTGAGAGGGAAGAAGACGGGATGAATACAACTGCGTACTTTTCTATTAATAGAGCGCCAAATCCTGTTCAAGACAGAATATGTCCACAGTTGAATTCACTACGCCTTCTTCCTAGAACGACGGAGAGCATTTAATTCTTCCCAGGGAGCGTGGGCACTATGACAATCACTTCTTTACTCATCATTAGGAACTACAGTGTATCGATATGAAATAACAAAGAGATTTGAATCAATATTTTCTATATTTACAATATCGAACATTTAAAACAATACGGTATTATAAACCAATTTTACAAGGGAAAAAATACACTACTGAAAACTCACCCCTGTATTGCGACCATGACCTTGAAAACTAGCTAATTCGGATTAAGTGCCTGCGGGCAGGCATGATGCACGTAGTGGAGCTTGGTGCTTCGTCCAGCATCCAAGAGGTGGTCCTGATGTGATCCTGCTGAGGTCGCGATGCCAAACCCCCCTGGGAGCATCAGGACGATGAGAAATGATCCGGTGTATTGCGCCAGCCTGGCCAGCAGTATGATGCCCGTCCTACGAGGCCATCAAGCCCAAATAGATGGATGCCTACGGGATTTGTTGACAGACGGAGTCGGCGACGAATCCGGGGTTGCGGTGAACCGGAACGGTCTGTTCTGCGTATCAAAATCAAGTACGCGGGTTTTTATATGAACGCCTCAGTAGGCGGCGGATGTTAAAGTTAAAACTCCGAACACTAATTAAATAAACTTCGCCGTGGCTTGCGAGGTGTAGCGGGAGTCCATGTTCGCCAATTGCACTTTCCCAGTCGCCAGATCAGCTAGATAAACGGCATTACTTATTCTCGTCGCACGAGGCGCCGACGGCCATTGATGAACCGAAAACTTCGTTAATTCCGGGCCGAACAATTCGGATCTTTAGGTTAATCCCGTTATTTACACATAAGGTACGGATCTCTTTGCAACGCGGAGTCGTATTGTTCCGGTATATTTTACATTATAAAACTTAAATCGCTAGGTGACTGTGCCCGAGAAAAACACGGCGTCCTCCCGTGTTCTCTCTCGTCCAGAGTGCCGTTTCAAAAACAAAACCCGTTTCCGCTCAGTCTGCCAACCTGCCGAGTATCTCGAATAAACTATTACCATCCTTCAAATAAAGGTACCTGCCTATCCGAGTAATAAATTAAAGTAATTTATATGTAATGATGCATCCACATCATAACAGGCCTTGTGTTTTATACAGGGTCAGCAGTTAAAGTATATCTCCAAAACAAACCGTACCGAGAAAACTTTGCACGTCATGTATCTATAAGTCAATAAACTTTTATTTCCGACAACGTACTCAACTTGCTAAAACTGTGAAGTAATTTAAAACAACTATTTAATAGGTACCTACGCGTTTTTTGCGTGTTTAAAAATTAAGTTGTCTTCCCTAGAGTTCGGCTCTGTAAAAGCCACCACTTTGCCGCCTCCTAGTTATAACGAATGTATTGTAAGTGTGTGAGACTAAAAGACGAATGGAGCGCTGTAGATGATGACCGCCAATAAAAAAAAAAATACATCCATTTTTATTTCATTAAAGTAACAGACTTATTCATTGTTGGATCTCTTAAAAGTTAAATGTAAAGTGAAAAAAAGTAATATATTTTTTATCCTTAAGTGAAATATTTTTTATACTTAAATAAATTAAGGAAAATGAAATAAAGAAAATCAATATTAATTTCGAAGAGCTACTCAAAGTGTACGATATTTTTTGTCAGTCCGTCTTTGGCCAACACAAATAAGCTCGATGATTTGCCCACACGAGAACATGCCATGCATAATTGTCCGTGTGAAAAACATGGTGTGCCCAAATCTCAGCACCATCTGTCATTCATCAACATAAGTAATTTCATTCTGTTTGAAATACGAATGACGGTTAAATTTGTTCATACAAAAATACTATGATCGCGATTAAAAATGGGAGGGTTGGAGTAGGACGGTGAAAATTTGGGGTTATAGGTATTTTTTGATGCCAAATAAAAAGAAAAGTACAAAAAAAAAATTGTCAAAAAATAGATTTTTTTTATGGATAGGGACACCCTAATCACCTAGTGCTAGCAGTATGAAATATATTTTAAGACCTATTCTCATACCTACCAAGTACACATAAAAAAATTCATAAAAATCAGTCGAGCCGTTTCGGAGGAGTGCGACCACAAACACCGTGACACGAGATTTTTATATATAGATATGCAGTACGTTCCAGAGTGGAAGATACTCTTAGTGTCGCTCTGGTGTAAGACCACCATCCAGAATTGAAACGTTGTTTGAAATGGCTTTAGCCGTGTTTGGTGACCAGATCTGAATAGCCAGGTACTTCCCCACCTTCCTTTTCCCCATCTCCTTTTTCTCCCTGATACCTTCAGCCTTACTCCAATTGGGGATGCCATAGTCTCACTGGCTCCAGACGGGAGCAGTTGGGACTCTTGTGTGGTGTTCATATAAAAAAAAACTCATTTCCTTGCCAGAACTTCCTTTCCTTAAAAAATACCTTCGCACAGCATCCCTTAATAAGACATAGGCCCTGAGAGAAATTATTTTCCCCAGGACTTCCTGTGTGGAGATAATGTAAAAAAAAAAAAACATTTGTTTACGCTTCTGTAAAATTTACTTTTTTGACTTGTGACCCTTTTCTGTGGGATTTGTGATGTATGCAATAAGACAACTTGTCTAGTTTTTTACTATTTGAATAATGTTTTTTTTTCTAGATTCTTGAACTCTTGGAGTGGATAACTTTCGAGACCTTTGATGAATTATACGACCTCATTTTAGAACATATCGAAACCCTGTTTTTGACGAATGATGTTTTGTACCGATGCACACTGCTTGATATGTTGAAAAAAATGTACATAAATATCGTGAGTACTGCTTTCATTTTTTTATTAATATCGCAAAAAACACTTGAAATTATATTTGAAACAATTTTTTTTTTGTTAATTACAGCATAAAATGATGTCACCGGAAAGGAAGTTTATGTTCCTGAGCCTGCCACGTATTAATGATGTAGAAATTTTAACTAATTTCTCAGATTATATCAATGAACTTTGTGAAAAATCTCTCAATACTTTACCAGGTAAATTTGTCCTCCCACATTGCTTTCAAATTGTTATTTTATTAAAACCATTAGAAATGTTACAATGGGATTTAAAAATATTATTGATTGATAATAAATGTAATATTTATTTTGAATCGTGCACAATGGCACGGGGGTTTAGAATAACCTTGCGGTTATTCCTTGCTAAATAAAACGCTTATGGATTTCGATAGAATTATACCCAATCACCAAACAAGATCCGGTGTACACAATTAAGCAATACTCACTGTTGTGTCTTGTAGCTTGATCTTCATTCGGCGGCGGTCATAGGTGTATCCAAGGCGTACGGTAAGATTGTTTGGTTATTATAACCACGATATAGTTTGAGTCACGATAGGATGAAGCGGTTCACACGAAGCATTCGGTAAAGACGGCGATATTATAATGCTTCACATTACACGCTTCCGATTGATAGAAAAATAACATTTTAACGTAGAGCCAAATGTCACGTTACGATTTGTTTCGATGGTTGTTGATAGACTGGCGATATAGCGGTACTTGACTTGTCCACCGTATAGGTAAGTACACTTAATGTGCGGAAGTCCAACTTCTGGATTCCTCTGATCTGCATGGTAAATTGGAACACAAATACCTACGTATGAAATCCATCAGCGTTATGAAAGATATTTAGTTCTACCTCTTGCTGCACCCTATATTATTTGGTGAACACCACTAACTTGACAGTTCCTATTGTTTTGAAGGTCAAGTGTGCAAAATTTCATCAAACTTTGAGTAAAATTGTAGAATTGAAAACAACTCAAATTCACGCCGCCCGCTACACCGCCTGCGACAGACAATGAACTTTATATATTAGATATATATATTTTCCTATTTTGGTTTTTTTTAATGGACTATAGATACTTTTATATTAATGGAATAAAGTTAATAATGTATGTTACCTAATCTATATATAAGGGGACATACATAAATTACGTGAGCTCAAAATGGGGGGGAGGAGTCCAGTAAAATCTCATTCCAAATCTCATTTAAACCGGGGGGGGTGTGATTTTTTCAGTGTATTGTCGCGATTATATTTATCTCAACGGGGAGGGGTCTAAATTGAAAAAAAAACTGCTCACTTAATTAATGTATGCCCCCTAATAAGGGATTTTAAAGAGCTCTCAGCGGCAGGACCATAAGACTTTTAATATTTCCAGACAGCATTGCGTTGAAGCATTGTTTCCTGGACATTTACGAGGTCATCGCAGACCTGGAGCTGCAGTGCGAGAAACCGATTTGGAGCGTTATGCCCATGTGCCTGGCCTATGGGATCCTCTGTTCATACAATCCCTTCTCCATCAACAGGATATTGGGTCTGTTCCTAAAGTAAGTTATTTGCAAATATACTTCTCTGATCAAACATTTTTTACAGAATTATGTTTATATCAGTTGCGGTTTTCTCTATAGTGCGTTGTGCATTTTGCTACAAGCATTGTATATTATGTAATGCATCAATATTATATATTTTAGATCATGTTATTCATTGGCAATGCATGTACATGGAGTGAGAATTATAACTCTAACAAACACGTAGATAAGTGCAGCAATCGAAATTTTTTGCATGGTATTCTCAATTGAGGTACCTTTATGGTGTGTGAATGGCATGGAAAAAGCATTTGCCGAAATGCTGACCATTAAATCCCCCCCTGGCTGTGATTCATTTAGAAGTAGGGAAATATAAATTATTATTTTTTTCATATATGCGAGGAATTTTTTTCTTCGTTTTTAATCTTTGATTGAACTCCACTGAGGTAGGCCACGTAGCAGCATTCATATGTATCCATATATATATAATAAGTTGAGAGGTTTAATTCCTTTCTATTAATTTATAAATAAAACACTTGTATTGCAAAGTTTTTTAACAAAGACATTTATGTTTATTTATATCACTTTTCTTTTAATGGTTTCTTCTAACAATCAAAACAAAACAAGTGACAATTGATATTTGCATTCTAACTGACACTACAGGATTCAAATTTAAATGGAATACATTTCCTTTACATATATATGAGGACTTTGTCATACCTTCTGTATTGTTAAACAAGTCGCACAAATCTACACCTGGTTTCAATCCAATACAAAATATATATGTAGTTCTTTGCACAGCAATAAGTTATTATGTTGTCAGTCCACTTGAATCTGATGATTGTTCACCAAAATTCAATGCTTTTGAATCATCTGCACGCACACTGTAACCAAATCATCCGCAATTTATTGTTTTTGTAAAAATATATTTATTAATTTAACAATTTTTTCAGATACCGAGAGATCTACAACAAAATCAAGCAGAACTATGGCAAAGAAACCATCAAATACCAGATAACCCTGGCGGAGAGCTACAGCACTGATTACGTGAACTGCCTCTGGTACGGTCGTGCAATCAGCTGGGGCCACCAGGGTCTCATGATGAACAAGCTGCCCCAGAAGTTGAAGGAGCAGATGGGCAGCCACCTGGCCCAATACGACCGACTCCTGGACATCAAGCACCACATTGCCTTTGCCTCGTTCATGAAGGAAGACATGGACGATATTGATAAAGAGTTTTGGCTCAAGACGGTGATTGCGCCCAACTTTGAAAATATTCCAAAGTTTATCGAGACTGTGGTTTTTAAATCCTAAACATTAGCAAAGACAATAATAGTTATAACCATTAGTAATGCAAGGATTGCGATTTCGATGCATTGTAACCACAAATTATTATGTAATATATGTATGCCTGCTGTACCGCATTATTGGCGAAATGTCTCACCGAGACTGATATACCTCTTCACTCTCTTATTGTGCTGTTGTGAGTTGTTTTATTATCGTTTGTTAAAAAAAAAAATTATGTGTGCCTATTACCCATACCCCCTCGAGTGTGATGGTTCGTCTAACGTTCTTTGATTTGTGCCAATTGTGACAAGTGCCAGTGAGGCGACGAGAGGAGAACTTTTTTACTTAACTCTTGCTGTGGGCCCCCATGGGTTCGTCTCATTGAGATTGTAAAACGGGCAATAATAATAAAATAAATAATAATTTTTCCCACTGCCATTTTGATTTCTTCAAAGAGATAGAGTACTGATATTATTTTAGATTTTCACGGCCAAAAGTATTATCGTGATTTATTTTATTTTTGTGGTTAATGTGCTATTTTGCGGTACCTGCTTGTATAGCCAAAGTTACGGACACACTTGTCCTGATGTGTGACACATCTGTCCTGATGATAGACACTTTTAATGCTGTCTGAAACTTTGGCTATAATTTTATATTTTGTTTTCTATATCCATCCCTTCATAAATATAATTTTGTAAACCTTTTTTTGGGGTGAATTTTTTTATTTAGATTTAACATTATGTATGTAGGTGTAAAATTTATGTGAAATCTGTGTCCTTGGTCTGACTTCCCTTTTGTTGAAAAAATACCCTTAACCCTTTGTACTCCAATTTTTTAAAATATGATATTACCTGCTACTCCATGGAGTGGCAATGTAAAAATAACGGGAATAATTATGATATTTTTTGGTAAGGCAGTAAATAAGATGAAGTTATGTTGAGAAATATATATTTATTATCATATAAGATTGTTAATAAAAGAAAAATTTGCATATTCAAATCTTCATAATTTTTTAACGTGTGGTATTTTAGAAAGCAGTCGCCGCCCAAATGCATACGTGGCTTGTTAGGACACGTGTCACAGTACTCACTGGTTTCCCGCCTGTCACCTTTTTCTGCCCTTTTCTATAGAAGTTTCATCGGAAAAGTCACTTTGCACTTCGAAAGCAAACTCGTCTTCACTACCACTGAATTCAAAATTCTCCTCCATATTTATTGCAAAGTAAAAATTATTCAAATAAAATGAATGTGTAGTTATTGTTATGAATGAAAAACAGAGCAAAAAGCACAACCCATTGCCAGGAGGTGCTGTATACAATTGAATACAACATGTGTATATCTGTAAAACGACCCTTTTATTTTTTAAACAATTTAATTTATACCTATTTATGTCGCCGCTGTCGATGTCGATGTCGAGTACAAAGGGTTAATAATAAGTTGGTATGAATATCAATCTGGTACACACAGTATATAGAGAAGCAGATTTTTCCTTGATGCAATTTGGATGAAAATATGTTTTATACTTTTATTATTCGGCAGTACATCCTCTCTGCACACCCCGTCGGGGCCACTTAGTTATATTTTGTGTAAGTAGGTATACCATATTTTCTCTAAACCTACTGCATAAGTATGTCGGGGGGCCAACTGCCATTTTATATCTAACTGAATTTTTTTTATCCTTTTTTTTATTTCTTTATTCTTCTTTTGTAATTGATACCTCATTTTTTCAAATAGTTTTTTTTCTTGTACAGAAGATTATCTTGAAGCTCTTCCAATTTTGTAATTTGGTTGAAAAGCAGGTACAGGTAAATCAGAATAAAGAGATTCTTTCTTATGTAGAGGTGTACTGTATTCGTTCAGACATGCGCTCTTTAAAATGATTTGCCTGTACACTTTTGTGTAAATAGTTATAGTTTAAGGGTTATAAATAATAATAACGAAGTATTTCATTTTCTGTTATAAACATTTTATTGAGAATTATTACATTGATAATGTGGCAGGCTACATTTACTCACTTGTTGCAAATAACATTGAATACGTGGGATGATTGCTAACACATTACTATTAATAATATGCCTGGGCAGATACTAAGGAATTTACATTTGCCAAAATGTTCTGTGTCTTACTAACGGTAAACAGTTGTTGAACATAATACAGTGTTTCTCAATTACAACATACATTTTCATTTACGGTAACTATATTTATGTGTTTAGTACAAAACGCCTTGCCTTGTAACATATATCTATCTAGGTATAAATAATTGTTATAATGTTTATACAAATTAAAATTAAATCACAGCCTTATGAAAATTTCAATAAATAGGTCATTTATCAACATGTTCACGTTGATTATACGCTAGTATATTGTTCTCTTATGTACAAATTGCATCATTTGCTAATAAATATTTTTATCACGAAATAATTGTGTTTATTAATTTTTATACAAATTTTGAGAATCTTCGCTACTATGGACATGGACACTACACACCAATAATTATTAGGCTCATAAAATGAACAGTTAGTCCGGACTCCTGCACACAAAATGTTTTGAAATCATTGAAACACCCATTAGGGCATTGCCATGCACATTTGTGTATGCAATATGCATACACAATGTTTTTGCTTTCCGCGTCCGATGAAAAACATTTGTTTTGTGTAAATGTTTCAAAGTTTTTAAAACAATTTGTCGCAGGAGAACCGCCTTTAGCTAAACATTTCCAAAACAACTTACATTAAACATGGAAATTTCTGGTTATATTGAAGTACCTACGTATCATTATCTATTAAACATCAATATTATAAAAATATTGTGATATGAATTTGGGACTGGGATTATGCACCACCTACCCACTTGGTTTACTATTTCCAGTTGAGAAAAATGGGAAAAATTATTAACTGGCCTATAAAGAAATCCCTGAGGAAAAGTATTATTTTATAATAATTTATTAAGTGGTCAGGAATGAAAGTTTTTTACTGGATTCTCTAATTTTAATAAAAGTTGTCCAGCTGCGATTTTTCAATGTAAACATAATTAATCTAAATGTCTCAATGTCTCGCCGAGTCTTTTCGAAATGGTTTATTTTGAGTTCCTGAGGTGGATATCTGTCATGGTCTGTGCTGTGCAGCTTCAAGATTAGGAAAAAAAATGTTTTTCCTAAGATTTTTCTTTTATTTATTTTGAGGTTGACTGAATTTGCATATTATGCACAAAGTGCAATAACATGTGAAGGGAAAAGTAATAATTTATTTTATTCAAAATTTTTCTGTAAATTTAATGAATTAGGCAAGCCTACTTTAGCCAAGAAGGTAGGTTTGTAAATCAGCTTTTTTATGATGCGGTCAATATTTTTTATATTTTCACACAAAAAGGATATTAATCTTCTTCCAGATTGGTCTAAACTTATTAGCTAAATTTCTTACACATATTCGTAAAAAAAATCTCAGAGCATTAATTTTCGAGTCCACAATTTATCATAACTAGTTTTTCCTTTTTGCATTTTATCCGAGGGGGGGGCCGTATGCAAAGGAAAAACTGTGGTAAACTAATTTTACCTTCGTCGCGTTCATTTAAAGCTTCTCTTCTGTCTTCTATTCTATACATCCGTAGTCTTTCAGTTTATCTATCACCTCGCTTTTATAGCCTCTAGAGATCCCTTCAATATGACGGGATCGGAGGCGCGATCTTTCTCAAACATATCCTTATTTGCCTACGAAATCCGAGCTTAAACGACGGATACAACATCTAAATATTATTCGTAGACGCAAATAATAAAATCAATATTTGAGCAAAGCCAGAATCTGAACTGTGCAGCGAAATGCAAATCTTTTGCAGATTTGTTTAGCCGACATTCGAGCCCAAACGTGTCGGGAACGGCAGGGAGCCGCCCGCGCGAACAGAACCGGATCAGTGATGGAAGAAACCACTTCAAGGAACGGGAGTGGCGCAGTTCTCGTTATGGGCCCCCGCTGGTAGTCACAGAGAAGCGGTGGCTGTGAAGTTCTGGCGCCTCTTGAGAACCCGGTTGCGGTGCAGATCAGACTTGTGGCAGACCACCACGGTGCCGCCTTGCTGCACGCCGTTGGTGGCCGCCTTGCCTGTGGAGTTACCCCCGATGAGGGTGCCGATCATCTTGGACACTGAGAATTTTCTGGACTTGGTGGAGGCTTGCTGGGTGCGGCATTCCGTCACGAGGAACTCGAAGGCCTGGTAGAGGTCGGAGCTGTTTTCCGCTACACTCACTTCGTAGAAAGGGCAGCCATTTTGGATAGCCGCGGTGCGACCTTCAATCTCATCAACCTGAAACAAAAGTAAAAAATTGTTATTGCAAATTGTTTGTATTTATAGATTTATGTTAAGATCTATGTTTGGAAATGTCTGGAATATAAATTTATTTTCAAACATTAAGTAAATACTTTGACCGGATATCTACTTCTAATCTATTAATTATGTCAATCATGAACTGCGAAAAACAAAATATATAGGTTACGCGTTGTAGGTGATAAAAGCTCCGAGTAGAAACTCCATTGATATTTTTCATTCAAGTTCTCGAAGTCTAGAAAATAATACAATACCGAGAAAACAAAGGGAGTGTCTTAATTCTAAGACTATATTTAATATCGCCAAGTCATTGTGTTGGCGAGTTTGAGTTAGAAATGAATTTTCATCATTGTACCACATAAGATAGGATCTTCCTCTGCCAGCCTTGAAACGTCTGGATCTCGAAAAGCTCGTAAATTCGACTCTACAAATCCGTTGACAAACCGAGACTGCTCCAATTTGTGTTCTGCTCTTAAAACTACAACGGCGGTTGCAACATTGTTATACATTATGTTTACGTACATAATACCGACGATTGTGTAAAAGATAGAAGTAGTTGGAGCCAAGGCTGGAGACCCAATAATAGAACTAAACCATCGTTAAAATTGATTAGTTATTTACTATTGCTTCTGTTCCAGACAACTGCGATTGGGAATGCCTGACAACAACAACTGAATCCGACAGTCAGCCCCCTGCAGCCCCCTACAAGTAATACAATTCTACCTAACCTAATCGTATTTTGCTAAATAATATTACCTAATATCCGTTGAATACGTAGGTATTATATAATATACACATGAACAGAAAAAAACTGTTAATTTCACGATGCCCCAACTCACTGTTTGCGAGTTTTTCTACGTCATACGGCAGACAAAGAAACACTCATTTTCCTTTATATTAAGTTTCGTTTTAGATCGTATATTGCAATAACAAATCGATTGTAACGAATAATAATTCCAATGAAAACCGTTGTAATTTTGAAGTGCGTTCACATAAACAGTTCGGTGTGCACTTGTAATTTTCCCGCGGTATTTTCTCAGAACTTTGATTGGTTTTAATTAGGCGAATGTGTTCGTTATTAATAATTTCGTGATAAAGTGTTGGAAAGCGTACAAAATTCTACGAGTTTCCTATCTTGCAGCGTTTACAAATTGAACTCGTAAATTACCAAAGTAATACTGCAGGCTTCAGACTTTATTTTCCATGTTTCCCGTAAAAAGGCTCGCCAACTGGAAAATGCGTCCCTTTTGCGAATGAAACAATTTCCCAATTTCTTTAAATTGAATTATTCAAATCGCGTCGCAAAACGATCTTTTAATTTTAAAAAATTCTGGTTAGGTACTTTGTTGAAAAGCTCATTGTGAACGTAACAACAATGAAGAAAAGATTAATGCTGTCTTCTGTTTATCGAAGTGAAGTAACCGAAGAAATATTGATAGAATTTATGGAGTATTGGACCTTCCCTTTTATATAACTCCGACCTCATAGGGGAGGTCATTTACTCAAGTCGCCATTCTAAAATCAAATTCGAAGCACCACAATATAAAAAAAAACATTTAAATATGTTGCCAGCTTAAAAATTGATTGCACGCATTCTGTACAAAGTCAAAATTGGTAAAGAGAAAGAAAGTTTGTTTAGTTTGGACTTTTATGCGTAATCCAAAGATAAGTATATTTTAACGTTTGATAAACAAAAACTGTTCAGATTATTATGATCTCCTGTCTATTGCAAAACCGTAAGTTTTTTATGGCTATAAAAAGATGGGAATGTATGGATTTCACTTTAACGATGCTTATAAATGAAAGAAATGAATATTATTACCCTTTTAGCTGGTTATGAAAATTGGACGCAAATACTTTAAGTACCTACGCGGGATATAAAATATTTTTATGATATAATGTGGTTTTAAAATTCTCAGTTAAATTAAACCCTACACATCATGTGAAGGTTTTCTTTAACATTTTTACGTGTACGACCTAGAAATAGTAAGCTACTTAAATATGGATTTCCGACTGTTTTCCAGAAAGCAATTAAATTTTTTTGTTAAATATATATACCTACATATGTGCTTTGTGCTTTATACATCCCTTATGAATATTAAATTAAATGTTTTCAGCACTTTGCAGTCTTCGATAGGATGGAAATATTGCGGTGTTAATATTCAACGTTAGCTGGATTGTTAGGATGGAAATATTGCGGTGTTAATATTCAACGTTAGCAATTAAATTTTTTTGTTAAATATATATACCTACATATGTGCTTTGTGCTTTATACATCCCTTATGAATATTAAATTAAATGTTTTCAGCACTTTGCAGTCTTCGATAGGATGGAAATGTTGCGGTGTTAATATTCAACGTTAGCTGGAAATACGTTGCGCGACTATTCCCTTATTATTTATAGTACGAATGAGGCTTTGATTATGGTTTCCTAGAATCAAACAGTGGCCAGTTAATTAATTCAATACGATACGATGGAAATAATGCGGTGTTAATATTCAACGTTAGCTGGAAATACGTTGCGTGACTATTCCCTTATTATTTATAGTACGAATGAGGCTTTGATTATGGTTTCCTAGAATCAAACAGTGGCCAGTTAATTAATTCAATAAGCCTGTATCCAGGCGTAATTATTTTCGACCTTAATACGTAATAATTGACTACGCAACAAGTTTCATCACCCTATTTAAAACAAAGTTTTGTTTCGCTTTCGAATTCAGGGTCACAGTTTACTTTACACAACTGAAATGAGTATCTATATGTCTATATAATGTACTTACTAGTAAAATATCGCAATTCTCCCGTAAAGTTAATTAAAGTGAAACGAATTTCCGGAAAACTTGCGAAACTGTTTGCTTCGTTTTCAGTGAAAATAGCTTTGTGATAAGCATTTGACATTATTTGCGACAGAAAAAATGTTTCGTTTAATTAGATTATATTACCGTTTCCGTGAAACGCGTAACATAGTAGGTTTCAGCTTTTAACTTTTTCCATTGATTAAAATTCTACGAAAATGAGCTGACATAATGTATACATGTGGGTCTGTGAGTTTTGACCTTTGTTATACGTTCATATGTAGACCTTGTCACAGTACAGTGGGGTGGTTAGTGCTGCATGAAATTTGCATTAAAAGTTTATAGGAAAATTTAACAGAATGCTTTTATATTAACGATTTTAAGGAACATTTTTTATGACCGTTTTCAGCCTGTCACGGTCATGTTCAGACCGGTACAATTTTTCCTTTATCTTTGGATTACGCACACAATATTTGGGGAGGGGGCATCAGGGATGTAAACAATGATTTTATTAAAATAATTTGTTTTCCTCTCTTAGTTGCTATGCCGTGTTTCACAACTGAATATCCCATTATTTGTTATTACCAGCATCAAGGCATATTTAAAATTTTTTTTTTTCATCGATTTATTTACCGTTTTTTTATGAAATGTTTTACTCTTGTATTGTTAGACCACTCAACTGAAACCGGGAACAATCAGAAATAAAAATATATGTATTATTACGAAAAAACGAATTATTTTCAGTATCAAAAATGGAAATATGGACCTAGTAATCGCTCTGCGTAAATTACAATTGAAATAATGGAAGACAGAATTAAAAGGAATTCTTTAAATAGCGATATCGTTTGATTATAACCTTTCTGTTGAAAAACTAGTGAGGGTTCGTTTCCGTTAATTAATGAAATAATCTAGTAAAGTGCTCTCATTATCGTTTTATTTTATACGATTCTACGTGTTGTTAAGGAGAATAGAGGGCGAACGTGACAAACGCACGATTCCCGCAGCCGTTTTGAGGAACTATCGTTATAAACGACTTCCTGTTTTCTATGCAGAGCAGACTCTAGGAATGTGGCCCTTCAAGTTCCCATTATAGTCTATCTCACCCGTTATTGCGTAACTTTACCATCGTTCAGACAACAGAATTACAGAATACGCATTATTATAAAACATTATAATAATACGAGTCGTGTATAAGGAAAATTAGACTAGGCATATTATTTTTTCCCACCCGAAATAGTGCGTCCTAGATTTTCTAAGTATGCTTCATATGTTTAATTTGTTTTTAGAATAGGCACTTCATTGTTTAATCCGTCTTTTTAGGAAAATAACTCCATCTTGGAAAAATGGATCAATGATACCTTCTATCTTAGCTGTTCATTAAAAAGATCATACAAATAAACTGCGTAAATTCCTCACCATGCCACATATCTCACCCGAAAAACACAAGAGCTAAATCGTGTAACCTACTTCTAGTGCCTAAAATTAAATCAACTTTTGCCCAAAAGCACGAATCTTACCTCGCACCTCACATTTTCAACACCTTCCTAAAAGAAACCACCTACTGTACCACAAAAAACAACCTAAACTGGTTATACAAACATTTCAATACATGGTTACTACACAAAAAAGGGCAAGCATCACCAAGTTATTAGTAATCTCATCTTAGTCTTTAATCCTCACTCTTTATTTACTTATATGTGTTGGTTACTTATAGAATTTTTATCTTAATTATTAATACTGCTTTTGTTTTACGAATGCTTATATTATTATTACCTCATATGTATATTATTTTGTTGAAATCTTATAGTTCTAGATTTAGACGATAGCATTACTATTTGTATTCATTTTGTTGATATTTAATAGATCTAGATTTAGATGTATATCTGATGAATTTTTGGTTTTATGGAAATTTGTTAATTCCTTGATAACTGTATTTCAACTCCCAATAATTCTTATTTGATTATATGTATTTATGTTTTAATATGTATCTATGAGTTCGATTATGTACACGTATGCGAATACCTGTGTGTAAGTATGTGCGCATATGCGTGTATGTGTGTATGAACATAATTGTGTTTATGTATATGTGTCTAAGTATTAAGTTTATATATGTACCCGCCTCGGAACAGACTTAGTCTAGTGAGGCGGGCTACTAACTTGTGTGTATATGATTATTATTACAATAAACGCCCGGGTTGCCGGCATTAAAAAAAAAAAATCTTAAAATGGATCAATGATACCTTCGATTCTTGAAACTCACATTCGAAGGAATTGGTAAATTCATTACAATTTTTGTAATACCTACTGTAAATGAAACTTTTAATTTACTTGTAATTATATTTCATTTGTTCATACTAAATCCATTTGTACTTTTTTAATTATTATTTAAGGCTTATAGTGCTACTTACATGTAATACTATTTCCGTAATTTAAATAATCTATTTAATTGATATTTAGCATCAAAATTATATGTATACAATGTTTGAAAATGTACCAATGCTGTCATTATGTACCTGCTGACAAACTACATAAGTAGTTTAGCGGGTTTAAATGTAAATAAATAAATATCAAAATAACAGTGAAATGGACGTAGTAACTTAAAATATTTAGAAATTAACTCAGTCCAAATAATTTTCCAAACGTAGATTTACAACGTAAGTTCGAAAAGCTCTACATTTTTACTTCTATTTAAACAGCTTAGGTATTTAGGCGTAGGTACCGCTGAAATATTCGTTGTAATTTATTTTATTGTAACCTTAACATTCTTATAAATGAACACCGGAAAGAGAAAATACAACGGAGTTCTCAGCGGCAGGACTTTCAGCATTTCGCTGAAACCTCTCTCACTTTCTCTTAGAGAGAGACGGAGACGGTAATGATCAAATTCATAACTTACAGAGGCAGTTGAAGCGATCGGGAACGATGGGTTGTTTAAAAGAATTTGAACAATTCATCAAATTTAAAAGTGTGAATGTCCTATTCAAGTTCTATTATTGTTGCAAGAACTGTGAAACAACCTTCCCATGATAAAATAATAACAGAACTTTAATTTTAGCTCTGAAATTTGATGAATTTTTTAGATTCTGGGTAATAAACCGCCCAAAGAATATTGATTGAAGCTTTATTGACCGTCTCCAGGGCGATTGAAATACTCGTAGAACAAAATGTTACAACACAGTTTCCAACGGAAAAACCATGAGTTAGTAGCTATCTAATTGCTAAGTGAAAATGAATTCCAGGTAATTGCGCTAGTAATGAGAGTAGTAATTTTTACCTGTCGGAGATGTTCCAGATCGGCCTTGTTAGCCAACAGGGCTAGAGGGCCCGCCCCTTGGCGCACCTTGTGCAGGGCGGCGAGGGTCTCAGCGGCGTGCTGGAAGCTGCGTCTGTCTGTGATGGCGTACACCACAAGGCAAGCGTCGGCCCATTGCACCTGATAAACAAAAAAAAAACATTGTTATAATTTTTTTTCATGTTACATCTTTCAAGAACGCCCCCTGTCTGTACAATTAAGACAAGGAAATTACACAAAAACCCGTGTTTATAGATTTAAGTTGTCTATAAGATTTTGTTGATGTTTTTTAACTACGTCGTGCACGAGAGTATGTAAGAGAAATAATAATGTAGTAAGTACAATATTTTCAGTACTCAACAACCAATAAATACTTTCTCCAAAGACCTTGAGAGAGAAAGAATTTCGTTCTACATTTAATTCAAAGGAATGTTCTTAATTTAAAATCATGTTTGAAAGAAATCTTATTCAGAGAATGCGTGTACATAAAATCTTATGAAAATTTTCTGAATATTTTCGTAGACTCGACTTCGGTACATTTTATTAAGAAAGTATTTATTTTATAATGATTTTTACCTGTTCTACTGGGAAGCCATCTTCTCCTTCCCCAGATACATCGATGATTTCCACTTCCAGTTGACTGTTGTTGATGGTGATGGTCTGTCTGTATAGAAGATCTGAGAAAAAAAAGAAAAATAATATTATTAATTAAAACAAACGAAAAATTTTCAACCAAGTTCATCCACACTTAATTCAAGAGTTTTTCATCTAAATAAAGATTTCAGGTGAAGTATGTCAGCGTTGCTGAAAATCGTCAGCAAAACATTTAAAAATAATATGACGTCTTTTAAAAAAAAGTTTTTCGAAGACAACTTCTTGGCAGTAAGGTACATTTTTTCGACGGGCTATTTTTGTTGTTTTACTCATAAGGTGGACCGGACCTTTCGCCGGTGCACTTACATGATTTGAATGAAATCTCTCAAGGCGTGTAAACACATCGAGTACATGTTTTGTACTATTTGAAGAACGCTGTTATTCTTCAACCAATTTGTTATTCAATCCGCGGTAACTGTCGGCCGAAGGAATTTAAGTAGCGAACGGAAACTGTCTTCCCAGAGTTAAAAGAAACGTCAGTTTTCTTGCTTTCTTTCGAATTCCATTATGATTAATTCGCTAAGTTATTTGTACACCGGCAGTCATAAAGCATGTTTTATTTCAACGAAAAGGTTAGAGAAAATTCCAACTACTTGCGCGTCTACAAAATAATTATACATTCAAAAGCTGTGAAGTTTTCTAATGAATAGGTACCGTCACCACACACTCAAAACTACGTAAATTTACTGAGAATTGTTCTAGCGGTTACAATCCAACTATAATTATAATTAATTTACGGCAAGGCGGTAACAGAGTATTCACCCTCGCATTCATCCCCCAATAAAAGAACCTCTTTAATAACGTTAAAAGAAAATCGGCATAAAATATAGTCAGTTTTCTCTCCAACTTAAATTTTCGCGCAGAAGTCAATGAACCCAACGAATTTAGTAATTTATTGCACTGTTTAAAGAAGTTCTGTAAGTTGGCCTCAATGTGAACGCATAAGTTAGATTTTCTCGGAATCCGTCGCTCCTCGTAGGGGGAAATATTCGGAATGAAGATTAGCATACTGCACGCTAAGTAGCAGGTAGTTTTCTCACTTTTCACACCCTTAAATGTTATAAGATAGCGCTCTGCCGGCGCTGTCACGCCTTCCCCTGATAAAACCATAAATTCTCCCCAGAGTTCAGTGACTTCCCACGGAATAATTTATGAGTTTAAGTAACGAACAAAGAAGTTTAACTTTGCGGTACAACGAAGCGAAAGTAGCTCACATTGTAATTTATTTATCATGCTCAAGATATGACTGATAAGTTAGTTAAATATTGTAATAACTTATTTAGGACCACGCATAATCGCATTATCTTATTAAAATATGATTTATTGTTAAAAGATATTCGAAATTAAAGAAGCGTTCTATTTATATGTAATTTGATACAAAAAACATAAAGTTATGTCGTATGATCGATTTGAGGATTAATTCATGAAAATGTTTTGCTTAGCGACAGTTTTGTTTCCGATTATTTTACGTATTAAAATACAGTCTAAAATAAACCTTTAATATTTGAAGCAAAAGCTCCCCGCCCTCCAGGATTTATTTTCCTTTGAAGTAAAGTACTTTGCTGTTTAATTAAATGGTTCTACATTAATAATGTTTCCGAGTCAGTACCACTCAGCATTGCTAAACATTTCCTGGAAACGAAGTTTATTAATAAAAACATCATTGTTATAGGGTAATTAAACAGCAGAACTTACCTGGTAGTCACAAATTACCATTTTGCGGACTATTGAACCAGAAAAATACTCAGAATCGATTGGAATAAAAACACAAGAACATAATGATATATTATATAATAATATTTGATATTTTATGAAAGGGGTACAATTTATTTTTGAAGTTAAAACTTCTTTAGCACCGCTATGATTTGAAACTCGATGAAACGGAAACTAGCGACACTAAAAAGAGACAAACACATATGTACTTCTATGGGATTTAGCCAGCGAGAAAATGACAGAGCAATAAAATATTTATGTAATTCACGGGTATTTGATTGCAATATAATACGATTAATCTACGGTACCATGCAAATCTCCTTTGGTGTAGTGGTATAAAGCGCCTGACAAACCAAAGGATCGAATCCTACGAAAAAAAAAAGTTTTATTTTATATAAAATTAATATCCAATCTTCAAAACGCTACAAAATGAGCAGGCAAAAGAAAACACCAAAGAAAACGAGATCTAGAGAATACGAAGAAAAAAACACAAATTCTAATGAGATGAAAGATGACCAAATGTACAGGAAAAGGTGAACTGGAATTCGATGACAAAAATATGGAAAAAATCATCCTTCACATTGATAAAAAATTGTTTCGCAGTCACCCCACCCTTGTCTACTTTAGTTTTCTGAAGGTTTATTCACAAAAACTTACCTTTCACCTTTTTACGTTCTGACTTTTAGAGTTATCTTTTCATTTTCCATTGAAATCGATGTTTTCTTTGACTTTCATAGACCAAAATACATTATTCACGTTGCTAGTAACTTGTTCAATAGTAAATGCCAAACAAACATTTGGATACCCTTTTATATTTGCATTTAAACTGAAGTTAACGAGCGAATTATAATTTGGCGTTGTAGATAATATATATACCTACGAGTATGAACGTATAATGTATTTGTACGAAAGCTTTTTCTTTGAACTAATCTGCTCGTTCACAGCAGGAGACAATTTAAATGTTTTATTTTTTTATTTTCTTTTTATTAGTGACTATTTAATTACAGGTTCGATGAGAATTACAAGATGTGATAAGGTATATAAATATTTCATCTGTTTGTTCTTAGTCCTCCTCACTAGGTGGTCCTGTGCTGAGGCGGACTGGTAGATTTCTTTGATTTTCCTGTATTTAGTTTCTACGATGTTTTTAATACATTCTATGTCTGCATTAATTTCTTTCACCCATGTTTTGATTTTTTCCTTAAGCCTATTTATCTTTTCTATCTTTTTCAAACTTGGAGGAAGGATGTTGTAAAGTTTGGTTGGTTTTAAGAAAACCCTTTTTGCAAGTTATGCTTTAAACATTTAGATGAACTATTTGTAAGTTGAATATTTCAAGAAAGGCATATAACCGATATTTGACCGGTTAGTGGCTGAATCGCGTTGGGGCGTCGTATGTTCAATTCCTCGGCTGGCTAAGTCCTCCATCACTTCACAAGCAACATTTTCGCTTTCTGTGATGGCAGTAGGAGATTTTAAAATATCATCGGGTTAATGTTACCGGAAATGTTTGTTTGTTTTTCTTTATTCCTAGTAAAAAAATTACAATATTGTATTTGCGTACTTTTATGAAAGATTTTAGTTTTTTTACGGACAAAACTATTTATTTATATTGCATATTTACGGGCGCAAACAAACAATATTCTTCAAATTATTTTATACAATTTGAAAAAAAGAGTTTTTTCCTAAAATATTTAAATTACCATCATCCATGAACGACTAGAATATGAATTGCTTTTAAGGGCCCGCAACCCGGATTTCTACCGATTTATTACATATTTCCCTTAAACACGGTAAGTTTTAAAGCTCTTAAAAAATATATGTTATTCTTGAAGATAATATCTAGACTTTGCCCGTGCCGAAACGCAAATTATATAAAATTCATGCGATAGAAAAAAATCGCAAAGTATGCTCCAAAAATTATTATAAACACGTTTGTTTCAGTTATTTCACAAGTTATATGTATGAAAAAATTCATAGTGTTTCTTTAAATGCTGTTTAAGATAATTCCCGCCAGATTTTTGCTCTATTTTAAACGAGTCGTGTTTTATTAAACATTTTCGCAATTTTCGCATCGATTTTGTCGCTGTAAATGTTAGCGCTCTCCTCTAACATTCGTAATTTCGTATCTCTCCATCTTCTTCTTTTCGCACCCGGTTGCAGAGCCTTAAGTTAACAGGAAAAAAGTTATAAAGATTCTTGACAACTGACCATCAGTTCTGTCCCAACTCAAACATTGAGAATCTTTAAACAATTTGTATTTCAAATTCACAATTATTACTTATCGTGAAATTTACTGTTATTAGAAAAATTCGTCGCCCATTCAAAAAATTTCCCACGTTAAAAATTCCATTGCGGGCCAATCAGCTGCTTCCCAGTAAATCAACGAGACACCCATTATTTATTTCCCTCATGGCGTCAGTACTAACAACTTATACAAAATGTTAACTGATTAATATGTTTCAATGTAACTAGTTCATCCGGTCCGCAGAAATCCGTCGCCCGGTGATAAAATTGTACCGAAGTTTTATTGGTTTCCGTAAATCATCCATGAATAAAGTTGATCTACGGGTCACATTGTCATGATATTTAAAGGAAAAGCAAATATTCATTTAGCTACCGTATTTTCTTTGAGAAAGCGAGGGTTTCTCTCGGGAATATTTACCCAAGAAATCATTCGAAATACGACATTGTACGGTTTATCTATTAATATGATCAGAAGAAGGCGATTGTTTGTAATCGATCGTAAGTTCATGTATACATTTCTTCACCCACTTGTTTTTTTAGATCCATTTTGTAGAATTTTAGACATGCGAGAGTGGTTTCTCGTAACTCAGAATTAATAACATTTTCTTTAATATAAACTGAAAAGTATTAAAGAACGACAGCTGATGATAGATATTTTAGTCATTATAAAGTTATTAATCTCACAGGAAGCGAAATCTATCACAAATCAAGACGAAAGTCAGTAGTTTTATAGGTGAAGGCACACGGCGCCGGACGCCGACGGGAGAAGCGTCGCGGCGCTTAATCCATCAACGAATATCTCACTCGGGGTCACCAGGAGACACCTTGCTGAAAATATTTCTCTTCCATATTCATAGTTAGGTACAGGTAACCTCCTGTAGAAATTGCGATGTCCGTTTTATAAAGTACCTAAATGATTGATTGAAATTTAAGACAAAAAGTATTCATTCATGGCTGAAATCTTTCTTAAATCCTTGAAGTAAATAAGAGAGAAAGATAATAAATTACGCATCCTTGGGCCGGCAGATATAAATTTTGATTTCTCATTAGCTTTAATAAGGTTCCGAATCAATCAAGGCAAGTGATATCGCATGTAAGAAGAAAGTCGTAAATCAATTTGGCTTTCCCCTGGTCTTAGCGGAGAATTTAGAGCAAATCATAAAACACCTTCGGATAAATTACCTTGGGCTACTTCCCCTACTTACCCGCGGGTTAAAAAAAGTAACTAAGGGCAGCTGGCGAGTGTTTCCTCTCTAGAGAAATGAAAAATAAACCAATACACTTACTGTAACCGACTTGACGTATTATTCGAAGGAGATAACAAACATGATACAGCAGGGACATCTAGTGGACGTTTGTTGTCGCTTCTTTCTTATAGGCGGTTGAAAATAAACTCGTCTAGGTACTTGTATCATTTTCACGCCTCACATGCCAATCACTTATGCTTAGGTAGGTTTTATACGAGCCAAGTTATTAGCTACTGGGGTTTTTTTATACATATATCCTTTATGATTAGAAAGTATGTAACAATGGAGTACCAAGGAATTTTCTATACTACAACTGTCTCAAATGTTACAAATGAAAATTTCTTTAAAAAACTCGGAAAGAAAGAAAACATTGTACTACAAAACTGATTCTGATTAGGTATATCGAACGACATTATGATTGATTTTATTAGTCAAATCCCAGCTTAAAAACACGTAAAAAATCATCTCTCTGTTTTTTACCTCATTCAGTTTGATCTCAAAAGGCATTTCTATAGGTAGGTTTATAATAATCTTAACTTATAGGCAGGTATAGAAGCCGCACAATAAAGTCTGCCGTTGGGGATTTTAGCGTTGTTGCTATGCTAGACGCCCTTGTTAATATTCATCCAGCGTTTACGCTCCTGTAAGTACCACATTACGTAAACTTCAATTTTTTGCATAATGCTAACCCCCACAAGATGGGGGTAACTTCTCGCAGGTTTTTTCAAAGCTTTGTTGCTTCGTCAGAGAAAGAGAGCGAATGTATACATGTACTCACTTTACATCGAAAGTAAATAATCTTTGAATTCATAAATTTGAATTTCAGATATATTGATATCAATATTCAGTTCGCTGATCATACAAAAAATCGTCTCGTTGAAAACGGTTCAAGATTTCAGTTCTACCGCCAAGCTTTTATTACCTGAAGTAGGCACTTGACCAAAACGGATTTCAATTTTTTAGCCACAAGTAAAAGAGTAGCTCCTTTGATTTATCTTCGAGTTTAATTCCACCTCATTATAAAAACTTGAAGAGTGTTCGACTTTATTAAAAATTCTGCTGTTACATGCAAAATTCATCTGGAAAGTATTGAGAGATTTATAAAACTGTCCCTCTAAATTTTTACGGTTTACGCCTATGAAAGGCATCATTACTTAGTTATATAATATAACTATTTTGCATTGCGGGGTAATTAATACTTGAAAATATTTCAAAGGATAAAAAAAGATGTAAAATGATGTCAAAACCACGCTAGTAGAACTTAAATTAGAATATTTATACATTTATAGAATCCTCAGATGATGCCATCGTAACACACTTAAAATAATATAGTTGAGTTAACTTTGGGTGACTTTGAAACTAAAATAATAACTTCATATTTAGTTGCTAACGCAGTGTTTCTATTGTGAACACGAATGAGATTTAATTTAATCTATATTTATTATCTTTAGATACACCGAGCGATGTTTTATTTACATATGTGATTTTGTTTTTACCAGACTTTGTGAATGATTTTATTTTATTTTAATGACTATGAATAACTTTGTGTAAACCGCTATAATAATAATTGACCAAAATCAACATATAATGAGAATTAACAAATATAAGAAGTGAGAAATAAGTTCTATACAAAAACATTACAATAAGAGATGATTAATTAGTTATAAGTTATAAGGTATCATAAAAAACCATTATATAAAATAAATAATTTTTTTATTTATGGATACATTAAAAACTTTCATAAATTATCACAAAACAATAAGTAATCAAGATGTCGAAATAACAAAAAAAAGATCAATATAAGAGTGTTAACTTTAACCTAGTGAAAACACATTTAAGGAATGGTTATTTAAAAAAAAGGTTATGAACAATATAATTGATTATTACCAGCTTTTCTAATTTCTATAATTGCAAAGTTATCTAATTGTAAAACCATTTTATTTGTATGTAAATTTTTAACCTTTTGTTCAACCTTTTGATTTGTTTAAGAAATGTGTTTGGCAAATTGAGAATAATAATAATTATTCAACACCTTAGGGAACGTACCCACACTACGTGACACGTTTAGGGGGGGGGTCTTCAAAATGTCACGCTTGGTACAAATGAGCGGCGGCGGGCTTATTAGGTTTTTGGTCACTGGGGGGGGGGGGGGGGGGTTAAAAATTGCAAAAAGTTGGTCACGATTATGGGTACGTTCTCTTAGGTGCTCCTTAACTCTATTATTAAAATTTCTAGAAGTCAAAATTACACAAAAAGTTACAAATTAATTTATTAACCCCGGATTTAAACTTAAAAGCAAATATCATCCCCATCCTTGTTAATAATACGTTATTTAAAAAAAAATTGTTATTAACATTAATATTTAAAAATACCCTTTTCTCCAATTCTTTACATTGTTAACTGTAATTCTATTCTTAAATTACAACGATACCTTTACGTGAATTTGCGGTTTTGAAGAAGCATATGATTTTGGTTTATGTATTTGTAACGTCCATCAATCAATGTGACAACACCCAGACCTGGCAGCGCGTGCTTCGAGTATAATAAATTAAAAGTAATCCGCAACCTCCGAACTCAAAGTCAAATGCTTGAACCACTGCACCACGGAGGTCGGTCAAAGCCAAGTCAAAGCCATTGGATAACAGGCCTTCAATGATACAAAATAATGATATTATAATAAAACCGGTAAATCTCAGAGACCCTAAAATTTGCTCACAGACCATAAATTTGATAAGAATCCAAAGCGTTGATAGTTTTATGGCTCCTATTTGTAATAATTCCAAAATAATTTATACGAAACTAAATGTGTCCTATAATTTAATTCCAAATTGCCGATTTATTGCTGACGTTAATCATCACAGAGAGATTTGGAAAGTAAAAATAAATTTTCCAACTTTTCACTTCTATTAAAATTTATCGTAGTCCTACCTGTCCGGATTGCCGTAAAAATAAACCAAATGGCTTAACAACTTACTTCTGTACAGGGTCTGACTCGGTCCGGGTCCGGGTTCACATTATTTAGGTCATCTTAGACTAAGTTGTCAACATATTTTGCTAGTGATTTACTGAAATCATTATTTTCATCGTATTGTCATATTTTGTTATTTTTGATAATTCTGTATTTTTAAGAAAGCGACTATATTAAATTTTACGAGGTAATTTTTTTCTTGTAAACAAGCTTAATATTTTATACTTGAGAAAGAAAAACATAAAATCAACGTTTTTTCGATGTAGACACGTAAGCTGTGATGAATGATGGTATGGTATATTTGTGCTTGCGAATGTAGGTACTTATTTATAAGTTTACTGAAAAAAACCTGGACTAAAAGCGGACGAGCTTTGCACAGAAATTCAAATGTAACATTGTTATCAAATTTCCATTCAGTGCCATTTTGTTTTTATGAATTAAAAAAAATGATAATCCTTATACGTCTTAGCGACTTCTCAATTAGGTTGGTTCATCCGTTGTGCGTCAACCTTTGAGTGATAACCAACACACCACACACCTTCAGGGTTCAACTTTTTGTTCAACTCAACCAGATTGATAATAACCGCTCAACCAAATTGAGATGTCAAAGGCCCATGAATGTTTCTGCTTTTGAACAAATTGTGATTAGCAGAAGAGCTAACACAATCATGTTGTTAGATTTTCAGCTTATTACAATTTGATGGAAAGCTGAAACTTACCTATAATCGGCGTTTAACGGTGACGTTTCGAATGTCAAAAAAACAAAGTGGCGCTGAATGGGGTCATTTGATGACAATGTCACATTTGAATTTCTGTGAACTGACCCAAATAATAAAGGTCAATGCGAAATCGATTTTTAATTTAAATCGTCAAAGTAGTGTTATAAAAAATAATGTACGAGTTTTAAAAGGGTTCGTGTTAATTACCTCTCACGTACAAATGGGCAGTTTTAAGTATTCATCTACTATTCCCACTTATATAACTTTTTATTCGTATCTTCCTACTCCTACGTATATTATACTCTTGTTAGAACAATACTGGAGTAGAGTGTTTGTTTTGAAACGTATCGACAAGAGTTGTGGAGATGTACCTACAGAATTCAGTGAACTAGATGGGCAGTGGGCATAATGAGAATTATAATAGGTGTTTTGCCATCTGGGAGTTGCCCAGTCTGTGCCTGCTTGTTAGTGATTCATTTATCTGACCTCATTTCGAAGTGCGGCTTGTATTAGTACCGGCCTGAGAGGATAGAGAACTACAGGAAATGTGAGGGAACCTTGTTACAGTGAGGGCTGGACCCATTTTAACTCACCAACAACAATGTTTATAAATACTACAAGCGCCAACCGGAACATATTTGCGGTAAACATAATTCGTTTTGTGCGAGTAAAAAATATTCGTGTAACACAATAAAGGTGTAATTTTCATAAAAAAACAAATCTTTTTCAAAGTACCTATCTACATAAATGTGGAATTTAGACATCATTTTTATTTAATAAATAAATTAATCCATAGTCTCGCAGCAATACCAAAATGAAACCTTTTAAAATGAGTGAGAAATGTTATTTTGTTAGTGCTTTGGTTGCTATGACCATTTTAAGTATCTCGGGTTTATTCTCCCCTAGGATAAAGACTGGAAGCTTCCCTTCATTCAATTTATCTAAAGTAAGTTGAGACAAATTGTCTACATTTTACTCAGCTAATGTTCAAATGACTCGGAAACTTCCGAGTAACAATTTTCCAAGAAAACTACAGACATTATTTATGATCATAAAAGTAGTGTGCTTGTAAAGGAAATATTAATTATTTGAAAACCTTTCAAATTGAAACAAAGTTTTCTCTTTGAAAGTATTCAAATTACCTTCCCACGTATTAAAATGGTATAAAACTCATTCTGAATTTGCAATACTGAAACGTTTTTGCACATTGAAATTTCAGGCAGGTTTTCAAGAATCATGAGGTGATTTCCAGTAATCCTTCTTGAGCTCGTAGTCTCGTGTGATCTCCATATTAAAAAGTGCTCTACAACGCTCCGGGTGAATGGCATACTGAGACCTCAAGTCTTGGGAGAGAAACTTCGTCATATATACCAACAAGCATGCGTGAATTGACGCTTTCGATCCAACAAACAAAATTTCAGTAAAAACCGATTTTCAGAGATGGTTGAACTGTTACTTTCGCCAAGTGAAATGTCATTCACGTTTTGAAACGTCTACCAATATACGACAGCATTTATCTTTTAACCAGAGAAAACCGCAAGTTCAGAGAAAGGTTCATTCACTCCTGTGTACGAATATTCAACAAGCTTCAAGTCCGAACGCTGAAAGAAGTTATAACGTTCGAGACGAGAGCTACGTAGTTTGTTTGGAAAATTAATACATTTTCCAAAGTTCGGACTCGCAGTTCAGCGCGCGGCGACGTTGTTCTGATAAGGCGGTCCTAGATCTCTCGCTACGGTATGTTAGCCTGGTATCTGCCGCTACTAAAATATGCTTTTTATCGTCCATTAATAAAAATCTCTGCAAAGTAACCCGCCATGAACTTTTTATTCTCAAAATATTTAGATTACTGAAATATTTTTCGTCAATACGATGACTCTTAGAGCTTTTTTTTCAAGGTTGATTGGATGAAATCAAAACAGATTAAGTTAGTCACTAGATATTTTATGAAGAACAATTTGTTTGTTTATTCAATAACGCTTGTAAAATTACTGAAAGCTGCATAACGAATTGAATACGTCGATTTATTTGCTCTAATAAATTGTTTGTCGCCATTATTTGTCGCTCATTTCACCCTCGTATTATTTGTGGAACATGGCGCCCATTTATCTTGCGCGGGAAATTCAAATTGGATGTGTCATCTGCTGCCCTTTACCGCCACCGAGATGGGATAGCCCGCAGAGGGAGATGCACAGGTACAGTCATGCACGTGCTAGAGAGGGACGCAGTGACGAATTCCAAGCTCGTGTTGGTCAACTCGGCTCTAATCAGGGCTCGGTGATTCAAGGATTTTCTTTTAATTTTTGTTGTTTCATTTTTTGTTAAATTTCTCAAAATATCGCGCAATTGCAAATGTGAGTAAAAAATTGTATTATGATGTAGGTACAAGAAGGCATGTGAAGGATTAAAAATGAAATAATAATTGAACCAAAATCTTTAAACATACATTTGTAACATAATTTATTTTTCAATTAGTTACTGTCTATTTAGATAAATAAGAAATTCGTGTGATTTATTAAAATCATAACAAACCGCTGTGAAGCCGCACAATTAAACGTGCAAATTTTGCTGGCAGCTAGTTGTGCCCTGGCGGCCATCTTATTATTTATATTAAGAGCCCACGACGATTACGAAACGGGCCGAGGAAAATGCCGTCTGCGACATGCATTCCATCGTAGGACTATGGCGGACTCATCCAGCTTCTGAGAACTGATTCCGAGCCAATGTCATCCAGAATGTTTATACTTTCTAGCCGCCGCGCTATTACAGCATTCATTTCCACGTGCTTTCATTCACTAACTATTTCACGATAAGCATCTTTCCTAGAATATGTTTTCCTAGGATAGAACATTTCAAATCCCCGAATTATTCGAATCCATCCAATCAACTGGCGTGGAGCGAGAGTATTAAACGACTGTTTTAGGTACGTACCAACTCCCTAAAGGGAAGTACTTTTCTAAAGGGACACCCACATGGTAGTATTCTGTTCAGTTGATAAGTAGGCACCTAGCTAACTTTATTACACAATGTATTTTATTAATTCTAAATCTGGAGAGGCGCACAGTGGTCGAATCGTTTAACTATTTTCTCATCTTAAATATTATATAATATTTTTTTAACATTATATCACACATATTTTATCGTTTCCCAAGGCTGTTTTAGTAAAAAATGTGGACAATATTAAAAGAAAACAAGAATCTGAATCATTTGGCCCAACACATAAATTTTTTGTTTTTTTTTTTATGGCCCATATCATTAAGACTGATGCGACGAATAAACATATGTTTGGATATTCTCCAACACGAATCTAAATAAATGAATTCTACTGATTGTTTTTTAAACAAACGGCACTCTAAAACTTCCGCTGCATCGGGAGCAAGAAAACCCTTTAAACTATTGCTCAATTTTACGGATAGTAAATATGTAAAAAAGTAGTGATACATCTACCTAAAGTTAGTTTACGCAAGAGCTGCAGATTAGTGCTTTCGAAGTGGTGCATAGAGATGCAAAGGTTTCGCTGTTAATGTCGAGGTTTATCTGATTTATTGTTTTTTTCAACATAGGCGCCAAAGCAAAGAAGAAAGATCGTTGACTGCGCCGGGCGCGCGGCTGAAAAATGCGGAAACTCCACTTGCAGACTCGACAGAATGCGTTTTTGTTTGGAATATGAAAAAATAAATTAAATATATCCACACTGGAACTAAAATATCATCAGAAACTATCTCTTCGTTCGCACATGTCTCACGCTGAAAAATCTTCAGGAATTCTGTTTTTATTCTTTTTGAAAAACGAATTTATGAGTTGTTTGGCAAATTTGCGTGGTACAAGTTGTCAGAGCAAAGAGTTTCATAATAATTACATTTGGCATTTTATCGACATGATGAGGTGAGAAATATGCGGAATTGCAAAGTGAAATTAGGTTCTGTGATGATATATTTATGGACAACATTTTAAAATCATAAACAAATCGACCAGATCCAGAGAAAAGCTTTTAACAGTAATTATACCAGAGGTCAAGACTATATGATGCCTCCGATGAGGAATGTGATTGCATCAGCACTACACGTTTGATATTCAGGCGTCCCAACCTCAAATCCTGTCAAAAGAAAAATCTGACAGAATATTTGAATGTTAATCCGACGCCACGAGAATAAATTTATGTGTCTCGGAAAAATTTATGCCTCCATTGATGTTAGAAATGGCGATAAACATATATTACGAACGCACCAATTATGTAAATCATTCAAGAAATTTTTCTTATTCTTTCGTCTACGAATGGTTTTCAGAATTATACTCGTATTACTAGAAAGTACCAAATCGAATTTACATTTTCGGCGCCACGCCAGCCCGATCAAGTCAATTTTATGTAAAAGCTCCAAAAGAACTTAGCAAATAAAAAATCAGTCGATCTGTGCAAAAGAAAAACAGTTGGTAAAGATTTTCACCTTTTTACAAAAGGAGCTTTTGTGTTTCGCTGTTTGAGAAAAGCTTTGAGCTTGAGGAGTATATCCCAGCTTGGCGCCAGCCATGATTTGGGTTCATGAATCTACTGGGCACTTGTTCAAAATATCAACATTGTGAAATGCTTCTCTCAAGGAGATGAAGTAAGTACCAAGACCCCTTTTCAACGCGATGGCAAAACAATATAGCATTTACTGATGGAACAGAGTATGAGGAAGACTCACGATGCTACTATATTATATTATTTTTCGGGAGTTCCGGATATTACGTAGCTCGATTTCAGGCACTCCGCTTGATTGAAACATAGCTACCATTGTCTGAGATTTTTTGCCTTTGTCTCTTTGAAGTGTTACATGATATCTTCTGCCAATTTTGATATGACAGAATTGAAAAATGATGAGAAAAATAACGTCACGCACATAGATGTTGCTAATTGACTAAAAAATGTTTTTTATGCCTTTATTACACAATTTATAAGTACCAAAATGTTGAAATACAAATTTTGATTTTTTTTTCTTTATTAGGACATTTAAAAAATGGGCCACGGCAAGAATAATAAATACACCTAATATATTTTGCAGCGATGAATTTTATTCGGTGTTCGGTTTATTAGATTGTTTTCAGGAACCATGTATTTTTTCAGCTGTCTCGCTGAAACGTGAATATGATTGTACAGAAATATTGACATCTCACGTCTTGTTTTAAACGGTAGCCCCCATTCATGCGTTATGCGTTATGGTGCCAAGGTTCCCGCTGTAACGAAATCTTCGATCCATTTTGCGAAGGTAAAAGTTAATTGAATGCATCATTATATTAGTATCAATCATCTCGTCCGTTTCACAGCTTCATCATAAACAGTTGGCAGCATGTAATAATCCGTTGATTTTGTAGCTGAATCCACCGTTTATAGGCGTTATTCCATGATATTCTTTAAAAGTGCTCAATAGTGGTGATATTTTTAGATTTATATTAAATCTTGCGGTTTCTAAGCGTGGGTAAAATCCCACACAAGATCCCACGCATCCCATCCCTTGCTAAATCCTTGTACAACAATAACCCACATGAATTGTAACTGTAATTAATAAATGCAATGT
Source organism: Limnephilus marmoratus (assembly GCA_917880885.1). Classification (NCBI taxonomy): domain Eukaryota; kingdom Metazoa; phylum Arthropoda; class Insecta; order Trichoptera; family Limnephilidae; genus Limnephilus; species Limnephilus marmoratus. The sequence continues at coordinate 38,878,934 of OU862909.1, read as the reverse complement.
GCTTGCTTGAAAAAATATGACATCTCTCATATTCCGGTTTCAATCCTCGTTTAATTAAAGGTCAAAGACATGCTATAAATTATACCAAATGTTATAACATATTGTAAAGGTATATTTTCCTGGAAACCTTATCTTTTACCATTAAAGGTCAGTTTGCAAAATCTTTGTTGGTTATTTGGGTATGGGCGTAAGTTTGTTAAGGAGTAAGTCATACAAAATGCGCCCACATAATATTAATTAATTTTCTGGAAAATAATAAAGCCTATTGGTTTTGTATCCGCGATTGTAAGAAAATGATATCGATAGCTCTCAAGTTGATTAAAGTTTAATATGCGGTGTATTACAGATAGTAAATGTCAAAGCGAAAGTTTACGAGTACAACTTAAACAAAACCAGATGATTAAGCTTTTGGCAAACTGCTTGAATGGAAACCTATAAACAAAGATTAATTGGTATGGGTTTAAATAGATAGGCATATTGTAGTATTGTATGGTATTTATTTGGAAGGGCGGGCGGGCCTTTTGGCCTACATTTCAGTTCAATGAAATGAAAACAATTACCTCTGATTTCCGTAGAAATGTTCCGTCTACCAGAAAGCCGGAAGTCGCGGGTTCAAATCCGGCAAAACGTTAAATTTATTGGATTACTTTGTGTCATTTCACAATTTAGTCATTAAAAACAATAAAAAGAATATTTGTGGCACGTTCCAGAGTGGAAGATCCTTTCAGTATCGCCCTGGTGTAAGACCACCATTCAGAATTGAAACGTTGCTTTAAATGGATTTGGCCGTGTTTGGTGACCAGACGTGAATATCCAAGTACTTTCTCCCATTCCTCTTTTCTATCTCCTTCCTCTCTCCACGTTGGTCAACCTCATAACATACCCCAATAGGGGATGCCATAGTCTCATCGGCGAAACGATTATCTCGGTAGATCGACAAACCCAAAATTAGCGACTTTATGAAAGAGAGCATTAGCTCAAATTATTATAAATAAAAAAGGTAAACCTTTTCAACATTGAAATACTATTTTAAAAATTGTATTGGTTTTGCGTTTAAATATTTGTAATGAAGTTAAATGAAGGCGTGTCGAAGTGAGTGTATTCCGAGACTAAGCGCGACTAATGCAGGAGATTCCAACAGATTGAGTGTGCTCCAACAGGGCAAGTCTATCTGTCTGCATGTGAACATGTGTCGCTGATTTTCACAGCAATTCTTTGTGATGGGCTTGCCTAGGCCCGGCAGAGTGCCAAGCAAATAACCGATCCCTCCTCCCAAACTCAATGCTCCTAAGCCGCTCAATTATTCGTAAACGATCGGCTTATGTGTCATTTTGTCTTGAAATCAGATCAAATTATTATTCTGGCCATGTTTTTTTAATTGCTATCGTTATAATTAGCAGCGAAATACAAAGATTTTCATGCACGAATGACGACGCGAAGGAAGAATTTAAATATTACTAGCTAGTTCCCGGTATGCATTGCAATAGTACTCAAAGAAATAAATTGTTTCTCACTGCGTGTCCTTTCCCATGCATCCCCGTTTTCGCTCCCGTTCCCCTCCCGCATTCGCCTCCCGTGAACCCCCCTCCTTCATTCACCTCCCCCCCTCCCAGATTCCCCTTCTGACTTCCCTTCCTGCCGCTAAACTATATGAAATACACACATTTTTCAAATATTGTAATGTTTTTTAACAAATTTCATAACGCCAGTGCGCCATTATACGTATAAAAAATTGCAGGCGCGCCCACAAATAAATCACCAAAGTTTCATCGCAATCGGAAGGATGATTTAGGAACGCATAAGAAACAAACAAAGAAACATTCATTTTTATCTGTTGAGATTATTGGGGAGTAAAAAAAAAATAATGGTTCGGCCTTCGTATCTGCCTTGTATTGATCTTTAATATCTTTTTTTTAAGATATACAAATGGAATTCCTAATTGGAAATATCAAATAAAAAAAGCTTGCCAACTTCATAGCAGTAAAATAAAATACGCAGTAGCAGTATTATTTTTTCAGGTACTTAGATACCTACATATTTTAGTAAGCAGTCACAAGTAAATGTTTTTGTGAATTCTGTATATTTGTACATTGCTTTGACTATTTTTTAGCATTCCGGCTCATTTAATTGGAAGTTTTCCAAAGATTTTTGATATGAATTTACGTTATTAAAAAAATTGAAATTAAAATTTCTAGTCTGCAAATAGTTCAAATAAACAACACATTGTTAATTATAAGTTAATGAAAAAAAAACTCACCACTACTTATTTGAAAAATATCTGCTCATTGGGAATGCTCATAATATGTTATGATACGTACTACCTTGATGTACAAAAAAAAATAATTTCACGGTTTCTTTCGACCTAACAATCATTTCAAACTTTTCTGCAAAATGTTCTAAGTAACACCAAAAAATGTGCTAAAAAATTATCACTGAACACCCAGATGGAAGGAGAAAAGTGGGAAGACCCAGACAAAGGTGGGAAGACGAGGTAAGAGGGGATGAAGCACAGCTTCTCCAGGTACCAAACTGGAAGACAGCCGCTGAGGACAGGAGGAGTTGGAGGCGAATTTTGCAGGAGACCAAAACTCGATATGGGCTCTGGCGCCATCGAAGTAGAAGAAGAACATTAAAAAATGTGTTCATAGATACAGCAAACTGGATGCCAAAATCATTTGAAATATTTAGCCGCTGTGGATAATTGATGGCAGCAATAAAAGCGCTATCGTTTGATTGCTTAACCTGCATCTAACCAGATCGCTTGGTCTTATTAAAAGTTGAATTTAGTTGAGAAGTTATCATAATGCATTTCAGCAGGTTGCTCACAGTTTCCGATGAACTACACGACCCATTTCCCAGCACGCACACTCCAACAAGCGGGAAACTGTGACACATTTGGTACAAGAGAATTGCTCCGTGTGTTAATGCTAGGCTTTGCCCGACAGCCGTGTGCGTATGTATGTCGCTTTACTGCATGCACGATGCACTTGTGCAGTATGCATAATGTGCATGCGCCTGGGCTACTTTAAAACTTAAGTAGTAAACCTGCTTAGCTAGCTGGAGAAGTGGGTTGAATAAATTTCCGCAAATAAACTTATTTTATTAACAGGTAATTTGTTAATAAAATAAATGCCACGCTTTCGTATAAAGGCATTCAAATTTTCAGGGCAAATTCCACGATGATTATCAAAGAATTTTTTAATTATCTTATTATGCATTTGAAAATTATAAAAAAACTTGACAGGTAAGCAGCGCGAATATATGGCATATAAATCGCGTTAGTTTAAAACTTTCATCCCCTATTTTGCAAATTGGTTTTCTAAGTTATGATTTGATAATGGAAACTCGAAGCAATATTCAGTAAAGTAGGTCGCGGCAATGCACTCGCAATATTATGATTATTCCGGTGAGTGAATTTTAAGATCGAGTGCAAAGTTTATTGACATATGATTCAGTATTGCTGTTGAGACATTTTATTACCTTAGAACTATTGTTGGATTTATTTGATTGGTTTCACGATCAAGATCGTCCGAAGTATTGACCTTAAAGGCAAAATTGATTTCCTAATTAAGAATTCTTTAAATATGATGCTTCTAGTTTGGCAAGGCTTAAATGCGTGAGCTTTATGTGTGTAAAAACAGATTTATTGTGATAATGAATCACGTGTATTTGAAGCACAAAAATATAGTAGGCGGTTCTATTTACATTAGCAAACCTTTTAAATTCTTATTCAGTTTATAAACATTTCCGCGAAATCGTACAATGAATAAGCACAAATACATTGAGCCCAACGGTAAATTCAAGTCATGTGAACTTGATTATCTTTTAAACCCTTAAATTAATCATTGTTTCGCTGCAATAGTCTAAAAAATAATACCTACTAATTAATCTATACGAAATATGAAAAAGGTACACAGAAAAACAAAAAGGTAAATTATACCGGTAAGACAAGAGATTCTGGGTACGATACCCAGTTCTAACCGTAAATCTTATATTTTTCTGTGTCTTGTTCTTTTTCATATTTCGTTTAGATTTATAAGTATTATTTAACGATACATTACATTGATGGGTGTAACATTCAAAGGTTACCTATAACAAGTTTTTCAAATAAAATAGAATATTAATTTTAGCTTACAATTTCAATTTCAAAGGTTTTTTTTTTTTAAATGTCCATGTGAATATTTTTTTCAGACATAGGTACACCGCCTTTTAAGCTGTTGATGATTCGCCCAATGAAAAATTTTATCTTGAAATAAAATACAAACCAACATTTCTTAGTATTTATTTTGACATGGTTTCAGACGTTATAAGCCCATTCAAAATTTATAAAGCCCGAAGTGCGCCGTGAACTTCAAACTCGGCTTGTTAGTTTGGGTGCTGTTACAAGTAAACAACGCCATTGTTGTGGGTTCGCATGAAACACTTGAAAATTGTGCGTAATTTTTTTATTTTGTCAAAACAACTTTTTAAGCAAATTTATAAAGAAAACAATACAGGAATAAGGTCTATTGTATTACCTTGTTTACATTCTTTTGTTATGATTGACTCGTGAGAGTCTGCAGATGTCGTTAATATTATTGATATTGGCAAATAAAAGTCGAAACCAACAAACTTTTAAATTGTCGCTGAGACAAATTATTTTTGTAAACTTACGTATTAATAAACGCTTGCACGAGGGTTTTCCAATGCTTTTATTGCACATAAGTCGGTATTTTTCTTTTTATTTTCATTCCACTATTCATTTCTAAAATTAAAAAAAAAACTCTCGGATTCTCAGTTTGGGGTACTTATTTTTAAAATTTAGCTGTTGAAAGCTTCGTGTTTCTGAAATAGTAACATAGGTAAGCATTACTTGTCGGAACCCACTTCTTATTATATTATATTCTCTGTCATACAAACTGTCACACTAACATTCTGGGTCACATAGCTTTCACTTTGTGCCATGAACATTATTTGGCATTGGTAGTACCGAAGCACTGAAAGATCCGATTGTTCAGGCGCCGCGTAAAGAGTGGATTATACTTTCATGTTTATACATTTTCCAAGTGCACTCAGCTTTGCACCAGATTAACGCGTAATTTCAGGTATAAACTTCGAGATTTGTTGTTTGTTTGTACTGAAAGTGTTTCCCGAAAATGTGCTTGAATGCCATGAAAATAGATTTGGCCGATTAATAAAATTTGAAAGTTGATTGTTCATGCAATATTTTCGTAAGTGATTTAGGAAACTTACTGATGTTCGTAGTACTGAACCATAAATAATTTATGAAGCATCGTCACTTTCAAACTGCGTACGTAATTTTCCAAACATATGCACATGCTTCTATTATAACACCAGGTTTTCTTAACAAAACATCTTACCAAAAAACAATAAAATGACGTAGGAACTCGTTGAAGCTGGTTGTGTACTTTTTAAACATTCAGGGCTTGCACACATTTCAATTCCTAGAATTTTCTGTTAATTTTTTAGGCAAACGTTTAATCACGTTTTTAAAAGTGTTTACGCGAGATTTTATCACACAGATGGGTCAGAAAATTAGAAATAAATCAGTACTTTTCCCCTCTGTTTGTGGCCATACAAGTTGGTTTGTAGTTGGAAGAGTGTTGGGTGAGTATGCAAGATTCGCGCGAGAGCATTCCCCGGTTTATTTTCAATGTCGCGTAGGAAGAGGATTCTTGCAGAAAGCCAAGCAACGAGCCATAGACAAGTGACTGTCCAGATGTGGCTTGTAAACTTTAATGTTTTACGACCGATAGTATAAACTTCAAATAGATTTGATTCAAACAATGCCTCGAGTGACGGGAGCTCTGATGAAGAAATTTTGAAAATACGCACTTTCTTATTGATTGATCGAGACTGAAAAGTTTTGAAAGTTTTTCAATAGGAAGATGTTCTGTAATGTGTGCATGAAAGATAAAGCGTGCAAACGAGAGGGAATGACGTAGATATTGTATAAGTGTATGAATGCACGTATCTGTCTCTTTTCATCAGTTGGTTCTGTACAATCTAGCTAAACACTCCTTTTTTTGAAATATCACAATTGGCGCAGCCGGTGGAAACATGAAACACTTGCAACAAATATTAAATATTTTAATAAATGAAAAAAATTGTTTGGCATAAACTGAAAATAATTGTTTGACGAGAGTTGTACTTTTGTCAGATTTACTTAATCTTTGCTTTTAATTCGAATGGGTTTTTCAATTTTTACATTTTCGGAAGCGCTGTTTTAGAAACCGGTGCTGCTGGCAGTCATACTAGTTGAGTCCAAAATAATAAAATATTGTAAAAGCAAAAAACAAACGGAAGCGACATTATACTGGTGACACTGTCTGACCAGAAGACGATGACGTCAATGGGATGTGTTGAACGGGATCTTAGTGTATAGTCCAATCTATCTGTTGTGTATTTTCATATTGCACCCGAATCGTTACCTAAGCGTCATACTTTGGTATATTTTAACACGTAAATAACTCCACATTGTTCCAAATATATTCGAGTGTAAATTTCTTTGTGAATAGCAAAGATAAGATTTGTCATATGTTCTATTTGCAAATATTTATGCTTTGCAATAAAATGCAAATAAATGCAATATTTCTGAACATATCCGAATGCTAAAACTGTTTTTGAAAGGTAATAAAAAACGCTTTCAAATTTTATAATTAAAAATTAACACATCATTTATGCTATACATATAAAAATGTTGCACGCAAACATAAAAAAGTTTTAAAAACGGCTCATCTTACGTTTTTTCTAACTAAAATTACTGACAACGAAAAAAAAATTAAAACAAATAAATTTCATTCGACAAATGTTTTATAAACACTATTGTTATCCCGCTTTTTGTCGTTTCATGTGAAAAGAATTAATAAAAAATTCCAAAAGTATATATTTTTTTTTCAAATTGCGATTCAAAAATTTGGTTTCATAAAGGTGTGCGGTTTACTTTTTGGGTGGTTATTTAATTTTAATATAAATCATAATTTTTGGCCTTTCTAACACCGTTTAGAACACACTACGTTAGTAAGGGAGTTACAGCGATTTATATGAGACCTTTGTGAACTGGGACAAATTTGGTCTCCTGCGATTAAACGGGTTTTAAACATACATATGCAGAACATCATTGTTTTACTATTCGTAAAGCGTTAGAAAGTGCTAGAATGTCAGTAGAACAATTATGCAAAAAGTATTTAAAGTGTGAACCTAGCGTTCCCATTAGATTAATTGAAACCGTCTACAGAATTTGTGGTAAATTTCTACTACCCACTGAAAACTTCTTTTGAAAACGCTTTTTCCACTTCACGTAAGTACTTGAAGCTTTTAAATTATTAATATTCTCAACTTCAAAATGTGTGGGTGAAAATATTCCTTTCAAATAGGAATTATCACTTTCTTTTTTATCTTCGTGAACATGATAAAAGCTAATTCAATATTTCCCGCTGTAACCTTATAAAGGAAAGATCACAGTTCAGAATAACATTTTTACTACCCATTATAATACAGAGGGAATATTATGATATATTATTTTAATGTTAACATTGTTTTTTTTTATCTAGGTTCGTTACCCTTTTAGATGATTGATGTTTGTGTTCAAACATTTCAGTGAACAGCAAAAAGGTTGAAGGTACCTACTTAAATATATAATTTGATAATGATTTGATTTAGATTTTTACGGCCAAAAATATTTTAGTGATCTATTTTTAATAATACATGCAAAATAAACATTATTATATTACAAACATTATTAAAAATATTATAGTAATCTATTTTTAATAATGTATGCAAAATAAACATTATTGTAGTGATTTCTTTTTGGGGAATTATGTCGTTTTGGGCTACCTCCTTCTACAGCCATCATTTCGGACTGCGTTACAGTGCCCATCATCAGGGCAGACGCGTAAAGCGTGTGCTTATGTATGTTGATTTGATACAGTTTTGCCAGCTCAAATCCTCCATAAGCTGTTTTTACAGTATAATTATAAAATTACACAACTGCCCTGATGATGGACACTGAAACGCTGTCCGAAAAGTTGGATAAAGAAGGAAGTAGCGCAACATAGCATAATAGTTCTGAAATTTGCACATCTAATTAAAGTTAATATATAAATTCACCTTTCCTTTCCCTGTAATTTTAAATGAAGTCCTGGATCACCCTTGAAGAGTGAAAGCCAGAAATAATTGAAAAAAAAGAAGTTTATGTTGCATATTTGTTAATGTTAAAAGTACAAACAATCCAAAATTTACAATCTAAATATAATAATATGTTGTTTGAGAAGATTTACCTAATCATTCTGTGCATATTTAAGACTCTAAATATAGTTTGTCGTGCTGGCAGAACTGCATTTGAAATGTCTATATTTGGTGTTGATACGGGTCGCAAACGTGACGAGGCTTGCAGTTTTCCAATATTGCATTATTTCCCCGCATTAGGCTTCCGGCGCATTCGCGTTACGGGAATAGCGACAATTAGAGTGTGCACCCAATGCCACCATCGCAAGCCAAGGCAGATGACAGCCGACAGCCTGACAATAATTGTATAACACTAATCAGTTCGGTGCAAATCCGGAAATGGCACGATCTGAAGCATATTTACGTGACGTTGGTTTGAGAATTCGACGTCATGGCGGCTAGAATGCGATATCATTGTCAACGTCATACGCTGATTTCACGGATGATAAAATTAACGTTTTAAATTTGACGATTTAAGAGGAAACCGGGCGGAGTTTTGTCCATGCAGAGGTGTTCCCCGATTTACTCTGTGGATTTTGATACTGGTGTAAACATTTTGTTCAATATGGTATAGATATCGACCACTAGCGTGTCGGTACGTTTTGATTTTTTTTATAAGTTACTTCTTGCAGGAGTTAGGACCCTCCGAAAATTGTTAAAATTGCCTGGTTCGAACGCCATCAACAGATGTTCATCATACAACTAGACAATGTATTTAAAAAAAAAATGAAAAAGTAAAACATCACTTACTTATATCTCCCTCTTTACCTTAACTTCCGTTCGCTTCGCCCGATCACACTTTTCGTAACGCTCTCGTCACGCATTCACCAGCTTACTCCCCAAGTCAAGCATGCGTAAGGAAGTTTTACTTCAAAAAACAAACCGACAGATTATTGAAGTAAAACTTCTTTACGCACGCTTGACTTGGGGAGTAAGCTGGTAAATGCGTGACGAGAGCGTTATGAAAAGTGTGATCGGGCGAGGCGAACGGAAGTTGCGAGGGAGATATAAGTTTTACTTCAGTCGTGTGGTCTAAAGAACACTCGTTTTTTTTTTCTTCTATTACAGTTGGTAAAAAAATTACAATTGTTCAGTTCACACGCGGTAGAAGTTAAACCTTCAGAAAACTAAAGTAGACAAGAGTGGGGAGACTACGAAGCACGGCACAAAGAGGAGACCGATTATTCTATCTCATACTCTCGCAGGCTAAATCCTAAAGATGCATGTGTCTGTCTCTTTTTAGTGTCGAATTTCATTTCATCGAGTTTCAAATCTCAACGGTGGTAAAGAAGTTAAATTCAGAAAGAATTAAAGAAGTTATTTTCAGCCTGAGTTGCAGTTGTTCCTTTAGCTTTTCAGGGGGATAACAACGATTGACAGCAACAGTGTAAAATACCAACTCTTCAAATTTCTCGGCACAGTGTTTCCTCTTAATGGAAACACTGAAATACTGTCGAATGTTTGCGCGATTCTTGTATTCGACTTTACGACTTTTGTGGCCTTTGGTCGAAATGCATTGAGTTACGTAAATTGTGATTCATCGAATTTACACGCGTTAATAAACCGTTATAAGAATTTTATACCTACACTTATTTGAAAATAATTAATGGATTTAACTTAAAGGCCTTGAAATCGTTAATTAGTGAATTTAATTTACCTCTTCCTTTAATGAATGAATCACTAATTAGTTCTAAACCCGAGGGTGAGGAAGTTAAAGAAAGTTTTTGTACTAAATAATTTTAAGGCCTAATAATAATTAATTTGGTAGGAACCTACTGCGTTGTTCCGGATACGATGTAACTTTTATTTCAAGTCTATTTCCGACTATGAAGTTTCAGCTTTTATTTGTAATCCTTTCAATCCAGGGACAACATTTTAAGAGCGTCACGCAAGTTCAATTACAAATAAATCTTTAACATTTGTTCAAAGAAAGTTAAAAATTCCAATATGACAAGCAGGAAGTGAAAAATTTTCAATCAAAATTGGGGCACAAGTATCGATTTCTTTTTGGCGCCATTCGTTTTGCTCGCCCACGAAATGCACGAGCTTTTGTATTTCTGTAGAAGGTATCTACTTTCAAAAGATTTGAAGGTTTCCATCACTAAGATCAAGTTCATCTGTTTATCAGAATTATCATCTTCAGATAATCGAGTCGGCATTAATGTCCTTTCCGGAAAATGCTATTAAATTCTGTGTAAGAAAATTTTCAGGAAAAACACTAAAGCTTGGAAGAATGTCAATAATGTGTGAAATGACGACTTATTCCACAACGTAGATGACTAATTGCCCGAGTGAACTTCAAATCCAGAGCATTGTTGTGCCTCAAAGCACGAAACTTTTAAAATCAACATCGGGATCGGTTTCGTTGGATTATGAGCAACAATAAATTGGTACTGCCAATTCAGAAAACGGCGGCTGGGATTTATATCATTAAACCACACAAGGCTTCTTCGCAGCAAACGAAATAATGACATCTCATATATTATCACCTAAATGTACATGGTATTAATTGTATAATATATTTGACTGGAGTAATTTTTTTTTAAATTCCCACGAAATAGTAAAACTGGCTCGAACGTTTTTAATTGAATAAATTGATTTTCATCCGAGCAAGCCGTTCTAAGAATCTCACCCGGTTTAAAGTGGGACCTTTCTTAGCATCCAATTAGTTCACTTTTGAATAGTGCGCACTTAGGTGGAACAAATTTTAATATATATACAAGTGGTATCTTAAACGGATTCGTAAATTTTCACGATGAAGTAAATAATATTGTAAAGAAACAGAGAAATAAAAAATATCTGGGTGTTAGTGCAAACATAATAAACACATTTATTTAATTTACTGGTTGTTTTTCAGCAAATTTCCGTTTATCCTTACATATTTTGCCCGATGATGATTTACTACGTTTAATTTCCTGATGTTGTATTATTATAATATATAACATTGAAATATTATGTTGTATTCTACGTTAATAACACCTATATGTTAATATTAAATCAACACCATCTCTTTAAAGTCTTCAAAGCTTATGTTTAATTGCCATGAAAAACCCATATCACGTTATTATTTGAGCTCTTGGCTTTTGACAAGGAAAGACTTGCTGTCATCGTGATTACCATTAAATACTCAGAGCTTTTCCGTGTCGAGGATTTTATGTCCCTGGCTCTTTGATCTTACGACCTTACACGCAAAAAGGCGTAATTCAAATTATCCTTGGAATTTTTTTCATTAAGGCAAGCGAGCAGACATACCCGAGGGATGAAGTCATAAGACGAAGGATGTTGTGGATGTTGTCTTTGTTTATTATTTCAATCTATGAATTAGTTAGATCCGGAAATACCGATAAATTGAATGAGTAACATTCAACAGATGGCGGGCATATAACCTTGACTTCAGGAAAACAAACAGTTTTCCATACAAAAGCAAAGGTAGCCCTGCCGACCGTTAATCAAATAATGTTATTTTTTCTTCAGCTGAATATTCAGACCTTAACACGTTTTCGACTAAACAAACTTTTACGAGCAGAACTTTGATGTCTTTTCTTTATTTCAGATTAGACTGTTGCCAATACGAGATATAATGAGATGTAAAAACGCGTAAATGACCCTGTAAAGTATTATTAAAAAAAAAAAACAGACGGTTATTTTTAATAACATAATGAGTTAAGCATTAACTGAAGTGTGAAATGAATTACCAAAAGTAAAGGCTCCACGAGTAGATTATTTATACCGCTCATAATAAATTCGTTGTAGGTATCGATGCACGTGTGTAAAACAGTCGTTAAATGCCATAATCACATTGTTTTGACTAACTCTATATTGAAAACTAAACTTCATAACAAAAACAAAACTTTGGCAGAATAAAATAAAACAACGATAAAATAAATCTCACCAAGCCACAATTGTTTACCACTTATTTGAGATGCACAAGACTTAGATTATTGCATATAGATTATAATATATTACATATTATCTACTAAACACATATTTATTTAATATGATTTTGGCTCCTTTTATAAAATTGTAACACTAAAAAGATTTTGCAAAAAAACTTACCAGTATTTGATCTGTATTCTCCTATAAACCGTCTCGTCAAATATCGGACTGTTAAGGCTGAAAAAATAATAATAGCGTTAGTACAGACAAAAACCCACTGCAATCGTTGATTTCAATATACTGTTAAATAGGGCGTAATTTTTTCTATGAGAATGCTATCCTGTAGATATCCTTGTGTCTCTATTATTTCGCTAAATTAGCACTGTCTGATATCTAATTAAAATTTATAAATTCAAATTACTATTGTCAAATTATTCAAAAGCTATCAAGTAATGTCCTTTTCAACCTCCGCTGAGCAAGTGGGTCTAACCAACGCCTTGGAACAGACGCCATAATTAACCGCCCCAGATTTCTGATTGTCAAAGTTTATTTATCTGAATAAGCACCGGAAGGAAATAAAGCTTTTGAAAGCACGCTTCGCACTTGTTCAGTGCGTAACTAGGGTGGTACTTTGTCAATTAATTTAAAGTTTCTTTTTATCTAAAAGCGACCATATTAGAAATTATTTTTAACAATTTTAGAACATACATATTGTTGCAAAACGAGAGTAGATAATGTAAAGCTTAAATATTCGCAATATACTAGTAAATGGGGAAAAATTTACCTGATTTTCCGACATTGATGTTTCCCAGCACCGCTATCCGCACGCGGGGGATATTTGTATTCTTCTCTTCAGTCTTCATCATCTGTAAAAAATAAGTAAAATTATTATTACAATCAATTACTTACATTCGAAGCTGGAAAAACATAATATAATGTTTTCATATTATATTGCTGTGAAAAATAAAACAACATCCTATTATTTTATAAGCGATACAAAATTTTTATCCGGAGTGTATAATATAGAAGGGATATTTGCTTCGAAAATTATCGTTTATTTCCATCAACAAACAGTCATAATTTCCAGGTATCTGTTTTTGCAGTGTCTCATTTACACGCGTGTGTTTTTTGTCCGTAAGAGTGATCGTTCCATTTATTTGCAGTGGAGTGCATTTTCGCGTTCAGGCAGTGTGTAAAGACGCTTGTCGCCGAGATATGTTATTTTTCAGCTTTGTGGGTAGTTGGAGGGTGGTTGAAGGCCGGTCAAGCAGATTGAGTACAGTCGGCGTTATCATAAAACCTTCAATGCTCGAATAACACGTGGTGGGGCGCCACCGGGGGGCGGCTTCAGATACATTCAGCAGATGGCGTTTCATTCCTTTTGCTCTCATTTAAATTGCGCAAAATACTTGCTTTGAGAATGTTACCGAAAGAGTAATGAGAACTGATTTTTAACACTTATTTTATAAATTTAATAATTTTCCAAAACGTAACCTTTTTTTCTCATTTCTTCAAAATCTCTTTGTTTGAAGCAGCAAACTGTTGTGTTTTCAGACTAAAATATTTGCTCGAAAAATAAGGAGATTAGCAAAAATTTCTATACCGTGGGAAACAGATCAGTTTATTGAAACAGAAATGCTGAAAAAAGGTTAAAATGTTATTGAACCAGTTTTCTTTATAAAATTAAGATATTAACCATACACACACGTAAAAAGGAAGGCCCGCGAGATATTACACGGATTTATCGCATTCCTCGCTGAGTTGTGTCAAGAAAGGAGTGTTTGTTTGGCTGGAAGTATTAAATATGGAATCAGGAATGTCATTAATTATATCTGGAATAATATGGCTGAACTTGTTTTGGCATGAGCCCCTGGTGCCCCCGCCTGGTGACAGAATACTCCTGAAGATGTCGCTCAAGTGACAGTCTGGCAATGTTGATTCTATGGTGGTGGATGACATTCACAATACATACAAGGACTAGCTCTTTTATTTATTATACACGTGTATGATCCAATAATCGTGTGCTAGTTAGTCTATCATATGAATCAGTTGTCATATTATAAGTTTTATGTTCGCTACAAAGTCTAAACATGTCATTGATAAATGGAAGAGAAAAAAACCAAAGCGTTGCGCTAATAATGAATTAATCCAGTTCTTTTTGGCATAGATACATTAAATATACGAGCATTAACACATTAACGATATTATTTTATTGTATTTTAATGTAATTTAAAATTTACTCTTTACTATTCTTTGGTATTTATGTGCCATAAAATAAGTTAATGGTATTTATATTTGAATTTATTAAAGTTATATATTGTCCTTCCCGGAATGAATTTATTGCAACTAGACTGGAGTTATGGCTACGATGAATGATTTTTTGGATTAAAGCATAATATGCAAAAGTAATAAAATATTTAGTTTGTGTGACAATAGGTGTTATTAATTCTGTAAAGTCACCAAAATTTATTATGTCATTCGGAATGCAATAATGCACCTAAATATAAAATGAGTTTACTTTCAACTAAATTTAAACCAGGAGCTGAAAATAGTCAGGTCTGGTTAATAAACAAATCTGACTCAAGTGATCGCTCGTAGTTGATTTTACGAAAATAGCAGGAGATTCTAATTCTACATCTTCTGACAAATAATGGAAAACTAATGATTATTTTTGGCCTGATGGGAATGTACGTGGGCAGATGAATGATTATTAGTACATCTGTTGCTTTTTATTATATTGAGTGTTTAGGTGATTCCTAACACTTCCTAAAATATGCAATAATCTACAAATATAAATAAAACAATATTTTTCGATTCAATTGAAAGCGATTTTTCAAAGTAATTGTTTCATGGTCATGAGTCTTTTAACTCTTTGAAATATGACCGAGGTTGTATTTGGTTATACGAACAAATAAATAAACCAGTTCTCCGTACTCTTCCTGCTCCCATGCGAAATTTTATTTTGGCTTGTGAATCATTTTGAATTTTAAAAATCAATAATAGTTTATGGCAGAACAAAATATTTCTTATCACGTTGTTTATGAAACCTTGCATAATCGGAAGAATACAATGAAATTCTGAAATA
Source organism: Limnephilus marmoratus (assembly GCA_917880885.1). NCBI lineage: Eukaryota > Metazoa > Arthropoda > Insecta > Trichoptera > Limnephilidae > Limnephilus > Limnephilus marmoratus. The sequence goes on along the minus strand of OU862909.1, from coordinate 38,863,747 downwards.
GATTTAATAGTAGCTGAAACAACACCTACCTGGCTATTTGTGTATTGTATCAATCAGTAAAACATTTTCTTTTTAGTTTTTTGTTGTTTTTTAAACCACGTAGGTGTGTGCTGGAACTATTTATAGGCTTAGCCTCGAATAACAAGAAACACGAATGAAAATTTAACTTTTAATTGATTTTTCCGTGGTATTTTTCTTTAAAAATTGTATCCAGTTTTTTTTTAAATTCATAATAAACGTGACTAATATAAAAATTCTTCAACGGTTTAGATAAGACATTGCACACACAACAAGCGTGAGTCGTTCCTAAATAGCCATCCAAAATATTTATCTCGGAACGAGCTCAGCCAAGTAATGTGGTTTATAAAAAAAATATACAATTAAGGAGTTAAAAGGGTAAAATGAAGTGTATGAAATCAATTGTGACTATAATATTTGGGAATTCCCATCAATGTTCAAGTATTTATTAACTTACTTACTAGTTGGGAACTGCACACGTGTCACGTGTGTTGTGTGATGTGTCTGGACGAAGAACGGCCAAAAGCATAATTGTAACTACTAGACATAAAAAGAAAACACCAATATCTTTGTAACATTTTGAGATGAGATACGTACGATAATCCAGGATAGGAAGGAAGGAAGATAGACTACGTGGTGATGATTGATAACTATCCTTCGATGTCAGAGGAAGAAGGTACTTTAAATTGTGTTATCTTATGTATATAAAACTCGCAATGATTATTTCAGCAGATTATGTTTAGCAAGTTTTAAATTAAATTGATTCGACAAATCTGGCTTGTCCTGTCGCTTGAAGTACCAAAAGCCTATTTTCAAACAAAGAAAAAACTGTGTTGGCGCCGTTCGGATTAATTCTGCCGCGAATGTCGTGTCGCCTTATAATGTTATTTTAAGTTTTATTTGCTCTTCGATATGTTGTATTCCGTGAATTTGTCACCATCCGGGCATGTGAGGATATTTCATTCATTTACCAGCGTCGCCGTCGTGACGCGCACTCTGTCATAGCGACGCCGCTCTAACTTACGGCCTATTCAACCAAATAGTTGGGATGCACAGCACTGTTTCATAATAATAACACACTTTTCATAATGTTTAGTGGAATTTTGTGCGTGGCGAAGAATGCAACCAACCAAATCTATCTAAGCAAGTCTATCAAAACTATTTTTAAAATTTGCGTACGTGCACTTTAGGCAGTCAATAGTTTAATAAAAATCACGAAAAAAGCTACCAGCATAAGATTACTCTATTAATTCCAGGAGAAGAGATAATGCTTTGAAACTCATATGACTGATGGTACAGGTCATTTGGGGCAAGCCCCAATATGAGAGGGCACCAGAAAATGAAAATTTATAGTTGAGATGCCCTTTTAAAAGGTTCCCTGGTTTCGGCACCAAAAATGTAAGGTAGGTAGGCAACATAAATAGCTTTCCGGAAGCTCAAAAGTGTTTTACCCGTTTTTGTAACCAAACATCACATTAAATGTGTTATTCATCCCATGTTAAAGAAACCATTACCTTTTGATTCACTTTGACCTGCCATTGAGCAAAACATCGGACAGTTTAACGCGTTGCTTCTATCAACGTACCATGAATCATGATTGCCGAATAGGTTTATTGATTATTATTGATATTCTATATTATAAACGAAAATATTTATTCAGAGTTTCACGATTTTGTAGTTATTATGTTATTCAAGATTTTGACCGTTTGAAGTATTTTATAGACTGCTTGTTGTTGTCAGACGAGATACTTCAGATTATTTTCAACAGATTTCAGCTTGTTTGTTACAAAGATATTCTATATCAAAATGTTAATAATTCATTGTACACATTAAATCGCGCAAATTCCGACGTATCTTTCTGACCTCGGGGAGCATTTGCGCGGATTTGTTACAGTGGACATAAAGCGATGGTCTGTCAAGTTGGATCTCATTTGGACCGAGTAATTCCTAATGGGCAATTTGTAATCATGGATTTATGATTCCCATCATTCAAACCAACCGAAAAATGTTAAAAAGTGCAACCGATTTCAACAGAAATCATGAATTTAGTTGATGAAATTTTGAAGCGCAGTAAGAACAATAAATGGCTTTCTGTTGTGAATATAAAGAGTAAATCTTGCGGGATTATCATGTTTACGAGGTCAACACATATTACGACGATGTTGAATAGTCTAACATAATATGATAAAACAACATCGAATCCTAAATGGATATTATTAGTAGCGTAAACAGGTGCGTTTATAAAAAGACAGCGCAGGAATCCAATAACAGGATGCCTCCATAGCGCTGGGCTTAATTAACGAGCGCCACAAGTCTGTAGCGGCGCAACTGTTATCTTTTTTGTGCCTGACAAAAGCTCATTTCTCTATTCTCACACCAGTATTACAGGGCACAAAAAACTGTGCTTAATAATAGTGTCGAAAGATACAATAGAAGAAAGTTGGAGTAAAATCAAATTCTTCATTCATGAGGCAAGAGATTTTAGAGATTTTTCTACTGCATCCTAATGGGTAATAGAACGGTTTTATTCTTGATTTCAATAATAATGGCAAGTTAAAGATGATGCTCATTCATTACAATTCGGGTGGAGGGTATGGGGACCGCCGCCCCATGCACTATTTATTTGATAACCAACACCCCTGCTATAGTCACCCCACGTTTCGTGACTTAGTAGGGGTGACCGGGTTCACGGGTTTAGATTTGTCTAGGTTTTGGTGGCCTTAGACCTCTCCAGTCAGACTCTCCCGACCCATCGCCTTGCACCGCAGTGGGAGAAATGGATTTATACGTCCGTCACTCCTGGATAAATTGACAACTTCCTGTCCTTTCTTTTCCTAAAAATACTCTCCACGCAGCATCCGGAAAGATAACATAGGCTCCGAGGGGATTTATTTTCTTCAGGGCCTCCTGTGAAGCTAATTATAAAAAAGTTTGGACATAAAAAGTAAATACAAACTGCAGGTTACGCTGAAGTATTTTTCGATAGTAGAGCTGTCTACCTGTTCACCGGAGCTTTTGTTTCTGGCTTCATTTTATAAGACGCTTTTCTACCAGGTGGAAAGCTCCTTTCATCTCATCTCCCTGAGGACGTGACCAAGATTAGCCCGTATACAAATACGCTCCTGAGGAATGCATTCGTCTCGTCTACAAATGAGACTTCCCTTTTGCTCCAGCCCGGCCCAGCGCAGGTATGCGGCTGTGCATTGTTAGCGAGCCTGCCGCGAGTGTCACGGGACACTGGGAAGGGGTAAAAGGGAAAGACGGACGATCCTCTAAAACTCCGGCTAATAAACGCGCCCCGGAATGCGACGCCCTAGGACCGGGCGTCCCGTCGCTCGTCGGCGCCGAAAATCATGATTTACACCCAAATTATTTATCTTCACAGGTATGTTGATTCTAAATTTTGTGTTTTTATGGTGCCAGGAAAAAAGCTTCAAACGATTAAGTCGATATTTATTGGGCCAAGCTAAAGTGAATATTATGCTTCATTTAATTTATTATCACTCAAATTGTTTATTCAGGATACATTTTAGATTTTTATACAAGGTTTCTCAATTTTGCTAATAGCTTCACATAATTTGAGCACTTTTCGTGTTGATTGATATTGATTTTTTTCGCTCGATAAATTGACCAAGTGCTTCACGTACTAAACAAAGTGCGAAGAATTTTCAAGGTTATATAATGAGAAATAAATCTTTCCATCACGTTTTGACAGAGTTACGACATTACGAAGGGCGTTCATATGATGAATTTTTATTGATACGATTAGTCAATTTTTTTAAAGTGCGAACCACTTTAAAGCTTACCCGATCTTTCTTCTCCAATGACATTTTTTTTAACAGAATTACGAACAGCAAATACAAATTAAAAAAATGAAGGAGTAGTCTAAATACTATATACACATCAATATTTACGAGGGATCCAACAAATTTATTCATATATACTTAGTGTACAAAAAACCCCTGTAAGGAATTATCTAGTAAGATATCTGGCAACAAACATAAAATATTACAGATCTTTGCAATGTTGATTACCTAATTATTTTTAGCCGAAGTTTCGTAAATTTTTTCGTAATTTTTTTATTGGATGATACAGATTATCATTATTTGGTTCAACATGTTATTGAGCATTGAACGTGTGAAGTGTTAAATACGTGGAATGATTGATTGGCTTAAAGTTTCTGAAAAAATGCTCTCCTAACTTTCGGACATTTTATATTACACATCACATAAGTAATCTATCTATACAAATAAAAATTAATCGCCGAAATGTATGTACGCGCATAACTTCCGAACCACTGCACCAAATTGGATAATTCTTTTTTTTCTGTGTTCGTTATTGTCAGGATAAGATTTAAAAATTATGAAATTTGTGTAAAAAAAATGCAATCGGTGGCAAGCGAGCTGTTTGAAAAATGAATGTACAGGGACCGAATGTATGGATTCCGGGGGGGGGGAGGGGAGCTCGGGAGGGGGGTTTGCGGGACGGTGGAGGGGGGAATGGAGTGGGGAGAGGGAAAGTGGAGGAGGCGGAGTGGGAATGCGAGAGGGGAAGGGGACGCCGGAGAGGAAGGGGAGGCGGAATGGGAACGGGACGAATTGGAAAGGACACGCAGAGAGTAACAATTTCCTTGTAAAATGGCATAGCAACGCATGCCGGGAACCAGCTAGTTAAAAATAATAACAATTTAAAAGCTCCACATTCATATATTTGCTATGATTCACATGGAAAACATATTTATAATAAATCACCTCAAATTCCATGTAAGAGAAACTAAATGTTATATTTCTTAAAATTGTATTTCATAATTTTTATCAAAGGACAAATAACACACTTCATCCCATTACGTAAAATAAAACCTTGGAAGTTTTCTTTGTAAGTCATCGTAATGTCGTAATAATAACGAAATAAAGTTAAAAACTAACGTTAACCTAAAGTGAAAAATAATGAGCTTACAAACGAGCAGAAAGTTTTGAGATGATCCTCCTGGCATACGAGTAGGCATTAGAACTTTACCTTGTTGCCAGGTAAAACAAAACTTTCTAAAGAAATTCTCGAACCCTTTAAATAAAAGGAAAAATAAGTCATTACAGAAGATACCCCCGTAATATGTAGCTTCACCGAAATTGAACAATTTAAACTTATACTGTTTTTATAAAATATTAAAATAAATACCCTTTATGAAAATCGATGCATATCACCTGCAATTAATTATAATTAAATTGATGAAAAATATTAATGTTAAATGTTACGATGTTTATTTGAGTTTGAATAAATATATATGTTAGATTTATAAGCTAGTCAGTCAAACAACCAAATCAAATTACATCGTTGGGAAATCTTAAATTGGTTGTTGGCCAATGTTATTTTATCAAATTCCTACCAGTGATTCATCTCTCTGAGACTGACAGGCAGCATCTGAAGCTTCAGGAAGAAAAAACATGATACCTACAGATGATGAAGTCCCGAATCTGAGAATGTTTGACAATGTCATTCACGATCCAGTTTCCTTGCAAACATTCGTCAAATGTCAGAATTTATGAATGATATGTTATGTGAAATGTTTGGACGTTTATTGAAATAGACTTACCAATTGTTTAAGATCCAGTAAACAGTAGAAATGGTCTCCAAATTGCAATGAAATAAAACTTCTTAACCAACACTATTGTTCCAACTGTTCATCACTAAAATATTTTCAACAATCACAAATGTCAATGTTCACTGTCAGTTTGTTTATCTTATGTCAGAAACATAATTTTATTCACAAATAAACAGAATTCAGTCCTCGGGCAAGATACGCTGAAATATGTTTTACGATTGGTATAAAGCACGTTTTATCAATACGAGATTGGTGTGAGCTGATCAGTTTGCTGAAACAACCTTTCAGATCGCGACTAAAGCTTGCACTAGCCGATGTTGGCTGGTTTCAGTCATATTTATAAAGACGTCGGGACGTCCTGGCCGAGAGGCGCATGCGCGACGCCGGCGCCGATTCGCCATAACTTGTTCGCGGTACCACATCTACAGAATCCAACTGGTCGAAACAAATTATCTTGAAACGAAATGCCAATTGATATATCCTCTACACTTCACACTTACAGTCTCTACACGATAATTACTTTATTTACAGTGTGTCAGATTTTGTAGGAATTTGGTAAAATGGTGTCTTTGTTTGTTTTTTTGTTGAGATATAGATACTTAACACACAGAACAGTTTTGGGGCTTAATAATCGAGATATAAAAATTAATCAACGTTATGTTTTCTTACAGAAAATCAATATTTTTATGTGCATAGTTTTTTGTCAGGTATTTTCGTTCCTGCTTTCGGCTATTTGTCTTTTTGGTATTTATTTTAAACATTACACCTGTTTAAGGCTGCAATAAAAGTTGGTATGAGTAATTTGCATAAAAATTGTTATGTTTTTTCTTTTACACTTTTTTTTAAAATTACGCATTACCTACCCCTCTTTTGTATTTTACCTTTTTTATGAAAGCGGCTGTCTTACGTTAAATATTTCACGAAATAGATATACATATGTTTTATCCTACAAGTTGAATATTGAAATTCAGATATCGTTTAGCTATAAACGTAGAATCAGATAGTGATGGTATACAATAACTTTATATATCAATAAGAGCGACTTGTTAAAACAAAGATTTTTGTACAACCTGACTAGTTGAAATGGAATTTCAAAAGGCATTTACAAGAGTAAATCAAATCTAATGTATTATTTCTTACAGCATGATGTTTCATCGGATCGAGAATTTGTTTGATTCGAAAGAAAGTCTGTTTCGTGTCTGTTCGAATAATCCAATTCACGGTGCATGCACCCGACCAATTTGGCGTTACTAAGTGAAGGTACTCTATAGTCCGCAGCAAGTTCGGCGCTTCGACTCTATTGAAATGCTGTATCTACATAATGGAGGTATAGCAAGAAAGTGCACGTCTCAGGAATGCAGCGCCTGGGAGCGTCGCGACGCTCCCCGCTCCCGCAGTTTTCCGACGGACGCCGCCGCGAGAGGGCGTCTGCCGGAAACGATAAGCCGCCGCAGGATTCACGATCAATGGAATTGGAATTCGGAACACGGATAAGATTGTAAATACAATTATGTTTCTTGGTAATGAATGTTAATATCCTACAAAGGAAGTGACTCGATGTTAACAATGAAATGCGGGCAGAAGCAATAAAGTTGCACACGATTGAGTCATTCATTTCCACTCATTTATCGAGGTTTGCTTCATTGAACATTGGACTGGTAATAAGATGTAAACAAAATAGCACTTTACAACCATCGTTTAATTTTCCTAGGTAATATGATGCATGCATTGTTATGGTCAAGTTTATTGAGGAAATTCATCTGCTGAAACATTAAAAACCAAATCGGATTCCTTCCATTAATGATACAATCGATTATTTAATTTTCATTTTGAATAATACGAATAGATTAGATTTATAACGAGGTTGCTTATAAATAAATTTTATAAGATTAATTTGTGTTATTTCGCAATTAATTAATGATAAAAATAATATTTAGTATATTTTGCGCACTTTCCAGAGTGGAAGATACTCTCAGTATCGCCCTGGTTTAAGACCACCATTCAGAATTGAAACGTTGCTTGAAATACCTTTAACCGTGTTTGGTGACCAGATCTGAATAGCAAGGTATATTCCTCACCTTTCTCTTTCCCATCTCCTTCTCCTCCCCACTACCTTCAGCCTCACAACATATAACAACCTATAATTTTACCCTAAATGCCACACTGCTCTCCATGGACTGGCTCCAGACAGGAGCGGCTGGGACTCTTGCGAGGAGTTCACATAGAGGTGGAGGTCAGTGGTTGAAATGGCATAGCGCTTGAATCCCATCCGGGCGTCGCGTGTTCAATTCATCGGCTGGCTAAGTCCTCCATCACAACACAATCAACATTTTAGGCTTTTTTTCTGTGGTGGTAGTATGAGATTTTCAAACATTGTTGGGTTATTCGTAACCCGGGAATGTTTGTCTTTCTTTTAAAAAAAATGCTATACCTCTCTCTAAGGTGGAAATTCTTCCTTGTGATCTTTGCCCTTTGTGAGAATCACAAGGCAGAATAGTTAAAACAGTATGATTTGTGAGGAGATCTGGGTAGCCAAATACTTTCTCCCATTTTCTTCCCTTTACACTCACCCCTCTTTCTTCAATCGTAGCATTCCCTAAATTGATTTAACACGAAATCTTAAAGATGGATTAATCATCATTATATTGATTAACTTGTTGCCGTTTTCTCTAAAACCCCTGCGGAGTGTAACTAGGCCATCCTGTTCCCTGAAATCCAAATCCATTATTCCGGAAAGCAAATGGATTGCGTCCCCTGAGAGTGAAACCTTGTTCCTCCGGATACAAAAATACTGATGAAATATTTTACCTGGTTGTTAACAGAATACTTGGAGCTTTATAGCTATAATAATACCGCATTCACGCTCAATATTTGCTCAAAGATTATAAAATGATTTGATGTACATGTACAATAGAAAAAGACAATAATATAAAATAAACAAAGGTATATTACATCATGATGTGTAAAATATGTAAAATATTTTTATACACTTACTTTCATATGCGTAACAAGTAGTTTAATTTCAAAAATCAATTAAATGGGACTAATAATCTATATTGAAGTGTTTACCGGCTTCATCAGACTTTGAAAATTTTATTAATATTAAATAATATATAGATGTTTTTCTTAATGAACATTGTTGAACAAACATGGCAGTTTTCCTATTTTTTTTGTGAAATTTAGAAGCTCCGCAGCTCAAGATGAAATAACACTGTTAAACACTGTTATGGAAATTGTTACTATTGTCTGAAATCAGTTTCATGACTTCATTTTTTTAAAGTTTTTCTCGAAATAGAAAATCTTTGAAAGATATGACTTAAGGAGAATTTATTAAAATAAATTTAAAAAATGTATTATGATGTCCTCTAAAAAAAACCACTTCCTAAAGAATCTTACATTTCTTCTCCAAAGAGAACTCATGTACGATATACGAAATTTTGAGTGACCTAGAGTGGTAAGATTAAAGAAATCGATTTTATAGATGTAGTCAGCTGAAAATGAGTTATATTTATTTTTCAAAAATTTTATTGTATGTTCGGATTTCTTCAAGCCACCTAAGTAAAAAAAAAAAATCATTAAAAAATAATATTCGGCTACAACTGCATAACTTACTCTCCAGCTTACCAGATCACCGAAATTGTGATGATATGCTGAAAGTTGAATCAATTAATGTTTGGCAATTATGCAATACTAGCAAACCCGGCCGCGTATTTACAAAACCTATACCGATTCAGTCGCGGTAACGACAATTTACATTTTAAATATACCTCTATATTGGTTATTTTTTATCACATTGCAAAAACAAAAATTGTTCTAAAATCTAGATAAAATAATCTTTCTGATGTGTATATTAGAAATTAATAATTTTATTTCTAAATATTTAAATTTTGATATTGAAAATTTAAAGCGACTGAAACGCGGTAGGGATTGTAAATACGCAACCCGGTCACACGTTGCTGTGGCTAACGAAACACAACGCCATTACCCAACCTTTATAAAATCCACACCAGCCTGTGTACATAAGCATGTGTTATACATATAAACCTTCCTCTTGAATCACTTTATCTATTGGTGAAAACCGCTTGAAAATCCGTTGCGTAGTTTAAAAGATCTATGCGCACATACATACATTTTGAGCGACTTCATTTTATACTATGTAATGATAATGATAATGATGATGATATCAACAGACAGAAATGCATTAAAATATGAATGCATATAATACTGCAATTTTGAATGATTTATTTACAACATTACAACATTAAGCATTCCCAAATATTTCCTGTGATCGCCAATCACCTCTTTACAAAAAAAGTTGAACTCAATCTGTGTTTTTCGATTTCGTCCGTAAAATAAAATTCTAACTTAATATCCAGACAGCTGCTGACATTCTGATCGTCACCATCGCAACCAAATACAACTACAATTAATTGATTGATAAAATAAAGCTAATCTATTAAAAAAATACACAATCACACAAAAAAAACTATAATATAAAACTCATTTATATTATTCAATTTACTCATACCTGAAAAAATACACAATCCATACTTTATTCCCCAAGCGTAAAACGTATACGGTAATAAATGTGCTATTAATGAGCATGTCTCTCCGTAGCTTAATGAATGAAGATTTTCCGAAAAAATAAACACACTATAACGTATTTGTAATTAGTAAGAAAATACGTACCGTCTACCGCCTGTGATTATGAACATTTTCTTAGGTTTAATTTTTCAATAACAAGTGTTTTCCTTTATCACGCTACAATGAATAACTAACGAATAACAGATTGATTATGATTTATATAACGTCATTTCAGTTTGAGGTTTATTTTGTAATGACATGTGTGATATGAACACATAAAAGATGTATCGACTTTGATAATGGAACATTTTTCGATTGTTGATAAAGTAAAATGACATTTTATTATGGAAAAGGAGTATAATGACATTTTACAGAACATTAAATTACGATTTTTATATCCAATCGTTAAAACGCCGCCGCGCGCCGTAGGCTGAAAACAAAAAGGACATAATGGTAATAATTACGTAGCGTTAATTTTAAAGTGATAAATCCCAGTAGCGACCGTCATCTTTTTATTTTCACTGTCTGTCACTTTCATTTCATTGAGGGTTTTTGACATTATCTTCTACCATCGTAATACAATGTGGTTTAGGAGCGACAAAAAAATAATCCTAATAAATTGAAAAAAAACGAGTATGCCCACACGACTGAAGTAAAACTATTATATGTATACATATATCTCCCTCTCAACTTCCGTTCGCCTCGCCTGACCGTTCGCTCACACTTTTCGTAACGCTCTCGTCACGCATTCACCAGCTTACTCCCTACTTACTCCTTACTCCTGGTGAAGCGTGCGTAAAAAGTTTTACTTCAAAAAAATTATTAAATGGTGGGGAAAACAAAGTTTGATATTTTCATTTAATTATTTATTTATATATATATTTACGCCCTACGGGCTTTCAGACTTGTTCAGACTTCAGACTAAAGACAAATTGCTTATAGTAATTAAGTGTAAAAAGATAAATACAAGAAAACAACACAAATGTATATAATTAAAATTTAGTGCAAATTAGAAAAATACACATACGATGATTCAGTATGGTATAAGCTTGAAATAGTATGTAATAAAAAGAATGTATAACATAAGAAAGTATAACGTAACCAAAGGAAATTTTATACTCACGATACGTATTAATTATGTGTGTTACAAAACCAATAAAACAATAAATAAGAATGTAATTAACTGGTAATACAATATTATGCATAAGGTGCAGAAGGTTCGTTCTAGATATTTTCAGTGTAGAAGGTCTATTCTAGAACAGTTTAGTGCATAAGGTCAGTTCTAGAAACAGCCATTGCAGAAGGTCTATTCTAGAAGCGTTCAATACAGTAGGTACCCGTGACGCCTGAACCCCCTTCTTTGCAGAAACATTCTTGAAACTGTTCTGTTACATAGTTTTTAGAATGCCACAGAACTTTTTTACATTTACTGTAAAATACTTTTTAGAAACCTTCAGCAACTTTCAGCACCTTTTAGCTGCTTTTGTGATATTGCATTTCAGTACAGTTATACCTATATATTATACCAGCTTGTTCGTGTAAAATGTAAAAGACTATCGAGGAATGGGTGAGCGGCCTTTTTCATACAAAATTTTAATATGTATTTTAGGCCAAAATACTAAATCAAACTGAAAATTATTTTATTCAATCGAAAGGTTTTGCAATTAACGAGTGCGGGTGTGTGCTACTTTATTGATTAATGTTTTGATTTATAAAATGTAGGTCATAAAATAATTAATTTTCATGATTTTAGATGCAACTTGGGCAATTTTTTAATGATAATTATTAAAAAATCACCTTATCTAACCTACCATGTTAATGTAATGCATAAAAACATTCTGAAGACTTTTTTATCACAAGACATTTGGCCCTTGTTTGGCCATCGAGTAAAAAGATTTCACTTAAAATTGGAAGAATTAGCAGAAGGGTAAAATTAGTCAACCTAACTTAATGCAGTAAGTATGAGAAGGCTACAATAACGTACCCCAATAATAATGTTAGCATAATACTATTCTGCATGGATTCTAAATACTTTAAATAGGATATTTTACTTCATGATTACTTTTCCACGAAGTTATTATATAACGTGTTTGTAAAAGCCCGTATAGGCGTATAATAATATAAATGAAATTAATAAACGTGAATGAAAATTAAAAAATATCAGAATGAGCAGTTCACAAACGGTAGAAGTGAAATCTTCAAAAAAACAAAAAAAGATAAGAGTGGGGAGTTTACGAAGCACCGCACAAAGAGAAGACCGATTAGTCTATCTCATTCTCGCACAGGCTAAATCCTGCAGATGTACGTTTTTGTTTCTTTTTATTTTTATTTATTTATTTGTTTGTTTATTTAGTACAAGATTATACATGTATGTACATAATTAATTAATTTTTTTGACTGCCCAACTAGGAGTATTCCCGTTTTAGGACAGTCAAATTATTATGGGTATGAACAAATGGAACATGATTTGTACAAAAAAGAAAGAAAATTGATGAAATAAAAAGAGGAAATAAAAAGAACAGAAAGAATATAAAATAAAATAAAAAAGTTTAAAACCTAGTAACTGTTATTTGTTTAGCATAGTTACTAAAATAATATTAATTTAAAAAAAGAAAAGGTAAATAGCTACATATAGGTAACTAAGAGAAATTAAGAGGGTTAAAACATTTAGGTAACTTCTGTATGCCTTGCATATTATAGTCCTACACACATGTGTTGTAGAAAAAAAGAAAGAAAAGGAGAAGAGAAAAAATAAAATAAAAATGAAATAACCAATTAAAACATAAAATAGCCGTCGGTTGTTTAGCATAGTCGTTGAAATGATAATAAAAATAAATAAAAGTTATATATATGTGTGTACTCAAAAGCAAATGATAAAATATAAGGTGGTAACTTTTAGAGTCGCCATTTTTCGTTTGATCGAGTTTTAAATCACAACGGTTCTAAAGAAAGTTTCACTTCAATACATAGTTTTTTGGGGATCGTATAATGAATATCGGTGTCACCAGACCTTAAATAAATTAACATCCGTCACGGAAAGGTCACAGAGTTCCCCGTACTGTAATTGAGGTTAAAAGTTGTTTTGCTGCCCAACAATGCCTTCAGAGACCGATAATAATAATTATGAACCCAATTGTATTTCTGGGAGCTACGTACATTTTTCTTTTAAATAATTGCGTAAATGGAACCCCCGGTTCGGATGTGAAAAGTTTCGTGACCTACTCCGGCTCAAAGTAATCACAACTTATTTAATGTACTTGAGCGGACCCGTGAAAAATTTCACAAAAGCGTCGATAATAATAATAATAATAATAATTGGCTAATTTAGATAGCGCCGTTTTCGTGGAAAATCACCTCAAGGGCGCTGTACAAATAAATATATAAAATAATTAATATTACTGGCTTATAACTAAGATTTACAATTACAACTAGTGACTTACATCTAAGACTTATAGCTACTTATATTACTGGCTTACAACTAAGATTTACATTTATAACTAGTGACTTACATCTAAGACTTATAGCTAGTGACTTATGACTAAGACATATAGATTCTAACCTAAAACTGGTGACTTATTAACACACATATTTACAATTAAGATTAGCGCCAGAAGAAGTAGGAAATTTTTACATAATATTACAGTTCGAGAACACGGGTGCAAAAAGTATAACGAAGGTTAACTGGATTTACGGGAAGGTATAGATATTTTAAATAAATTAATAAATTTAATATTCGATCTTTACTGCATTAAGGTGATTCATCCCTCAACAGTAAACAGATTGAGGTATCACAATTAACAAATTACATTAAACAAATTGAGTTAACTATAAACAAGAGAAAAGAGAGAAAAAAAACTATTAAAAATTGCAGAGTTTAAATAGAATGATGAATTTATGGAAAGGAGTATCGGAAAAGGTGAGTTTTCAGTTTGGATCTAAATTCCGCTGAGTTGGTTATGCATCTCAATTCCATAGGAAGTTTATTCCAAGCTTCAGGGCCGGATACTGCGAATGCACGATCACCAAACTTAGTGTTCGGATTTCGCTTAGGTTCTTTCAACTGACACGTGTTTACAAGCTACTATCTGAGAAATTCACTATCTGTTAGTAAACTCGCCCAGTGTCATCGTGTTACTTGCTAACTAGCAGCGACTAGCAGATTGTTGACAATCTACGAAAAAAAGTTGAAAGGTCGTCAACTTTACTCGCCTACACGCTTGCTCCGCTTGCTCGTGATTGGTTTATTTAAGTTTCCAACATGGCTTCCGATAAACAGCTGATTTCGACTGTCAAACATCTGAAGAATTAGTTCACGCAGGAGTCGTTATTCTTGGTACTGGCGCTAGCAGCAGCCTCAGTTTCCTACGCTTTTGAGCGAGTGGACAGTTTTGTGTGTCATCATGACAATCTCACTCGCCGATTTACCCGCTTTTAAACTTAGTAGATAGTACCTTGTAAACTCGCCGTGTGTCATCGAGCCTAAACACAGACTTTAAACGTTTATTATTTAAACCTCGACTAAGCAAAATCAGAACAAAACATTTCAATATTTTCATCCTTGACAATATTGAAATGTTTTGTTGTCTAAAGCCAGTGAGACTATGGCATCCTCAATTGGGGTGTGCTCAATGCTGTGAGGCTAGAGGTAATGGGGAGGGTAGAGAGATATAAAAGAGGAAGTTGGGGGAAGTACCTGGCTTTTCAGAACTGTTAAACAAACATGGATAAAGCCATTTCAGGCAATGTGTCAAATTTGAATGGAACTCTTTCACCAGGCCGATACAGGGAGTTTTTTCCACTCTGGAAAGTGCCGCAAATCATCATTACATAGTATAAAGTAAAGTCGCTGTCTGCGCTTAGATCTTTTAAACTGCGCACCGGATTTATTTATTTATTAATTGATTTATTCATTAAAATTTTGAAAAAAAAGTGTTATAAAAAGTCACCGGAGACCAAAATTCCATTTACATTTTTTACTCCAAATAATGTCAAGAATCACTGGTTAAAGTAAGTCAAGTACGTCCCTTAACAACCTGTATAGTTTATTGCATACCTACTGTTTACCTCTTGCACATGAATGACCAACACGTGTAGTTGAAATGCTGTTATGCTTAGTTAATTCGTATTCTTCACATCTTTCCCATACCCCCCCTATCCGCATTTTTCCGCATAACAACATTCCCCAAAGTGCCTATTTTGTTAATTATAACCACGTAAGATTATGTTAATTCTTGTAAAACCTGCAAAACTTTCATACTTATTTGAAAATCTTATGAGTTTGTTGTGTTAACATTAATTTATACAACGAGCAAGGGCGGCTGGTTGAACAGTGTGTTTGTGTGCAGCACTGGTAAATTATATCGTCTAAAATTACTTTAAAATATCTTACCGAAAAATATAAAATCTATGAATTTCATTAAAAATATCACCTACCAATATAATGCATAATATAATATGAATCAGGGAGAGCAAATTCTCAAAGTTCCGCGCGAAGTTACCCTGTCCGGTGTGCAGGCCCATTGCAAGCGGAACGAATTATGTTTTTGTATCGAATATCCCAAACATCGCCAGCGCGCAACACCGGCCATATGTATGAAAAATTAAGCTATATCGGTGTGCCACCCAGCGGCCTTTATCATACAAACTTAAATTTGGATTTAAGGCCAAAATACTTAACCAAACTGAATAATTCTTTTTTGAATCAAAAGGTACAGCAAATACCTAAATTTTACATATATTTGCTTTTTTATTGATTGGTGTTTTAAATTATAAAACGCAAATCATTAAGGAATACAATTTTTTCATAGGTAACTTTGACAATTTTGCCCTCGTGCTGTTTATACATTGTTAATAAATACTGTTTGTATCCTGCTTAAAATGAAATATGAAACTAACTAACCGACCATCACGCCGTTTCCCCACAGGGGTAGGCAGAGAGGACGGACCGCCAAATAACTCGGTCTTGGCACACACTCTTTGCCTCACTCACATTCATACTCATACATTCTCTTCTATTATTCCGACTTTCGACATGGCCAGACTCAAGTATCTGATTCACTTGCTCGTGCCATGTCTTCCTCGGGCGTCCCCGACTTCTTCTACCATTCACATTTGCATCGTATATTCTTTTTACACTACTTTCAAATTTATTTTATTTTATGAAAATTAAACATTCTAAAAAAAAGAATTTTTTGGGTTGAAATTTAAGATTTAGTGTTTTTATTTTCTTAGTACCGAAAAATAAAAATTTTAATTAAAAAGCGATATGTAGAAGTTTTAGCACTTCGAAAACAGCTTAAAATAGATCTTCTCTCCAAATAATATTAGTGGGATCATTTTTACCTAATGTTGCTTAGTAATCGTTATCTCATAGTTACGGATTATCAATTAACCGCCACGTTTTCAGGGCAGCGGCCGCCACTGACAACAAGTCTTGTTTGGTTCAGAGTTTCAAATTTTACAATCCTCTTACACGTGTCTCGCTAGCTGTTCCACCACAATTCAACGCACAAAACAGTAAAACAAATAACGAAAATATAAAGTTTAATATGTGAAGAGTACTCGTACAAAGCTCGTTGAGACAGAATGGAAATATATTGGAAAATGCCAATAAAGTAGAGCAAATGCATACAGGAGCTGCACTCTTACTGTATGCGCATGTGGTATTATAATATGGATAGCTATTGCTGATAGAGATTGATTGATCACCTAATCACGAACATGTACAGGTTTCAAATCCTACACTCCATTTTAACAATATATATATATTTTTAAAATTGATATTTGAATAATAAACAGTACGCCAACGTGAATGCGTTAATTTTATTGCATGGATTTTATTCGGAAGTGAACCAAAAATGCATATTTCATCAAAAATGCATACTCTCTATAAATGGATATCTAGTAGTATGTAGAATGGATGGACAAATAAAGGAATATCAAGCGGATGGAAAAGACGTCAGAGTCGTCGTGGAAAGACATGGCACGGTGTAATATTCGGAAATGAACCAAAAATGCATATTTCGTCGTACTCAATTTTTCAATTTGGGAGGCGGATACGGGTACCACCACCCCGGGAACCATTTATTGGACAAACAACACCTCTGCCATAAGTTTCCCCAAGTGATTCGCTTCATTTGGTGACTTGGCAGGGGTGCCGGGTTCATAGGGTGAGGTTTGTCCGGATCTTGGCGGCGGACACAATTGCGTGGCTGGCCGAATGCCAAATTATTTTAATCTCATTTCCTAAATCTGTTTATTTTCTTATTTTTTCAGAAACAGAATTTTGTATAATTTATTATTATTATTATTGATAGTGCTAAAGAAATTTACATAAAAAACATTGTATTAAGCTGGGATTAGACTCGTAAGTTTTTTCCTGTAAATCGCTCTTGTAAGCGATTTATGTCCAAATTACCAATGTAAACGACACCAAAAGTCACTTAACGTAATTTATAGCAAGTTACAGAACTTATTCTTTCGGAAGTTTTTTGACAGGTCTAATTGCGCCCGCGCGAATTTCCATCCTTCTTAACTAACTAACTAACTAACCATCACGCCGTTTCCCCGCAGGGGTAGGCAGAGAGGACGGACCGCCAAACATCCCGGTCTTGGCACACATGTCCATCCTTCTTACAGCTTATAAAATCAGTTTGATAAGCTAAGAGGCTTACCGCAAGAAATAGTTCCGAAATGCGCCGCGCACCGTTGCAAAATGTCAAAAATTAAAAGACAATTTGTTTTCATAGGATTTTTTTCCTACAAAACTAGTATTTATTTCCACTTATTTAAGTTTTCTGGAAAATGAGCATTCTTCTCTTCAATTATCGGTCCAATCCTTTCCAATCTTAATGTTTTTGTTTTTAACATTTACGTATTTGAAATTTTGAATTCGAAGTCGGTTGCTGTCAGCAGATGTCAGGTAGCTGTCATTCAGATAAAACGAAACTAATTGCCACCTTTGGCCACTTTTGACAGCATAAAAGCGCGTGGAGAATTGTTTAATTAAAGCCAAAATCTATTTCAACACTTTATTGGGGCCTTTTCGTCTTTATTGACAAAATCGCGTAAATTTGACAGTAGCAGGTCGTTGTTGACAGGAAGCCATCTTACCGCAAATAAATTTACAGATGTAAACGGTCGCATGAGCATTTACACAGGTCGAACTTCTGAACAACTTCCGTGATTAATTAATGATAATTACCACTTTCAAAGCATTCTCCAAAATAACTATAACATGAAGATAAATAAAGACAAAACAAAGCTGCTGACTGTAGGCCGAACGCAACATCAGATGCGAATAGAGATGTCAGGAGTTCCACTAAAGAACGCCAAGGAGTTTGTCTATCTCGGGAGCAAAATAACATGGGACGGTCGGTCTAAGAGCGATGTCGACAGCCGTATACACCAGGCTAGGCTTGCTTTCAATAAAAGGTCGAAAATAATTGAATCAAATAATATAGACCTAAAGCTGAGAATACTCCTCATCAAGACCTATGTATGGAGTATCTTGATGTACGGCTGCGAAACATGGTGCCTATCCAAAAGAGATAAACGGAGACTAGAGGCTTTTGAGATGTGGTCATATAGAAAACTATTAGGAATTTCCTGGAGAGACAACATTACAAATGAGGAGGTTCTCCAAAGAATCGAAGGAGGAAGGCACCTGCTCAGGACCTTGTCCGAAAGGCGTGCAAGATGGATCGGCCATGTAATACGACAAGAAGGCCTCTTGCATTCCATAATGGAGGGTATGACCGAGGGGACAAACTCTAGGGGACGCCCACGCCGAGAGTACCTGGAGGACCTGCTGGTGGACGTGCGCTGCTTATCATATGCAGACCTCAAAAGAGCCGCACAAGACAGTGAAGAATGGAAGAGGAAACTAAAGGAAATTGCTGCAAACCAATCCCAGGATTGAAACCAGAGAGAGAGAATTACCGCAAGTCGGATGCATGTGTAAACGCTCCTGTGAGTGACCAGTCAAAATCTTATGTAATTCGTAAATTTTAATTACGAGTCTAACCCCAGCCTTACGTATAGGTAGGAACTTAATCGATATATTACAATCAGTTGCAATTCAGTTCCAAAAATGACACTTAAATTCAAAACAAATTAGCATTCTTGAGTTCATTGAAGTAGAATTACAAGTCAAAAAAGTCATTCTGTCTGTCTGTAATTCTACTTCAATGAACTCAAGAACGCTAATTTGTTTTGAATTTAAGTGTCATTTTTGGAACTGAATTGCAACTGATTGTAAAATATCAATAAGGTTCCTACCTATCCATAATACAATGTTTTTTGTGTAAATTTCTTTAGTACTATCAATAATAATAATAATAAATTATTCAAAATTTTGTTTCTGAAAAAAAGTCTGTCAAAAAACTGATATGATTATTTTTAATGGTACATTAAAATCTTTTGTAAAATTGGTTCACTCTTATTTTATTTATTTTTCATTTGAGTACTTACCGCACAAGAGTCCCAAGTCGCAACTGCTCCGTACCATCTGAAACCGGTGAGATTGGGGTATGTTGAGAGGTTAAACGTAGTGGGGAGGAGAAGGAGATGCGAAGAGATAGATGAGGAAATACTTGGCTATTTAGATCTGGTCACAAAACTCAGATAAGATATGAAAACCCTAGGCTTCGTATTAAGAACAACTAAAAACTTTAGTTCCATAGAAGCCATTAAACTATTATATGTATCTCTAGTTAGAAGCCAAATTGAATATAACTCGGTAGTTTGGTCTCCATATTACAAAATTCACGTTAATAATACTGAGCGAATACAAAAAAAAATTCTGCGTTTTATAAATTTTAAATTAAGTATCCCACTAGAAGACTTAAAATATAATCTATTACTAAATATTCTAAAAATACATACACTAGAAGACAGACGTAAAATAAACGACTTAACATTTTTATTCAAAATACTTAACTCTAAATTCGACTATTGCGAACTCCTACAACTCATAAACTTACGAATACCGACAGTAACCACGCGACAAAATACATTATTCTACTGCAGCATTCACAAGCGGAACTACATTGCCCACTCTCCTATACAACGATTTCACACTATGGGGAATCAGTACTTAGGTGATATCGACATATTTAACATCAACTTGGCGAATTTTGTGGATGTTGTAAAAAACATATTCCAAAACTATTACTAAACATATGTGTATTTTTGTAAACTTATCAAACCGCTGTATTTTTTTTTGTATTTTTGTGACTTGTGTGCATTTTTTATCTAATTTTATTTTTGTTATTTCATTATCTATTGAAAAATTATCTGTCATCATTGTACTACCAAACATGTAAAAGTCCTCTGGGCGTTGAATAAATAAATAAAAAAAAGATCATTTGAAGCAACATTTCGATTGTTCACAGGATTTAAGAATGAATTACATTTTATAAGCAATTTAATGTTATTAAATAGATAACGTCATTGGAACAGTTTCTGCGTCACAACCCGCTCAGGGAGACAAAATTTAATCCCTAACAAATGATTGTATATCACGTGCAAGTTAATCTATCGTCAATCAGGACATGGGCCACCCTGGCACCAATATGGGGCGGCCACGGGACGGAATGGGGAGTGATGGGGGAGGACGAGAGAGAGATGGGAGAATAATGGGGTGGATGGGAGAGGAATGAGAGAGGATGAGATGGGGGTGTATAATATCTGGAGCGAACAGCCGAGGGCAGTCTCCTGTTGAGGACATTTTATTGTTACGCGTTACGGAATCCGATGCCTTTGTTTTGTGTACTCAGAAAATATGATGAAATTTTTTATATTGCTTCGAACATTTAAAAGGTGTATGGTATATAGTATATAGGTAATACAGCACTAGAATTATGAACAAGATACTATATAATTAAGTAGCATAACATATGTATATAGAAGTAAATCAAAGCCATTTATATTCGTAATATTACGAGAAAAGACAACCAAATTAGTTTTAAGGTACGCAATACAGTAGATATAAACGCCAGTAGCAAAAGTTTACTGTGCAAATTTGACAAAGCTCCCGCTTTCCCCGTCCTGCGAAAACCCCTTCCGCGTTCCATGCATTCAATCCCGGTAAATTCCGTTTTCAAACAGCTCGCGTGCCAACAATTACAATTTTTTTAATTCAAATTTCATAATGTCAGAGCTCAGCAGTATACATAAAAAACCTTGGCGGGCGTGCGTACAACAACTCACCAAAGTTTCATCGCGATCGGGTGAATGGTTTAGGGACCGCGGACAAACAAAGAAACATTCATTTTTATACAGGGTGTAACAGAACGTAGCCGAGGGATTTTAACCATCGATTCCTGATATTATATGGAGTAAAAAATGTAAATGAAATTTTGGTCTCCGGTGATATTTTTGATGTTTTTTTAAATTTATTTTTTCTACAAAAGCGTATAAAAATGGTAGGTGTTGGACAGTTGGAGGCAGGTTGGGGGGTTGGTCGGTTACTCGGCTGAGTGACCAATGACAACAAGCGGAAGAAATTTTTTTTGTTTGAATTTGAAGAAAAAAATAAAAAAAAATGTTTCAAAAAAAGTCACCGGAGACCAAAATTTCATTTACATTTTTTACTCCAAATATGCTCAGGAATCGCTAGTTAAAATCCCTCGGGTACGTCCTGTTACATCCTGTATATTAAGATTCTTACTGGAAAAACAAAGGAAAAAATAAAAACGCGCAATGTCTCGAATTTCACCGACACCTTTAAGATATTAAAGTATTTTTCTATTATCTGACGCAATTGAAAATTCCTTCTCATTAATGCGATTTGAAAGAAAAACGCCCATGGGGAATAAAAAGCAATACCCAGGAGTGATTTCTGTCCGTCAGCATTCAGGCTAACTTGATGACGTAGCCATGACGTAGAAACAGGTGGGGAACAGAATTACTCAGAAACCATTCCCACATTCCTCGCTAGTCGCTAGTACTGGGAATATCGGTAGCTCTATTTATCAATGAAGAATGGGGAGTTCATTAGAAAACGTATTTTCTTTGAACTCGATAGACACGAATCTAAAATTCATTTTACCAGCAACTTAAAATCAATTTTACGTAATGCGCTAGATTTTCGTAGCATTCTCCGATATTGCTCGCATGATTGAGCGCTTTTAGTATTACCGTAACGATTCACGATTACGGTACCGTGACGGCATAAACATAATATGTTCCTTATCATTATTAATAATGCTCCAGCTTTTTCAAACGATGAGATACACAATAGCTTGTGTCGTTCTTCATAGAGAGAAAAAAAATGGCCTTATTTTTAAAAGCCCCGGGTCTCAAAAGTTTCGTATGATCTGTAGCTATTCGAAAACGTAAAAATAAATGAAATTATTGTTCACTATTAGCCCCCTAAAATAGCCGGATTTGAAAAAAAAAATAGAGTTCGTGATTTGGAAAAAAACAATCAAACAAAGGGACCATATTTTATATTTTGTACCAAACTTAATTTTTATTCCGATCTTTCTGGATAAAATCTGTATTATTGTTGACTTACATGTATTAATAATCTTGAATGTTTTTTTTTCATTTTTGACAGCTATTCGCAATTTTTAATAACAAACAAATGTTAAATTATTGGAAAAAAAAAATTAATTAAAATATATTTTTTTAAATGTTTTAGGTTTGTTTTCTGATTTTCAATGCATTTTAGCGGGCTAATAACCATTTAAAAAAAATTTTTAAATGCAGTTCTCATTTTCTTTGTAAGACGCAACTTTTGAGACCCCGGGCGTTTCTGAATTCAAAAGATGAAATAATTGACACACCCTAATACACAATGTACGTAGGTCTGTTTCCTCCAAAGGAAAAAAGTATTTATTTTTTTGCATCTCTCTAGTGACGTCTCCGTAGACTCTTACAATACTGTAGGGGTCTACAGAGGAGCCGTGAACAGTAGCCGTGACGATAATTTTGTGAGTATGGATATATAGTTACAAGGATAATATTGAAGTGTGAGTGAATTCCAAAAATTCAAAAACGACAAGTGATTTTGCTTTTGTCCTTAAACCTATAATGCTGCAGCTCTTTCTTTCACACAAAATAACAATAGTCGAAAATGAGACAAACGGTGATCGTATGTTTGCACCCCCCCCCCCCCCCCAAAGGAAACATACCATCATTATCATACATATTCCTCACGCGTATAAAGAAAATGAAATGCACGTCGCCGTGGCTGAGCCGTAATAAGATATATCTATTTCCTCCAAAGGATACTTTGGAGGAAACAAACGCACGTAAATTCTGTGTCTCATATTTTGTCTCGCCATTTTTAAATATTATTATTTTTTAGCCGTTGTACGAACTTTTCTGACCAACTTAAGATGATCGACAGAATTCAAATTAAATTGAATAATGTCCAAGATTTGGAAAAAGAATCGTGTGATATGGGCTTTGGAGGTTATCTACCACTTACCCGTCCTGGTATAAGTAACAGACTTTAATTTTTTTGAATGAACGAATCTACATTTAATTTTTAACGATTCTAGACCTTTAGTGTCCCTGCATACGTTGTTAGTAAGCAGTATGCAAGTGCTTAGTGGGAAATCAAGATACAATAAGTGTTAGTAGTGATATGGGCTGACTCTATAAAAAGTACTGCAGGTCCAAAACTATTGTATATCGACAAAAGTCATTTAAGGAAGTAAGTAGGAAGTAGCCCATATGTCCAAAGCTTGACGCCAGAAAGCTCTTGAAGATTTTTCGATTGATTTTATTTATGAAAAAAATATACGTATCCTCAAGGAGAAAGATCCTGAAAAGATTGGGTAACTTCACGTAGATGCTATTTTTATAGATTGGTTTGGATACGAAATTGTTCTATTAATAAAATAAAAACATTTCTTAGTCACGTACGAGATTACTCAACAGGTATCCTGGGGATGACGTTGCTCATCATAATTTCAAAACAAACCTTGAATATTATAAGTTACAGCTGACCCGACAAACTTGTTCTGCCATAAAAATTATTTCTAGTGAACATTTTTGTTGTTATATAAATAATAACGAATGTATTGTAAGTGTATGGGGATGGGATCTATGAAAGAAAGAGGAATGGAGCGCTGTAGATGATGACCGCTCATAAAAACAAAAACACACCACTAAAGTAGGAAAATGAAATTTCGAAAATCAGCATGAATTTCGAAGAGCAATTGAGTGTACGATATTTTTTGTCAGTCCGTTAATGGTTCACTAGAGATTTTTTTGAAATAAGAAAACGTCGTGATTATTTGAACTTTGAAAAAAGAGATAATGACGTTTCTTCAAACAAATTAAATGAATCTTTATTTTAAATTAAAAACATGTTACTTAAAATATATGGTTTACAATTACGAAGGCATTTAAGTACCTGCATAAATATCTTATGATTTCTCAGGAAATTTTGGAAAAGATTTATTAAATTAAAGAAAATGGACTCAAGGCCTACTGTTCACAGAAGTACCACTGATACCGCGTGGTTCGAGTCTATTTTGGGTTATTTTGATGTTAACAAGTATTTGAACGTAACAGCAAACTTATTTTGTGGCACCATTTTAATTCGAAATTAAAGGAATACGTAGTTTTTACCTCTTTAATTGTACATATTTAATCTATATATACAGGGTGTTAAGGGACGTACTTGACTTACTTTAACCAGTGATTCCTGACATTATTTGGAGTAAAAAATGTAGATGAAATTTTGGTCTCCGGTGACTTTTGTTGACGACCTTTATTTTTTTCAAAAATTCTTTCGCATGTCGTCACTGGTCACTCAGCCGGGTGTCCGATGAATCCGTTACCCTGCCTCCAACTGTTCAACAACTACCATTTTTTTATGTTTTTCTAGAAAAAAAAAAAACATCAAAAATGTCACCGGAGACCAAAATTTCATTTACATTATTTACTCCAAATAATGTCAGGAATCACTGGTTAAAGTAAGTCAAGTACGCACCTTAACACCCTGTATATTCTCATTAAATTACTATGCCATTAAATAAAGACAATTGTATCTTACTGCGTGACCTTTCCCTTCGTCCAGTTTCCCTTCCGCCTCCCCCCCCATTCCTCTCCCGCGTAATCTTCCTCTCTCGCGTTTCCACTCCGCCTCCTCCACCTTCCCTCTCCCCACTCCACTCCCCCCCTTCCCCCGTCCCGCAAACCCCCCTTCCGAGTTCCCCTCCCCCCTCCTAGGATCCTCTCCCCCTCCCTGGTTCCCCTCCCCCCCCACCCACGTTCCATAAATTAATTCCCGGTACATTTAGTTTTCAAACAGCTCGCGTACTCCTATTGCAATATTTTATACAAATTTTATAATGCCAGAGCTCACCAGACAATAATGAACACAACAAAAAAAGAATTATCCAATTTGGTGCAGTCGTTCGGAAGTTGTGTGCGTACATACATTTTGGCGATTCAATTTTATACAAATTTCATAATGCCAGAGCTCACCAGTAGTTTTACACAAACCTTATCCTGACAATAACGAACACAACAAAAAAAGAATTATCCTTTTGGTGTAGTCGTCCGGAAGTTGTCTAAACAATAAGTTAATAAGTTAAATCTTTAAACAACAGTTTCTCGGAGTTTGCCAATCATTTGTACGAAACTAATCCCACTTTTAACTTCAATAGTGGAATAGAATTATTACATTATAATTTTAATGGCATTCAATTGGATAAATTAGAAATATTGGAAATCA
Source organism: Limnephilus marmoratus (assembly GCA_917880885.1). Lineage (NCBI taxonomy): Eukaryota > Metazoa > Arthropoda > Insecta > Trichoptera > Limnephilidae > Limnephilus > Limnephilus marmoratus. The sequence goes on along the minus strand of OU862909.1, from coordinate 38,837,846 downwards.
GAAAGAGCGTGAATGCAAATTTGAATATTATTAATAATCAAAAATTGTTTTTAAACGACACAATATTAAACCTGCTCCCTTTGTAAATTGTTCCATATTGCCTCTCTTCCCTCTACCCATTCTCACCTTTCCATTGACACCATTGTCTATGTCTCGTGTCACGGTGTTTGTGGTCGCACTCCTCCGAAACGGCTCGACCGATTTTCATGATTTTTTTTATGTACATTTAGTAGGTATGAGAATAGGTTTTTAAGTATATTTCATACCGCTAGGTGAATAGGGTGTCCTTACCCAGAAAAATAATTCTCTTTTTTGATAAATATTTTTTTTTGTATTTTTTTTTATTTGTCATCAAAAAATACCTCATTTTTTAATCGCGATTTTAGTATTTTTGTATGAACAAAATTGACCGTCTTTCGTGTTTAAAACAGAACGAAATTATTTATGTTGTTTAATAACAGATACCGCTACGTCCGCCTCATCGAACTTTCATCCACACATGCGCAAGACATTCACGAGAAGCGTCGAGTCATTTTAATATTTCATTCGGCATCTTGTTCTCGCGTGGGCAAACCATCGAGCTTATTTGTGTTGGCTAAAGACGGACTGACAAAAATATCGTACACTCAATTGCTCTTCGAAATTCATATATTGATTTTCTTTATTTCATTTTCCTACATTCATTGGTGTTTTTTTACTTTTATCGGCGGTCAGTACTCTATTCCTCTTTCTGTCATAGATCCCATCCCCACACACTGACAATACATTCGTTATTTTTTATTTAAGAGGGCATTACCAGAGAAAGCCGGAAATAAGTCATTTTCAATAAAGTTTTTAGACGTATTGACTCTTTTCCACAAAAAATTATAAATGGATTTCGAAAGATTGTTCTTTTATCTAGCATTCGTATGTAATAAATTTTTAGAATTTTTTTTAATTTTTAGTATAATAAGGTTATTCCATAGGTCGTTGGCAGATTTGTTCAATTTTCAAAAAAGTTTTTGTATTATACCACACCCATTTCAAATAATAAAATCATGCAGTAAAATAAATCAATACATTATCTAGCAAACGTATGTATTAGAATTTTAATTTTAGTTTCAATAAAATCATTAAGAAATATGTACGTACATGTGTTTCTTGGCGAAAATTGGTCCATTTGTGTATTTATTTGCGCACTTACAAACTTATATTTCAGATTTTTTTAACATTCTTATTAAATTTAGACATTATTGAAAAATGATAAATATTTGTAATCAAAAAATAACTACAAAAAGTACACTGTTTTAATAGTTTTATCATCACGCCTTTCAGCATTTTTGGATGAAGGTATAAATTAAAGCTAATTTGGATTGAAATAAATTCGATATTGAGTTATAATTTTAAAAAGCTGGTACGGAGAATAATTAATCTTTCTCATTGTAACCGCCCTGCACGATCGGAAGAACAACTTTCGACGAAATGTGGATTTTCGTCCGCTGGCTGGTTAAACGCTCTTAACAACCAAAATATTCACTAGAAATATATTTTTATGGCAGAACAACGTTTGTCGGGTCAGCTAGTTATTTATAATTAGTTTTAAGTAAACCCTGAAGAAGTGAGCGTTGCTCATGAAATATGTTGATTATTATAAACAAAAAAGTGGTAATAACTAAGTATTCTGTTAATTTCGATAAAATTAATATGTTGATGTTCTTCTATTACATACCTTTAAGGGCCCGTAACAAATTTCCGTTAAACACGGTAAGTTTTAAAGCTCTTAAAAAATATATGTTATTCTTTAAGATAATATCTAGACTTTGCCCGCGCCGAAATGCAAATTATATAAAATTCCCTCGATAGAAAAAAATCGCAAAGTACGCTCCAAAAATTATTATTAACACTTTAAATAAATGAAGATAATATAAGCGAAACTCAATCGAAAATCTGGAAACAGAAAAATTTTTCTGTTTCCAGATTTTCGATTGAGTTTCGCTTATATTATCTTCATTTATTTAAATATTACAATTTGAGGTTTTACTCATAAAGTTAAAATAAAATATTATTAACACGTTTGTTTCAGTTATTTTACAAGTTATATGTATGAAAAAATTTACAGTGTTTCTTTAAATGCTGTTTAAGATAATGCCCGCGAGATTTTTGCTTATTTTTAAACGAGTCGTGTTTTATTAAACATTTTCGCAATTTTCGCATCGATTTTGTCGCTGTAAATGTTAGCGCCCTCCTCTAACATTCGTAATTTCGTATCTCTCCATCTTCTTCTTTTCGGGCCCGGTTGCAGAGCCTTAAGTAATTTAGAAGATGTAAATTCAAAATAGAATAAAATTTTCAGATGTAGTAATAATCTAAAATCATAAAAAAATTTCATAGGTCAATTTTCCAAGTCAGTGAAATCAAGATTTTCTGGGAATGATTGTCAGGGCTTAGCATTTTAATCGATGAAATCATAATAGCAATTTAACCATCTGGTAAGGTAAGGACACGAGAAAAATAGCGGAGACCCAAACCTTATCACGTGATCACCAGTACAGGAAGACGACGCCATCTATGAACGCGGGGATGACCGTTGCCCTTTAAAAATCCCTCCGGCATTGTCACTGCGGGAATGACCGCCACATTTTCTTTAAATCTGTGTGCTGGACAGATCGGTTACATGATGAAAATATAACAAAATACAAGCTGTCTTTCTCACGAGACTCTGTTTAAAATGTACCCAGCAACCTGAAAAATAAAACGCTTTGCACGAGTTTTCGCATAGCGACTGTATATCACAAAAAACGTGACTTTCCGAAAGATACAAAATACAATTTAATAAGGTAAGCAGGTACGAAATTGTGTAACAATGTAATCTTTGAAATAAATGCTTATGAAATAGTGATGATCTAATAAAAATCACATTTAGATGAAACTGGCATTCGTAAAATACCTTAGTAAAAATAAATAAATAATGGAAATTCACTTTCAGTATCGCCCTTGTGGAAAACCACCATTCAGAAGCGAAACGTTGCTTGAAATGGCTTTAGTATTTATACCAGATCTGAGTAGCCAAATCCCTGAGGCGTATGTGTGGAAAAATCATGTACGATCGTGTGAGAACCGTGGAGATCCACAAAGAATGCAAGGCGTAATAAGTAAGATTAAGAAAGGAACGCTCAGATGGTTTGGGCATGTAGAGCGAATGTACGAGGAAAGGAATATAAGAAGAATATATGACGCAATTGTAAATGGTAGAAGAAGTCGGGGGCGACCGGGATTCATATGACCAGATACTTGTGTCGGGTCATGTCAAGAGTCAGATTAATAGAAGAGAATGTATGAGACGATGTATGAATGTGAACGAAGCTAGAAGTGTGTGCCAAGACCGAGTTGTTTGGCGGTCCGTCCTCTCTGCCTACCCTTGCGGGGAAACGGCGTGATGGTTAGTTTGTTAGTTAGAGTAGCCAGGTACTTCCCAACCTCCCTCTTTCCAATCTCTTCCTTTTTACTCAGCTCTTTTTTCAGCTTCATAATTTATTTATCTATTTTTTAAATTTATTTACGCCCATTTAGGCTTTTACATACTGTAACCGACGTGTTGCTCTCCCTCATTTCTTAATTTTTAATTTTATATGTTTTGCTGATGTACAATGCCCCGGTGCAACCAAATAAAGCTTGTGTGCCAAGTTTGCACCGGGAGACATTCTAGACTCTTATAATTTTAATAATTAATACTTTATTTATGATTATTTACGCCTCCAAAGGCAACCAGGCTGACTAGCCTCCTTTTTAGTTATGGCCCTGAGAAGGGCCGTTTTTTCGGCTCCGAAGGAAGCAGCTACTCCGCTAAGCGGACTGCCTTCCCTCCCTTGCTGTTCTGCCGTTATGGCTCAGCAGGAAGCGGCTGCTCTACCAAGCAGGCTGCTTTACCTCCCGTTTATGGCGGCCCCCACAAGGGCCTTTTTGGGCTCTCAGTCGGCTTTACCGTGCCGCCAGCAACGATCTTTTTCAAAACACATTTTATCAATTTTAAATGTCCTTTTTCTTAATACACAGATGCCCTGGTGACACAAGTAAAAACTTGGATACCAAGTTGCCACCAGGAGACATCCTAAACTTATTATTTTATCGCCTTCAGGGCTATTTCTCCGGCTACAAAGCCAAAAAACCAGTTTGGGCGTCCCTATTAAGGGCCTTTATATTGGTCAAAAATACACCATATTTTAATATAACTTCGTTTAAACACCCCGTAGGACGCTGAAACTAAGACGTTTCAGTGCAGAGTCCTACGGGGCATCCATAGAGCCATAAATAAACATTGTAACTCTTAAACTGCCAGCGCTATCAGCACTTGAGCAGATTTTCGAGACTTTAGCATCATTTCACTTTTTCTCCATTTTAAAAATCCCAGGACCTCGTAAAGCGACGGAACCAAAAGGTTTCGATAGCCAAGCTTACGGGGGACCTGGGAAAAATATTAACTTCTTTATAACTATTCAAATCCCCCTTTTAAACATAAATACCTACCGACAAAAAGTCAAACTTTCTTAAACTAACTCTAAAATCATCAAACAAAAATTCTACGGATAAACAAGATCCGTAGAAACCCATTAGCATTAAGAAAACCATTGTATTAGTTATAATTTAAGCTGTATAATTAATTTAAGAAACCAATTTTAATCGACCACTTTCGAGGAAATGGTCGGCAAAACCAGCGGCAACAGAAAACCGCCCCTTATATACAAAACGGGATAGGTAAATCCCCCCACTCTAAAAATGTACCACGTGACCGTTTTTTCACCCGAAAACGGGTATAAAAGGCGTGATTTTTTGAAAATAAATTAGTTCTTCCATCAACGTCAACTCGTGTTATTATTTCCTACTGGAAAAAGTTATTATCATCTGCTGCCTCCCGCCGACCTCTGCCTAGGTTTTGCTCATCAGTCTCCTCCAGAAAGCCGGCCCTACTTCAGGCAACCGCCACGCACCAGGACTGGGCAGAGGATTAGGCACATCCAGTGTCCTCAACTCATCAGGCACTGGGTGCACGGGAGGTCAGTATTTTATTATTTTATCATTTCATCCTGGTCGTGTACTGAAACCGGTACCCTTTTTTTACAGTCTTGTACAGGCTTGATACGTCTGGTACACATACATATATAAATTTAACAATATTTACGATATTATACTAGTAAATAGTGCAGGAAATGACTGTTTACAACACTTGCACAAAAACAAATATAATGCAAAAATATAATTGAATTTGATCCACACAGTATGCAGGCACAAAATATAAAAATAAAAAAACATACAAAAATAGCTTATCTCCTTCAGCCGACAAAACACCACCAATATGCTAGTCAATTATAATAATAATAAAACAGTAGAACAATAGATTAGTTAATGTACCCCTATCTCCCAATAATTTTTCAATAGAACTCAATGTTATTAAACAAATTGCTATTAATAATGGATACATCACCAATTTAATTGAAAACCTTCTTATTAAAAAAACAAGAATAAATTCCTTAAATCATATATCTATCCTGTACAAAAGGATCAGGAAGAGAAAAAATGGAGGAAAATTATGTATTTTAATAATAAAATTTCTAATTCCTTGACAAAGAATGTACCAAATGAAATTCTTCCTGTATTTTATGCAATTAACAAACTTAAAAATTACATTGTAAATAATAAAGATAAAGATTCAAAAATGAAAAAAATCTGGAATCTATAAATTGAAGTGTAACGATTATGGTTTCTTTTACATAGGTAAAACTTCGAGAAACTTCGAAATAAGGATTAAAGAACATATCAAATCTTTAAACAATAACAGTTTCTCGGAGTTTGCCAACCATTTGGTGGAAACCAGTCACACCTTTGACTTCAATAGTGGAATAGAATTAATGCATTGTAATGTCAATGGCATTCAGTTGGATAAACTAGAAATTTTAGAAATCCGAAAGAGTGTTTATGCGAATTTGAATATTATTAATAACCAAAAATTGTTCTTAAATGACCCAATATTAAACCTGTTCCCTTTGTAAATTGTCTCCCATTGCCCCTCTCTCCTCTACCCACTCTCATATTTTCATTGATACCATTGTCTATGTCCATTCTTTTTCAATTGACACCATTGTCTACGTCTATTATTTATAATTAGTATCAATTAAAAACCCTGAAGAAGTGAGCATTGCTCACGAAACATGTTGGTTTTGTAAACAATAAAAGTGGTAAAAACGAAGTAATTTATTAATTTAAATCAAAATGGTGCCACAAAATAAGTTTGCTGTGTTAGAAGAAATAATAAAACATTTATTTAACAATAGATTTTAAATTTTTTATTTCGTTATCATTGATTCTATTGAAAAAAGGTCACCGCTCAGCTATACATTCAGGATTTCTTCCGAATGCAGCTGGTATTCAGCAGTGTCTCTATTATAATATAGCATACCCCGATTGAGAATGTTATAGCGAGGCAGCGAACAGCCATAAAATATCACTTTTGCACTGTGGTATCACCGGTCACCACTCTCCAGCTAGGTGCGTTACAACGTAATTTTCATTTGCAAATTCATTCCGGTTCTAGTGTTCGCCCTCTCTACCTGCTTTACCTCTAAGCAAGAATAATATTAAACTTGTACAAATTATTGTAACAAAGTTTCCGTTGTAAATACATTGTGACTTGCGTAAATATCAAGAGTTATTATTTAAACACCTCCGCACATATTTAAACACGCATCCAGTTTACAGGCGTGGGCAAGGTCTGTAAGCCGTCAGGCCTGGATAAAACATTTAAACAATACACTATATAATATTGTCCAAACTGGTGATGCCGACGTGATATGAACACGCAACCTTCTATATAGTCTAACGAGATGACACCCAGACACTTTCGATAGCTCTAAATGCGGGTCCATATATTGAATTGAAACATTGCTTGAGAAATGGCTTTAGCAATGTTTGGTCACCAACTCTGAATAGTTAATCCAACTTCCTCTTATCCGTTACCTTTACCCCCTGGTTATTTTCAGTCTCACAACATACCCGAATTGGGGATACCATTGTCACGTTTGCTCCAGACGGTTGGCAGCAGTTGGAGAATTCGCTCCGAGGATGACCTGACAGTCGATCTGTCATCCGCCGACAATTGCCCCCCGAAATAATATTTACCATAAAATTATATTTTTTATGCATTATTTATTTTTTGTACTAATGCGATAGTATAAACAGTATATAAACAATTAGATTTTTCTTTGATACATTTTAACCCTTCGAATAATAAGAAAATAATTTTCTGTCAACTTTTGACTGTCAAGGTTGGCGCGCAAAATTCCTGGTTCTTCCCATGCATTTTAAATGTTCCTATTTATTGTTTTTTAACGCTTTTGCAAAAACAAAAATTGTTCTAAAATTTAAATACAATAATCTTTCCGATGTGTTTATTAGAAATCAATATTTTTTTTTCTAAATATTAAAATTTTAATATTGGAAATGTAAATTAGCTAAAAAATGTATACCTACCTAAGAATATTCGAATTAAACTAATTAAATGGAATGAACTTAAAATTTTAAATACTGATTCCTTTTAAATATAAAATAAAATTTTAAATATTGAATTCGAAATCGGATAGGTCCGATGGTTTCGAACTCCTGCAACTCCATAGAGAGGTACAGGAAGTCGGTACCATCGATACATCGCATTGGCTTGGCACAGCGAAACATACTTATAGGTGTAAATACACGGTTAATGTTGCAATTTTACAAACCTTGGATCTTACTTGTAAATTTGTTGGTTGGATTTTTATATTTTTATATTATATACGTATTTTTTTAATCGTAACATGTTGATATTATATATCCCACTGTACTAAATTTTTGTTGCCTATATTTTTATTTAATTTATATACCTTTTATTCACATCGTAACTTATTTCTAAACTATTTGTTTTCTCATGTTAAAGATGGAGGTACTGCCTTTATTATTTATTATTTATGTAAAAACCCTCTGGGCGTAAAATAAAAGAAATAAATAAACAACTAAATAAATTAATGTTCTCCAAAACGAGCTTGAAAAATCATTTTTCATATATTTGGATTATAATTGTGTAATTTCTACTATTTAAGAAATTCTAAAAATTATAGTACTTTATTAAAATTAAATAGTTATAAATACATTGTGAATTCATATGTCAAATATTGGTTTATAAATGTGTAAATTCTGATTATGCAATTCTAAATGTTCTCTAAAATGGCCTGGAAAGAATCTCCTTCTTGTGATCTCACTAAAGAAAACACTCATAGAACATTAATAAATGCATTCACTCTGAATGCATTTATTTATGTTCTCCAAATTGACCTTGAAAAAAATCACATCTTTGCGATTCTTTTAAAGACATAAAGAAACCATCCCTTAATTATATACAATTCTTAGTGTTCTCAAAAGTTGTCTCGACAGAAGCAAATTCCCGTGATATTTTGAACGTAACTATTTCTTTGTTAAAAATATTATGAACTAAATATACAATTTGGCTGTCCTGAAACGGGTTTTCTGCCCAGTTGGACAGACAAATGATCATATTGTAATGTATTGTAATATATATGCATATGTAAATAAATAAATAAATAAATAAATAAATAAATTTTCTAAGCAAAATTTGTAATAAAACTGTCACCTCACTTTTTATCACTTTCATACAATTTTATTTTAAAATTAAACGTGTGATGCGTCACAAATTGGCGCAAAATAAAACCGTCACTTTTGATCTGGTTTGTAAAATATCTAAACAACCTAGCTCATATAATTCTAAGACAATGAGAAGCATTATTTCATTCCGTTTCTAACATAAAAAAATCACAAATATTAGCATGACAGGAAGAGAGATATCTAACTTTTAATAATGCACTGTTGCTCTGGGACAATCTGGGTCTCCTGTTATTATAACGGCATAAGATGTTTTGGGACAACTTGGGTCTCCTGTGATTAGACGGGTTAATGAAAATATTTTTTATACTTTGTTATTCGGCGGCACATCCTCTCTGCACACCACTTCGGGGTCATTTAGTTGTATTTTGTGTATTTAGGTATACCGAGTTTTCCCTAAACCGACTGCAAATTGTATATAAGTATGCCGGGGGGGGGGGGGGGGGGGGGGGGGGGGGCATCTGTCAGCGGATCAACTGTCATGGAACCCACTCCAAGTGTAACCCATTTTTTGAAACACGTTTTCGAAAGCTCTGAAGTATCTTCTTGGTTTTGAGAAAGTTAATAAAATTGATAAAGTCGGTCGTTCTCAATTTCCTTCACCCAATTATATTGTTTCCCTTTCCTGGATAAGAAAATTGACTCGAATATTTATATATTTCCGAGTAATGTGGCGGTATATCCTCTTTGCGCACCCCCTCTGGGAAATGGTGTGATCGTTAATTAGTGTAAGTTACAAGGTTAAGCAGTCAATTTAATTTATGTCTCCCTCCGAAGTTTACGTGATTCTTAAAATTTTCTTTAATCTAATGTTGCTAGGCAGTTGTTCAAGATCTTTTAGCTTTTAAGGTCTACTCTGTTGTCACTAATTAGTAGATAAGATATCTTCTCAGACTTTTAACAAATCCATGAAATATATTTAACAAACTGTCTTTCTTTTAAATTGACTGAAGACATACCATAGCCATATGAACGTTTCGTATTTATTGAGCTGTGGCTAAATTCTTTTATACTAGTTTGAAAAATAGTTTTTAGTAATCAATTAGAGCAAGAAGAAAAAGTAAATTGAGCAAAAGCAACTCTATTTTTCTTGTTGAGAGTATAAATAGTCGCCTTTCAGGCAAAAGTCTCCAAAACAACAAATTTTGAGATACTTTTAATTTTATCTACCCGACAATAATAGAAAAAAATTTAAAAGCCTTCAAATAAGATTTTTTTCACTAACATTCAAATATCGACGAAGGATAAGCGACATATTTTTTTTTTTTTTTTTACAGTGAATACCGCACAAGAATCTCATCTGCTCCCGTCTGGAGCCAGTGATACTATGGCATCCCCAATTGGGGTATGTTGTGAGGCTGAAGGTAGTGGGGAGGCGAAGGAGGTGGGGAAGAGGAAGGTTGGGAAGTACCTGGCTATTCAGATCTGGTCACTAAACACGGCTAAAGCCATTTTCAAGCAACGTTTCAATTCTGAATGGTGGTCTTACACCAGGGCGATACTAATAGTATCTTCCACTCTGGAACATGCCGCAAATATACTATATATTATTTTAAATGAATTTATTGTGAAATAACACAAATTAATCAAATAAAATTTATTTGCGCATGCCGGGTTCGAACCCGCGACCTCCGGAATGTGAGTCAAGAGTCTTAGCCACTGGACTACGGAGGTCGTTTCTTGTTTAAAATTGTAAATTCGCAGCTCGAAGTTTCGCAAGTTAAGTTGACTTCATTACAGTATGCAAAACTTTCTTACAGCGTTTTTCGTTTTGGGCTTTAAAAAAAAAACAATTAATCATTATTTCACAATTGAGAATTCGAATCCAAAGCCAGTTGAAATCAGTAACACAAAACTAATGTTGTTTTACAACATTTTTATTGAAATACTGAAGGTTTAGGAAGAAAAATAAAGTTTATTAACTAAATGTGATCTTCAGGATTGAATTCAAATGGGTAGTCAGTCATAAATAACGACAAGGTTAAAAAAATATTGTGTTAATTAAAAATATTAATTTATCATAATATACATACTTACATAATATTTTATAAAGTAAATAATCCACAAGACGCCACATGCCTCTACACGTTTAATAGGCATAGATTTTGAAAAGAAAACTACTTTTAAACTTAATTACTAAAAGAAACATCGGTTTCGGTCGGGATAGATGGAAAAACATGCATTAAAATTCGATTTTCATTCATAGTCAAAAATTTCCCATATAACACATCTCCATTGCCGCCATTTTTTAGTACGGATTTGACATTTGTAATGAATTACTTGGTTTACCTAAACTAAGAACCTAATGTAGAAATGAAGTGTGATTTCCAAAATCTGTGCTTAAAAATTTGGCTGCTTATGGATTATTTAATTTTTATAATTATGTGTTAGCAATCATCAGCAACAGTAATTATTTAATAATGTATCAGTCATCATCAGCAAATATCTATACGTATATTATCTAAAATATAACAGATTACTAACACAAAGGTACAAAAGATTAACTGTTGAATACTAGTCTGTGATACTCCAGTTGCCTTAGACATAAAATCATACAAGTCATTTATGCTAAAAAGTTGACCACCGTTTTTTTATATTATGAACAAAATAATTAAACACGCGGAATAAAATTTCACGAGTTTGTCCATTCAGTGATTTACCACGTCCCGTTTCGTAACAGGACTCCATGACGTCGTAATAAATATTAAACTTGCCCACTTTGCAAACACTCCGTAAATCTACTAATAAAGATTCGAATTAAAAGTAATGAAAACTATTTATAATTTCAAATTTAAAAATTTGTAATTATTTCACTTGCGATATGTAGGTTGTAGGTGCACGTATGTTTAAATCAAATTACGAACCGAATGAATGGGACACCCGTAAGTGCAGTTTAAAGGGGTGTCGTAAAAACTTGCCTCTCTTCTAACTAGTCACAATAAGTGGGCGTAAACAAGACAGAGAGCCTCATCGGGTTAGTGGGCGTCGCTTGACGTTCGTACAGATAGACCAATACATCAATTCTAAGCATTTTTATTGCTTCCAACTTAAGTTGCTTTACCATACGAACCCCTGTGTGCAGTTAATTAGTACTTACTCGACTCACTTGACATGGAGACCCTTTTCAATGTCACCATTTACAAACACCTTGGCGCAGTGGTTAGCGCTTTGTCTGGAAAGCAAGAGGTCCTGGGTTCGAGTCCCAGAGGTGCCAATATCTTTTTCCGATTTTTCTGTTTCCAGATTTTCGATTGAGTTTCGCTAATATCTATTGTCTTCATTTAATTAAAAAAGGAAAATAATTACTGCCTACTTCTGATTTCGAAGATTTCTGCATAAACTCGGGCACGCAACGCCGAGTACTTCATAGCTATAATATAAAAATGAATCGCTAAATGTGTTGGTAAGCGCAAATCTCGAGATCAGCTGAACCGATTTCGCTAATTCTTTTTTTAGAATATTCCTTGAAGTACGAGGATGGTTCTTACGGAGAGAAAAAATAATAAAATTGCGCAGAAAATTGGATAATTTCAGAAAACATGAGCATGTTTGACAGTTCGCGTGTTTGAGAATGACATTTTGCAAAACATTGATTGTTCAATCAGGATTCTATTTTTGAAAATCTTTAATAAATTTATTTAAAGTAGGTACTCCCCTAATACTTTGTATCGAATCAAGAATTTTAGATATTTTAAATAGGCACCTATGTTAGGTACCAAATTTAATATACATGAAAAATGGAAATTTGAATAAACATTGTAAAAGGTGGCACACGGGCTGTTTAATAACTGAATTTACTGAGATTGAATATATGGAACGCGGGAGGAGGGTTGACGGGAAGAGGGAGCGGAAAAGGGAAGAGGGAAGGCGGGGAAGGTGGAAGGGGAACGCTGGAGGAGAAGGGGACGTGTGAGGGGAGAGGGGGGTTCGTGGGACGGGGGAAGGGGGGAGTGGAGTGGGGAGAGGGAAGTTGGAGGTGACCGAGTGGGAACGCGAGAGGGTAAGAGGACGCAGGAGAAGAAGGGGAGGCGGAAGGGGAACGGGAAGAACGGGAAAGGACACTCAGGGAGAAACAATTTCTTTATAAAATGGCAGAGCAACGCATGCTGGGACCAGCTAATAGTATCATCATTATCATCATCATCATTTCATTATCATCATTTACGCACCAGATTTAAATGTCCGGTTAAATTTTCCCCCAAAAAAAAAAAAAAAAAAAAAAAAAAAAAAAAAAAAAAAAAAAAAAAAAAAAAAAAAAAAAAAAAAAAAAAAAAAAAAAAAAAAAAAAGAAGGAAAAACTAAACCCTTTCATACACTTCCCCAAATGATCATCTAGTGAATCCACGTTATGCAATTGCACTATATAAGTATTATAAATACAAAACAATACAAGAACAACATGTCAACCCACTAGAGACCAAATGGGAGTATAATTCACCGACTCCAGATATTTTCATATCAGAGGGTTCGGCTCTGTGGCATTTCTAATTGAACCTATAAATCCTACTGATCCCTCAATATAAATATTTAAAAAATCTTTTGTAATCCTACATGTATTTAAAATTACTGCTTTTTGCATTTTTATATACAAATTCTTTGACAAATCTAATATGCTTAAATTCATCATCATTATCATTTCATTATCATCATCATCATTATCATCATTACATAGTATAAAATGAAGTCGCTCAAAATGGATGTGCGCGTTAATCTTTTAAACTACGCAACGGATTTTCATACGGTTTTCACCAATGGATAGAGTGAATGAAGAGGAATGTTTATATGTATAATACATGTAAATTATATTAGAGAAAAGCCGAGAAATTCAAAGAAAACATATTTTTGTGCGATTTAAAACGGCTGGCGGGCCGTACTATAGTCATTTTTGAAATTTGTTCTACGGAAGAAATTGGAAAATAGATGTCTTGGAGTAGGTAAGTAGGTATTTGATTTTCCCTTTTCAAATATCCAGTGTTTCATTGCAAGTATTGTATAATAAGTGGCGATCGCTAGAATTGCATTATTTTTACATAGTATAAAATGAAGTCGCTCAAAATGTATGTGCGCATAGATCTTTTAAACTACGAAACAGATTTTAATGCGGTTTTCACCAATAGAGTGATTCAAGAGGAAGGTTTACATACTTATTATAGTAGAGAAAAGCCGAGAAATTCAAATATTCAAATCAGGCAGCGGGCAGCTGGCAAGCGGGTGGTGAAGATTTTATAAAGGTTGGGTAATGGCGTTGTGTTTCGTTAGCCACAGCAACGTGTGGCCGGGTCTGCTAGTTATAAATATAAAGAAGACTAAATTGAAATTTGCTCCGGTACAACGAAAACGATTTTAGAAAAAAGAAATAAAATTGTTCTAAAAATATAAAATTCCGATGATATAAAATATAAAATTCCGAATTATTCGTGTCAGACGTGCAGGCAAGATAATCTGAATGAATGGTAAATTTAAATAAAAAAATGGATGTAATATTATCCTGCCCGAAAGAAAGTAAGGCTAAAGTTCGGTGTTTGGGAGAAATTCCTAAAAAATAAAACTAGTTATTTTTATACTAATTTGGGGTCGGGAAATCCGAATCTGAAAGAATTATGCGGCGGCAAGCAATATTAACTGAATTACACGACTTTAAAAATTTTTATACACATACAGGAAAATAGCCATTATGGAAGTATTCTGATTCCTAGAAAATCAAACTAGTTATTTTTATACTAACTATGGGCCGGGGAATCCGAATCTGAAAGAATTAGGCGGCGGCAAGCAATATTAACTTAATTACAAGACTTTGAAATTTTCTATACACACACACATGAAAATATTCATTTCGGAAACATCTTGACACACGTAGTACAAAAATCATAGAAAAACAAGATAACATAGATGTTTTTACCACACAAAATTAAGTGTTACCATTAAGCAGTAATATCAATAACGTAAAATAACATGTTTTTATTTTAAGTACTTATTTTTTATAAATTTTACTCACTTTTGTATCACAAACCATGTTACATAAACCCAGCGTAGCCGCTAAACTACTTGAAAACAGGGATGTTTTTTTGCCGTGACGTGAGCAGGCGGTATAAAGGGGCACAAACCATGTTACACAAACCTAGCCTAGCCGCTAAACTACTTGAAAACAGGGATGTTTTTTTGCCGTGACGCGAGCAGGCGGTATAAAGAGGCACAAACCATGTTACACAAACCTGGCGTAGCCGCTAAACTACTTGAAAACAGGGATGTTTTTTTGCCGTGACGCGAGCAGACGGTATAAAGGGGCACAAACCATGTTACACAAACCTGGCGTAGCCGCTAAACTACTTGAAAACAGGGATGTTTTTTTGCCGTGATGCGAGCAGGCGGTATAAAGGGGCACAAACCATGTTACACAAACCTAGCGTAGCCGCTAAACTACTTGAAAACAGGGATGTTTTTTTGCCGTGACGCGAGCAGGCGGTATAAAGGGGCACAAACCATGTTACACAAACCTAGCGTTAGGTTAGGTTAGGTTAGGGACGCGAGCAGGCGGTATAAAGGGGCACAAACCATGTTACACAAACCTAGCGTTAGGTTAGGTTAGGTTTAGGTTACGTATTTTTAAGACTACGAATTTTCATACTTTTGGTTTAAGAATACGGCCGTTGAGATAGTCGTAATTCATCAGGTTAATGTGAGGAATTATCGTGTCGGAAAGTTTTACTTTATTGGTATAGGGATAAATATTTTTGAGAGCTGGTAACACTGCCGGCATATGTTTTTCTACATTTCTTGTTTTTCTATGATTTTTGTACTACGTGTGTCAAGATGTTTCCGAAATGAATATTTTCATGTGTGTGTGTATAGAAAATTTCAAAGTCGTGTAATTCTGTTAATATTGCTTGCCGCCGCATAATTCTTTCAGATTCGGATTCCCCGACCCCAAATTAGTATAAAAATAACTAGTTTTATTTTTTAGGAATTTCTCCCAAACACCGAACTTTTTCCGAAAGTAAAATGCAATATAAATAAAGTTTTGTGGGTGGGCGTGGATTTGAATAAATAATGACAAGAAATTCACCTTGCTCTGACAAAATGGCGGTTGGTTACTTTGAACATTGACGTTTGAACTTGTGATAAAGTCTTACGATCTATAAAACAACTTTAGCGCCTACCCACGCTAATTCTAGTTATTCATATAATTATCTCAAAGTATGTGACTCACTTAAAAGACGTAAAACTTAGATTTCTAAGTGTTTTCGGTACGTGTGCCCAGATATTGTGTGATTGTTTCATTCAAAACTTAAATAGTTTCGATCGTAAAACTTCAAACTTTTACATACACATAACTTAAAACTCGTGCGCTACCTTTATGACTTCAATTAATGTTTATAGTGCAGTTATTATTACGGTAAAACTGTTAAACACATTTTGTACTTGTTTCATATCTCAATAATTTCTCCATGAAATACCTATATTAATGCCCCAGTTTTACGGTCTGTGACTAAAATGTCGATAACTTATTAAACGGCAGAAATGAAATGCGACCAAAGTCGACTCATATTTTGAAACATTATTCTTTTCCTATGGTGACTTGAATGATTGTATTTACTCCTTGAGAAAACCAGGCGGTATTTTTTCTATATAACCATATTCCCCAATATCCTCTCTAGATTTTAAAACTACTGCAAATATTTTCAAAGATAATAATGATATCGACCACTACCATGTTGGATCGTTTTGCTCTTTTTGATAAGTTACTTAGTAAAAAATACAGTTAGTAAAAAAAAAATAAAAATCGGTTTAGTTTTGGAGGAGAGAAATGGGGAATACAAAACCTCGATATTGATGATTTTATCAACCTGAGGTGCAGTTGTCCCTTTCGCCCAGTATTCGGGAGAGTAAGAGGGACAGTGACAGCAACAGTTTAGTAATATATCTATTGTTCAAATTTCTCGGCGAGCGGGATCCCCTTAACACTCCGAGGGTTCCCCCTTAAGCACCGTTGGTAATAAAAATAATTTAGCGACTCCGAAAAAAATAATTTCTCCCAGGGCAAATGTCATCTTTGGGGATGCCTTGTGGAGAGTATTTTTAGGAAAGTAAGAAGAGGAAGGTCTGGGAAGGAAAAAGGTATGAGGATGGGTAGAATCTGAGAATCAGTGTGTCCGGGAGTGATGGAAGTTTGAATCCATGCCTCCCATGCGGTGCAAGGTGATGTTCCGAGAGAGTCCTGCTGGAGAAGCCAAAAGTCAACCAGTCTCTCCCAATACGGTTTCCACTGACAAATCTCACCCCATGAACCCGGATACCCCTGCTAAATCACCAAACGTAGCGAATCGTAGCGAGATGTTGGTTATCCAATAAATGCTAAATGGTTCCCTGGGCGGTGGTACCCATTAACGTGAAGACACTGTGATATATATATTAAAAATGTGCTCTACTACTTAACAGTGGCGTGCATTTCTACATGTCCAAAGGCAATTTTATTTATTTTTTAAAGTTTTTAGGCTCAAAGGTCATTATTCAAGTTTGGGAAGAATTGTGCATTGCATATTTGAAAATGGCCGTTATATTACCACTTTCTGCTAATTATTGTTGCCTTGTTTGAACATTTTTTCTTCGTGTATTATAATAATCTTCAACAACCCCAATTGCCGGAAAGCCAGTGGAACTTTGTATCCCCATTTGTGAAATCGTCGCCTTAGTTCTTAATTGTCCAAACGATCATTTTAGTTTTTGTTCAATCTCCCATTTAAAATTAAAAATAAAGTATATAAAATAAAAGTTAATTACTTAACTAAGAACTATTTAAACTCTCTCTCTCTCTGGTTTCAATCCTGGGATTGGTTTGCAGCAATTTCCTTTAGTTTCCTCTTCCATTCTTCCCTGTCTTGTGCGGCTCTTTTGAGGTCTGCATATGATAAGCAGCGCACGTCCACCAGCAGGTCCTCCAGGTACTCTCGGCGTGGGCGTCCCCTAGCGTTTGTCCCCTCGGTCATACCCTCCATTATGGAATGCAAGAGGCCTTCTTGTCGTATTACATGGCCGATCCATCTTGCACGCCTTTCGGACAAGGTCCTGAGCAGGTGCCTTCCTCCTTCGATTCTTTGGAGAACCTCCTCATTTGTAATGTGGTCTCTCCAGGAAATTCCTAATAGTCTTCTATAGGACCACATCTCAAAAGCCTCTAGTCTCCGTTTATCTCTTTTGGATAGGCACCATATTATTGCACCATTTAAACTAATGAGACCTTTATCTTCACGTAATTACCTTTATCTTAAACACCTATGTTTTATTGAAATAATGAAAGAAAACCTCCCCCTCCAGTAAATTTTTTTAACGGTCGTTTGGACAATTAAGAACTAAGGCGACGAAGTGTTGTTAGCTCTAAAGTAATAATGAGTAAGAGGAATACAGGTGGTTTCTTATTAAAATGATATATTTGAATTATTCCTATAAAACAAGTATTTTTATTATTTTAACTTTATCTCCCGAAAAAATATAAAAATAACAATAAATAAAACTCAAATAAGCACTTCTCATGAAAATGAAGGTAAACGAAAAGAAACTTTTCTGATTCCAAAAACCGAAGAGATATAATTTATTTTTCAGGTGCAAAAAAGCTTTCTGAAAATGAGCATATTTCCTTTAAATTAATTATCGGTCCAATCCTTTCTAATCTCAATATTTAAAACATTATGTACCTGAATTCAATATCGGTTACTGTCATTCGTATATAGTTTAAGAACGCCATTAATATATAAATAAAAAAAGCGAGTGCAACTTACACGCGGTAGAAGCGAAACTTCTACCAAAACAATCTCAACCAATGCTTGAAAAGTAAGGTCACAATCAAAGCCACCAATGAGCGCAGACCAGTGTAATTTCCGTTTCATGTCTGAAACAATAACCTTTAAAAGTGACATCATAATCAAAGCGGTCAATGAGCGCATTTGACGCGTCGCAGGTGCAGTAATCGTCATTTCCGTTTCATCCGAAATCAAAATCATAGCGAGGCTATAGAAGTTTCAATTCAAAATATTTCCCGCAGCACATTTTGAAGCTTGGACCTGGCGATCGGACATTACCGTAACAGTGTAAAGCGAGCTTTTCACTGTTACGGTAATGTCATAAAAATTGCCCATAAATCCTCCATGAATTTCGCTTTAATTCATTCTATTAACCATCAAACAGTATTAATACCCTTGCGTCTGTCGTACACACTCGATTCACAAATAGATACAAACGGAAGTGCAGCCATCTATATTATTAATAAGCTAAAAAGCTACTTTTGTAATTCGGTTTCGAATTCAAGAATTCGTTAAAGGTTGGCGCCACTTACGTTAGCAGGTCACATGAACACGTACTACGGATTTGTAGAATTTGAGTCTCTCTCCGGATATGGAAAGATTGACGGTAATACTTAGAGTTGTGAATAATAGTATCACGCAGCTGTATATTACATATGACGTCACTGACTGTTGCGGTTACTTTGTCCCGGTGACTAGCGTCACTGAATCATAGTGAATCCGAGGAATCGGCTATTTTTGGAATCAGTTCCTATCGGATTTATGTCACCAACACTCAAACTCGGCGAAGCTGAACCAAAAGCCGTCCGCAAACTGAACCAAATTCCGTCCGTCCTACATAATAACTGCATATTTAACTGCATACAATTTTTAATTTGTTTTAATTAAATTTAATTTAATTACAATATTTATTTAACTTCATAATAACTGCATATTTGACTGCATAAAATATTTAATTTGTTTTAATTAATTTAAATTTAATTACAATATTTATTTAACTGCATAATAACTGCATATTTAACTGCATACAATATTTAATTTGTATTAATTACTTTAAATTTAATTACAATATTTATTTAACTGCATAATAACAGCATTTTTAACTGCATCCAATATTTACTCTGGTTCTGACCGGTAGGAATCATACTTACATACCTACCCACGTGAATATAAAATGTGTGGTTATATTAAAAAAATATATATTTCTATCAAATTCATCGTACCAGGTTTCCTGCGGATTCGTGGAACAATTTTATTAGAATTAGATGCCATCCTCTTCCCACATGTCCTACTTAAAATTGTTTCTCGTGCCCTCAAGCCATTTTGTGTTTTCATAGGATATTATAATAAATTCAGTAATCATTCTTTATCTTATATCTTTCATATTCCGCCATGAGGTGTTATTTTAAATCACGTTCTAAGTCTGTTTGCTTTTCAGGAAATCTGTCTGTGTTTTGATTTTGCTACCTCTACTTAAATTAATAATAAACTTTCGTCTACTGAAACCCCAATACAAGTAGATTTACGTATTACTTACTACTAGTGATAGTGAAATTTTCGTAGAAAAAATTTAAACAACCGGTTTGCTAAAATATTGCAAAGTAAACAAAAATGATAAATATCTCACCGTTCCTGTTATAGATTTGTAGTTAGTGAGAAATCTAATAAAAGTTTTCTACGCTACAACAAAAATACGCACGGTGTGAAAATTTTAAAATAGAAATTACTGAAAAATTATAAAATCTTCTGTTTTATTGAGGACTAGCGAGTTCCTGGCATGCATTGCTTTGCCAGTGTATAAATATTTTTTCTTCCTGCTTATCCTTTCCCATTCGTCCCGTTCCCGCTTCCCCTGTTCCCACTCCATCCTCCCTCTCCCGACTCCCCTCTCCCGCTTCCCCCGTCCCGCGTACCCCCCCCTCCGAGTTTCCACCCCCCCTCCCGCATTCCATACATTTAGTCCCGGTACATTCAGTTTCAAACAGCTCGCGTGCCACATATTGCATTTTTTTACACAAATTTTATAATTCCAGAGCTCACCAGTACATACAGACACCTTCGCGGGCGTGCTCACAACAACTCACCAAAGTTTCATCGCAATCGGATGAACGGTTATTAACGCATAATTTCATGACACTACTGCTCACTATTGTATATAGAAACTATCGCGGGCCTGCACACATCAAATCCCCAAAGTTTCATCGCAATCGAATGATTGGTTTAGCAACGCATAGACATCTCATATACTCATATAAATATATATCCCCAAGCAAGCATATTTTGATTTTTATATATATAGACTTGCGTTGCAATGCCACTTAATAAAGAAATTGTTTCTCCCTGTGTGTTCTTTCCCATTCGTCCCGTTCCCCTTCGGATTCCCCTTCCTCTCCCGCGTCACTGTTCCGCCTTCTCCGCCTTCCCTCTCCCCACTCCTCTCGCCCGCTTCCCCGTCCCGCGAACTCGCCTCTCGAGTTCCCATCCCGGGTTCCCCTCCGCCTCCCGCAGACCCCACTCCCGAGTTCCCCTCCCTCTTCCCGAGTTCACCTCCCCCCTCCCGCATTCCATACATTCAGTTTTCTAACAGCTCGCTTGCTATTGCATTCAAGATATGATTTTTAGATATTTTAGAATAATGAAATTGCTTTTTTAAAATAAAAAGTTAATCAATGCAAAAAAATCGGTTTGTTAATAGCTGTAATAGCTATGTACCTTTACTTGAACGATTGGCTCTGGCATTGTCAAATTTACATACATCCTTTCGTGTGGAATTACTAAGTTAACGAAACTTCTGTCGCTGTGGACTTTTAAAACATTTAAACTGAGAAGAAATAAGACATTTTTCGTAAATTATCGCTAGCTAAGTAGTTCCCCTCTAGTAGTAGTAGATATATTCGTTAAAAATACGACAGCAGTCAAGTACAATAAGCGTGTTTATACGTCAGCGCGTGTGTCTCCATAGAAATTGTTCTAACTCCGTTTATGTTTTAGTTACATCCCTAAAATAAAAAGTAAAAGGTCGATAGTAGATCAAGCTGTACATCACTATCAAGTTGTCCATAGAAATACATAACAGGAATCAGCTGTCAGTCGCGTAATTGATAAAAATATTTACCCGCTCAAATTTTACTACCGGCGGCTCCACCGCGCTCCACATTTTAAATTTTTATTAAATATTTTTATATGAAGTGATAAAAAAGCGAGGTAACTAAAGTGTTTATTACACGTATATACAATAGAATAAGTATTGTTTTTTACATAATCTGTGATTTTAGTACCGTTTTCACATAAAAACATCATGTGAGTCATTTATAACCTATTTTTAATGTTTGCGTTCTAAATTTTAATATTTACAAATGCTAATATTTATTTGTAATATAATAATTTGAAAGCTCGTTTCTAAAACAGTTTTTACTGTTCGGCTACGTTCAGAAATGTTTCATTTATAGAGCTTTAATTGTGAAGCGGTAATAACACAAAGTTTTCGTAAAATGTCATTTTGTTAAAGACATTATAAGTGCATATTGGCTATTTTCTGAGGGGTTAAAAAATCAGATTAGGCCCGGTAGTAACTGCCTTAATACTGTTATATAAGAGTGTTTTATTTTTTGTTTTCATTAAACAAATTTGAAGGTATTCTGAATTCTGAACAAACAAAGATGAATTGAAAACTGACAAAATCAATTCAAAGAAGTTTACGGGAAGAAAAGCAAAGAAAATATCATCTTATCTTCGTAGAATATTCACCTGTTTCCATGCAGTGACTAAATTATTTATATCTTGTTGCTTGATTCCGGGAAATACGACGAAAAATCCTAGACCTCTTCTGGTTTTGCCTACTTCTCGGTTATGGCTGAATTTATTTTGTCGAGATTTTCCTTTTGAAGATTAAATCTTTCAATTGATTTCACGAAGAGCGGTATACTACTCTAATTTATTCCATAACTACTCACATGAAAAATGGTTCCAAGCAAGGACCTTAAGGGAGAGATAAGCATAAAGGAAATAGGTATAAAATACCTTCTAGAAAAGCGTATCCATTCATGAAATATATTTATAAAATATTTCCAAAGTTTGATGAAAATTTTCAAGGATTTAAGATTTTCTCAAATATTTAAATAATAATATTAACATAAATAATTGTATAAAAGTTGTATTCATAACCCCCCGGCCTCGAACCTATTTTGTTTCATATCATATAGTGTTTCCACACAAACGAAGTATTGAAATCCAAACATTAACTTTATGGCGCACAGTTTACACGCGTGCTGTGCAAGTGGGTTCCCTACAGAGTATCGAACCACCATGTTTGGTCGGAAGGTCAAAATATTTCCGCTCTGGAAAATTTTATTTTATTTATTTATATAATACATGAGTTATCGAAAGTACATATAGTTTTTTTGTGATATTTCACCCTCCATGCTAGGGAAGACCCTGTGTTATGGCGGGTGAAGTTTACAGTTTACGGATATACATTCATTAGTATAGGTTGAAATTTTTCACTAATTGATACTATGCACAAAAAATTCTCCTACAATAAGAGAGTTTATGTAGTTATATTGGATTACAAGAACGAGGTGAAGAAGTTAAAGAATTATTGGAAAAGATAAGTTATTATTAGTATATTAAGGAATTATTGATATATAGTTCACAGAATCAGTCTTACACATATAATGCTGCTTAGGGAACGTACCCATACTACGTGACCAACTTTTTGCAATTTTTAACCCCCCCCCCCCCCCGGTGACCAAAATCCTAAGCAAACCGCCGCTCATTTGTATGGAGCGTGACATTTTGAAGACCCCCCCCCCTAAACGTGTCACGTAGTATGGGTACGTTCCCTTAGATAGTAAATAAGGATATATTACGTTTTGCCTGCTCTTAATACTATGCACACAGATCTTCTATAATAAGAAAATGATATACTTATAGTTAGATTGGGTTACAAGAAGAAGATGGAGAAGTTAGAGAATTATTGTAAAATAAGAAATTGGAGGAGTTGTTAGATATAGATCATACTAATTAATCTTGCACATACAATGCCGCTAATTTAGAAAATATAGATATATTATGTTTTGTCTGAAAGGTGATTAAATTGATAGAGTGTAAAGTGAATGGGTGTTAAAATTGTAATGTATTCCATGTGTAAGGATCCATTTCGTTATTTGTTTTTTAAAGGAATGGGGTAAGGTTAAAGATTTTAGGAGCTAGGAAGAAAAATTATCTTTGAGCTGACGTGGTGTGTAGTGTAGGTACATTGTTGGTTATTGTTCTGGTGGTGTAGTTGTGTTGTAAGGGAGTTTTGTTTTTGTATTTGAACAGGAAATGTATTAGCATAAATTTTAGATGGAGTTGCCGTATGTTTAAGACGTTATACTCGATGAGGAGTCGTTTGGAGGGGTATCTTGTCGGTCGCTTGTTAATGACAACAAATAAATAATTTCCATCAGGGGATATTTGGGGATGATGTAAGGAGGGTTTTTTAAGGAAAGGAAGGAGAGGAGAGTTCTGGGAAGCAAAAGGGTTTGAGGGATAGATAGGAATCTGGGGTTCAGTGTGTCCTGGTCATCCGTCTCCAAGACCTAGACAAATCTCACCCCATAAACCCTGGCGCCCCTGCTAAATCACCAAATGTTGAGAACCACTTGGGGTGACCTATGGCAGAGGTTGGTTATCCAATAAAGGTTCCCGGGGCGGCGGTACCCATTCCCGCCTCCCAAATTGAAATTATACAGCATGCTTGACATTATACAGAATTAAACAAGTTCTTTGTTGAAACCACTTTATATTGATTTATATTTTTTGTCGACCGGTTTCGGTTGACCTCTACCTTATATGTATATTATTCTGAAGAAGGTTGAGGTCAACCGAAACCGGTCGACAAATATAAATAAAAATACAGTGGTTTTAAACAAAGAACTTGTTTCATTCTGCATAAAAAAGAAAGTTTTAATAATGGCTCACCTTATGTTTTTCCGATAGCTAAAAAAAAGAACACGTACGGATTTCATTAGGCAAATGTATTATAAACGTTATCGTCAATTCACTTTTTTGTCGTTTCATGTAATGTTTCGTTTTTTTTTTTCAAATTGCGTCGGGAACTTTGGATTCATAAAGGTATACATATATTTCAATTGTTTTGCTGTTCACTTTTTATTAAAAGTTGAATATATAACAACACCGTTTAAATCAGTGGTTCCCAATTTTTTTCTGACCCGGGACCACTTGTAGGTTTTTTTTCGACAGGGACCACAAGCAGTAGCATAGCGAGGGGCGGCGGCGCCCCGGGTGCCACCCGACCGAGTTTCACCCCCCCAAGAGAACAATTCTCTACCCCCACACCCCAGGCCGGAACAATTTTTGATGAAGTGTTTGTCAACTTTAAGGGGGGGGGGGGGGGGTATGACACCACGTTGTCCGCCCTATCCGCCAGATGCCGCCCATAGCATGGGTCGTACCCGGGACGGATAACAGGAGGGGCGTATTGGGACAGGGTAGGACGGGTTCTAGCAGAATATAGAACGGGGTAAAGGATGGGGTGGGGGGAAACGGAATACCATAATGGCGACTGACCACAAGGAACAATAATGATAAACTGAATATTGTCCCGATTTTTTTATTCAGTCTTCTCGACCAGGGACCGCCCGCGCGCTGGCTCGCTTATTGACCGGCGGACCATCGCGGACCGTCTCCTAGCCTCTTGCGGACCACTAGTGGTCCGCGGACCATTGGTTGGGAAACCCTGGTTTAAATCATATTACTAACCGTTAAAGATTTCTATGAGACCTATATGAGTTGTTCCGAAAACCGAACAAATTAGACTGAGGCTAAACAAGAACAAAAATCTTATTTTCAATTTTCACCATTGGCAGTTTATAACGCTACAAGATGCAATTTATTTCAAAAACGAGTTTCTTGCTACCGGTATATTTTTAAGTAACACATGTTCATTATACAGGTACAGCTATAACACGAAACCAAAGGAATTTCACTAAAATGCATGCCAAAAATTTTAATCATTTTGCCACTCGTTAATTTTAAGAAATATTGCCAAAACACGTTCTTTATTGAAATCACTTAAATATGTTTTAACTACATGCTTATAATTAAAGATAATTATTGAAACCATTATTCAGGTACTAAACAATATCCGCAACTATTAATAACTTTAACTGCTAACCCCGTACAAATTGCAAGTGCTCCCCACGGTTGAATTTCGCAGCCAACTCTGGCCTGGGACCCCAAAATACCTGAAAAAAAAATTCGACTCTTTGCAAAAACGGGTGGTTCGTTTGATAGATTCTCCTATCTCATCAAAAGTTTTTAACGCAGAGGCGTCGGTTGGGAATGCTGTCCTTGTTCTAAAGGTATTTCAATGGAAGATGCTCCGAGGAACTGGCATCATTGATTCCTTTGGTACCGGTGCATAGTTGGGAAATACGCCAAACGCGCTTAAGAGGGTTTAACCAGAGAAAACCGGAAATATGTCATTTTTAAATCAAATTTCAGACGTATTGGACTCTTTTCCACAAAAAATTATAAATTGACTAGCTGATCCGGCGAACTTCGTACCGCCTCAGAATCAAAAACTGTTGTCAACTTATTAGCTGAATTGATCTATATTGTTTCTCCCTGCGT
The DNA here is from genome assembly GCA_917880885.1 of Limnephilus marmoratus. Taxonomy (NCBI): domain Eukaryota; kingdom Metazoa; phylum Arthropoda; class Insecta; order Trichoptera; family Limnephilidae; genus Limnephilus; species Limnephilus marmoratus. The sequence continues at coordinate 38,811,735 of OU862909.1, read as the reverse complement.
ATACCATACCTTGATCTAAATTGTTTCTCCCTGCGTATCCTTTCCCCTCTCGCGTTCCCTCTCCCTCTCCCCACTCCACTTCTCCCCTTCCCCCGTCCCGCTAACCCCCCTTCCTGAGTTCCTTTCCCCCCTCCCCCCTCCCCCGGTTCACAGTTCAATATTATACCCCTTACAATATAGCTGCAGTTCTTTCAAAATAGGAGAATTCGTTCCACACAAAATGTATGGGGAAAATAATTTTCTTCGGAGTGGAAAACCCCTTACTTTTAGGGGTATGAAAAATAGATGTTGGTCGATTCTCAGATCTACCAGATAAGCACACAAAATTTCATCAAAATTGGTCCAGCCGTTTCGGAGGAGTATGGTAACAAACACCGTGACACAGGAATTTTATATATTAGATTTCAAAAGATTGTTCTTTTATCTAGTAAACACATGTTTTAAATTTTGAGAAAAAATGTTAATTTTTAGTATAATAAGGTTATACCATAAGTCGTTGGCAGATTTGTTAAATTTTCAAACGAAAAATCTTCTTTTACAAGACATATTTCATTCCACGTAATCGTACATTATTGTAAATCAATACGTTATCTAGTAAAAGAAAATTTCTCTTTTTTGTCTGTCCATATACGGTCTTACAAATTAATATATTTAAGTTTTTTTTTAGATTCTTATTTTGCTTAGACATTATTGAAAAATAATAAATACTTATGATCAAAAAATTATTTCAAAAAGTACATAATTTTAATAGTTTTATCATCACGCCTTTCAGCATTTTTGGAAGTAGGTATAAATTAAAGCAAATTTGGAATGAAATTAAATTCGATATTGAGTTATAATTTTAAAAAGCTGGTACGGAGAATAAATTATCATTCTCATTGGAACCGCCCTGTACGATCGTAAGAACATCTTTCGACGAAATGTGGATTTTCGGCCGCTGGCTGGTCAAAGGCCCTTAACGTTTCTGCACAGTTGACATTTGTCACACGAGAACGGGCCGTTCTACGACTCGTCCTTTAGTTCAACACCTCGGCAAGGGAATGATTTGCCGGCCTCTGAATTTCCTTCCTCATAGGTACAATGTTGGTTTCTCAAGACCAGTTTCTTCAGGTTCCCAAAGTTGACATAGGTCCTGATGGAACTTATTTTCGTCAGGGCCTCGTTAGTGTGGAATTAATGCAAAAAAGCATCAGGGAAAATTACGTGCTGAATTTCCAAAAATTGCTCGCAAACATTCGCAGGTAATGAGTAATTGCTGAACGTATAAATGGAAATTTACTATGGAAAATGTTTATAAAAATAAGTTGAAATGTAGGTTGATCCAAAAATAAAAGAAAGCATTTTTCAAGTAAGATCTGGGAGTTTTGCGAATTTGCCAGAATTAAGAAAATTATAAAAGGTGCATAATTTTTGGTGTCGGTCTCCTAAGTGCTTTTAAAACGGATGTCACACCGCGAATTTAAACTGTTGATGTTATTATAATATATTTGCGATGGGTTACTTTCATTGTAACTTTTGTAAGATTTTTTATTTTTCGAAAAACATGAAAAATTGTTTTCGCTCTCTAGCGGGCCACGAACACTTAGTGTAAGGAAGTACTAAGTTTTAATAAAATAATGATACTTTAAATTTCTTGTCAAGTACCTACCTAATTAACTACCCTTCCAATATCCCTGCATTGAGTGTGTCAAAACTCTTGGTAGGGTTTCTATACAGTTTTTTTCTTAACAACATTCATGAAAATAAGAAAGGTTTTTTAATTAGTAGACCAGGGGTGACAAAACGGTCGATCACGAACGTTATTTCGTGTCTATCGTTAGGTGTTTTTAAAAAGCCTTTGAAAATTATGAAAATGAACGATAAGAATATTGATAATGTTAAAGGTTTTTATTCTTCTGTTAACTTCACCCTTGTCTTACCTTAATCAAGAAAAATAAGTGAAGAAAATGTGTTTTCCACCCTTTCATAAACGGTGGAAAATACATTGAATATTTAAAAAATGATAAAAAATTTTTAAATAATAATATTATCATTTTTAAATTTAAATCCATTTTATCAATATTATTATTAAGTTTTGCAAGTATTTTAGTTTTTTCAAATTGGCCTTTTTGTTTTTTATAATTAAAAAAATGGCGTTGTAAGCCAAAAGAGCTTTCACAATAATAAAAATAACTAAAATACTTGCAAAATGTAATGATAAAAATATTAAATTAAATTTTAAAACATGAAAAAACGTTCTACGAATTAAACACATAAACAATTTATAAAATTTATCAAATGTTTCAGAACTTTAACATACTTACAACTTACTTAAAAAATTAACATTCTTACCAAAAAAACTTGATATTATTTACAATTCATCAACATAACCATGTACAATGTGACATTAGAACATTATTCACAAAAATTACAAAAAATAAAATAAATTAACATAATCATTATCAACTTTCTTAAAATCCATACATAAGTTTCCTGCTTGTACTACAATTTTCCGGACATAAATAAAAAGCTTTTTTCCTTGTATTATTTCCATTGCACTACAGCGTTTTTCTTTCACTTGGATGATTTCTTATTTACCGATTCTTGACGAACTTTTAAAATGATTTGAGAATAAGTCAAAATCGTTTCTAAATGGAAAGGTATTTATCATTAGACCAATGTTGTGAAGAATGGTTTATCCGGAGAATATTGGGTTTTTTTTTATATATGTTTTATGGTACTAAGCGTATTTCGGATGTTTAATATGTACATCAAACAAGAATCGATATTTTCGTTATCTAACGAAGGTTAACATAAAAACTTCTGGATATGATAGTCGCTAACAGTAGGGCATTTTAATCTTAATTTTCCCCAACAACGAAGGCTTAATAACCCCCCGAGGCTAAAAGTTTCCGCAGAACTTGGGTTAATCAAAAGTCATGGAACTTCTTGGAAGATCAATACTTGTTTCTAAGAACTATTATCATTATTTCATTCAAAGAACCAGTATCGATATCAGCCGAGAAATATTGGCCTAGCAACAGTGAAAGAGATATCTACTTAAATGAATAGAATATCAGGATTGAAGAAATAAAGAGATATCTATTCGCAAAATAAATTTATTGTCAAATTATTAAATGACTAGCGTAGATGCGTGAAAAATCACGTGGTATTGTAATTGCACGATTTGTAATGCTGAAAGTATTTGTAACAGAAGTTTGCCTCAAACTCAAAACGAAAAAAAATCAAACATAGAATTATTAACAAAACACATTGTTGTTGAATATGTTGGAACATGTTTTATCGCTTGATAATTAAATAGACAGGTATTTAAGTACCTACTTAGAAATTTTATGAAATCCGAGGAAAATTTGGATTGATAAGAGAAAATTAGAATATATTTTTTGGATGCGAGATGTATTTGTTCACAAAACTACTAGTATGGAATTCATAGTCTCTTCAATTCGTCACAGCTTTTGAATGGTGAACTTTGATGAAACCGGCACCCGAATGCCAACTGCTTAATCGATCATGAAAAAAACCGGGTTCATGAGAATGAGCAAAATCACATCTCTTCGCTTGAGTGCTGCATTAGTATACCAAAATCTGTTCTTAACTCCAACTATAATTTTCCTCCAACCATAATTATTGTATCATGTATTTCACGTCATGTATTATCATTTCATGTCACTACCGAATGTATTATCATGTCCCTATCATATTATCATGTCATTACCGAATGTATTATCATTTCACTATGATATTATCATGTCATGTCATTACCGAATGTATTAACATGTCACTATCGGAAGGGGGAAAGGGGGAGGGGGGGGGGGGGGGGGGGAGGGGGAGGTGGAGGGGGTGGAGTGGGAACCCACCTAATACCACGTGAGCGAAGCTAGTAAATGATAAAATTCAATTACTTACTTTTTTGTGCTTTCAGATGACACGTTGAAAGCCTTTGAATGTAATTTTAATTTTAATTTTGGTACTTATACCTAAATATTAGAAAATAGAAAAACGTTGACCCTATATCAATAATGCTTACGAACAGGCACTTACTAAGTACAGTCATACCGCTGAGGTCATCTTTCATTGTAAGTATTTGACCTACAGAGGTACTAAAGACTGGTCGATCAGAATAACCTTGATGGCTTATAACATTATATTTGCGGTGTTTGAACAGCTTTCAATCAAAGTAGAAACTTTAATGGCTGTTTATCTTTTTTTAATGATCACACGACAGTCCGGAGCCATTGGGCCATTGGCCGCCTACCATTGAGGAAGTTTGGGAGAACCTGACTGATCTGGCAAATGTTAATTTGGATTCGTAACCTATTATATTATACAATTTGCAATAATGTCGGATAGGGGTTATTACTCTAGTACTGAAAGGCACTGAAAACATCATCAAATGACGTACATATTACGTATATGGCTGGGTGAATTATATCACTGTGTAAAAATACATTAAAAATTCTTCTGAAAAACTGTCGCCAGGATTTTAACCAGCGATTCCTGAGCATATTTTCTGTACAAAAAATAGACGTCATTTTCCTCCGGTTGATATTTTTTTTCTATTAAAACACGCCACCGATCACACTCCTACACTTCGTTTCGGGATCACGTGATGCGCTCGCTGTTTTGTGTGTTAGCGTGCTGCTGGAACGAGTCGTAGTGCTTATCACGTGACCCGTTTGAATAGATCCGACTATTCATTTGTCATATGTGTGATAGAAAAAATGTGTTAATTTTTTTTAATTCAATGGAAGAATACAAGCGTCATTGATCCCCTCGGCATCGGTGCATATTCGGGAAACACGCCAAACACGCGCCCGACATTTGTACACGGTTGACATTAGTCACATGAGAACGCGTCCTTTCTTTTTTTTTTTACATGAGTTCCACACAGGAGGCCCTGAGTAAAATAACTTCCATTAGCGCCTATGCCATCTTCGGGGATGCTGTGTGAAGAGATTTTTTTAAGGAAAGGAAGGAGAGGAGAGTTCTGGGAAGGAAAAGGGTTTAAGGGGTGGGAAGGAATCTGGGGTTCAGTGTGTCCTGGTCATCCGCCTCCTAGACCTAGACAAACCTCACCCCATGAACCCGGGCACCCCTGCTAAATCACCAAACGTAGCGAATCACTTGGGGTGACCTATGGCAGAGTTGTTGGTTATCCAATAAAAGGTTCCCGGGTCGGCGGCACTCATTTCCGCCTCTACGACTCGTTCTTGAGTTCAACAGCTCGGCTGTGAAACAATTTGCCGGACTCTGTGTTTCCTCCCTCCTACAACATGGATCTCTTCAAGACCAATGTTCACTCCTTCCTTTCCTCAAAAAGTCCCTCCACACCTCATCTTCAAAGATGTCATAGACCCTCAGGTCGCCTGAGTGGAATTAATGTAAAAAAAATTCTTAATTTTTTAGTCTAAATATGCTCAGGAATTGCTTGTTAAAATCCTTCGGGTACATGCTATTAGGTTCCATGACAGTTCATCCTGCGACAATTCATCCGGCGATAGTTCATCCTGCCGACAGTTCATCCTGCCGACAGTTCATCCCGCCGACAATTCATCCGGCGACAATTCATCCTGACAATTCAACCTAACCTAACATAACCTAACCTAACCTATAAGTATAACCTATAAGTACAAGTCTGTCGTATTTTGTTATTCACGCATGCTTCTTCGGAGAGTCGAAATTATTGTTAGTAAAAATATTTTTACAGCGGATTTCCACTCAAGATGCCTTCAGATATAAGTATATCGATTTTGGTTGTACGGCCGTATATCCTCTTTGCATACTTACTTAATAAAAATCTTCGAAATGATCAGGCAGGATGAATTGTCGCCGGATGAATTGTCGGCGGGATGAACTGTCGGCAGGATGAACTGTCGGCCGGATGAACTGTCGCAGGATGAACTGTCGCCGGATGAATTGTCGCAGGACGAATTGTCGGGTCACCATGCTATTACACCCTGTATAAATCATTATAAAAAACATTGGATAACAGCAATAGTTATTTGTGTCCATCTTATTATAAAATATCCAATTTCCAAGTTTCTGAAAAGTACCTAGAGAAAGAAAATCGAAATCCTTTTCGAATTTGAATTCTTTTTTGATTCCCATTGAAGATTAGATTTTTAATTAAATTTCACCTTTCAATGAAAACTAGGAACTAGATATTGCTATTTTTTAAACTAATTTTGGTTGTGTGTAAAAAACTTCGGTTCAATGAAGTCTAGAAGTCGGATTTGCTTTGAATTGAAGTGTCACTTTCAAAATCGGAAATATTTGTGTTAACAAATTCAAACAATAATTAAATTATTTTAATAGCCTTTTTCAAAATTTGAATTATGATATCCCATGATTTTTCATGAGTCTGCGATAGTCATAAATATGTCTGGTCAAAATCAAAGGCGAGGAAATTTGTTAGATTTTTTCACGGATTTGATTAGAAACGACACCTTAAGAGGGCATTACCAGAGAAAGCATTACCATTTCAAAAAAGTTTTTAGACGTATTGACTCTTTTCCACAAAAAATTATAAATGGATTTCGAAAGATTGTTCTTTTATCTAGCATAGTTATGTAATAAATTTTTAGAATTTTTTTAAATTTTTAGTATAATAAGGTTATTCCATAGGTCGTTGGCAGATTTGTTAAATTTTCAAAAAAGTTTTTGTATTATACCACACCCATTTCAAATAATGTAATCATGCAATAAAATAAATCAATACATTATCTAGCAAAGTTATGTATTAGAATTTTAATTTTAGTTTCAATAAAATCATTAAAAAATATGTACGTACATGTGTTTCTTGACGAAAATTGGTCCATTTGTGTATTTATTTGCGCACTTACAAACTAATATATTTCAGATTTTTTTAACATTTTTATTAAACTTAGACATTATTGAAAAATGATAAATACTTATAATCAAAAAATAACTACAAAAAGTACACTATTTTAATAGTTTTATCATCACGCCTTTCAGCATTTTTGGATGAAGGTATAAATTAAAGCTAATTTGGATTGAAATAAATTCGATATTGAGTTATAATTTAAAAAAGCTGGTACGGAGAATAATCAATCTTTCTCATTGTAACCGCCCTGCACGATCGGAAGAACAACTTTCGACGAAATGTGGATTTTCGTCCGCTGGCTGGTTAAACGCTCTTAAGGATATTTTCCACGAAAACGGCGCCCCACAAATCATCCAATTATTATTATTATTATTATTATTTAAAGGGCTATTGAATTTATTTTTATACTCTTTCTATTTATCTACAATGTAAAAAGTTGGTCCACTCTTTTCTTTTTCTGTATCATGCACTTTGTCATGTATTGTTCACCTGAATTTTTTTATTCTTAATTTTTTTTTACATTAACTCCACACAGGAGGCCCGGAAGAAAATAATTTCCCTCAGGGCCTATGTCATCTTTGAAGATGCTAACCTAACCTAAAATACACTATATTATTATTTTTATGCCATTTGCAACTTTATTATTTTTTTCTTTTTGTTTACTTATGAATATATATATATAAAAATTAAAATATGCTTGCTTGGATGTAGGCATATATATACGACTATGTAGTATGTATGTAAGTACATGAGATGTTTATGCATTGCCAAACCATTGATCCGATTGCGATGAAACTTTGGCGAGTTATTGTGAGCATGCTCGCAAAGGTATCTGTATATACTGGTGTGCTCTGGCATTATGAAATTTGTATAAAAAATTGCAATATGTGGCACGGGAGCTGTTAGAAAACTGAATGTACTGGGACTGCAGGAGGGGGAAGCGGAACTAGGGAGGGGGGGTTCACGGGACGGGGGAAGCAGGAAAGGAGATTGGGAGAAGGGAGGTATATGCGTAGGTATATGAGATGTCATTAAGCATAGGAAATGTTTGGATCTTTCAAAATACATTCTTCAAACCCCCGCAAAGGTTTCTGGATTATTACAACCACATGACAATACATCAGAAAAGTTTTTTTAATCATTACAAAAACTTTTGCGAAACTGTCAAAAATGTTAAAATTGAAAATGACATTTTGCAAAACAATGATTGTTAAATAAAAATTCAATTTTCGAAACTCTTTAAATTATTTGAATTTATTTTAAATACTCGCCTAATACTTTGAATCGAATCAAGAATTAAAGATATTTTATAATAGATACTTCTATGTTAGGTATCAAATTTGATTGATTGTTCTAATAATATATAAAAATAAATGTTTGTAATATATGAAAAATGGAAATTTGAATAAAAAAATTGTAATAGGTGGCACGCGAGCTGTTTGAAAACTGAATGTACTGGGACTGAATATATGGAACGCGGGAGGGGGAAGACGGAAGGTGGGGAAGGTGGAAGGAGAACGCGAGAGAACATTGTCTATGTATCATACACTAATCATATAAAAGCCCATCATGGAGTTGAAAATAAATAATAAACAGTAACATTATGCATTCGTTCTTGTTGATTATTTCTGCTTTATCTTACTAAACTACAGCGCTTTTAGGTGTTTATTTCGGGGTGACTCACTAGGAGCAATATTCGACGCAGTATTTCAAGTCCCACTAACCCAAATATTTATATAATTAGACCACCATGACGGCTCCCGTTCCCTTGTGCTGGTCGTTAGTTGTAATACTAGCCAACTACCTACTGGAGAGAGGACTTAACATTACATTGAACTGACGCGATGTAGGGAGTAGGAGGTCAGTAACATGGCCTCTACACTGACTCTTTACATAAACAAAAACAACACACTTTTCTTTTGTTCTTTTAAACTGAAAACTTCTTTAACACCGTTGTGATTTGAAACATTATGAAACGGAAACGAGCGACACTAAACAGAGACAAACATGTACATCTACAGGATTTAGCCTACGAGAGAACGAGATAACCATAAAATATTTATTTAATTCATGGGTACTCCGTTCCAATAAAAATACGATAAATCCACGGTCCTAGTCCCTTTTAGTGTAGTGGTATAAAGCGCCTGACGAACTTTTGCAGACATTCAACCGGCCAGGATCGAATGGATCGAATCGGATGATTTATTCCATGTTTTTGTCGTTGAATTCCAGTGCACCTTTTCCTTTACATACAATACATATACAGATACCATAATCTTGAAAAAAAAACATCAATATATGTGGATATTCTTTATGTGCGTTTTATCGCCATATATGTAGATAATATAGATAAAATTCGCTTGGCAAAAGGAGTCCTGAAACGTCCGATTTCATGTGCAAAAATGATTTTATTTATTCTGTGAATAATTTTATAGGAAAAAAGTAAACCGAGGAAAACTATTTCAGATAATCTAAATCAAAGATATTGAATTACAAAATCAATATCATTGATCTTAACCATTGTATTGTTTTTTTGAGTTACTCTTATATGCGTTCACACATTTCTAATGGAAAAATACATTTTATTTATTTATTTTTTATTTATTAACATTTAAGAGGGCATTACCAGAGAAAACCGGAAATACGTCATTTTCAAAAAAGTTTTTAGACGTATTGACTCTTTTCCACAAAAAATTATAAATGGATTTCGAAAGATTGTTCTTTTATCTAGCATTCGTATGTAATAAATTTTGAGAAAATTTTTTAATTTTTAGTATAATAAGGTTATTCCATAGGTCGTTGGCAGATTTGTTCAATTTTCAAAAAAGTTTTTGTATTATACCACACCCATTTCAAATAATAAAATCATGCAGTAAAATAAATCAATACATTTTCTAGCAAACGTATGTTTTAGAATTTTAATTTTAGTTTCAATAAAATCATTAAAAAATATGTACGTACATGTATTTCTTGGCGAAAATTGGTCCGTTTGTGTATTTATTTGCGCACTTACAAACTAATATATTTCAGATTTTTTTAACATTCTTATTAAAATGATAAATACTTATAATCAAAAAATAACTACAAAAAGTACATTATTTTAATAGTTTTATCATCACGCCTTTCAGCATTTTTGGATGAAGGTATAAATTAAAGCTAATTTGAATTGAAATAAATTCGATATTGAGTTATAATTTAAAAAAGCTGGTACGGAGAATAATTAATCTTTCTCATTGCAACCGCCCTGCACGATCGTAAGAAAAACTTTCGACGAAATGTGGATTTTCGTCCGCTGGCTGGTTAAACGCTCTTAAACCAACAAATGACAACATTTTTGCAATAACACGGTACAATGGTAAACAGTATGTATAATCTTTTGGACAAAGAAATATGAAATTCAATGCGACAAAACTATACAACGCTCTACCAACTCAAACAAAAAAAATAACAGAAATAAATAAATTTAAAACAAAAGTAAAAATATGGTTGAGAGAACAAAGTGAAAATGAACTATCAAACATACTGAAGACCATGTAAAGACAACTGGATACTAAATACAAATGTGGAAAAACTACAGGCCGCCTCAGAACAGGAAACCCTAGTGAGGAGGACTGTGAAAAAAAATAATAATGTACTTTATAATACCTTAATATAATATAATTTATAAATACATTATGTAGAAATTTTTGCTATAGATACTAATAAAAAAAAAATGTTGATGATAAATTAATAATAAAGATAAGTTGGTTAAATTACAGAATAGTATAAATATAAATATGTAAAAAGCAGTATTAGCCTTATATAACAAACAGGGACAAATGGATTTAATATGAACAAATGAATATAATCAAAAAGTACTTCTATAGTTTAATATACATAAGATAATACAAAATTATAATGCTTTTCCATTTCCTCACAATGTGAATTCCAATTAGAAAAATAAAGTCTTTATTAGGGCATCAATATAAATCTTCAGTATCTAATAGCCATTTCCTTAGATTATATTTGACTTTAGCTGTAAAAACATTTATGTTTTTAATTGTCATCGGTAGTTTATTAAATATTCTGGGTACTATATAGTTTAGAGTTCTTTCACCGTATTAATTGGTACATTTCGGAACGACCAATCCTTAATTTTGAGTGAATCTTGTATTATGTTTATGGAAAACTCTTTCCCTATACAAGGAATCAGACAATATAAGATGTTGACTTATAATATCATAAAACAATAATCCTCACAACAGGTAAAACATTCAGGTGTTTTAATTTAGTGTTGTTTCTGTGTGCATTGGTATGTTTATGGATTAACAATTTTGTAAGGGAGTTTTGTAATTTTCGTTATTTGTTTTTGGGGTGTTAAGCCGTGTTGCGCTACCTCCTTCTTTAGCCAACGTTTTGGACAGCGTTGCAGTGTTTATCATCAGGGCAGATCCGGTATCTAACGCTGTTCGAAACGTTGGTTAAATAAGGAGGTAGCGCAACACGGCGTAACACCCCAAAAACAAATAACGAAAATACTTTTGGCCGTGAAAATCTTAAAACGTATCCGAGTTTTGTAATGTTTGGATATCTTATATATAAAAATCTCGGGTCACGGTGTTTGTGGTCGCACTCCTCCGAAACGGTTGAACCGATATTTATGAATTTTTTATGTATATTTGGTAGGTATGAGAATAGGTTTTAAAGTATATTTCATACCGCTAGGTGATTTGGGTGTCCCATCCAGAAAAAAAACTTTTTTTTGACAATTATTTTTTTTGCATCAAAAAATACCTATAACCCCAAATTTAAACCCTCCTACCCCCACCCTCCCATTTTTTAATCGCGATTTTAGTGTTTTTGTATGAACAAATTTAACCGTCTTTCGTATTTCAAACAGAACGAAATTATTTATGTTGTTGAATGACAGATGGTGCTACTTCCCCCTCATCGAACTTTCATCCAAACATGCGCAAGACATTCACGCCGAGAAGCGTCGCGTCATTTTGATGTTTTATTCGCCATCATGTTCTCGCGTGGGCAACCCATCGATCTTATTTGTGTTGGCTAAAGACGGACTGACAAAAAATATCTTACACTCAATTGCTCTTCGAAATTAATATTGATTTTTTTTATTTATTTTCCTGCTTTAGTTGGTGTTTTTTGTTTTTATCGGCGGTCATCGTCTACAGCGCTCCATTCCTCTTTCTGTCATAGATCCCATCCCCACACACTTACAATACATTCGTTATTCACTAGAAATAATTTATATGGCAGAACAACGTTTGTCGGGTCAGCTAGTAACATATATTAGTTTTACAAGAATGTCCCCAAGAAGTGATTCCATAACGGATTGTGGATTCAGCTAAAGATAGGTAGATTAATTTTAAAGTACTTATGGACACGAAATATTTTATTTTATAAATTCTATCCACAATAGACCGTAGACATTTACAAACATTAGTAATGTGTATATCCCATTTCATGTTGCAGTCAATAGTTGTTTAAGCTTATAGTTTTAATATAGTAATTAACAAATTTATTTTTATTCCACTCAAGCGAAACAATAGAAAAAGCTTCAATTTATCCAAATAATATTTTTGGTATTCACAATATAAACCGATTTGCAGTAAAGATTAATCTAAGTAGTGCTTTCACGTTAAGCTGAAGAAAATAGAAAGTTAAGCTACGAGTAGATACACGGACTGCTATAAACAGTCGATGTAAAGCAGTGGTTCCCAACCTTTTTCTGACCCGGGACATACTATTATAATATACTATTAATATACTATTTCAATGTTTTTTGGATGAACTGAACTACAAATTTTTATTTTTTTTCCCTATCCCCGTATGGGGGTGTGCTGGACCTCGTCCCTGCTTCATCGTTAGTTACATTATTAATTTTGCAGATCCTTCTCAAATCTATCTGCGCCTCCCCCAATGACATGTGCAGGCTTGAGGCTTGATCAGACGACCTTGACTATCCTTTGTCCTGCCTCTGACTACCCAATGCTGAATTTTTTTTTAGTCTTCGGGTATTTTACCCCAAATATTCAGTTAACATTCTTTGAGGCTTCACTGAGTGGTTGGCTAAGCGACACGGAAGCTAAGTGTAGTTTATGGTCAGACCGAAAGCCATTTACATTTTTTGTTGGTACTTGCCAATTGATTTGAGATTTATTGTATTACTTATGTTCTCTATTTTATGCAGGTGCTTGCGGGTTTTTACAGATGCAATGCCTCCTCATAGAGCCTTATTATCTTTGTCGTACTAACCTATTTTTTGCATTTTGTTTTTCCTGTTAAGCACTTGCATACTGCTTACTAACAACGTATGCAAGGACACTGGAGGTCTAGATTCGTTCAAAACAAATACATGTAGCTTCGTTTAACAAAAAAAATTAGAATCTTGCGAGAGCTTTGAAGGAGTAACCATCAGTTACTTATACCAGGGCGGGTAAGAGGTGGATTACCTCCACTGACCCGGGACCATTTGTACGTTTATTTTTTCGACAGGGACCACAAGCAGTAGCTTAGCGAGGGGGGGGGGGGGGGCGCCACCCGACCGAGTTTCACCCCCCAAGACCACAATTTGGTTTATCAACTTTAATGGGGTGGGGGGTAACACCACGTTTAGGGATTGCAATCCCGCAGCTAATTCAATCCCGCGGGATTGATATGCGGGATTGCTCAATCCCGCGCGGATCCCGCGGGATCCGCATCTTTGAAATAATGTTATATTGGTATAGATTTATCTTCATTTATTTAGTTTTTACACCATTAAAATTGATTACGATCATCGATAACCATATCCAAAAAACTTTATTAACAAAAACCACTTTAAGTCATAATAATGTTTCACACGAACGACATTATATTGCTATAGATTTATATTCATTTACTTCGTTTTTACACCATTAAAATTGATTACTATCATCGATAACCATATCAAAAAAACTTTATTAACAAAAACCACTTTAATTTATAATGTTTAACGCGACATTACGACATTATATTGCTATAGTTATAGTTTCATTTATTTCATTTTCACACCATTCAAATTGATTACTATCTTCGACAACCATATCCAAAAAACTTTATTAACAAAAACCACTTTAAGTCATACTGTTTCACGCTATATTACGACATTTTTAAAAAATTACATTCTTAATTTTTTTATGTTACATAGGTAATTGTGCTGTACCTGTCTCACTCGGAGTTCCTGTGTTGATATTACATTATATTGCTATTTACGGCACAATCTGCTTTTAAAATAAAACAGAACAAAACTAAATCAAAAACATTAAAATTTAGGTACTTACCTACATTAAACGCCGGTCGGTGAATACGAAAACACTCGTCACCTACAGAAAGACGTGCGCTTCGCAGTACTATTTATGAACAATTGGCAGGCGCCAACAGGATACAGGATACTAGGATAGCCCGCCTTCCGCCAACCGCTAGTGGCGCTAGTCCCCGGCCAATCCTCTAATGGCCGGCGACTAGCGCCACTAGCGGTTGGCGGCAGGCGGGCTATCTTGTGCTAAACGGTAACATTGCGCTCGTGCTACTCTCGATTTACACGAAAGTTTTAGCGCCAAATTTTTAACTTGCGGGATCCGCGGATCCGCGCTTTGAAGGTGCGGGATTGCGGGATTAATAAAAGCTGCGGGATCCCGCGGGATTGCGGGATCCCGCTTTGCGGGATTGCAATCCCTAACCACGTTATCCGCCCTATCCGTCCCAGGTGCCACCCATGCTAGCCTAAGCCACTGCTTGTGGTCAGTGGCGTAGATTAGCATGGGTGGCACCCGGGATGGATAGCGCAACAGGAGGGGCGTAAGGGGATAGGGTAGGACGGGTTCTAGCAGAATATTTACCACAACGGAGGGGATAAACTGAATGTTGTCCCGATTTTTTTATTCATACTTCTCGACCAGGGACCTTCCGCGCGCTGGCTCGCTTATTGACTGGCGGACCATCATCTACTTCGCCGGTCACCACAAGTGGTCCGCGGACCACTGGTTGGGAAACCCTGATATAAAGGGAGGGGCAGGGAAAAAGAGAGAGAGAGAAAATATAATAAAAACATCCTGACAAAAATAGTTCACAATTTTCATTTATTACAATTACGTAAAACTCCTACAAATTTATTATTAACAACATTAGACTCTATAAAAACTCGTGACAAGTTCATCAAGTTCATATTCTCGCCCCCGCGGACTGAGCGTGTATCTTTAAATTGTTATTAAAACTTTGTGGAAATTCGACCCATCCTTAATATAATTATTTCATAACCGTAGCATAAGGAACTCTAATGAAAAATATTTTGACTTAAAATTATACTTGAAAAGTGGGCGTTGAGCCTGATAAGGTTGACAACCCCTCTGTAGATCAACAAACTCCGAACCTGAATATACAAGTTAATAAATCGTTATTTTAAACTGTGGCTTTGTGATTTCCTTCCGGTTCCGGTTAAATATGGTGGCATTTTAACACGTGCGCCCCGTGAGCCGATACGTAGGTACGATCAAAAACTAATCTATCTAAATGTGTTCTATTTAGATAGATTACCTACCGGACAACTCAACAATTTGCAACCTCATCACTTCTTTGAAAAGTCATTAAAAGTAATGAAAAAAATGGTTAAATAGATTCGGTTATGAGCTATGTATTTAAAAAAAATCATAATTTTTAAAGATTTTCAAAGGGGTGTTGAAATGCCGCTTGTTGAGTTGTCATGGAACCACATTTTCCAGCGTCACCTATACAGCGCAAGGTACCTAGTATGGACCATCGATAAAATCTTATATCAAGCCGATATTGACCAAATCCATCATCTACGGTCAGCTATCAAAATTTGCGATCACGGTCAACAATTGTTAAGAGATATTCCGACCGACGGCGACGCGACGATTGATAACTTTTAGCCCGGTAGTATCAGATAAATTTTGGTTATCTGTCAATATACCATTTATTTGGATAATGAGCGCTTTTATTACTACCGTGACGATCCACCATTAGACGGCTTTTTTATTACCATGACGATCCATCCTTTTTTATTACCGTGACGATCCACCCTTAGACGGCTTTTTTATTACCGTGATGATCCACCCTTAGACGGCTTTTTTATTACCATGACGATCCGCCCTTAGGCGGCTTTTTGATTACCGTGACGATCCACCCTTAGACGGCTTTTTTATTACCGTGACGATCCACCCTTAGACGACTTTTTTATTACCGTAACGATCCACATTTTTGGTACCGTGACGGCAAAAAAGGCAATAAACATACGTCCGTTATCGCTATAATGCTGTAGCTCTTTCTTACACTTTAAATAATGGTGAGACAAATGATGGCGACTGTTAAGGACACGTCATGGTACAATATGTGAGAGAGATGTAAGAAAATGATTACCTTTAGCTTTGGAGGAAACAGACCAACGTACAATATGTATCTCATCTTTTGAAAGAGCTGCAGCATTATTGTGAATAGGATCGTATGTTTGTTGCCTTTTTCGTGAAATGTGATCGTGAATTGTCACGGTAATAATAAAAACGCTCAATGTCGTTCATTATGTAAAAATACTTTTTTTTTTTAATATTAGCTCCACACAGGAGGCCCTGAGAAAAATAATTTCACTCCGCGCCTATGACATCTTAGGAGATGGTGTGTGGAGGGTCTTTTTAAGGTAGGGAAGTATAAGAAATTCTGGGAAGGAAAAAGGTATGAGGGGTGGGTAGGAATCTGGGGGTCAGTGTGTCCAGGAGTGACAGACGTATGAATCCATCGCTCTAACTGCGGAGCGGCAATGGGTCGAGAGAATCCGGCTGGAAAGGTTAAAACGCCTCTCTCAACCAGAATCTCTTGATCCGGCCCGCCACGCAGCAGATGGGCAGACGCATCCGCCGTAAAGACCTGAACAAACCTCACCCCATGAACCCGGGCACGAACGTAGCGAACCACTTGGGGTGACCTATAGCAGAGGTGTTGTTTATCCAATAAATGGTTCCCGAGGCGGCGGTACCCTTACCCGCCTCTTAAATTGACTTATTAACAAACGGAGTTAAAACTAACGAAGCTTTTTGTATACGCGATCTATAGACTTAAATAATTCAACTAAGACGCGACCAATTAATTCGATCGTTTTTAAGAAAATAAAGTGGTTGAAATATGACTAAAAAAATGATTAACTAACTCCCGTTTAGTGTCAAAAAGTAAAAGTGGACTGCCAATGCATATATAGGTTAGTCTTTCAATTCCACATTACCAAATCTACATCTAAGTATATATATATATATACTTAGATGTAGATTTGGTAGTTTGTAGATGAATCCCTGTTTCTCTTGGTCACGCCATAACTTTAGAACGACTTTACCTATTTCATTATTTTTTTTAAGTGTTCTAATCTTTGTAGAAGGTTTAAGAAAATTAAGAAAACTGTGCAGAAAATTGGATAACTTCAGAAAACCTAACGACTATTTTAATTTCGCACATTTGACAGTTCGCGCGTTTGATGAAATTGAATTTAGCAGGCACCAGATTTTATTGATTGTTCTTATAATATACAAAAATGAATATTTGTAATACATGAAAATTTGAATAAAAAAATTGTAATAGGTGGCACGCGAGTACTTTGAAAACTGAATGTACTGGGAATGAATATATGAAATGCGGGAGGGAGGTTGGCGGGACGGTGGAGCGGGAGAGGGGAGATGGTAGGCGGGGAAGGTGGAAGGGGAACGCGGGAGGGGAAGGGGATGCGGGAAGGGAACGGGGACGCACGGGAAAGGACGTGCAGGGAACCAGCTAGTTTATATTTAAAAATCAAAACTTTTTATTCACATTTTATGCGCTGCCATACCGTTCATCCGATTGCGCTGAAACTTTGGTGATTTGTTGTGCGCACGCCCGTGAAGGTTTCTATACATAATGTAAGTTCTGGCGTTATGAAATTTTTACAAAAAAATATTACAGGTGGTGCGCGGTTGGTTTGAAAATGTGTGTTTTTCATATATTTTAGCGGCAGGGAGGGAAGGCAGAAGGGGGAGGGGTTCGCGGGAGGGATGACGAGGGAGGGGGAAGGCGGGAAAGATCGAAGGGGAACGCGGGAGGGAAACGGCAAATGGCATTCCAAACGCATGCCGGTACCAGATAGTTATTAATTCATAGTTAAAGTAAATTCACACAGAGTGCACGCCAAAACACAGCTCCTCATAGATCATTTAAATTTATAGCAAATATTATTGAAAAAGTTATAATTCTATCGGCAATTGTTTACGTTAAGATCTATTCAGCGAAAGATCTACATTAATGCTTTATGAGCGGTTTCATAAAGTGATTAAATCATTTTAAACAATCTTTATAAAGTGACAGTTAAGTGAATATTGTTGCCCAAATAAATATCCGCTTATTACAAGTACCTGTCAACTAACACTGCGCCCAAGTCAACAAATATTGCACTAACCTCACACTACGTCATACGTGGTCAATAGTGTAGTGGCTAACGCGGTCGCTCAGGCACACCTAACGGACCGAGATCGAATCCTACCTAATCCAGAAGAACTTTGATATTTTTATTTTTTCTCATTAAATATCCGAGCTCCAAACCTTCCCAAGATGAACAGGAAGAAGAATTTGCAAAAAAAAGTGACATCTAGCGATTCAGAAGAGGATAATCACAATGTTAATAAGACGACCAAATCTACAGGAAAAAATGCACCTGAATTAGGCGATATTAATATGGAACAAATTATCGTACACATCGCCAAAAATATGGAAAATATTAAAAAAGAAATTATATCCAAAATGGAAAAAAATCACAGCGGAAACACAAAAAAGCATAGAATTTATAAGCAATCAATATGACGAGCTAATAAAAAAGATAGACCTAACTCTTAGTCAAAACAAAAAAATTGAAGATGAAATAGCAATCATCAAAAAAGATCAACAAGACAAAAATACCACTATAAAACATCTGGAAATAAAACTATCTGAAATTGAAACAAAATTCCGCTCAAATTACTTGGAAATAGCCGGGATTAAACATTCAAGTGGCGAAGAGGCGGCTGAAATAGTTATAAGAGTTGCTGCAGCGGCTGGCGTAGAAATCAACTATAATGAAATAACCGAAGCTAAAAGAATACCGGACCGACGTACTGATGCCCCCCCCAAACTGCTGGTTCAGTTCAAGAACAAAACTGTACGTGACAACCTCATCGCCGCGAAAAGAAACATAAACTACGCTTCCATCAAAGGACTTACTGAAGACAAGATTTACATTGGAGAAGAACTCTCCACATATCACAAAGAACTTTTATGGCATACAAAAAAATTTGCTAAAGAAAAAAACTATGCTTATGTCTGGTACAAAGAAGGGAGAATCATGATGAGGCGCATCACGAACGATAAAATTATTTATATTAAACATGTGGATGATTTAAAAAAAATTACGTAAAATATTGGGTAATTACCCTTACATATTTCGACACAATCTACACATCATACAAAATGGATAATACTACCACAACATCTAACAAAACAAACTTATCAATATACCATCAAAATATTAGATCTATAAACAAAAACTTTGACCAATTCCTCATCGAACTCGACCTTACTAAAATCAAATATGACATAATTATCCTGACAGAATGTTGGCTAACACCTTACTATACTCCTAAAAACATCCCCAATTATACCCACCATCAAACCTCAAATCACTACAGACAAAACGATGGCATAGTAGCATATACATTAAACAACACTCTTAACTCATTTAATGTCAAAGAAATTTATATTACTAACTCAAACTGTCTTCAAATAACGTACAATGTCAACACATGTATCATTGCACTTTACCGCTCTCCTTCTAAACCTAACATTTCCTCATTTTTGCGCGACATAAACTGCTATCTCACGGATCTACACAAAATAAAGAACTTAATTCTAATGGGGGATCTTAACATTAACATTTTAAAAAACAACGAACATCCCCAGTGCCAAGACTATCTAAACACACTGATGTTCCACGGAATGGAAAGCACAATCAATTCAGCAACACGATGTACGCCAAACTCCTCCTCCTGCATCGACCATATTATGGTTAAATCAACCAATCAATACACCTCCGAAATCCACATGTCATCAGTTACAGATCACTACGCCACCTCTTTCACAATGAGTTCCAAACACAACGTACAAAGCAAACCTTCAACTAAAATAACAAAGAAAACAATTAACTATGACAATCTTAACAAAACGATTAACTCCAAATCGTGGGACACACTCTATAACAAAACTAACATAGAGGAGGCCTGGAACTACTTCTCTACCTACCTACAAGACATCCTTGTCCAAAACACCAAAATCACCACAAACACCATTCCTAAAGCGATCAAACCTCTCAAACCTTGGATAAACCATACTATAATCAACTGCATTCGGAAACGCAATTCCATACACAAAAAATGTGCCACAAACCCATATGACATCACACTCCATAACTTCTACAAAAGATACCGTAATATCTGCACACAAGTCATTAGGAAAGCCAAAAATCTATATTACAACAAAAAAATTTCCGAATGCAACAATGACCCTAAAAAAATATGGAAAGTCCTCAAGGAAGCTACTAATTCAAATAAAGCCACCGACACCTTAAACTCTCTCAATATCAAAGATATCACTGTAGACTTTACATCGAACCCCAACACAATTGTCAATCACATAAACCAGTACTTTACAAACATAGGTCCGGAACTAGCAAAAAAAATCCAAATAAATAACGATACGCTTGGTCCAAGTGACCACGCGACCAATGATGATTTCCCAACCCGCTTTGTTCTTAAAACGATTACAGAGAAAGAAGTTTCTATAGTAATAAACTCGCTCAAAAACTCTTCATCAACCGGCATTGATGAAATATCTAACAATGTTCTTAAAAAAATTGCCCCTGGTATACTTAAACCATTAACGCATCTACTTAATATTAGCATCCGCCAAGGGCTATTTCCCACCATTCTAAAACAAGGTCTCATTATCCCTATTTTTAAAACTGGCTCCAAACTTGATATAAGTAATTATCGTCCTATTACGTTGCTAAATTCCCTCTCAAAAGTATTCGAAAAGATCGTCAATAATAGTCTCATGGAATATCTGGAAACCAATAACTTAATATCGCCGCGGCAATTTGGATTCAGAAAACATAAAAGCACCAATGATGCTATAGCCACGGTCACTGACCATATTTCTAGCCACCTGGATAAGGGCTTGAAATGTCTATCGGTATTTCTCGACCTATGTAAAGCATTTGATACAATCTCACACAGCAAATTAAAACGCAAAATGTTTAATATAGGTATTAGGAACAAAGAATTAGGCCTCCTCTCCAGCTTCTTATCTGACAGATCCCAATGCGTTAAACTCAGTACCACAAAGAGCCAGAATTTGCCCATTAGTTACGGGGTCCCTCAAGGCAGTGTTATAGGTCCAACACTCTTCCTAATATATATTAACGAGTTATGCAACCTAGATATCGATGCCACTATTGTCAGTTTCGCCGATGACACTGTCCTACTCTTCCAAGCAAAAGATTGGCTTACCGCATATTCCAAAGCGGAGGAAGGAATTCAACAGGTAAAATATTGGCTTGACTTGAACATTTTAACTCTAAATGTACAGAAAACCAAATACTTACTGTCTAGTCTCACCAATATCCCAAAGTCAAACCTAGCCCCGCCATTAAAAATACACAAATGTAAAAATTCATCTCTAAACCGGAACTGTGACTGCCCATGCCTAGAGCAAGTAAACATTATCAAATATTTAGGAGTAACCTTCGATACACACCTGAATTGGAAGCAACATATACATAACACTACAAACAAAATCCGAAAATCTATATACTTTTTCAAACAAACACGCAATTTCCTTAACCTAAAACTCTTAAAAACAGTATATTACTCTTTGTGCCAATCTCACATCGAATACGGAATTCTAGCCTGGGGTAATGCATATTCCAATGCCCTTGATCCCATCATGAAAGCACAAAAACTAATCATAAAAATAATTCTTAAAATGCCGCTTACTACCAGCACTGATACTATCTTCAATTCCTTCAACGTTATGGACATAAAACAGCTCTACTCAAGATCCATATTACTTAATTTACACAAAAACAACAAAACACCATACAAAGCTACACAAACAATACACAATACCCGAGCCAAAAACAACGAACTTCTCCAAACTCCTTTTTTCAAAACCACCTTCGGGCAAAGACACTCTAAATTCATAGCTTGCAAACTTTACAATACACTACCAACTACGATCAGACAAAGTGACTCCTTTACAAAATTCAAACAAGATATTAAAAAATGGATTATAAGTATTGGACGCCACACTATCACAAATATCTGTAAAATAAATCACACATAGACAGAAATAACTATTCACATACAACCTAACCCATATAAAATAAATGAAAATAATGGAATCCTGTCAAATTTAACCTATAAATAGATTAGGCAGAATTTATTTCATTACTCCATCTCCAACATTTATAAAATAACTCTCTTTAAAAGATTTACCACCCTTCCAATCACCCTTCTGTTTTAATTCTATTCATAATATGTATTTTACCTGAAATATCCTTGTAACTACTATATTCATTTATATACCTGTACGCCTGTCTCGACACAGGTATACCCTAGTGAGACAGGCATACAAATAAAACCATTGTAAATATATTTTAATATAGATAATAAAAAAAAAAAAAAAAAAAAAAAAAAAATATTTTTACGTAATTGATTGGCGTTTGACGTTTCGGAATGTAAATTTATGGACAGATCCTTTAGTGTCGCCGACATATATCGATACATTATTTGTGCCCTTTCAATATTGATTCGGTTATCAACAGTGAAACTGTGTTAGTTATGTCGATATAAATTAATCTGAAGTATATTGTGAAGTTACCGATTTCACCATTTAAGAGTTCGCCGTGTAGAAGCGTGAATCAGGCGTCGCATCGTGACCTTGCGCGTCACCGGGACGCGACCACTCACAGCAGTGGCTCGACCGTGTCGACACATTAGCACTTGCGGCCAGCTACCGTAAACAGCGGTCCGGTTACGAGGCTGGGAGTTCCATCACCTCGCGGCATTGTTCTTTAGAGTAGCTGGTGTCGGGGAGCAGTGGCATGCGAATTCACGAGGCACACAGTCATCAATTTGGCTTTCAGTCAGTAGTCAGTACCTACTCTGTGACATTCAAAGTGAGCACGTGAGATAACTAGTTATAATTTCAGATTTTTCAATCTGTTAAAAAATCCTAATTTGAAATTGTACCTATACCTGCGTAAAAAATCGAAATTACATTACGCAAATTTAGTGTCGTGCAACCTTCAGTTTCACAGTAACCACGGCACAATCAATATCAAAGGTTTTTTCTGCAATACATCTCTAACGCAGTTACAAGGAAGTATTACGTCCGCTCAGCTGAAATAGTTTCGCGACACTAGTTGCATCACATTGTACGCAATTTGGTGCAAAAAAAAATAAAGATGCCCTACAGGAGTCCTCTTTAACCCCATGCAGTGTAAAATGAAATAAATATTGGAAATCACATGTATATTAAAATATGCTCATATTGCTCATTAAACATAGGCACAAGAGTTTCAAAACTGAATGGTATTTTTGTATTCCTGCTTTGGGATTTGAACCCGCTATCTCTTGGAACAGAGCCAAATAGGCTTGCTGCTCCATCGCGGAGATCGTAAAGACCTTGAATTTAAAAAATTTGCGTAGGTATATAATTAAAATTGATGTAGTTTATTTATTGTGAAAAAATAATGAATCCAATTAAATTTCAAAAAATTCACAATTAATAATGCTACGTTTATTACATCAGATGAGGTGCAGCCTTGCGTTAAGACAATATTTTTATTGCAATTTTAATGTCGTAATGCCTACTTTAGAAGAAAGGCGGTTTAAGTGTAGTCAATTTCAGAATTTTTGTTATCAATATAAGTTTCATTTTAGAAAATTTTTGTTTAGAGAATTAAATAAAGTGCTTAACTGTTATTTAATAGTTTTATTACCTAACTCTAATTAAGTATCTACGAATAACCATAGTATTCCAAGAGAACTGGGCTATCAATAGAGTTATGAATATATTAAAAGTAAGTATTGTGGAAACAACCATTAATTCCATTAACCAGCGGTCGAGAATTCAAATTTTGTCGAAAGATGGTCTTGTGATTATACCCTTCCAACTGTTTAGGGCGGTTCCGATGAGAAAGATTGACTATTTTCACATGCTCTATAATTCAATAACGATTTATTTAATTCAAAATTTGCTTTAATATATACCTATATTTAAGTAAGCAATAAAAATGCTCAAACGCGTGGTGATAAATTATAAAAATTATGTATTTATGTAATTTTTTTTTATCATAAGTGTTTATAATTTTTCAATAATCTCTAAGCAAAATAAGTGTGTTAAATAATCTGAAATACATTAGTTAGTAAAACCGTAAATAAATAGACAAACTGAAGTATTTTCGTCACAAAACACATGAGCTGATTTTTTTTAATGAATTTATTCGAAACCAAAAATAAAATTTAGAATAGGTTTTCCAGATAATTTATTGATTTATTTTACTGTATGGGTTATATGATTTGAAATGTGTGTTAATAACACAATATTTTGTTTGAAATTTTACAAATCTGCCAACGAACAATATACAATAATAATATATATTTTTTCAAAACTTAAGACATAACTTTACTCAAATAACTATCTTTCGAAATCAATTTATATTTTTTTTTGTAGAAAGAGTCCATAACGTCTAGAATTTGATTTTAAAATGACTTATTTCCGGTTGTGTCTGGTTATTCGCTTGAAAAGCATTTTTTGTGGGTTTGAGTGGGTTTTCAGGGTCCCAACAAGGTCATATTATGTATTATGTTCAACACACGAGTGTTTATTAGAAGATTGCAATATTTTCGTTGATAAAAGCATAAATAAGAGTTGTTTTAAACAATCGTTTTCGAACATAAACATCCGCGGTAATGTGGAAGTTTAGCTGAGTATTTTTACTAACAAATGGATGGAATTAAAAAAAAGTGCTCGTCCTAACTTTAAGTTGTCATCGGGAGCATTCTGTGTAAATATTAGAGTTGACCTCCAATTCTGTCGATTGATTTTTAAATAATCGACAAAACAAAAGGAAACAATCTGAATTTTCGATGGTTCAAATACTTTATTTTCTTCTTACCGTTTTCCAAGGTAAATTTTGAAACAATATTCATGTTCAAATCAACATGTAAGTCAAATTGTTGAGATTAGTTGTTACACGGGTTTGGTTATGGCCTCTCTCTAGTGGATATGTATTTTTTTACATTGGCTCCACACTAGTGGCCATGAGGAAGAACAAAAGAAAAAATGAGGCCTGTGACCGAACAACTCAGAATAAATTCAACTCAACAACTCCTTTAAAAAGTCATCAAAAGTGATAAAAAAATGTATAAAAAGTTGGTTAAATACTCGTATATTACGTTAGGTTACGTCATGGGTTCTTTATAATTTTTTTTCATAGCTTTTAACGACTTTTCAAAGAGGTGTTAAATTGAGTTGTCATGGACCCGTTATCTTTGTGGATGCCGTGATGAGGGTTTTTTAAGGAAAGTAAAGAGAGGAAGTTAAAATGTACGAGAGGTGGGTTGGAATCTGATGGTCAATGTGTCCAAGATGGACGTACGAATCCAATCCTTTCACTGCGGTGTAAGGCGATGGAAGACCTATGGAAAGGGTGTTGGTTATCCCTTACCCGCATTCAAAATAGTGCATGTAAATCACAATAATTTCTGGAAAAAGATATGTATTGAAAGCCAAATAATAAATCTACCCATATCTATCTAACTAAAACAAAAAAGAGTCTGTTGTTTCGTGACTTGTTTTTTTTTCAAAATTACAGTTTTATTGCGAGATTGATGAAATTTTGCTCACTTGACCTTCAAAACAAGAGAAAGTTCACCGTTAACGTGAGATTTCGAAAAATACTCCCATCTCTTTTTCCCACCAATTAAATTCCGACTAGAATAAAGTCAGGGCAATGCTGGTGCATAGTCGGGAAACACGCCAAACGCGTGCCCAACATATGTAAGCGGTTAAAATTTGTCACATGAGAACGGAACGCTTCTTCGACTTATTCTTGTGTTCAACAGCTCGGCTGTGGAACGATTTGCCGGCCTCCGTGTTTCCTCTTTCCTACAACATGGGTCTCTTCAAGACAAATGTTCATTCCTTCCTCTCCTCAAAAAGAACCTCAACACAACATCTCAGATGACACGAGAGAAATTATTTTCCTCAGGGCCTCTTGTGTGGAGTTAATGTAAAAAAAATGCTGGGTGCTGATTGAGTTGGCATTAAGCCGCCGCAACCCGAATTTCTACCGATTTCTTACATGTCCCCCTTAAACATTTGAAGTTTTTAAGCTCTTAAAAAACATGTGTTATTATTGAAGATAATACCTATACATTCCCCACGCCGAAACGCAAATTACATGAAATTCCCTCGATACAAAAAATCGCATAGTATGCTCCGAAAATTATTATTTTCACGTCTGTTTCAGTTATTTTGCAAGTTAAATGTATGAAAAAATTGACAGTTTTTCTTTAAATGCTGTTTTAGACGGCCCCCAAGACATTTTTCCTTTATTTTAAATGAGTCGTGTTTTATTAAACATTTTATCAAATTTACCGTTTTAAATATTAGCGCACTCTCTCCAACATTCGTAATTACATTTCTCTCCCTCTTCTTCTTTTTGAGCGGGGATACGGCGCCTTAAAATAATGTTTAAAAATGAACCGTAGTGATTGAATAAAAATAACAAATAATTAAGATGCACATGCACACCACTTTATATCATTTTATCTCTTATTGTGAAAAAAAAATGGAGTGTATTTTTTGTATCATTTGATAAAATCACTTGCAATTATTGTAGTAAAATTTGACTGATGCTGAAGCTGAAACTGAAGGTTTTATGCCAGAAATGCCCTAAGGCCTGTGCGATTTTGCAAATGTATTTCTCTTAGGAAAACTGTCAGAATGCAGATTCTCCGGAAAATATTTTCGCTTTACATTTGAAATACACTGGATAAATTCGTTGTTTCTGAATTATTTCAAAATACAATAGTATTCTTGAAAGCTGTTGAAAGGCGGTTTCAGATTTTGGTTTAACAAATATTTTTTTTGTTTTATTTAATAATAAGAATAATAATAATAGCCATCATTCGGACAGTAAATTACATTACATTATTTATAATATTTATAAAACTTATCATGCATCGACTTCCTATCTATATGTCACTAGTTGACAAAGGCCTCCTCTCAGTGGCGTGGCGTAGCGAGGGGGGGGGGGCGATCCCCGGGATTTTCGTAAATCTATGGCTCCCCGTGGAGTGCCCCGAATTTTGTGTCGGTCGGTAGGCGGAATAGCCTATGTTCTGAAATTCTCTAGCCACCCTCCCCCCCAGGATAGACCAATTTTATGAAGTTCAAATTAGCGTTTTGAATTTCTCCAGTTAACTTTAATAGGGGGGGGGGGGGTGATACTACACCCCGGGGGGTGACATCCGCCCCGGGTGCCACCCATGCTAGCTACTCCACTGCTCCTCTAACTGTTTTTAATAAGTAATGTAATAAATCATTTTTTTTACATTAACTCCACGCTCTGGAGGCCCCGAGGAAGATAATTTCCCTCGGGGCCTATCTCATATTTGAGAATGCTGTGTGGAGGGTCTTTATAAGAATTTGAAGGAGAGGAAGTTCCTGGAAGGAAAAGGTTCGAAAGATCTAGATAAACCTGTACCCATGAACCCGAACACCCCTACTAAGTCACCAAATGTAGCTACAACTTGGGTGACCTATGGAAGAGGTGTTGGTTATCCGATAAATGGTTCCCGGGCGGCGATACCCATTTCCGCCCACCAAATTGGGGAAAATATATTACATTCTACAAACATTTCCAGAAATAATGTCCTGAACAGTTCTAAATGTTTACGACATTGAAGATTGTTATATGATAGTTGGTCCCCCGGCATACTTATATACAATATGCAGTTGGTTTAGGAAAAATACCGTATCTGTACCTACTTACACAAAATATAACTAAGTGTTTCTGAAGGGGTGTTGAGAGATGACGTACCGCTGAATAAGAACAGTATAAAACATATTTTTATTCAAATGGATCAAGTAAAAAAATACTTGTAGACTACTGTATATACCCAGGGCCGGATTAACCATGTCGGGGCCCCTAGGCAATGCACGT
This sequence comes from Limnephilus marmoratus, assembly GCA_917880885.1. Lineage (NCBI taxonomy): Eukaryota > Metazoa > Arthropoda > Insecta > Trichoptera > Limnephilidae > Limnephilus > Limnephilus marmoratus. The sequence goes on along the minus strand of OU862909.1, from coordinate 38,783,581 downwards.
CTCGGGGCCCCTTTACTAAGGCGGACTAACTGGGGGGGGGGGGGGGGGGTTGGGGGGTTGAAGGGCCTTCAAACGCCTCCTGGTTCCCTTGATTAAATCTTTAACAAGGCTTTAAGGAGGGGTGGGGGGTGGGGGGGGGGGTAAGGTTTTAAAACTTTTTTTCTGAATGTAAAACATGTCAGTATATTGAGTATTGTGTCAAAATTTCAAGTAAATCGGAGCTAAACTAACGAAGATACAGCGTTTCAAGCGACCGGCCCTCATGCTCGAGAGTATATTTCAATTAAAAAAAATTTAAATCGGTTTTCTCGCAAACAACATTTCTGAAGTTCGTGAACATCAATAACTCAAAATATTGACTTGACTTGACCTATGCTGTTGAAATTTTGTACACTATTTCTACACATAGATCAACAGGTAGTCGGAGGGAGTTTTTTTTACCATTTTATAATAAAAAATTCACCGAATTTTTTTAGCAAAATCCGCGTTTTTCACTTCAAAATGCTGCCAAAAATAAAAAAAAATCTAAAAAAAATCGCTCTGACTACCTAGGAAAACACATCAACATTTAAACACATTTCGATTTTTTGTTTCAAATGATCCTGTGACTAGTTATGGAGTTAACCGCATAACATGATTCGCTCTCACGGACTTATTTATTGATATTTTTAATTGAAATTTTTTTCAAAGATACTTCAGATGTTATTATATAAAGTGTGTATGAAATAAATAAAACCAACATTATTAAATAAATAAAACCAAAGTCATTTTTTCTTGGGACGCGGGGCCCTTAGCCGATGCGGGGCCCCTAGGCAGTTGCCTACTCTGCCTTAGGGATAATCCGGTACTGTATATACCAGTGTATAAGTACAAAAATCGACACTCATAATAAATTCGTTTGATATCTTTACCAACTTATTATCTTAATATATAAAAGTCGGGTTAGTTACACCATTTATAACTCAAGAAACCCTGGACCGATTTTATGATCTTTGATTTGTTGGATTTGTCTCCGCCCGAATAGCAGAATAGCTATTAAAACATCGGAAAAATTCCATGACAAAAATTATGAAGAAAATTCTTTTTCTAACACATTTTGTATGGAACGAATTCTCATCTTTTGAAAGAGCTTCAGCAATATTGTGTAATAAGTATAATATTGAATAGTGAGTGAATTCCAAAAATTCAAAAACGTCAAATGTCAATGCGGTGCTTGTTTTGATCTTGTTCTTAAACATTTATGCTATTCCTCTTTCTTACAATCAATAGTCAAAAACAAACGGTGAACGCATGTCTCCAAAAGAAAAATACAATAATTATAATAAAACTCCCTCACACGTATAAATAAAATCAAACGCAATTCCCGTAAGTGGAAAAGTAAGAAAATCACAAAAAATATAAACACGTACACAATGCCATCTCTGATGTCCACAATAACAAAACACGGACAGTTGGGCATCGATAATTGCTTCATTGTGTAATTTTCAATATGAAAAAGTGAATTTAATTCAGCAAATAAGTTAAAAAAACAGCTATTGATTCTGGGGCAGTACGAAATTCTTCGGGTCAGCTAATTAAAGATATTTTAGGACTGACATTGGTGAATAAATAATGCACAAAAAATTCTGATTTTATAATAATTATAACATCGGGGGCCAATTGTCGGGTGATAAAATGTGCGGTCACCATTAAAGATTATTCTTCGTACTTATACACAGAAACACAATATTATATGCGAATTAACCAAGTGCTTGTTAAAATCTCTATTTAATATTATTTGTCTCCACAATGACGCATTTACTCCCTCTGTCAAATATTAATTAATCGAATAATTGTAATTCCCGCCGAATCACATGCCCGACAATGTGACATTCATTTGCAAAACAAATCATTAACAATAAGGGGTGATTGTGGATTGTGGTATTTCGTTCGTTAGAATTCTACGCATACCTGTAATTGAGTCTTAATTTTTTTGGTAAAACAAACGTATTAACGTGAAATTATACACACCTAGACTAACGTCAGAACAGCGCTTGCAAATTGTGCAAATTTATTTTATTGCACATATTTGTTATTTTATTTTATTTAGTTTATTACGGGAAACCTTCGGTGAGCGCTATTTCACGTAATGGACCTGTGAACTGGCCTCCACGATCGTGTGATCTCACACCATTACATAGGTTACTTTATTTGGGGGTATGTAAAGTCACTAGTCTATGCTGATAAACCAGAGACGTTGGACCATTTGGAAGTCAACATTCGCCGTGTTTTACCGATATATGACCCCAGTTGCTTGGTAAAGTTGTCGAAAATTGGACTTCACGATTGCGCTTCATTCGAGCTAGCCGTGGCGTTCGTATGCCCGAACTCATTGCTAACAACCTGGCAGCGGCTACATGGTGTCAGAGTTGCGCTCGGGGACTACGCCCCGTATAGGAACCAGAACCTCGCTGGGCCCGGGTGCCACCAGGAGGGCGGCACCACAGGGCGGGCTCCGACCTACCTTGCAGGCGGCTAGCTCGAACCAACGGCAAGCAGGGGAGACCCTCGTCATCAGGGTGGTGTGGTCGCCGGTAGGCTGTTTGGAATGTTTTACATGGGGGGGGAAATACTGGCCGTGATCACCCTCGAACAATCTCCTCAATAAAAGAACGGTATTTAGGTAAAACAAACAAAATGTATTGTGAGAAAACATAGAAATACAAGGTTAAAAGGCAGTTCCTGGCTAGAATGTCCCTACACGGCAAGTCTCTCAACCTGTCCTCTCTGGGGTCGTCATTGCTCAGGTAAAATCGCGAGGGCAAATAGAACACATTAATTTAAGGGGGCTTACTGCGATGGCGGCGGCAGGTCCAATCCTCGTCCGCAGCAGAGGGGATCTCGTTCCAACAGGAGTCTCCAGGTGAAACGTCCCACACACGTAAACATTGTCACTGTACTTTAAATTACGCCTCGGCCTTGTCTGCCGTAGCATCTAGAACACGCATTTGCGTATTAAATTCCCGACGCCATATTGCGTCGCGGATGACTCGGGCCACAAAGGTGCCCTGCGGAGAGAATTTCTCCTTAACAAAACAATCGACTGTTCGCGGAGCGCTCTCCCTAGGAAGTGTGGAGAGTCGGTGGCTTCGCCGACCGTTGCTCGCATTTGGCTCCACTAGCGCGCGCGGCGCGCTTGCGGCGAAAGAGCGAAACTGTGGTCTGTGCAGTGGCGTGGGTGAATAATTAGTAGGGGCTTATTTGTGCATCGTAACACCTCCCCCCGCGCTCGGAAAAAAAGCGACGTGGCAATGGAGCAATAGGGCAAAAACCCTCTACGTTACCCACGGGAGTTGAAGGAGAGATTGTCGACCAGAGAGAGAGCTGACTAACACTAAAAACTAGCTTATGCCATGGGCTAGGTACAATGTTGGTCAGGGTAGGGAGGGGGGTACATAAAATATGAGGAACAGGCAGTTATCACAAGGAGGGGTGAAACAACATACATATTTATGCAATTGAAAGAACAAAAACAAGGTTATGAAAATGTGAAACAAAGACAAAAATGTGAAAATGCGAAAACAAGGACAAAAATTATGAAAATGTGACTCTAGGGTTTCATTGGTCTGGAAGCTAAATTTGCGGTGCGTAGATTTGTTTTTTTTGTTTCGATGGTTTGCGGAAAGTTTCGAAGAATTGCGAAGAAAACGAGGGTTCACAGACTCTAAAGATTACCTTATCACTGTAACCTGACCCATTTGAGATAACACTCAAGAGTACACTAGGGTCTTGTGAAAACACTTGTTTCGTTGAAGACGTCGAAGGTTGCGGAGTGGAGACTGTGGTTGCAGTGCGGAGGACTATGGTTACAGAGGTCATTGAGGAGAAGAAACCAGGGTCTGCAGACATGCCAGTACGAATCCTAATGTGCCAATATGGTAAGCACGGATCGTGTATAATGGTTATCGAAGCATAATGTAGCTCGGGATAACTTGTGAGGGTGCGCATTCAGCGAATACTGTAGAGTCAAGGTATTAATGGTTTACACATGACATTGTGTGCGTCACTGCGTGACAGAGCAAGAGACGGCAAAACTGGCTTGGTAGCGAGAGCAGGAACAAAACCCAGGAGCTAGCGTGCCCAAAGGTAGTCCAGAGTGTCATTGTATAGTGGGACAACTCGGCTCGCAATGGTGCAACCAGACAACATACATAAGGCGGTATGGTCTGTGCTTTCAGGAACAAATATGTAGAAAATGGCGGCGGGGGACCTCCGTAACCACAGCGAAGGCTGCCAGGAAGTGATGCTCAGCTCGGCTGCCGATGGGGACATCCTTCTGGGCTTCTTTTTTAAATCCGGGAGAAATTATTATTAAAAGAGCAAGATTCTTGACATTTACCTGCCTAGAGACCAATGGACAAAAAGGGTTTGGAGAGAAACAAAATGTGTTTGAAAATGAGAAAAAAGAAACGAGGTTTTTGACGATTGCAGACCCAGAGAGAACGGTAGAGAGTGAGAGATTCCTAACTAGTTTACAATGACATGTTCCGAATGTTATCCTTTGCTAGGATAACCTGGCGTTTGCCGAGAGACAAAAAACTTGGATGAAAAACAACCGGCCTTTCTTGGCCTATGTTAACATAAGATGGTAACATTTTTTGTAGAATTTCAAAGAACAAGGCAAGAAGTCGTGAACAAGTCACGGCAAAGCAGAGAAACTGATTCATGAATAGAGGTTGTCAAAGAGACAGACGATACGCCAAGTGCATACCGTACTTATCCAACATTCATGAATGTGCTTCTATACGACAATGATGAGGATGATGAGACATACGTAGAGAGTGAGGGAGAAAGCCTGTTGATAACCGGCCTGTTACCGATTCGAACTCCAAGTGAGGTCGAAATATGGTCAACAACAGATTTTCCACTTCATAACATATACCTGAGAACATGGGGATGGGGAAAGGAAAAGGACAGGAGTTGAGTGACGAAACCTGCTAGAGACTGGACTAATTTCCAATTCAAACTCCATGTGAGAATGAAACATAATCAACCAGCAGATTTCCTAACTCTTTACATTAACCAAAATGGATATATTAAAAAAGTGAGATGAGCATGAACATGAGAATAGACGAAGTACCAAAAGGCTAGCACGACGCGTGTATGACGAAAGATTAGGGGTCACTTAAAACTTCTCCTTGATTGTGAGAAAAGATAGACCCTCGCTCCAATTTCACAATCCTGGGATTTCTTTTATTCGCTTCCCAGCCGACGAGTTTGATGGTTTTGTGCCCATTCGATTAACTCCCACGGCACTATGCCCCATAGCTGACAGTGAAGCTGACAAGCTAGTCCTTTTGAGATAGTAGATATTCCTGGGCTTCTTTCCTTTAGAGAAAGAAGTGGCAAAACAGGAAGTCCACGGGCATTGTCGTTGAACAATTGCAAAAAGGTTGTGGACTATTTTTTTTTTAGTACGCACAAAAGGGTTGATATTATTTCGTTCGCACGAATCATGGTGAGTATTGTAACGTCTTCACGTTTGGTGCACAAATTATATAAGTACACAATTATAAACAAACAAGGCGGTTCTCATGCCAAATTTAATGACACACGACCAAAAGGGGCGGTACTCATGTCCAATTAAAGACACACGACCAAAAGGGGCGGTACTCATGTCCAATTAAAGACACACGACCAACTCAATAATAAGAGCATAAGTGATTATAACGAACTTCTCGTATCATGGTGGATATTTTAAGGATCTCTCCTATGATGGTGGATATTGTGAGGATCTCTCCTGTGGTGGTGGGTGCATTTAAATATAACACAATAAATGATAACAGTATTTGTTTAAACACTGCTCTTAAAGATTTGTTAGATAGACTAACTCCATAGCCCAAAAGGCGTACGATAGAATAACAGAGAAAATATACGATATAACGTTACTTCACATGTCAACAAGGTGCAGGGCGATGGCAGAGTAAAATTCTGCTTACACCAAGCAAAACAAGACAGACCTATAGTGGTTTTACATACTGTCGGAGGTAGCAATCTTCATTGAGAAGAACAAAAGGGACCAATTGAGGTTTTACATGCCTTCTGTATAGCTACAAGTGAACCGTGTGATTTGCGATTTTTGGGTCGCAAACACTTTGTTTAAGTGGCAGAACATTGGGTGCCTGAAGTTGTAGAACGATGATCAGACCACACGTTGCTGATTTACGTAATGTTACAACTATTTGCGTTCGGGAACCAGGATGACCATGAGGTTTTATTAACCTGTCCCATAGGACTGAAACGTAATACAAGACATACGTGACGTGACAGTAAGGATTTCGCTAAGACACAAAAGACCGGATTGTTCGGTTTTACATACTTTGGTCGAAACGAGTAAGAATAGATTTGTTTATGCAAATCTACAGACCCTTTCTTGGTTTTTTTTTTTTAATATATGCAATTTCCAAAATGGATGTGTCAAAATCCAATTTCGGGTAAAAATGAGCACGGGTAGGACGCCATCAATTTTTTTAAAGAAAAAGATTGAAAAACTATATGTACATTAGGGGTGACTGTGTAAGTGACCACACTTTTATACTTGAGACCAATGTTGGGTTTTACATACTCAAGATAAACCAAAAACAAGAAAACAGCAATATTTTACCAGGGTAGGTAGAATGGTAGGTTGCAGGAATAATTAACTGGTTCCGAGTCGGGATTTAACACTTTGGAATTTACAAAATCCGATTCCTAGGAACGACCGCCGAAGGGCAATTGTTAATTATTTTAACCTTTACGAGAAAAAATTGGAAACGGTAAAGAACAGGGGCAATAACAGGCTTGAGTTGGGGTTTTTACACTCTGGATTTACAAAACCCGAACAAACAGAAACCTACGTCGTTGACCGATGTTGATTGCCTTGCAATTATAACGAGAAGCGTGACATTGTTTCCATCACGACATGTTGATAACAAAACAAAAAACAAAAAATTACATGGCATGAAAAGACGGAGCAAAACAGGCCTGCACATTGCGTAGTGTAGGGGATGAGAAACAACGGTTGGGCTCATGACTTCCCAAGCATTATGACTCGGAGGTGCCTCTGTTCAGAGGTGATCAGTCTCGGAACAGGTGAAAAAAGGAAAAAACAAAAACACAGCACAATGTCGTGAAAGAAAGAAAGTTAGAGCAAAAACAACATATGAAAATGCATTTAAAAAGGTTTTTTTTTAAGAATATATATATATATATCGTTTTGTCAACGAAAGAGTGGACATGTAATTAACACTTTACACGTCTAATATATGCATATTTATTTATTTACAAACAATGTCTAGAGATCGCTCGGAAGCTGACTCGAGACCTGCCTCACGCTTGAGGACTTGTGCCACAACTCCATGACTCGGGGTGTAACTCTTGTAAGGTATGCACGCTGCGAGGGAGGTAGTGATACTTATTGAATTAGTTTGTGGTTCCGTTGATAGTGGGAGTGATGTCGGTTATCTCCTCACTTCCGGAGTTTACGATGTCTTTAATATGGTAATTACTGACATGTTTGCCAGAGGTGTCGGACAAAGAGTAGACTAAGTCCGATATTTTCTTTACGACCTTAGCCTTGACAAAACGGGGGGCCAATTTAGCAGAGAAGTACAGAGCTCCTTGGGAGAGGGTATTATTCCTTCTCCAGACGACATCGCCTACGTTAAAGGTGACATGTTTTCTGCGTAAGTTATACCTGTCCGCACTCTTTTGGTGGGCCAGCAGTAGAGCATCAGTAACCTCACTGTAAATGCCTGATAATTCCTCCAAACGGTGGGCATAATCGGAGGTGGGATTATTTGTGGGGGTGGTGGACGTAGGAAAACTTGTGTCCCAATGTAGTGAACCATGGACAACCTGTTCCATGCCGTGTTTTAGAAAAAAAGGGGTGTAACCGGTGGTTAGGTTAACCGTGTTGTTCATGGCGGCTTGGATTTTATCCAAGTTTTTGCACCAAGTACGTTGGTCCTTGTCAACCAAAATGGCCAAAGCTGTATTGATGGTTTGATTGTACCGTTCAACGGTGTTATTTTGGGGGGTGTACAAGGTATTGTAATAGATATCCTTGATCCCATATTTGGCAAGGAAGTCTTTGAATTCTTGGGCTATGAACTGTTTTCCATTGTCAACTATCACCGTTCTGGGTGTCCCATATGGTATGAAGATATGTTTCTCCAGAAGTTTGACAATGGCGGTAGCGGTGGCTCTTTTTAAAGGGAAGATCCAACAAAATTTAGTGAAAATGTCCACTACGCTGAGTATGTGCATATGTCCGGCATAGCTTCGGGGAAAAGGTCCTATGAGGTCCATGGCTTGCTTGCAACACACTGAAGAAATATTCAAGGTCTGATTAAAATATTTAATGTGGGATAACCAATCAGTCCATTCCTTAGACCTTGATACGGAATGTATACCTGAGAGGTTGCCATTTAGTTTTTTGGCTTCTTAGAGAAGTAGTTGGGTGGTGGTTTAGAAAAATCCACTGGGGGTTTGGCATTGCTAGTATCTTGCAGCCTATCCATGTTATATTTGGATCTCTTGAAAATTTCGCGTAATTCATCGCGAGGGGGGGAGCGGTCCTTAGAGCGGTGCTTCTTGAAGGTCCTGGGCTCTCTAGGTTCCCGTAATTTGGCTTGCTTAAAACAGGTATCAGCTAGGTGGCCTATTTTCTTGCAGAAGGAGCAAATTTTTTTGTTGTCATATTCCGGTTTTAATTCCGAAGAACGACTTGGCACAGTTAAGTTGGTTGAAGACGCTTGGGTATTCTTCCTGTCTTGGTAAGATTCTAGGAGTGTGCATACTTCGCTTAATTGAGCCAGTGACGTGATTTTCTGTGAGGTGATAATATTCTCGTATTTGTAGAGAAGACCATCAGTTATGACTGGTAGTAGTTCAGCTTCAGGGATCGGGAGAGAAAGTTTGATATTGATGGATTCGGCCCTTTCTATAAACGTTGCCACCGTTTCGTTTACTAACTGTTTAATAGATAGTAAAGACAGTTTTATTCGGTGTTGTGCTTCAGTTTTTGCCGAAACTAGAAATTAAAGCTGATCTGAGCTTATTCCAATCCTTGCATTTTAATTTTTGAATGCGGTGCCAAGGGATTAACTCCGGAGAAATGAGTTCTATGAAATTTTTTCGTAGAACGTCAAGCGGGATGCTCTTAATTGATGCTGTTTCTTCGATTCGATCAATGAAATCCATTACATTAGAAACACCGTTATATTTGATTTTCCAAGAGGAAAGATCGTGGACTTTTCCTTGTGCCGCGATGGGTACAATATCTTGTTTCATTTTGACAAGTAGCTCCGGCTCTTTATTTGTCACCGTGACTTCTGTATCCTTGGTGATGGTACATGGATTTTCTTCAATTGTTGATGCAAGGTTTATTTTCTTGACGAACTTTTTGTTGAACAAAAATGCATACGCTCTTAATGCAGATTTCGACTTGTTTTCCAACGAAAGACCTCTGTCTTTTAGAACAGATAGGAGGTTGGCTTTAGATAAACTGTGGACGTTGGGAATAATACCCAAGTCCGATGACATAACCGTTCGGCTGGCTTCCATTGTGGTGTTGTTTAAAACCGTGCTCCTTGGAGAAGAGAAGAAAGAAAAAAATATTTTTTTCCGAAATTTCCCAAGTCCAGGAATTTTAAAATTTTTTGGCCAGGGGTTCCCCTAGGGAAACACGAAATTTAATTTTTGTAGTGCACTTTTGTTCACTTGTCACTAACTGCACTGAAAACTGGGAAAACTTCCAAAATGGCACTTGCCAATAAAATGAAAAAAGAACACTAATTTTCCGAGGAGAAAATCACTTAAATGCGGCTATTATTTGAGCACACCACTAGTTTATTTCATTTAGACAACACTTTTTTAATGAAGCACTGTTATTTGGCGTTTGATAATCATAACTGTCACTTTGACGTTTGATAATCACAACTGTCACCTTGACGTTTGATGATCACTTATTTTGTAGAAAAACAGAAAAAAGAACTTAATGCACCTGTATAAGCACTGGGAAAAAGGTAAGTTATTAATTAGACAGCATTATGGATTTATGAAAGAGGCAACTTGAAATTGCTTGGGCCAATTGAGTGATGTACTGGAAGGTTCCCGCTAGAGGCTACCTTTGTTATATAACATAGGAACTCTTTTTTGCTGCGTCAACGAATGATGTGTACAGACGATGTGCTTATAGAGGCACTATTGTTGTATTCCGTAATTATTTTAGTTGCGAAAACAGACAAAACAAGAATTTCCAAGCAATACATACGAGAATGTTTGATTCATATCTCTGCGTATCAGTGATTTACAAGTTCTACCGTAGGGCGGCAGTAACACACCAACTGCGCACGAATTCTGCGCACCGGGCAATTATGCTCCAAACGGCTAGCTTCCGCCGTGTGTAAAAAACGTTGGAGATTTCGCGCGCACGCAATGCTTCTGGGATGTTCGAAAATGGCGGGCGGCGCAAATTATGATGCAATGTTGATACAATTTTCGACAGGGGTTTTTATGAATTTTGTAGCTTCCGCACGTAATAGGTACAATATTTTGAACCGTAATAGTTAGTATTACAGAATAACATAATTTACAATAATAGAATATCGATGGATATTCCGTAAGTACATGCTAGAAGCCACAAAATTTGCCATTAAAGAGATTTCTTATAGCTCGAGAATCTTGCTCGAGGTCATCACAGTGCCAGTTAGGGTAAAAATCCAAAAAAAGGCCTCCACGTTATAGCGTCAGTGCTAACACAACGTGGGGGAAAAGATGGGGAGAAAAAAAAATGCCCCAGAGTTGGCGCGCCAGTGCTAACAACCTGGCAGCGGCTACATGGTGTCAGAGTTGCGCTCGGGGACTACGCCCCGTATAGGAACCAGAACCTCGCTGGGCCCGGGTGCCACCAGGAGGGCGGCACCACAGGGCGGGCTCCGACCTACCTTGCAGGCGGCTAGCTCGAACCAACGGCAAGCAGGGGAGACCCTCGTCATCAGGGTGGTGTGGTCGCCGGTAGGCTGTTTGGAATGTTTTACATGGGGGGGGAAATACTGGCCGTGATCACCCTCGAACAATCTCCTCAATAAAAGAACGGTATTTAGGTAAAACAAACAAAATGTATTGTGAGAAAACATAGAAATACAAGGTTAAAAGGCAGTTCCTGGCTAGAATGTCCCTACACGGCAAGTCTCTCAACCTGTCCTCTCTGGGGTCGTCATTGCTCAGGTAAAATCGCGAGGGCAAATAGAACACATTAATTTAAGGGGGCTTACTGCGATGGCGGCGGCAGGTCCAATCCTCGTCCGCAGCAGAGGGGATCTCGTTCCAACAGGAGTCTCCAGGTGAAACGTCCCACACACGTAAACATTGTCACTGTACTTTAAATTACGCCTCGGCCTTGTCTGCCGTAGCATCTAGAACACGCATTTGCGTATTAAATTCCCGACGCCATATTGCGTCGCGGATGACTCGGGCCACAAAGGTGCCCTGCGGAGAGAATTTCTCCTTAACAAAACAATCGACTGTTCGCGGAGCGCTCTCCCTAGGAAGTGTGGAGAGTCGGTGGCTTCGCCGACCGTTGCTCGCATTTGGCTCCACTAGCGCGCGCGGCGCGCTTGCGGCGAAAGAGCGAAACTGTGGTCTGTGCAGTGGCGTGGGTGAATAATTAGTAGGGGCTTATTTGTGCATCGTAACATCATTTAAACAATAATGGCATAAAATTATCTATTAAATAAAGCCAATATCTTAGACTTTTTTTTAGTTTTGAATTTGTGTACCTCTAAAAAAACACTCTTTATTACAGTACTTCAATTTGCTATAATACTTTCAACTCTCTTTTTATGACTTTTAGAGGTTATTCCCATCATTCAAGAAGAAGATAACAAAAATTAAAAAAATGAGATTGAAAATTATGACGGTTTCTCAAAAGGTAGCAATGGCTGAATTGGTAAAAGCACACGTCCCTGTTAGACGAGAGGTTCTGCGTTCGAGATCCAGTTTCGGCCATTATCTTTTTCTATTTTTCTGTGTTTTGTTCTCTTTCATATTTTCGTTTAGATTAATAGTGTAATCTTCTTCTTCAATGATTAGGTACTTTACAAAATGGTTTCAGAAATTGTGTTCATTTATGTAGGTAAAATTCTTTTAATTTTCAATTTGTTTTTTTAGAATCCTAAAAGTCGAATTTGTTTGCCGAGGTGTGCAGTGTGCATTTTGGTCAGCGGATCAAATGCCAGTAAAACAATTATCGATAAGTATATTTCGAGTATAAATTTTTTTAAATCGGTTATCTCGCAAACAACATTTCTGAAGTTTGTGAGCATCATAACTCAAAATCTTGACTTGACTTGACCTATGCTTTTGAAATTTTGTACACTATTTCTACACATAAATCAACAGTTAATCAGAGGGAGTTTTTTTACCATTTTATAATAACAAATTTACCGATTTTTTTAAAGCAAAAATCACGTTTTTCACTTCAAAATGCTGCAAAAAGAAAAAAAAAATCATATTACCTTTTAAGATGAAGCCATACTAAATAATCCAAAATCGTACAAAGTCATATGTTTTTGTTTTGAAAATTTGATCGCTTAGAAATTAGTTGCTTCAATTAAATACTGCGTGTAGAACATACCTCGGCCCTTAAAATTATCTGTCATTTTCATCAAGTCTTTTAATAAACCTATAAAAAAATAAAGTATAAGGTCTATAAAAAACACTTTCAAGTCCAAACTCTCCTATTTATAAACCCCTTTTCGGATATGGTTTTATTGTATAATGTGGCAAATTCAATTTCTTTTATAATAATCGCAAAAAAAATATATTTACGCCCGAACTTCCCAAATTAAAATAAAATATGCATTTTCGCGTTGTTATTTTACAGTACGGCCGCTAGTGGACGAATTTGGTTTTTCAAAGTGAGCCCTATGCCGTCCACCGAAGAACTACTGACCACGCCACACCTATTTCGTATCAGTATGAGTCACGCCCCGGCCGGAGCGGGAAATAGACGTGTGGCTCCGCGTTGCTTGTTTCGTGAAATCTATTTTAAATTTCCGTTTTATTACAATTAACAATGCGTAAAAAGGAAGTTAATGTTTTTTTACAAGTTTTTACGAAATCAACCTACAAAAAAAATTTCACAAATATCTTTTCCAAGCTTTCCAAAAGGTTTTTTATTAAAGGCGTGAATTTCGATTTTTTCCTGGATTATTGGATTGCCTTAAACGCATTTAGATTTTTTGTTTCAAATGATTCGGTGACGAGTTATGTATTTCGAGGCGCCTCCGGAGATTCGCTCTCACGGACTTATTTATTGATATTTTTATTGAAATTTTTTTCAAAAATACTTCGATGTTATACTGTAAAGTGTGTATGAGATAAATAAAATTAACATTATTCATATCTCAAAAAAAAATCATGGCAATATGCCTTTATTTCGCCTTTAGAACCTTACCCCCCCCCACACCAGGGGCAACAGGGCACTGTAAAAAATAATGTAAAAAAAAATGAAAAAAATGTTTGTAAATTATTTAAATTTATTTAATTTACTGAAAGATGCATTTGTTAAAAATGCTCTCACCAAATGTTTTTAAGAAATTCGAAAAATTGAGGGAGATATCTACAGCATTTTATGTGAAACCATTTGAAACAGTTTGCATGTTGAATTATCCTTCAGCAAATCTTTGAATGGGTTTTTCTCGAAACTTTTTTAACACGTTTTTCAACCTGATTGACAATATATTAAAAAAAAACTATATTTTGCATGCACCAAGTCTTAATCTATTCGAAAATCTACTGTCCACTACATAGGGGAATTTTGATATCTAAAAAAAATAAAAAATGGCGGACCAGCGAATTTTATTTTCGATTTTTTATGGAAAATATTCATTGTTCATAAAAAAATCCCGAAGTGGTGCCATAGTGACTGAATTTTCTAACTGTTTTAGACTTAGTGCATGCAAATCGGATATACAGTTTTCTAATATGTTGTCAACCAGGTTGAAAAACGTAGTTTCGAGAAAAACGCTTTCAAAGTTTTGCTGAGGACAATTCAGCATATAAACCATAGATTCCCAACCTTTTTTTGCCCACCGCCCACTTTGAGAATATTTTTTTTTCTAGCGCCCCCCAGCTCGTAAATCTGAAACAGCAATTGTCGTCACGATTATATTTACCATAACGGGGGCGGGGGGGGGGGGGGGGGGGGGGGGGGGGGTTAGATGGGATGGGGCAAGATGCTTTTTTTAAATTTTTTTATTGTATATTTTATTTGGTGACCGGCCAGCTCAGAAGCACCTCATAAAGGTCATTAAGAGTTATGATAAAAAATATTGGTTAAGTTAGGTTAGGGTTACCGGCAATTTTAAAATCATTTTTTCATAGCTTTTAATGACCTTTCTGAGGTGTTTCTGAGTTTATTTCTGAGTTGGCGTGGAACCGTTCTGAATTATTTTCATTCTTTTTACTTGGGTTTTATTGCTCAGAAAGATTACACTTGTGCAGTAATTCACGTGACACGCTACAGTGGTATTGTAGACCAATTTCCGTATTTTGACCTCTTACTTTCCCTTTATCCTATTTAAGAAATTAACCTTTTCTGCAATTTTTTTTAATTTTACACTTCAAAGTTTTGTGTTTAGTTTTAATATGATTCCTGAGTATTTAATTTCTTCTACTTCTTCAATATTTTGATTTTCTATATTTAGGGTAGTAATTTCGTTGAGTTTCTTCTCTAATACCATGAATTTACTTTTAGTTACATTTATTTTCAGTTTATTCGAAGAAAAAAAACTTTAATATTAATATTCTATATTCTTTAATAAAATAAGTATTCTTTAAAAAAAACCTTTTTTTTGACAATGCATTTTCGATATTATTTGGTATAATATATAAAAGTGTGTCATCAGCAAAAGTTTGATGGAACAGTACTTTAGGAACTTCACTATATTATTAATATATATACTTAATAAATAGGAGCGGTCCCAACACAGACCCTTGAGGAACTCCGAGGTTTACTTGTTGTTCTTCCGATATAGCATCTCCAATTTTGTTTCTTTATTTTCTATTTTTAATTTTATTATTAGTATTTCTCTGTTAGTATCCTTTCAAAAACACGTCTAAAATCCAAGAACACTACTATTGTGATTTTCTTCTGAACCATACTGGTTTTCCATTATGAATATTTGTTTCTAAACCCTGCTGTCTTACAAAAATGTTTTTTTTTTCAATAAATTTTCTAATCTGTTCTTTAACTATGGATTCTAGTATTTGTTCATATTTACGTTATCCATTTATTTTTCTGAGGTCTTCGAAATTTTTTGCATTTATTATTTTGGGCACTGGTGTTATGGAAGTTTTCCACGACTGCGGAAAAATTCCCTATAACACAGATTAATTTATTAGTGCAACTACTTAAATTTAATTATGCCTATAGTAATTCCAGACGTCGATGATTTTTGTGTCATGGTATTAAAATTTTTCATTAAATACTCACTGTTACCTGAAAATATTATTATTCTCTCTTCTTTCCGATGATTGAGAAGAAGTATCTGTGAATAATGAAATACTCTTATTTATGTTTTCGACACTTAGTATAAAATTTGGCTATTTTAGTTTTATCATCTTCAACTCCATCGGGAACCGAACTTCCTTAATGTTTTCCCTCTGTTTGCACTTATAATTTCTTTAAGTGTTGTCCACATTTTCCTTGAATCTCTTAGAGAGGTAATAATTTTTTGCCTAGAATACGAATTTGGTGTGTTTTATTTCTGTACCTATACATGTTTCTAAGTTTCTTACAGGTTTCCCACCTTTCTTCTGGAAATTGTAATTTACAGGCTTTATAAGCCTTTGTTTTTTTAGAAGGTGTAGGGATTTCGTAGGTATACCATTTATTTGTATCTTTTAATATACTATTAGCTGGTTCCCAGCATGCGTTGATATATCATTTTTAAAGAAATAAATTTTCTCCCTGCATGTACTTTCCGTGCGTCCCTGTTCCCCTCCCGTATTTCCTTCCCCTCCCGCGTTCCCTTTCCACCTTCCCTGCCTACCCCCTCCCCTCTTCCACTTCCCCGTCCCACCAATCCCCCTACCGCGTTCCATATAATCAGTCCAAGTACATTCAGTTTTCAAACATTTCGCCTGCCATCTATTACAATTTTTTTATTCAAATTTTCGCTTTTCATTCAATACAAATATTCATTTTTATATAGAGTGTTAAGGAACGTACTTGACTTACTTTAACCAGTGATTCCTGACAATCCTGACATTATTGGTTGTAAAAAACGTAAATGAAATTTTGGTCTCCGGCGACTTTTGTTGACGACCTTTTTTTTCAAATTTTTTTTCTTCATAATCAAACAAAAAAAAATTACTTTCGCATGTCGTCACTGGTCACTCATCCGGGTAGAAAAAAAAACATCAAAAATGTCACCGGAGACCAAAATTACATTTACATTTTTTACTAAAGTAAAGTAAAAGTAAGTCAAGTACGTACCTTAACACCCTGTATATTATAAGAACAATCAATCAAAATTGGTACCTAACGTAGGTATCTATTTAAAATATCTGTAATTTAAATAATCCATAGATAATTCTTTTTTTACAAAAAAAAAAGTTCAAACACAATTTAATTTCGTCAAACGCGCGAACTGTCAAACGTGTGAAGTTAAAATAGTCGTTAAGTTTTCTGAAATTATCCAATATTCTGAGCAATTTTCTTAAATTTTCTTTCCGTAAGAACCTTCTACAAAGTATTAGGAAACTTTCAAAAAAAGTTAAATGAAGGCGTGACCAAGGGAAACGGGAATTCATTTTATATATAAATATATATTAGTTGTAGGCATTAGTTCATTTACTACTGTTTTCAGGTGTCCTATTAGTTCATCGGCTTTTCTGTCTATATTTCCTTGGTTATCGCAGATCCACTTTTTGTTTTGTAATGCCGTACACAATTTATCCTTATTAAAGTTCTATTTATTCCTGTATATATATTATACTTCGTGTTCCCTGAGGCTTCGGACTATTATATCTAATTTTTGTAATAATTGTTTCGTGATCAGATATTTTGACTTCTTCTGCAACATTAACTTCCGCGTAAAAGTCATTTTAAATTAACAATTCAATCATGGTTTTAGAGTTTTTTCATATTCTTGTATAATTTTTGACAAGTTGCTCCCTACCTAGGCAATTTATGATGATTTGTAATATTGTGCTTTTTGTATTGAATATTAAAATCTCCACAGATGATTTTCAAGTCTCTTGTATTTATTTGCTAACGGCACCATTCTTCAAAAAAATCTAAGAATTTTGTATCATTTTGATTTGAGGAATGATAAATAGCTGCATAGGTTCACAGCTTATAGCCAGTAGGTATCCAGGTATTATTTTTTATCTAGTACCGCATTTGTTGTGACTTTGTAAGAGATATTGTTTTGAATTAATGTAATAACTCCACCTTTATGCCTGCTAAATGAGTCGCATCTAATTGTCGAATAGCCCTGATATGTTGTTTCATTTTGGTTAATTTCTTCGGTAATACAGGTTTCGCTCATCATCACCATGTGCAGTTCGTATTCTTTTAGCATGTCTTCGACTTCTTCGATATGTGCTAGTAAACTAGCTATGAGTTTCTCTGGGTCTCCTACCGCCCCCTGAAAGTCTGAAACGCCCCCCAATTTTCTCTTTGCCTTCTACCGCCCCCCTGAAGGTCTGAAACGCCCCCAAGGGGGCGTTATCGCCCACGTTGGGAACCTATGATATAAACTGTTTAAAACGGTTTCACATAAAATGCTGTATCTCCATCAATTTTATTTTACCAATTTCCTCAAATGGTGAGAGCATTATTAAGAGCGTTTAACCAGCCAGCGGACGAATATCCACATTTCGTCGAAAGTTGTTCTTACGATCGTGCAGGGCGGTTACAATGAGAGAGATTAATTATTCTCCGTACCAGCTTTTTTAAATTATAACTCAATATCGAATTTATTTCAATTCAAATTAGCTTTAATTTATACCTTCATCCAAAAATGCTGAAAGGCGTGATGATAAAACTATTAAAATAATGTACTTTTTGTAGTCATTTTTTGATTATAAGTATTTATCATTTTTCAATAATGTCTAAATTTAATAAATGAATGAATGTTAAAAAAATCTGAAATATATTAGTTTGTAAGTGCGCAAATAAATACACAAACGGACCAATTTTCGCCAAGAAACACATGTACGTACATATTTTTTAATGATTTTATTGAAACTAAAATTAAAATTCTAAAACATAAGTTTGCTAGATAATGTATTGATTTATTTTACTGCATGATTTTATTATTTGAAATGGGTGTCGTATAATACAAAATTTGAAAATTGAACAAATCTGCCAACGACCTATCGAATAACCTTATTATACTAAAAATTAAAAAATTTTCTCAAAATTTATTACATACGAATGCTAGATAAAAGAACAATCTTTGGAAATCCATTTATAATTTTTTGTGGAAAAGAGTCAATACGTCTAAAAACTTTTTTGAAAATGACATATTTCCGGTTTTCTCTGGTAATCCCTCTTAACAAATGCATCTTTCAGAAAATCAATTAAAAATAACAATTTTTTTGTAGTGTCCTTACAGCCTTGTTTAGGATTTGATCAAGGGAACATGTAGGCCCCCCAGAGTCAGAGGTCCGCGTGAACTGAATAAAAAACTTGTAAAATTACATCAATTTACTAAGGAGGGAGGGGGGGGGGGTTCATTCAATTTTGCCGCCCCGGGCTTCTAACGGGCTTAGTCCGCCACTGCACTTTACCCTTTCTAACTTCCAAAATTATTTTTTTCTACCAAAACGTAATTTTATTTATAATTGATCTGTTCTTCTGCTACATTAAGAAAGGTATGCCATCACCCATTCAATAAAAAAACGAATACATCACAATAAAATACAAAAACCTTTATTGCATATAAAAGGATACATATATAGAAACAAAAATATATTTTATAAAAAAAACATTACAATGAGCCGTCTCGTCACTAAAGTGATTTCTTCCAGACAACCTTTCCCAACGAATTTTAGCAAGCAGATAGGTAGTTCAAACTGAAGCTTGTAAAACATATATATTTTAAACATTACAGCCTTACTAAAAAAAACCACAGCGCGACCGATTAACTGTGTTATTGCAATAACATAAATAAACCCCGTGTACACTAAAACACGTTTCATTACCATTAAGCTTTCTTACTTGGTCACGCTGTTAAAATGCTTAAAGATCTGATAACGTCGTATATGGTTATAATTTACTAGAAAAAAATGTGGCTTTAATTATTCTCCGCCAGGGGCATTATTGGCGCGCGTGTGCATCAACGGCCAGCGTTGAGAACACAGCTTGAAAACCAAGCCCAGGTGTTTATGGCCGGATCAGGCGGGATGTCGAAAATTTTGTTAGATGTTGTGATTTTACTTAATAATTTCTATTGTAGTGATGAAATTACTGTTCTATTCATATAATTGATATATTTACCGTGTTATTTGTGTGGTTTACATCAGTTTAATCAAGTTATTGTACAAACGCCTTCACTTTCAAAGTTGAACTGTCAGAATATTGTTTTATAGGTTACATAAAAGATAAAATTTACATTTTAAGATCTTTATTTTAAGAGAATTTCTTAAAAGTGATAATTTTTTATAATATTAATATCTAATACATGTGTTCGTAAACGTATCAAAAAATTAACGTCTTTAGAGATGCAAGAAATCTGTTTTAAATGTCAGTATTATTTCTAAGTTACCTTTTTGGCAATAAAAAAACTTAGAAATTTTTTATAATTTTTTTATTGTATGCACGAGGAAAAAGTGAGGTGATAGTGTCCTTTCAAATTTATTACATAAAAGGACTGTGTTTTTTAAATTTTGATTTTTTTTTTAATTTCTCTACATTTTGGTCAAACATGTTTTGGTAAGTATTTTTTTAACATTTTTTTCCGAGTTTGAATATTAAAATATGTCAGATTTTGAAAACTAAAGTGTATTTCAAATACACAAATCTAAAAGGTCATTTTATCTAGTTTTCATAAATGGTATTTGTTTTTACAACACCTTCAAAAATAAGAAATATATTGTCACATAAATAATTATGTGACTAATGCAGTTCTTGCTTAGGTGGTTATTTTGTCTATGGTGTTTTTTGGACACTGGTAATTTTTGGAAAAGAGAGAGTTTTTTTTGTTTATGGGCATTTCTTCCCGCGGCAGAAGGGCACTGTGGCGGAAATTAGTCACTCACCATCAAGGTGTTTAAATTTTCGTTTAATCATGAGAATCTAAGTTGATTTAAAACTTAAAAGGGCGCGGGGTGTTTTTACGTAACACGAGAGGTTCGTGTACGGTGTTATTTATAGTGGATGATGTGAAAGTCCCACTTTTTACCGGTGTTGGCGGTTGGCCAAGTATAGAAATGTTTTTGGAGTGAAATTACAAAGTGATTGTCCCGGTTTTGTGGCTGGTATAATATGCTTTTTTGACCCCGCGTCGCGAAGTCACGGATTACGTATTGATCTTCGGTTGGAGATTGTTGAGTCAGCCTGAGGCTGCAGCCGCTCCTTGGAGATTTAGCGGTATTCTCCCTACATAGAAGGATGACCTAGGTTCCCCGGATTCTGCGCCATTCCCGGTTGTTGAGACTAGGAGTCTCGTCCCATAACCGTTTCCCTCCACGAGGCAAGTGTGCGGTCGTCATCCAGAGTAAATTTTAGTTAGATTAGCATAACCCAAGAGTCCATCTGGTATGTGTATTTTACTATGTTCTTTTGTTACTTTGGTATGAAGTTTTTTACACTTTCATGTTGCTTTTTGGTTTGGATTCAATACATTTTTATAAAGTTCATCTTCTTTTATTTTTCTGAAAACCTACCTACCTGACAGATAACTACATGGCCCATTATCCTGAGCTCTGATCTCTGCTCTGCCGCAAAAAATTACATTATATACGAACATGATACGTTTCAATATTGAACATTCAAAATGCTATGGAAAAATTACAAATATCGTTCGGATATCAATCGTTAAAACAGAGATAAACTACCCTCTCAGGCCGTGGAAACCATGTGTATTTCTTTCAATGAACAAAGTTTTAATTAGTAATGTTTTCACATCCGCGGCCGTTTGTCAATTGAATAAAATTTTCACTGGGTTTTTTAGTAAGGCTGATAATCATTATTATTACATAGTATAAAATGAAGTCGCTCAAAATGCATGTGCGCATAGATCTTTTAAACTACGCAACGGATTTTCATGCAGTTTTCACCAATAGATAGAGTGATTCAAGAGGAAGGATTATATGCATAATACATGCTTATTATAGTAGAGAAAAGTCGAGAAATTCAAATATTCAAATCAGGCAGCGGGCAGCGGGCAGCTGGCAAGCGGGTGGTGTAGATTTTATAAAGGTTGGGGAATAGCGTTGTGTTTCATTAGCCACAGCAACGTGTGTGAAACACAAGTAAAAAGAAGGTTTTGCATGACAATAGACGCCGATGACAGAGGCAATGCGAAGACAACTAATATGAGACTCATCCGGTTGCTGTTTTGTCCCACATTTCTAAACGGTGGGGAAACGTGAAAACTGAAGGAAAGTGGTTTGACGCCCTAAAATATGATGCTGGAGAAAAATAGTCTATCAGGATTCCATGGACAGACTGACCCTCAAATGCACCCTTTCTGAAAGAGCTAGACATCCAAAATAAGCTTTCATCTTTCTGTCTTCAACTATTTAAGACGCCTTGACAGGTTGCTAGCCAAACTGAGGACTCCAACCTGGAGAAACTCATAGTCACTGGAAAAGTGGCAGGTAGAAGAAGGAGAGGAAGGTCACCAATGCGCTAGAGTGTCACTAAAGCATCAAGTATCACTGTCGTCCGGTATGGCGGTGTCCTTGGCTCTCCACGAAACGCAGAACCGCTAGGAATGGAGGAGTCCACCATGGAAATTGGAGTAGAGGTCACGTTCCTCAGTGAGGAGGATCCGACTAAAGAATAAAAAAATGGATCAGAAAATAATTTTTAAGATTGTCGTAATTAGTTCGTATAGTATGGTTAGTATCGCCTTTTCACATTAGCTCCACACTGGAGGACCTGAGGAAAAAAAAATCGCTCAGGGTCTATGTCGTCTTTCGGATTGTTGTGCGGGGGGTCTTTTTAGGGAAAGGAAGGAGAGAAGTTTCAGGGAGGAAAAAGGTGTGTAAAAATCTGGGGGTCGATGTGTCCAGGAGTGAACGTATGAATTCCTCCTTCCCGCTGCGGTGCAAGGCGAAAAATCAGAAAAACATATTGACACCTCTGGGACTCGAACCCAGAACCTCTTGCTTTCCGGGCAAACAGATTTTCGATTGAGTTTCGCTTATATTGTCTTCATTTATTTAAATATTACAATTTGAGGTTTTACTCATAAAGTTAAAATAAAAATATTCATCCTAGACTTAACAGAAAAGTCGATAGATGTCGCATATTGAATAAAATGGAAAAGATTTATCCAGACACTATCTAGAGTGCATTTAGTTCGGGTTTGAATCTTGCAATTATACATAAAGATAGTTGCCAATAATATATACCTTAAAGAAAATTAAGATAATGTAGGTGGTTCTTAGTCGAAGTATGGTACAGTTAAACATGACCGAATTTCATATCGACACCGTGGCGCAGTGGTTAGCGCGTTTGCCCGGAAAGCAAGAGGTCCTCGGTTCGAGTCCCAGAGGTGTCAATATGTTATTCTGATTTTTCTGTTTCCAGATTTTCGATTGAGTTTCGCTTATATTGTGTTCATTTATTTAAATAATACAATAAATACTTGCTATCTCATTCTCTCGCAGGCTAAATTTTGAAGGATGCGTGATCAGATCA
The DNA here is from genome assembly GCA_917880885.1 of Limnephilus marmoratus. Lineage (NCBI taxonomy): Eukaryota > Metazoa > Arthropoda > Insecta > Trichoptera > Limnephilidae > Limnephilus > Limnephilus marmoratus. The sequence goes on along the minus strand of OU862909.1, from coordinate 38,760,672 downwards.
CGTCGGGGTCACTAGTTATAGAAGGACGTTTTTACGGAGGTAACCAATTATAGGGTAATGTGTTATGTGTTTTAAAGTGTGTAAAGGGTGTGGTAAATCAAATAAGTAAAATGTCGGTACATTACTTACAGGTTTATTAACAATTTACAACTTACACATAATTCCTCTATATTTAAAAATTAACAATAATAATAATGTGAAGGGCGGACAAACACGATATGCAAGTAAATCTTGACCGGTAGTTTAAAACAGAATGATCGGTGGTTTTCGTTGCGGCGCAGAGAGATTTCTTGTGACTTGAAAATGATTTCGATTAGTTTCTAGGAGACCAATTGGAAAGCCAGCCGAATGCAATTCAGTGTCCTTGTTCGACCTCCACAGAAGTATGTGTTTGACTCTTTTTAGAGTCGCTCGCTTCCGTTTCATCGAGTTTCAAATCACAACGGTGCTAAAGCAGTTTTCATTTCAAAATTAAAAATTACCATCATTACAATTTTGGAGAGAAGTGTGTGAAAATTTTCCAGTGCCGGAATGATGGCTTTACATAACACGCAAAGGCCCGTGGGGCGGAAGTTTCTCCCGCTCACGAGCGGGGCAAATCACGTGTCGGATATTAGGCGGTAGGGAGCACGCGACACATGACCTAGAATATTGTCCATCTTCCAGGAAAATTCAAAGCTAACAGTTGTTGCTATGGATTAGCGGCGGATAAACGTCAACATGCGTTGATGTATAGAAATCTCGCAACTAGAATTGTGCGCCGATTAAAAGCTTTGAAACAGTAATACATAATATTAATTATTATTCCTTCAATAATTGCAACTTACTAAACAAAACAGAATCATAACGCTCATTGTAATATTTTAGTCTATATTTTATTTTTATTTTTTTTATTCACAAAAAGATACATAAATTACAATAAATTTTGTACAATAATTATGTAATTACATAATATATGTATTTGATTTACCCCCATAAATAAGCAGGGCTTGTATGTATGGGGGATGTTATTATATTGGTTTATTTTTTTTATTCAGTTTAAATTTTCGGTATAATTTTTAAGCAGAGTTTTAAATTTTTTTATGTTACTGTTCATGTTTCTGATTTTTTCAGGTAGTGCATTAAAAAATTTAACTCCGAGATATTTATGATTTAACTGTCCTATTGTTTTTTTACATTTTGGAAACGTCAATACTTCCTACTGTATTGACGTTTGTCTGAGATTTCTGTTATTTTTAAAGGGTGCAACTTTATTTTGAATATTATCTTTATAAATTTGTAATGTTGCATGATAAAAGTATAATGCACTTAATTTTCTGACCTTAAATTGTTTGAATAACAGTTCTGATGAATATGAGTAGGGTTTTTTAAAAATTCTTTTTTTTATTAGTTTTTTTGTGATATGTAAATTGTTTGTGTTTGATTTGTATATCTACCGCCCCATCCTATAATGCCACATTGTATAATTGATTGACAGAAAGCGAAGTAAGTGGTTCTAAGTAATTTTTCGTTTAAAATATCTCGTAAGCATCTAAATATATATGTTAGTTTCCTTATTCTGTTGTTCAGAATATTTATTTGTGGGGACTATTTTAAACGCTGGTCTATTATGCTCAGTCGCTGGTCTATAATATCGGTCTTGCTTTCTATGTTTGTACATAATATATTGCATTTGTGGTTTTCTGTATTTGTTACAGAGTGAATAATTATGTTTATTTCTTTTGGTGTTTCTTCTTTTGTAATGAAAAATGGTAAATAATAGGTTTTTTAGAATTTAAAGTAAACAGGTTTTTATTAAACTATAATTTTACTGCATTGATATCTGTATTTGCCATTTTATTTAATTCAGACCGTGTGTTTGCTTTTAGTAGTAGGACTGTATCGTCAGCGTAGGAGACAACGTCTCCATATTTGAAAATATGGAATATATCATTGATAATAAATAATAAATAAATAAAACATAATAAATAACAGGGGTCCCAAAACTGTACCATGGGGTATTGAAAAGTCGTTATATTTTGAATCGCTGACTTGATTGAATAATTTTACTTGTTGAGGTCTTTTTTGTAAATAACTAGTTATCCATTCTAAGACTTTCCCATTAATTCCTATCGATTTTAATTTATTTATTAATTTTTAATGTGATATGCTGTCGAAAGCTTTTTTCAGGTCTATAAATATTTCGATGCATTTTTTATCGGAATCTAGAGCCGTATATAAATGGTTATTTTTGCTATCGCGTCACGAGTACTTGTATTTTTTTGAAGCCGAATTGGTTATCATTAATTATTTTATTTTTTTCTAAGAATGTCCAAATTTGTTTTTTACAATTTTCTCATATATTTTTGATATGTTTGATAGAAGGGAAATCGGGCGGTATTTTTGTAGATCTTTACGACAGTCTGTTTTATAAATGGGAGTTATAATTGCTCTTTCATAATTATTGGGAAATTCTCCACTTGCTAGACTTAGGTTTATTATATGTGTTATGGGGAGAACTAAGTACGCTTTCATCGCTTTTATTGTCTTAGCATCTATGATATCAAAGTCGGGGGCAGAACTTCCTTTTAGTTCCGAAATAGTTTTGTCAATATCGGCTTCTGTGACTGGGTGAAATTTATTTAGTTGACATTGTGTTATTTGTTGTGGATTTGATATATTGGTCGTATTTATGTATTTTGCTAGGTTTTTTCCAACGTTATTAAAATAGTTATTTAAAATATTACAACATTTTTTGTGTCATTTTGTAAGTTATATATTAATTTCCCATCTGATATTTCTGATATGTGCTTACATTTTTTTTTATTTTATTTATTATTTCTTTTATTGTTGACCATATATTTTTATTACTGTCTTTAGCTTCTGCAATAATGTTTGAGTAATAGTAGTTTTTCGTTTTTCTAATTAGAGTAGTTAATATATTTTTATACTTTTTGTAATATAGTACAATTTTATTGTTAACTAGTAGCCTTTGTGTTATTTTAGAAAGTTTATTTTTTTTGGTTTTTATTAATCCTAGAGTAATCCAGGGTTTAATTTTCCTTGTTTTTGAATTGGGGACGATCTGTGTTGTTTTTGTTGCTTCTACAACGTGTTTAGTTAAAGCGTTTCAAACGGTAAGGCACTTTGGTTGACGCATTTATTTTTTAAAACTTCTTCCCATTTTTCAGCAATTAATGATCTTTCTAATAATTTATAGTCTACTTGGGAATATGAAAGATTTAATTTGGGTTTTGTGTTTAGTTTTTTATTTATCTCATGTAATATAAGACATGCGTATTGGTCAGTTATAGTGGTTTTCCAAACAGTAGATTTAATATTTTTTTATTTAATTTAAATGTATATTACACCAGATATGATCTATACATGGTGGCGTTTGATTTTTAATTCCTCGAGTGTTACTATTAATACAAGATTTATAATTGAGGTGCGTCATCATGTTAATGTAATTATTTTTTTCTATTGAGTTATGGTTTGTAGAAATATTTATATTGAAATCACCACACACAAAAGTAAGTATTTTCGATAATTTGCTTAGATATTCACATATTTCACATAGTTCATTTATAAAGTGAGTTATGTTTGATTTGTGTGTTCTGTACATTGTTATAATTTTGTATAACTTATCTTTTAATTTTATATCTATTTTTAGACAATTTACGTGTTGTACATAAATTTCTTCAATGTTAGTAATTTCACACTCGTCATGAATAATAATTATACCACTATTTTTGTTAATTGGTGTTGTTGCGATGCCTTTGTAGTTGGGTAGCGCATTAATGTGTTGATCGTTATTACAGTGCGTTTCCGTTAACACTATGCAGGCGGGCGATAAAAGCAGATCATTAATATTTATCAAAAATTCATCGAGGTTTTTTGCGATGCTTCGAATATTCATATGTAATAGTAGAAAGGGGGAACTGTTTGTAATGCACCACTTATTAACTTCTGTAATATTTTGACATATTTCTTGGTTTTTTTGTTATTAGTTTTTGGCCGTGAAAATCTAAAATCGTATCTATTTCTTGGTTTATTCAATCTATAAAATCGGTCATTTTGAAATATAATTAATTTGTCCTTTAGCAAAGTTAAGCATTTTCATTCTGTGTTTGCATTTTTCACTATTTGATTTGTGGTCTGTTGGAGTCGCAGTTTTAAATTTTAAATTAAGTTCTGTGCAATTAACACATTTTGGTATTTCGTTCTTATTGTTGCAGTTTTTTAAGTTATGTTCACCCGCACAATGAAGGCATATTGATTTGTTCGGTGGTTAGAGGCAACGCATTGCTGTGTGACCATATTTTTGGCAATGGTAACACTGCATTAGGGGGTTGCAATCCTCTACTTTAATTTGGTAAAAACTAAGGTTTACGCTTTTTTTCATAATTAGAAGATTACTGAGATTTGTTTTTGTTTGTTTGTCTGTGATTTCTGAGATGATATTTTTTGTTGAAATTTTTTAATTGGTATGGTTCCTCTATATTTTATTTTGTTTGGGTCAATTTCGTACATTATTTTTATATCTTCATTTTGCACAATTAGATCTGATATAAATTCTTCTTGTATTTATTTTTCGTCGATTCCTTTGAAGATCATGCACGGTCTTTTTTTATCAATGTTTTCAACTTGTATTCCTTCAAGTTTTAACTTTGTAATTTCATTTTTGATGTTGGCCATATCATCCGCTTTTTATAAATTTATTATTTATTCATTTTTTGATGTCTTCCCGATGATACTTACTCCGATTCCTAGTTTAGATATTTTGACGTTCTTTGTGATGGTTTCTTTTATGTCTTCGTTATCATTTTTAGTTTTAATTATAATTATAATGGGTGTTGTGTATTTTCCACTGGTGATGCTGGCGTAACTTCTCTTAGTACCATTGTTTTCCAGATTTTGATATTTTTCTTAATTTTTGATATATTTTCTATCACTGTTTATTACGTTTTCTTGAATTGTAGTTCGATTTGTCTTGTAATGGTACTCTCTTTATTAATAGCATCTTCCAATTTCGTTATGAGTTCAATCGTATTTTTTGGTTTTTGGTCCTTGACAGTCTGAATTTTCAAAATCTCAGCTCATTTAGACAGCTCACTACAGTCATTTTTGGGTCATCAATTTGGGTTCAAAAATGCCCCCACTCTATTTACAATTTAAAATATTATCTCTTGTTACAGTAACAGCCATAACAATATTCTGTTAACTTTTTATCTATGGCTTCAAATGTCACTTGTCTTCAAACTTCAAATTCCAATTCAAATTCAAATGGTTTCAAATTCAAATATCACTTGACATGCTTATTTCAAGATTTTGTTTTTATATAGTATATCTGTTCTCACATGATTATTTAATAATTGGAATACGATCCACTTTTTTAGTGTGATACACTTTGTGTGAAAAACACAATCTAGATATCGATTTTTGAAACTTTTCGTAGGACAAAATATTTGGTTACAAAATATATGATTTATAAGATTTGTCTATAAGTACTTGTTTATCAATTCTGATATTAGTTTTTAATGTTCCTAGCGTTCATCCTTCAAGGGTATTCTAGGCCATCAATTCAAATTATGGAGAGGAGGAAGGTGAATTTATCTACAAATTTTATTTAAATTGGCAAATTCTAGACTTAGAAGAGGTTAGGTGTTGAATGGAGGCTGAGGAATTTTTAGTATTGTTAGTAATTTCAGCAATTATTGTAAGGCTATTGTTTTAGAGAGGGACAATAAAAAACACGCAACACAAATTTTTATTAATTGAACAGAAATCCTTCGTAAATTTGCTGTGGTACCTACTCAACTTTTACGTCTACGGCCTACGGAAATCTATTTTTTTTTGTTTTTTAAATTTGTTAATTAACTTTCTAAATCTAAAATTATGGACCCTCAATTTTAAATTTTATGTATTTCGTTTTGTAGAAATTAATTTCATTTTCACGATACTTTGAAACACGAAATTCTTTTCCATTCTCCAAGAAACCTCTACATCGTCTTCGGCTTACTGTCTTACTAATTAACATTTACTACTTATTTAACATTTTTATAGGCGATTATTAATGACAGACACAAAATAAAATCATTGTTTGGTTATTTTTACTTTTTTTTTTTTTTTTACATTGAATACTGCACAAGAATCTCAACTGCTCCCGTCTGGAGCCAGTGAGACTATGGCATCCCCAATTGGGGTATGTTGTGAGGCTGAAGGTAGTGGGGAGGGGAAGGAGGTGGGGAAGAGGAAGGTTGGGAAGTACCTGGCTATTTAGATCTGGTCACTAAACACGGCTAAAGCCATTTTCAAGCAACGTTTCAATTCTGAATGGTGGTCTTACACCAGGGCGATACTAATAGTATCTTCCACTCTGGAACATGCCGCAAATATACTATATATCATTTTAAATGAATTAATTGTTAAATAACACAAATTAATCAAATAAAATTTATTTGCGCATGCCGGGTTCGAACCCGCGACCTCCGGAATGTGAGTCAAGAGTCTTAGCCACTGGACTACGGAGGTCGAACTTATTTGTTATTCATAATAGCTGTACAGTGTTTTTACAAGAACCAAATTTACTACATCCTTAACGTCTAGATACTCTAGGTCTAGATAAACAGTTCTAACAGAAAAATCGGTGTAAAGGCAATGACGTTATATAAATAGACTCGCCATAGTCTCATATACTCACAATATAATGTGGAAAGTAAGGAACGCTCTTTTGTTTTCAGCGATTTTCAGTATAATTTCGATAAAGATAGACAATCAAATAATGTGTGTGTATGAATGACATGGATACATGACCGTGCGGCTTATTGCTTGTCACTTTTTGATGCAACGTTCGCTGTCTGCTTTTCTCGAGGCCCACTAGAATAAAAGGTCCGGCTGCCTGTCGGAGTTTGACATGTCGAGCTATACAATAAATACAATAGGGCAACGACAGTTTTCAAATGGTGGCGATTGTCATCTTGTTGGAACTACTGATTTTTTTTTTTTTTTTTTACTTTATTTATTTCCATTTCTTTGTACATATAATGTATAATAGCAAATAGTATATAATAACATAATTTATAAAAACAAATAGTATGAACAAGAAATGAAAACCCACTAAGGCACTGCCTGAGTGTGGGTAATATTTAAACAAAATACTATATTTCCAAGTACCCAAAGTATAAAATAGACTCAAAAAAACATATAAAATATAAAGTTAGTATAAAAAGTTAGTATTACATAGGTAGAATAAATGACATGGGTTTTGTTTCAGCTATTATAAAAATAAAGTAAAAATATGGGGAAAAAGATACTGATTTAAATTTTTTTTTTTAGTTGTTACAAAAAAAAAATAAACAGAAAACATATTGTACTACAGTTTAGAAAGTTACAAAAAGTGAGTTGTAGAAGGATGGATAAATTTATAGAAAAAGCGTTTCAATATCTACATTATTCAACCATAATTTTACCTCTTTTACATATTTTATCATTTTATTTAACTTTTGAGTTGTAGTGGTAGAAGGGTAAATGTTCGAGGACCAATGAAACTGCTATGTGTCTGCAATAATTTAGTATTGGTTTGTGGGGTGTAAAATATATATTATATATTATTTATTCTTTTGCTCATTCTGTTTTCATTTATTTCGAAATTATTTTTGTTTTTAAATACATATTTCAAAGTTTGTAATATAAATAATTTACGTATATTAAATATTTTAGTTTCTTTGTATAATAAGTTGGTCGAGAATGTTTTATTTTTGTTATATATGACTTTAATTATGTGTTTTTGAATTATTTGTAGAGGCTTAATAAATGTATCAAGTGCACCACCCCATCCTATAATGCCATAAATGATTGAAGATTGCACCAGGGAAAAGTAGATCATTTTCAATTTTTCAATGTTTAGTACTTCCTTAAGTCTATAAAATATGTAGGTCAGAATTAAGATTTATATCTATTGTTACTCCTAAATATTTTATTTTTTCGACATTTGTGAGTTCGTTGTACATGAAGCATATTTCTTGATTGCAACTAGTATTATGGATTCTAATTTTAAGGTTGTCTTTAGGTTTATTTTTAATGGTTTTATAAAACGGTAAGTAAAATGTTTTGCTATAGTTTAAAACGAGTTTGTTGTATTTTAGCCATGTTGAAACCAGTGAAATACAATCAGTTGCTTTCGAAAAAGTTTTTTTTTTAATTATTTTTTTTAATTGTACAACAGATTTTTTATCCAATTACTGTACAATTTTCTCATTTTGACAGTCTTAACACCTAGGAAGATGATTATTATACAAAAAAATCATAAGGCTATCTAAAGAAGAGTTATATATATCTAGTGTTTCCGATATTTCGTTCAACAGCCCCATTCCTCTTGTCATGCTATGCTGTGCTAGAACATCTGTTCTGCCGTATAGTATTTTGAACAAGTCGTGTCGACGACTACGGCTGAAATTTTCAGGCACGTATAAGCCATAACATTCCAAGAGGAATGGGCTGTCAATACGATTATGGATTATGTTAAAACTAAGAATTGCAAGATTTGCATAACGTCTAGTTTCCAAGCTAAATCTATCTGTTGCCTCAAGTAATTCCATATGGTGCATGAATCTCGGGTACGTTCCATTCATCCGCATATAGACATACCTAAGGAACTTTTTCTGAATTTGTTCTAGCATATTAATATATTTAGCTTGGTGCGGAGTCCACACACCACTAGCATACTCCAGCTTACTTCTTATGACTCCATCGAACATGGCTATCATTGCATCTGGGTCATCAAATTGCTTACATATTCTGATGATGAAACCCAGGAGTTTGTAGCACGCTGGAGTGAGCCGTGATATATGATCCGAGAATGTCAGTTTGGGATCAAAGACGATACCGAGATCTTTAAAGCTATTGACTCGGCATAATGTTTTCCCTTTAATGTTGTATTCAAAATCTATGGGCTTCTGGGAGCGGTTATATGTCATAGTTACACATTTTTTTATATTGAATTCTAATTTGTTTTTTACTGACCATTCTGCAATAGCATCAAGGTCAGATTGCATTTTTAAGCAGTCATAGTAACAGATTATTTCCATCAAAAGTTTGAGGTCATCTGCAAATAGAAGACATTTGCAATATTTTACACAAACCTGGATGTCATCTATAAGTATAAGGAACAGCAAAGGACCAAGGTTTGAACCTTGGGGAATACCTGATAACGCCGGGAATTGTTTAGATTCATGTCCATTTATTATTACATATTGACTTCTGGCTTTTAAATAGGACGCGAAGAATATAAGTGTTTGTTGATCGAAACCAAGTTTGTACATTTTAAGTAATAAAATATCATGATCAACTCGATCAAAAGCCTTGGCAAAATCCGTATACACTACATCTGTTTGGTGTCTCGAGTCCAGTCCGACGGCCACCAATCGCGAAAATGTTAACAAATTTGAAACCGTGGATTTTCTTGACATGAAACCGTGTTGGTTTTCTCCTAGAAATGGCATAATTTGGTGATGTAATTTCTTGTAAATAATCATTTCAAATATTTTTGGTATGGTTGACAGTACAGCTACTGGTCTGTAATTCCTTATATCAGACTTGTCTCCAGCCTTGAAAATTGGGCTTACACGCGTGAGTTTCCAAGAATGAGGGAAACAACCAGTCGATATGCTAAGATTAAATATATAGCTCAGCGGTTGACAAATGGTTTTTGACATAAGAGCAATTATATTAGGGGGTATTCCGTCTGGGCCTGCAGCCTTGTCGAGCTTTAAAGTTCGAGTACAGGGTCTACTTCCTCTGGACAGGTTAGCTCAAGACCGATTTTGCCAATATTCCAGGGCCTCTCGGTTCGAGTAAAGTCTAGATTTAGTTGAGGAGCTATCTGGCTGTACACTGATTTGAAATAATCGGCAATTTTTTGGCTTACTATTTCGGGATCGGAAAAAGTTTCCGTTCTATCACTCAAGTTAATTTAGGTATGTGGATTTGCTTTTTGGGATTTAATAAAATCCCAAAAACATTTGACATCATCTTTGATACCATACTGAACTTTTTCTAAATACTGACGCTTTGCAATTGTTATATCTTTTTAAAGCTCGGATCGCATCGCAGAGAATAACAAGTAATCCGATGGATTCTTGTGCAGTTTATATCTTCTGCGGTGCGATTCTATGCTTTTTAATTTATCTATAATTTTTTTAGAGAACCACGCCGGATAATTTACATTTTTACATAATTTTTTCCTAATGGGAACACATATTTCAAAAATACTGAATAATACATTGTTTAAGTACGCAACTGCGTCATTTGCTTCCGATATAGTATGTAGGCAGTTCCAATCAAATTCTGAGAGTATGTCGCATATTAACTGCATATCTGCTCGCTTGAACTGGAAACTGGAACTGATGGTTGGAGGTAGATACTAGTGGCTTGTGAGTAGCGCTGTTCCGCAGCTGACGCCGGTTACATTTTTTCCTGGTTAATTTGGTATGAATAGCTAATGTCGGATGAAATTTATCTTCGTTGACCAAGGGTTCATCACATCGACTTACGTCGCAACTAGTCGTGTTACTTAGTACTAGATCAAGTATATTGTCAAAAAGATTTTTAATTTCATTTTCTTGTTTGAGGTTATTGGAGTTCAAGAAATATAGGTGCTCTAACATAACCTCTTCGGGTTTGTTATTTAAATTGAAATCCCCAATTATAAGGACGTTTCGGTCTTTTAAAATTCTTGATTGACATTCCTGATCAATATAATCGTAGAAAGTTGTCCGATTCTCTGAGTCATTGGTGCAATAAAAGTATACAACACAAATATAGGCGGTAAATTTATTTTTTGTTACCTTCACCCATATGTGTTCGCCTTCCGTTTCGAGTATTTGCATTCTCTGGGACGTAAGTGTATTCTTAACCGCAATGCACACACCGCCACCGCGTGCATCGTTATCTCTGTCCCGCCTGTAGACATTATAGCGCCTGTCGAACAATTCCGATTTAAAGACATTGGAGCTCAACCATGTTTCGGTCAAGCAAATAATTTCGAAGTTTTGTAGCAGTAAATTTCTCGAAAATTCTTCCGTCTTAGTGTTTAGACCTCGAACATTTTGGTAAATTATTTCCAAGCTCGCCATCAGATACTCGTATGTTCCTTATTAGCCGTTTGCAAAAATTTGTATTTACTTACGGCAATACCTGTTGGCAAGACTGATGGGTTAAGAAAAGTTTCTCGATTTTCTTCCGGGACCCCTATCTTAAACGAGCTGTAATTTCCTCGAGCGTTTAATTTCACTATATCAAATTCGGTATATATTATCGTTTTGAGGTATTCCTCGATAGCTGGTACCTCCGCTCCTGAGGTAAATCGCCACACGTGAATGTAAAACTTTCGTGCAACTGCTCGTAAAGTTGAGTCTGTTTTTGTTCCCGTAACGATAGGCAGACGTTTACGTGGTTTACGTTTTACTGTCTGCCACTCAGTGTTGTCAATGACTTTGGAAGGATTGTCCTCACTTTTAGGAGAAGCAGTAGAAGGAGACGGGTGGGACTCCTCGTTGACCAAAGTTTTTTCGGATATCTCTGATTTGCCTGTGGTCACCACCACTTTACTTGGTCCTGCCTTTGCAGAGCTGCCGGTGTTTGCGGGGCCCGGTTCACTGGTTGATGATCCCTGGCTAGGTTCGGTCCGTCTATCCGCTTCGTACCTAAGCGTAATAGCTTCAAGTTGGACGATTTTGGCGCACAATTTGGCAATGGTGCCGCCTTGTTTAGAAATAAGTGAGTTTTGCTCACCGATAGTATTCTGCAGTTTTACAATAATTTCAGCTAGGTACTCCACCTTATCAGTCATATTATTGACAGCTTGGCTCACTGTTTCCCAGGCATGGGTTGATCTTGTTGCCATTTTAATGTGGAGCACTGGTTAATACGTCCGTTCGACAAGATGTCATACTTATACCAATCTTTCCAATGATTACCATCCACTATTTTTGCCGTGTCGTCTGCGTAAGAAACAATTTTACCAGGGATTACAAAATTACATAATTCATTAATATAAATTAAGAATAAAATCGGTCCAAGTACAGTTCCCTGTGGAACTCCATTTTTTATATTTGACTCTGAACTATAATTATTCCCAATTTTTGTTTTTGTGTTCTGTCTTTAAGATAGTTAGAGATTAGTTTTAGTGTGTCTTTTTTCAAGCCTGGTTGATTTATTAATGTAATGAGTAAATAATGATTTACGATGTCGAAAGCTTTTCTTAAATCTAGGAATATGGCAAGACATTTCTTTTTTTTTATCGATAGATGAGTATATCTTTTTTGTCAATTCATATATCGCATCCTCGGTACTTAGGTCTTTAGTAAGCCGTATTGGTTTTTATATTTTTCTAAGTGTTCAATGACTCTAAACTTGATGCATTTTTCGAATATTTTCGAGAGGTTTGAAACAAGAGATATTGGTCTATAATTATCGAATTTATTCGTATCTCCAGATTTATGAATAGGTATTATAGTGGAGATTTTAAATTGCTCTGGAAAATGACCATTTTTGAGGCAAATATTAAAAATATGTTGCAATGGAGTTAGGACATGTTGTTTTATTTTTTTTAACATATTACAAGATAATCCATCATTTCCCTTGGAGTTAGATGGTTTTAGGTTATCAATATATTTTTCAATTTCATTAAATGTAACAGGAGAAAAATATTCTATAGAGTTAATTGAATCATTATTTGAATCTGATTGAGGAGATGTCTCCATATAAGCATGATAAGATTTATGTGTTGTTTTACCGCAAGCAAACAAATAAACAGAGTGTTTAGGCTGATTAGTCTACTTTAAAACAGTAAAGTTTACTTAGCAACAAAAATGTGGCTGTTGCGCGTCCAGACCCTTTAATTTAGTGGGACTAGAATTTTCTCTAATGACATGTAAAACCGCGGGCGGGAAATATGAAAATTAATTGTAATATTTATAATAATCGATAATAATTTGCGTGTACTTACAAATGAAATGTTATTCCTTCGCCTTAACTATTTTATTTGCCGTGTAATTGAAACATTTTCTCATCACACAGGAGGGCATTTTGGCACTTTTGAAAATGTAATTTACTTACTGGTAAGTGCTGGTAAGACGCAACCTTACTCGACGCGTAGCAGTTTAGTACTAAAGTACTAGATATCGAGACAATTGTCTTGCTTTTGTCTTCCCTCTTTTAGATTTCTACCTCTCGTCTAATAGTATGTAACGTCATTGGTCACCAAATGGAATACCTTTACATTGGTGACCCGACACTTGATCCGCCGACGGTTGTCCCCCCGAAATGATATCTTCTTCTAATATATAAAAATCTCGCGTCACGGTGTTTGTGGTCACACTCCTCCGAAACGGCTTGACCGATTTTTATGAAATTTTTCGTGTATATTTGGTAGGCATGAGAATAGGTTTTAAAGTATATTTCATACCGCTAGGTGAGTAAGATGTCCCTATCCAGAAAAAAAACAATTTTTTTGACAATTTTTTTTTCGTTTTTTTTTTTTATTTTGCATCAAAAAATACCTATAACTCCATATTTTAAACCTCTTACCCCCACTCTCCAATTTTTTAATCGCGATTTTAGTATTTTTGTATGAACAAATTTAACCGTCTTTCGTATTTCAAACAGAACGAAATTATTTATGTTGTTGAATAACAGATGGCGCTACGTTCGCCTCATCGAACTTTCATCCACCCATGCGCAAAACATTCACGAGAAGCGTCGCGTCATTTTGATATTTCATTCGGCATCATGTTCTCGCGTGGGCAAACCATCGAGCTTATTTGTGTTGGCTAAAGACGGACTGACAAAAAATATCGTACACAAAGTATCGATATTCATATTGATTTTCTATATTTCATTTTCCTACTTTAATTGGTGATTTTTGTTTTTATCGACGGTTATCGTATACAGCGCTGCATTCCTCTTTCTGTCATAGATCCCATCCACAAACTTACAATACATTCGTTATTTTTTTATTTAACAACCAAAATATTCACTAGAAATAATTTAAATGGCAGAAAAACGTTTGTCGGGTCAACTAGTAACAAGTAAAATTTAAAAAATGTGTACATTATTTACCAATTTCAAAGGTGAAATCGACTTCAAAAATACCCTTAATAACAAGGTGGAATGAATATCAAACAAAATTGTACACAGTGTCGATTATTTTGTACTTATTCGCTGGTACACACAGTATATTACAGAGAAGCAGACTTTTCCTCGATGCATTTGAATGAAAAATATGTTTTATACTTTGTAATTCGGCGGTACATCCTTTCTGCATATCCGTTTGGGGTCACCTAGTTATATTGTGTGTAATTAGGTATACCGTATTATCCCTAAACTTGCACATTGTATAAAAAAAGAGGGGAAACAGTAGCGCATTCGCCACAAAAAAGAACTGTATATATTAAATTGGATAGTTTCATTATCAAAAAATTACTTTATTTTAATTTGTTTTTAAGAACCATGTATTTTTCTTCTGTAAATTTGACATATGTATGTATTTAAAAAAAAAGATAGGCCGCTAACATCTCAGCCCATAAGAGACTCCTCAGGTTGAGATGGGCTGGGCATGTACAGAGAATGCAGGACACACGCGTCCCAAATAGAATTATGACTGGACACCCATGTGGAAAGAGAACAGTGGGAGACCCAGCCTGAGGTGGAAAGACGAGGTAAGAAGGGATGCAGCACAGCTTCTCCAGGTAACAAACTGGAAGTCAGCCGCTGAGGATAGGAGGAGTTGGAGGCGACTGTTCTGGAAAGCCAAGGCTCGATAGCACCATCGGAGAGTGAGACTGTATTGTATATAAATACGCCCGGGGGGGGGGGGGGGTCAATTTTTCCGGATCAATTGTCTAGGAACCATTCCATTTAAAGCTTCGTTCTTTCTCCGTTTTACAAGAACAATTCACAAAACGTAAATAGAGGTTCCAATAATTTTTTCAGAAGAATATCAAAAAGAAATTTAATAATAAAAGTTAAGTGAAGGTATGCGGCGCATTGTCCATTTCGAGGTTTGGTCTTATCAAATCCCATATCTGAATTATTCTGAACAACGTGACCTCAGCACCGAGTAGCTAGATGCCCGCCAGCTCCTGCCACTAATCTCAACTGGCATGGCGGGAGCTACATTCAAATTCAGAACGGACACCGGAATATTCCGTGCGGAGGAAAATAGGATTCAAATTGAAAAATGGACGCTTGAATTCACAACGGAATATTTTTTGACGCATGGAAAAGTTGAAGGATATTTTACCCGGGTGTCAGCTTATTGGAAAAGAATGGAAATGTACAGCATTTTCTTAAACCTTCGTATCTAGTTCAATGCGAGAAAAGCTATTTTGTAATTTGTGTTTGTTTTTCATTTCAGTAATTTGTGTTTCCTTAAGGTTAAGGGGGTAGGGAAATCGTTTTTATTTTTATATTTATAATTCCACTAATTTGCGTTAAATTTTGTTTAACTTGCTTATAATCTTAAATAATCAATTACATAGAGTCTGGGAAATTCACTATCTGTTAGTAAACTCGCTCAGGGTAATCGTTATTACATGCTAACTAGCAGATTGTTGACTATCTACGAAAAAAGTCGAAAGGTCGTCAACTTTACTTGTTACCCGCTTACTCGTGGTTGGTTTATTTATATTCTCAATATGGCTGCCAATAAACAGCTATTATTATTATTATTTGTTATTGTTATTTATAATTTGGAAGGCGGGTACCTCTACCACCGCCCCTGGAACCATTTATTGGATAACCAGCACTTCACGGATCAGCATCCACAGATCACCTCAAGTGATTCGCTACGGGTGAGGCCTGTCTAGGGCATGACGGCGGATGGGTCTGCCGATTTACTGCGTGGCGGGCCGGATCGGAAGAGACTGGTTGGAGTTTCCAGGACATAGCAGGCCTCTCTCGACCTTGCGCTGAAGTGAGAGGGATGAGTTCATACGTCCGGCACTCTTGGACCCACTTACCTCCAGATTCCTTCCCACTCCTCATATCTTTTTCCTTCCCAGAACTTCCTCTCCTTTCTTTCGTTTAAAATACCCTCCACACAACATCCCCAAAGATGACATAGGCCCTGAGAGAAATTATTTTCCTCTGGACTTCCTGCGTGGAGCAATTGTAAAAAATATTAGAAGTGTGCATTTCACACGCGGTAGAAGTGAAACCTTCAGAAAACTAAAGTAGACAAGATTGGTGAGGCTACGAAGCGCAGCACAAAGAGGAGACTGATTATTCTATTTCATTCTTACAGGCTAAATCAAAATCAAAATCAAAATCATTTATTGTACAAAATTTTCATTTAGTACAAAAGGTATAACTTATAGGTACCTATATCCCATTTCTTCCAGTTAACCTAACATATTATACAGATATGAACGCAAATGAAATATAAATATAAAAGTTGTGTAATACAAAGTGAATTTGTTTTAATTTATTATATAAACATAAATATAAAAACAGTTGTACCTATGTGAGGTATTCCCATGTGTAATGAGACCTGTTCAGAAGGAATGTTTTTAGTGATGACTTAAATCTGAGTGTATCTTGTATTTGTTTAATATCATGTGGAAGGTTGTTGTATACTAAAATTGTATACTAAATCCTATAGATGTATGTGTTAGTTTCTTTTTAGTGTCGATAATTTTTGTTTCACCGAGTTTCAAATCACAACGGTACTAAAGAAGTTTTCACTTAAAAAAAATTGCATTCATTCATAAAATTAATAAATCGGTGATTGTCAGTCTGACGGGGCGATTGTCAGCCTCTGTATAAGATCAAGCGTGCTTGATGAAATAATAAAATTTTAAATCGGTGATTGTCAGTCTGACGGGGCGATTGTCAGTCTCTGTATAAGATCAATCTTGATGAAATAACAAAATTTTAAATCGGTGATTGTCAGTCTGACGGGGCGATTGTCAGTCTCTGTATAAGATCAAGCATGCTTGATGAAATAACAAAATTTTAAATCGGTGATTGTCAGTCTGACGGGGCGATTGTCAGTCTCTGTATAAGATCAAGCATGCTTGATGAAATAATAAAATTTTAAATCGGTGATTGCCAGTCTCTGTATAAGATCAAGCGTGCTTGATGAAGTTATAAAATTTTGACTTTTCGAATTGCAAAATCGAAGATCATTGTTGGACTGTTTTCACAAAAGCATTGGCTCTCAATTCCTCGGTTATCTGCATTGTTGCTAAGGAAGATAAACGTGTTTAGGTAAGCGTGTAAAATATTTTATTTCATTCCGAAAATTTTGCAACCAATACGAAGAATTCAAAGTACTTACGGCAAACCCAAATTTAAATATGTATCGATATTTGGTAGCCACCCGATCGGTACCTACCCCGATACAACGACCCTACCTACAATAAAATATCGATTTCCAGTTGGCCTACGTGTGAATTCAACAAAAGTTTCAGAAAAAATGGAACATTATTCAAATTTTGAATTAAGTCAGGTAGATCAAAAATTCCCATTTGAATATATAAAATACTACTTATCCGAATGAGCGCTTTCATAATAGGCCGCTTGCATAACATTTTTAAATTTTTTTCCCGGTTTAGGCAAATATTCTAAGACATTCTGTATTTTTTTTTATTGTATTTTTGATATCCTGGCGATTTTTTGAAAATTTCAATCCGATAAATCAGAGAATTTTTTATAAACTGGAAAGACGGGACATAATTTTATGGGTGCGAAAAAACGATAATTACATAGCCGAAAATCATTTAAAAAAATAACGTTTTCCACATGAATAGCACAGGAGAATAACGAGGCATACCAAAAATATTACATCTCATAAATATTTTTTTTATTTGATCCATCTTATTGATCATAAATCGTTATAATGTTCAACGCCTTCATTACTAAATCCAATGTAATAAACTTGAATATTATAAAATTTGATTTTGTTACAATCAGCACCATTACCATTATACCTCTAAAACACGTAAAGACAGCATAGAATGTACGGGGTTCTCTTTTATTTATTTATTTATTAACGGACAAATAGTCCAATAAACAATATAACAATAACACGAATAGAAAAGAAAAAAAGAGAGATCACAATGAAAGGAGATTACATATAGATGAAGAGCATTGACAAAATACATATAATATAAAAGTACATAGAGAAGATAACCACAAGTAGCTTGAAGATGGATTTAAAAAGACTTTAAAAAACCACATTGCGTAACGACTGCCGAAAGTCATTTAGGCTTACACCAAAAAAGTCAATGCTTTGATTTGTGTTGACAAGTCTCGACATTCTGGATAAAGGAGGATGATATCCATAATTAGTAGAATGTTGATTGAGGAACAGCAATTCATTATTTCGGAGTCTACGGGAAGGAATGTTGAACTGGATGAGTTGTAACAAAGCAGGTGTGTCAGTAATACTGTTGATAATTTTGAAAATGCATATTAGATCAGAGTCTTTTCTACGTTTTTCTAAAGAGGAAATGTTTAAAGTTTGTTCAATTTCATCATACGAGTATTCTCCTCTTTCAAGTCCTAACCTCCAAGCAATTCCTCGTAGGAACCGATGTTGTACAGATTCGATGTAACAAATGTGGACAGCATAAAAAGGAGACCAAATGACACTAGCATATTCAAGGTGGGGGCGGACCAGCGAACAGTAAAGAGTTTTAAGTGTATTTATATGTTTAAAGTCAGAGGTAATTCTATGAATGAAGCCGAGTAGTTTAAGTGATTTGTTTACGATGTTATTAATGTGATCCCGGAAAGAAAGTTTACAATCCAGAGTGACCCCAAGGTCCTTGATAGATGTGACAGTAGAGAGACAAACATTATTTAGTTTATAATCAAACTGAATAGGTTTTTTCGTTCTATAAAAGGACAAAATTTTGCATTTATCAACAAAAATGTCATTACATAACATCTATCAAAAAGTCAACCCAAATGAAAAGTTCGCAGAGAACAAACAATAAATCTAGTGAACGTTAAATGCCAAATAATGGATTTATTTATTTAAACAAAAAAATACTGTACATTTCTAAATTTTTTTACTAACATTTTCGTAATCTTAGTAAAAAATCTATCCACACGATTTTTTCCAAGTCGTTATGAAATCCATGCTAGTGACCTATTGCCGTTACGGTGATGTGACGGCAAAAAATGCAATAAACATACATTCCTTATCGCTATAATGCTGCAACTCTTTCTTACACATTAACTTTGAGACAGACAAAATACGTGCGACTGTTTCCTTCAAAGTACTACACTTATTCCTTGCGTTTCATTTTCTTTATACATGTGAGAGAGATGTATGATAATAATTGCATGTTTCCTTTGGACATACGTTCACCGCTTGTCTCATTTTCGACTGTTGTTATTTAGTGTGTAAGAAAGAACTGCAGAATTATATGTTTAAACACTCAGACCTATAAGCTTGTTTTTAAATATTACCAGAAGTATTTATTACGTATGAGGCGTACCTGACTTATTAAGAACAAAAACAAAGCCATCAGCGTTTTGACATTTGACGTTTTTATAAATTTGGAATTCACTTACACTTCGATATTATCCTTGCAACTATATTCCATACTTTCAAAATTATAGTTACGGCTGGTGGTATTGTAGTGGTATACATAGACTTCACGGTGCGGTGTGTGAGAGAGATGCAAGAAAATGATCACTTTTTCCTTTGGAGGAAACAGACCTATGTACATTGCGTATCTTATCTTTTGAAATAACTGCAGCTGTCACGACCGATGCCGCGACACGAGACGATGTGAACTGTAAATCCGATTATTGACAAGGAACAGACAATTGACTGTGTTTTAAAATATCGATCACAGGAATTGGGCTATGAAAGGAATAGTCCCTTACCTTTGACGGCTTCCTCCACTGCTTCAGGATCGATCCTGATACTGGCAGCTTCCAATAATAATGGCACAACATTATAACAACACAATAATTGGGTTCATAAAATTAGGAAACTTTGCGAATAATTGCGAGATTTCGAATGCGAGCTGTGACCAACGTCAGTTCGATTTTTCAACTGCCCAAGTAGGTAATTTAAAAACTTTGGTGGCAATATTGTTTATTTTTTCCATGTAGGTAGGAAAACATCTTCTTTTTTTCCTTGCAGGGACTTTTTGAGGAAAGGAGGAAGATAAAGGAATAAATGACTGATGAAGGACTGATGAAGGAATATGGATTTAGTTAAAAAAAACCTGTTTCAGAACCAAACAGCAGCATTATAGCGATAAGGAACATATGTTAATTGCCCTTTTTTGCCGTCACGGTACCGTAAGCGTGAATCGTCACGGTAATTATACTAGCACAGACGTCCATTTCCCCTTAAAGCAGTGGCGTCATAATTTGAAACTGTCGCCATTTTATTTCAGTTAATGTGTCAACGCTTTCATTAAAACATCAGAGAGGATTTTCATTGCCAAAGATGCCTTCAGTTTATGGTATCAAAAGTGGACATTATTATTTATAAGTCTTGAAGCCCAAAATAAACATTGTGTCGAATACTGAGTGACGTCAAGTGCAATAATATCAAGACATAACCTTCCCCAAGTTGAAGATACATATTCTGGATGTTTACTATTAGCTTAATGACGAAAATAGATACCTAATGGTTTTCTTTAACAAAGATATTCAAATACAGAATAGATATGCTATGGTGTCCGCGCAACTGTCGCCGGACTACGCGCTAATTAGCGTAGTTTTCATACAAAAAGAATTTGTTCATTTCGTTGATTTTTTGAAAATGTGCATTAGTATTGGTTAACAATATATTTTGAATAAGGAAAGAATCCGTTCATTTAGTTTAACGTTCGTTTGGTTTATTCGTTAATTATTTGTTCTTTTAGTTTATTTGTTAATTGGTAAACAATATCGGCGACACCCGGAAGCGCAGACCCACATAGTAAAAACAGCAGATAGCACATCTACTTATATTTCAATATCTTTGGAACCGTATATCTCTGTCCTGCGATGCAATATATTACCCAACTCCACCTTGCAATGTACAAGCGATCGAAGCTGGCAGGAGCAAATTAGGGGGTCAGGAACAATATTGGCATACATATACCAAACCACCCACAATACTGGTCAGGAAGAGATTGTTACCGTGGGATAATGTGGCAACATTATATTTAGGTACATTATTGAAATGCTGAAAAAATTATTATGAGCATTGTGGACTCAGTATGGCAAATGCATCTGCAAGGATTATTAGGTTTTAGTTTAAAATGAAAAGAAGGTATTCGAAATAATACAAGATTATACAAGGTGGCGCAAAAGTCATCGTCATCACCCTATCGGATAATGCCATAATTTTTGCAAATGGCTGCAAATGTCAGTTCAGCTTTGACATTTGTGAAGTAAACAGATACAAAATACACGTCAATAAGACATGATTCGCTACACTGCTCAAGAACGTGGAAAAATTCATTTAAAAATAAAATGATTGTGCGAAAAAATTTATTGAAATAGTGAAAAATTGATTTGCATTGGCCGGCAAAATCGCCCGATTTAACCCTTCCATACTTTTTTTGTGTGTTTCTTAAAGTCACGAGTCTATGTCAATAAGCCTCAGACTCTTCAAGCCCTCAAAGAGAATATCCGTCAAGAATGCGAGAAACTAATGCCGGAAGTTCTGGAAGGAGTGATGGAAAATGTCATGAATCGGGCTCGTATGGTCATCAATTCTGGCTGCGGCCACTTGACCGATATCACTTTCTCGACTTAACGGGAAAAAATTAAGACATCAAGAAAACATAATAAAATAATGAAATAATGAATTGCTGTTCCTCAATCAACATTCTACTAATTATGGATACCATTCTCCCTTATCCAGAATGTCGTGACTTGTCAACGCAAGTCAAAGCATTGATTTTTTTGGTGTAAAACTAAATGACTTTCGGCAGTCGATATGCAATATTTAAATGCTCCTTCATGCTTTGACTTGTAGTGTCTCTATATGTACTTTTTATATTTTATATATATATATATATATTTTTTTTTTTTATTCGTTTATTCCAGATCTCGGGGAGGGTGGTGCAGTCCCACGAGTTCCATATTATACATATATAAAACATTAAATTATAATATTTCAAGATGAAAGAATTTTTTTTTACATGATGAAAGGAAATAAATAAAAGAAAATAATAATAATACAAAAATAAAATTAAATTTGAAAAAAATTAACTTTTTGTTATCTAGGTCATCAGGAAGTGGCTCCATCGCTTATAAATGGGACCCTGCCAGAAGTGGAATGCTGCCATCACAAGAGTGTTTTCGCTCGAGGCCAATCGCGTTCTGTAGCTGGTGATCCGTTTTTTTATTAGTGTTCGGAATCCGGGAACGCGCCCTTCTTCAAACATCTCGGTGGCACTGCAGTGCCAGGACAACCCAAAAAGCGTTCGATGAATTGTTGTACTCTATTTCTATTCTTTTTAGTGACGCTTTGTTGAAGTTGGTCCACAACTCCGAGGTATATAGGCTCGTGCAGTACGTGTTAAAAAGTTGCCTTTTTGCAGCTGGGCTGCACTTGTTAAATATTCGAGAAATCATATTTGCCCTAATGCACAGTGATCTTCTCTATCGCTCAATATCCGAATCATCACTGAGGTCCGCTGCTACGATGTGTCCCAAGTATTTGACCTCGAATTTTTCTGTTATTTTTGTGTCGTTTAGACTGACGGGCAATACTTTCATGGTGCCTGCGCCTGACTTGAATACGAGCAACACAGACTTAGTGGGGTTATAGACCATATTATGTTCAGCAGCGTATTCTTCACAAATCTTTAACAGCTTTCTCAGTCCTTTTATACTTGGTGACAAAATGACCATATCATCTGCATACGCAATGTTATTTACACAGTTATTTCCTAGGTGACAGCCTACGTTTGCCGAGGTGAGTTAATAGCTTAAATCGTTCATGTAGACGTTAAATAGAATCGGTGATAAGCTTCCCCCTTGTCTGACGCCGCATTCCATATTCACAGGTGTTGACATTTTATTTTTCCAAATAACTTGGTTCTCTTGTTCATGATGCCAGACTGCCAGAATGTTAATTATTGAACCTGGCACCTTCCTTTCTTTTAGTTTTTTCCAAAGTCGTACGTGAGAAATCCGATCGAAGGCTTTACTTAAATCAAGAAAACAAGCATACACTGTTGTTTTTCTTGCCTTATAATATTCGATATATTGTTTTAAGCTGAATATTGCCATATCTGTAGACAATTTAGATTTAAAACCAAATTAATTGTCGGATGTGAATAGTTTGCCTTCTATTTGAATTTGTATAACTCTTTCAAATATTCTGGATATTATTGTGGCAAGAGATATCGGCCTATAGTTGGAAGTACTAGATAAGTCTTCTTGTCTGGATTTAACTAGTGGTACTATAATTGTACATGAGAAGTTTCTTGGCATGTGCGTGTGTTGAAGAATCTGTGTAAATAATGCTGCTAGAAGCGTGTATATTTTTTCACCAGCGTTTTTTACATGTTCTATGCTCAGGCTATCATAACCGGGAGATTTTCCAGCTTTCATTCGTTTAACAGCGGTTTTAACCATATCTTCCGTAACGATTATGTTTTCGTCCTCATCTTCGCATGGTTTTTCTAAGAAGGTGGGTTCTTTTCTTTCCGATGTTTTGGCAAAGTAGGTTATGAAAATATTAGCAATCTTTTCTGCGCCTGATTTTCCTTCGATATGGGTCGATATGTGTGCTTTAGATTTTAAGATGTTGTTGGGTTTTTGCCAAAATTCTTTAAAATCTCTATCCTCAAATGCACCCGATATTTTGTCCA
Organism: Limnephilus marmoratus; assembly: GCA_917880885.1. NCBI lineage: Eukaryota > Metazoa > Arthropoda > Insecta > Trichoptera > Limnephilidae > Limnephilus > Limnephilus marmoratus. The sequence continues at coordinate 38,736,844 of OU862909.1, read as the reverse complement.
GTTTTATTTGTTCCGCTGTTTTTTGACATTTTCTTAGCTCAGATTTGAATTTTCTTCTCAATATTTTTCGGTTTTCTGCCAAAGGACCCGTCCGGGGTTTTCCATTTTCAATCCATTTCATAAGTGCATTTCGTGATGCTTCATAATGAATCGAAACACTGTCGTTCCATCCAGGAATATGTTTGGCTGTGGTGCTGTTATGTTTACGTCCACTCTCGAAGACGTTTTTTGCGGCCGTGCATAGTGACTCTACAATTCTCGCATACAGTTCATTGATGGCATCTTTATGAAAGTTATTTTTGCATCCTGACTTTTTACAGAGTTCGACACCGCTGCTGTAGTTAATGCGGTTTATTAAAAATGATGCTGTTACAGAATAGGACATGATCTGGGATATATTATGTGCTCTCCATTTTACTGGATCCAACGCAATCGGGACAATTCCCTCCGTAGTGGTTATTCCTGTTGTTTCTAACCAAATAGACATGGGCTGGTGATCTGTCCAGTCAACATCATATTTTATCGAAATATTTTTAGTTATCTTTTGAATTGTAGCCGTTCCTATGCATTAATATTGTCGTTGCTATTCATTTTTATGTGCTCTCCCTTCACTGTCATCCCTGTTTTTTATTCGTGTTATTATTATGTTTTTAATGGACTCTTGTCCGTAAATAAATAAATAAATAAATAATCCAAAAGCATAACCAAAATTTTTCATTCATGAAACAAATAACAGCCAAAGAACATCGGGTGACAATTTTTGCGCCACCTTGTATTATCATTTAAAAGAACATCCTGAATATATGCTGACTGACAAAAATGGCTTGTTGAATTAATAAATTGATCGTAATAAAGTAATAGATTGAAGTAGCAGCGTAGCCTTTGACTGGATATTATGGCTTGCCGAAAACTCGTCGCATAGGTTTGAGAAAGAATCTCATATCGTGAGAATAGAACGTCTGCAGAACTTTGGCTACCAGCCAAAAGGGCCTTCCAGAAGCAAGACAGGCTGATGTCTTCACATGATAATCATCCTCCCAGGACGACCCCCAGTCCAGCCAGGTGGCGAGAGTCACTTAAAAGATGTATGATCACAAATCTGATGAGAGTTATTAAGAATTATTAAGCAAAACCCGCTCCGCAGATTTTTTCTGCTAGGCCCTGCGGGCGGCTTTTCGATCGACTTCGCCCAGATTGAGTGTTGGTGACCGTTTTTTAAATCCGATAGGAACTGGTTAAAAAAAAAGCTGGTTCCTCGGATCCACTGAGATCCAGTGACAGCTAGTTACCGGGACAATTGCATTCTTAGCCGGATTCTTAAATTTCAACCGTATAGTCTTATTAGGCTATTAATACTGTTTGACGCATCATTATCTTATTTCAATGTTTCATAGGTTATATAAAAGTTGTATAATTACTTATGCATTTTTGTATGTATTTTGGACGTTTCAACATAAAGTATAATTTTTTTTTTCATATTTTTAATAAATATTAAGTGTAAGTAAAATAATTTGAATAATAAAGCAAAATAATTTAATTGCAGGACTAAAATAGATGCCTTGTGAAAACCTTTCTTTTCTCAAATATGTATGTATTGTATGTATATACATAGATATTTCTCTTTGAAAAAAAAGATGGTTTTTAACAAATGCATTTAATTTTATTGTTATTCGTCGTGTTTAACAGTTATTTGAATATGCTTATAAAAATATTTATAAAATATTGACCTCGAGTGATTGTTCAAACTTCTAACGAAAGAAAAAGGTTTTTGTTTATATTTCTCTCTGTGAAAACGCATGACAAATGTTGTTGATTTTTTTGAACATATTTTCATGACTGTGAGTTCACTAAGATACATCTTAGGCGTCACACTCGACGCACATCAAATAGACAACATTTCACAGATAATGCGCGTTTTCATCCCGCGATAAAATATCTCCGACAAAATGTCCTCCGCCAAAATATCCCACGGACGAAACATTCCCTAACAAAGTGTCTACTAAAACTTAACCTAAACTAACCAGTGGCGGCTGGCGCTCACAAAAATCGGTGGTGCGCTAAAAATCGTGAACGTATACCTACCTACTCTAATTAAAATAAATTTATTTATGAAAAACATCCTAACTATTTGTAGATTAGGTGAATTCTCCGTTGTCTCTTTTATTTTTGGCTTGCACTCTTGTTTAATATTTAAAATGGTCGGTGGTTATTTTTAATTTCTGATCGTTTTTCAAAGTTCTGTGCATTCTTTTATAAAATCAACATTAATAATTCATTTTTTACTCTTCCCGACTCATCCAAAAAAACAAATAACAATGGTGTATTGACCTGTGACCTGTCATAACGGGTTTCATTGTTTATGTTGGTAGTTGGTATGCTGTAGAGATAAGAGATGGTCGATGCTGAGCGGAAGATTAACTTAAAAAGAGTAGATCTTAATTTAAACACACAATATCAATAACAAAATGACACGAACGCGTCACCAATTAAGATGCTACTGAACACACTGGTCCTTTCGACATGATGGAAATTTTTGGATCGCCGATCGCTATTTATTTAAATTTGCAAAGGATTATACCTACCTACGATTTTGGCGCCTGAAGAATTGTGTAAGGATTCTCATGAATTCTGTGATCGCTTTGGCAAACGCACCACTACCCTGAATATAGGAACAAAACGTTCTGCTTCTGTCCGCGAGCGGGTGTACATAGACACCAATATTATGTATGCATTATAACCGAAGTGTGTATTGTGATTTGTGATGAGGCTTGTCGGAAATATAGTATGTTATTCGGTGCTCGGGAATTTTTAGATTGGCAGAAATTTTGGACCTTAGGGCTGGCTGCCACTGAAACTAACAAAAATGGGACAAAAATAATACAGAGATTCTGTAAAGACAATAAATTATTATTCAAAAATAGTAAAATGGGACAAAAATAATGAAGATAACAAAAATTTATTGTCTTTACAGGATGTCTGTATTATTCTTGTCCCATTTTTGTTAGGTTAAATTAGGTTTTAGTAGATATTTTGTCGGGGGATGTTTTGTCCGTAGGATATTTTGTCCGTAGGATATTTTATCGGGAATATTTTGTAGCGGGGTGAAAAATCGCGGAACCCATTTCACAAGGCTGTTGATGAAATAATAGTGAAACCAACGTGTTTAAAGCGTACGAGAAATTTGTGATCAACAACGAAACAAATTACAAAATGTTTTAGTGGAATGGTAAAATATTAATTTGGTTCATTATGAAAACAGAAGATTCTAGAATTATTGCAATATTCATCACAATATTATTGTATTAATCTTTACAATTCGTTTTAATGTTTACATCGTTAAAGATCTTTAAATCATAAACAACAACCAGCTTTATTGATCGAAATAATTACCTATTACCTACCTTAATTTAGAAGGATATTTTTGGATATTAGAACTATTTATTGGATAACCAACACCTCTGCCATAGGTCATCCCAAGAGGTTCCATTTGGTGCCCGGGTTCATTGTGTGAGATTTGTTTAGGTGACAAGATTCATGGTGTGAGATTTGTCTTGTTGGCAAATGCGTATGTGACGCATATTTGTGACGCATGTTTGGGGGCGGTGCCTGGAACGTTTCGGTGAGACCCAAACGGTTGCTCTGGATATTTCCAAGGCCTTTGACCGGGTTTGGCAGCGAGGGCTTGTTAACAAACTGTCTTCTTACGGACTTCCCGCATCCTTGTGTTCGTGGATTGCCGATTTTTTGAGGGAGAGGTCGATTCAGGCGGTTGCTGACGGTTTCACCTCTTCCTCGCATTCGATAAATGCTGGCGTCCCACAGGGATCGGTTCTGTCACCGACTTTGTTTCTGTTGCACATCAATGACCTCTTGTCATGTGCACCGATTCATTGTTACGCGGATACAATCCATAATAACTTTTTGTTTGACAAGCCCCCAAAGGGCACACAAACTAAAATGCTCGGAGGGCTTTGAAGCAAAGAATGGACGGTTACCTCGAGAGTGTTTTCTCTTGGGGTAAGAGTAACCTCGTCGAATTTAATGTTTCAAATACCCAATCATGTTTGATAACGTCTAAAAGGGATCGAAATGAAAATATAGTCTCCTTCAACGGAAGCAATCTTCCGAACAGAACCTCCATCGATATGCTTGGTGTAACTCTAAGTGACCAGCTCAGGTACGGGGGCTCCATCGAAATCAGAGTTAAGTTAGCCTCTCAGAAACTGGGCGTACTGTACAGGGCCCGCAGATACTTCAATAGTACACAACTGCTAACCCTGTACAATTCGCAAGTGCGCCCCACGGTTGAATTTGGCAGCCACCTCTGGTCTGGAGGTCCAAAATACAAAAAAAGCCCTTGACTCTGTGCAGGAACGGGCGGTCCGTTTGATGGATTCTCCCATCTTAACAGACGGAATGCAATCTTTAGAGCACAGGTGGGAATTGCTGTCCTTGTTCCACCGGTATTACAATGGAAGATGCTCCGAGGAACTAGCGTTATTGATCCCCTCGGCACCGGTGCGTAGTCGGGAAACATGCCAAACACGCGCCCAACATTTGTACACGGTTGACATTAGTCACATGAGAGCGGGTCGTTTCTACGACTCGTTCTTGAGTTCAATGGCTCGGCTGTGGAACGATTTGCCAGCCTCTGTGTTTCCTCCCTCCTACAACATGGGTCTCTTCAAGACCCGTGTTCACTCCTTCCTTTCCTCAAAAAGACCCTTCACACAGCATCTTCAAAGCCCTGAGGGAAGTTATTTTCCTCAGGGCCTCCCGTGTGGAGTTAATGCAAAAAAAAAACCTTCTGGGTGGTGGGCCGGATCGGGAGAGACAGAATGAGGGGAACCTAACTTTGACCTCTCCTTCCAGACTCGAAGACTCTCCGTGTACCGCAGTAAAAGGGATGGATGTGTACGTCCATCATTCCTGGACACATTGACCCCCGTTTCCTACCCATCCTTCATACCTTATCCTCCAGAATTTCCTCTTCTTCTTTTCCTTTAAAAGACTCTCTACATAGCATCCCCATAGACAGGCTTTGAGGGAAAATATTTTCTTCAGGGCCTCGCCCCCTAGCATGGTCGATCGATATAGGTTTTTTCGAAAATGTCGGTAACTTGAAAACGCTCCCGAGCACGACTGCAGGCCGCTAACGAAGAAATAACAGTTCACGTCAAATAAATTAGGAACCCTTAGTCGTTGTGAACTGTTGTTTGTTCGTTGGCGGCCTGCAGTCGTGTTCGGGAGCGATGACAAGTTACCGACATTTTCGATAAAATCTATATCGATCGACCATGCTAGGACCCCAGGTGTAGGTTATCTTGTAGGTAAAAAAATAATGAAAACACCACACGATTTTAGCTGTTATTTATATACAACGTGTCCCAAAATTCAACGATAAGCCCGCCAGCGGGTGGGCCTGCTCATAACTCCTCGAGAAAAAAATAGAAAAAAAATATTTCTCAATTTTTTTTAATGCATAAAAAAAAATTGAAATCCTTTGAAAATTGACGCCTCTTAAGATATTTTTAACTACCATGACCACAATTTTTCATATATTTCTGATATCTAATTAGCACGTCTATCCACCACAATCCTTAAAAATCCATGAATGCCTATAGTTTTTACACAAAAATATATCAAAATTTTTGTTTTTCTAAAAATTATGAAAGATTTTTATTTTCAGTCCACTTTCACTCATCGTGGTGTAAAAAAAAGTATGGACACTACTATGGCAAGTTTTTATAAAAAAATTACGCATCTAATCAAGATTCCAAAATGGTATAATACTCTCGGAAAACTAGCCACAAAAAAATATGCGTACTATTTTTAACAATAACCAAATTGTCCATACTTTTTTTTACACCACGATGAGTGAAAGTGGACTGAAAATAAAAATCTCTCATAATTTTTAGGAAAACAATAATTTTGATTGATTTTGGTGTAAAAACTACAGGCATTCATGGATTTTTTAGGCTTGTGGTGGATAGCCGTGTTACTTAGGTTACAAAAAAAAATCAGAAATATTTGAAAAATTGTGATCAATGTCAATTTTCGAAGGATTTCAATTTTTTTTGTACATTAAAAAAAAATGAGAAATATATTTTTTCTATTTTTTTCTCGAGGAGTCATAGCAGGCCCATCCACTGGTGCCCGCTTATCGTTGAATTTTGGGACACGTTGTATATTTGTTTTTATAAAAAAATATTTCTTACGTAGGTATTTTTTTGAAAGGTTAATCGATTTCCGTCAAGAAAAAATGATTGTTGTCCATGCTAATAAATTGCAACACCTTGATGGGTCTCTGTAGCTTCTGCCTCTGTAGATGGGGAAGGAGGTACAATCGGGTCACCGTGTCAGGGCACTCCTGCCCGATCCTCCACCTACCCCTCCATCCCAGTAAATTTCCTATCTGTTACCAGGTACAGAGTGACAGGGGTCTATCGTTCATTGTTAAAAGATGAAATAAACGAACAATTGTGAACTGTGTTTAGTCATAACTATTCGGTTGAATGCGAAACGTGAGTTGCAGTCGCGTGGCAGGAATTAGTCTCGTGTATTTAATAATTGTTTGCGAATAATGCTTTATGAAATTCCGTCACGTGCGTGAATATAATTGACGCACATTGTTGTAGAACCTTTGAGAAATTATTGGAACTGTATTTACCGACATTTGAATGCAGCCAAACTTTAAGTTATTGCTGTTGTTGTATTTTATGACTCCAGTTTTTTTCTATGGCTTTAGTTTTTTCTATGGCTTTAGTTTTTTCTATGACTTAAGTTTTTTCTTTGCCTCTAGTTTTTAAATGAGTTTCCACAGATTTCTACAGTTTCTAAAGATGGCATTACTACGCAGATCATTCGTCGTCATAAAACTTTTTCAGACCAAAAATAGCAACGTAAAAATAAATATAGTAACTACGTAACTCAAAGGTATTTTGTTAAGTCACTAGTGCAGACACGTGAAAAATCACGAGATTGTCTGAATCCCTGAGAAAACAGTTCCCATTTTGAAAATAACAATAAAAATTGTTTTCTGTCAAAATATTATTTTACGGGTAGGTACTTTATCTATCGTCAAAATTCTTCATACGATCAGTTCCAATTATGAAAATGGTACTTAAATTGGTACCTCTTGGATCTCATTTCAACAGCATTCAGTGTATGCCACACGCATAACCTAATTTTGGTATATTTGATATTTCGAAACGTATTTATAAATTGCACACCGTAGAATAGGTACGTGGCATAAAATTCAAAGTTATCGCGTGGAAGGCTAGATTCTTACCAACATGTATGTTCTTCTTCCCATTCTGCATTTCAGCCATACAATATTGTAACTGTAGTAGTGAAATGTATTGGATGTAATGTGATAAAATTGGATAAAGGTGAGTTGAAGCTGTTAGCTTTTATTTTTTATTTAGGGCGCCACTGGTGCTGAGACCAGTGCTAACAGCGGTGAGCAAAACCAACAAACTTTATTGTTTCAATAAGGATTTCAATGGCAAAGCGCTATTCGCATTGAATATAAAATTATATGTATTTATAAAATAATTAAATCATAGTCAACAAATGAGAAACATAATTTGTACAGTTTTTATATTAGAAGTGGCTTACAGTCTAGCTAAATTCGATAGGTCAACAGTGAGATGGTATGAACTGCAGAACTCCCATCCGTCTGGATTATGTTGTCTGGTAGTGTATCACTCGAGGAGACCGCTCCAACCAACAGACGATTTTTGAGTCCTGGCGAATCAGATCTCCTCGAGGAATGTTGTAATCTCCATATACTAAGATTAGGGAACGTACCCATACTACGTGACCAACTTTTTGCAATGTTTAACTCCCCCCCCCGGTGACCAAAAACCTATGGCCGTCGCCGCTCATTTGTACCAAGCGTGACACTTTGAAGACCCCCCCCCCCCGAACAGGTCACGTAGTATGGGTACGTTCCCTTAAGTGTACGGAGGGTCAGTCATCCTGATGTGGGTGGTTTGTTATATTTATGATCCTAATGGTGGACTTCAAATAGCACGGACGCTCGGCTCGCGAATGATTTAAAAAAACGTATACCGTGATCCAACAAGTAACGTAAATTATATAACATTCGCGGTTTGTGGTGTAATGCGTGCATTTAAAATTCAAGAAATTCTTGTTTCTGTTTTGAATTCCCTGCGAGGGCCGCTTGTGATAAAATCACTTCACTTTACGAAACAACTCAACATAATTAGAAGGACAATATCGTCAATTAACTGTAAATGATTCTACATTTTTAGAGATGGAAAGAAGATCGTGTTTGACCGTGCATAAGTGATTTGCCTCCAAAGACCTTTTCTTTTAGAACAGAATGACGTTCACCTAGACAATAATTTTATAAAGGGGTAGGTACTTGTCTAGTATTGTTGTGGTAAAATAAAATTGAATTAATTATATCATAATAATATAACCCAAAACAGGGATGTCATAGTTCCACTGTCTCCTATCTTCTGGCAGTTGGGACCCTTGTACGAAATGTAAAAAATCTTATTTGTAAGCTTTTGTAAAGGTTATTTCCTGAAAATTCTCCAGTCCTAAAGAGTCCTAAATTCTCCAATATTTCAAAATATATATCAATTCTATTTTTGTCCCAAATCTTCTCAAATCTTGACAGTGGCGGGGGTAGCAAATGTAAAATGTCCAGTGTTTTAAATATAATGTCCTCCGAGTGCAAAAGCCGTATCTTCTCCAAGTATAAACGTTCTAATTAAAGGGTGTATATTGAAGTGATCCGAGTATGTTTTCTGTACCAATTTGTAAATAATAAAATTAAATATTGCCTAAGAATTCATAATAAATTGTACAGCGCCCTTAAAGTGATTTTTCACAAAAACGGCGGTCTACAAATTATCCAATTATTATTATCATATAAACAAAAAACGATTAATAGCATTGCTAACTTCATTTGTATATAGACTCTTTGGTTAGTCACCACCAAACTTTAAACTTTAGAAGGTAGTGTCCTTCCATCGAAAATTTTTGATTACGTTTCTATGACGAACACGTGAAAAACAGATAAGTTTAAGTAAATAAATATTTTGATCACGTGTTTTATAAATCTCGCGCTCTAAAGACGAGATATCTCATTAAACCGTATTGTGGAGTTACGTACTAGTAACTGACGCGTCGGAATATTTCCCGTCTAACTCCTGTAATCTGCATAGTATTATGAATCATACAACTTGCTCGTAATTGAGTTTCGTAATGAAATGTTTACAAACACGTTTTGAGAGCAAATAAAATATATGAAACGGTTCCCAATAGACATGTTACACGAGAACTGCCATTTAGTTTCTGAATGGCAGGAAAACTACATCTTCTTAGCATGTAATGTTTTTAAATAATGTATTTTGTTTTCGTGAATGAATGAATGCAATTCTTGGAAATGAAAATTAACTCACTTCCAGACATCCGATAACTCGGCAGATAAACTCGTTGTCGATGATAATGCATTCTTTCAACTTTTGGTGGCACTCGCATACCCACACGCGCATACACCCGCATTTTTCTGAAATTGGATGATTTTGTTATATTTAAAAAAATTACAGCAGTTAATATACGAAATAAAAGTCGTTAATATCGAAATTAGTGTTAGGCTTCTGCGTTAGCGGTGCACGGGAGGAAGGTTCAGTACTCAGTCTTAAGTACCATGAAAGACAACTATTTGCAATCGAAAGATGGAAAATATCTAATGTAAAATTTCATTTACGTAAAGTTGCTTTCGTCGTATGCAGTGGCGTAGCGTGGGTTTAAGCCACCCGGGGCGGAGGAAAATTTTGCCGCCCCCCCCCTGATAGATGGATATCCTACTTTTTTATGCCGATTTTTATAATCCCAAATGCACAGTCTCTTCCAATAAAATCATGCTTATAAATTCTACTACAAATTTATATGTATATATTAACTGCTCTCAGAAATCGAGAATGGTGTGCGTGTGATAGAATTTCGCATCTTCATCACGCATACGTATGGAATGCAACTCAAATGGAAAGAAACAAGTACTTTGTTTAAAACCACTTATTTTTATTTATATTCGTCGACCGGTTTCGGTTGAACTCAACCTTCTTCAGGACAATAAACTTATAAGTTTATTGTATAAATAAAAATAAGTGGTTTTAAACAAAGTACTTGTTTCATTCTATATAATGTCAAGCCACAAAGTGTTTGCTATCTACGATAATCAAATGGAAAGCTTCACTCGGTACACGATGAATCGGCAACTTATTGTTATATTGATAACACAAAACTGGTTTAAATTAAACTAAATATGCGATGTATCAAAACTGCACTCAGAACATTAAAATGGATTTTCTTTGATTCTAGCGGCACTTAACACTCGGAACTCAAAACTGGTTTTAATTAAATCTGTATGCGGTGAAATAAAACTACACTTAGAACATGAAAACGGTTTTTTCTTTAATTCTGTCGGCACTCACATTCTGAACACAAAACTGGTTTTAATTAAATCTGTATGTGGTGAATTAAAACTACCTTATTTACTTGCCCCCTTTTTTATTTTATTTTTTATTTTAATGACAATATAAGATAAAGCGAAATTACAAAATAAGTAAAAATACAAAGTAAAGTGATTTGTTTACAGTCCTCCTCACTAGAAATTCCTGTTCCGAGGCGGACTGTATGTTGCTGAATGGGTGTTGATTTTTATTTCCTCGTCTTCTAGTTTCTTGATTTTCACAAAATAAACAATAAATAAAAAAAAAGTATTTATGTTTGTTGTCTGCAGATTGTATTGGGGTTACTTCATAATTTTAATAATTTCCTCATCTTTCTGTTTACTTTCATTAAATAAAATGACAGTGTCATCAGCAAAACTAATGATTTTTTCCTTTGGTGTGTAGGTTGCAGATATCATTTATATATATCAAAAATAATAAAGGTCCTAAGACACTTCCTTGCGGTACACCATAATTGATTGGGAGAGGCTTACTTTTACGGTTTTAGATTTTAACGCACTGTGAACGTTCTGACATGTAGCTTATTAGCAGATTTAAAGTTGTGTTTGACATCACAATTTTTTAAAGTTTCTGGAAAAGGATTTTATGGTCTATCGTATTAAAGGCCTTTTGTCTAAAGCCTTACTGGAATTTCGATACAAGGTTATTTTCTTCTAGGTACATCATAAGTTATTTTTTTAGTACTTTTTCCAATATTTTAAAAAATGTACTTATAAGGCTTATCGGTCGATAGTTATTGATATCATTTTTACATCCTTGTTTATAGATAGGTATAACAGTAGCTTCTTTGGATACTTCAAGCGGTGGGGAGGGGGGGGGGGGTTGTATATGGAAATCCATTTTTTTATTACGACCTATTTAAAATCACATTTGACGAGTATTCTTTCAACGAAATCCATGTTTATAAATTCTATTTCAAAGTTGATTGATTGATACTGCGTTAGAGTTCCCAAATAATAGTTCGCTTCGCCAACTTCGCCCACGCAACAATCAATTTCTCAGAATTTTACAGCATTATGTAACTCAAATATAAAGCTTCACTCGATGTACGATGAATCTGCAACTCGTTATTTAATTTATCGTTGTATTCTGAACACAAAACCAGTTTGTATGCGGTGAATTAAAACTACACTCCGAACATGAAAACGGTTTTCTTTGATTCTGGCATTAAATAAATAGTCTGCAACTAGAATTTTATAACTACACATCGAATAACAGAAAGTTTTACTTCGAAATGTGTCAGCAGATGAATCCAACTAGAATTTTACATTCTGTACTGGTTTAAATTAAATCTGTACCTGGCGAATTAAAATTACACTAAGAACATGAACATGTTTTTTCTTTGATTCTGGCAGCACATACATAGTCTGCAAATAGAATAATATAACTGAATTTCACATAAGAGTGTACATAGCATTTTGGAAAGTGATTCAGTAATATGGGGACCAGTGGATTTAACATACTCTCAAATGATTGAGAAAGTGTTAATAGTATTAGTATTAATAGCCTCGCCGAAAGAAGGAAAACTGCTTTGCTGACAACAGCATATAAACTTTTAAACGGTAACATCTGTATTCCCGATATATTACAAAAAATTGAGTTTTATGTCCCCGACAACTTCACAAGAGCGCGCAGACACAGAACTTTTGTTGTTCCGAGATGCAGAACTAACTTACCATTAGTAATGCCGCTCGGAAAAATGATTATTTTTCTAAATTTCTTGTCCCCTGATATAGATATTTTTAAACTAAATATTCATCAATTCAAAAACGCTATTATTACTTAATAAAATAAAATGTATGTTTATTATTGGTTATGTATAACTGTAAATGTGCATTTAAAATAAAATAAATAAAGAGGATGTTTTCCTTCGAAATGTTTCAACAAATCCACAACTGGAAATTTACATTCTCAATAAAAAAAATGGTTTGAATTAAGTCTGTATGCGGCGAATTAAAAGTACACTCAGAACATGAAAATGGTTTTTATTTGATTCTGGCAGTACATACAGAGTCTGCATCTAGAATTTTATAACTGAACTTCGAATAAGATAATGTTTTCTTTTGAATTGTGTCAGCAGATGAATCCTCAAATGGAATTTTACATTCTAACTGGTTTAACCCTTCGAATAATAAGAAAAAAATATCTCTAAACTTTTGCCTGTCAGTGTTTGCGCTCAAAATTTCCGGTTCTTCCCATGCATTTTAAATGTTCCTTTTTATTGTTTTTTTTTATCTTTTTGCAAAATACGAAATTGTTTTAAAATCTAGATAAAGTAATTTTTCAGACGTGCTTATTAGAACATTATTGTTTCAAATATTAAAATTTTGATATTGGAAATGTGAATTGGCTCAAAAATTAGTTAAAATTAAAGATGAATGTGCTGACAGATTTCAGCAATTCAAAACCAACAAAAGCACTCTAGCATTCATAGTAAATCCTCTCAACACAAATAGTAACGAAATCCACATTGAGCCATTTGCAGTTGATACTGGATCTCTACAAATGCAATTGATCGATTTAATAATCATGTATCCCAGTGTTTCCCAGCCCCCCCCCCCCATAAAAATTTATTTAGGCAAGTACTATTTATTGTTGGCAAGAAAAAAATTTGCGGCTCTTTAAAAACTTTGACTCTTGACTCTTCCGACACAAAAGGTTGCGACCCCTGACCTACATGATACTTTTTGGTATTTGAGGTAGTAAGTTGTATTTTATTTCTTTTCGTGACTGCAAGCATTTAAAAATTATAGACAAAAAATAAACTTTATTGATGGTGAAAAGAGAACCATGTCATCTTCGATTGACCGAAGTGCGACCAAATTTGTACTACACATTTATTTCTTTTAACTGAAAATTTCGATAAGCCACTTAAGAGTACATACTTCAAATATATATTGAACAGGTATTAGATATGAAAATTCTATTCCGCAATATCCTGAAGGAATGGTTTTGAAAGGAAGGTTAATTTATCCGAACTTTATACAATATACTTTAAGCACTGACAACTGAACTGAAAACCTTAAAAGTACTTTAAACAAATTTTGAGATGATAAAATAATAAAGCAACTGACCTATTAAATTTCTGTTAACTAACGAAATTTATATAAGTAATATTACTTACAAATATTATCTAGAATCTAAACGAAACCCGATATTGAAAGGCTTTAAAGCATTTCGAAGCCTCTGTAAAGGAGCAAGGGTCTTAATGTTATATAATAATTCAGGGACCGTAATGGAATTGCTCTACCGTAAAACTTCCATAGGACATGATACCTCCTGTTGCCTGTTGCCAGGTCAGCTGCAATCAATTAAAGACCCCACTTTATCATACTCCTGCCGATTAGAGAAATAAGCGGGATTTTCACGTGGAAAAGTACCATAGTACAATGGAATGCGTTGCAAACCGTTTCCTTACTTTAACTTAGTGGAACTTACTTAGTGGAAAGTAAATTTCATTGTAAAAGTATTGTCTTCAAAGTAATCATAAATACCTTTAAAAGGTTTTCTATAAACCAGTTCAAAATGAAAGGCAAGAATTTATTTTTTAAACGCAACACAATTGCCTGCATATGGACCTAAAGTTGAGTTATTTTTCGCACGGCCAATTTACTTGTAAGTTGCGCCTACTTGATGTTATAACGCTCATCCTATTTTCCCTATTTTAAAATCGGAAGATTTTCAAAATGGTCATTGAAGCGTCAGGTAAAGTACTTTAATCTGCAATTTTTGGTTGCATGACATTGTACGTAATACAGATATAATACATACAGTTTGTCAAATAAGAGTAGAAAATATATAGATAAATATGTAGGGCGCCACTGTTGATCAAATGGCAATACTAAACACATAACTCATGGTGTTAAAGTAAAGCTGTGTAACCTACATTTTTATAAAAAACTAGCTGATCCGGCGAACTTCGTACCACCTCAGAATCAAAAACTGTTGTCAACTTATTAGCTGAATTGATCTAAATTGTTTCTCCCTGCGTATACCATACCTTGATCTAAATTGTTTCTCCCTGCGTATCCTTTCCCCTCTCGCGTTCCCTCTCCCTCTCCCCACTCCACTTCTCCCCTTCCCCCGTCCCGCTAACCCCCCTTCCTGAGTTCCTTTCCCCCCTCCCCCCTCCCCCGGTTCACAGTTCAATATTTTACCCCTTACAATATTGCTGCAGTTCTTTCAAAATAGGAGAATTCGTTCCATACAAAATGTATGGGGAAAATAATTTTCTTCGGAGTGGAACACCCTTTACTTTAAGGGGTATGAAAAATAGATGTTGGTCGATTCTCAGACCTACCAGATAAGCACACAAAATTTCATCAAAATTGGTCCAGCCGTTTCGGAGGAGTATGGTAACAAACACCGTGACACGAGAATTTTATATATTAGATTAAAAAGGCATAATATTGGAAAAAATATTTTTTCATTGCAGTATAGATACCCGCCGATCTCAAAATTAGAATTGCGTATAGGTATATTATTATTATACCTTTGAAATTTTGTATTATAACATAATGAAGAATAACTATAATGTAATAAAATATAAAGCACAGTTTAGAAATTGCTCACATTTATTAATACTAGATAAAGTACCTAGCGTTGCCTGGGCTTTAGATCATGTCTCTAATTTTAAATCTGAATATATTTAACTCATTCAGATCTAAAAGTAGTGTAACTAAACTCACCATTAGTGATTCTTTCTTTCTATCTATTGTTAAATTCAAATTTACGTTAAATTAAATTAAAGCAAATCGCTTTATAAATCACCTTTTAATCAAATTTATGTAATGAAGAAAAAATGTTTTTTAATATGTTGTTTACTGTGTTCTATACATTCAGTGTAATTGCACTTCAAAAAAATATTTGACAGTTAAATTGGTGTTGCCAGTCTACAAATTTAGTAGTTCAAGTTTTTATATTTTCTACTCTTATTTGACAGACTATATATGTATAATTATTATTTTGTTCGAAAAAATATCTCATAACTAATATGAAAAAAAAACGTGTTCAATAAAATGTTTTCCCTTTTTTCCTTCTTTTTTAAATCTAGCGAATTCTTTTCAGGTATTCTTGGTGAGCCCGCTCTAAATGAAATGAGTATTAAGATAAAATAACAATGTATTCGTTTTCATAATAAAAAATGAACAGTTTTTAAAGTTTAATCATAATTTATGTTATTATAATGAAATAATAATAATTTTTTAATTAGAATACCATGAGCACCAGACCTAACTACCCTAATTTGGTATTTTTCTGAAAGATATTTTTAGGTAGTCTCCTTTAAAGCTTAAAAAAGCAGTAGGTTCTTTTAGGAGAAAATTGAAAGCTTTTTTCCTTAAAAAACAAGTACAAAGGTAGTATGTTTTCATTGTGTACTTTGTATCAATTCTATGTAAACTACTATTTTTTACCTTTAAACTTTCTTAAAAAAATATTTGTAATCTTTTATTTACAGAAATTATGCACTTTTTATATAACCAACAGACATAAATTAAAAAAAAAAACATTCCTTAAAATTTATTTAAAAAATGTTTATTAAAGTTTATTCTTCTGCTGCCAATGTTAGTCTGAGATATAGTTAGGATGCAGATGATTCATCCGGTTAATGTTTTATATTGTGTAAAATAAAAATAAAGTAAATTGAACAACGCCATGGCCTGTAACACATAATAATGATATGTAACATAAAAGCCAAATTCGAAAAGTTGCGTTATGGTCAAGTTTTGGAGGCAATATCCCATGAGATTAGAGCATCCAATATCGCAGTACATATTCAATACCGCGATATTGAGGTATCGGACATGTGATAACGCAAAATTTTAGTAACAAAGACCGTATATCTTCTGGACTTACGAAAACTTTAAATGGTAATCCATCTTTTGCCACCATACGGGACACTTTCATAGGAAGAGAATCAGTTTTTTCGAAATAGCGTGATATCTTTTTTTGTCGCCAGTGATTGTAGTTTTTCGATGTGGTCATCTTCGTCAATTAAGGTTGATATTGTAGCTGCTATCTTGGTAGATTTGGCTGCAGCTCGTGGTTGGTGTGGCGCTAGGACAATCAACCTCTTCTGATATCTTGTCGGAGTTAATATTTTTAGCTCCAATTCCGTGCTTAGTGCGTAAATGAGTATGTAATCCGCTTGTTGTCCACTACTTTTAATAATAACTGGACAGAGTTTACACTTCGCTGATTGACGATCTATAAGATCGCAAAAAATGTTTCCACACTATATTAGAACTTTTGAAGTCTTTGAAATTAATACCCTTAATTGTAGTATTCATTTTTTACAAAAAAAGTTTGATACGAGTAAAATACGTTAATATATTAGCCAAAATAATAATTTTTTCACGCTTTCACGTAGTAAAAAAATAAAATAGGACAGATTAGTCACTCACTTATCCGACTTGCGAGTAGTTGCGAGTGAGACTGAGACTGAGTAAGACTACAATCAAATGTTAGTTTGCTGAAGAGAATTCGGGAATTCCCCGACGCACTGTTCGTAGCAAGGATTTCCCTATCACGATTCGTTTTTAATACTGCGAAATTCGCATTTATAATATCGCTTTTGTGGTACTGAAAAACAGCGCAAAATTCGCGAAATTGCGGTAACGATATAACGGTATTGCATGCTTTACATGGGATATGTTTCAAGAAAGAAAACAGAGTGTGCAATTCACATGCTGTAGAAGTAAAAACTTCAGAAAACTAAAGTAGACAAGAGTGGAGAGGCTACGAAGCACCGCAAAAAGGGGAGATCGATAGGCTAGGAAGCACCGTACAAAGAGGAGTCCGATTATACTATGTCATTCTCTTGCAGGCTAAATCCAATAGATGTACGTGTTTATCTCTATTTACATCGAATTTCAAATCAAAACACTGCTAAAGAAGTTTTCACTTCAATAAATATTGGAGTCGTACCAAAGCTCTGGCCGTTATAACTACATACGGCAGGGGCTACTGAAAGCGATATTAATGCGTACATCAGAAATTGGATATCGGTTTGGAAAATTCTGGAAAGTGAGCCCCCCTTGTTGCTGAACGGTGTTGGCTGCGCTAGAAATTATTCCGCGATCGGTGACTAGCGGGGAAACGTTTTACTGATTGGTTTTACGTAACCGCCGGCGCCGCGCGCCGTGGAAAATTACAGAGTGAAAATGAATGACCTGGCGAATAATGCCGCTAAAACGACAGGGAAAATAACAGACGTAATCACACGAGATTTTATATTTGAGGAGCGGTATTGATTTCATTATTTTCATTGAGCATTTCACTAATCAAAAAAACGGTTTAATTTTTTATCTAGTTTTCTTTATAAGTTTTTAGGAAAGTTTATCGTTACATTTAACTAACAAGATATAATGCAAACAGGATATAACAAATATGGATATCCGTAAAGGGTCGCAGGTTTTTTAAAGAATTTCTTTAGAAAATTTATTTGAAGAGAATTATGTCATTAATTAGCTTGGTGGGAACTAAAGGTCACGTGTCATTATCCGTAATTCAAATTTAATTTTTGCTAGAACAGGGATAGATATTTAATCCTATTATGAAGGTCAACTTTTGCCTTAACCGCTTTTGCAATATGCTGGCAGCTAAACTGCATTTGACTCGATAAAATGATATATCGAATCATAAAAAATACTTCTAACTACTAGCACACTAAAATATATATATATATATTTTTTTTTCTTTCCACTTGTTAAGGAAAAATATTTCTTAATTTTATTTAAATCATTGTCCTCTTCTCGTGCATACATACTTATTTTTTCTGTGAAAATGTGTTTTGCCATTGTGGAAACATCATCTGCAAATTATTGATATTTGTAAAATATAATTTGTCATTATTACTTCATTTATCTGGAGGATAGCATCATTTTATTTTATTTTCATTGTGAAAATATAATAAAGCATTCAACTTTTTTTATAAAATGTGGGAGAAGAAAATCATTGCTTAACCCTTTCCTCTCTAAGTATTCTTTTGTTTTTATTACACCAGCGCTTTAATTAAGC
This sequence comes from Limnephilus marmoratus, assembly GCA_917880885.1. Taxonomy (NCBI): domain Eukaryota; kingdom Metazoa; phylum Arthropoda; class Insecta; order Trichoptera; family Limnephilidae; genus Limnephilus; species Limnephilus marmoratus. The sequence continues at coordinate 38,718,311 of OU862909.1, read as the reverse complement.
GAAATTGCGTTTTTTTTAAGTTTTTAGTTATTTTTTGTAAATAAAATTGATATCTGTTTATGTACCGCTAATAATTTTTTTTGGTTGTAATCACTAGAATATAAATAGCCAAAAGTTTAAATACTTTTAAAAACTAATTCTTTAAAACCTGTTTGGCACCACTGTGTACTAGTGCCTACATCTACATGTTTTATGTATTCAGAGCCCAGTGCCACTAGAAAACCAATGTAACAATAAAAATTTACTGTAGTGACCAGTGTAATTCGCCGGACTCAAAACATAAATTTATTCCAAAATTTATTTGTTCAAAAATTGGTTTGAAATAATGTACCTACCAATATAACCACGTACACACAGATCTTCATTATAACCGTTATCATTTTTTATTCACATACTCTATAAAGTACTTACTTCGACTTTATATATTTTATAATTATTTATATTCTTTTTTATATTCTTTCATGTATTGCTTTCTATGTTCTATACTTTTCATATTATTTTTATATTCTACTATATTCTTCCATACTCTTTTATACTCTATAGTCATTTATTGTTTCCATACTCTTTAGTCATTTAAATTCTTTTATATTCATTTGTATTTCTTTAAATTTCTTTAATATTATTTTATATAATATGTATATTTATATATATATAAATATATTTTTTTTTATATTCTAGCACATTTCTTTATATTGCGTCTGTTAATATACTGTATACGAAAATCGACCACCACAACACAGGCATCTGCCTAGTATGGTGGTCGAAAAATCCCCAATTCATGTAACGAACAATTCAAAGAATAAAGAAACTTAAAAAAAAAAAAAAACTAAGAAAAAAAAAAAAAAAAAACAAATTACACATTCCCCACACACCCCTCCTATACACGCAAGCATAGATTTTTATGGGGGTACATAACTAACTAACTAACCATCACGCCGTTTTCCCGCAGGGGTAGGCATAGAGGACGGACCGCCAAACAACTCGATCTTTGCACACACTCCTTGCCTCATACATGCTTTTCTATTATTCCGACTCTTCACATGGCCCGACTCAAGTATCTGATACACTTGGTCGTGCCATGTCTTCATTGTCATATATTCTCCTTACACTCTTTTCCTCGTTCATTCGTTCTACATGCCCAAACCATCCTTGCATTCTTCGCGGATCTCCACATTTCTCACACGATCGTACATGGTTTTACCACACATACGCCTCAGGGATCTCATTTCTACAGCACTCAGTCTCCTTTCATCCTTCCTCTACCAGTTTCAAGCCTCACTGCCATACATAAGGGTAGGTACCAGCACTCCATTATGGACGGCTAACTTCGCTTCTTCAGTTTTTTGTTGGCGTCAACGGCATTCAGTCCTCCTTTAATACGGTTGCCTGCATTAAGCTTTCATTCGATATCTCTGTAAGCCTTCCCATCTCTCGTAAACATACTTCCCAAGTACACAAACTCATCCACGTGCTCCAGATACTCATCATTCATAACTATAATATATAACAATAAATTTTTTTTTGGATTCTAGAAAAGTCTCGCATCACAATGCTCGATAGACATAATATTGTTTATGTCTACCGAGATGTGTGTGATTGCAATGGAATAACCAAATCGCGGAATTAACAGGAATTAATTAATATTATTAATGATTGGGTCAGCTGAAAACGTGACATGTGTTCGTTTCCTGGGATTTGGTCACGTTATGATAATAACAGCACGTGTTGTGGATTAATTGAATAAAACAATTGATTTTTATTAAAAAATATAAATGTTTCGGGTCGCAATACGTACATCGATATACGATGGCCCTGATTTTTACGTGAAAACTCGCGCCCGAATAAGCGATAATTTCTGTGGGGGTAATTTTAAACTTAACTTTAAGTTTTAAGAAGGAAGGAAGAAAGTTTGTGTCAGAAGTCGCGAACTGAATGCATGCGCAACGTGAACCCGTGATTTTCAACTTTCCGGATTCGACACGTGTCAATCTCAAAGACTAATTATCCGATTCGAGTTTACTACATGTTGTTTTGAAGAGGGGTGTGTATTTACTAAATTTATGTATTGTTAATTATTCTTTTTTTAATTTATTTATTTTACATTTACACATATAACATAACATAGCTTACATATTTTATACACTCTCCTAATAAAGCAAATGCTTGTGTTTACGAGAGGACAACTTGTTAATAACTTAAGAATTATTAAAAAAAATCTTTATCATAAACTTAAGAATTTAACTTATGAAGAGATTAGCATATTTTTTAAGGATTATAAGGGTAGTTTAACAAAAAATATAGGATGTACATTGTACATTAAGGTGGTCCAGGCCTATACAGTAAAATATAGATATAGCCACCCCACAGTGGGTCAACGCTCAACGGAGGGCGTTATAGCATGTTGACTTTGTGATAAACATTCAAATCATTTGTTATTGGGTTTTTCCACTTTATTTGCTCAAGGAATTAAATTTCAAATTGTTAAGTACTAGCATCATTATCTGTTTTCAATGTCTCGTTAAAATTTCGATTTATTTTACTAATTACTATTGGGAAAAACACACATTATTAGCATATTGTATTTTCCCTCAATAATTTACATTATTATTTTCCAGGTATGAATGTATATTAACAATGAATGTGATATTTGCCAATGCAGTGCGTAGTGGGTGGTACTTATTGTCTTATTTCTCAAGTAATGGCGTATTGATATTTTTGGAATTATTCAGTACGTAAACTAATTACGAGTACTAATTTCTTAAACAATTTTTAAGTACTATGCATGGAGTGTTTATTGCAATTATGCAGGAATTTGTGGTAATGGAGATGTTTAACTTGGTAATGAATATATAATTGATAAAATTAAGAGATTTTGCGTTAAATTCTAATCGTTTATTCATCTAGAATTAAGGGTCATATTACAGAATTAAGGGTTACATGCAATGGCAAAACATGCAAAATTATGAAGGTACAGAATATTCACAAAAATCTATATTACTTAAAACTATTTTTTTTCAATAAAATACAAAATAAAACACTAAACGTTTAATAACAATTCTAACACCTCTTTTGACATAGAGACTTCTTCTTACGAGGCAAATTCCTTAAGCTTTACCAACCATATCCGTGTTTTTTCGTAGACCGTAAATTCTACGACGGTATACGAATAGCGTAGATGACGCATAATTAAGAAGTATGCAAAAATCTGCAGCAAAAAAATGATGCTTCATAAATTTCTTATTCTAAGGAACATTTTTCATTAAATAAAACTTGTGTCACTGCTTACTAAAGTAGTTAAAAGTTTATGAAAACACAAATACAAATTTAAATTTAACCAACAAATGTATACGCGCGTAGCAGGCATACAATTCAAAAGTCTATATATTTAAAAGTTCAAAAAATAATAAAAATAATTAAACATACCTTTGACTTGAAATTCCATTGCAAAACAACACTCGCAAATAAAAAATTCTAACAAATTGGCAACGGTAAAGACGGTGACTGAAAAAGTTCCAGTTAATAGTAATTTAGCACTTCCCGCAATTAGATCACTTTGGAAGCCGAAAAACTAATGAAATCTTTGGGGAACCGGGATTATTTTTATACCTACAGTTAGTTTGGTAATTAGTCATTACTTACGTACAATAATCACCCTATAATGAGGACATCAATATTTTAGGGCTATGACCTACGGCGGGACCACTGGCACCCCTTTGATTTGTTACACCTACCATTCCTATTATGTGTAAAAATTTTCAGCCCTCTATCTTATATAAAAGGTGGTGCTCATCGAATTAGAAGTTTCTGACATAAGTTCTGGATTTTAAGTAAAACACGTAATTTAAGGTTTATTAATATTACAAGTATTTTAGTGAAATAAGTATACAGCGTATTTAAATGTGAACAAAATTTGGTAACAAAGAATAATTAACATAATATTAGTCGCAGTCTTTCAAAACTATGTTTGTTAACTCCTTTTTGAATGTTTCAGTAGAAACGATTTATCTGTTTTGTTCAACGATGTGAAGTAAAAATTGCTTTTCTTCCTCATTCTTAGTGAGTATCGTGTTGTAATCTTCAAATAGTTTAACACCTCTCTCCGCTGTATCATAAACAACACGCAAATTTTTCAGTTTTTGCCTTGAAGGTAATCAACATTGTTATTCCAAGTCTCAGGAGGTAATTGCAAGAAAGAGTCCTTGATAACAAGAACTAAGTGCGTTTTCAACGTTCTTTGTGTTGCAAAAGCTTTTATTATGTAACCTCTGAGGCAAGCTTAGCAGAATCACCTCATACTGAACGATTACCGCCACCAGAATTTATTTTTTGAACAATGGCCTGTTTCTCAGCATCAGACGACTTAAACTAGTTCATCTGACAAATACCATAAGTGACGCTCTAAGACACCTCTAGCTGCTATACTGATTTCGGAATCAATGGCTTCTGTGATTTAACTCTTCCAAAGTAGTAAGTCATTTACTGGTGCATCTACTGCCAAAGACGCTTCGATCCATGCTTTGGTGTAGATGATAACTAACAAATTGAACAATTTGTTTTTCTTCTCTCTTGGTTAGTTTAAATCTTGTTACGATCAAGCGCACTGGTAATTTATTGTGTAAATATGTCACTTGTAGACGACTCAACGCCACGGAAACTAGAAGCACTCTTAGTCTTTTTTGGTACAGCCACTACAAACTCATCTTTGGACTTATCCTCTAATATGCTAGCATTGCTGAACTACTGAAGCTGCACTCAAGTTCTAACTCTTGACTCGACACCACCGAAGATGGAGCATTACTTTTAGCAGCCATTTTTTTCAATTCTTCAGATATTTGTTTCCGTTTTAGAGAACGTTCTTTGGCCTTTTCTGTTTTCTTGTCGATTGAGGTCATAATCATCTTACGTTCTCATCTTTGATCGATGAGAAATGCTCTGTCTTCCGCAATTTTTATCAAATTCAAAGCGCTTGCATGGATAATATCAAACAGTTTGACTAGTTCTTTTTTAAACAAATACTTTCCTTTTCTTTGTGCTTTAGAATTTCTTCCTGTATTTTTTTCAAAAGCAGCCAGTTTTTAAGGCTCTGCAACCGGCCTGAAAAGAAGAAGATGGAGAGATACGAAATTAGGAACAGAGGAGAGCGCTAAAATTTAAAGCGACAAAATCGATGCGAAAATTGCGAAAATGTTTAATAAAACACGACTCGTTTAAAATAGAGCAAAACTCTCGCGGGCATTATCTTAAACAGCATTTAAAAAAACACTGTGAATTTTTTCATACATATAACTTGTAAAATAACTGAAACAAACGTGTTTATAATAATTTTTGGAGCATACTTTGCGATTTTTTTCTATCGAGGGAATTTGTCGGAATACTAGATTTACTCCATACTTTTATAAGTTCTTTAATAAGTACATGCCCCGAATCTTTCACATTTTTGGATTCATTTAATATATTTTTATTTTATTTAATATATTTTTTTTAAATTGTACAACAGATTATTATCCAATTACTGTACAATTTTCTCATTTTGACAGTCTTAACACCTAGGAAGATAATTACTACACAAAAAAAATCTTAAGGCTATCTAAAGAAGAGTTATATATATCTAGTGTTTCCGATATTTCGTTCAACAGCACCATTCCTCTTGTCATGCTGTGCTGTGCTAGAACATCTGTTCTGCCGTATGGTATTTTAAACAAGTCGTGTCGACGACTACGGCTGATATTTTCAGGCACGTTTAAGTCATAACATTCCAAGAGGAATGGGCTGTCAATACAGTTATGGATTATGTTTAAACTAAGAATTGCAAGATTTGCATAACGTCTAGTTTCCAAGCTAAATCTATTTGTTGCCTCAAGTAATTCCATATGGTGCATGAATCTCGGGTACGTTCCATGCATCCGCATATAGACATACCTAAGGAACTTTTTCTGAATTTGTTCCAGCATATTAATATATTTAGCTTGGTGCGGAGTCCACACACCACTAGCATACTCCAGCTTACTTCTTATGACGCCATCTTTATATGTAGTGATAACGGAGTGAAACTTGCCGAAGAGAAGGAAATTGGTTAAGCCTTGTGGCGGCCACTTGTGCCGAATTAATTACTCCGCCACTGGACTCTAGGCGAACATACTAGAAACAAATCTACGAAGTATCTACAGCCAGGTACCGCGCGCCCGCTGGCACATGTCTACCTACCGAGAAATAATTCCGCCACCTGCGCGAAAGAGCTAGAACGTCTGGCTGTACCAAACAAGTGCCCGCAGAAAGTTCGAGCGATTTCTCACCTTTGCGTGAATTCACCGCATTACCTCCCACGAGACTAATTAGTTGCCACGGGTATATAAGCCGCGCTCGCTTGCTCGGAGTCAGTCAGTACCTCAGTATTCATTCATCGGCCGGGCAAGCAACACAGAACGAGCAGTGTCGCGACTAAGTACCTGCCCGCGCGGGGCACGGGCCTCGCGCAGTCAACAGTGAACATCAATTTATCCAGCGTGACCCAGGAACATTCCAGCACCTTCGAGGAACTTCTCCAACTACCATCTCGACATGAGATGGCAATCAACATTCTGCAACGAGCAGCAACCACAACCGGCAACGCGCCATCATCCAGCATCCTGTAACGAGCAGCAACCAGCACCTAGCAACGCGCCAGCATCCTCATTACCTCTCAAGGTTCCTTCCTGCGTCACGTGTGTGCTCCGACCCACTGGACACACAGCCGCCAATACCTCGTCAACGCGACGACGGCCATCGCCTGGACCAAGGTCACGTCTACACCGCCACGGTGTAGGGCAACATGCCGGCTTCCTGAAGACCTGTGATCTTCACCGCCGTAGTGTCCTGACCTTCATCTTCACATCATCGCGCAGCAGCATCACTACTGTCACTCCGCTCCCGCTCCGCATCGACCTCCGCTACGTAGCCACAATAAAGACTGACTCACACATGGACTGCACGCCTTTCATTTCTCTCGCCCCGTCTCTACCGATACGGCCCGCTCCCTCAGCCTCATCAATGGCTCAATATCTCGAACCCCAAGTAGAAAAATTTCGTATTTTTTTCGAGTAGATAAACACATTTTACTACACTGATTCACTTCACAGTCTACTAAATAAGTATCAAAACTGTTTAAGTTTGTCTATAAAACTCTTCACTTGTTTATTTTAATATTTATTCAATAGCTTAACACACGAAACTGGCCTGTAGCAAAAAGTAATAATTAAGCATTTTACACAAAAAATTCAAAAACAACACTTGATTGAGCACCCCTTTCTACTTGAGCTCTCTCGCCGAAATTTTACTATGTTATTTCTATGAATACGTGTAACAAATTCACGGGGTGGCCAAATGAAAAATAATAATAAAAAAATTTTGGACCACCTTAATGTACATAAAACATTAGGAATAACAAACAGCCAAAAATATATCTAGAGAACGTAGAAATTATATGGTGGTACTACTAAAACAACTTTTTTTTCTTTCTATTTGTCGTAATTTTTTTCTATTCGCATATCAGCGGGTAATTGATTAAATAATTTTATTCCTTTATATACATAGTGATTCTGTGCTGTTGTGGTTCATACGGGTGGTAAAGTTAGTCCACCAATTGAAGTCCTTACGCTTATATTTGGCAGTGCGGTAATATGTTTATTAAAGATATCTTTGTGTAGCTGAAGTAGTGCTATTTTTTCGTAAATTTTTGTAAGTGGGGGAACAGGGAATCATGTAATACATTTATTGTTGGGTAGTAATACGGTTTTTTTTAAGGATAATTTTTTAAATAATTTTTTGAAATGTTTCGATTGGGAGAAGGGATGATTTATATACACCCCCAAGCTATGATTCCATATTTTAGTACAGTGTGCGCAAGTGCAAAGTAAATTTCTTTTAATGTTTTTAATAAGATAGTATTTCTATGTCTATTTCCTCATTATGTCTACTGTGGAGTTTATTTGATTTTTTCCATTTGGTGTTATTGTCGATAATTATTCAGAGATATTATATTTTACTTTTCAAGTATGTATATGAAAAACTCAAAAAGATACGAGGAACTCTTCTTATGTTTCAAGTAAGTGTATCAAAAACAAAAAGATAAGAAAAAAAAAAAAAAAAAAAAATAAATAAATAAAAAAAAAAAAAATAAAAAAATAAAAAAAAAAAATAAATAAATAATAAATAAAAAGATAAGTGGTTCTGAATTTTAAAAAGTTTTAAAATTTACTCGGTTTTCTATATGCGCGAGCAAAGTAGAAAAACCAGTATGTAGATAATGAAAAACAATTAAAAACATTTTAAAAATATATAATTTCATCATTATATACCTCCAGGTACACATGAACCTAGAGTCTGCTGTAATATCCACCACTGTTTTCATAAAAATAACAGCGACAGTGTCAGAAACTATCAACAAATTTCTTTATTAATTGTACACTTTCACAGTCACCTAATTTTTTTTTCAAGTTATTTGTTTTGACGGCGGATTTATGAAAAAAAAAACTGAAAAATTCAACATTTCTATTAGTGTTTTAGTTTTGAATGCTAAAAAGAATTCAGTTTTTACAATAACTTTTAACTCCATAACTTTTTTGTACGCTACCAAATGGGTATTTTTTCCGCAATCTAGACAAAAACAAATAATTAAAAAAAATGTTAAGTTTTCGAAATTTTTAGTGATTAATTTTAATTTTTTTTATTTATTTGTTTATTTAGCACAATATTATATATTTATATACATTATTTATTAAATTTTGACTGCCCAACTAGGAGTAATATCACGTTTTAGGACAGTCAAATAATTATGGGTATGAACATGTGGAGAATGATTTGTACAAAAAAGAAAGTAAATTGCTGAAATAAAAAGAAGAGAAAGAATATAAAATAAAATAAAAAAAAGTTTAAAATATAGTACCTAACTGTTATTTGTTTAGCATAGCAAAAGAAAAAAAGAGAAGAGAAAGAATAAAATAAAAATGAAATAACCAATTAAAACATAAAATAGCCGTGGATTGTTTAGCATAGTTGTTGAAATGATAATAGTAATAAATAAAAATGTATTTACAGGCAAATGATTAAAATATAAGGTGGTAACTAGTGTTTGCATTTCATATTATAGTCCCACGTACACATTTTGCATAGTGAGAACACTGAGAACTAGAAAGTTAAAATTAGTAATGTAGTCTTAATTAAAACAAATCCCATAAAGAGTAATTGATGAATCCTCATTTTCCTTTATTGTGCATTAATTTTATTTAATTTTTTTTTAAATTAGTATATTTTTGATGTAGATTATGAAAAAAATGAGAAGTCGAGTTTTTAGCGTGAAAAGAGTTATAAAGGATAATTCCTAGAAATGTAATTTGCATTCAAAGCCAAAATAGTATTCAAATCCGTATTTAAAATGATTTCAATATTTTTTTATCAAAAAGTGTACAGTATATGGATTATCAGAAAAAAATTGTATAAAAAGTTTCTAAATGTTTTGTCACAATTGCTGTGTTGATTTGGTTTCACTTGGCGTGTTGTAGGTTTACAGGTAGGGACTTAATTATTAGGTTTTCTAGCAGAAGCATTTTAATATTTGTCGGCAGTTCTAAGAAACTTGTTTTTTTTTCTCAGGAAGCAATCTCTTGGCGGTTTGACATTATGCACGAAAACGTCACAGAGAAACGCAGATGTAAAACAAAGACAAATAATATTTGTAAGGTAGATAGATAGTCTTCTTTTAGGTTTTTAATGTCTGCGGTCCCAGATATAATAAATATATTAATCATATTAAGTAATTTTATTATTACGTCATAATCACTGGAGTGTTACGTAATATGATCAATTTCAGCCTCTTTTCAGAATTTTGAAGCGTTCGGTTTGGAATTTTGAAGCGTTCGGTTTGAACACAAAAACTTTTTTTTAATATGAATACCACACAAGAGTCACCAACTGCTCCCGTCTGGAGCCAGTGAGACTATGACATCCCCAATTGGGGTACGTTGTAAGGATGAAGATAGTGGGGATGGGAAGGAGATCGGAAGGAGGAAGGTGGGGAAGAGGGAGGTAGTACCTGACTATTCAGATCTGGTCACCAAACACGGCTAAAGCCATTTCAAGCAATGTTTCAATTCTGAAAGGTGGTCTCACACGAGAGCGATACTGAGAGTATCTTCCACTCTGGAACGTGCCGCAAATATACTACATATTATTTTAAATAAATTTTTAAATTTCAATTTGGGAGGCGGGAATGGGTACCGCTGCCCCGGGAACCTTTATTGGATAACCAACACCTCTGCCATAGGTCACCCCAAGTGGTTCGCTACGTTTGGTGACTTAGCAGGGGTGCCCGGGTTCGTGGGGTGAGGTTTGTCTTGGAGGCGGATGACCAGGACATACTGAACCCCAGATTCCTACCCACCCCTTAAACCCTTTTCCTTCCCAGAACTCTCCTCTCCTTCTTTTCCTTAAAAAAACCCTCCACACAGCATCCCTAAAAATGATATAGGCCCTAAGGGAAATTATTTTCCTCAGGGTCTCCTGCGTGGAGCTCATGTAAAAAAAATAAATTAATTGTGAATATAAAAATTAATCAATAAAATTTACTTGCGCACGCCGGGTTCGAACCCGCGACATTGGGATTGTGAGTCGAGAATCTTACCACGAGATCTCGGAGGCCGTCATTATAATATTAGAGAGCCATTTACATTCCACGAAAAACAGTATTTTTAGAATGATTTTTTTTATATGTGAGTACTGCACAAGAGTCCCATCTGCACCCAACCGCCTGCCGCAAGTAAGACTACGGCTACCCCAATTGGGGTATTTATCTCTGAAGGTAGTGAAAAAGGGGTCGGAGGGAAAGGACCTGGTTATTCAGATCTTATCAACAAATATGCACGAAGTCATTTGAAGCAACGTTTCGATTTTGAATAGTGGGCTTTCACCAGGGCGATACTGAATGTATCTACCACTCTGGAATGTGCCAGAACTTGCAAATATACTGTATATCATTATTTTTATTTTTTATGTGAAAATTGCACAAGATTCCCAACTGCCTGGAACCAGTGAGACTATGGCATCCCCAATTGGAGTAGGTTGAAGGTAAGTGGGAAGGGGAAGGAGATGGGGAAGAGAAAGATGGGGAAGTACCTGGCTATTCAGATCTAGTATCAAGCACGGCTAAAGTCATTTTAATCAACGTTTCAATTCTGAACGGTGGTCTTACACCAGGGCGATACTGAGAGCATATTCCACTCGTAAAAGTGCCCCAAATACACCTTATATTATTTTAAATGATTAAATTGTTAAAAGACAAATCAATCAAATAGAATTGACTTGAACACGCCGAGAGTTAAAGCCGCGACCTCCGATTCGCTAATCGAGAGCCTTGCCCCTCGACCACGGAGGCAAGAATTGAATAAATTACAAACTAATAAAAAAAAAATTACTTTGAATTAAACTGTTTTCCGGGTTTGGAGCCAAGTTTCGTAACTACTAAACTGAGGCCATCAAGTATGCTCATTTAGTGTGCTGATATTTTCTTACCTTAAACTTTAAAGGTCATGTAATATATACGTGGGCTGAACAGATGTATTCATCCCCACACGTACAACTTAACCCGTATATGAGGTGGATCACACAGTACTGGGTAACCTGTGGGGGTGTTCGTGAAAAGAACACAGCTCGCGTGGCGGCCGCGTGGGCGAACAGATGCTAGCTATAGTAGCTACTATATTCACACTTTGCGCTTTATCAAAGGGAGTCAGTGTGTATTTAGTATAATTATTTTTTTATGTTTTTGTTGGCTCGCCGACAGAATATATCACATATAATCATTACATCAGTTAACAATTTTAACATGGTTACAGTGATATTTCCAATGAGAGGTGAGCACACCATTCATCACAACATTCATTAGTTGTAATACATAATAATAAATTAAAGTACACACATAAAACAAGAAGAATCAATAATTACAAAATATATTCACACATGAACATATACATACATTTATACACATTTTATAGGTCTAGGCGAGGAGATCATCAGGGATATGTATTCAAGATCCAAAAGGTTTCAAGGTTTCTCGTGAATTTCGGCCTTATATTAAGACTAAATTGATTAATTAAAAATGAATCATACAAGTTGTTTATGATTTTAAACAGGGAAATGTGCCTTCTTTTGACGAGTGAGACTTCTCTAAAGTGAGTGAGTCTTTCAGCATAGTTATCTAGATTCCTATGTGCTCCAGATTTGTAAGCTGGTATTATTAAGTATTTTTTTTGAACAGACTCCACTTTATTGCTATGAATTGCATAGTGTGGGGACCAAATCACGGTGCCATACTCTAAGATACTTCTTACATATGAGTAGTACAAGATTCTGAAGCTACTGGGGTTCTTGAACGATTTTATTACTTTTAGTCTTGTTTCTTGGCCCGATAGTAAGCGCTCAAAACGAAGAAGAAGGGAAGATATGTAACATGAATGTTAGAGGGAGCGCGCAATATTAAAAACGATCACATTTAAGTGAAAATTGAGATTTTTTTTAAAAAAACACCACTCGTTTAAAATAGAACAAAAATTTAATGGAAAATATCTTAAAACCCGTCCGCAACGTAAGCAGATATATGCGTTAAAATGACAATAGCAGTCAAGTACAATAAGCGTGTTTTCACGTCAATGTTTTTCACGTGTGTCTCCACAGAAATCGTTGTAACTCCGTTATTGTTTTAGTGACATCCCTAAAACAAAAAGTAAAAGGTCGATAGTGAATCAAGCTATTCATTTCTATTCAAATTGTCCATAGAAATACGTAAAAAGACCTAGACATACGGATGGCATGTATTTTACTCGCCAAATCGCCTGCGGGCCGCTGAATATTGTTAATTTTTATCAAATACTAGCTGGTTCCCGGCAAGCGTTGCTGTGCCATTTAATAAAGAAATTGTTTTTCCCTGCATGTCCTTTCCCATTCTTCCCGTCCCCTTTCTGCCTCCCCTTCCTCTCCCGCGTCCCCTTCCCCTCTCTCGTTTCCACTCCGCCTCCTGCACCTTCCCTCTCCCCACTCCACTCCCCCCCTTCCCCCGTCCCGCGATTCCCCCTCCCGAGTTCCCCTACCCCTTCCCCCTCCCGCGTTCCATACATTAGTTTCCGGTACATTCAGCTTTCAAACAGCTCGCGTGCCTCCTATTGCAATATTTTTATACAAAATTCATAATGCCAGAGCTCACCAGTAGTTTTATACAAACCTTGTCCTGACAATAACAAACACAGAAAAAAAAGAATTATCCAATTTGATGCAGTCGTTCGTAAGTTATGCGCGTACATACATTTCGGCGATTCATTTTTATTAATATAGATTTTGTATGATATGATAAAAAAGTGAGGTGACGAAATTGTTTATTATACATTTATACAATAGAATACGTATTTTTTTTACATAATCTGTGATTTTAATACCGTTTTTACATAAAAACATCACGTGAGTCATTTTTACATTTTTTTAATGTTTGCATTCTAAATTTTAATATTTACAAATGTTAATATTTATTTGTAATGGAACAATTTGAAAGTTAATTTTGTAACCTTTCTAAAACAGTTTTTAGTATTCGGCTACGTTCAGAAATGTTTCATTTATAGAGCTTTAATTGTGAAGCGGTAATAAATAACACAAAGTTTTGGTAAAACTGACATTTCGTTTAAGACATTAAAAGTGAATATTCGCGATATATCGGACAAGTACAGCATTTAAAGAAACATTGTGAATTTTTTCATGCATATAACTTGTAAAATAACATAAAAAACGTTTCTATAAAGGTCAATAGGTAGATGTTTCATATAAATACAAATTGGATATATTTATCCGAAACGTCTAGGTTACATACCAGCAGGGCTGGGCAGTATTTGAAATACTTGTAATTGAAATACAAATACGTATTTTGTAGGTACAGCAAAATCTCACGTTACTTGAAAAGAATAAACCAAGTGGCCCAAATTTATTTTATCAAGGGGCGGGGGGGTCTAGTTTGGAAGAAAAACTGCTCACGTAATTAATGTATGCCCCCTTATCATTGCTTTATAATGTACTGTACTTTTTTTACGTCATGCTAGTTATTATTATTGTCCTGTGCTATAATAGCACTGTTATTGTACATTTTGTATCATATTATATTATACTTGTCATTGCTTTGTATTGTACATTTTTGTTTCATAGTATTAGATTAAGCACTATAGGAATAATTTGACTGATTACTAGATTATTTTTAAGTTAATTACTGTAGAGCGCACTTGAAGTGAAATAACACAAAACTGCGCTATACAAACGTCATCCATTTAAATATAAAAAATCAATACTTGTTTCCCTTGGTCACGCCATAACCTTAGAATGACTACCTATTTCATTCATTTTTTTAAAGTTTTCTAATACTTTATAGAAGGTGCTTACGGAAAGAAAAATTATGAAAAATAAGTAGAAAATTGGAAAATTTAGAAAACTTAATAACTATTTTAACTTCGCACGTTTGACAGTTCGCGCATTTGATGAAATTGAATTTAGCAGGCAGCTGTTTTTTTTTTGTAACAAAAGAATTGTCTATGAATTTTTTAAATTATAGATATTTTACCTATGTTACATAGGTACCTACCTATGTTAGATACCAGATTTGATTGATTGTTCTTATAATATAGAAAAATTAATATTTGTAATATGTGAAAAATGAAAATTTGAATAAAAAATTGTAATAGCTTGCACGCGAGTTGTTTGAAAACTGAATGTACTGGGACTAAATATTTAGAACGCGGGAGGGGAGTTGGCGGGATCGGGAAGCGGGAGAGGGTAGGCAGGGAAGGTGGAAGGGGAATGCAAGAGAGGAAAAGGGGATGCGGTAGGCGAACGGGGACGCACGGGAAAGGACATGCAGGGAGAAACAATTTATTTCTTTGAATATGGCATTGCAACGCATGCCGGGAACCAGCTAGTGATATAATAATAATAATTATTATAATCTAACACCTAAGGCCTATACCACAAAACTTTACAAGTGGAGCGGAGACGAGATGTGCCTCCTGAGCAATATGATTAGTCAATTTTAACACGTCTCTGTTTCACTCTGCTCAGCTTTGCTTCTATGGAAACGCATCCTTAGATATGGGCACTTACGACATTTTTTTTTTGCAACCAAAAGTTCTACGAAAACCAAATGTATTTTGTATTTTGTAATTTGTATTTTGTATTTGAAATTAAAAAATGGTCAAAATACTGTATTTTGTATTTTGTATTTCAAATACACGACTTGAAAGTATTTTGTATTTCGTATTTTAAATACATGCGAAAAAGTATTTTGTAATTTGTATTTTAACTACAGCAAGGCATGTATTTTGCCCAGCCCTGCATACCAGTTCTTAGAACGATTACTTACAATGCAAAGGCTAGGTGAATAAAAGAGATTATCTCACAGTAACAAATATACTATATTTATACATTCTTAAATTCAAGCGACCGGGATTCATATTCCCAAAAGAAACAAAAACCATACTGAGAATTTAGCTGGAAGAAAGTTAAACATAAAGTAAAGAGCATACCTGCGGACCATGTATCTATTAATTTCTATTAATTCTAACTTGACGCGAACGTATATTAGTGTGGAGGAAACGAGGTCCATGAGCATGCGGGATCTCCAGGTCAGCAACCGGGAGAGACCCCGAGGAAGGCTCCAGAGAATGGGAACTCGTCGCCATGGAGCAGGATCCAGCATTGGGTCCAGTGTACCGGTTGAGCGTACCGGTGATCTCTCGGTGGACCCCGATTACCGCAACTTTCCGAATGAGAGCCGGGCGTCCATCCGCCATAAATAGGTGCTGCCACGACCGTAGCTTGTCACAAAGCCTTGTTTATGCCAATCTCTCGAATGCGCCGGCCGTGATTCCGTAGATAATTCACAATCAATTTTGAACGCGGCGGTGTGTTAGCCTTGAAAACATGGCGATCTCTCTGTCACTCCAGAACAATTCAAAATAAAACCCGTTCCACACACGGGACTTCCTTAGACTCACGATTAGAATTAATGACATCTTTCTTGTAAAAGGTATTAACCAGTAAAAGTGATATTATCACACAATGATCACACAAAATTATATTTTAGGCGACCATTCGAATTAACGTCGGGCTCCCTATACGGCGGTAATTCAAAAAGTGACGCCGGAAATTTATCAATACAGTTGCCAATCGAAAAAATCTGAAATACGTCGATTCAACAATTAAAGTAAACGGCCAGGTGAAGGTTTATTAAGTCAGGAAAATAATTATTACTACGTAATAATTATTATTGTGACACAGTGTTGAAGAGAAATATGTTACACGGCAATAGAAATTCAGAATTTCGGCAGCCTTTAGGCCTTTAGCGGCATTTAACAATCTATCTAGGATGTTTATGAAGGTTGAGGGGGGGAGGGTTTTGGAGGTTCAAACACCCTCTCATCAGCCTCAGTATTGCACAGAAAAAAAGATAATAATACTCGAAGATTCTTGGAAAATAAAACAATATTATTTGCACCATCTCTTTAATTAACGTGATGTAAATAATTAACGTGGAGCCCCAAAAAACCTTTTTTTTTCGGTGACCGGGCGACTCAGCTATATGTAACTTCGTCACTCCTTTGAGAAGTCATTATATTATTTTTTTACATTAGCTCCTAAGGAAAATAATTTCTCTCAGGACCTATATTATCTTAGAGGATGCTGTGTAAAGGGTCTTTTTTAAGAATAGAAGGAGAGGAAGTGATGGGTAAGAATCTGGGTGGGAAAGGACTAAGGGGGTCTGTGTGTCCAGGAGTCGCTTATGAATCCATCTTTTCAACTGCAGTGCAAAGATCTATGGGTCGCGAGGGTTCCTCCCTCAACCAATATCTCTCGGTCCAGCCCGGCACACAGTGGGTAGGCAGACACATTCGCCGCCAAGACCTAGATAAACCTCATCCCGTGAACTCGGGAACCCCTGCTAAGAATCACTTGTGGTGACCTATTATAGTTCCAATAAATCCATTACCGCTTCCCAAATAAGTGATGAAAAAAAACTTGGTTAGGGTTCTGTTAGATTATTTTATGAGCTTTCTTATTTTTTTTCATCGGTTTTAATGACTTTTCGAAAGAGTGTTAAGAGTGAAAGAGTGAAATGCTACTTAATTGAGTTGGCATGGCACCAAATTTTCCAACCCCCGCTTTCTCTCTTGCCCCCCAGGATTGACGCTTCCCCCCTTAAGACCCGTTCTGATTGAACAAGTATTTTAGTCGAGTGGAGAATATAGTAGTAACTAAACGCTTCCGAACACTGTAATTTTAGTAGAGTGGGTGAGTCAGCTCTTTAGTCGATTCAATCTCTGAAAGCGGCGCGGCTAAAATGGCCGGTGAACCCTAACGATGTGGTCGCCGTTACAGCTGATGATGTAGACATCGCCCTCACTTCAACAAAAGCTGGGAAAGCAGCTGGATGCGAAGGAGTTCTTCCAGACTTTTTGAAACATGCTGGGCCACGGACAAAGTTATGGATCGCAAAACTGTTTACTGAAATTTTTAAAACTGGAGTAATTCCAAATATCTGGAAAAAAAACTAAAGTTATTGCGATCCTCAAACCCAAGAAGCCACCAGAAGATCCAAACAGCTATCGGCCCATCTCGCTTTTAAGTACCATGTATAAACTCCTAGAGCGAGTGGTGCTCCGCAGACTTACCCCAATTCTGGAGAAAGTGGTTCCACAAGAGCAAGCTGGCTTCAGACCAGGCCGTAACTGCTGTGACCAGGTGCTAGCTCTGACAACACACATCGAATCTGGATTCCAGAAACGGCTTAAGACTGCGGCAGCGTTCATTGATCTCTCTGCGGCTTACGACACGGTGTGGCACAAAGGCCTCCTTGTCAAGCTCTACGACACCATAGAGGATGGCAACACAGTACGACTTATTGAGCAACTACTAACTGGCCGTACTTTCAGGGTTTTTCTAGGAGGGCTAAAAAGCAAAAAAATGCACCTGAATAATGGCCTTGCCCAAGGCTCAGTGCTGGCCCCATCACTCTTCAATATCTATACTCGAGATCTTCCTCACACTGAAGGCAGAAAATTTGCTTACGCAGATGACTTCGCCATCACAGTCCAAGCCAAAACCCTCAATGCAGCAGAAGAGATCCTTAATTCTGACCTCAAGGCTATGGAAGAATTTTTCCTCAATTGGCGACTAAAGCCAAATGGGTCGAAAACAGTTGTGACAGCTTTCCATCTCAGTAATTCACAGGCAAACGCAAAACTCTGTGTTCAGTTTGATGGAAAAAATATTTACCATGACCCCCATCCCCGCTATCTTGGAATAACTTTGGACAGGAGCCTGAATTACCGGAAACACATGGAAACAGTGGGCAAAAAAACCAGGACAAGACTAAACTTAGTCAATAAGCTGGCTGGTACTAGCTGGGAATGCGACGCCAACACGCTCAGAACGGCATCCATTGCCCTGGTTTTTTTCAGCAGCTGAATACTGTGCTCCAGTATGGGCCAGAAGCGCCCACACTTCCATGGTCGACGTTCAGCTTAATGCCACAATGCGAACCATCAGCGGAACCTTAAAATCGACTCCTCTTCCTTGGCTCCCCGTACTTGCAAATATAACCCCACCAAATATCAGGCGAGAGATTGCAACACTGAGGGAATACAAGAAGGCGCTGCAAAAAAGCGAAATACCCTTGCACGATGATGTCGTTTCTCACCCGGCATGCCGCTTAAAGTCTCGAAAACCCTTCTGGACGGAAGGAGAAAGACTCCTTCGAACACCTCTCACCCCAGAAGATAGGTGGAAGCTTGAGTGGCAATCAGCCAACGTCAAAAACGCCGATCTCGTGCAAGACCCCTCTGAGAGACAGCCTGGGTTCTCATTGCCTCGCAAACTCTGGACTGCCATCAATAGAATAAGGTGCTCCCATAGCCGTTGTGCTCACATGATGCATAGATGGGGCCTTAAAGAGTCGAGGTCGATTTATGAGGTCCACAGGGCAACGCCTGAGGCCCTAGACTGGCTCGCAGACCTAGATGTCCCCCTCTGACCCCCCACCATACGAAAGAAGAAGAAGAAGTCGATTCAATCAATCTGTGATTCAATCCATATCGTTCTATTTTTCGGGAGAGTAATTACCCCCTCCATGCGTCCCTACTCATTGACAGGCGCGAACCGACCGTTTTAGCAGTGTTCATTTGTGAACTCGCGGAAATGTCGTGGTGATAGAGCGAAGATGCTACCCTAAATTTATTTATTTATGCTGATATTAATCTCTTTTCGTATCCATAGTTTATTTATTTTCATCTAACTAATTTATTCTTCCACCTCTTCTAAAATAAACATTAAAATAAGCATGAAAATAAGCTTAATTAGCGTATTTACTTTGCTTTGTAGCAACCGTCATCCGCCGTCATCAACGGGCGGCGAGAACAAATTTAATGTACTCTACTTGAAAGTTATGCGAAGCAGCGAGTGTACTACTTGCCCAAACAGAATGGGGCTTTAATAATAATAATAATTGGATGACTTCTATAGCGCCATTTTCGTGAGAAAATCACCTCAAGGGCGCTTTAGGGTCGAACTCCCCCTTTGTAAAAGCTATAGCTACGCCCTTGCAATTTATTCATTGCTTTTACTGGAAATACGAGTATCCGAAGTTTTAGGAATGAAAGAACTAAAATTTGATGAATCGTTTAAATTCTGCGAAATAACCCAGTGTTGCGACAAAGGGATGAATGAAAAAAATGCAAATTTACATAGAAATCTAAATTTAAAACAATTACTAGAAAACACGAATATTTTACAATGGCCGCCTTACATCGATATAGACTTGGTTGTGGTGTTGAGTACCTCATACAAGAGGCACCTCAAATGTCCCACACAAACACGTAAAATGTCCCCCCACCTCACAAAATTTATTTGTACCAGCTCTTTTTCTTTGTATTACTACAAATGTCATGTCACGTTGTCGCGCATGGGACAAATACAAAGGGGGACAAATATGAGGTGTGGGGTGGTTGGTTTATTGGACTACATTCATGTCTCGTCACGTATGGGACAAATATGAAGGAGGACAAATTTGAGGTGTGAGGTAGTTGGTTTATTGGACTACATTCATGCCATGTCACTTATGGTACAAATATGAGGTGAGGTGTGAGGTGGTTGGTGTATTGGACTACATGTCATGTCACGTTGCCACGTATGGGACAAATATGGGATGAACTGTGAGGTGGTTGGTGTATTGGACTACACGTCATGTCACGTATCGTATGGGACAAATGTATGAGGTGGTGAGGCGTGAGGTGTTTGTATATTGTATGACATTTTTGTATTAGAACCGTGAGGTGGTTGGGGTGAGCCATTCATATATGTATTGTAAATACCGCACAAGCGTCCCAACTGCTCCCAAAAAATATTTTTTTTAAAGAATTTTTTTATTCTACATTATTGTTAAGTGAATACCGCGCAAGACTATCAACTGCTCCAATTTTTTTTTTAAAATATTTTTTTATTGTAAATTATTGTTATGTGAATACTGCACAAGAGTCCCAACTATTGAATTTTGTAACACCTCACCTCAAGAGGTGGAACACCTCAACACCTCATTTCGATATTTGAGTACCTCATACAAACTCATCCTGATGTCGTGTCCTACCAACACTACTTAGTTGGTCGATGCGCCCTTATTAATAAACATGTTACGAAATTTATTTTCTTTTTGATGAATGTTTTCGTAACTCAATTTTGGGGAACTAATAATTTGGTTTCGGTGTAATTTTTAACACCCACGCGCCCGGTCTAGACTTTTTTGGTCGATGCCCCTTTAAAATTAACCCTAAATTAATAATTGTTTTATCAGTTGCGCAAAAAATAAATCAGTAAGGCCTTGAAAGCTTACAACTTCCACCCACTGAAGAGATGGAACCATAGAAGTGCATTGGGGACGTGTCTGTGTCAGTGGCGTAGCCTGGGTGTCAGGTGGCGCCGCCCCCTTACTTAGGTAGGTAATTCAATTAAATAGACTAAAATTTGCACTAATTCTAAGAACTTATAGGCAAGAACAATCATCATTATTGTGTATTGTACAGGTTTTAAAATAAAAAAGTCATGTATATATGCTCCGAGGAACTAGCGTCATTGATCCCCTCGGCACCGATGCATAGTCGGGAAACACGCCAAACACGAGCCCAACATTTGTACACGGTTGACATTAGTCACATGAGAACGGGTCGTTTCTACGACTGGTTCTTGAGTTCAACAGCTCGGCTGTGGAACGATTTGCCGGCCTCTGTGTTTCCTCCCTCCTACAACACGGGTCTCTTCATGGACCCATGTTCACTCCTTTCATTCCTCAAAAAGACCCTCCACACAGCATCTTCAAAGATCACATAGGCCCAGAGGAAAATTATTTTCTTCAGGGCCTCCTGTGTGGAGTTAATGTAAAAAAATATATATGTTTTACGATATAATAATCATATTTATTATAAAAAATTTTACAAGTATACCACTACATTGATATAAAAGGTAAAGAAAACTTTTGATTATACCTTGACGATCGACAAGATTAAGTTGTTAGTGAAATGAATATGAAAGTCGAATGTATACGTACAAAACAGTACCATTTTGTCAATACAAATAACGATAAATGAAACTTTCTTAGTCAAAGCATCACTCACGGATTTCCCTGAAGTCATTCTCGCTGTATATTAGTTATAAACAACCAAAACCCAAAATAAATACGGAGAAATCCTGCAATTCAGTACAGACGGTGTTGCCAATTGCTAGAATGAGCAAGATGTCATTATTATATATTCATTTAAAGAAAGGCGATTCACCGGTTTCATCACAGAATAAGTAATGAAAAATTTAGTGCTCATTTCAATCGGTCCGAATCGTAGGTACAACAAAAAATGAAATGAGATGGTTCAATTTTTTACAAAATTTCCTACAACGAACTTTCAACACGGAACAATAATTATTATGGTACCCACCCACCGGCCTGAAAGTTTGTTAAAAAATAATTGTCAATGAGATGGGGACATTTTTTGGGACAAATTGAATAAATCCTTATTTGAAATACCGATAAAATTTTACGTTAAATATTTACGGTTCGTAATTATATGGGTAGATAGATAGTTACTTAAAAATGTAATGATTTCTGAGGAAATTTTGGTTCACAATTATTAAATAGAATTAGAAAAATACTTGCGTGGATACGAGGTCTACTTTACGAGAATTACTAGTTTTTACCAAGTCCATTCAGGAGGCAGCATGTTCGTTTCTGAATCAGCAAAATCTCTTGAACGGTGAGTTTTACGTCAACCCTCCCATTTTTGGTTCGCTGATAAGGAGCTTTAGAAGATGCATGAAATGTATTATTTGTTACACTTAACATTATGCTATTATTTATTACTATTATCAAACATTAATAAGCTTCCGACTCTACGGTTGAAATTTAAGAATGCAACTTACTCAAAACCGTTTTCGTACGTGTAGTTTGTGTGCAAATGTACCTTTGTAATAGAATCGAATTAAAGCATGCCGAAAGATGGCACCACTTTCGTTAGCAGCTTGCATGATTAGCATCGCCTGACAGACGTAAGTAGTGCGGATTTGTAATTTCGTGTATCTCTCCGAATATGGAGAGATTGACGATAATGCGATTATTATTGTAACTTTCGGGCCAATACCACGCGGCTGCATATTACATATGACATCATTGCCTGTCGCGGTTACTTGGTTCCGGTGACTAGCTGTCACTGGATCCCAGTGGATTCGAGGTACCGGCTATTTTTGGAACCATCCTATCGGATTTATAAAATGGTCACCAACTCTCAAACTGGGCGAAGCCGAACCAAAAGCCGCCCGCAGGGCCTATCAGCAAAAAGCTGATAGGCTGCGGAGCGGGTTTTTAACCGCTAGTCATTATTATTTGTTACAAAAGTGTTGAAGATAAGTTTTAAGATTTTCACGGCCAAAAGCATTTTCGTTATTTGTTTTTGGGGTGTTATGCCGTGTTGCGCTACCTCCTTCTTTAGCCAACGTTTCGGACATCGTTGCAGTGTCCATCATCAGGGCAGATCCGGTAGATGTGTCGGTTGTGTCGGATCTGCCAGATAGGACATCGTTGCAGTGTCCATCATCAGGGCAGATCTGGCAGATCCGACACATCCGACACATCTACCGGATCTGCCGGATCTGCCCTGATGATGGACACTGCAACGATGTCCGAAACGTTGGCTAAAGAAGGAGGTAGCGCAACACGGCATAACACTCCAAAAACAAATAACGAAAAAAAAAAGTGTTGAAGTTAGAGTTAGTAAAGTAAGTATTCTGACTTAGGAAGCATAAAGTAGGGGAGCCTGGGTAGAATTGACCCATGGGAGGAGAGAATAATTGACCACGTGCCGGTGAAATACCAAACAAAACGTGATCAAACTTGTAACCAATGTATCGCTTTATAATGTTCGTTCAACACATTATTTTACCGACTGAATTTGGTCGAAATTGGCAGTGTTGCTTGGTTCACAGTGTTCGAGTTTTTCGGTCCTCACGAAAAAATTTATATGCTTTTTATAAAGTGTTTTAGACCTTGCCGATTTGGGTTCTAAACAAGAGGAAATGATCGAGAAGTGATTAATAAACTATATAGAGTACCTGGAATTATGTTTTAGTTGAGAATATAATACATAAATGTAAAGTTTCTCTGTAGTTCTCTTCAGAGATATTCTGTTTTATTATTACTGGGCCAGTATCTCGGCACTATTCTGCATAGAGTTAAAAGACTTTAAAGTTCTTTGAGATCACAATGAAATAGAAGATTATTGTTATTTCGTATTTTACAAGTAAAATTTAAGAGGACACAAGTGTTTAAAACTAGGAAGCAAGTTTTGGTGTGTAATGACTCTGTCTGTCCGTCTTCGGCTATCTTCGGCGTAAGTTCGGCGTAACCGACACCAAGTGACCGGAAGATAACATAAACAACTAAAACAACGTTAGAAATGATCATAGACTGATTATGATACATTGCAATAACATTTTTTGTCAAGTTTTAACTTGGTTAGGGTCAGTTAGGGTGCTTGAGGAGGACTGGACTAATTTCGAACGAAAGCGTTGAACCAGGAACTGTAGCAACTTTAACATAAAACATGAATTTTATTATTTCCTATTTGTATGCAGGGAACAACGGTGCTTCGAATACATAAAAATAGAAAATGAAATGAAAAATGCACTGAATTTAAAAGAGATAATCAAAAGCATAATCTGTTATCGGAGATATCTAATATTACATACATTCTGTTTAAAAAAACGTGTTTTCTCTTTTTTTTTAGTGAATACCTCATAAGAGTCCCAGCTACCAGTGAAACTATGGCACCCCAATTGAGGTTTGTCGTGAGGTTGAAGATAGTGGGGAGAGGAAAGAGATGGGGATGGGAAAGAAGACATACCTGTCTATTCAGATCTGGTCACCAAACACGACTATTTCAAGCCACGTTTCAATTATGAATGGTGGTCTTAAAACACGGCGATACTGACAGTAACTGTCTCTATGGAACATACCGTAAATATGCTATGAATTATTTTAAATGATTTAATTGTGAAATAACACAAAGTGATCAAATTTTTTTTTGCTTACGCCGGGATGCGTATTTACAATCCCTACCGCGTTTCAGTCGCGCTATTGACAATTTACATTTTTAATATCAATATTTAAATATTTAGAAATAAAATAATTAATTTCTGGTGTACACATTGGAAAGAATATTTTATCTAGATTTTAGAACAATTTTTGTTTTTGATAAGTGATAAAAAATAACCATTATAAAGGGATATGTACAATATGTGGGAATAATAACAAAATTTAAATATTTAGAAATAAATTTTTTAATTTCTAATATACACACTGGAAAGATTATGTTATCTAGAGTTTAGAACAATTTTTGTTTTTTCAAAGTGATAAAAATAACCATGCAATGGTGTATTTAAAATGTAAATCGTCGCTACCGCGACTGAACCGGTACAGGCTTTGGAAAACGCCGCCGGGACTCGACCCCGCTACCTTCGGATTGCGAGTCAAGAGCCTAACCCCCAGACTATGGAGGCCGTCACTTATATTTATATTGTTATTTAGGTTGAATATTATTATATTTACAGCTAGTTTGATTAGAGTAATACTACAACCATGTTAATGGTTAAAAATCTACGCATACTAACACGTAAATGGGTAGAAGTGAGCCGGTAGTTATCTTGCGATAGTTATTAAAATAGTAAAAACCCGTCTAACGAAATTTTTTTAAATGCCATCACAAAATGCAATAAACTTTAGCAACATTAACAACTTACTCTCCTGCTTTATCTTGTCCCCTTTCTCCAAGACAACCATAAAAAAAGTGGTTCACTCCCACCCACGCTTCCCTAGTTTAATTACCTACATAATAGACATTGTATAAATCTTCATAAATTACACTGGGTGGGTTGATATTAAGGGTTGCTATTTAAATTAGAGAGGTATTTAACGCTCGTTAAGTTTGATTTAGAATCTCAGGTCATAACTTCGAAACAATGACGTAACTATGACTTACGCCTACGCTTTTTAGCAGCTCGACGAATTTGAAGTATTAAAACTAAAATAAGATTAATCATTAGTTTAATTTTCAATACGTCTGTTTTTATGAGCATATAAAATACTATTTTTAGTTCAAATCTGGCCACTGCCTGCTAAGCTATATTAAATTATTAAGAGGGAAAACTAGAGAAAACCGGAAATATGTCATTTTTAAATCAAATTCTAGCCGTATCGACTTATTCTAAAAAAAATTTTAAATGATTTCGAAAGATTGTTATTTTATCTAGTAAATTTATCTTTTAAATTTTGAAAAATAAAAGTTTAGTTTTTATTATTATAGGGTTATACCATAGACCATAGACATATGAATATTAGTAGACAAGAACATAAAGGTGAGGGGTTGACAACAACTACAGCGGGGCCAGAGCGGGAAGATGACTTTGGAGATACGTGATTTGTCGATAACTCAATATGACAGGATATAGGCATCTCGCATTATAATATCACCATTTAGTTCTTAAAAGTAAACTCTGCTTTTGAATGAATACACATTTTTACATGGGAGCGCGAATTGCTCGCCGCCTATTGAACAAATTTGCGAAGTCTAAATACGGCAAAGTAAAGTTCGTTTATTTTCAGACCTCAATATTTTGTTGCCGTATTTCGTTAGGACACTTTTACAAATGTTTCATAATTTACTTAACCTGTAAACATCGACGAGCACACGCCATCTCGAGTGATAGTATATATTTACACGTTTTCAAAACACAAACCATGTTAGATACGTTTTAAGATTTTCACGGCCTAAAGTATTTTCGTTATTTGTTTTTGGGGTGTTATGCCGTGTTGCGCTACCTCCTTCTTTAGGCTAAAGAAACAATACACATTTAAAACCATATTAAAAATCATACAGTACAATAAACTAATATATTATATTTCAATTTTAGTTCAAATATAATCACAAAAAAATAAGCGCACGTGTTTACAACGAAAATACTTTAGTTTGTCTATTTATTTACCGTCTTACAAACTAATGTGCATTAAACAGTTACTAATACTAATGTACAGATTTTTTACACACTTTTTTTTACTTTGACATTATTGAAAAATTATGAATATGATGCTAATGCGTTTGAGCATCTTTATTGCTAACATGAATAGCTATTTTTTAATGAAATAAAATAATCGATGTTGAATAGTTAGTTAAGTGATAATAAAAGAACAAATTTTACAATACCTAGATAAACACAATATTCTATGCCAAGAGCAATCAGGATTCAGATCTAATAACTCGTGTGAAACAGCATTAAACGTAATTGTCGAAGAATGGAAGGAAGGAATGAATAGTAATAAATTTATCGTAGCAATATTTTTAGACTTTCAAAGGGCATTCGAAACTATAGATCGAGAAATCTTAATAAGAAAACTTAAAGAAATTGCTTTCTCATCTATAGCCATTAAATTAATAGAAGAGTATTTGAAAGACAGAAAACAGGTAACAAAAATAAATAATCAATTCTCAAAACCAGTGGAAAATAAATTAGGAGTACCGCAGGGATCGGTCCTTGGACCCCTATTGTTCATACTCTATATTAATGACATGGTGAAAATATTTTCAAAATGCAAAGTACGACTTTTTGCCGATGATACACTTATATACTTAATTGGTGATAACTATGAAGAACTAATAAATATTTTAAATAATGAACTAGATGATGTATCAAGATGGCTAAAAATAAATAAGCTTAAATTAAATACAAAAAAAACAAAATGTATGGTGATTGGATATAAGAAGACATCCAGTGAAAGCAAAATTAAAATTGATGGTGAAATTATTGAAAATGTTTCTGAAATGAAATACTTAGGAGTCATATTAGATTCCAAACTAAACTTCAATAGACATGCCGAATATACCCACAAGAAAATTGGCAAAAAGATATCTGTTTTGGGAAGAATTCGGCCTAAAATTTCCAGAAAAACCGCCATCACCATTTACAATTCAATTATTGCTCCACACTTCAACTACTGTTCAAGTATCCTTTTCCTTTGTAATGAAAGAGAACAGAATAAATTTCAAATTCTCCAAAACAGAGCAATGCGAATAATACTCCGAAGAAATAGATTTTCAAAAATAATTAAAATGCTAAAGGAACTTAATTGGTTAACAGTGAAACAAATACTGACCTTGAACACGTTGATATTTATTCACAAAATATTAAACAACATGTTACCAAAATACTTCACAAATAAAATCGTATACAATAAGGACATTCACAGACATTACACAAGGACTTGCAAGGAAATAAGATTAAACAAAAAGGACAAAACGAATACGCAAAACAGTCTGCTATACAAAGGAATTAAGTTATATAACACACTACCAGAAACTCTTAAGTCCTCACCAATTGAAAAGTTCAAGATGGATTGTAGGAGCTACATAAAACAAAAACAAAAAATTTTGTGATTTCAAAAATTTTGTGAATTTAAAATATTATAATTAAAAAAAAAAAATTAAAAAAAAACTGCAATATGAAATATTATAATCAATTAGAAATTTGTAAACTTAAATGTACAAATTACTAAAATAAAATTCAAATAAAAAAATAAAAAAAAATGCCGGTACGGAGAGTAATTAATCTTTCTCATCGGAACGACCCTGTGCAATTACAAGAGTACGATACTAAGACCATCTTTTGACAAAATTTGAGTTCTGAGCAGCTGTTTAATGGGCCTTAAAGTTTTTTTTTTTTTAATTAAATGAAAATAAATATCTTTCTTTACACCACGGTTTAATCATAATATTCCAAACCAACTGTTTCTTTTTCAGGATAAAAGTATAATGAAAAAAAATAGGTTAATTTATTTTCATGATACGTTTATTCCGATGAAGAAACCATTGGTTTTGAAATATGTCCATTTATCCCGATTAACCTTCTTATATCTACACGCGCCCAACGACATAAACACGTATAAACCCTGTTCAGAATGAGCGTGGAACGCGCCCGATCTATTTATTGCCTTGGTAATACGCGCGTATCACGCGCAAGTAATACTCGTATGGCTTGTATGGCTGGTACAGGTATGTGCACAAAGGATTCTTAATGTTTGGATGAATAAAAATGAAAGATTGTGAATTTAAAAGATGATTAAGTTTGTTGTAACATTTAAATACTCACGCGGCTTTGAAATATAAGTAAAAATCTGTGTTAAAATATTACGGAGGAAAGTTATAAAGTCAAATCTAACACAAAGTACAATACAAGAATAATTAATCTTTGTAAGGTTTCAAAAATGTATCTTTATTCCTAATTGTAAGTAGTAATACTAGTAATAATAATTTATTTGGTTTCCCTTCAATAACGAATAAATCTTTCGCCTTTTACTAAAGATTTCCGTGGAGGGGAGCACTCAAATGAGTCTATAAACCAATTTTTTTTTTAATTAAGAATAATTTAAGGAGCACTCAAATGAGTCTATAAACCAATTTTTTTTTAACATTAGGGAACGTACCCATACTACGTGACCAACTTTTTGCAATTTTTAACCCCCCCCCCCCCCCGGTGACCAAAATCCTAAGCAACCCGCCGCTCATTTGTATGGAGCGTGACATTTTGAACACCCCCCCCCCCCCCCTAAACGTGTCACGTAGTATGGGTACGTTCCCTTATTATACTACAGGATGTGGAGAGGGGTTCCATGCCAACTCAGAATGAAACTCAGAACCACCTCAGAAAGGTAATTAAAAACCATGAATAAATAATTTTAAAATAGCCGGTAACCCTAATCTAACTTAACCTATTGAACCAATTTTTTATTATTTTTTTATCATCACTCTTAATGACCTTTCTGAGGTGGCTCTGAGTTGGTTTCATTCTGAGTTGGCCGGTCACCGTGGGGAGGATAGTGCGATCCCACACGTCCCATATAGTTATACATATTTATATATTTACACAGTAAATAAACAAGAATGTTATTAAAAAAAAATAATAAAAATAAATAATGCATTATTATGCAGGGCGTAGTCTTGAGTGAGCTCGGGCCCAACGCACACTCAGGAGTGGCGCTTGGTGCTGGAAGGCTGCGGTCCCCACCGTGTTGTCGGAGGCCATTGGCCGCATCCTGGCTCCAGTGACTCGGTGTCTCATCAGGCTGGCGAATCCATTGAGTTCTAATTCCGTAAAAATCAATACCAATCCAAATACGATTCTGCACGCATCGTTATATTAATTGTTATAAACCTAAAATACCGATAACAAATAAGTGACACACATCCACTCAGCACCAACGCGCGCGCCACATTAAACAATGCCTAACAACAAATTAAGAAGGTGCTAGAAACCTCATAGTCCCTTGATGTTAAGTTTTGAGAAAACAATGAATTACATAATATTGATTTGTCGGCCTGAGAGACCAACGCGCCAGTACAGGAAGGTTGAGGAACCATTGGTTTTGAAACACACATCGATTATTATGATTAAATAGTGGGGTAATCAGTGATATATATTTTCATTTAAATAAAATGACACCACAAAGTAAATTTGCTATTACAAAAGTAGTTAAAAATCTAAATTATTTAATTCACGTTGAAACGTCGTAGGTTTTTATTATCGGGATTAATATTCTGAGATTTCCCAAGTAAAGGATACGCAATTAGAGTCGAGATGAACTACATGTCCTAGTATTGTGTGTATTGGTGCATATGTTTACATTTACATCCGTGATGACCCTGTGTTTTTTTGTCTTGACTCTGTAATAGATAGTAAGGTTCGTAGCTTTGCTATCTACTATCATCGAATTTGAATATTTCAAAACTTTTTATTCGAAAACTTTTCAGCGTATTCTTTTTATTTTCGACTAGCAGACCCGGCCACACGTTGCTGTGGCTAACGAAACACAACGCCATTACCCAACCTTTATAAAATCCACACCATCTGCTTGCCAGCTGCCCGCTGCCTGAATTGAATATTTGAATTTATCGACTATTCTCTACTATAATAAGCATGTATTATACATATAAACTAATTAACTCGCCACTAATTATACAATGCTTGCAATGCAACACTGGATATTTGAAAAGGGAAAATCAAATACCTACTTACTCTAGGACATCTATTTTCCAATTTCTTCCGTAGAACGAATTTCAAAAGTGACTATAGTACGGCCCGCCAGCCGTTTTAAATCGCACAAAAATATATTTTCTTTGAATTTCTTGGCTTTTCTCTAATATAATTTACATGTATTATACATATAAACATTCCTCTTCAATCATTCTATCTATTGGTGAGAACCGTATGAAAATCCGTTGCGTAGTTTAAAAGATTAACGCGCACATCCGTTTTGAACGACTTCATTTTATACTATGTAATGATGATAATGATAATGATGATGATGATGATGTCGAAAATCAGACCAATTTTTGAAAAAGAAAGTAACGCTAATAATCTCAAGGAAAATATAAAAGAGTACAAGAGCAGTTGATTTAACGGTGTGTGTCAATTGCCCAATTAATTTTAAGTGTGTGTGTCTTTTAAGAATATCCTATAAATAGTGCACTGAGAAAATCCATTTCCACCCTTAGAAAAACTAACCTACTTCCTCGTGGGAGACTTCCTGGGTTCATGACATTCATTAGGTTAAAATTGCAAAGCGCCTCGGTAAGCATGCAGAAAATAGGGATATGCTTGATTCCTACGCAATATTCTATTAAAAAAACACAGTATTAGTTTGATAATAGTGAGAAGGCAGTATGGAAAATAATGCATTTTAGTAGATATTTCATTACAAAAACGATAATTTGACGTCTTTCCTTCACGCCACGTTTTTAAATAATGATTTTTAAGCATAATTAACTTCCATATACCAACCACAGCTACTCGATCTAAAATGTTTTGTAATTGCTACAAACAATACCAGGACTGAGTCATTTAGATACTCGCTTGTAACTAGATTGCATTCAATCGGCGATGCTTTCTTAAAAATAGTAGATGTGTTCAAATATATCTACAGAAAGGCTATAAAAACATACTCGTCTATTAACTCAAATGTTAACATAAAATCTACCATTCTTCTGCATGGGTTCTACATGATATAATTAGCATAATTTACTTCATGATACTGCCCCCAAAATTATCATATGTGTATTTGTAAATGTCCGTACAGGCGTTTATTTAATTTATTTTTTAATTAAGCCCAAACTAAGACCCTAAGAACCTATTTTAGGATCATAGGTTAATACTTTGGGTTAAACAAAATAAGAAAAAAAAAAACAAAACAAAAAACTTTCACAACAATAACAATAATTGTCGCTAAGGGAACAATCGATTTTAATTTTAACGAAAAAACTATCAAATGCATTATTTTTTATTTCCGGAAATTATTATTATCTAACTACTATGATTTTTTTGAAGTTCAAATTAAGCGTGTCCCCTTTTTGTGTATTCACCAACTCCTTTTCAGGAAAAAGAAAGATTCTAAAAAAGAATTAACAAAAAGAAATTAAATAAAAGTTTTTAAAAAACTTCGACGAATACGAGCGTAAAATAGGGCAAATAAATGTATATATTATGTTTGCGGCATGTTCAAGATACTCTTAGTATTACCCTGGTGAAGTAACATCATTCAGAATCGAAGCGACAATAGTCGAAAAGCCAGGAACTTGAGAATCTTCCTCTTTTTATCCATGGCCTTCACCTCTGCAATTCCTTCAACTTTACATTATTCCTTATTTACTGGGGTTTTATTTGGCACACTTGTGCGTTAATCACATTAAGAGTTGCAATTTGGGAGGCGGGTATGGGTACCGCCACCACGAGAACCATTTATTGGATAACCAACACCCCTGCCATAGGTCACCCTAAGTGGTTCGCTGCATTTGGTGACTTACCAGGGGTGCCCGGGTTCATGGGGTGTCTAGGTCTTGGCGGCACATGCGTTTGCCCACCTGCTGCGTGGCGGGCCGGATTGAGAGAGATTGATCGAGGGAGACCTAACCTAGACCTCTCTAGTCGATCTCTCTTGACCCATCGCCTTGTACCGCAGTTGGAGGGATGGATTCAAGGGCGGATTTAGGGGGGGGGGGAGGGCACGGGGCAAATGCCCCCCCCAGACGGTATTTTTGTGTACGGTGGAGATTCCATCACAGTACATACTTAGAAGCAAAAACTGTCTTTATTAACCCGCCATTGGTGACGTATATGTCTGTGAGACCGGGTAATTCGAAAAAGTGTAATATTTTTTTTACCGTTCATCGAATCATACCGCGATTTCGA
Organism: Limnephilus marmoratus; assembly: GCA_917880885.1. Lineage (NCBI taxonomy): Eukaryota > Metazoa > Arthropoda > Insecta > Trichoptera > Limnephilidae > Limnephilus > Limnephilus marmoratus. The sequence continues at coordinate 38,685,440 of OU862909.1, read as the reverse complement.
GTAGCTGCCTTATTCCACGCCCCCTACCACCAGTCTACCTCGCGACAGCGATGCGGACGCACATTATAGAGTTTTGGCGCAAACCCGGTGCGTGAGACCGGCATCACCAACTAAGTAAGTCAAATGGTCATTGGTAATTTTACAAGATAAAATAAAAAAAACACAAGGATTATCATTTATGTTTGTTTTATTTTATGTTTCAATTGTCATAAGACTGAAGAAGACTGATTTTATCGTTAAATATTTAAGGTTGTTGGGTTTAAATAAATATTGTTAAAATATCTCATAATTTTAATGCATCTAAAGATATTGTGTTATGGTAATAGAAAAATAATTGATTTAAGGAATACCTATGTTTTATTGACAGAAAAAGATATCATTTTATAAACTTTCCAATGAGAAGTAGCATGAACAGTAAGTAAATTATTGAAAAATTGGTAGTTAAAAACCCCGGTGCGTGAGACCGGGGTCACCAACGATGTTAGTCAAATTCACGTCACCAATGGCGGGTTAAACATTTAATTTTTCAATTGTTTTGACACTTTCTTAAATCTTCCTATACCTACATACTTGAACTTATGGAAATAAACTTGGAGTATGATATGTGAACAGTAATTGTTGATTTTTTTGCCTGTCCGCCCCTTGTGCCCCTCCCAGAAAAAAATCCTGGATCCGTCCTTGGATGGATTCATACGTCCGTATCCTTCCTCCTCCTTTATCCCCGGAATCTTACTCATCCCTCATACCCACTGGGTGGTTAGCTAAGGGACATGAACGCTGAGTTTGGTTTATATCAGACTGAATGCAATTAACATTCTTTATTAGTGCTAAACTTGTCAACAATTTTAGACTTAATTATTTAGCGTAGGTATGTTCTCTATCTATTTATACAGGGTGTTAAGGGACGTACTTGACTTACTTTAACAAGTGATTCCTGACTGAATGTAAATAAAATTTTGGTCTCCGGTGACTTTTTGACGACATTTTTTTTTTTGTAACGTATTAATTTTTGTGAGTTTAAGTACGCGAGTAGGTACTGTTTAATTTAATTTATTTTTATTATTTAGTTTGACAGCCTGTCGACGCTGTCGACGGAAGTTGGTAGCGCACGCCGGGAAAGATGGCAGCGGACGTAAATTTAAGTTTCCGCACGGGACGATTTTATTTTGGCAAACTGGTGTTTCGATTTTGGCGGTCTAACGTAGCCATTTATCAATGTGACCTTCATACTTGTAAAGGAGTTGTGTCTATAATGGGAATAAATAACAGACGTGGACGATTCTTCGCCATCGATGCCTAAAGTCAGGACGAAGAAGAACAGCCGTTATCCCACACGATTATGACTGTCATCCCCGGCCCGGTCTCCATTGTTGATTTGACGAGGGAGGAATCGTATATTGCATCGTAACTCAAAGTGCACAGACGCTTGGACAAACAAAGAAAGTATGATTGCTTCAGAATCTACACGATTTCAGAAAAAGAGTGTTAATAAGCGAGCAGATTTTTTCAACCTCTCGAGGCCGGCGCATGACATCTCTTGGGCTCTGGTGAGCAGCCTACTGGCGCTGCAGGGTACACACGCGGCCGGTATGGCATGTTTGACAGCAGTATTGTGTGTGGATCATTTGTGGTGCTGATAATATCAAGAAAAAGCAATTTGCACGGAGGGCTAGGACGTCAAGGCGCGCGTGCTGTTTGGGGATGAGAATTCTCGGTTTGAGGCTTCTTTGCGCGGTTGCGGAAGAGCCCCCCCACTTGGATGCTTGAGGGTTTCCTGAGGAAGAAGGCCGTAGGTCCGGAATCCTGGCCACGGATGGGAAGATGTCCAAGACGTTATTTGGGTCCAAGAAGTTCTCGCGTGGGTTTGCGGATTATTTAGTCCAGCTCTCTTTCTCTCACCTGTTTCCGTTTTCACCGGGTAGCATAAGGTATTTACATGTGTTTGTTTAGTTTAATATAAATAAGAATTGTTCTCTAACAAAATCTTTCATTTGAGATGAACCCTACAATTTTTCCCACTAACTTGAGATGGATACCATTGCTCTGCCTCTACCTACATAAATTCTCATTACATTTGGCGCTATTAACGTTTAAATGGAGTACGTTAAATTGTGGAGTTCATTTCACTTGTAGATTTCAAAGAATGGTTAATTGTGAAAGTTCACGAACGCATCAGTTGTGTAGGTATTCGTTATTTTGTTTATCAAATACGTGTAATGGAACCTTCCGGTGTTTTAATATAGTTGGTAATCACTTTGACTTGCTTTCCGGTCCAAGTGTTGACATTATGATGATTTTTTTTTTAAATCAACAAGAATTTACTGGTGAGTTATTTGCTAATGACTTTTGTAGGGTATATCTTTCTGCCTAATGGCAACACCTACATATAAACGTCAAATATGTTTACTGTTGATTTCTCAGACGTTAAACTTTAAATGGTGTTTTTACCATTCTAATATCAAATTCCGGCGTACAATGAAATAATTTTGTTTTCGGTACTGTTTTTTATGTTTACATGTATGTAAACAAGTGTGTACACAGTTTTTATGTTTACGAACTAGTATTTATATTGTATACGGTATAAATTATACAGGATAAAAAAATTTTGCTTTGCGATTGAAAATAATAAATTTTTAATTCTTTTATTACATAATTCTTTCGCGGAAAAACTTGCTTTGTTTTGAGGGAATTTTAGTTCCGGTGATCCATTGTCTTTACACGGTGTCCGGTGAGCTACATACATTATAAAATGTCCGGTGAGCTACATACATTAAAAAAAAATTTTTTTTTTTTTTGAAAAATAATTTTGTTTTTTTTTTAAAGAGAGATAATTTGCCTTACAGGGTGTCCGGTATTTCAAACTATAAAGTATATAATTATATTATTATTATTTTTTTTAAATTAAATAATTTTAATTATTTTTTCTCAAATTTAAAAATTAAAAAAAAAACAAAACAAAATGGCGATTTCAAATATTAACGGTGCAACTAAGGAGGAGATGATACAGATGCTTTCTGACGTTAATATTACTCCAGAACCCACTTTGTCCGCCATGAGAGAGCAAGCGCGAATTTACAACAGGAACCTTAAACAATCTAGTGGTACTTCTTCTCAACTAGAAGCAAGCAGTGATGAAAGTCCTAATACAACTACCAACATAACTAATAATTATTATCAGAATATAACTACAAATCCTTCCGTACTTAGCTGGGGTGTTAAGTTTAACGGATCTTCAGACATCCGTGACTTTATACAACGTGTGGAGGAGTTATCTAGGTGTCGTCATATTGAGTTGTCGCTTGTGGTCATTTCGTTTGCTTACCTATTGGAGGGAAGAGCATTGCTATGGTATCGTACCATTTATAAAGATAATTTAACTTGGCTAGAACTGAAAAAACTAATTTTAACTCGTTTTGATCCAATTGCTAACCAAACCGAAGCTTTAAAAGCTCTCTTCTCTATGAAACAGAAGTATAATCAAAGCGTAGTTGATTATGTTGAAGACGTGCAATTAGCTAATTTAAGATTAAACGTTCAACTTCCGGAAGAACAAATTGTGGATTTAGTGTGCAATAGCCTATTGCCGAAATATGCTCTTGTTATTGCTTATTTTGAGGATAAAAATTTAAATTCCTTAATTAGTGTTTGTAAGCGATTTGAAAAAAGTTTAGCTATTTCCGACGATGAAGCAAATTCGGTCAAAGACAAGAATAAACCGTCATCCGTTCCGTTGAATAATAATGCTGCACCTTCTTCCTCTTCTTCTTCTTCTTCGCCGTCTGCACAATTTTATAGAAATAAATTACTTTGCGCTTATTGTAATTTAAAAGGTCATTCCAAACCTTTTTGTAGGAAATGGAAGTTTGATTCTCAGAAGAATCATACCAAGCGACAAGCAAATCCTGAACGACATAATTCAAAAAACTAGACGGGGGTCCCCCACATTCTGCTAGCGAGGATGCTAGGAGACCACCGATAGTTTCAAACTCTAGTACCAGTCCCATCGACCATGACATGGACGCATTCATGCCGATGATGACCAGCGGTCAAGATATTAGACCTCATGTTAATATTGCAATTAACAATTTAGTTTTTTCAGCTCTTTTAGATAGCGGAGCTAGTGTGAGTTGTTTTGGAGGTTCACTGTATAGGTTTTTCTTAAGTTTAGGTTTTAAGTTAGATAAGCTTGATTCTTACGTTACCACCGCGGATGGTAAACATCAAGATGTAATTGGTACTATGCGGGTACTAGTTACTTATAATAATATTAAGAACTATATAATTTTTTTTGTAATTCCGTCTCTTTCTCCCGTGATTTTTTTGGGAGTCGACTTTTGGAAACAATTTGACATCGCTCCTCAATTGTTTTCAAAGGCCAACAGTGGACGTGATGTTGAGAATACTTTAGGTGAAATTCGCAAGATCACGTCAGCTTCCCTACTGTCCCCTCAAGACAATCATAGGCTAAATAATGTAATTGATAAATTTAAGTCAATTTCTTTTGAAAAATGTGGATTGGGTCGTACTCATTTAGTTCAGCACAAAATTAATACGACGGGAGATCCCATTAAGCAACGATATTACCCATTGTCTCAAACACGTCAAAAACAACTTGAAGCTCAACTTAAAGAAATGCTTGATTTAGGTGTTGTTCGACGTTCGCGTTCGGCTTGGTCGAACCCGGTTTTGATTGTGCCTAAAAAGGATGGTTCTGCAAGGTTCTGCTTAGACTCCAGGAAGCTTAACAGCGTCACGACAAGAGATTCCTACCCCTTGCCGTATATTTCGCGTATTTTAGACAAGCTACGTGGTGCACGCTTCATATCTTCTATTGACTTATCAAAAAGTTTCTGGCAAATCCCTTTACATAAGGATTCTTGCTGCAAAACGGCTTTTGTAGTACCTGGACATGGCTTGTTTGAATTCGTTAGGATGCCGTTTGGGTTAAAAAACGCTCCTAGTGAACTTCAGCGTCTGGTAGATGCACTTTTTGGTCCAGAGTTCGACGAAAACGTTTTTTGCTATTTGGATGACCTAATTATAATTTCAGAAGATATCGATTCATATTTAGAGCAATTAAATAGGGTTTTCTTACGTCTGAAAGAAGCAGGCTTAACTGTCAATTTGAAAAAGTGTGAGTTTTGCAAGGATGAATTGAAGTATCTCGGTTACGTTGTGGATGCAAAAGGACTTCGCACAGACCCAGTTAAGTTGGAATGCATTCGTACTTACCCCATTCCAAAGAATTCTAAACAGGTAAAAGCTTTCATTGGCCTGTGCGGGTATTATAGGCGTTTTATAAAGGATTTTTCAACCATTGCTGCTCCCTTAACAAAACTCACTGGTTCAAGGAAGGGAATTAGTAATTTTTCTTGGTCTCCCGAAGCGGAGTTGTCTTTTAAGAAATTAAAGAAGGCGTTGACTTCTGCCCCTGTTATTAATTGTCCGGATTTTTCGCTTCCTTTCACGATTCACTGTGACGCGAGCAACGTTGGGATCGGAGGTGTACTTACACAAATTTTTGAAGGAGAAGAGCACCCTGTATCTTATTTCTCTAGGTGTCTTAATGTGCATGAACGAAACTACGGCGTGACGGAGCGCGAACTCCTAGCGGTGTTAGATTCAGTCAACCATTTTAGGCCCTACATAGAAGGTGCTCACTTCACTGTGGTAACGGACCATTCTAGTCTACAATGGTTAGTCTCATTATCTAATCCAACAGGTCGGCTTGCTCGCTGGTCTACTCGGCTGTCACAGTTCTCTTTTGATGTTATACATAGGAAAGGAAAATTAAATACGGTTCCGGACGTTCTTTCACGTAAAGACGTTTCTTTAATTTCTGCCATTGATTCCGTTCCCACGAGTACAAATACTTGGTATAATACCTTATTTTCTAATTGTAAATCAAATCCACAACGTTTCAACAATTTTCAAATTAAGGAAAATAAATTGTTTCGTCACACTAAATCTCGTTTCGCTCTGCAGGAGGACACAGCTTGGAAGCTTGTTGTTCCTTTTGAGGACCGTAACGCAATTCTTTCTAAAGAACATGAATCGGATATTTCTTGTCATCCAGGAGTTTTTAGAACATATAAAAAGGTTCAACTTCATTATTTTTGGCCGGGAATGTATAACGACGTTAAAATTTTTGTAAATAAGTGTAAAACGTGCAAGGCACATAAAATTAACACTGCTGCACCGGCGGGCATTTCTACGAACCCGAAAATTGTCACCAGACCTATGCAAATGCTGTCTATTGATCTTGTCGGTCCTCTTCCGCGTAGCTACGCAGGTTTTATGTATATTTTAACGGTTGTTGATGTGTTCTCTAAATATACATGGATATTTCCCCTTAGAAGCGCAACAACTAAGAGCATTGTTAAAAACCTTGAACAATATATATTCCTTGTGCACGGAGTGCCGCAAACGTTCGTATGTGACAACGGGAAACAATTTGTTTCTAAGGAATTTAAACAATTATTGACAGATTATAACGTTCCTCCTCCTTTTTATAACGCTTATTACACTCCCCAAAATAATGTCGTCGAACGCTTTAATCAAACTATTGGAACTGCTTTGTCTATTTTAACCGAATCTGACCAACGTAACTGGTCCAGATTTCTGCCACAAATTCAATCAGCTCTAAATAATACAGTAAACTTTGCTACAGGCTTCACGCCCTTCTTCCTTATGCATGGTAGGGAACAGATTATTGATGGAAATTTCCATAAAAATAACTTATCTTCTGGTGTCACAGACACTACATTGCAGCAATCTAGGGACGAATTTGCTAAAAAATTGGAAAACTTGGTTCCTATTTACGAACAAGTTTCAAATGCTCTGTTGCAGGCTTTTAAAAAGAATGCCCAACATTACAATTTGCGTCGTAAATCAGTTAATTATGAAATAGGTGATGTGGTTTGGAGAAAAAATTTTGTTCAATCAAGTGGCCCTAATTATTTTTCTCACAAATTGGCCCCTAGATTCGTTCGCAATGTTATTAAAGGTAAAGTCTCTAATTTGGTTTATACTCTAGCTGATATGAACGGTAAAATTGTAGGAAATTTTCATATAAAGGACATTGTGCGATTAGATTAAATATTTCTTGCTTTTTATGAATAGATGAAACCAACGCGGTAGTATGCAGGACTACCAACCCTTCATACTATTTCATTTGTTTCGTCAGTGTTTTTTCTATTCACTTGCTTTTGGGGCTTGGTAACCTCAAGAGGTTGTGACTAGAATTTTCACAAAATTTTCCTCATTCTTGCTATCTCATAATTTTTTTTTGAATTTGAAATTCTTCGGAATTTTTTCTTTTAGGAGACGTCGTTTGTAATGAATGTCGTTTCCTCTGATCCATGTGATCAGTGGCGCCCAAAATTTAGTTTAAGTCATATTTTTGCAAATGGCTTACCTTTTTATGAAATAATCCTTTTTTTTTTCTCTCTTTTTGCTTACGATATACATAATGTTCGTATAAAATGAGACGTTTCGTCCTCCTCATTGTATTCGATTATTGTTTTTATACACACACACTGATGCGTCCGTTAACAATCGGAATTATGGTATTGTCATTATGTTTAAGTTATAATCATTCTTCTCAGGTTCGTTGGAGTTTTCTGGTAAACAAAGATTTTCCAAAGGGCTTGGAAAGAATGATTCTTCGCTTCTGTTTTTGGGAGATTTGAGCGACTTTCCTATAAACAGATTGCTTTATTTTTTGTATTCTTTAGTTGATAACTATGTTCGTCCTATAAATAGATTATAGCTAAGTTAAGTACATTAAGACTAGTTTAGTTTAACTTGTTAAGAGATTTGTTTAGTTACAAACATACGAGGTACCGCTCAGGGCGTGCCTACTCATAATAGTAATTCCAGTTTGGATATTATCACTATTCCTCTGATAAAGGAGAGTGTGTTTAGTCTTAGGTTAGTCTTAAGTTAAAATATATGTGTATTAGTCTGTCACTGCTTATACCAGTGTTATACTGTAAATTTATGTCAAACTAGTGTCGTTCATTTAATTTTGTTCGATCACCCTTTATCTAGTGTCGATTATCTATAAGTTATATTCGAACACCAAAATAGTATTGTTTGTTCAAGAAATTTTGACATTTCGCTTACTTGGTAAGTGTTATTTGAAGGAATGCCATCTGGGTAGTACCTTAGTCTCTTTTCTTGTGCAAACAACTCCCTTCCGAGGATTGTTTATTGTATATCTTGAATTTTTTTATATAAGAATCAAGAATACTTATAGGTTCACTATTGTAATAGCTAGGTGTTTTTGATATAAATTGTAATCCCTAAGCTCTTAGCATAACATGCTAGATCCTGTTTTTGCTTCTGTGTTCCTTCTGACATTTGTCATTATTTTGATGGATAGGTATTTCAAGGATGTAAACCCTAATCTAACCACTTTTATAGGATAGGTAGTACCTTGGTATTGTAAAACCTAATCTTTTATCTTGACGGATAGGTATTTTAAAAGTAAACCCTACTCTGACCACTTTGTAGTAGACAGTTTTATAAAAAAAAAAAAACTTGTTTTATGATAGACAAGCACTATTTTTCTGCACACTTGATCTGACTTCATTTACATCATTTTTAAAATTGATCAAAATACTTGTAATAATCTGTTTATATCTCAGTCTAGTTGTAGTTTATATATTTTAAGACATAATAAATATAAGTGCTGTACCTTGAAATTTAGATTATTTTTTCCTTACTTTGAGTTTAGGGAGAGAAAGAGAGAAGATTTATTTTCCGTTAAAAATATCTAAGGGTTATATATATATTTTTTTTTTAAATTGGAAGTGGGAGCTTAAGTTCTCCGTTCTCACAAGTGTTTTCTTGAGAGATTGACTCTCGTCATGTGAGTAAGTGTTTTACAGTGGAGGTTTAACCTCATAAAAATAAAAGTCAAATTATATTACATAAAAAAAATTAAAAAAAAAGGTTTTGTTCACCAATCTGCGAATTGGCTTTTATTTTGTCACTATAGTGATTTGTTGATTTTGTTGTTATCTATAAGATTTTTTCTTTGCTTATATTGTTGTTCTCTTTTGTACAAGTGCAGAGAGAAAGAGAGAGTTTGCTAGTCCGTTATTTTAATAATTTTACTTCACTTCGCGGCGTAAAATTTCCGGGGGTTGCGGGGAAATGTAACGTATTAATTTTTGTGAGTTTAAGTACGCGAGTAGGTACTGTTTAATTTAATTTATTTTTATTATTTAGTTTGACAGCCTGTCGACGCTGTCGACTGAAGTTGGTAGCGCACGCCGGGAAAGATGGCAGCGGACGTAAATTTAAGTTCCCGCACGGGACGATTTTATTTTGGCAAACTGGTGTTTCGATTTTGGCGGTCTAACGTAGCCATTTATCAATGTGACCTTCATACTTGTAAAGGAGTTGTGTCTATAATGGGAATAAATAACAGACGTGGACGATTCTTCGCCATCGATGCCTAAAGTCAGGACGAAGAAGAACAGCCGTTATCCCACACGATTATGACTGTCATCCCCGGCCTGGTCTCCATTGTTGATTTGACGAGGGAGGAATCGTATATTGCATCGTAACTCAAAGTGCACAGACGCTTGGACAAACAAAGAAAGTATGATTGCTTCAGAATCTACACGATTTCAGAAAAAGAGTGTTAATAAGCGAGCAGATTTTTTCAACCTCTCGAGGCCGGCGCATGACATCTCTTGGGCTCTGGTGAGCAGCCTACTGGCGCTGCAGGGTACACACGCGGCCGGTATGGCATGTTTGACAGCAGTATTGTGTGTGGATCATTTGTGGTGCTGATAATATCAAGAAAAAGCAATTTGCACGGAGGGCTAGGACGTCAAGGCGCGCGTGCTGTTTGGGGATGAGAATTCTCGGTTTGAGGCTTCTTTGCGCGGTTGCGGAAGAGCCCCCCCACTTGGATGCTTGAGGGTTTCCTGAGGAAGAAGGCCGTAGGTCCGGAATCCTGGCCACGGATGGGAAGATGTCCAAGACGTTATTTGGGTCCAAGAAGTTCTCGCGTGGGTTTGCGGATTATTTAGTCCAGCTCTCTTTCTCTCACCTGTTTTCGTTTTCACCGGGTAGCATAAGGTATTTACATGTGTTTGTTTAGTTTAATATAAATAAGAATTGTTCTCTAACAAAATCTTTCATTTGAGATGAACCCTACAATTTTTCCCACTAACTTGAGATGGATACCATTGCTCTGCCTCTACCTACATAAATTCTCATTACATTTTTCAAAAATTTTTTCTTCAACATCAAACAAAAAAAAAATTCTTCCGCATGTCGTCACTGGTCACTCAGCCGGGTGTCCGACGAACCCCTTACACCGCCTCCAACTGTTCAACAACTACCATTTTTTTATGTTATGTAGGAAAAAAAAAAAACATCAAAAATGTCACCGGAGACCAAAATTTCATAAACATTTTTTACTCCAAATAATGTCAGGAATCACTAGTTAAAGTAAGTCAAGTACGTCCCTTAACACCCTGTATAGGTGCTTACAGGGTTTTTCACATGATGCAATGCTGCCTCGTGAGCTTCTTCAAAGAGTTTTATTTTGCTTTAACTATTATTTTTGCTTATATTATCTACTTACCTGATTTGTTGTATTATGTTTTTTTCCTGTTAAGCACTTGCATACTTCTTTCTAACAACGTATCCAGGCACACTGGAGGTCTAGATTCGTTCAAAATAAATACATGTCGCTTCGTTTAACAAAAAAAATAGAATCTTGCGAAAGCCTCGAAGGAGTAACCACCTGTTACTTATAGCAGGGTGGGTAAGTGGTGGATAACCTCCAATCCCTCATACCCTTTTAATTCCCAGAACTTCTTCTCCTTTCTTTCCCTAAAAAGACCCTCCACACAGCATCCCCAAAGATGACAGACTCCCCGAGGAAAATTATTTTCCCCAGGGTCTCCTGTGCGGAGCTAATATAAAAAAATGGTTAAAAAGTTTTAAAATAAACAGTCCAAGTTACAAGTATTTTTTTTGATTGACAAAGATACTACTGTATAATAAAAAAAAAATACAAAATAACATTGTTTTCTTTCTTTTTCATTTAATACACGAGAAAGAAAAAGTTATTTAAGAAGAATTTTAATCGTAACAATGAGGTTTTTAATTGGACAATCTATTATTAATTAATCGATTAGATGAAGTTAAGAAAAGAGCTATAAATAATGTACATTTTCCCACATCAAGTATTTAAGGCATTGCTTTGTTTCATCACCTTTATGTGAGGTGATGAAAGAAGCCTTTTAAATACGTCAAATTAAACACACAACGAGAGCAGAGCTTTTAATTAATTGCCTTGCCTTCTTATTACGCGGATTTAGCCTTCGTAGAAGTCGCAAAACCAATTACTTCGCTAGTATACACCATTGTTTTAGCGACCTTTTGTAGTATGCAATAAATAACAACTCAATCATTAAATATTACGATAATTAACGACGCATTTTTAGTTCAGCCGCTCACGGATAAACTGAAAAAAACCAGTTGGCAACTCAAGTCGCTATCCCATGTATTTCTATGGTGGTCTGCGAAAAAACGCAACTTGCCGTGTTAGCCCATCCGCTCATGGAGAAACTGAAAAAAAAAACAGTTGGCGACCCAATCTCCAACCACAGGAAAGGAAATTGCCAATTTCATTAACAAGCAACTTGTTAACGACTTGTTGTCAAGGGCAACGCAGCGACTTGGACTGTTAGTCGCCGCGGCCGGCGCTTTTGAGTTTCCATGTTGGTAACGCCACGACCTGTCAAGTTTCCGAGTAATTTGCGATATGTCAGATCAGGAAAATATCGATTTTGTTCATGAGGTCGATACATTTTTATTATACATTAAGGTTGATAATCGATAAATTATTAATAAATAATATTATGGTTAAACAAGCTGATATAATTTCTGAAATCGTAAAGCTGAGTTGCACCGGAACTTGAGTTGAGTTGAGTTGCGCCGTGACTTGAGTTGAATTGAGTTGCCAACCAGTTTTCGGTTTCTCCATGAGCGAAGGTCCTTAGTCGCCGGCGCGTTTCGGCTACAAGGTTGTCACGGTTGCGCCTTATGAACTGTCAGTTTTCGACTAATTTGTGATATGTCCAAGCAGGAAAATATCGATTTTGTTCAGGAGTTGATAAATTAATTTGCATTTATGACTATAGGCTTCCTGTTATACGCTAAACACGAGAGACATGACAATATGATTTTTGTAATTTGTAAAGTTCAATTTGTAGTTTTAAATATCTAATATAAAAATAAAATAAATACCTACAAGCTGATAAGAAGTTGCGCCGCGGTGAGAAAAGCTTGGTTGCAAACCATTTTTAGTTTGGTTTCGGTTTCTCCATGAGCGGAAAGCCTTGTCTATACCTATTAAATATATCTGCGTTTTATTTTTTATTGTCTAGCTCGTGTCTAAATGTGCTCCGCTTTGTTTGGTGACTTAGCAGGGGTGCCCGGGTTCATGGGGTGAGGTTTGTCTGGCTAGCAGTGTCAGGTTGGCGGCGAATGCGTTTGTTCATCTACTGCGTGGCGGGCCGGATTGAGAGAGATTTCTTGAGGGAGATCTAACTTGGACCTCTCCAGTTGGACTCTCCCAACCCATCGTCTTGCACCGTAGTTGGAGGGATGGCTTTGTACGTCCGTCACTCCTGGACACATTGAGCCCCAGATAGGTATCTGGGGCTCACCCACTGAATATATATATCCTCCTATCTTTTCCTTATCAGAACTTCCAATATATAATTTCCCTCAAAATTGACCGTCAACGAAGCATCCCTAAAGATGACACAGGCTCTAAGGATATTTTTTTGTCAGGGCTTCCTCTGAGGAGCTAATGTAAAAAAAAATGTTAGTGTGCTTTAGACCACACGACTGAAGTAAAAATTCTTTAGCTCCATCTATATGATAGGAAGAGAGAAAGAAAATGTGCGCGTGCACTGCTCTCTCTAGCTCCTACAGTGTGATACAGACAATAGGCCTGCACTGTGTCTTAGATACACGAAACGTAACTGGCTATGAGAGAAAGAGAGAAAGAAAATGTGTGCTCGCACCTCTCTCTCTTGCCCCTACAGTAACATACGAAACTAAGTAACGTAACTCTCTCTCTCTTTCCAACTTCACTAACTTATATCTCCCTCTCAACTACCGTTCGCCTCGCTTTTCGTAACGCTCTCGTCAAGCGTGCGTAAAGTATTTTTCAGTATGGATTCAATTTTATACGTTCACGGTATCGTCATGGTAAAATACTACTTTTCAGAATCAAAACGTTTTTTTAAATGGCATTAATCGTATTTGGTGACCAGATCTGAAGATCCAGATTGAAGGATTGAGAGCAAAATAAACCAGGATTGAATATTATAACTTAGTTTTATTGTAATGAATTGCGTACATGACATTGACAAAGTATTAGCCGAACAAGAAGTGACAGGTAGCTTGTATAGTGGCGCCATCTACCGGCAATCGTCTGATATGAATGACATCACAAACTGTTTGGTTTTTACGAATTATTCTTACACAGATACTTACCAACCCTCCATCTCCTTTCCCTCCCCACTTCCATTAGCCACGCAACATCAAATGGGGATGCTATAGCCCCTCTAGCTCCGGAAATTGAGGAGAATTTTGAACACTTGTGATTTATTCACATAAAAAAATAATGCTGAAAGGTAGATACCAATTAATTGGATTCTTGAAAGTTTGTTTTTTTCTTGGAAGATATCGTATTTAATACTAAATATTTATGTTTTACAAAAGTTCTGCCCAAGGCCCGAAGACACCAAATATTTAAACGCTGAAATTTAAAAAACATTTTATTTCAATTATAAGAAACACGGGTAGGCTTTCATCTCCTTCCTAAGTAGCCTTCAAGTCGTAAAGGTTACCCGACAACAAAAAACTGACTAATTATTGGATTACGAGGATGGAAATGGAAGAGTTGTCGGTTTTATTTACGTTATCTTCGCACCCGGAAACAAATTACTTCGGGAGAGCTTCTCCTTGCTCTTTTTGTGAAATTTGAGAGTAAAACCGCCGAGAAATTTGACAATGGTACTTTACCAAACTGTTGCTGTCACTGTCATTCTTACTCCCCCAAATACTTAGCGAAAGGGATAACTGCACGTCAGGCTGATAATACCTAAATAAAATCATCAAAATCGAGGTTTTGTATTCCCCATTTTTCTCCTTCAAAATTGGACCGAATTTTAAGATTTTTTTACTGTCTGCATTAGAAGAAAATATTCTGTGTCTGCACGTTTTGCTTTTTTAAAAAAAACTTTGTCTAGTTTGTATAATGAACGTCTATTGATGGCGTTCAAACCAGGCAATTTTAACGATTTTGGAGGGTCGTAACTCCTATAACAAGTGACTTGTCGAAAAAAGTAAAACGTACCGACACTCTAGTCGATATCTATATTATAATACTAGCTGGTCCCGGCATGCGTTGCTATGCCATTTAATAAAGAAATTGTTTCTCCCTGAGTGTCCTTTCCCAATCGTCACGTTCCCATTCCGCCTGCCCTTCTTCTCCTGCGTCCTCTTCCCCTCTCGCGTTCCCACTCCGTCACCTCCACCTTCCCTCTCCCCGCTCCAGTTCCCCTCCTTCCCCCGTCCCGCGAATCCCCCTCCCGAGTTCCCCTCCCCCCCTACACGACCCCTTCCCCTCCCGAGTTCCCCTTCCACCTTCCCCGCCTTCCCTCTTCCCTTTCCCGCTCCCTCGTCCCGCCAACCCTCCTCCCGCGTTCCATATATTCAATCACAGTACATTCAGTTTTTAAACAGCCCGCGTGCCACCTTTTACAATTTTTATTCAAATTCCATTTTTCATGTATATTAAATTTGGTACCTAACATAGGTACCTATTTAAAATATCTAAAATGCTTGATTCGATTCAAACTATTAGGGGAGTACCTACTTTAAATAAATTTATCAACTTAAAGACTTTCGAAAATGGAATCCTCATTTAACAATCATTGTTTTGCAAAATGTCATTCTCAAACACGCGAACTGTCAAACGTGTGATGTTTTCTGAAATTATCCAATTTTCTGCGCAATTTTCTTATTTTTTCTCTCCGTAAGAACCATCCTCGTACTTCAAGGAATATTCTAAAAAATGAATTAGCGAAATCGGTTCAGCTGCTCTCGAGATTTGCGCTTAGCAACACATTCAGCGATTCCTTTTTATATAGATTTGCAGTAGTGTCAAAATCAAGAGAGGAAATAGGAGGAAATTGGGGAATACGTCTGTATGGACAAAACCGGTTTCGTATTGAAGTCCAAAAAGTATACGTGGAAAAAAAATGCGTAATTTATTTCTTTTAGTACTTAGTTATTATTATTTAACACGCATTTTTTAAAATTATTTTTACCATTATTTTATTTTATTTAAATTATAACGCTGTGTCGTTAATACACATAATACAATGGCATTACAAAATAGTGAAACATAGCCTTTTAAGTTTTTCTACGCCAATGAAGAGAAGTTGCTCTCGGGTTTGGTGTACGAGTTATGTAAAAATAATATGAGTGTACAATAATATATCTTATTAGATCCAACATTTTATTACCCCTGTGACATTACTGTTCATACTTTCTACCAAAGATGGGTTATATTTGGAAAAAGAGCTCTTGCAACCAGTGGCCGTTCCTTCAGGTCAATTGGTCAAAATCCTCCCAAGTTATAAGATGACAGTAAAACATCGTGAAATATTACTACAATACTACAATATGGAATCATAGCTTGGGGGGTGCATATAAATCATCCCGTCTCCCACTCGAAACATTTCAAAAAATTCTTATAAAAATTATCCTAAAAAAACCGTATTACTACTCAACAATAAACGGACTCCAAGAATTCCCTGTTCCCCACTTACAAAACTTTACGAAAAAGTAGCACTACTTCAGCTACACAAAGATATCTCACTACTACGCTACTCTGAGGAAATAGCGCCATTGATCCTCTCGGCACCAGTGCGTAGTCGGAGAACATGCCAAACATGCGCCCAACATATGTACACGGTTGACATTAGTCACATGAGAACGAGTCGTTTCTATGACTCATTCTTGAGTTCAACAGCTCGGCTGTGGAACGTTTTGCCGGCCTCTATGTTTCCTCCCTCCTACAACACGGGTCTCTTCAAGACCATTTACTCCTTCCTCTCCCCAAAAAGACCCTCCATACAGCATCTTCAAAGATGACATACGCCCTGAGGGAAATTATTTTCCTCGGGGCCTCTCATGTGGAGTTAATGTAAAAAAATGTTGTGATTGTAAACGCAATTAAAATTATAATACTCAATTTATGAGGTCCTTACTTTATAGTGAATACAATTGTAAAAAATAAGCCGAATTTCAGTAAACAATAGATTTTTAACATGTCTAAAAAAGTTTCGGTTTCGGTTTCGGCCGAAACTGAGACAGATATCGAATATTCGGTTTCGTTTTCGGTAGAAAATCCTGTTTCGGTCAGACACTAGTTATTTCACTTCAAGTGCGCTCTACTGTAATTAACTTAAAATAATCTAGTATTCAGTCAAATTATTCCTATAGTGCTTGATCTAATACTATGACACAAAAAAGTACAATACAAAGCAATGACAAGCATTATATAATATGATACAAATATGATAGAAAATGTACAATAACAGTGCTGTTATAGCACAGGACGTGTTGCCAACTCTAAATATTAACATACATAACATATAGCTCTGGATTCTAGCGTTTTTAGTCTACGTATTATCTATGTCAGTTTATTTTTCATTATCATTATGAAGATCGCTAAATGTATTTGAAAATGTATTTTGAAGCCATAAGTATTTGAAATACAAATTACAAAATACCTCAGCCCCAGGTAATTGAAATACCAATTACAAAATACATTTTTAGGAAGTAATTGAAATACAAATACAAAATACGTATTTGTATTTCAAATACGTATTTCAATTACATGTATTTCAAATACTGCCCAGCCCTGATTGTAGGCTTGTCGCATGAAATAATTTACTATATTAAATGGAATTTGACTCTCAAAATTGTGAAGTACTTACAAATGAATAATGTCGTATTTAATTTGATATTGTATCATAATATCATTTTTTTTAAATGACCTTTAACTTTTGGACCCCTAGAGCCGCCTCTGCTCGTAACACTTATTTTTCATAAGGAGGATAAACACAATATTGAAAATTATAGGCCTACCAGCGAGAAACTTGTGAATCTTCGTAACATCTGGAGTCGATTTCGTAGCGTTACTTTTATTAACTTCGTTTGGACTAAATTTTCATCAAAATGAAAGGTAAGGTTCTTGACTCCCAATCCGAAGGTCGTGGGAATGAATCCCGGCGTGCGCAAATAAATTCTATTTGATTAATTTGTGAGATTTCACAATTAATTAATTCGAAATAATATATGGTATTTTTGCGGCACGTTCCAGAGTGGAAGACACTCTCAGTATCGTCCTGGTATAAGACCACAATTCGGAATTGAAACGTTGCTTGAAATGGCTTAAGCCGACGGCCGGCGTAGTCCAGTGGTAAGGCCCTTGACTAGCACTCCGAAGGTCGCGGGATCGAATCCCGGCGTGGCAAATAAATTTTATTTGATTAATTTGTGTTATTTCACAATATATTCATTTAAAATAATATATAGCATATTTGCGGCACGTTCCAGAGTGGAAGATACTCTCAGTATCGCCATGGTGAAAGACCACCATTCAGATTGAAACGTTGCCCGAAATGGCGTTAGCCGTGTTTGGTGACCAGATCTGAATAGCCAGGTACTTCCCCATCTCCTTCCCTTCCCCATTACCTTCAGCCTCACAACATACCCCAATTGGGGATGCCATAGTCTCACTGGCTCCAGACGGAAGCAGTTGGGACTCTTGCGCGGTATTCATGTAAAAAAACAAAAAAAAGCTGTTTGGTGTTTGGTGACCGTTAAGTTGTTTGGTGACCAGATCTGAATAGCCAGGTACTTTCCCACCTTCCTATTCCCTACCTCCTTCCTCTCCCATACTATCTTCAGCCTCACAACATATTAATGCCATAATTGGGGATGCCATAGTCCCACTGGCTTCAGACGGGAGCAGTTGGGACCCTTCTGCAGTATACACATTAAAAAAAATCAGATGGTTAATATCAGATGTTTAATGTCTTAAAATGTGTCGACTTGGCTCCTTAAATTTTATAAAAGTTTTAAAAAAAGAATTGCATAGGTAAAAAATTAAAATGTTTTGGGTTCTCCATGAAATATAGATTCACCAAATTCCTGCTTGCACTACGAGTTTCCGGATACAGTGTATGTACATGTATTTTTGAATAGAAAACTTCTTTAGCACCGTTGTAATTTCACACTCGATGAAACGAAAAATAGCAATACTAAAAAGAGACAAACGCATACATCTAAGATTTAGCCTGCGAGAGAATGAGATACAATAATTGGTCTCCTCCATGTGCGGTGCTTCGTAGCCTCCTCACTCTTGTCTATTTTAGTTTTCTGAAGGTTTACCTTTTACGGCATGTGAATGCACACATGTTGTTTTCATGAATGAAAACAACTCCGTGACCTATTTATCACAAGCAGAAACTACTTGTAAACACGAACCCATAAACAACACGTGAAAATGTCGCCACTAGTTGTAGGTACGTTTTTCAAACAGCCATAGCACGTGGAACTGATGGAAAATTGCCGTCATTTCCTCCAAATACACATAAAGTAGACAATATATGTATGAAGGCACTCTTCTGAACCAGAGTAACCACATAAATCCTTGTAACATCGACAGCACATGTATAAGTGTGTTGCAATTTAAACACACCCCCCGTGGGCTACATTTGGTTTCATCAGGCAACGATTTGTCTTTGTTTACTGCCCGTGTAGGAAAACCTTCCCTTCACGCGGGTGACGTCACACAGCATCTTTTCTTTTACCCACGCAAGGCGGTGGATATCTACGTCACAACGTTTTCTTGTCTCTTTAAAATTATTCACTTACTTGAAACATTTCACTATTCAAGCAAATACATTTAATACATTGGTAAAGTAAAACCGGGCAGAGGTCGCATTCACATCATCTCGTACCTACATCTATGATTCAGACGTGCATATAATATTTTATTTGCATGTATAGATTTGTGGAATCGAAATAATCGCCAGTAAAATAATTTTATTTATCTTTAAATACATACATAAAAATTATTATAAATAAACTAGCTTTTTCCTGCGGCTTCGCTCGCATGGTGTAAGGGGGGGTTCCCACTCCGCCTCCTCTCACCGCCCTCCCTCCCCCCTCCCCCCTCCACCTCCCTTCTCCCCCCTCCCCCCCCTCCCCCATCTCTCCCTCCCTCCCGCTTTCCATGTATTTAATCCCAATACATTCAGTTTTTAAACAACCCGAGTGCCACCTTTTACTTTTTTATTCAAATTTCCATTTTTCATGTATATTAAATTTGGTACCTAACATAGGTACCTATTTAAAATTTCTAAAATTCTTGATTCGAATCAAACTATTCGGGAAGTACCTACTTTAAATAAATTTATCAACTAAAGATTTTCAGAAATAGAATTGTTTTGCAAAATGACATTCTCAAACACGCAAACTGTCAAACGTGCGATAGTCGTTAGGTTTTCTGAAATTATCTAATTTTCTTAATTTTTCTCTCCGTGAGAACCATCCTCGTGCTTCAAGGAATATTAAAAAAAAGAATTAGCGAAATCGGTTCAGCTGCTCTCGAGATTTGCGCTTAGCAACACATTTAGCGATTCATTTTTATATATAACATGTAAACATAAAATTGCATAGAAATAAAATTTAATTAGTTACAATATTTTAAGAACAATTCGTAAATATCATTTTCACGAAACAAAAGAAATAGGCATATTTCAAGTAGATATTATAAAAAACAGAGTGTGCAATTCACACGCGGTAGAAGTGAAATCTTCAGAAAACTAAAGTATATAAGAGTGGGGAGACTACAAAGCACCGCACTAAGAGAAGATCGAAAAGCTACAAAGCACCGCACAAAGAGGAGACCGATTATACTATCTCATTATCTCGCAAGCTAAATCCTACAGATGTGTGTGTTTGTCTCTTTTTATTTTTCGTTTCATCGAATTTCAAATCACAACGGTGCTAAAAAAGTTTTAACTTCTAAATTCCAATATTAAAAATTGGGTTCACACCTTTCCATTTCATTACTTCACATTTAAATTCGAAGTGTTACAAATAATAAAATAAGTCGTCCCGGACAAGAACTTTTGTACTTTTAATGATAATATCGTATTATTTTTACGGTAAAATTATTAACAAATAATCATGTGAATAATGATAAATGGCTACCTTATCCTGTGCGATTTTTATTACGAAATACAGATTTTTTTTGTATTTTTTTTAAACTGGCAATGCCATAACAGTTCTACTTTTCGAAAGAAACATAATTCGCGAAATGTCTATCGGAATATAGATATGTGTAACAAAATTCGATAATCTAATATCTTTCTTTTTTCCGTTTTCAAACGCGTGAGAAGAAAGATTTTTATGAACGGCTTTTAGGACGATCGTCAATGACGTGCAAGTGATCTCTTCCTGGGAGTAGTATAAACGTAGGTAGATCATACGGAACCAAGCTAAAAAATTCTATAAAAATTAACGTTAATCTCTCCTATTATTGCTTTCAAGGATCTTATTATGGTATTAGAGCATAATCTCGGATTTTTGACGTAGGCGAGTAATAATTCAGTTTTAATACCGGTTTAAAAATATATCACGTTATATTTTGCAGTAATATTTAGCGCGGTGAAGGCGTAGATACCTATTATTAGAATTCTTAGCGAGGGAGGATATCTGTACCGAGGAGCATATGGATGCAAGTCGAAAATTTGAAGAAATGAGTTATTGGTGCAGACTTGAAGTATGTTTATCAGTGGCAGAAAGATACAGGTCCTATCATGAATAAAAATCGGATTTTCAAAAAAGATACGGATGCAACTACGTTTGTTACAACAACAATCTTAGAAGTAAAAAGATGTACATGGACTTGCATCTTTATGATTTTGTTGCATTTTGAGTATTATGACTCAAATCTATTTGCATCCTTCTGCCTCTAACATTTGTTAGCGGACCTAAATGGGGGTCCCTACATTTTGCCGACAGACTAGCTCAGGTTTTAGTCAGCAGAGCGGGAGAGGCCCTCACCACCAGGGTGGTAGGATCTGTGAGGCGTGTGTGGGTCTTTCCTGAAATAAAGCTCAAATTTCTACGGGCTGGGAGAAGGCAGTGAAACCAGTAATCAGGGTAAACATCAGTTATATTGGGTAAAACACCTGCGTAAACACAATATCACAATAATGCATACATAGTAATTCAGGGTAGCAACAACAGTTATATCTAAAAAGGAGGAATCTGTCTCTATAATCTCTCTGGAAGGGCTATTTATCTCCGCGGTGAATTTACTGCGAACACACGCAAATAAGGGGGAAAACAGCTTGGGTACTTACAGTGAGCGTTTGGACTCCTGTATCTTCCGTGTCGGGAAAGAGTTCGGCCATTCTTGGTGTCGCAGTGTAACACTTAGCAAAACACGTTCCATTGTTTTCCGCGTGGAAACTTCTAGAATGAGCGCGGAACGGTCCCCACGCCATGCGTGCTTACTAGACCAGGAGCTACGGGTAAGTGGCGGTTGGTGGCTCGCTGCCGACGGTGGCTTGTTTGGGTTCCGCCGCCGGTAGCGCGCCGGGAAGCTAGCGGAGAGGGGGCGAAACTGTAGTTTGCGCAGTGGCGTGCTCTACAACTTGGGAGGAGGGGGCCGAGTAATTTGCAGGGGCGTATTTGTGTATCGTAACACATTACTACGCTTTCTATGGAAGTAAACAATTTTCAAACATTGATCCTTTCATATTACACCGCATACTTTCATATTTCATTTCATTTTGAAGCAGAAGGACTCAAGTCCGTGTTTTTGTTTTAATCAAGTCAAAGTTTTTTTTTTTAACAATATTTTTAAAGGTTTTACGTAAAAAATATTTTGGTTTATTTGCTTGTTTTAAAACAAAACTAATTGATTTAATAATAACTTTTTTGTTATCTATCAGCATGGATATCCGAAGAAGTTATGAGACCAAAGTTAAAGAAAAAATGTTTTTTTTGGCTCTCCTGAATATTTACCTTTTTGGACTTGCATCCGTGTGCTTCTCGGGTACAGATATTAGAGATTACAACTTTCGTTTTATTTTTTTAGACTCGTTTCGCATCGCTAATAATGCGCATGTGAAATACCTACACATTAACGCTAATGTGATATCTATGTACTCATGATGACAAAATAGAACAGTGATAAGCACAGAACAATGATAGAACAAAAACCAATGAAACAGAACAGTAAAAAACAGAACAAAAAGATGGTTTTATTTTTTAAATAAGTTAACGAGTGTAACCTCAAATTGTAATATTTAATCATTAAAGACAATCCAACGAAAATTTTAAACAGAAAAATCAAAAAATGATACGGTCGCATCTACGAATTGAATCTAAGGCTTTGCCGGCCCAATAAAAATACGCGTAAAAATGAAGATAATAGAGAACTCCAATCCAATTTTTAATTTTTTTTATGAATAATGACCTTCTAACTGCATTTTTATTTTTATTTTTAGAGTTAGTTTTAATAGTTAAAATAATTGTCAAAATTTTACTTTTTCAAGACCCCCCCGAAAACCACTGTGTGTATGGTGAAACGTGTAACGTCATCACTCCTGAAAAAATAGTATAGGATCGGGCAATCAGCTGATCAACAACCGCCGTTTTAAATTCCGTTGTTCGAAGTATTCTCCCTAGAAGAAGCATTACTCTTTTTGTGTGCAGTAGTTTTTGAATATTTTCAATAATAGAGATAAGCAAATAAGAGAAATCTTTATTTTTGAAACATTATTTAGGCCTAAATAATGTTTCAATAAACACAACAACTAAATCTCTATAAACAGTACGTAAATAAACAATACATTAATACGATGGCTTGTGCCATATCATACATTCCCATACAATGACTTTACGGTGACGTCACGACACGTCGAACAGTGACGTCACGCCTAAAATTTCAATAATGCCAACTTGATGAAAATGGACTTTTTAATAATTTTTTAAAAATTCTGCGTTTAATATTATTAAATAAAACCAATTATGGATTTCCTCCTTCTGACTTAACCTCTACTGAGAACTGAGACAGCATAATAATTAATAAGATTAGTAAATTAAATGTATAAGAAAGGAATATGAAGCCAACAATTATAAGAAACAAAAAATTATATAAAACAAAAAAAAAACAAATAAAATTATCAATACATTGGTAGCCGTGGAGAGAGGTTGTACATATATATATCAAAACATAACAGAAATATAAACAAAAGATTATTCACGAAACATCAGAGAAATACCACTAGATCTACAAAATAGATTAATATTGTATAACTATGTTTAAAATATTGGCACTAATATCATCTACTTTTGTTTGTTCCTTTTATTCTCTTTTCGTCTCAACTGCTCTCTAAGTTCACTTCATGTGTATTCTTTATTTTTTTATTTTTACTATAATGTATTATCCATTGCGACTTTAGTATATTATTATCCTCAACTTACTACATTATGTCTGTATAATATTATGATGAGTATCTCAACACAGCTAACTACACCTACTATATGAACAATACTGCCACAATGGGTAGTACTACGGAGTCCTCCTTGAGAGTCTCAAGGGGGATACTGTGCAATCACTATGATGGCACAATAATACATGCGTACACCTCAGCACGGGTTCTCCCAGTGAGGTGTTCATAATCCATAACCACATTCGTTTTAACCAATTACGTACAGTTGCCGATCATATTTCACTCTAATACCTACTATGTTTCATTTTAAGAATATTTTTTGTTTTACTTCCACCTAATGTCATTGTCATTGCACTTATTAACTGTATGTCTTTGTATTTATTAACTATATGTAAGAGCATAGAAATGAATAAATAAATAAATACTCTTTTATGGACCTCTTATATTTGGTAAGTTCGCAGTAGAAAATGTCCACATTGGATAATGTGTTATTATACCTATTGCATAAGTCTGCTTAGAGTTCATTGCATTGATCCACCCTGAACAGGACAGAAGAGCGTGTTGAACGTGCAGCTACATTGAATTGAATTTCATTTAGCAACTCTGGCCATTGAATCTTCTTCTTTATTTCCTTAAAAAAACCACCCACACACCATCCCCTAGGACGACATAGGCCCACAGGGAAATTATTTTCCTCAGAGCCTCATGTGCGGAGCTTATACAAAAAAAAGATAGCTTTAGGTTCTTTTTCCACTGTTCTATTTTATCATAGTGCGAGGGAGGGTTGGTTGATCGGCCATGGCCTTTATTGGATTATCTCTACATTTGCCTGGTGATAAATGAATTCGTAGAAACCTTATCTCGGAGAAAACGACACTTGTCCTCATTTTTATTTCCATTGTTAGTTCACTAAACAGGGCCTCTGAATCGTAATAAAGGCTTGCCATTTTGTATTTATACTAATTTATTACCTTTATCGGCTGCATACTTTCCCGAAGAACTCTACCGATAACCTGTAAAATTCAATTTAAAACATTTGTTTTTACAGTAACTTCATACAGGAGGCCTTGAGGAAAAGTATTTCAATCAGGGCCTTCGTCATCTTTAGGATTGCTGTGCGGTAGGTTTTTTCAAGGGAAGGAAGGAGAGGAAGTTCTGGCAAAGAAAAAAGGTACGAGAGGTGATTAGGAATCTAGGGGTCAAAGTGTCCAGGAGTGACGTATGAATCCATCCTTTCAAGTGCGATGAAAGGCGACGGGTCGAGAGAGTCCGGCAGGAGATGTCAAAAGGCCTCCCTCAACCACCTCTCGATCCGACCTGCCACGCAGTAGGTGGGCAGACTGTAATAACAAACACAAGTAGGTAAACACCCCATCCATATGTTACTGAGCTCATGGGCTAAGGTTTGTCTAGGTGTTGGCGGCACATGCATTTGCCCACCTACTGCATCGCAGGCCGGATCGGGAGAGATTTGTTGATGGAGATATTTTACTTCGCCAGCCGGACTCTCTCGACCGATTGCCATGTTTAGTTGTTGTGTTTATTGAAACATTATTTAGGTCTAAATAATATTTCAAAAATAAAGGTATCTCTTATTAGTTTATCTCTATTATTGAAAATATTCAAAAACTACTGCACAAAAAAAAATAGTAATGCTACTTCTAGGAAGAATACTTCGAACAACGGAATTCAAAATGGCGGCAGTTGATCAGCTGATTGCCCGATCCTATATCTACTAATTTTTCAGGAGTGATGACATCACACAATTCACCATGCATACGGTGGTTTTTCGGGTGATCTTGAAAAATTAAAACTTTGACAATTATTTTAACTATTAAAACTAACTCTTAAAATAAAAATAAAAATGCAGTTATTTAAGTTAGAACGTCATTATTGATTTAAAAAAATGGACTGGAGGTCTCTATTGTTTTCGCACTACACCATTCAAAACTTGTATTTATTTAACGGGAGTGCTTTTTATGATTTTGAATGGTCTGAAAGTTGCTAGCATCGGCGCTACTTGCGGCCAACGCCAAACCCAAAACCTGGAAAGGACATGCAATAAACAAGCCGGCGGCTAGCTCTGCACAGCCGGCGCGAGCAAGGTCCCTCTTAAACCCAGGGCGAGTGTTTGTGGTCCGCTTGTAAATTCCTACTCCCCTTCCTTTCCTCACAATCTCCAGGTCTCCTTCCTCAATCAGAACACAGTAGTTATGCACGAAAAAGGGTTTTATTCATTTAAAGGTGAACAGGGTTCTACAAAAGGCCAGCATCGGCACTACACACATGAGTATTTGGCTATCTCTAATTAATTCTATCATAACGGGGGAGCTTCTCTCAACTCTCTCTACACGTGTTTAGTGAATTTAAATGTCAGTTCTTAGCACACAGAGGGGTAGCAAGGTTCATTGGTACTCACAAGCAGGAGATAGGCGGTCGGCAGACAGGTACTGAGGAGGCGGGAGCCTCTGGAGCACAATGCACAATTAAAGTCAACATCGCGAGCGTTTACGGGGAGCGCAATCACGGGGACACAGTTGTTATGCCGAAGGTCGGCCGAGGAATGAATGCCGGGAGCCGCTCGGCGCTTGGCTACTTGTGTCGAGCGGTGCGGGGAAAGGGGGGCGGAGGGCCTGTGTAAGGGGTCAATTCGCTATTAGCTCGCACGGGAATCAATTCCGTAACGTAACACTTCCCCCCTCGCCGCAAAAAAGGCGACGTGGTAATGGAGCAGTAGGGCTAAGAAATCCTCTTACCCTTCTAGCACTTGTGCCAAAAAAAAAAAAAAAAACATTTTAAGAGAAAAAGGAGAGAGAGAGAGAGAGAAAAAGAAAGAGAAAAAGTTGCTAGCTATAAAATAGTAGAAACAAAAACAAAAGAGAAAAAAAAGCATGGTGAACAAAGAATTATACATGAATGTACATGAAAGAGCAGTGGCATACATAAATATAAACAAGGACCTGCTGGAGAAAGGTACAAGGGTTATGCAGTGATAGAAAAAAAATGACTCTAAATTGTATCATTGGTCTGTGAGCTAAGTTTGCGTAGCGTGGTTTGCGTAGGATGTTTGGGGTGTTTGAACGTTGCACTGAAGTTACAAGGTTACTTTGTCACAGTAACCTGGCCCGTTTGAGATTACACTCCAGGAACACTAGGGCCTTAAAGAAAACACGAAGACGAGAACGCAGGATGAGGCTTCTTGGTGGTGGAGAGGGTTCTACCTGTCACACAGGTCAAAAAGGTAGCTGCTTCCGGATCCTGTGGGTGGGCCAGTATGACATCATTGAGGTACTGGAGAGTGGAATTGTAATTGGTGGTTGGTCCTTTATAGAGGAGGTGGTTTGTGTGCATGACAGCCGTTGTTGTGATGGTGGTTGGTACACTGGTTTGTATACAGTGGGATTGTTGTATGAACAATTGTTGGTATTGTTATTTGCGCAAGGGCACAGTAGCATTGGCATGATGGCAACAGAGCAATTTGCAAGGTGCAGCTGGAACATTTGCAAGATGCAGCAGGAACATTTGTACAATGGCAACAGGAACATTTGCGAGATGCCGCAGGAACATTTGTACAATGGCAACAGGAACATTTGCGAGATGCCGCAGGAACATTTGCACGATGGCAACAGGAACATTTGCAAGGTGCCGCAGGAACATTTGTACAATGGCAACAGGAACATTTGCGAGATGCCGCAGGAACATTTGCACGATGGCAACAGGAACATGAACCAACTTAGAGCTGACGTGCTCGGGTTTGTTTGAGTGATGGTTTTGTGATGATACAATTCGCAACTACACGCACGACTCACACTAGGTTATGTTAGGTGTGGTCGGGTGCTTTTGGTACGTAGGGTTTGAAGGCATGAGACCTCCGTGACGGTAGTGAAGGCAGCATGAAGAGAGGCGCAGGTGTA
Source organism: Limnephilus marmoratus (assembly GCA_917880885.1). NCBI lineage: Eukaryota > Metazoa > Arthropoda > Insecta > Trichoptera > Limnephilidae > Limnephilus > Limnephilus marmoratus. Next base: position 38,657,920 of record OU862909.1, on the reverse strand, counting down.
GATGGGGTGAAGAGCTGCTGGTCTTCTTATTAATCCGGCGAAAAAATTATTATTAGAACAAAATTCTTGAAGTTTACCTGCCTGGTAGACCAATGATGAAAAGGTTTGGAGAGAAACAAGGTGTGCATGTTGAGAAAGATTGGATTTGTTTGACGTGTAGAGAGAGAGAGAGAGAGACGGAGAGAGAGTTAACTAAATGCAACTACAGACTTATACATATTACAAAGGTACGTATTCAAGGAAGGTTCTGTTTAACCCATTTAGTTTTTTTAAACTAAATACATTTCCAAGAACACGTAGGTAAGGGTTTGTACGTATGACAAAATGCCACGTTCGAAAGAAGTTGGTCTTCCATGACCTATGCTCACGTCTATACGGTAGCATTTTTTCTACTTTCGAAGAACAAAAACATTGAGTACAAATAAGTTATGAAAAGTGGGAAAGGAGTAGGAAGTTGAAAGGATCCGTGTATGAAGGTTGTCCCATTTGACAAACGAAACGCCAAGTGCGTAACGCATATATCCCCATTCACGGATAATTTCGAGGAAGGGAAAGGGTGACAATTGGGAACATTTGAACGAAGAAAACTGCTGAGGACTCGGCTATTTCCGAAATTCGACCTCTGAGTGGAAGGTGAAACAAGGTCTACAGCAGTTATCCTGGCACATTACAATACCATTTGGTAGTGTGGGACAAAAGGAATACACTGACATAAAAGAGTCTAATCCTCCACGTGTATTGGGTAGAAGATTAGAGGGTCGTTTTATTCTCCTACTTGTTTGCGAGAAATGACAGACCCTTGCTCAAATCTCACAAACCTGGGGGGTTTTCTTGTTCGTCTCCCAGACAACGAGTTAGGTGTTTTTTGTGTCCATCAACTTAACTCCTACGACACGATGCCCCATAATCATGAGTGAAGCGTATGATTAGTCCTTTTGAGATAGTGGATAGTTCCTGGGTTCTTGTGACAGGAAGTCCACGGGCATGTTAATGAGTACTCTGCTACAAAAGCAATAATTTTCTGATAACAGAAAATAAAAGGCGTGTGATCTACACTTGGTAGGTCACACAAACATGGGGTAGATATTATTTCGTTCGCACGACTCATGGTGAGTATTGTAACGTCTTCACGTTTGGTGCACAGATTATATAAGTACACAGTTATAACAAAGCGGTTCTCATGCCAAAAGACACACGACCAAAAAGGGGCGGTTCTCATGCCAAAAGACACACGACCAACTCAATAACATTTAGTTAAGAGTATAAAGTAATTATAACGAACTTCTCGTATCATGGCGGATGTTTTGAGGATCTCTCCTATGATGGTAGATATTGTCACGTTTTCACGTCTCACGTGACAGGAATGAACGATTTACAACAAATTTTGCCCAGTATTGAAAGACAGTAACCCAATAGGTATTTAAAACAATTTAATGAGATAAATCACCCTCTCGATCAACAACCCTGTGTTGACGAGCAAACAATGAGTAGTTATGACGGACTCCCCGTGACGTGTAAAAACACAAAGATATTATGAGATTCGCATCTATAGCAGTGGATATTGTAAGGTATAGGTGTGAACCTTACAATACTTTACAAGTAGATATTGTAAGGCTCGCGCCTATAATGTTACAAAAGTTTACGTTAAAAAAAGTGGGTCCCCATTCAATACAGACGGCGGGTTGCAATGATGTAATTAATACGGCACTGCTGTAGCTTAATAATTTCATATTAGCATACGTTACAAGACTTGCCAAAAGGCGATAAACACAAATTTTAATGAAGATCTGGCCAAGATTTTAAACTTCAAACAAGAATAATGGTACAATAAAGGACAAAAGAAATTGATGTCGTGATAAAATATTGTACCTCATAATGAAGTTGTATATGTACAAAGAACAATGTTAATGAAGGGACGAAACGTATTGTCACTTTTATAACAAATATTTTTCTCAGAATCCGACAAAATACGATTCTGGAAAAAAATAGAGCAATTGGGTTGAGCGCCATTCTAATTTTTGGAAAAAGAAGAAAAAACCACAAGTAGCAACAAGGTTGCCCTTGAATTGTTTCGAATCCAGCGAATGTGACCTGATAGGTGTGTACATTTGGTGTATTCGAAACGATCCCCAATATACAACATTACTATGAATGTGTTAGGATGGGGTGAAGAGGAAAAAGAAAAAAGAAAAAAACGGGAGGATTTCCTATTATAACGGAAATCGTCGCGACATTCTTACAATATGGTGCTGTGACCATAGTAGTGAGCTGCGGCAATGGTCTGAAACCAATGGTTATTATACAGACTTGCACTTAAGATTTTATATTTACAACATTAGGGTAGGGACGTACTGGTACGACAAAAACCCGACACAAAACAATTAAAAAAAGGTGATATGACAAGATGAGGCGATGAGGTGAGAAAAAAAAAACGCGCGGATGCTGCAAGAATTGTGAAAAGGAAAGCGACGTCTTGGAGCAGGAGTTTTCGGAACCGTTAATGGTAGGAAGAAAAGGAGGCCCTTTCCCGAAGTGATCAATTTCAGGAAGAGGATGCATATAAGTATGAAAACGGTGCCCCAAGAGGTGCTCTTGTGGTACAGCAGGAAAGGCACGCAGGATGTACAAGAACATATAAAATTATGCAAAAAGAAAAAGAATGTACAGGAGTTAGGCTACCGTTGACATTAATGTGCCTTCGGGTGTAAGGATTACCTTACGAATGCCCATATGGGTGATTATTTACATTTAATATTTACAAGTAACTCACGTCATTTATGACAAGAATTATAAGACTTTTAAAGAGACCGCATCGCACTGATTGACGACTGGCCAAGAGAGGTCAGGGGCGTAATGATGATCAGGGTTAACAAGATGCATGTTTTGCCAATTTGATAACGCCTGAGGACTTGATGTGATGGAATTTACTGATTCCGTCACAGTAAGATATTTTGGATTTATTCCTAGGAGAAATCTTTCTATTTCTCAGGGCCTGTAGTAATTCTTCCTTTCTTGAAGTAAAGACGTGCGGGATTATACCCAGCGTAACTTGAGGAACTTCCATGGTGTATAGGATTGTGTTAGAAAAAGTGAGAACTAGACTCGCAATTGGAAAGAAATTGGGCAGAGATTGACCACTGGGGACGTATTTTTACAAAAAGTTTTTGAAAAAAAACGCGTTTTTTATAAGTGTTTGGTTTATTTGAAAATTTGGGCAGGGGTTTGCCTCAAAAAAAGTGATTTTGTGAAAAAATCCAGCTGTTTTGGAAATTTGTTGAAAATTTTTCAAAGTCCATAAAATGAAAAAAAATTGCGCAGCGGTTTGCCTCAAAAAACGTGATTTTGTGAAAAAATCCAGATGTTTTGGAAATTTGTTGAAAATTTTCCAAGTCCAAAAACGAGAAAAATTTGGGCAGCGGTTTCCCTTAAAAAACGTGATTTTGTGAAAAAAATCCAGATGTTTTGAAAATTTGTTGAAAATTTTCAAAGTCCATAAAATGAAAAAAAATTGGGCAGCGGTTTCCCTTAATGGAACACGTTTTTAGAATTTATTCCGATGTTTTTGAAAAAGGTTTGCAAATTTGCAAAAGTCCGGAAATAAAAAACGGAAACGAGGTTCGCCTTAAACGAACATGTTTTTAGAATATTTCCATTTCCTTTCCAAAGGGGGGTTCTTCAGAAAAGGAAAGAAATATTTTTTCTTTTATACAAGTTTTCGTGGAAGTATTTGTTTGATAATTCAACAATGTCTTGGGGAATAGTTTTTTTTATTTACGTGGCTAGACTGTAGCCTGATTTGAGCTTCACCAAATATTGGTATTTACACGCCAACTTCCTTTCGTCATAACAAGTTATATACAGATATTGTATACGGTTGTAATGTTAGCTTTCGAGGAATCGACGTCAACGCGAACTAGGCATTTTTCGAATTATGTCGTCTGTTTCTTTATGAAAGGTGATAGGTGCGCAAGAAAAAGGGAGAAACGGACGACAGAAGTACAAAAAAAATGCCCAATTGTCAAAAGGTAGAAAGAATTTAATCCACTTGTTTCCCTTAAGCTGCAAAATATGCCGTTATATATACAGGCCAGTATTTTGCGAAATAGTCCCCTACCCGCAGAATATGTCGATATCAAATACAGACCAGCACTCTGCGGAATAAGTTTATTAATAAAAACTGGTTAATTAACTTTCGGGAAACGAAGCGGGTAATTGGTTTATCATATACAGGATTTTAATTGTTGAATAACTTTGTTTTAAATATTTGTGTACATTTCCACTATTAATCTTGTATTTGAAACTAGCAAATTTAGTCGGTCGATACTTGTAAACACTATATTATTCACGACGGCAACTTTCTTGGTTGAGCACTTTACGTAGGAATACCGGTGATAATGTTTGTCGAGTGACGACTCGAAAATGAAGGAATCGTGCCCGTAATAATTTAAATTGCAATTCGAAGTTACAATCGCGCCGGGGTTCTTGATGGAAATGCTAGACAAGTTGGGAATAACAAGACAAAACATTATACATTATAAAGTTTAAACAATTGCTGATTGAAGAACGAGACTGTGGGATCGTGAAGAGGGAGGAGAAAAAAAAAATGCCACACGTCGGGCGACAGTGCTAGCATCGGCGCTACTTGCGGCCAACGCCAAACCCAAAACCTGGAAAGGACATGCAATAAACAAGCCGGCGGCTAGCTCTGCACAGCCGGCGCGAGCAAGGTCCCTCTTAAACCCAGGGCGAGTGTTTGTGGTCCGCTTGTAAATTCCTACTCCCCTTCCTTTCCTCACAATCTCCAGGTCTCCTTCCTCAATCAGAACACAGTAGTTATGCACGAAAAAGGGTTTTATTCATTTAAAGGTGAACAGGGTTCTACAAAAGGCCAGCATCGGCACTACACACATGAGTATTTGGCTATCTCTAATTAATTCTATCATAACGGGGGAGCTTCTCTCAACTCTCTCTACACGTGTTTAGTGAATTTAAATGTCAGTTCTTAGCACACAGAGGGGTAGCAAGGTTCATTGGTACTCACAAGCAGGAGATAGGCGGTCGGCAGACAGGTACTGAGGAGGCGGGAGCCTCTGGAGCACAATGCACAATTAAAGTCAACATCGCGAGCGTTTACGGGGAGCGCAATCACGGGGACACAGTTGTTATGCCGAAGGTCGGCCGAGGAATGAATGCCGGGAGCCGCTCGGCGCTTGGCTACTTGTGTCGAGCGGTGCGGGGAAAGGGGGGCGGAGGGCCTGTGTAAGGGGTCAATTCGCTATTAGCTCGCACGGGAATCAATTCCGTAACGTAACAAAGTGAAGGACTGAAAAAAAAGTACGTCAAATTTTTTAACTTTGATTATGAAAGTAAGAAGTCGGCATTAAAACATAATTATTCCGACCACTTAAAATCTAATAATAACTTTTAAAATTGCTGATATACTTTTTAAGTCACAAAAAGAGCTCCAGCCGATCTGCGAAAATTAATAAAATTTCGCTATGGACAAAACATGTTTCGGTATTATTATTTGGTTGCCACAAATTCAAAAACATTACAACCCGTGTATAAATTACACTTCACTAGAACTGCCCACCTATTTTTGAGACACGAGTCAGTAATCGTTCCACGTGCACACAAATAGAGCAATCAAGTATGTTTTTCACTAATTTTCTTTTACACATCTTATTCGGGATGATAATTTTCAAAAGGCACACTTATATTATTTACCGACATTACGTGAATGGGGAAGCATAATGTATTCTACTCCCACTTTCATGATTTTATAAATAATCGTGTCCACGTTGAATTTAAATATTTGATTTTGTAATATTAGGTTTGAAATTTTTGTTTTTGGGAAAGGAATCCAAAAATTCGCATACTTGCAGTCACACAAATAATGAAGTAGGTAGCTATACAAATCATGTTTTTAAACAGAAATAAAGGGAATATACATTGTTTATGTTATAATATATACACACACGAAAAATATCTCACTTAGGGTCCGGTAGTAAGCATTCAAAAAGAAGCAAAAGCTGATTTGAAAGGGATATAGGGCGCTCCCACTAACATCCGCTAATGTTAAAAAACGATTATAATAGAGAACTCCAATCCATTTTTTAAATTTTTTTAATGAATAATGACCTTCAAACTTAAATAATTGCATTTTTATGTTTATTTTTAGAGTTAGTTTTAATAGCTAAAATAATTGTCAACGTTTTAATTTTTCAAGACTCCCCGAAAACCACCGTATATATGGTGAATGAAAAATTACTATAGGATCGGGCAATCAGCTGATCAACTGCCGCCATTTTGAATTCCGTTGTTCGAAGTATTCTCCCTAGAAGTAGCATTACTATTTCTTTGTGAAGTAGTTTTTTAATATTTTGTAGAGAAAAACTAATAAGAGATACCTTTATTTTTTAAACATTATTTAGGCCTAAATAACGTTTCAATAAACACAACAACTAAATCTCTATAAACAGTATGTAAATAAACGAATAAATTAATAAAATGGCTTGTGTCATATCATACATTCCCATACAATGACTTAACGGTGACGTCACAACAAGTCGAACAGTGACGTCACCATTAAAATTTCAATAATGCCAACTTTACGGCGTATTTTTATGACGCGTTGAAAAAAGGACTTTTTAATAATTTTTTAAAAACTCTGCGTTTAATATTATTAAATAAAATTACCAGCGTTTATTGGTCTATATGAACATATTTTTTTAAAGCCATAATATTTTTCACTGGAGTTCCTTATTAAGAGTCAATACGTCTAAAAACTTTTCAAAAAAGTTTTTAGACGTATTGACTCTTTTCCACAAAAAATTATAAATGGATTTCGAAAGATTGTTCTTTTATCTAGCATAGTTATGTAATAAATTTTTACAATTTTTTTTAATTTTTATTATAATAAGGTTATTCCATAGGTCGTTGGCAGATTTGTTAAATTTTCAAAAAAGTTTTTGTATTATACCACACCCATTTCAAATAATGTAATTATGCAGTAAAATAAATCAATACATTATCTAGCAAAGTTATGTATTAGAATTTTAATTTTAGTTTCAATAAAATCATTAAAAAATATGTACGTACATGTGTTTCTTGACGAAAATTGGTCCATTTGTGTATTTATTTGCGCACTTACAAACTAATATATTTCAGATTTTTTTTAAATTCTTACTAAATTTAGACATTATTGAAAAATGATAAATACTTATAATCAAAAAATAACTACAAAAAGTACACTATTTTAATAGTTTTATCATCACGCCTTTCAGCATTTTTGGATGAAGATATAAATTAAAGCTAATTTGGATTGAAATAAATTCGATATTGAGTTATAATTTTAAAAAGCTGGTACGGAGAATAATTAATCTTTCTTTCGTTTGTAACCGCCCTGCACGATCGGAAGAACAACTTTCGACGAAATGTGGATTTTCGTCCGCTGGCTGGTTAAACGCTCTTAACATGTTAAAAAACAGATCAAAATGAGTTTTAAATAATTTTCGGAGCATACTTTGCGATTTTTTTCTATCGCGGGAATTTCATGTAATTACAGTTTCAGCTCGGCAAATATCTTAAAAAATATACATATATTTTTAAGAACTTTAAAGGGAATTGTGTTAAAATTATAAATCGGTAGAAAATCTTGATTTTTCTACAGCGGTCGTTTATTCAGAGGAACTAGCTGCCATTATCACATAATTATGGAGTTTCATGTTTTAATTCAAAAAGTCATTTCAAAGGTAAACTAAACTTTTGGTTGAGTTTGAGAGCACCTTCAGGTTAAACATAACGCGAATTTCGTTAAATAATTTGATTCATGTTTTGTTACATTAATTAACAACCAAATTAATATTTCACATCTTTAACCTTGGCTAGACTTTCTGGGAAATTTCGAGAGAGTTTTCATATGTTCCATGTTAGAGTTAATCCAAGGGGATAGCAAAAATTCTCGGGTTCTTTCTTTGGCCGTGGATAAAATTTTAGATCCCAATTTTTCATGTTAAGATGAATATATACGTGAAATCCTATTTAGATACTATTTTGATTAATCTTTACGACGAATCGGCTTACAGTACGAACATCATAAAATATGCTACGGATAAATCGAAGCTTTTACTAGCCTTTCTATGTATTGGAATTACAATAAAATTATTACTTACGTAACAAAAAATCGTAAACCACAAAAAAATATGTTTTTTCATGACTTAACCATGAAGTAATACATGAAACAATTTTTAAAAAATATCCCTTTATGGCTAAGACTATTTTTGAGGTTTTCTATGTTCTAACTTTTTTTCGTTCTTATAAAATTATGCACAAAATAAATAAAAAACACTTTTTCGCTCACTAGCCTCGTGCAAAAAGACGCTCGATTTTAAAATTTTGCAGGCATGAGATTCGAAATATTTCTAGCGTTTATAATCCTCTTAAAATAAAACAAAAGTTTTATTTCTGAACATAACGTAATGTTCACGTAATGTCTGAAACGTTCATCAAATTAATTATGGACTAAAGTTTTGGTTACTTTTGCACATAGTGTATAGAAATTTAAAAATTAAATATATAGTTATATAAATATTTGTGCCAAGAAAAACTAAAGAAGCAATTAGAAAACAATAAAATAATGTGAGCGAAACAATGCATCTCGTATTTGATAAAATATATGCTTTTTTCAACTCTTCAGGTTTAAACGAAGCATTTTTTTATACAATAGATAATAGATGAATTGTTATGATGATTTAATATTATGAAAGTATCCTAAAAACAAAGATTTGCAGAAAAAATTAAATCTCTTCGACTAACTACATTCTATACAAACACGTATCCACACCCGAGTCCAAAACAACATTTGTCTACCTGGAATTGTATTCATACTCCTAGTATCAAATATAATTATTAATTTAATATGAATATAAATAAGTTTGTATAAACCACTATTTAAACAAAATAATCGGCATGTTTCGAAAAAAATGGTTCTGATATAAGCAAACGACATAGTATAACGAAAATTAATTAAGCAATAATTAATAAAATGATTTCACAAGTAATTAATAAAATTAATTAAATCAATTCCCAATTAATAAAATATTTAATAATTATTTTAAAATTAAAAGAATTACTTTGTTTTTACCATTTTTAATGTTTATAAAACCGACATGTCTCGAGAACGATGCTCTCATCCTCAGAGTTTACTAAAAACCTTAGTAAATAATTATTATTTGATAAATAATTATTTGATAAATAATTATTTGATAATTTGTTGAATTAATTAATAATAAATGATTATTAACAAAAAATAATGAACATCTAATTAATAAAAATAATTAATAATTAATAAATTAAAAATAATTAATATAAATAATTTAAATTAATAACAATTTAAATAAATAATATTTTCAATAATGCCCTCATTTAACAAAGGGAAATATATTTCTATACTTTGAAATATTGTTAGGATGATAGATCTATGAACCCATACAGGTAATAAGGTACTTGCCATTCATTTAAAAATATCGTAACCAAGTAAAAAGCAACTAAAACTTACAGATGTACCTTTATAAGTCCTGTGTATATGATAAAAAAAACATGAAGAAGCGAAGATAAGTAAGACATTGACCTTCCTTCCATACATGTCCCGAATTTTCTTAGAACGGGCTTTATCGACGAAATCTTTTGATCATATTTCTGGAAGCTAATGAGGTTCGTTGAATCTTATTTTGTGGTAACGAATCAGTTTGTGTAATATCAAATTCAGCCTTTTTTCAGCATCACGGGTCTCCAATAGACGCTTTTATAATTACCGTAACGATTCACGGTCACGGTACCGTGATGGCAAAAAAGCAATAAACATACGTTCCGTATAATGCTGCAGTTCTTCCTTACACATTAAATAATGGTAAGACAAAAGATGGGAAACACAACATACTTGTGTCTGTTTCTTTCAAAGTACTACTTTTTTCAGGAAACACGTAGATATCTTATTACGGATCGGCCACGACGACGGGAATTGCGTTTCATTTTCTTTATACGCGTGAGGGAGATGTCTGATAATGATTGTTTCCTTTGGGGGGGTGCAGACATACGTTCACCGTTTGTCTTATTGACGACTGTTGTTATTTAGTGTGTAAGAAAGAGCTGCTGCATTATATGTTTAAGAACAAAAGCAAAACTATTAGCGCATTGACATTTGTCGTTTTTGAATTTTTGGAATTCACTCACACTTCAATATTATCGTTGTAACTATATTCCATACTTTCAAAATTATCGTCACGGCCATTAGTATTGTAGGGTCTACGGAGACGTCACGGTGTATGTGGTGTATGAGAGAGATGCAAGAAAATGATTACTTTTTCCTTTGGAGGAAACAAACCTACGTACATTGTGTATCTCATCTTTTGAAAGAGCTGTAGCATTATTGTGTTAGGGAACGTATGTTTATTGCTTTTTTTCTGCCGTCACGGTACCGTTACCGTGAATCACCACGTTTATTATAAAAGCGTCTAATGGTTGAAGCCGGAACCTTACGTATAATTTAAATATTAATTTACAGTTACTCATTGAATTTCTGCGAAACATTGTAACGTTAAATTATATTGTACCTATTTGAATAAGTGAATTACATGTGTACTCTGAAATATAAAGCATGAGTAAATAATATGCCCAAAGAAAATAAAAGATGCTAGCTCAGAAAATGTATAAATTTATTAATCAAGTAAACATAAAAATATGCATGAGACTCTATCATTAAATTGTATTATAAATATGCCCAGGGCCGCTAAGGCTCGAAGAAAACCTTAGGTAGAAGTTATTGTTAAATTAACTAAATATTATTACGAAGTTAAATGTTTCTAGTATCTGTGCGGATAATTAAACTACGAGTGGACGCCATCTCATTGCAAATTTTACAACCCAACGAGAAAGGTTGAAAGTTAAGCAGATAACCATTATGAAACTAATAATAATAAATTGTTTACAACGTTACGTAGATTGTAGAACCTGATGCTTGCTTGACGCGGCCTTGTGCCTGGATTTCTGTGTTGTGGGAGCCATCCTCCCGGTAGAACGCTTCAAGACTCACTGGCCAGCGGGGAGCTAGCAAGCCGCTCACTCTAGAGACATCACGTGGACCATGCGATTAAGGTCCGTGCATACAATGCTGTGCAACGATAATAAGCAATTCCGTAGCAATAAGGTAGGAACTGCTACATTATCCCTCCGCCAAAGAAGAAAAAAAATTCCAAAGGAATTTTTTTTTTTTTTTTTAAGCCACCTGGCGCTTAGTATGAGTGAAAGATATTCTGCTGATCATGCCTCTGAAATTTCCATAGACGGGTGGAAAATGTCCAATAAACTTCTTGCAGACTGTTATGAAGAAGACTCCAAGAAGCTGTTTTGACCAGTCCAAGGATTGAAATGAACTCCCAAATCAGAGAGTAAGCAGATGAAAGTGGCAGCTGAACAGGATCCCTCAAGTGTGTGGTGATGCTTGAAGTTGTGAGAAGGTTACTGCTGAAACTGCAATACGATGTCCAATGTTTTGTCTTCTATTTGTATCTTCTAAGACATCTAAGGGAAAAATCCTCCTTCTTGGTGATGAAGAACTGCAGGCTGTATCCAGTAAGAACTTCCAAATAGACTTCTGCATATTACTACCGCACTGATTGAAGTGGGAGCCAAATGTAGAGGTGTAGTCCCATAATAATAAGGTGAAGTCCAAAATGATGAGGCCAAGTGGAGCCAAGACTGCTTGAAAGAACGGCCAAAGTATTCATGAAGAAGAACGTCCTTCAAATGTGATGATTTCTTGAATGTGTAAGTTGTTGAAGGCCAGATGTAGTGGTCCAGATGTGATGGTCCGTCAGAAGTCCAAATGTAGAAAATCTTCTTGAAGTTCCCTAAAGCTAAAACTTCCTACATCATGGTATACCCGCGAAGAAAGATAAAATATCACGAAGAATAATAAATATAAGACTCAATAAATCTTTGTAAACATTCTTTACAATTAAATCCACACAAAATAATTCCGCAAGAAAAAATTTCTAATAACAAACAAAGTATAACGATAAATCCGAAATTGCGAGAGAAATTATCAAAGTTTTTTTTTTTTTTTTTTTTTTTAAATCAATTAAATTAGAATTTATTGAATTATTATAATCATTAGTCAAATTTTAGGTATTGAAAACCGAATAATGTTTTGATTTCAAACAAATATGTATATAATAAATTTGAATATTTGAAAACTGTTTAAAACAGCAATATGATAAAAAAATCCACGACTAAAGACCTCATTATATCAAATAAATTATAAAAAAACAAACTTAAAATCATTTGTCAAAATTAGGGTAATGAAAACCCAATATTATATTGATTCCAAAGCAAAAGCATATAAGTTTATTGAAGTTAAAATATTTGAAAACTGTATCAAACAGTCATGTCATAAAATTTCCAAGACAAAAGTCCAAATCTGCTGAAGTAATATTAATGAAATTAAATAAATGGCAAATCATATTCATATGATAATGATAAGATAAAGTTGTAGTCGATCACATATGAGTGAGCAAAAATTTAAGTAAACAATAAATGCACTATGCTGCTAAAAAAATGTGAATAAACACAATAATTTATATACTGGGTAAATCCCAAAGTTCAAGTTACTTTCCATATGAACATAAAGGAAAAAAATGTTTGTTTCAAATCTGAAGGAAGAACCAAACAAATTATTTTTGAAGGATTCATCATGCAATTTCCCTGACTAAGAGGAGAATTGCACAAGGAAGGAACACGTATCTTAAAACACAAAACATATACCAGAAAACCACCCCAATTAACCATTTATGATAAACCTAGAACGGTTCGAAAAAAAAAAAATTTTTTTTTTTTTTGCTATGAATTTGCTAAAAGAAATTTCCAAGATTTCAACAATTATTGAGAATTTATATTCCCCAAAATAATTATAATTAAATTACACTTAAACCCGATGCAAAATTAATTATATTAATATGTAAAATGTTATTCGATCAACACACATAAATTTAAAATCGAACCCCGAAAATGTTCAATATTTCACACAAATCCTCTATCTAAAGATAACGGAATTACTTCCTTTAAAATATGAACAGTGAATGAAAATTATAGAAAACGTAACTCGTCATAAAGTTTCAACTATATGATATTCCTCACCATATCCATTATAAAACCTCATATTGAGATGGAAAAAGAAAAGGAAAATACCCACACATAACAAAACGTTATATACTTCAAAATACATATCTTATTTGCGGAGGACAAGAGACCTACCCTCATCATAGGAAATACATCTACGCCAAGGGTTCCTCTCTCTTCCTGCGGTTGAGAAGACTAGGATAAGCTACCTACATCTAACTCTACGATCAATTCCCATAAAGAATTGTGTTGTGAACTCAGAGGCCCTAAACTAAAGCATGGAACACTAAAACAAATAACTGACGTACTCAGAGGATTAGAAAACTAACATGTCACGCGTTAATATCGTCCCGCTGCAAGATAAGAATAAAAAAAATAGTGAAATAATTTCCACCATGATTAAAGACGAGGCTTAAAAGTTAAAATCCGAAAAAATAAGCCGCAGTTACCCCCTGAACAAACTACAAAACAGACAAAACAAAACAAGACAGCACAAAACACTCGTTCAACGTTCAAACCCGTGTTCAAAATTTGAACGCTGAAAGTGTGAGTGAGAAATAAAAACTTCGCAATGAGGCCGAACAAAACGAAATATTAATTTCCCCATAACAAAAAATAATCCCTAAATTGCAAAATACCTTCGTGAGATATCATATATCGAAGTATCTCATATTGTCACCAAAGGTATAGTCATTTTGCAAGACCCAAAAAAAAACTCCAAAATGTTCAACATTAATAGTTGATGTGCAAATAATGCAAAAGCATATGACGAAGAAAATAATATTATATTATTATTATTAAATTTCTTAAAATAAAATTTATTGAAAAAATAAAGTTATTTTGTCATCGTGAAGCTAAATTGTTCTGAATAATTCCTTGTAATAATGAATGAAAAGTACATAATGCAATATAAGCAATGTAAAACAATATGATGTAAAACATACGTACGTACTTAGTGCAATATTTTTTTTTAAAGGTAGCATAATGTCATCCCAGGTAAAGCAATGTAATATTGAAAAACGTAGAACAATGAAAAAAGTAGTAAAGCGATGAGAATGTGAGATATCTGTGTAATCCGACGAAAATCCAAAATTACGAAGTTGTAAGCGAAGTTTCAAACCAATTGCTATGACGTTTGATATGTAAAATTATACTCAAAAGAAGAATGAAAGCATAAACCAACATTTCCATTATAACATTTAAAATCCCAAAAGAGGTATGTAACAATGAGATGCAAGGTAATACCGAAAACTATTCAATTGAGTAACGTATATTAAATAAATAAAACCGGAAGAATAATTTATAATAATTACGAACTCAACCACTCATGTTGTATTTGGAACGCAAGAATAAAGTTATTAAAGTTTTCCATATTTTAGAAACATAAACAAAATTCGCTGCCCAAACAAAGTTCTGTATAACCTTTAAAATCCCTAATATAGGTAAGTTATAACAAAGCCGTGAGTGACCCGCCAATTCAATTTAAATATAAAACATATAAACCAAACATTTCTTGTATAAACTTGATAACCCTTTCAAGGATGCCATACTAAACGAAAATTGATAAGTACCTACTAAAATTAGAATAGAAAATAAATTAGTTTTACTTCCAAATAAATTTTAAACCCAAATAACGACATCTATATTTGTGACGAGGTGAGATAAAAAAAATAATTTTGAATAAAAGAGTTTATAATTGACTTGTACAGCATTTAAATACCCAAGATGATTAAGATGATAACCCAAAATAAGCGCTAAACTTAGATAACATAACACCAAAAGTTAACTAATTCTCCAAAAAAAAATTTTTTTTTTTTTTTTTTATAAATAATCCTCTTCTAAAATATATAATATGTAAATTACGGGTAAGTCCAGCTATCACACGTAACACACATTAGTATATGATAAGCAGTGAAAAATTCAAGATTTTAGTAATTGTTAAAAATTTGAAATTAACGCAATTGCATTCAAAATACGTGATCCATGGTAAATTGAAAGGAACCGAATATAATTCAAACGTTTAACAAAGAACAAGAAGCCAATAAATTCCCATTATATAATTCATCAATTCAAGTTATTGAAGGATTCCAAAGAAATTAACACAAACTATATACAAAACTTCTGTGAAAACAATCAACAACTCAACCGAAATTACAAAATAAAGTAATTTAACATGACCTCTTATCCATGATGAAAATGCTAAACTGGACCTTGGTAATTCCCATTGAATACTTGACGTCTCGTATCCAACGGCAATGTGAAGGAAACCAGCATCTCTGAAATACACGATTGGACGCATTTAAATAATAAAGCAAAATTAAGATTAAACTTCGAAATACATGAAAGGAGAACCATTCCCAAATAAAAATTATAAAGAATTACTATAATGAAACAAATGAGGATTATCCCAAAACCGAAATGAAGAATTCCCAAGAAAGAAGAAAAAATATTCCCATGTTTGTAAAAAAATTATTTAAAATATATTCATATCAGAATATTGACCAAAGTTGTAAAAATTCAAATGAATTTTACCCAAGATGTCCGTAACGATTATAATATACATGAGTGGTATGTAAAGTTTAAAGTAATTTGAAACTATAAAGTATCGGAAGGTAGAGAAAAATATTCTTGAACTCCATTGAAATGAAATTTTACCTAAAGTTCTGTAACATTAATTATAATAATTTTTATAAAGTACGAAAATATCGTTCGGTAGTAATTATAATTATATGCCAAAAATAAATTTAATTGTATATCGTAGCAATAGAAACCCCGTTCTACTAATGTTAAACTTAAGTCGCATAAAATACAAGTCAATAAAATTGAAGCAAATACCGCACCAATAATTTAGAAAACTTCGAAGCCTGAAATAAATTACGGTAATATGTTGACTTAGCAACCCATATCAATGTTTAAAGATGAATTACGCTTACAAAAAAAATTAACTTTCCATTTCAAAAGTGAGATATAATCAGGAAATTACTTGTAAACCTTGTAGTAGCACCATACTGCAATAAAATTTAAATATTGAATCGCGTGAACAAAAAAAAATTTTATGACAATAATATGCAGTTACCGGATAATAAATGTAAGGTATGAAAAAGTATTCAATATCGAATAAGTTACT
Organism: Limnephilus marmoratus; assembly: GCA_917880885.1. Classification (NCBI taxonomy): domain Eukaryota; kingdom Metazoa; phylum Arthropoda; class Insecta; order Trichoptera; family Limnephilidae; genus Limnephilus; species Limnephilus marmoratus. The sequence continues at coordinate 38,641,617 of OU862909.1, read as the reverse complement.
TGTGTCGCATGACAAAAAAAAGTTTGATTTTAAAATAACATTATTCCTGCAATAACAAATTTATGATACTCAAAATACATGGCAAACTAATAAGCCGTAAAACTAAAATGTTAAATACGTTTTGTAAATACTGAAAGAAAGAAAGCAAGCAAAATGATTCAAGCATAAAGTGTACTATAACGCCGTATTCTTTATTATGCTATTATTGATAATGACCAAATACACTCGATACGCAATATACGTAGCCATAACACCGCTGCAAATAATAAATCTTTGGTACCGATTATTATTATCAAATACGTAGTCTCAAATAAACCAAATTTGTATAACAATATTATTGAACTTACGTAGATACTCGTATAATTTTCTAATGGATGATGGAATTACAAATACCAATATTTAAAATCGTATGAAACAAGAAAAACATTTGACAAAATTGAAGTTGCCTGATGATAAAAGTGAAGGTTGGAAGAAGAAATGTTCATTTCTGTAGAAGTTCGAACAAAATGTAGGTAGCCGTTGTGAAAGTCACATTATAAATATGAAAGGAAAGTTTTTAAAAAAATATATTTATTTTGAAATAGAAATTAATACAATTTGTGGTAAAAGTTTTGAGCTAAATAAAATGTATGATGATGTTTAAAGTTGTAGAAAATATTAATTTAATATACAATTAGCTGAACATTATTGATGACTTGCGTCGCATGACAAAAAAACTTGTTTAATCTTGAAAAATACAAAAATACTGTATTTACAATTTATTAATTTATAAAACACAAATCACATGGCGAAACCATAAGTATTCATCCAAACCTAGGTAAATCCAAAGTTTATTTTTTTTTGAAACTTTCTAAACGCTGCGTATGGAAAAAGCAAAACCACCATGACTCATGCAACTTGTGCGTGAAATACCTAGTGCCGTGTATTAAGAATAATTACCATGTTATTATGAATAATGCACTAGACAATCGTCCGGTAAATAACATGCGCCAATAATACGTACAATGCAATGAATTTATTAACAGGAAATTAAAACCAAATATGAAGTATTATTTAAAGATCATTAACATTATGTTTTCAAAAGGAACATTACATTTATAGAACTTCGCTAGAAATATTGACAAACTTGAATTACACGGCAAAATTAAACACATTCGATTAATGAACAATTAATTAATTTTAATAAAACTTACCAAGAGACATCGGAATCAAGGAATAACGGGATTATTTCTCAACATGTGAAACCTCACAGCAATCGAATAATTATCAGGTGTACATAGAATCATTATCATAATCTCATCCTGCAAAGTGATGCCATCTTTTTATTTTATATTTTTATACCTACCTATGAATGGAGGAAAAACAATTAATACACAAGACACCAACGTTTCTCATTACTTAATAACGAACAATGAAAAGATAATATATGATATGATTTAGGTGAAATGAGAGGAATGAGTGAGTCTTGAAGCTAAATAGCGAAGCGGAGAAAAATGTTATTTTTTTTTTTTTTTAAAATAAATAAAATTAATATGAGGACTCACCCAGCAACACAGAACTTCAAACACAACGTCAAACAAGCAATCCGAAACGTTATCAACCATTATACAATGCGCACATCGATACCGTAACAATAAAAAACTACTGGTATTTTAACACGAGGCCCTAGAAAAATATTAACAATAAAACTACTGGAATTACCACGTGGGCTGCCAAATGTAACGTTAAATTATATTGTACCTATTTGAATAAGTGAATTACATGTGTACTCTGAAATATAAAGCATGAGTAAATAATATGCCCAAAGAAAATAAAAGATGCTAGCTCAGAAAATGTATAAATTTATTAATCAAGTAAACATAAAAATATGCATGAGACTCTATCATTAAATTGTATTATAAATATGCCCAGGGCCGCTAAGGCTCGAAGAAAACCTTAGGTAGAAGTTATTGTTAAATTAACTAAATATTATTACGAAGTTAAATGTTTCTAGTATCTGTGCGGATAATTAAACTACGAGTGGACGCCATCTCATTGCAAATTTTACAACCCAACGAGAAAGGTTGAAAGTTAAGCAGATAACCATTATGAAACTAATAATAATAAATTGTTTACAACGTTACGTAGATTGTAGAACCTGATGCTTGCTTGACGCGGCCTTGTGCCTGGATTTCTGTGTTGTGGGAGCCATCCTCCCGGTAGAACGCTTCAAGACTCACTGGCCAGCGGGGAGCTAGCAAGCCGCTCACTCTAGAGACATCACGTGGACCATGCGATTAAGGTCCGTGCATACAATGCTGTGCAACGATAATAAGCAATTCCGTAGCAATAAGGTAGGAACTGCTACAACATATGTTCTTTTTTTTTTTTTTTTTTACATGAGCTCCACACAGGAGGCCCTGAGGAAAATAATTTCCCTCAGGGCCTATGTCATCTTTGAGGATGCTGTGTGGAGGGTTTTTTTAAGGAAAGGAAGGAGAGGAGAGTTCTGGGAAGGAAAAGGATTTAAGGGGTGGGTAGGAATCTGGGGTTCAGTATGTCCTGGTCATCCGCCTTCAAGACCGAGACAAACCTCACCCCATGAACCCGGGCACCCCTGCTAAATCACCAAACGTAGCGAACCACTTGGGGTGACCTATGGCAGAGGTGTTGGTTATCCAATAAAGGTTCCCGGGGCGGCGGTACCCATTCCCGCCTCCCAAATTGTAATTTTTGCTTTGTCAGTTAAAATGTTACTAAAATATAAATTCATATATATTTTTTGTATATAGGCCATTCATCCTAAAAAGAGTGCTGCTCTATAAAAAAATTACACAGGTCAATTTAGTGACATTTAATCTTGGCGATTTTACGGAAATTTGTTGCATAAGGCTCGGTAGTGGGCATTTAAAAAGAAGAAGGAGATGGTTTGAAAGGTAGAGAAACAATCTGTCGATAAATGCCTAAGACACACCGAAAATTTTTCATACCTATAACAAGCATAATAATAGAACAAAACGTGTTTTTAATAATTTTCAAAGCATATTTTTCGATTTTTTTCTATCGTGGGAATTTAATATAATTACCCTTTTGGCTCTACAAATGTACAGATTATATTATTTTCAAAAATAACATGTTTTTTTGGGAACTGGAAAACAAAGTGTTCAAGGAAAATGTCATAAATCGAAATGCGTGGGCTTAAGAACGTTTTTTAATCATTTTTTCAGAAAAGCATTATTTTAAACATTAAAACACGCTTTTACTGTTATTAAAAATGTAAATCTCATTGATTTTCAAAATAAAACTCTTGAAAATACCTATTTTGTTTACTTACTTTGAGAAAAGCTCACATTTCATAAAGAAGATCATCCCGGATAAGTAAATGGTCGTGGACGGGGAAAAGAAAAGATATTTAGAATGTTTTCAAAATATTATTATTTTTAATATTACTCGATTCACCAAGTAATATTATTATTATTTTTTTTAATTTCAGTTCATAAGACAGGCATGATGCCCAAATATTTACATAATTTTTTTAAGTCGCTCCCGTCTGGAGCCACTGAGATTATGGCATCCCCAATTGGGGTATGTTGTAAGGCTGAAGGTAGTAGGGAGGGGAAGGAGATAGGGAAGAGGAAGGTGGGGAAGTATCTGGCTGTTCAGATCTGGTCATTTCAAGTAACGTTTCAATTCTGAATGGTTATCTTACACCAGGGCGATATTGAGAGTATCTTCCCTCTAAACCATGTGCCGCAAATATACTATATATTATTTTTTTTAATAAATTCATTGTGAAATAAGACAATTTAGTCAAATAAATTTATTTGACTGGTCAGTGGTTGAGTGGGCATAGCGCTTGGGTCCCACCCGAGCGTCGCGTGTTCGATTCCTCGGCTGGCTAAGTCCTCCATCACAACACAAGCAACATTTTCGGCTTTCTGTGGTGGTAGTAGGAGATTTTCAAACATTGTTGGGTTATTCGTAACCCGGAAATGTTCGTCATTCTTTAAAAAAAAAAAAAAATAAATAAAAAAAAAAACATTATCACGTTTTGATAAGAGATGCTAGTTAGAAGCTTGATCAACACCCTTAGTTTATTTTAAAATAGTTTATCCATCACAACACAAGCAACATTTTCGGCATTCTGTGGTGGTAGTAGGAGATTTTCAAACATTGTTGGGTTATTCGTAACCCGGGAATGTTCGTCATTCTTTAAAAATAAAAAAAAATAAAATAAAAAAAAATATTATCACGTTTTGTTAAGAGATGCTAGTTAGAAGCTTGATCAACACCCTTAGTTTATTTTAAAATAATCAAACTAACTTTCTAGATATCATTTAACAATTTACCGTAGGTCACCCCAATTATTCACTATGTTTGGTGACTTAGCAGGGGTGAGGTCTGTCTAGGTCTTGGCGGCTATTGCGTTTGCCCACCTACTGCGTGGCGAACCGGATTGGGAGAAATTGGTTGAAGGAGACCTAATCTAGGCCTCTGCAGCCGACCCTTTCGACTCATCTTCTTGCATCGCAGTGTGAGGGATGGATTCATACGTCCATCATTCCAAGAAGAATAGTCCCCCGATTCCTTCCAAACTTTCATATTTTTTCCTTCCCAGAACTTCATCTCCTTTCTTTCCCTAAACACCACTTTCACAACTTTCCTCCACACAGCATTCCCAAAGATGACATAGGCTCTGATGGGAATTGTGGAGTTGATGTAAAAAAACGTAAATACCACAAATCAAGAACAGATGTAATATATACATCTAGATTTGCACCTACTCGTACAATCTCTTAGTTATACTGTGAAAATTAATTTTAATTTGTATACTTTTTTCATCTTACGGTGGGATGGTTTTGTCTGAGTCTGCGCCCTACGTAAAAGTTGACGTGAAGTTTTTATTGACCCCCTCTCCGCCTCCGGTTTAAATGAGTATTGGTGAGATTTTACTGTACCCCTCCCCCCAATGTGGGCTCACGTAATTAATGTATAATTAATACAGAAATGTTTCTCCCTGCGCGTCCTTTCCCATCTGTCCCATTCCCCTTCCGCCTCCCCTTCCTCTCCCGCATCCGCTTCCCATCACGCGTCCCCACTCCGCCTTCTCCACCTTCTCCGCCTTCTTCTCTCCACTCCCCCATCCCGCGAACCCACCTCCTGAGTTCCCTTCCCTCCTCCTGCAATCCATACATTCAGTCCCGGTACATTCAGTTTTCAAACAGCTCATATGCCACCGACTGCAATTTTGTGATACAAATTTCATAATATCAGAGTTCACCAGTACATACAGAAACTTTCGCGGGCGTGCTCACAACAACTCACCAAAGTTACCTCGCAATCAGATGAATGGTTTAGCAACGCATTTTCATGACGCCAGAGCTCACTATTAATAGTGGGCAATCTTAAAAGGACTATTATTATTTATTATAAATTTGTACAAAAATATTAACACGCGACAGCGGTGGGGGCACCGCGGCAGGTTTCGTAAGTGGTTTGGCGTCTAAAGGCTCGCCTGACGGATGGGTACACTGGAAACTCTTAAATTATTTTTTAAAAATATTTTTGGCTTTTTTTTTTAAATATGGCATTCAAAGTTTTTAAAATATAGTGAAATAAAAATAATAATAAAGATAAACGAAAAATTAAAAAAAAAAAAAAAAACTTTAAAAAATCGTACCTACACAAAAATTTGCCAGGCTGCTGGTCGGCAGACCGCGAAATTCTTATATGGAATGATCTGGACTATAGTTATTCATTGGTTTCATTCGTGTAGTCGATGACGTAAAACCGACCAATTTTTTCCCCACTTTGACGCCGGCTGCCTCCGAACTTGCCAGGCTGCCGGTTGGCAGACCTGTTTTTTTCTCATTTTCTAATCGACCTTTATCATATGAGACCATTCCCGTTCGTGTAGTCGATGACGTAATTTTGACTAAAAAAATCGCTGACTATTTCCATGACTGCGCGGCTCCTGCCAAGAAGCGCACCGGCAGACCAGCTTTTTTAAGGTTTTCTAAATGCCCATTATCACTTAAAAGTAGTTTCATCCGTGTAGTCGATGACGTTGGGTTTACCTATCTCGCCTCCCGGTCTAGTAGTCTAACTTATCATAATATCTCACTTTTAATACTTTCATCAAATAGACTTTTCGTGAGCTAGAGTGGTTGAACATAATTGAAGATTAAAAATGATTTTTTTTTTCAGTTTTTCGGGTTCAGTTTGAGGTTGTTTTGTGTCAAGTTTAAGAATGTACCGCCCCAAAAAGAAAACCTTCTCACAAAAAATAAAAATTGTGAAAAAAAAATATTTTCAGCCAAAACATCAATAATGTCGTATTTTTCAATCTTAGCACTCTAGCTCACTGAAAAGTCACGAACCACCACTGATTCATATTATAATATGATGTACAATGGATTCAACAATAGAAAATCTTTCACTCTACTATTTGAGATCTATTTGCGAATTATTCTGTTGTCAGGTAATGTCAACTTTTATTATGGAAATAGAATATGACTTCTAAGGCCTGAATGCGTTGTCATACAAGCATGGTATGTATAGGTCTTTACTTATTTAATATTCGCCCTAGAAAATTTTTATACAAACTCATAATATTATTTTTGTTGGTAATAGAAGAAAGTACACAAAGAGGAAAAGTCGGTTTATTTCACATATTATTTTATTCTTAAAAAGAGAAGCGTATTATCGTAATTGAATTACATGTGTAATTTAAAAAATAATATTTAAATTAATTACATAGATTGTTACACCGCGTAAATAAGTTTCATACCTGTATTTATTGTATTTAATTCTTTTGTTTTGATTTATTCATCATTTTTCCCGTAATCATTTTATAATAATTACAAAAATATGTATGTTTATTTTTATATTTTGTCATACTAAAAATGAAGTTGTAGACTACTTGCTCCAGCACCGCCCAAGCTACCGTAGCAAGTTGTAAAAAATAATAAAATGTAGCAAAAAAAATTAATAAAAAATAATACACCACGTAAGGGAAAAGCAAAAATATACATTGTTCATTTTTTAATAAAATTAACGTCATTTCTTATTATTATGTCATAGGACGGGTTGTTTCTAGGAATTTGAATAACTCATCAAATTTCCGAGTAAATATTTAAGTTCCATGAAAGTCTTATTCTAGTTCTGTTATTACACAAGTATGTACTGTAAAACCGCCGGCCCGTGATGAACTAATATGAATAAAGCTTTCACAAAAATTGAAATTTAACTTTGAAATTTTTTGATGAATGGTTCAAATTTCGATCTAAATTTGTTGACTATTCAAGTTCTGTTATTGTTAATAATTATATAATTACAGAACTTGAAAAGAACTCTTACAGAACTTGAAAATTAACTTTCAAATTTGATGAATTATTGTTCCAAATCTGTGAAACAACTGCCCCCCTCTTACCATAATCCAGTCATAAACAAATTAAAGATTTAGGCAACACTCTTCAATCAAATCTTTCATTGATTCAATCTTGAATCATGGATTTCACCCCACTCTATCACCCGCAACAAACCTGATGAATCTCATCACCTATATTAATAAATCGTTTGAAAATTTTGTGCATGTCAATGTGATTTCTACAGACTTCGAAAAACCGTTTGACAAAGTCGAGCATGATATTTTATTAACAAAATTGAGTGACACGGATTCTCTCAGGATTTTATCGCTATCGTAGCTATCTACTTCAACAATCGTCGTCAGTTTGTCAGTTACGGACACCAGCTTTCTCACGAATACAAAACTAACTCCGGGATTCCCCAGAAATCGAATCTAGGACCTTTGTTCTTTCATTTATTCATTTATGATACAGGCAAGACCATTAACCGCTCAAAATATCTCCTCTTCGCTGACGATGGAGCTATTAAAAGTCATATAAATTATATTCTTCTGTAAAATGATCGTGATTGTCAAATGGTCGGAATTGAAAAACTTACCCTTCAGCATCCAGAAATGCAGTGTCGTTACACTTACAAGATCCAAAGACACATTTCTATTCCCTTACCACATTAATAAAATTATACTAACACGCAAAAACGAGATTCGTGACCTTGGCGTGATTTTGAAGCAAATCTATCTTTCAAATCCCACATATCTGACATTGTCTCCCGCGCCAACAAAATGCTCGGATTTGTTCTTCGTAATGCGAGATCATTTACTAATGGAATTGCAATACGAAGAACGTATGAAGCACTTGTTGACAATATCCTAGAATACAGTTCCATTATTTGGGCCCCCTCTGAACAAAACCATATCCTAGAAATAGAAAGAGTACAAAAAAGGTTTATTCGTTACCTGCATACTACCCATTCCTGTATCCATCGTTGTTCTTAACAGGAATGTTCGATCTTAAAGAAGCCCGCCGAAAAATATTTTTGGGGGAACATTTTTTTAAGCTGATCTCCGGTACTGTACTGAATCCACCTACGTTAAAGGAGATTAACCTGTATGTACACCTTAACTCACTTTTTCCCACGCACTTTTTTATGTTCCAAAAGCGAGAACTTCTTACTTTCATAATGCGCTATTAAACAGAGCAATTCAACTGCTTAACGATTCTGCATTGCGCATCGACATCTTCAATGTTATGTAGAGAGTACAGTAACTATCTTTTGACCTACAACATACGTTTTTATTCTTCTTTTAAATTTTGTAATCTTCTCCGTAATAACTCCGTAATTGGTGTATAACTGTTTTATGGAGAACCTGAAATAAATAAATTTGTTAACCGAATAACGGAAATCTCTAACAAGGGCTTACAAATGTTGGGATTTGGAACTAGGTTAACTAGAAATTTCAACAACATTAAGTGCAATGAAATGTTATATTTTGATTTGGTTAGAAGCCATCTTGAGTACAATTATTCCGTCTGGAACCCACATTATAATATTCATGTACAAGCCATTGGAAGAACACAAAATAAAAACTTACGTTTTCTAAGTTTTAAATAGGATTTTCCAGCATATTTTTTTAACTACAACACTCTTTTAAATGATGTGAAAATGCTTAAATTGTCACACAGAAGTATTTTCACTGACTTGATATTTATATATAAAATTCTAAATGATGCATTTGATAGTCCAGAATTATTCGCATTGCTAAACTTTCGGATTCCACAACGTAATACCAGAAGTTGGGATTTATTTCTCTCTTCCCAGAATTCTAATGGAGGGAAATAATTATGCCGAGTAATTTAACATTTTCAATTTATCACTGTACAAATACAGTTTATTTTCCACCCAGGAAGCACTGAGGAAAATAATTCTCCTCGGGGCGTATGTCATCTATGGGGATGCTATGTGGAGGGTGTTTTTAGGAAAATCAGGAGAGGAATTTTTGAGATTGAGAAAGAGGTGGGGTGGATAGGAATCTGAGGATGCTCCGAGAAAGTCGTGCTGAAGAGGTCAAAAGGTCTCCCCCAACTATTCTCTCCCGATTCAGCCTGCCACGCAGTAGGTGGGTTGCGACAGCCGCCAAGATACGGATAAACCTCACCCCATGAATCCGGGCACCCCTGCTAAGTCACCAAATGTAGCGAACCACTAGTTTTATGTTGTTACTGAGGCAGTTAAGTTACGAATAATAACTATGCAAACTTATTGACCATGCATTAGTATTAACTATGTAAATGTATAAGTACTATCCCTACATAAAATTCTTATAGAGGGCGTTAATAAAAAAAGAACGTACTTATGAAATCAATTTCATAAGTATATATGTAGACGTCGTAATCTGACACCCACGCTACCTTTTCATGCTCTGGGTGAATTTAAGGTAGGTACCACTTTTAGCCAATAATTTTGTGTATTTTCATCTTCAATATCCAATTCTACAGGCGAGTAACATAGTTACAGTATTAAGAGGAAACCTGGTGGCGTTTTGTCCGTACAAACGTATTCCCCAATTTCCTCTCTAGAATTTGACGCTACTAGAAATATTTTTTAATATCATGTAGATATCGACCACTAGCGTGTCGGTAGGTTTTGCTTTTTTTGTTAAGTTACTTCTAATAGGAGTTAGAACCCTTCAAAAATCGATGAAATTTCCTGGTTTGAACGACATCAACAGATGTTCAGTATTCAAACCAGACAACGAAATTTTTAAAAAGCAAAAGATGCAGTCAAACCTAGAGTGTTTTCTTCTAATACAGTGAGTAAAAAAATAAATAAAAAATTGGTCAGGATTTAGAGGAGAAAAAACCTCGATTTTAATGATTTTTGTAATGTATTTTTACCCTGAGGTGTTGTTGTCCCCTTTTGGTAAAATACCTATTATTCAAATTTCACGTCGAGCAGGTTTCCCCTTAAGCTCCAGATTCTAACGATGAAAATTTAAAAGTTTCTCGGAAATACGTGAATACCTAGAATACGTGGAATAGTTTGTGGGTATTAAAATCTACTTTGCCCCCGAGGAATATTTTTCCACCCACATGAACGATATTCAAGAGAAATGTATATTGAAGAACTTAGTTGTAATCATTTTTTTCACAAAATGGTTTGGTTTATAAATTTGTAGTGTCCTACTTTACCAAAGTGTTTTTTTTAACAAAATTTATTGTATTGTATTTATGAATAATAATTTATAGGTTATAAAAACAAGTCTTCTCCTCAAGGGGTAATAATACTTTAGAGAAAAGAGAAAAAGTATTTAACAATGCAAAAGATAAATAACATTTTTAAGTAAAACATCTACAACAAAAAATCCCACATGTTTGTTTGTTTATTTGTCCTTCTGTCACGACCCTAGGGCGAGACAGATCGATCTGATTTTTTGCATAGGGATTGGGAGTATTGGGATGAGACTTAGAATAATATAACATAAATGACATCCCGGAAAAACATTTCATTCTCATGGGAAATTTCTTTATACAGTAATTACTCCCTCATACTACGCGAGCTAAGCCGCGGGTAAAAGCTAGTATGTTACATATTTATTTCAAATGAATGAGGGAGGGTGGTGGAGGAGACGGAGTGGGAACCCCCCTTACACCACGCGAGCGAAGCCGCGGGAAAAAGCTAGTATCTGATAGAACACACTCATAGCACATGTTATCAGATAGAACATACTCATAGTATATATTATAAGATAGGAGCTTGTTATCGTACAAGTGAAATGTATGATATAATTAATAAAAACTAATATATATAATGCGATAAAGATGAGTTGATCGGAGCTGTAAGCTTTTATTTTTATTTAGGCCGCCACTGAGACCAGTGCCAATAGCGGTGAGCAAAATCTTCTTTAATGGGGCCGTGGAAAAAAACAATGTTTCAATAAGGATTTCAATGACAAAGCGGTATATATATATATATACATATTAACTATATATATTATATATTAACTATATATATATATATTAACCAAGTTATGATAACCAAGTTATAGTCAACAAATGAGAAACATAATTATGCAGTTTTAATATTAGAAGTGGCTTATCAACCAATTAATAATCTACAGTCTAGCTAAATGCGATGTTAAAAAATCATACCTTTCATGAATTTTAACTCCTCTTCAATCTACGTAATATCAATCTAATATTAGCAGTATCAATCTAATAAGTATCAATCGTAGTATCAATCTAAAAAGCCAATATACTCTAATAAGCCATGTTCCTCAAGTTTCTGGTAATTGTTTGGTTTCGATTACCTCCTTACTATAGTTTTATGTGCACTCTGAATTTGTATTATTTCTAAATGTTAACTGCCTCCTATTCTAAATAATTTAGTTTAAATGATTCTTGTTGAATGGCACCGTTATGGTTTATCATTATATATTGTCTTGTGCCAAAACAGCACTCACTATTGTTGTTAATATTGTTCTTTAGGAATTGCTTTGTACGTACTGTATATTCTTTGTTTCACATTATTTAATCAATTTTGTAAGGACTCGTAAGGAACACTATAGGTTAATTTTAAGTTTATTATAATTAAGCGCACTTGAAGTGAAATATCACAAAACTGCGCTATATAAATACTACGTTATTATTATTATTAGTAGGTCAACAGTGAGCTGGTGAACCGTAGAACTCTCATCCATCTGGATTTTGTTGTCTGGTAGTGTATCACTCGAAGAGACTGCTTCAATCAATGGACGATTTTGAGTCCTGGCGAGTCAAATCTCCTCGAGGGATGTTGTAATCTCCATACACCAAGATTGATCGTACGGATGGTCAGTCATCCTGATGGTGGACTTCAAATAGCACGGGCGCTCAGCTCGCGTATGATTTAAAAACGGATATCGTGATTCAAAAAGAAAGGGAAATTTTAAAACATTCGCGGTTCGCGGTGTAATGCGTGAATTTGATATTCTAGAAAGTCATGTTCTGTTTTGAATTCCCTGCAAGGGCTACTCGTGATAAAATCACTTTACTTTACGTAACAATTCAACACAATTAGAATGACAATATCGCCAATTGACTTTAAATGATTCTACATTTTTAGAGACGGAAAAAAGATCACGTTTGACCGTCGATAAGCGATCTGCCTCCAAAGACCCCTTCTCAATAAGTAAATTGCTTTTTTTACTGATAGCCAAAATTTGCATTATTTTCTTAGTGTTCGAAAATAAAAAAAATCGCTTACTTTCCACATTTAAAAAAACGGTAGACTACAAATGGAAAATAATTTTAATGAAGTATTTGTCTAGTGTTGTGATAATCAATTATAAATAAAATTGAATTAATTATATCATAACAAGCTATTTACAGCACATGTTCATATACACAGCACATATCTGACAAGATAGAACTTACTCATAGCACATAAGCACTTGAGAAATACACGAGAAGCATATGAAAACAACAGCCAACAACATACTTTATCCTTTTTTTTATAATTAAGTACAGTTAATTTAAAATAGGGATAATATAAATAGGCCTTTCAACAGTTCGAGAAAACCTTCGCTTTTAATCTACTATAAAAATAAAATACGAGTTTTACAATATAATGCCAAAATATTAATACCAACATTAAACTGTTGCTAATGCTGAAGTCACAAGGTTCACTCGGATGAAGGTTTACTCGATGAAATGTTCCATTCTCGTTTCACCGAGTGTTCAGACGGTTCCTTCGAAGGAAGAGTTCACTCGACATTCTCGCTACGAAGTCGTCGAGCGTAGTCGCGGCGCGCATTGGAATTCGTCCGGCGCTGACGGCTAAGTTCGGGAATATTTACGATTTCAATTGACATTTCCGATAACGTCAAACTAAATTACGAGAAATTGGCGATTCTTGTAAACAGTAAATAAATTTCAGCACCATAAAATGAACATATGTAATATAAATAATAAATAATAACCTGAAAACTGATATCTACCAGTATTTTTGCACCATGAAAATATTTTTATTCCAAAATAGGCCTCGGCTTGCAATAAAATCCATATAAATGGAATATTTATTAACTAAAAACGGTTTTGGAAAGGTGATGAAATATGCTTTCAAAATTTATTATTAGAAATAACCACGTAATTTTTTAAATAGAATAATTTTTAATGTAAACTTTTAAAAGTTTAAAAAATGGCTCTACTTGCTTTTATTCTAACTAAAATTACCGGTAACAAAAAATATATAAAAACACACACTTATTTTGTTAGACAAATAAATTGTAAATGTTTCTGTCACCTCACTTTTTTGTTGTTTCATATAAAAATAATTCATAAAAAATTCACAATGTTTCATAATTTTTTTTCAAATTCGATCAGAAACTTTGGTTCCATAGAAGTGTACATTCGTATTCTTTTGTGGTTAATTGTTATATTGAATATATAGAGTGTTATTTTCTCTTTCCAATACCGTTTAGATCATATTTTTCACTATGATAGTAAGGGAGAAACAACGATTTCTATGAGACGTGTAGGAGTTATTTCGAAAAGCGAACTAAACGGAGCATTTTGACGTTTAAGCCGCTCCGGCTACTGGTCCTCACGCCAGAACATTCTCGGCCGACTAATTCGCGAGTGAAAGACTGTTCACTTGAGTGTTCACACACATCATTCCCGTCACGTGATGTTAAATTCCGGTTGCGAGTGAACAGTGCCGAAGGAAGCATTCCAACATTGTTGGAATGCTTCATTCGTTACTGTCTCTATTCACTTTCGTGTTCACACGGTTCATTTCGAGGGAAAGAGGCGGAATGAAATCACGAAATGAACGATAAATGAATCATATGAATGGGCTATAACGAGACTCTTCATCGTAGGGATTCCATATTATGTAACATTTCCAGACAACTTTACGTAACGAAGGTTGTTTCCAAGTATATTTAATTAAATTAAAGATCTGTCAGAAGTTCTGATTCAAACGTGTTTATGATTAATTTGTGGAAAACCCAATCAAAGTAGGGGTTGAATGACATTTCCCAAAAGTCAAACAAGGGCGTGTTCAGGAGGTACATTGGTATTGTTGTTTTTAACAAGTAATACATCTAAACAAGTATTTGTAATGAAGAAGCAATGAAATTAGTTTTGAAAATATGTTTTGATTTACTATTTCATGTCTGTTGTTCCGCCGACAATTGCCCCCCCCGCCCGGTGTACTTAAGTACAATGTGCAGTCGGTTTAGGAAAAATTCGGTAGATATACCTAATTACACAAAATATTACTAAGTGATCCCGAAGGAATGTGCAGAGAGGATGTACCGTCGAATAACAAAAGTTTAAAAAATATTTTCATTCACACGCATCAAGGAAAAATCTGCTTCTCTAAATACTGTGTACACCGGCGTAAAAGTACAAAAAATCGACACCGCATAAATTCGTTTGATATTGATACCATTTATCATTAGGGGTATTTTTAAAATCGATTTTATGTTCGAAATTGGTAAATATCATTTGGAAGCCAACCCTCGGCGGATCAACTGTCGGGTCACCAGCAAAAAGATTGATGAAGGTTTAAAGAAGGAATAACATAATTTACTAGCTGACCCGACAAACGCTTTTTTTGTATTTTTAGTGAATGTTTTGGTTGTTAAATAAAAAATAACCAATGTATTGTAAGAGTGTGGGGATGGGATCAATGACAGAAAGAGGAATGGAGCGCTGTAGACGATGACCGCCGATAAAAACAAAAAACACCAACTAAAGTAGGAAAATGAAATAAAGAAAATCAATGTGAATTTCGAAGAGCAATTGAGTGTACGATATTTTTTGTCAAAATGACGCGATGCTTCTCGTGAACGTCTTGCGCATGTGTGATGAAAGTTCGATGAGGCGAACGTAGCGCCATCTGTCATTCAACAACATAAATAATTTCGTTCTGTTTGAAATAGAAAAGACGGTTAAATTTGTTCATGCAAAATTACTAGAATCGCGATTAAAAAATGGGAGAGTGAGGGTAGGTGGGTTGAAATTTGGGGTTATTGGTATTTTTTGTTGCCAAATAAAAATAATTTTTTTTTCTGGATAGGGACACCCTTAATATGGTATGAAATATACTTTAAAACCTATTATCATAGCTATATATTTACTTGAAAATTTCCTTAACGTGTTATCAGATGTGGTATCGAATAATCCCATGGATTCTTTTGTCATCTTAAGTGACCTTAATCTTGCGGAAATTTCATGGACCCAAACTACGTCATCTGCCCACTATGCAGCTAGTAATTACTCTACTCATGTAAGTAATCATTTCGTAGACTGTATGCATTTTTTAGACCTCTCGCAATACAACGGTGAACTAAATTCAAGCGGCAATATTCTAGATCTGATACTGTCAAATCTATTAATCTCTGTCAAATCTAATGACGACCCGCTAGTTCCCGAGGATGCATATCATAAAGCTTTGTCCATTAGTGTGCCATTTCAGGAAACCCCTTCATTGACAAATGCGAAAAGGAACGTTTTTCTATATAATCGTGGAGACTACGAATCAATTAATCTCGCCCTAGAAGAACAAGCTGACTGGGCATCCATTTTCTCTACCCCCCAAATAGAACCAGCGCTTGATGCTTTCTATACGTTTTTGAAATCCCTCATAAACCTTCATATTCCTCATAAATTTTCGTGGAATTTGAAATATCCTCCTTGGTACAATGCTGCCCTTATTAAGGTAATGAAGGAAAAATCGAAATATTTTAGCAAATATAAAAAATACAAAAATCAGGCTGATTATGACGCATTTTCTCTCCTTCGTAAACGGCACAAAGATTTATGTCGGGAAAACAAATCTCGTTACTTAAGTAAAATCGAAAATAATATATCCTCAAACCCGAAAAACTTCTGGAGCCACGTCAAATCCTCTAACAAATCTCAGGGTGTTCCAAAATGTATGTATCTAGGAGAGTTGAGAGCCGATAATGGAACAGCCATCGCAAATTTATTCTCAGAATATTTCAGTTCGGTTTTCAGTAAACCCTCCAATCCACCTGCCCGTAATCCAACTGACGTCGGAAACCATACATCCAATATAAGCAATATTGAGGTGACGCGAGAAATCGTCTTAAAATACCTTAAGGAAATTGATATTTGCAAAGGTGCTGGTCCTGACGAAATACCTTCAATCCTTATTAAACGATGTGCAAACAATCTAGCCTTACCCCTTTCTTTGATTTTCAATCGTTCTCTTACCGAATGCACTGTCCCAGTTATATGGAAATCCGCGTTTGTGTCTCCCATCTTCAAGAATTGTAAAAAAACTGATGTCAAAAACTACAGGCCAATCTCTAAACTTTGCATATTCAACAAAATTTTTGAAAAAATAATCTATGATCAATTATATGCTGCTCTTAAACCTAGCCTGAATATGAACCAGCACGGTTTCATTAGTGGTAAATCAACAAGCACAAATCTTTTAACTTTCACAGAGTACCTCCAGGATAATTTGGATAACCGAATACAAGTGGACACTATCTATACCGACTTTAGTAAGGCGTTTGACAGGGTCGATCACTCAATTTTGTTAAACAAGCTCTTAGAGATTGGTATTCATGGCAATCTTTATCGTTGGCTCTCTTCGTATATCTCCAACCGTAGCCAAATAGTAGTGGTTGCTGGATTTAAATCAAATTCTGTTGCTGTTACATCAGGAGTTCCTCAAGGCAGTCTGTTAGGACCATTATTATTTAACATATATATCAATGATGTTGGTAACTGTTTTCTAAACTCCCAAACTATCCTGTATGCAGATGACATGAAAATATTTTCACCTATAAATTCAATCGAGGACTGTCAGAAGCTGCAAGATGATTTGCTACGTTTGAGCACGTATTGTAATGCCCATTGTCTAGAAATAAATATTTCTAAATGCTTCATCGTGCGCTTTACTAGAAATAAAAACGTATTAATCCATGAATACTCAATTAATCATGTACCGTTGTCTATCAAATTCGAAAGTAAGGACCTTGGGGTTATACTTGATAGTAAACTGAATTTCAATAAACATATCGACCATATAGTCACTAACGCATCTTCTATGCTCGGTTTCATAATCCGCTCCTGTAAACAATTTAAAGACCTTACTACTTTCAAAACACTGTATTTCTCATATGTTCGTAGTATCCTTGAATACGCATCTCAGGTATGGAACCCAGGCTATGCAGTGCACAAAAATAGAATTGAAAGCGTTCAAAACAGATTTTTAAGGTACCTCAATTTCCGCTCTTTTCGATCGCATGTTAGTAATGAAGACTCTGCAAAGTTCTTCAAAATGCAAACGTTAACTTGTCGAAGAAATATAGCAGATTCGGTAATGTTATTTAAAATTACACATAACTTAATCGATTGTCCTGATCTTCTTCAACGCCTATCCTTCCATGTTCCAAATCGCAACAGTAGACAGTCGCTTACCTTTAATCTCCCTCTTTGCAAGACCAACTCTAAACAGAACTCATTTATCTACAGATCCACACACTCATTTAACTTAAATTATTACCACATTGACATTTTTAACTCAACTTTACGTGACATAAAACGAAAACTCACCAATCAACATGACACAAACTAGAAAGTTCAATCCCTATATATTCCCGTCATTTACCACTTAATCCTATCCCTATGTTCCTCCTCCCCCCCCCCCCCCTTTTTTATGTTTTGTAACTAAACAATAAAACTAAGAAAATACCCTTACACTGTCACACTTTATTATCTATTATTAATTATTATCAGTGGAAAGTTCATAATTGGCATAATTATCATATTATTATTGTATTATTTTGTAATTTCTGATTTGCTGTCAACTTTCCCTAAAATAAATAAAATAAAAAAAAAAATAAAAATAAAAAAAAATAAAAAAAAATAAAATATTCATAAAAAATTTCATAAAAACGGTCAAGAAGTTTCGGAGGAGTACCACAAACACCGTGACACGAGATTTTTATACATAAAAAGATGTCAATTCCGGCCCGGTTCACGTGAATACAATAAAATTACACAATTCTCTTAATAGACTGGGAGACGAGCTAGGTAAACCCTACGTCATCGAGTACACGGATGAAACTACTTTGTAATGATAATGGACATTTAGAAAAAAGCTAAAGCTTTTTTATCATTATCGCTTATTTTTTTTTTTTAATTATGGCAATCTAATTTTTTAAATATATATAATGAAATAAAAATAATAATAAAGATAAACGAAAAATTTTTAAAAAAACTTTAAAAAATCGTACACGAAAAGCTGCCAGGCTGCTGGTCGGCAGACCAAAAAATGTTAAATGGAATGATGTGAACTATAGGTATTCGTTGGTTTCATTCGTGTACTCGATGACGTAAAATTTATTATTTTTTACCCCACTTTGACGCCGGCTGCCTGCCTACGTGCCAGGCTTGGCAGACTTGCTTTTTTCTCATTTTCTAATCGACCTTTATCATATGAAACCATTCCCGTTCGTGTACTCGATGACGTAAGTGACTTGAAACGCGTTTTTCTAGAAACAATTTTTTTTTGAATTTGTGTGCACTCTAGCTCAAAATCATTTTAAAAATTTGCAGATACTTCCTTTATATTCATAGTAATATCATTGTCCAAAGTATTTTTTAATTGCAAAAAAGTTAAAAAAATGGCAACATATCAAGGTTTCTTGTTCACGCACCCGTAAAAAATTTTTTTCAATTTTTTAAGTTCAAGTTAAGTTCATATACAAGAGGCATGTGTTCTTAAACTAAATTCAAAACCTCATTGATTTGAGAACACTGTGGTGTCCAGAATGCATACAAATAGCAAAATCTGATGGTGACGTTGGTGGCAGCTTGGGTAGCAGCTGATAATTTTCATATTTTCCGAGTAAATGCTTCAAAAATTTCACAATATTTAAGGGCTCGCAACCCGAATATCTACCGATTTATTACATATTTCCCTTAAACACGGTAAGTTTTAAAGCTCTTAAAAAAATATGTTATTCGTGAAGATAATATCTAGACTTTGCCCGCGCCGAAACGCAAATTATATAAAATTCCCTCGATAGAAAAAAATCGCAAAGTATGCTCCAAAAATTATTATTAACACGTTTGTTTCAGTTATTTTACAAGTTATATGTATGAAAAAATTCACAGTGTTTCTTTAAATGCTGTTTAAGACAATGCCCGCGAGATTTTTGCTCCATTGTAAACGAGTCGTGTTTAATTAAACATTTTCGCATCGATTTTGTCGCTGTAAATGTTAGCGCTCTCCTCTAACATTCGTAATTTCGTATCTCTCCATCTTCTTCTTTTCGATCCCGGTTGCAGAGCCTTAAATAGATGTTTAAAATGCCCTCAAAGTTTAAATAAATCAAATGTACGTTTTTACCATGTCAAAATATTCATGAAAATCTTTAAAAAATATCTTCTTCTAGACGTATTATCATAGTTCCTCACTTAAATATCAGATTCCTAGTTCCTAGCGCGTTCATCGAACTGATAATATGCAATCTCCGGTGCAATATACCTTTGCAGGAAATGCTTAGTTTTATTGGTTTAGTTTTTACAACTCGTGGAACTTCTGTAAACTGTCGCACTGGCCCTGCCGGCACTCAGCCAATGGAAACTTGATTGTAATCTTGAACTTTCAAGACTAAGTTTTCTCAGTTTCGTTTCAATTCTAATGAAAAATTCTGTCAGAGATGCAGCTCGTCATGGTTGCTTTCAAGGAGAGAAACACAGAGAATAATAATGAAATCACGAAGAAAAGTATGCACGTAATATTTACATTTACAATGAAAATATTTAAAGAAAAGATCCAAAACTTTTGTAATAACTTACATGGGGCGATCTTTGACTTAACTCTGGAAGACAAATCATATTTTTGGTTAAGCGTAAAGAATTACATTTGCCAATTTCACTAGCATACTATAAACTTTACAAAATTCATTTTTTGGTTACAATGGTTTCAAGTGTCTCTATCTATTAACGACAAGGTTCTTTCTCTTCTCTCGCCACTGAACCAGTGTAGGACATCACCGGACGCAAAATTTCTTGGCGTCATCCACTGAGGTTAAAGAATTCAACTCCAGAATATTTAATTTCTTCGAAAATGTGGTCACTAACGAAAAAAATCAAGTTATCATAGTGATTTATGTTTAAGGTTTTACGGGTTTGCTCCTTCTTTAGCCAACATTTCGGACAGCGGGGTAGATGTGTCACAGGTGTGTCACATCTGTTTGTGTGTCACGATATGTCATCTGCACTGATGATGGACGCTTTAACGTTGTCCGAAATGTTGGATAAAGAAGGAGGTAGCGCAACACCGCGAAATACCAAAAAAATAAAACACGATAATAAGCTTTGCCGTGAAAACCTAAAATCATATCTACATTATTAAACGTTCTAATTTGGGTGGCGGGTATGGGTACCGCCACTCCGGGAACTATTTATTGGACAACCAATACCTCTGCTATTGGTCACACCAAGTGGTTCGCTGCGCAGGGATGCCAGGGTTCATTGGGTAAGGTGTGCACAAGTCTTGGTGGCGGATGCGCCTGCTCACCAGCGCGGCGGGCCGGATCGTGAGAGGTCAGTTTATGAAAGGGTTAGACCGTTTAACCACTCCAGATACTCTCTCTCTCTCGACCCGCCGACCTCTCGACCTTGCACCTGGAGGAATAGATTTATACGTCCGTCATTGCTGAACACACTGATCCCAGATTCCTTCCAATCCCTCTTACCCTTTTCCTTCCCAGAACTTCCTCTCCAACATTTGCTTAAAAAGACCCTCCCTTAAGATGACATAGGTCCTGAGGGAAATATTTTTTCCCCAAGGCCCCCTGTGTGGAGTTAATGTAAAAAAACGAATATTAGGTAGGGAATTTATTTATTTGTGCACGCCCAATTAGGGCTTTTACATATGATAAAATTAATAATACGTTTTATATAATCAATGAATTAAGAGATATAACAATTAAAATAAGTACCAAGTAAAAAAAAAAACTTAAAAACAACAAACAGAAGATAGGATGCACATTCATATAAATCTCGATACATATTGAAAATTTATAAACATCAATATAACATACAGATTTAATAACAATGTTTTTACAGGCTGAAAGACTATAAGTACCGTTGGTGTTCCTGTAATATTTATTCCCTGCACTGTGCAGTCGGTTCATTACTGAGTTTATTTCTGCATTGATACCTGAATTGTTACAATGGTACGGTACCTTCTGACGAACCGTTCTACCAGGCACATGAAAGGTAATCAGCCTAAGAAGTTCAGGGAAGTCAAACATGTTATTAACGATTTTATAGAGAAAAAATATATGAGTACATATTTTTCTTTCTTTTATTGTGCCAAGGTCCATAATTTTCAACAGTGACCTAATGTTTTCAATACGATTTCCTAATCTATAATTTATGTTTCGTAAAAATGAAATATGCCACGAGAATCTTTAAAAACTGGTTTATATTTCGGTACTTACGTATATTATATTTTCTACAAACTTTGCCTCTTTTTATTAGGAGTAATGTAAGGGGGGAGAATGGTTGTCACTTAAGCGAAAAGCGACATAATTCTTTTATTAAAGAACTTTGTGTAAAAGTAATTAAACTTTCATATAGCTAAAATAGTACAATTTATGTTTCCTATGTTGTAAATAACCCAGCTTAAGTAGTTTAATTATTTTTATACATTTTTTAAACCTTTCATTGACTGGTATTGCCCGCACTTTGCGGGAAATGGCAGTAACCATTTCAAAACAAAAGAAATGTTTTCTTTGACATTCACTAAAAATCTAAATAAGCTATCACAAATTAAACCGGCACATCAAAAGTGATAACAAATTTGTTATAATTGGTGATAAAAGCAAATCCAGCCGTAAATAATATACTTAAGCTTACCTTTGATTGAAAATTCCAATTTTTAACAACAAAACACTCCGAAACATGAACGACGCACTGACGTGCGATGCAAGATGGCCGCGGCCATGTAAATTAGTTGTCCCCAGTGAAGACTAGATGGCGGTATAGGTATCATATTTTAAATAATTCAGGAACTTGGTATTCCACAGTGACCGGCATTTCCCGCTGACCGGCATTCCCCCACCTTACCCTACATGTTATGAAGCCACAAGGAATCAGAAGAGAAGCAAAAATAAATTTCACCTCTTGACTTTACTTTTTGTGGAAAACAACCTCTAACAATAACAAGAACATTTTAGGCTGATTTAAAGTCTGTTGATCTCATGCTCGAACAATACATTGTTTGCCTAAAAATTGCGCCGGTAAAATGAGAATATTGTGTATTAGTTCAAAATCCATTCATTGAGGTATATTCGGAAGAATTTTTCTTTAAAATTGTTGATCGAATTTTGGTTCTTTTTCTGCTTTCTGATAAAAACATGTTTTGTTAATTTTTTTAATTCCCGTTTAACAATATTTTTAAAATACGGTTCATGTTTATGTTTCGGCAATGTAAACAGCGTAATACGAGTGTGTATATTTTTTAAGAAAAGCACAATGAAACCATTGCAAAATTGTGTATTTTTGGTTTGAAAATTTAATCGCTTAGAAATATGTTAGATGCTTTAATTAAATACTGCGAGTAGAACATACCATGGTCTTTGACTTAGCCAAGTATTTTTTGGTGTTTTTATAAGCTCAGAAAAAATGAAGTATCATGGCTTTAAAATCCGCTTTAACCCGTCTGCTTGTTTAGGAATAAATACATCCCAAAACACGTAATCGCGTTATACTTTCATAAGACCAAAAACGTCCCGATTGACCTTACATTTTAAAAGTTATAATACATCACTACCTCTCATGCAATGTGTATTTTTTCTTTTAACCAGAATCAATAACCAGGGATCAATGCTGCCAGCTCCTTAGAGCAGGCTTTATTAAATTACCAGTAGAGCATACTCAGCATGCCTATGTTGCATCTGTACGTTAGAGATGGCTATCGGTCTGTTAACAACGGATATAGTTTCTTTGGGCCCGGTACACTTATTTACTCCAAACATTTCAATGGAGTACGTAATTATAAGGAGGTATGTAGTTCTGTGTTCGATAATACATATTTATAATATTTGTTCAGAACCTACCTGACATGGAGAGAGTTTAGTAGGAGTCTCCAGAATGAGAACGAAATAATGCTTCTTATTGTCTTTGAAATATGAAGGCTATCATTCATAGATATTTTACAATCTCGATCCAAAGTAACGGTTTCAGAATTTACCCACGAAACTGAGGCTTCTGGATAAACGAAAAAACAGAGGTTTATGGATAAGTGAGGTGCGAATATATTGAACCAAGCAGACGGGTTAAAGTTAAAAATCTCCTTTGTGTTGTAGTTTTATTGTATAATGTGGAAAATTAAGTTCTTCAGAAAATGATCGTACAACATTTAAATATTTGTGTCAGAACTTCGCAAAATAAAATAAAGCATGATTTTTGGTGATGTTTTTATATTGTGTAAATCAAAAGAGACGGCTGGTGTTAAACGGGAATTTAAATCATATCGCCATCTACATAGGGAGTCTTATTGTAGCGGCCTGATTTCGAATGTTACACTACGTGGTGCATCATGTACTTGCGGCAGATATTGAACAACTGAAGAAGGGTGTTTGCAATATGTTTATAATTTTCCATTTTTTACAATAATAATAATAATTATTAAATAAACCTTCTTCGGAATCACATTTTTATAGGGATTATTTTTGGTCTCCATTTCTACTTACACAGCAAAATATGTAAATAAAATTACTTCTACTATTGAAGACATCAGAAGACATATTTAAGCAAGCTTCTATTATAAAAAAAGGTGTAAAGAAAAAGGTATCAAAGAAAATTAAGAATAATACAAACTTGTGAGAAATGGAAATCAATTTCTTTTATAACAACCCAAATAGAAAACCTTTGCATTTACAAAGCCATAAAAAAACTACATACGCTCCCTTCTGAGTTACGCCGTATTATCAACCAATCCGAACCAATAAATAATATATTTTTTCAACTTTATTACTTAGTTAATTAGTATTTAATACAAAATCATCAGATTTAAATGTCCGGGTTAAATTTTCCCCAAAAAAAAAAAGGGAAAAAAAGAAGGAAAAACTAAACCCTTTCACACACTTCCCCAAATGATCATCTAGTCAACCCACGCTATGCAATTGCACTATATAAGTATTATAAATACAAGAACAACATGTCAACCTACTAGAGACCAAATGGGAATATAATTCACCGACTCCAGATATTTTCATATCAGAGGGTTCGGCTCTGTGGCATTTCTAATTGAACCTATAAATCCTACCGATCCCTCAATATAAATATTTTAAAAATCCTTTGTAATCCTACATGTATTTAAAATGACTGATTTTTGCATTTAAAAATCATCATCATTATCATTATCATTACATAGTATAAAATGAAGTCGCGTTAATCTTTTAAACTACGCAACGGATTTTCATGCGGTTTTCACCAATAGATAGAGTGATTGAAGAGGAATGCCTATATGTATAATACATGTAAATTATATTAGAGAAAAGCCGAGAAATTCAAAGAAAACATATTTTTGTGCGATTTAAAACGGCTGGCGGGCCGTACTATAGTCAGTTTTGAAATTCGTTCTACGGAAAAAATTGGAAAATAGATATTCTAGAGTAAGTAGGTATTTGATTTTCCCTTTTCAAATATCCAGTGTTGCATTGCAAGCATTGTATAATTAGTGGCGAGTTAATTAGTTTATTATAATTAACCGAGAAATTAAAATATTTAATTCAGGTAGCGGGCAGCGGGCAGCTGGCAAACGGGTGGTGTGGATTTTATAAAGGTTGGGCAATGGCGTTGTGTTTCGTTAGCCACAGCAACGTGTAGCAGACCCTGCTAGTGTATTATAATATACAATCAAAAGAATCGTGCCTTCCTTATCAGGCACAAGAGCTCTATATATCAATGTCTATCAAGTACAAGGTTTACATGACCAATAATGAATGACTTTAATAATAATATTTTGTAAAAAACTCACTGTGTAAATAAATGTAACCCATATTTTTTTTATATTAAAATTAAAAAAATAATAAGAAATTTAGGTATACTTTTATCTAAATGTTTATTGTAGAATACGTATCAAGTTGAGAGGTTTTAAAAAAATCTTGTTTACATCAGATTTTATCGGATTCAAAGGCACATATAATATTTAAAAAAATCAGAGTGTGCAATTTACGCGCGGTAGAAACCTTCAGAAAACTAAAGTAGACAATAGTGGGTACACTACGAAGCACTTTTTTTATCAATGTGAAGGATGATTGTTTCCATATTTTTGTCGTCGAATTCCAGTGCACCTTTTCCTATAAATTTGGTCTTATTATTAGTATTTGTATTTTCTTCTTCGCAGTCGCTAGATGTGACTTTCTTTTGTATTTTCTTTTGCGTGTTAATTTTGGAGTGGTTTGAAGGTTGGATATTGATTTTATAAAAATACATTTTTTTTGGATTTTATAGGATTCGATCCTTGGCCCGCTGATATTCGTCAGGCGCTTTATACCACTAGACCAAAGGAGACTTTTGTGGGACCATGGATTTATCGTATTATATTGGAAACCAGTACCCATGACATAAATAAACATTGTATCCAATCTCATTCTCTCGCAGGTTAAATCCTATAGCTGTACGTGCTTGTCTCTTTTAAGTATCGCTCGTTTGTTTCTATTTCATAGAGTTTCAAAACACAACGGTGCTAAAGAAGATTTCACTTCGAAAATTCTTTAAAATAGTTTTTCCCCTGTAGTTGAAAGGTTAAAAAGAGGTGGAGCACACTAACTTGATATTTAAGTTGTTAAAATTAAAAAAAAAAAATTCCCATTACATATCTATTACTCTTGCGTATTATGTAAAAAAGGTCTATTGTATCGGTTCAATGCACAACATTATAATTCATAATCCAAATCTCCGCTCTGTCACACTTACATAAATATAACAAAACATTATTATTAAAAATACAGGCAAGATCTCCATAAGATGTCTTAAATTAGCCCGGGGTTACCTGAGTTTATTTTTAACCATATCTACGAGTATCTGGCTATCTGCTAGCCGAACAAAAGTAATATTATTTTTGTGACAAACACCAGACGTTGAACATAATTTATATAAGATTCCATCATACGACATAACCGCTTGCAGAACGTATTACGAACGAAGTACCCATTGGTCTTATAAAATGAACCGTACTCTCGTTCTGTTGGAATCTGTTGCTGAAGGGTTGAAACAGCCTTTAACACAGCCTTTTCCCTGGGGCTTTATTGTGAAAGCAATAACGCATCTTTAACATTTTATTTTTTCTAGACCTTTATAATTTCTTGTAAACATTCATAATACTTCAAGGTTATCCGAAAGAGACGTAATACAATATGATTAAAATAAATAATACAAAATCAGTTAAGAAGTACTCGTGGTCTCATTTACATACCGATTTCTTAAAAACTACTCATTGAATGGTAATATTGTTTTATAATTGTAGAAGATAATACTGATAAATCTAAACGAAACACGAAACAGAAAATAAAAAGGTAACAGTCGCAACTGGGTCACGAACTCAGGGTATTTCGTGCTACCGGGAAATGCGCCTCCGACCCGTAAGCGTGTTTACACGACAGTATAACAATAGTGGTTCCATGACAGTTCATCCTGCGACAATTCATCCGGCGACAGTTCATCCTGCGACAGTTCATCCTGCCGACAATTCGTCCGGCGACAATTCATCCTGCCTGATCATCTAGAAGATTTTTTCTTCAAGTAAGTATGCAAAGAGGATATACGGCCGTACAACCTAACCTAACCTAACCAAACCTAACCTAACCTAACCTAACCTAACCTGACCTAACCTAACCTAACCTAACCTAACCTAGCCGTGTTTGGTGACTAGATCTGAATAGCCAGGAAGATACGTTTTCCACATCTCCTTCCCCTCACCACTACCTTCAGCATCACACCATACCAAAATTGGGGATGCCATTGGCACTCACTGGCTCGAGACGGTTGGGACTCTTGTGTGTTTTTTTTTAAATCAGTCAATTCACCCCAAAAAGATGGTGTTAATTTCAGATAAAAAAGTTATATTAGATGCAATTACCGTTCTTTGCTAAGCCGGCTGCACGTATAAGTATGTCGTATTTTGATATTCACGCATGCTTCTTCGGAGAGTCGAAATTATTGTTAGTAAAATATTTTTACAGCGGATTTCCACTCAAGATGCCTTCAGATATAAGTATATCGATTTTGGTTGTACGGCCGTATATCCTCTTTGCATACTTACTTAATAAAAATCTTCTAAATGATCAGGCAGGATGAATTGTCGCCGGATGAATTGTCGGCGGGATGAACTGTCGGCAGGATGAATTGTCGGCGGGATGAACTGTCGGCAGGATGAACTGTCGCAGGATGAACTGTCGCCGGATGAATTGTCGCAGGACGAATTGTCGGGTCACCAACAATAGTAGTGAAGTACCTGTACAATAAGCGTGTTTTCACCCTGACGCGTGTGTTCCCACAGAAATCGTTATAACTCTGTTCTTGTTGTAGCGATGACTCTAAAACAAAAATTAGAATATCCATATTGAGTCAAGCTTCACATCTCTACTCAAAGTTGTCCATAGAAGTACATAAAAAGTCTTATTTTATAGAAACAGTTTTCACCCGCCAAATCGCCTAAGTGCCGTTAGACATTGTTAATTTTTTATAAAATATTCTCGTATGGAACGGTAACAAAGTGAGGTGCCAAAATTGTTTATTATGCATTTATACAATAGAATATTTTTTTTACATAATTCGTGATTTTAATACCATTTTCACATAAAAACATCACGTGAGTAATTTTTACAATTTTTTTATGTTTGCATTCTAAATTTTAATATTTACAAATGTTATTATTTATTTGTAATACAACGATTTGAAAGCTTATTTCATTTTTTTTACATTAAATCCACACAGGAGGCCCTGAGGAAAATAATTTCCCTCAGGGCCTACGTCATATTTGAAGATGCTATGTGGAGGGTCTTTTCGAGAAAAGGAAGGAGTGAACATGTTGTAGGAGGGAGGAAATACAGAGGCCGGTAGCCGAGCCGTTAAACTCAAGAACGAGTCTTAGAAACGACCCGTTCTCATGTGACTAATGTCAACCGTGTACAAATGTTGGGCGCGTGTTTGGCGTATTTTCCGACTATTCACCGGTGCCGAGGGGATCAATGACGCTAGTTCCTCGGAGCATCTTCCATTGTAATACTGGTAAAACAAGGACAGCATTCCCACCTGACGCCTATGCTTTAAAGATTTGCGATACATCTGTTAAGATGGGAGAATCTATCAAACGGACCGCCCGTTTCTGCACGGAGTCAAGAGTTTTTTTTAGGTATTTTGGAGCTCCAGACCAGATGTGGCTGCCAAATTCAACCGTGGGGCACACTTGCGATTTGTACAGGGTGTTACGTTACAAAAGATAAAGAATGGAGTCCTTTATTCCTGTTGCGAGGAGTTAGTGAATTGGGTCCCAGTGCACAGCTCGCCGCACCGCCCCCCTCTCCGCCCCCCTCTCCGCCCCCCTCTCCGCCCCCCTCTCCGCCCCCCTCTCCGCACGCGGAGGTCCGTGGCCCGGAGTGCCGATCGGCACCCGGCATTTATTCAACCGCTTGCCCCTGGCGCGACAACAGTGTCCAAGTAATTGCGCTATGGCGCTCTCCGAAATTCTAGACTCGTGATTGTTTCTATAATGTGTATTGTGCACGAGAAGGCTCCAGCCCACCAGTAGCCTGTCTGACGACTACCTCATTTCCTGCTTTGTGAGTAAAATGAATCTTTGCCCCCTCTTGTGTGCTACATCCCGCGTTTAAATTCACTAACACGTGTGGAGAGTTGAGAGAGAGAAGTTCCCCGCCATGTTAGAATACTAGGCCTAGCAAGTACCCACGTGTAGTTTGCCGAGGCTGGCAATTGTAAAACCCTGTCTCCTTCTAAATGAATAAACCCTTTACGTGCAAAACTGTGTTCTGATTGAGGAAAGAGACCTGGAGATTGTGATGAAAGGAGGAGGAGGAATTCACAAGCGAACCACAACACTCGCCTTGGTTTTAAGAGGAACCTTGTTTGCGCCGGCTTCCTGAGCTAGTTCTGTTGGCCTATTTATTGCGTGTCCTTTCCAGGTTTGGTTTAGCAAAAGGCCGTAAGTATGCGGCAATGCTAACAAGGGTTATCATAAATTCATAACCTCAGGTATGGGGGCTCCATTGAAGCCAGAGTAAAGTTAGCCTCCCAGAAACTGGGCGTACTGTATAGGGCCCGCAGATACTTTAATAGTGCACAACTGCTAACCATGTACAAATCGCAAGTGCGCCCCACGGTTGAATTTGGCAGCCACCTCTGGTCTGGAGCTCCAAAATACCTGAAAAATACCCTCGGCTCTGTGCAGAAACGGGCGGTCCGTTTGATAGATTCTCCCATCTTAACAGACGGATTGCAATCTTTAGAGCACAGGCGTCGGGTGGGAATGCTATCCTTGTTCTACCGGTATTACAATGGAAGATGCTCCGAGGAACTAGCATCATTGATCCCTTCGGCACCGTTGCATAGTCGGGAAACACGCCAAACGCGTGCCCAACATTTGTACACGGTTGACATTTGTCACATGAGAACGGGTCGTTTCTTCGACTCGTTCTTATGTTCAACAGCTCGGCTGTGGAATGCTTTGCCGGCCTCTGTGTTTCATCCTTCCTACAACATAGGTCTCTTCAAGACCAATGTTCATTCCTTCCTCTCCTCAAAAAGACCCTCCACACAGCATCCCAGATGACATAGGCCCTGAGGGAAATTATTTTCCTCAAGGCCTCCCATGTGGAGTTAATGTAAAAAAAAAAAAGTTTCATTTATAGAGCTTTAATTACGAAGCAGAAATAATAAAGTTTTTATAAATCTGACAGTTCGTTAAGACAAAAAACTTGCACAATCGCAAAATACCTGAGTGGGCGTAACAAAAGAAGAAAGGGAGACATGTAAATACGAATGTTAGAGGGAGCGCTCTAATATCAAAAGGGATATTAATTAAGCGGAAATTGTGAATATGTTTAATAAATCACGAGGGCAAAAATCTTTCGACAAATGCTTATGCTACATTTAAGGATATACCGTGGTTTTTTTCATACCAGTAACAGAAAAAAAAATGTTTTTAATAATTTTCGGAGCGATTACGGACATACGAGGAGAACTCGAGGTCGTCCCAAGTGTTTTGCTACGTTTGACTTAGCAGGGGTGCCCGGGTTCATGTGGTGAGGTTTGTCTAGTTCTTGGTTGCGGGTGCGTCTTCCCATCCACTTCATGACAGGTCGGATCGGGAGAGACCGGTTAAGGGAGTCCTTTCGACCTTTCCAGCTGGACTCCCTCGACCCATCCTAATTTCCTACCCGTCCCCGATTACCACCTACCCATTTTTATTAAAGAAAAAAGAAAATTACATTTTTACTTATTGATTTTGAAATACCTAAAATAAATAACATTTCACATAATATTCACTTGAATTATTTTGTTGATTTTGCGTAAAAAATAATATGTGAGTATACTTTTTACATTAGCTCCACACAGATGCCCTGAGAAAAAATGAACCTGAAGAATATGTTGGGGATGCTCTGTGGAGGGTCTTTTTAAGGATAGGAAGGAGATGAAGTTCCGGGAAAGAAAAATGTAAGAGAGGTCGGTGGGAATCTGGGGTTCAGTGTATCCAAACGTGACAAACGAATACTTATAATATGGAAGAATTCAATTTTTCTTATGGTAAAAATAGTAATTTTTTATTATGTTTCGACCGTTTTTGTTTCCAGTTTTTTGGTCAGTTACTGAGTGGGCATCACGTTTGATCCCGCCCGGGCCGTCCTTGTTCGATTCCTCGGCTGACTGAGTCCTACATCACGACTCAAGCAACATTTTTGGCTGACTGTGGGGGTAGTAGGAGATTTTCAAATATTGTCGGGTTATTCGTAACCCGGGAATGTTTTTCTTTTTACAAAAAAAAAAATCGTACTTAAAATAGTTAATTGTTTATGCATAGCATAATATAAGAAGGACGGCCTCCGTACCCTGACTCGCATCCGAAGGTCGCGGGATCGAATAACGGCGTGCGCAAATAAATTTGAATAACTCTGTTATTTCACAATTAATTCATTAAAAATAATATAATGCACTTAATTTGCGGCACGTTCCACAGTGGAAGATACAAAAAATAGAGTGTGTAATTCACACGCGATAGAAGTGAAACTAGAAAGTCGATAGATGTCGCTTTCTTTTGCCTGTTAATTTTAAAGTGGTTTGAAGAGTGGATATTGATTAACAAAAACATTTTTTTGGATTTCGTAGGATTCGAACCTTCGTCCGGTGGATTTCTCTGGCCGCTGAGATTTGAGACGCACTATAGGACGCTGCGCTATGGGACGCGCTCGGCGAGGCGCGAATTTACGCATTATATTCCGACGACCCTTAAAAAAACAAGCGGCCACTAAGCGCAGACCTATCGTCGTTTCCGTTTTATATAACCAATAGGAGCCTTGAGCGCAGTTTGATGCTTTGCAGGTGCCTTAGTGTGTCATTTCCGTTTCATCCGAATTTCAAATCACTCTAACGGAACTAAGGAAGTCTCACTTCAAAAATTATCTACTAATTATTAACACACTAAAAATATTTAAAATAAAGTATTGAAAATAAGTAATACATTTTCTGTGTCATCCGACCGTCTTACTTTTAAAAGCATTATCTCCGCTGAATCTATTATTTTTCTGTATTACGATTCTTGTCACCTTCCATTAGAGTTCCAAGTTCGCTGACGAGTGGATTAACCATGAGATGGAATAATGGGTCTTGCGACTTTGAACTGTGTATCGAAAAACGGCAATGTTGTATAATGGAGAAAGTTCACGACCCCGGCAAGTCAGGATAATAATAATTTCATTGAATTGGAGATGGCTGATGGGTGATGGCTAGGGCTTGCAAATCCCACAACTCTTTCAAATCCCGCGGGATTGCGGATGGAATAAAGAAGTCTGCGGGATTTTTATTAAGGGGTATGGAATTGAATTGATGGATAATAGGGTCTTCAAATCCCGCACCTTTTTAAAATCTCGCGGGATTGAGGGACGGAATTTTTATCAAATGGTATTAAATTGAAATAATGTCAACATTTTATATTTTTTGGTATCAATTTATCTTTGATACTATTTTGGCAATGTGGGATATTATTTAGATATTTCATCCAGGGTCTGACAGCCTACAGGCTTTGCCACGTCTGTAAACTGGATGCGTGTGTTGTGGAGGTATTTAATAACAACTCTTGATTTAACGCGTGTCAAATATATTTACAATGAAACTTTTGTGTTACAATAATTTACACGGATTTAATATTTATCTTGCTTAGAGGTAAAGTAGGCAGAGAGAACGAACGCTAAACCGAATTGAATGTGTGTTGTCATGCACCTAGCCAGAGAGTGGTGGCCGGTGATACCATTGTATAAAATCGGTAAAAATTATATTTGATGGTGTTTATTGCTTCGCTACACTATTATATCATAAACAAAAGACATTGAATGGATGATATAAAAAGTAAATCATTTAAGAGGGCTTTTCGTATCAATCTTCTTTGGTACTAGAAATATTATAAGATGTTATTGGAAAGGTAACATAATAAACATGAACCCATTGGGTATCGGGTCAAAAAATTAAAAAGGTCAGAAAATTTCCGATTTTCAATAAAATTCAAATAAGTGGAATATTTCAAAATGTATCCGAAAACTTAAAACTATTTTTGAAATTTTTAATTTAAACATGAAAAAGATTTTTTTGTCTAAAATTACTTATACGGAAAAAGAAAAACACACATATTTTATTAGGCAAATGTATTTTAAATGTTATTATCACCTCGATGTTGTCGTTTCTTAAAAAAATAATGATTAAAATTCTCAAAATTTTATACATTTTTCTAAAAATGCTTATCGGAAACTTTGATTTCGTAGACGTACAGATTTAAATTTTTAATGGTTATATTATAATTTTGAGTATAAAGCGTGGAGTTTTCTCTTTTTAACACCGCTTAGATCGTTTTCTCACCATGACAGTAAGCTCTCTCTGCTTCCATAATAGTTGGTAGAATTGTCATAAAAAAGGTGTGTGCTAATTGGAATCTTCTTCTCATACCCCGTTCTCAAAAAGAGACATCTCTTTCTTCAAAAATTGATACCAGACCTTGAAGTTTCCGAACTAGAAATGCTCCTCTTTCATTGTCAATGATTGAACACCGCTTAATAATAATTTCAATACCCGCGATATCCAATTTTTTGACAAAATGATCTGAGTATGACATCTTGTTCAAATTTTTGCGAGGAACAAGACTTACCTAAAATTGAGATTCAAAACCTCCCTTATAAAGACCAAAAACCGTGTTTAAACTGCGAATGAGAAACAAAACCCGCCATGTCATTCAAGAAGTTACTATCAAAACCCGCTATATCGGAATTCAACCAATCACAAACAATTATTTTGCGGGTGTAGAAACACGCCCCTCAGATCAGTTGAGTTTCAAAAGCCTCTATATTCCATGTAAATCACGAAGTGAGTATCAAAATCCGCTATATCCATTATATTTATCCAAATTACTTAAATATTTCTAGACATACATGAACACTTTTCGAATGTTTAAGCTTGAGATGTGACAGTTTTTTGCGGTTTTCTCCGAATCAGTGAAAGTTGATATAGCGGATATAGAAATTGAACGACTCTTATATAAATAGCATGTTTTTGATATGAATTTAAAAAATGTCAATCCGCAATCCTGCAAATCCCCCAAATCCCACACTTAAAGATCCCGCAATTCATAATCGATTGCGGGATACGGGATTGGGGATTGAGGGATTGAGGGATTGCGGGATTTCGGTATTGTCGGATTGCGGGATTGGGGTAATTGCGGATTGCAAACGCTAGTGATGGCTGGGCCAATGGTGTAACATGTGGCTGGTTACTGGTATAGTGGTTGACATTGCTTGCGTCCTAATTCCTTGAGAGATCATGGGATCATGTCTCTAGTAAATTATCATTATTTGCATCTAAAGTGAAAGGTTTAGTTATTCTTTTCACTCCCGCCGGGGATAGATGTTGTGAAGGGTTTGATTTGTCTGACAGATGCAAAGATGATTAATAGAGTGAAGATACGTTACCAAGACAAGATTAGATTAGATTCGCTGAACTAGGACCAGTGAACATTCTTTAACGGGCCGTACATGTAGTTACTTTATTCTTACACACATATTCTTTGAATGGCTATCATTTTCATAAGCGGTGCTCCATTTTTTTTATCTAGTAGTATGAATATAAGGCGTCGTGTATTTTTATAATGTTGTTGGAGAGATGTCAGTGTTTTTGACGAAATATAAATCTTAAGCAATTTTAAAAACTTTCCGGTTTACAAATACCACAATAACAATATACAGTGATTTTTCTTCGGTCTTTGATTTTTTGAAGTAAAACTTCTTCACGTACGCTTGTTCTGCTTCACATAAGTTGTAAGCTGGTGAATGCGTGACGAGAGCGTTACGAAAAGTGCGATCGGACAAAACGAACGGTCGGGCCTTTACGCACGCTTGATTTGGGGAGTAAGCTGGTGAATGCGTGACGAGAGCATTATGAAAAGTGTGATCGGGCGAGGCGAACGGAAGTTGAGAGGGGGAGATATAAGTTAGTGGAAGTTTTACTTCAGTAGTGTGGTCTAAAGCACACTCGTTTTTAAAGTAAAATTTCTTTACGCACGCTTGACTTCGGGAGTACGCTGGTGAATGCCTGACGAGAGCGTTACGAAAAGTGTGATCGGGCGAGGCGAACGGTCGGGCCTTTACGCACGCTTGGCTTGGGGAGTAAGCTGGTGAAAGCGTGACGAGAGCGTTATGAAAAGTGTAATCGGGTGAGGCGAACGGTCGGGCGAGGCAAACGGAAGTTGAGAGGGAGATATGTTAGTGAAGTTTTACTTCAGTCGTGTGGTCTAAAGCACACTCGTTTTTGAAGTAAAACTTCTTTACTCACGCTTGACTTCGGGAGTAAGCTGGTGAATGCGTGAAGAGAGCGTTACGAAAAGTGTGATCGGGCGAGGCGAACGGAAGTTGAGAGGGAGATATAAGTTAGTGAAGTTTTATTTCAGTCTTGTGGTCTAAAGCACACTCGTTTTTTTATGTGAATACTTGAGAACCTAACCCCTCGACCAAGGAGGCCGTCAAATAAACAAGAATTTAAATGGAGATATTTCGGACGCGAAAGCAACACTTGAGTTTAGTTGAGAGGTGGTGGGCTGTTGGGATTCCGGAATTTCTTCAGTGGCCTGGATTCCAAGTGGGCAGAAATATTAGCTCGGCAATAAAACCAAGAGTTTAAAAAAACTTGGTGATTACAAAAAAATATTTTTTTATCCTTGACCCAGATTTTATAAACACCCATCAAAAGTTTAAATATACACCAGTGTGAATATGCCCTTAGCAGGGAAACGGTTTCTTTCAAAAACAAATAAGTGGAAAAATGTTAAATAGGTGAAATAAGTTATGAAAAAATCCCCTTATGGCCTGTGTCATCTTTGGGGATGCTGTGTGGAGGGTCTCTGTAGTGAAAGGAAGGAGAGGAAATTCTGGGAAGGGAGACGTTATGACGGGTGGGTAGGAATCTGGGGACCAATGTGTACAGAAGTGACGGACGTATGAATCCATCCCTCCCACTGCGGTGCAAGACGATGGGTCGAAAGAGAATGGCTGGAGGTTAGGTCTCCCACAACCGGTACTACGCGTTTTCATCCCGCGACAAAATATCCCCGACAAAATATCCTACGGACAAAATATCCCCGACAAAATATCCTACGGACAAAATATCCCCGACAAAATATCCTACGGACAAAATATCCTTTAACAAAATATCTACTAAAACCTAAACTAACCTAACCTTATTTTACATTTTATTATTTTTGAACAATAATTTTTTGTCTTTATAGGATGTCTGTAATATTTTTGTCCCATTTACTATTTTTGAATAATAATTTATTGTCTTTTCAGGATGCCAGTATTATTTTAGTCCTATTTTTGGTTGGGTTAGGTTAGTAGTAGATATTTTTTTGAAGGATGTTTTTACCGTTTTTTTTTTCGGGGATATTTTGTCGCGGGCTGAAAAAACGCGGAACCCTCTCAACCAGTCTCTCCTGATCCAGCCTGCCACGTTGCAGGTGGACAAACGCATTCGAATTAACAATAAACTTCGAAAAAATTTTCCCATATTTTTGGCTGCTATCTTTTTAAATGCCATATTTAAATAAATACATTGTTTCTCCCTGAATCACCTTTCCCGTGCGTCCCCGTTTCTGTATGTTATCTGATGTATGAGCTATATTATTGTAAAGTTTCATTAAAATCCATTCAGTAGTTTTTGCATGAAAGAGTAACGAAGTCGCGAACATCCATACAAACTTTCGCGTTTATAATATTAACATAAGTACAAAGTTCTAACGAATTTATATGTAACCCAGATAAACGGATTCTCGGATAAATATATTCGATTTTATTTATATGGGACTCCTATTGACGTTTTCTGAAAGTCTAAATTCTAAATGAATATTCAATTTTATTGAAGTAACTTTTGAAGCTTATACCCGTTCTAATACATCTTTCAATTTATTTTTTTGTATCTTGTTCTTTTCATGTTTCGTTTAGACTGATTTGTATCAATGATATGTCACATTGATGGTTCAATTAAATGTAATACGTACACATTAAACTTGATTGTTATTGTGGTGTTTTTTTTTAAGTGAAACTTATTTAGCCCCGTTAGCGATTTGAAATTCGGATATTTGACGGTCCTCGGTTCTAATATAATGCGGTAAATTCCCGCCGGCCATCGAAAGCGCAGTGGGCAAGGCGCTCGACAAGTCTCAGCGGTCAGACAGACAGACATCAAGCGAATGGAGGTTCGAATCCTACAAAATCCAAAAAAATAAACATTTTTATTTTTGTGCAATCAATATCCAATCTTCAAACCACTTTAAAATAAGCAGGCAAAAGAAAAGAAAGCGACATCTAGCGACATTCTAGTTTCATTTCTACTGCGTGTGAATTGCACACTCTGATATTTTTAAAATGGTACATGTTGTTTTAATGTTTGCGTAATTTTGTAGACCGTTATCGAAAGATTGATAATTATTTTTTTTTTCGCAATTTTTTATGTTAAGAACTAAAGTATAATATTATATTATCATTATAAAATTATATTATAAAATCTCTCTTGAAATTGACCATCTGGGGCCCAGGAGTCGTTATGTCTAAATGAGCGATAACAGTTTTCAATCTAATTAGCAAAAATCGCACTTCTGGAAATTATCTGTATAAGCCATTTTATAATAAATGGTAACATATTCGACCGGCAAATAGAAGATTCCGGGTTCGGGTCTAAGTTACACCCAAAACATTTTTCGGAATTCTTTTATAATTCATTTCTTGGAAATATTTAAGAAAAATAGTTTTAATATTAAATGCTTATCTCGACGCAGTGCTGTCCTAGTAGGATGAGCAACTTGTGCATGTATTTAGAAAAAAATAATTTTTTTCAGGTAAACACCAATTTTCTGTTTCTGATAGCCTTTCCTATCTCATCCCCTGCAGACTGCAGCTCGCAACAACCCTGCAAAACTTTTACTAGCACTCTAATTTATAGACAGGCTCACAGTCACGCAATACGTCTCGAAGCCACGAGGTGAGTAAGTTAAGCCAAGATAAGCTTTCAATTAAACAAGGTCGAGTAAGACATTGATTTATTGTTGAATTACATTTAGAAGAGTAGTTACATCCACTTCAACTTTTTTTAACGCTAATGTTATTTTAGATAGATACAACGACCTCCTGATTGCCCAAATAGGTTCTAGGCTTATTTTTAACCCATGCCAGTACTCGCGCTTAATTTTGTGACACCAACAGTCGCACGCGGGTCGAAATGACCCAAACATTACATAGATGATTTTAATCACAAAACATATATTTTTTATCAAATTACTGTTTTGTCATTAATTTAACAATAAAACACGTACTATAATTTCAGATGTTTATTTATTTTACTGAAACAATCAGCTTTACTTATAGTTTAAAAAATAGTCTAGAAAATCTTTTTTTTAATACTTCAAGGTAGGAAACTTAGGTGAGTATTTGCTTTTTATTTATAAAAACAAATATAATTATGTTTTTTATAGTGCGCCAGAGAAACTTATTATTTGAAAAATTCCCGACCGTTGAGTTGGGCAGGTAGAGGGGCGGGAGGGGGCGCATCTGGAGGGGGACGTCCCCAAGTTTGTTTCCCATTCTCGTCAGTTGTCATTATGCTGTGGTCTAGAGAGCAGCGGGCCTTCGCCGTCGAGAGCTTCTTTTGTAACGGTCGCTCAGTTGTTCGACAATTCGAAATCCTCCTCACATGGCCGGCGCGCTCTCCGGATTTGACTCCAAGTGATTTTTTTTTATGGAGTTATTTAAAATCCCTTGTTAATGTCGATCGACCATGGACCATAGATCACCTGAAGAACAACATTCGCGACGCTATTGCCAATATTCCGATTGATATGCTGAGAAGAGTGGATGAGAACTTCAAAAAACGACTTAACCAGTGTATGCGCGATGAGGGTCGCCATTTAAAAGATGTAATTTTTCTGACAGTATGAAAAAAAATTTGGTACATTGTTTTTTCAAATAAAAAAGAATTACAACAATAACTACAGTGCTTTTGTTTTTATTGAACTTTCAAATAAGTAAGTTTCTCTGGCGCACCCCGTATCAACAAATGAGTTTCCTTTTATAAAATATATCTTATGAGTAATTAGACAATCTTAGTTTTATAAAAAGATTCCTTCTTCGAACTTTGACAAGAATTGGAATCATGTTCACCCATTTCCAAGTTGTCTTCGATTTCCGAACAATCTTCCCCTTATATTTTTTCAATAGTAGCTATATCTATTCGCATACGAGACATTCTGTAAACAAAAAATAATTATTTAGATTTTGAACAGTTGAAAATAATACATACATGAAACGTCGCGCAAGGGTCTAAACGACCCATACTCCCTTGACACGTCCGTCCTGCTCAAACGCCGCAGATAAAATGGCAGAGGTGGGGGCGCGTGTGCACTATAAAGTCACTTGAAGATACTTAGCGTGGCAACCGTAGTATAGAATCTTTATATCTTCAACCAACAACAGAATTAGAAATAAGCAAAATATTAAAATCATTGAAATCAAATGCGAGTGCCGGTTACGATAAACTCAAATACAAAACAGTGCTAAGTCTCTCAACGGAATTGGTTCATATATTATCAAAATTGATTAACCAATGGTTTAAAGAGGGAACTTTTCCAGACTGCTGTAAAATTGCCAAGGTGATACCAATTCACAAAGGTGGGTCCAAATCAAATACCTTAAACTACAGGCCCATCTCAATCTTACCAATCTTATCAAAAAATTTTGAACGTGTAATCTACGAAAGATTAAACAATTTCCTATTCAAAAAAATCATTCTTTTATAAAAAACAGTATGGCTTTAGGAAAAAATCTAACACACTTGCGGCAATAAATGACTTAATCAGTAAACTTAGGAGTGGTATTGATGGTGGAAATTATATCTTATCTATACTAGTTGACCTTCAAAAAGCCTTTGATACGGTAAGCCATGATATACTTCTCAAGAAACTCGAGAAACTTGGTGTAGTTGGTCCTGCTCTTAATCTATTCAAATCATATCTTAGCAATAGAAAGCAATTCGTAAGCATTAACAATCAAAATGGTAAGCACCTTCCAATAAACTATGGAGTTCCGCAAGGATCCATACTAGGGCCACTACTGTTCCAAATTTATATCAATGATATTTCGCAATTAGAATTAAACGGTGAAATTTTCTTATATGCAGATGATACTACAATATTCTACTGGGGTAAAGATCTAAACATACTACTAGAAAATGCACAAAGTGACCTAGAAAGAATTTGCGGTTGGCTCCAATCAAATATCTTAACAATGAACATAAAAAAACAGGATACATGATTTTAAGTTCAAACCGTAAAATAATTCCTCCACATGTACCATTAAAAATTGAAAATAACGATTTGCAAATCCTGAAACAGGAAAAATATCTTGGGCTGTGCATCGATAAGCATTTAACTTTTAAACAACACATTCAAAATGTAAAAGATAAAATCACACCCTTAATTAGCGTTTTTAGCCGGTTATCATATCTATTACCAATTAGATTTAAAAAAAGTTTATACTTGTAATGTCCTGTACTGCAGGTAATACTGGGCCCTTTATCTCCAGTATCGCTCTTGGATGTCTTCAAGGTTATTTATTAAAACACGTAGTATCTTTGATACACGGAGACTGTTTATTGAATATAATATTTACAGTGTTGGCTGTAAGCCGCCTAACGAGAAAAGACGCGCACGAGCTCTGTGCTCGCTATTATATTGTGCCGATGTCCGGCCGCTTCGGCTAGGTTCGGTATTCCCGAACCTACCCGACAGATACTCATATTACCAACACTACATCTCTCCCTCCTTCAACTCTGAAGCTACTTACTTACATAACAAAATAACTTAAATAACTTAAATAACAATTAACATAAATTGTAATACTTCATACACAATAATTTTTTTAAGATACACATAATTTAACCGCGGTGACTGGGTCAAGTTGTCCCGTCTCCTCTGGAAGTTGTAGGTGCCTTGTGACTTGAACACAGTCTTCCCGACCATGGTCTCTGTTGCCGTGCCTGCTCCGACACCACCTCCTCCCCCACCAACCTGGAATCAGGAGAACAACCAGTCAATCCACGCAACAAGGTCGCAGTCTCTAACTCATGAGGCTCGTTCCTCAAAATTTCAGACGCGGGATGCTGCGCAATTTTGCCATCTTCCTTCCAGCTCACTGACATTTCCCTCATCTGGTCCACATGTCTCTTCCATGTCACATCAGTGTTTCCTATTTTAATAATATAAACTTTTTTACCTAGCTTTCTAGAAACTACACCCTTAGCCCAAACGACTTTATTATCATGACGATAATCTTTTGTCAAACATTTTTGTCCAACTTTAAAAACCCTGGTTTTTACCCCTCTGTACAACCTAACTTGATCAGATTGAGCTTTAGAAATGTTAACGTTAGCTTCCTTGACTTTTTCCGAAAAGTCTTCTCCATTTTTCACTGGCAACAAACTGTCGAACGTAGAACGCAGCCTTCTTCCTACTAACAGAACCGCTGGTTCAATACCTGTCGAACAATGGAAAGAATTTCTATAGTCCACTAAAAAATTCAACAGCTTGACATTGTAATCTAGTGGGAATTTACCGTTTATTAACAGTTTCTTGAGGAACATTTTCGAAATTTTTACTGCATTTTCTGCCAGCCCGTTTGACTGGGGGTGTTTCACCGGAGAAGTCATAAGCTTAATATTGTTCTCCTTTAAGAAAACTCTAAATTCCTCACTTGTAAAAACTGAGCCATTGTCAGATACAATTAACTCAGGGTTGCCAAAATTAGAAAAAATTTTCCTCAATTCCATAATCGTGTGAGATGAATCTGCCTTCTGCACCTCGATACAGTCTAACCACTTCGAGAATGAGTCACAAACCACGAGAAACATCTTCCCCGCTAGGGGTCCACAATAATCTAGATGTACCCTACTCCAAGCTTTACCTGGATTTGGCCAAACCGTCAATTGACTTTTGGGTGGTGACTGTTTTGACAACGAACAATCTGAACAAGATTGAACGACTTCCTCCAAATCTTTGTTTAGAGAAGTCCACCAAAAATATGTTTTAGAAATTCCCCTCATTTTTACAATACCTAGATGTGACCTGTGTAATAAATCTAAAACTTGCCTTTGGAGAGAAATAGGTATAACTATTCTATGTTGCCAAAACAAACAATCTTCTACGATAGAAAGTTCATTTCTTTTCAACCAATATTTCCATATACTGCTGTCACGATTTACTCGTTTGGGCCAGCCCTGCCGCAAATACCTAAACACTAGCTGTAATTCGCTATCTGCTGCGGTGGCTAACACAACTGCTTGAAAATTAACATGGTCACAATTCTCAATAAAACAAACAAAGTCAGTCCCG
Source organism: Limnephilus marmoratus (assembly GCA_917880885.1). NCBI lineage: Eukaryota > Metazoa > Arthropoda > Insecta > Trichoptera > Limnephilidae > Limnephilus > Limnephilus marmoratus. The sequence goes on along the minus strand of OU862909.1, from coordinate 38,599,083 downwards.
CAATCATCCTTAAAACCCTCAACTGTGTCCTTCAACGGTAAGCGAGAAAGAAAATCTGCTTGGTTATTACAAGATTTCACAAATTCCGTTTTGTACGAAAACCCTGCCAGAATGATGCCATATCTCTGCAAACGGTTTGCTGCGAGAACCGGAATATTTTTGTGTTCCCCTAGAATTCTTAGTAATGGCATATTGTCAACGCATAACGTGAACTCCCTTCCAAAAAGGTACTGAAAAAATTTATTTAACCCGAACACAATTGCCAGAGCTTCGAGATCCAAAATACTATATTTCTTTTCGGCGGTTGTCAAACTACGAGAAGCGAACTCAATTGGACGCATTGTGCCGTCCTTAAACACGTGCATTAACGCAGCCCCGAGTCCGCATGTACTAGCGTCCGTATACAGTTTTACCGATAAGTCCGGAAAATAATTTGTAAGAATCGTGTTGTTGCCCATTAATTCTTTAATGGTATCGACTGCTACTTTACAGTCTTCTGAGAAATTCCACTCTACCCCTTTTTTCAAAAGGTTATGCAGGGGTTCCAGTATTGATGACATCCTAGGAATGAAATTCCGATAAAAATTTAGAAAACCCAATAAACTTTTCAATTTATGAACGTCCGTAGGATACGGAGCGTTTTTTATAGCTTCAAGTTTGTTTGGCTGAGGTTGGATTCCGCTCCCCGAAATTACATACCCCAAAAATTCTACCGATTCTACAAAAAATTCGCATTTATCCGTGTTGACCCTCAACCCGCACTCTCGTAAACGCGCGCACACTGCCTGTATGTTATACACTAAATCCAGTTCGTTGACCCCCGAAATGATGATATCGTCTAAATAGAATGCCACCCCCTTCAACCCCTGAAGACAGCTTGCTATAGTCCTAGCGAAGATCGCTGGCGCTGACTTAAAACCAAAGACTAGTCTGTTATATTGAAATAACCCTAAATGCGTATTTATTGTAGTATACTTTTTGCAAAAGTCAGCTAATTCTAATTGTGAGTAAGCCTGTCTTAAATCTAGTTTAGCGAACACTTTACCCGAACTTACTTTGTGAACAACTTCATTTATGGAGGGAAGCGGGTACCTTTCCAAGTCCGTCATGAGATTTAAAGATCTCTTGTAGTCCACGCAAATCCTAACATTCCCGTTCTTTTTAATTACCGGTACAATTGGAGACGCGTATTCACTGCTGGTTACCGGAGAAATGATACCATCAGCTACCATAGCTTCTAATTCTCTCTCAATTTTTTCCTTAATAGCGAACGGAACCGGCCTCGCATTAAAAAAAAACAGGACGAGCTTCCTTGTTTACTTTGAAACTCACTTTATGTTTACTGAATTTACCCAGCCCCGGCGAAAACACTTCTGGAAACTCGTTGTAAATCATTTCAATTTTGTCTTTGATTGTTGAAACCGAATTATCCATCACTGGAACTATCTTCAGATTAAAAGCCTCCATGAAGTCCCGACCTACTATCAATTCCGAGCCATTAATCACAACAGTAAATAATAACTTGTTTTTGATATTATTGTATTCCACGGTAAAACAAGCACTACCTACAAGATTAAGTGGTTTACCATCGTATCCAGATAAAGTACGCTTATCAGGTGACAATGTTACATCCCTAAAATATCGGTTGAAAATAAAATCCGGCATGACCGACATACTGGCGCCTGAATCAATCATAGCGGCACATTTTAATTTATTAATTATTATATTAGCCCTAAACGGATTAATGTAAGAAATCCTATTAATAACCTTCTCCCGGGATTGTTCAAAAATCGGATAAACATTGTGATTCTTACAGAATTTCTTCAAATGCCCTATTTTGTGACAATTAAAACATTTTGCATTCTTAAATTTATAATATTTTTCTAAATGTGATTCACCGCAAATGGTACATTTTTTAATATTCGAGAATCCTCTCGGCTCGAGACTTTTCGACCGCGAAGATGACCTCCGGAAACCTTGAGTTTTATCCGGAAGTGAATCTCTCCCCGGCGAATACGAGCGATTAATTGAATTCACGCCGCCCGACGTCCCTACGGAAATTTCTGATTTAATTTCCGGAACCAGATTATCTAAAACTGAAACCGTTATTGCTAATTCTTCCATTTTGTTAAACGTTAATTTAGTCCCCTCGAGAAAAATTTTTTCCTTGGCTCGGCCCGGCAAAATGCCGATTGCAAAAACATCAGCTAAACATTCTGGTAAACGCGTTCCGAACTCGCAAAACGAAGATAATCCTCGTAAACGCACTGCAAAATCCCTGACTGATTCACCAAGCGATTGCTTGGCCTGATAAAAATTTTCTCGTTCCTTGAACACCGATCGCGGTCTGGAACAATGTTTCTCAATTAATTCTATTAACTGATCGAATGCCACGTCCGTAACTTTAGAAGGAAAACATAAGTTGATCAAAAGAGTTAATGTCTCCGCTTCTAGAAGATTTAGCAAATATGCGCGTTTCTGTGAAGCATCTAACTTAGTCGTTTTTATGTCATCACGAATTAGAAGGAACTGTTCTAACCTCAGGCGAAACAAACTCCAATCCCCATTAACGTGAGAGAACCTGGAAATTCCGCCCGATTCCATGATCGCCCACACCAAAAAAAACACACCCGGCAACAATAACACCTTCCAGAAAAAGAAACAAAACAACCTGACACCAGGAACCGGCGCCTTTGCAGTCCAGGCGCCCAGCCGCTTCCAGGATTATCAACACCGGGCTGGCCTTAGTTACCCAGGGTCCCGTAATTTCCTCTTCTCCACTGTATATTACCGGGCTGGACTTAGTTACCCAGGGTCCCGTAAGTAATTTTCCTCTTCTTTCCTGTATTACCGGGCTGGACTTAGTTACCCAGGGTCCCGTGATTTTCCTCTTCTTTCCTCCTTCTCCACTGTCTCCTATTATGCCCTGAAAATCTCCTGATGGATGGCACTTCAGCGATGCCTCAAGTGATTTATTGTCACCTTTGGGAGATTTTTGCAAGTCACGATCCCTGTCACGACTTGCCGCAATCTGATAAACAGTCTGGCGTGTAATCCTTTTTAGCTGCGCCACTTGTAATGTCCTGTACTGCAGGTAATACTGGGCCCTTTATCTCCAGTATCGCTCTTGGATGTCTTCAAGGTTATTTATTAAAACACGTAGTATCTTTGATACACGGAGACTGTTTATTGAATATAATATTTACAGTGTTGGCTGTAAGCCGCCTAACGAGAAAAGACGCGCACGAGCTCTGTGCTCGCTATTATATTGTGCCGATGTCCGGCCGCTTCGGCTAGGTTCGGTATTCCCGAACCTACCCGACAGATACTCATATTACCAACACTACAATACTATAGTCTCGTACACTCACACCTAAATTACCTGATTGAAATCTGGGGAAATGCGTACGAAACATACATCAATGAATTACAGGTAATTCAAAATAAGATAATCAAAAAACTATTTCACTACGAATCCAAAACATCCACAAAAAAATATATTTAGAAACAAAACTGCTAACATTAAGAAAACTATACGAGTACAATATATGTGTCCTTATATACAAAATAAATAATAAACTCATACATACAAACACAGAATTCATTAAAACGTCCCAAGTACACAAACATTTTACACGACAACACGATAACATACGTTTAAACACCATTCATACTAACTACGGTAAGCAATCAATTAGTTACGAGGGGGGCAATTTATATAATTGCCTTCCAGATGATATCAAAAACGAAAAAAGTGTGTGCAAATTCAAAAAAAAATTGTTCATGTTTATTCACAAAAAACAAAGTAGTGATAGTGAATAATATCGTATGGTAATATAATATCATGTAAATGTTAGTATTGCAATCTAATGTAATCTAATGTTATGAAATGTAAAAACCATGTAATGTAAAAACTATGTAATACAATGTAAAAAGTACATAATTCAATATTCTAGTTATGTAAGTGAAAATGTTATTTTCTTTTTTACTGGAATAAAAACTTATGAAAAAAAAAACCTAAACCAATATTTTTAAAAGAATTACAGATCAAATACTGCACCTCTCTCTTTTCGACGGGTTAAAAGAAAACTTTTTTTTTAGAATATCTTAATGAGTAAAACCTAAAATTGCAGTATTTAAAACTTTATATGATTCTTTATCAAATTTTCGTTTGAAAGTTGCAAACATTGTCTTCAATGATTAAAAAATACAATTTTAATAATACAGTTTTATTTATTAAATTATTCCAAAAATTAAAAAAAAACATTCTAGACTTACAGAAAAGCCTGTAGATGTCACCCATTCAAATAAAAAGGAATGTATTTATCCAAGACACTATCTAGATTGCATTTAGTTGGAAAAGAATCTTGCAATCACACAAAGGAAAAGAGATGATATTGATAGTTCTTAGTCGAAGTGCGACACATATGACTGAAAGGGATAGGGTCGAATTACCTCAGTGTTAAGAGAAGAGCCTCGGCAAGACTAAGGTCACTGGTTCAATTTCTAGAGGAGATCGTATATTTTTCTGATTTTTGTGTTCCAAATTTTTGTTTGAGAGTTCTAATATGTCGTCAATGATTAAAAATATGTTGGTATAAATTGCTAATTAAAGGGGTTAAATTGCATTATTGATTGGTGATTGACGATATAAAAACTACACTTAATAAACATCACATTATCGTGAACTTTGGAACAGAATGAGAGTGAATAATTTGGTTATCAACAGTGAAATTACATTTTTGACATTTAAGCCACGGATTCATGTAAAAGGGACTTATGAATAATACATTTTTGAATTTTGCAGCCAATTTGTCTCTCGAAATTTAATGAGATTTATTCACAAATAAGTTTGATATTGCGCGAGGATTTCTCAAAGTCGTATGAAGTTTTCTTAACTTCCATTTAAATTTCACAGTTGTTTTAATTTCACCTTTTATGATTCACTGAATTCTAACCTCAGTCGCTAAGTAGGTACCAGTTTTATTGTTTTTCATTTCTAGATGTTTTTAATGAAACTGCTTTTTACATATTCTTGTTTTATGATCTCATAGTAATGTTGAATTAATAGATTCATTTTTTTAGGATACGGGTAGGTGGGTCGGTGGGTAGGTAGGAGGGTACTGCAGCGCCTCGCCGCTCCAAAATCATTTATTGGATAACCAACACCTCCGCCGTAGGTGACCCCAGCGGTTTGCTACGTTTGGTGACTTCGCAGAGATACCCAGGTTCGTAGGGTGGGGATTGTCTAGGACTGGCGGCGGATGTTTCTTCCCATCTACTGTGTGGCGAGACTGTTGAGAGAGATTTTCTTAAGTGTGTCTAAAATGATTTTGAACATTCATTTCATCATTGTTTTTGTCGAGTATACAAAAATGTATTGTAATAGAACTTGTTTCCTAACCATCATGAAATTCAGCTCCTTCAACATGATATTAAATAGATATGGAATTTACAGTGCAGAAGTCTTTATTAAGAGGAATATCTTTTACCCATATCTTTGCAAATGTCGATACTTCAATTCAAGGATAAGATTCATTTTTCGCATTACAGGAAAGATATATTATTACAGAGACAAAATTATATATATATAGTATTGTTTGGTTTTGGGGTAGGTCAGGAAAACTCACTTTTTTTTTTAATCCTCCGAGTACAGGCGAAAATCGACCACTCTGCCTGTCGAGTTTCACCGACCGCAGAGGTCGATTTGGCCGAGCAAGGCTTGTGGACCGGGATTTCATACAAACGGCCGTTCCAAAAAAACGCGTTTTGGTGATCCGATAATCGACTCTTTTCCCCCTCGATCCGCAAGACCTTACGGCGTATTGTCGCTTAAAAACGAAAAAGACGCTTACGCCCTTTCGATTTCCGTCGCCCGCCTCGACCCGCAGGCGATAATCGACCTCCGCTCCTCGAGTTTCGCCGACCGCAGAGATCAATTTGGCCCGAAAGGGGGCACGGACGGCGTACTCTGCGGGTCAGACCAGATTTCATATAAAAAAGATGACGCAGGGTCAACAGCGCTCCCAAACGGCGAAAACTACAATTAGATCTCCCACCGACGAAGAAATTCGACCTCAGTTATATTTCTCGCCGACAGGTTCACCCGTTAAAAAACGTCGAACCGTTTAGTAAAGAGATTTCCCATACAAAACTGATTTCACTAGGAATTTATTCCGATCAATTAAACGGCTATCTCTAAAATAACGTACAAAAAATGACATTTTAAAGGCCCTTTGCGGGAACTTAGATTGCGGCGAAAACAAACATTTTGCACGAAATGTTTTTGATTAAATAGAAGGTATACAAGTTTAAGAAACTTTTAAAATAAAAACATGTATAGCTTCCCATTTAAAATGTTTCACAATGTCGCGTCAAACTTTGCAATTATATTGACATTTGCGAAAAATTCAATAACATCCATAATGCACATGGTTTTCAGCCTGTTAAATCGGTAGATATTTTAAATCTTTATGTAATTTTTTCCAACCTTGCAATACTGAACATGGAACATCATCCAAAACCACCGCAAGATTTCAGCGAGGCCCTGACAGAGTTAGCTGACGTAATTTGTATGGGAAATGTTCTTAAACCAGCGCAGGTGTTCGATTTTCAGGCTTTGCTTCAGGTGGTTATGACAACTTTTAACGGTTGTCTTGCCATATAGATAAAATATTATTTTAGAATATTTTGATGAACTAGGTAGGTACCCTGAAAATTACATAAACGGATAAATAATTATCCACGGGTATCATCTATAAATTATAGCTCATGAACGACTGGAGCAAATTGGATAATTATTTTTGCGTTGGTTTCGTTATTGTTCAGGCAAGGTTTGTATAAACTAAATGAGCTCTGGAATTATAAAATTTGTTTAAAATTAATCGCCGAAATCTATATATGCGCATAGCTTCCGAGCCAATGCACCAAATTGGATAGTTCTTTCTTTGTTGTATGTGCTAATATTAGGACAAGGTTTGAATAAAATTACTGGTGAGCTCTGGCATAACGAAATTTGTTTAAAAATGATTCGCCGAAATGTAAGTACGCTCATAACTTCAGAACGACTGCACGTAATTGAATAATTCTTTTTTTGTTGCGTTCCTTATTGTTCGGATAAAGTTTGTATAAAACTACTGGTGAGCTCTGGCATTATGAAATTTGCATACAAATGAATCCCGGAAATGTATGTACGCGCATAACTTCCGAAAGACTGCACCAAATTGAATAAATCTTTTTTTGTTGTCTTCGACACTGTTAGGACAATGTTTTGTATAAAACTACTGGTGAGCTCTGGCATTATGAAGTTTGCATAAAAATGAATCGTCGAAATGTATGTACGCGTATAACTTCCGAAAGACTGCACCAAATTGAATAATTATTTTTTTGTTATGTTTGTTTGTTTGAGGGGGGGAAGAAAACCAGGGAGGGGGGAGGGTAACCTGGGAAGGGGGAGGGGAACCCGGGAGGGGGTTTTGCGGGATGGAGGAAAGGGGGGGGGGGGGAGTAGAGTACGCTATGAAAGAATATTTTTTCTGTTCTTTTTTTTACTCGAATAAAACAAAATTTTAAAAGGATAAATACCAGGAGTGCAGAACTAAGCAAGGGAAAATATATTAAGAACATGTTTTTTTTCAATTATTTCTGGCTTTTTGGGAAAGGTGAATTTGTATGCATTTAATTATTTTTTTTTACATGAGCTCCACACAGGAGGCTGTGGAGAAAATAATTTCCCTCAGGTCCTATGTCATCTTTGGGGATGCTGTGTGGAGGATTTTTTTTAGGAAAGGAAGGAGATGAGAGTTCTGGGAAGGAAAAGGGTTTAAGGGGTTGGTAGGAATCTGGGGTTCAGTGTGTTCTGGGCATCCGCCTCCAAGACCTAGACAGACCTCACCCCATGAACCCGGGCACCCCTACTAAATCACCAAACGTAGCGAACCACTTGGGGTGACCTATGGCAGAGGTGTTGGTTAACCAATAAAGGTCAACTTTGGGGATTTGTATTTCTACATAACATTATATACAACGGGTACCCGGCATGCGTTGCAACAACACTGTAACCTCGGGGTCAACTTAACTGTAATGGTTCCATTCCAAGTTCCGGGAAACTACATTATAATTCAAGCGCCTTGCAAACGCATGCACTGTATTATAACATTACATACAACGGGTACCCGGCATGCGTTGCAACATCACTGTAATCTCAGGGTCAACTTAACTGTAATGGTTCCATTCCAAGTTCCGGGAAACTACATTATAATGCAAGCGCCTTGCAAACGCCTGCTTTATATTATAACATTATATACAAAGGGTACCCGGCATGCGTTGCAACATCACTGTAATCTCGGGGTCAACTTAACTGTAATGGTTCCATTCCAAGTTCCGGGAAACTACATTATAATGCAAGCGCCTTGCAAACGCCTGCAATATATTATAACATTATATACAACGGGTACACGGCATGCGTTGCAAGATCACTGTAACCTCGGGGTCAACTAAACTGTAATGGTTCCATTCCAAGTTCCTGAAAACTACATTATAATACAAGCGCCTTGCAAACGCCTGCTTTACATTATAACATTATATACAAAGGGTACCCGGCATGCGTTGCAAGGTCACTGTAACCTCAGGTTTCTTCTTATATTTAATTCAACACACACTCCTCCTCGCTTCATCCACGTTCACACGCAAATCGCATAATTTTTTAACCCGTTAGTTGCATTTTTGCAACGGGCCCCGCTAGTATATAGTATTGTTTGGTTTTTTTTGCTCACTTTTTTGCTCACTTTTTTTGCTCACTTTTTTTGCTCACTTTTATTTTGACGCAAAAACCACCAGTATGCCCTTTACGTTTCACCCACCTTAAGGTTCACTTTCGGTTGAAGGAAATTCAGACAAGGAAGCTGGTAGTATTTTTTTTTCGACAAAATAAAATATATATGCAGGGTTTATTCTCCGATACGAATCAGCGGCGAAAACTAGAAGCTCTACTCGAATCACTCGATTCGGCTCGGTTATACTTCCCGTCGACAGGTGCGCATAAAAAACGATAGATGTCTTTTCGACCATCAGTTTCAGTAAATAAAATGTTAGGAGGTATCTATCTCTATTCAAATGGCTGCGAAAGTTGAGAAAGATATATTGTCAATTTCCCATATAAAACTGATTTTTGCTAGGAATTTTTTTTTTTGCTAGAAATTTATTCTAATAAATTAAACGGCATTCTTGAAAAGAGCTTGGAAAAATGGACATTTTAAAGGCCCTTTGCGGGGTGGTAGATTACAGCATGAAAAAACATTTTGCAAGAGATATTTTCAAATAATCATAAAATATACAAGGTTTAGAAACTTTTAATATAAAAACATGTGTAGCTTTCCATTTAAAATATTTCACAATGTCGCGTCAAACTTTGCAATTTTATTTGACATTTGCGAAAAATTCAATGACATCGATAATGCACATGGTTTTCAGCCTGTTAAATCGGTAAATATTTTAAATGTTTATTTAATTTTCCTCAACCTTGCAATACTGAACATGGAACACTATCCAAAACCACCGCAAGTTTTCAGCGAGGACCTGACAGCATTAGCTGACGTAATTTGTATGTAAAATGTTCTAAAACGGGCGCAGGTGTTCGATTTTCAGGCTGTGCTTGAGGTGGTTACGACAAAGTTTAATGGTAGTCTTGCCATATAGATAAAATGTTATTTTAGAATATTTTGATGAACTAGGTAGGTACCCTGAAAATTACATAAACGGATAAATTATCCACGGGTATCATCAATAAATTGTAGCTCACGAACGACTGGACCAAATTGCAAAATTCTTTTTGAGTTGGTTTCGTTATTGTTCGGGCAAGGTTTGTATAAAACTACTGATGAGGTCTGGAATTATAAAATTTGTTTAAAATGAATCGCCGAAATCTATATATGCGCATAGCTTCCGAGCGAATGCACCAAATTGAATAATTCTTTCTTTGTTGTAATTGTTATTATTAGGGCAAGATCTGAATAAAATTACTGGTGAGCTCTGGCATAACGAAATTTGTTTAAAAATGATTCGCCGAAATGTAAGTACGCTCATAACTTCAGAACGACTGCACGTAATTGAATAATTCTTTTTTTGTTGCGTTCCTTATTGTTAGGACAAAGTTTGAATAAATCTACTGGTGAGCTCTGGCATCATGAAATTTGCATACAAATGAATCGCGGAAATGAATGTACGCGCATAACTTCCGAAAGACTGCACCAAATTGAATAATTCTTTTTTTGTTGTCTTCGACACTGTTTAGACAAAATTTTGTATAAAACTGCTGGTGAGCTCTGGCATTATCAAATTTGCATAAAAATGAATCGTCGAAATGTATGTACGCGTATAACTTCCGAAAGACTGCACCAAATTGAATAATTCTTTTTTTGTAATGTTTGTTTATTGGCTGGTGAGCTTTGGCATTACGAAAGTTGCGTAAAAAAATTTCAATAGGCGGCACGCGAGCTGTTTGAAAACTAAATGTAACGGCAATGAAATAATGAAGCTTAGAAGAGGGGGAAGAAAACCAGGGAGGGGGGAGGGTTAGCTGGTAAGGGGGAGGGGAACTCGGGAGGGGGGTTTGCGGGATGGGGGAAGGGGGGGGGGGGGGATGGGAGTAGAGTACGCTATGAAAGAATATTTTATGTTTTTGTTTTACTCGAATAAAACTAAATTTTAGTTTATAAAAAATTCTGAATAATACATTTTTGTAGCGCCGTTTTGGGAAAAATTACTACATGTCTATTTAGTACCAATAATACCAGTAATAAACCTTAGTTGTTGATTCTAAAAAAATGTGACTAATACATTTTTATAGCGCTTCTGTAAATCCTTTAGTCAGATAAAACACAGTTTCACTTTCTAAAAAATGCTGAATAGCACATTTTTGTTTATTGGATGGTGAGCTCTGGTATTATGAAATTTGCATAAAAATACTTTAATACGTGGGACGCGAGCTGTTTGAAAACTAAATGTACCAAGAATGAATTAATGAAGTGCGGGAGGGGGGGGGGGGGGAGGAAAACCAGGGAGGGGGAGGGTAACCTGGGAAGGGGGAAGGGAACTCGGGAGGGGGTTTTGCGGGATGGAGGAAGGGGGGGGGGGGGGTAGAGTACGCTATGAAAGAATATTTTTTCTGTTATTTTTTTACTCGAATAAAACAAAATTTTAAAAGGATACATACCAGGAGTGCAGAACTAAGCAAGGGAAAATATATTAAGAACATGTTTTTTTTTTTCAATTATTTCTGGCTTTTTGGGTAAGGTGAATTTATTTGCATTTAATTTTTTTTATTTTACATGAGCTCCACACAGGAGACCCTGAGGAAAATGATTCCCCTCAGGGTCATGTCATCTTTGGAGATGCTGGGTGGAGGGTTTTTTAAGGCAAAGAAGGAGATGAGAGTTCTGGGAAGGAAAAGGGTTTAAGGGGTGGATAGGGGTCTGGGGTTCAGTGTGTCCTGGTCATCCGCATCCAAGACCTGGACAAACCTCACCCCATGAACCCGGGCACCCCTACTAAATCACCAAACGTAGCGAACCACTTGGAGTGACCTACGCCATAGGTGTTGGTTATCCAATAAAGGTCAATTTTGGGGATTTGTATTTCTAAATAACATTTTATACAACGGGTACCCGGCATGCGTTGCAAAATCACTGTAACCTCGGTGTCAACTTAACTGTAATGGTTTCATTCCAAGTTCCGGGAAACTACATTATAATACAAGCGCCTTGCAAACGCATTCCCTGTATTATAACATAATATACAAAGGGTACCCGGCATGCGTTGCAAGGTCACTGCAACCTCAGGTAGAACTCAGGATGAAATTATGTATTGCTTAAATATTTTTTTTTATATTAGCTCCACACAGGAGGCACTCATGAAAACAATTTCCCTAGGGGCCTATGTCATCTTTGAGGATGCTGTGTGGAGGGTTTTTTAAGGGAAAGGACGGAGAAAAAGATATGAATTTAATTTTTTTTTTTTACATGAGCTCCACACAGGAGACCGTGGGGAAAATAATTTCCCTCAGGTCCTATGTCATCTTTGGGGATGCTGTGTGGAGGATTATTTTTAGAAAAGGAAAAGGCTTTTTGGGAAAGGTGAATTTATTTGCATTTAATTATTTTTTTATATGAGCTCCACACAGGAGACCCTGAGAAAAATAATTTCCCTCAGGGTCATGTCATCTTTGGAGATTCTGGGTGGAGGGTTATTTAAGGCAAAGAAGGAGATGAGAGTTCTGGGAAGGAAAAGGGTTTAAGGGTTGGGTAGGGGTCTGGGGTTCAGTGTGTCCTGGTCATCCGCATCCAAGACCAGGACAAACCTCACCCCATGAACCCGGGCACCCCTACTAAATCACCAAACGTAGCGAACCACTTGGAGTGACCTACGGCGTAGGTGTTGGTTATCCAATAAAGGTCAATTTTGGGGATTTGTATTTCTAAATAACATTTTATACAACGGGTACCCGGCATGCGTTGCAAAATCACTGTAACCTCGGTGTCAACTTAACTGTAATTGTTTCATTCCAAGTTCCGGGAAACTACATTATAATGCAAGCGCCTTGCAAACGCATGCCCTGTATTATAACATAATATACAAAGGGTACCCGGCATGCGTTGCAAGGTCACTGCAACCTCAAGTAGAACTCAGGATGAAATTATGCATTGCTAAAATATTTTTTTTACATTAGCTCCACACAGGAGGCACTGATGAAAACAATTTCCCTAGGGGCCTATGTCATCTTTGAGGATGCTGTGTGGAGGGTTTTTAAGGGAAAGGACGGAGAAAAAGATATGCATTTAATTATTTTTTTTACATGAGCTCCACACAGGAGGCCGTGGGGAAAATAATTTCCCTCAGTTCCTATGTCATCTTTGGGGATGCTGTGTGGAGGATTTTTTTTAGAAAAGGAAGGAGATGAGAGTTCTGGGAAGGAAAAGGGTTTAAGGGGTGGGTAGGAATCTGGGGTTCAGTGTGTCCTGGGCATCCGCCTCCAAAAACTAGGCAGACCTCACCGCATGAACCCGGGCACCCCTACTAAATCATCAAACGTAGCGAACCACTTGAGGTGACCTATGGCAGAGGTGTTGGTTATCCAATAGTAGACAACTTTGGGGAGTTGTATTTCTACATTACATTATATACAACGGGTACCCGGCATGCGTTGCAAGGTCACTGTTACCTCAGGTTTCTTCATATATTTAATTTAACACACACTCCTCCTCGCTTCATCCACGTTCACACGTTAAATCGCATAGTGTTTTAACCCGTTAGTTGCTTCTGCAACGGGCCCCGCTAGTATATAGTATTGTTCACTTTTGGAAAGCTCTTTTTCCGCGCACTTTTTTGTTGACGCAAAAACGACCAGTACGCCCTTTGCGTTTCACCCACCTCAAGGTTCACTTTCGGTTCAAGCAAATTCAGTGCACCCTCAGTACTTTGATTTTGCGAGGTCAGTTTTTTTCGACAAAATTAGCGCCTTATTTACAGAAAAACTGACGCGAATCAACGGCGAAAACTAGAACTAATAGTAAAATTACACTCAATTCGGCCAGGTTACATTTCCCGCCGACAGGTTCGCGTTTCCAAAAAAATGATGTCATTTTGGCCATCAGTTTCGATGCAAATGAAAATGCCAGGAATGTTGAGTCAGGTCAGGGTTCTCAGACGTCAAATTTTTAGCCTAACAAAACAGACTTTTCACGGTTTTCGGTAGTGGTTTTACGGTACGCGGCATTGTGGCCCCAAAACCGATCCCGGCTCGGATGTTTTTCAAAAATCTAACGCAGTAGAGAATTCCGCAACTTTAAATACCAAAATTACACGCCCATCCCATATAAAATAGTTCAGGAGATGCTGACAAAGTTCGACATTTTCCGAAAAAAAATCACCAAAACACGTGCTTACAGATTCCATTGGAAGTTTAATTTTTGCTGGCCAGTTCAAATTAACACGCTATTCATTCGGGGTAGGTACCTACTTATTTCGGTAGTATTGCAAATATGATGAAAAAAGCAAAGATTGCAGGAATTGAAGGAAATGCGCAGGTACCTACCTGAATGGGTACCTACACAACGAATTAGGTTTTAATGCAATAAATACTACGGTAAGGTTGTTTCGATGATACAGAATAATTTAACTTTTTTTAAGTTAATTTTCACGTTCTGTGATGGTTCTACTCAAATTCTATTGTTTTATCATTACAGACCAGTTACATCACAAAACTGAAATAATTACAGAACTCGAACGGAACTTTATAGAACTGAAAATTTACTAGAAAAATTTAAAGAATTGTCAACTTTTTTTTATTAATTATTTTTTTTATTTTTAAGTGTGTTCTATTTGGACATTGTTAAATAAAAAAAATAATTACGCGTGTTTTAGGTAGGTACTTACTTCCAGGGACTTTTTTCATTTAAAAATCAAAACATGATATTGAATGAATTTATTTATAGTGAAAATTATTTTATGCTCAACAGCATAATGGCGTCGTTTTGGTGAAATATTACAACAAAGTACCTACTTGGTACTTACACTTGCAAAATGAAATACAATACAACTACAATAGTGAGCTCCGGCATAATGAAATTTTGCACTGCTAAACCGTGCAACCGATTGTTGTTGTTAATGGACTATTTGTGCGTAAATAAATTAATTATATACAGCGGGTACCCGGCATGCGTTGCGAGGCCACTTTAACTTCGGGGTCAACTAAACCGTAATGGTTCCCTACCAAGTCCCGGGAAACAACATTATAAAATTATGCACTTTATAAAATTATATACAACGGGTACCCGGCATGCGTTGCAAGGCCGCTTTAACCTCGGGGTCAATAAAACTGTAATGTTTCCATCCGAAGTCCTGGGAAACTACATTATAATGCAAGCGCCTGCACTATATAACAGTATATACAACGGGTACCCGGCATGCGTTGCAAGGTCACTGTAACCTCGGGGTCAACTTAATTATAATGGTTCCATCCCAAGTACCGGGAAACTACATTATAATGCAAGCACCTGCACTATATAAAATTATATACAACGGGTACCCGGTATGCGTTGCAAGGCGACTTTAACCTAGGGGTCAACTTTACTGTAATGGTTTCATCCCGATTCCCGGGAAATAAAATTTTAATGCAAGCGCCTGCAATTTATAACATAATATACAACGGGTACACGGCATGCGTTGCAAGGTCACTGTAACCTCGGGGTCAACTTAACTGTAATGGTTCCATCCCAATTCCCGGGAAATAATATTTTAAAGCAAGTGCCTGCAATATATAACATGATATACAACGGTTACTCGGCATGCGTTGCAAGGTCACTGTAACCTCGGGATCAACTTAACTGTAATGGTTCCATTCCAATTCCTGGGAAATTACATTTTAATGCAAGCGCTGCACTACATAACATTATATACAACGGGTACCCGGCATGCGTTGCAAGGCCACTGTGAACTCAGGTTTCTTCATATATTTAATTTAACACACACTCCTCCTCGCTTCATCCACGTTCACACGTCAAATCGCATAGTGTCTTAACCCGTCAGTTGCTTCTGCAACGGGCAAAACCTAGTATATATATTAATACACAGTTTATCGACCGCGCACTTTTTCCTTGACGCGAAAAACGACCACTCTGCCCTTTACGTTTCACCCACCTTAAGGTTCACTTTCGGTTGAAGCAAATTCAGACAAGAAGCTGGGAGTATATTTTTTTCGACAAAATGAAATATATACAGGGATTTATTCTCCTATACGAATCGGCGGCGAAAACTAGAAGCTCTACTCGAATCACTCGATCCGGCTCGGTTGTATTTCCCGCCGACAGATGGCGTTTGAAAAAAAAAATGACGAAAAAACCCGCTTATTTCACAAAGGAAAATGCTAGGACTATTGACTTGACATAGGTCAGGATCTCAGATGTCAAAGTTTTAGCCTAACAAAACGGAACTCTCGCCGGTTTGGGTCGTTGTTTTTCGGAAAACGACATTGCCGCCGTAAAACCGATTCCGGGCTAGATGTTTTTTAAAAATACGATAGCCGGAAAGATTCCGCAACTTTTAATAACAATAAAACATACGATTCTCATATAAAATATGTCAGGAGATGCTGCCAAATATTACACATTTTCATGTCAAAAACGTGTTCGTAAATTCTTCGAGAGTGTAAAAATCGCTGGCCATATGAAAATTTAAAAAAACACAATTTATAACGCGGTAGGTACCTACCGTTCAATTGAATTATTGCAAGTATTTATTGAGAATAAGCGTAGGTACCTAGCTACACCAATATTATTTTTCCCGGAATGTTCGAGTAGGTACCTACCGGCTTATGAAGAATGTTCTTTCATTTAAATAAAGAAATCACTCAATATGGTCAAAATATCAAGAAAATAAAGGCGCCATAGAATGTTATTTATTACAGGATAGGTAGGTACTTAATGCGTTCTTGAAAATAATGCCGATTTTCGTTGCTTGCCACTTTACGAATGTAAGTGCAGGGTGGTAAAAAAAATACCGTTGGAAATATATTGATTAATTTTGTAATAGTATTAATAATGTTTTCTAATTATTTTTTTTTTTTTTAGAAAATGGAGTCGGGCCGTTGCGACAAAGATTTGCGCAGCGTATAATTTTTTTTCAAAATGAGATACATAGTTTTTTTTTTAATTTAAATACATTTTTCGTTTTGAATAACTATTTATTACGAAATTAGTATTGGCGTTGCTAAATTTGAAAGGTGGACACTTGATAGATGACATTTACAAAAAATAAAATCAAAGGGTCGATTTAAAAAAAAAAAAATTTTGTTCATCAAATTGTGTTTGTTAAAAATGAGTAAGGAAATATTGGCGGACCCTATCTTTTTTAGCTTTCAGCCAATCAGGAGAGAGATTGGAATTCTAATCCGATGGCCAATCAGAGTGGCCGCATAGAGAATATGTTAGTGCTTATTAATTCAAATTACAATATTCACTATGAGTAGGAACTTATTTACTTTAAAATTATGATATAAAATAAAAGGAAGTAATCAAAGATGGAATTTTGCAAAAATGCTTCAGTACCTACGTGTATTGGAACTATTTATTCTGTACATTTAACTGAAATTAAATTACATGGGTATTGGTTGGTGCAATTATTTGTTTTGTAAAAATACGTAGGTAACTAGGAACACGGATATATTATGTGTGTTAGTAGGTAGGTACTAGGTATGAGAGAACTTTTATCTTATTTTCTGTCCAAATGAAATGCTAAAGTTTTTGTTTTACGCATCGGAAAAAAGCGTAGATTGCGTCATTTACATTCGGATATACTAAATTTTACAAAATTTTAATTACTTTTTTTTACAGATGTGTGGGTACCTACTCAGAATCTGAGTAGGCTACTGCACATAACGACTCAGAATCTTCTGATGATATTGCGTATGTTTTTTTTTGTAAATATGTGATGAAATTACTAGAAGTTGAATGGGATCATTTTTTTTCAAAAATATGAAATTTACATAGCGCTTTCTTTGT
This sequence comes from Limnephilus marmoratus, assembly GCA_917880885.1. NCBI lineage: Eukaryota > Metazoa > Arthropoda > Insecta > Trichoptera > Limnephilidae > Limnephilus > Limnephilus marmoratus. Next base: position 38,581,531 of record OU862909.1, on the reverse strand, counting down.
ATTTTGCATTTTAATGATAATCATTCAACGTGGAATTGGAATCGCCACCCCGGGAACCATTAATTGGTTTCTATATACAATATTGAGCTCTGGCATCATGAAATTATGCATTGCAAAACTTTTTTTTTACATTAGCTCCACACAGGAGGCACCGAGGAAAACAATTTCCCTAGGGGCCTATGTCATCTTTGAGGATGCTGTGCGGAGGGTTTTTTAAGGGAAAGGAAGGAGAAGAAGATATGGGAAAGAAAAGGGTATGAGGGGTGGGTAGGAATCTGGGGGTCAGTGTGGCCAGGAGTAACGGACGTATGAATCTATTCCTCACACTGCGGTGCAAAGCGAAGGGTTGGGAGAATCTGGCTGGGAGAATCTTATATACAACGGGTACCTGGCATGCGTTGCAAGGTCACTGTAACCTCGGGGTCAACTTTACTGTAATGGTTCCATCCCAATTCCCGGGAAATAAAATTTTAATGCAAGCGCCTGCAATTTATAACATAATATACAACGGGTACACGGCTTGCGTTGCAAGGTCACTGTAACCTCGGGGTCAACTTAACTGTAATGGTTCCATCCCAATTCCCGGGAAATAACATTTTAAAGCAAGTGCCTGCAATATATAACATGATATACAACGGTTACTCGGCATGCGTTGCAAGGTCACTGTAACCTCGGGGTCAACTTAACTGTAATGGTTCCATTCCAATTCCTGGGAAGTTACATTTTAATGCAAGCGCTGCACTACATAACATTATATACAACGGGTACCCGGCATGCGTTGCAAGGTCACTGTAACCTCAGGTTTCTTCATATATTTAATTTAACACACACCCGCTCCTCGCTTCATCCACGTTCACACGTTAAATCGCATAGTGTTTTAACCCATTAGTTGCCTCTGCAACGGGCAAAACCTAGTATTATATTGTTACAAAGACAAAATTACTTCAAAATCATAAACAATTTTGGCAATTTGTTGCGCAAAAGCGTACTGATAATGATCTTCCTTCAAGTATTTTTATTATGAAACTCTGTCATTGCTATTCATTTATATTATGTGCTCTCCCTTCATTGTCATCTTTGTTTTTTTTTGTTTTATTCGTGTAATTATTATCTTTTTAATGGACTATTATCCGTAAATTAATAAATAAATAAATGAATATTGTAGGTGCCTCATGAATAACTTTCAAGATTTAAATTAAGAATCAACTCTTTCAAAGTCCCGGATATATTATGCAAAGTCTAAATGCTCTGAATTTGTAACTGTTGTTGCCGAGAATGGGGCCGTTTATTGAATGTGTTTCAATAACACTCAAATAAAGCGGTTCCTGCACTACTCGTATCATTGTATGAAACGTAGTGTGGTATCACGTGCTGTGGAGTACCGGGAAATACTCTCAGAGTTTTAGTTTTTCCTGAAAGTGAGGTGACCAAATAATATGAAAACCAGTTTCTTAAGCAATTTTCTTTTCAAATTCATATTTTTGTAGACAAAACGTTATCTTCATATACAAAACATTTAAAATAAAAAGATCAATTCAATGTAAAAGATGATTTGAACAAGTCTTTTCAATAGTAAATTTAATTATAATAATAGTGAAATTAAAAAAAAAACTAGTTTTTATGACACTACACACTGATTCCATTGTTTATGTCAGTATTTTCTGATTTCTTAAAGATCTCTGCTAATCGCTGTGTTCGTCGATAAGGATGGTGTTCGTTTTAATAAATGTTTTAACCTGTCGTGCGCTGCAGTAGCAGATATGCGCGACAAAAAAACAATTTCTCTGGATATAAGCAGCCATTAATATGTGAAAAATACTTATCATTATATACTATTTTTATTACCAAAATGTGTTCACACATAATCCAGTAAGACAGTACAATTTACGGAAACATAATTTTGCAAAAAAACAAGTAAGTTATTACGAAAATAGAAACAGCTGGCGCTGGCGAAAATTTTACGTGGGCACAACGGATTAATGGTTTAGGATGGGTGGTTTCAAAAAAAATGATGTATTTATCAAATATTTGAAGTTAGTTTTCACGTTCTGTCTAAGTTCTGTTATCATATCATTATAGGCCAGTTGCTTCATAAAACTGAAATAATCACAGAACTTGTGTAAAATTTATAGTAAACGTGAAAATTAAGTTTAAATATTTGATGAATCCGTTAATTTTTTTTTGAAAAAACCCGTTCTTAGTAAAGACTACGTATTTGTTCAAATGTGAAATCGTGATGTTTTTAACTACCTACCCACTTACACATCTTATAATTTGAGAAAATTAGAAACTTGCTTTTTTCACGCTAGGTCGACTGATAACAGAACACTTGTAATTAATGGTATGCCCTCAGGGCCGGATCTACGAAATCTAGCGCCCTGTGCAGTAGGTACCGATGGCGCCCCCCCCCCTACATTTTTATTTTGATTAAAAATTCGTTTACCCCAATTTTTTTTTTTTATTAAAATTTTTTTTACACTAATTTATCAAATAAAATCAAGACATATAAAGGGTGTAACCCTATCTAAAGTTTTCGAATAAATAAGCCACGATCTATGTAATTCTTCTCCATTAGGCAGTTTCTTGTAATAATACTTAGTATTAAATTTACGCTTGTTCGTAATAGGAAAATCAAAACCTTTCAATTGTACAGGACCTTCCTGAACTAATAAACTAATGGAATTTTGAGATAACTTTGGCCAACATCCGGGATCTTTCAATTCAAGCTCTGAAAACAGAATTAAATTTAAACTGCTATCATTAACGTTATTTTTATCTTCTAATAATTCGACCGGAGGAATTTGTGTGATAGATATCTGTTTAAATGTGCTCGGGACCATTGTAACGTCATTGCGCGGGACATCATTTTTTATCGGTGCTGGAGAAATTGGAATTAAAAAATTCCCAATGGAAACGAGTTTTTTTATGTCATTATGCTCTTTAATTCTAAGTTTTAGATTCTGCGAGCCTGAAAGATTTTTTTAAATTATTGTTCTATTCATTGTAATCCACAATCCACAACCTCTAACAACCAATAGAAATGTAGTTATAAATTAAAAAATCTAAATAACCTCAAATTTGTACCTTGCATTTCCATTTCCCCTGTGTTCTGTGTTGAGCGAACAAACACGAACGTATCTATGGTATCAACGGCTTACGAAAGACGCTTATACTGATTATTACTGACTGTAAAATAACAAATCTAATAGAAATTAATTATAGGTACATTTAAGGAACTTCAACTGTCAAAACAATGATGAAACTGTTAACAAGTTGCAACCTTGCAAACCGTGCGATGTTTATGCTAATGGAATTTTGAATTTACTGAAGATTTCATAAGAAAATGGTCTTTAACCACATTCTCCTAGAGATTTAAATCGTGCAAAAGCACTTTGAAAGGCGCCGTAGGTTTGTTTGTTCTGTTGAATAAAAGTACGGCGCTGTGATTGGTTAATGAATTTGGATCGCACTCATTCGTCGTAAAAGACAGTAAAAGATATATGGAAAAATAGATTTTACGTTTAAACTAAATATATGGAATTTGTAAAAAAAATCTGTAACTGACTATAAATTCGTAAATCGTTGAATTTCGTTGAACTAAAACCAGATGCGTGCGCAGTCTGTATCTTTGGAAAGTGTTGCTAGAGCGTAATAATTATTTCGTACTATGGGTAATTTTTAAACGATTCAGGGAATATTATAACAAATTTTTAATACAATATTTATTTTCTCACGGCGCCCCTTCGGAGTTGGCGCCAGGTTTTTTGCACGTTTTTGAACGTATGGCAGATCCGGCGCTGTATGTCCTGTAAGGTAATAAACCTATGACGTGGATTAATGGAAGGTTTCTATGCATTATAAAAATTGATTGGTTATCCAGAAGGACACATGTGGCACTCATTAATTAAAGAGTCACCTGTATCGGACACGGATTGATCAGATTATTATGGTCTCACATGCAATGAAAAACTGCAAAAATATCTTACTTGGCACGTGGCAAAATGTGATTTTTAACTCAAGTAGAGACCATTCGAATTAGATCTCTTGAAGCGCTTTCACTGGGATTCATGTTAAACCATCCAACCGGAATGAAATAAAAAATTCATGGTTAAAATGAACGTCCCGATTTTACGAGCTCAAAGGGATGGTCATCGTACCGCCGGGAATAAGAGGGAGGAAGGAGCAATGTACGAATAATCAGTTCAAGGGTTGGTTCAGGGAAGCAGTAAAGAGGGGCTTCTAAGGTCACTGCTCTGCCAAGGTAATTATTGCGAATGTACCATTACGAGGGTGCACACTTTCAGTTTGTATCTTCCTCATTTTTAGGGAAATAGAAAGAGAAAATCAAAGAAAAATTACATAGAGTAGTTTGTAAAATTAGCGCTTCTGATAGGTTGGCTGGTGGGTAAGGTGCTTGTTACTTAAGAGGGTATTACAAGAGAAAACCAGAAATATGTCATTTTTAAATCAGATTTTAGACGTATTGACTCTTTTCCACAAAAAATTATAAATGGATTTCGAAAGATTATTCTTTTATCTAACATTCGCATTTTTTAAATTTGGAGATAAAATGTTTATTTTTAGAATAATAAGGTTATACCATAGGTCGTTGGCAGATTTGTTAAATTTTCAATAAAGATTTTGTATTATACAACACCCATTTAAAATCATATAATCATGCAGTAAAATAAATCAATAGGTACATTATCTGGGTATCGCATGTTTTAGAATTTTAATTTAAATAAAATCATTAAAAAATATATACATACATGTGTTTCTTGACGAAAATGTGTCCGTTTGTGTATTTATTTGCGCACTTATAAACTAATATATTTCAGATTTTTTTCACATTCTTATTTAACTTAGACATTATTGAAAAATGATAAATACTTATAATCAAAAAATAACTACATAAAGGACATTATTTTAATAGTTTTATCATTACGCCTTTCAGCATTTTTGGATGTAGGTATAAATTAAAGCAAATTTGGAATGAAATAAAATCGATATCATTACATAGTATAAAATAAAGTCGCTTAAAATGTATGTGCGCGTTAATCTTTTAAACTACGCAACGGATTTTTATCATCATCATTACATAGTATAAAATGAAGTCGCTCAAAATGTATGTGCTCGTTAATCTTTTAAACTACGCAACGGATTTTCATACGGTTTTCACCAATAGATTGATTGAAGAGGAATGTTTATAAATACATGTAAATTATATTAGAGAAAAGCTGAGAAATTCAAAGAAAACATATTTTTGTGCGATTTAAAACGGCTGGCGGGCCGTACTATAGTCACTTTTGAAATTCGTTCTACAGAAGAAATTGGAAAATAGATGTCTTAGAGTAAATAGGTATTTGATTTTCCCTTTTCAAATATCCAGTGTTGCATTGCAAGCATTGTAATTAGTGGCGAGTTAATTAGTTTATATGTATAATACATGCTCATTATCTTTATATATAAAAAATTAGGTTCCGTATGTTTGCGTTCGCTAATCTCGGAAAGTAATCGATGGATTGACTCAAAATTTTTACAGTACATTACATTTTAGCAGAAGAGCGTTTATACATACTTTTTATTTGGAAGTTATAAAGGAATAGGATAATTTTATGCGTTTTAAATTGGCTCATATTTTTTCATAGTAACAACGGAATGACAGTTCTAGACAGTGTTGCCATTTTATTAATTTTATTAAAAGATACAAAAATTTATGATACCTACAAATAGGAATTAAAAGAATTTAATCGGATTTAAAAGTAGAATTATGTCAAACAAATTATATTTTCACTCATTTGTTTTCTCTGTGCGTTTTAAATTTACTCATAATTGTACAGAATGTCAGTTCGTAACTTTGCAAAACCTACAAAAAATCAGATTAACAAATCGAATTATATATGACAAATTTTCAAAGGGTCAAAAAAGTGTAACTGTGACCAGTTGATTGATGTGTAAGTTTTTTCAAAGTTGATCACCACTCGTGGGATGCCTCGCTCACGTTCAAAGATAGGCTTTCGTACTCGACAACCAAACGCAGATCGTCAGAGAAGATCAAACCGCACTGATCAAGAACGTTTAGAGTTTAGACGATAATGAACATGTTCGAGTTAGAATTATTCAAAGGCGAGCAGAAGAACTGGCGAATCGTCGGGAAGAAAGACTTAAAAGCTTACAAATAGAAGCGCGAAGAAGACGAGCAGCACATTCATCTCAACAACGGAAGGCGAAGGCGAGAGGGGGAAGGGGAGAGGGAGGGGAACCTGGGAGGGGGTAGGAGAACTCGGGAGAAGGGTTTGCGGGACGGAGAAAGGGGGGGAGGAGTGGAGTGGGGAGAGGGAAGATGGAGGAGACGGAGTGGGAACGCGAGAGGAAAAGAGGATACAGGAGAAGAAGGGGAGGCGGAAGGGGAACGGGACGAATGGGAAAGGACACTCAGGGAGAAACAATTTCTTTATTAAATGGCATAGCAACGCATGAAATAACGTGATATTGTAAAAGCCTTTAAGGTCTGAATAAATAAATAATTTTTTAAAATTTACTTTTTTTTTTTCTTCCCTTATATTCTACACTACAGCATAGTCACATCAGATATTCAATTAAGCAATGTGTCTTCTTGGAAAATGCACAGTTGCTAAACAATTTTTGTTAACTCCTCTAAGAATTAAAATCAGACAAAGCCACAGCGAAGCGTGGTCGGGTTCAGCTAGTAGTAGAAAAAAGCCGAGAAATTCAAATATTCAATTCAGGGAGCGTGCAGCGGGCAGCTGGCAAGCGGGTGGTGTGGATTTTATAAAGGTTGGGTAATGGCGCTGTGTTTCGTTAGCCACAGCAACGTGTGACCGGGTATGCTAGTTATGTAATAATATAAACGTTTTTAGTTTCACACCCCTTACTTTCTGAAATGAGGCAGGTATTATAACGTTATGCTACCTCTCGGCTAAGTTCGCAAACCATATCTTTTCCGAACACATTTGCAATTAATTATCTTAAATAGCGTACTTTAGCGCCAAAGCCAGTCACAGATAAATTCCAACAACTTGGTGCATGCTGTTACAAACAACGAGCAAACATAAACGCTTGGGATGTAGTAATCTAACCCACTAATTCTGTAAGTCGAGCTTTAAGCGCTTTAGTTATATAGTTTAGGCTAAATCCGAATAAAGCTACCTTCGACGTCCGGCTAGCAACCGAACACTCTTTGTCCCAAGCAATCAGACAGTAAGTGAACTTCCTTGGTCCTATTTAAAACTTAAATCGCAATCTCCCATCACATTTCATTTATACTTAACTGCTGTCTAGCACGTAAAGACGCTTAGTATTTGGATCAAGTCTCTTATCGGCTTAAATACTGTCAAATGTTTAAATTTAAACTAGTAGGTACCATTTAGGCTCTTTTCTAGATTAGTGAAATGCTTCTGGGTAATTTTATTTCCCGATTTTGAGGTTAACGCAATACCTACATGGTTTTCGTGTATACCTTCTAGAAGTTAAATTTACTTACTTATTTATTTATTTTATTTGAACATATACAGATACATTATAAGAAAGCTTCGACTGTCAAACTAGGAGGAGTTTTCCCGTTTTAGGACAGTCATGTTGCGTAGATTAGTTCACATTAGATAGCTCGAAATTATTGAATCATTTAAAATTTCGCACTAATAACCAGAGATAATCTTCTTTATATAAAAATGAATCGCTGAATGTGTTGCTAAGCGCATAACTTTCTAACGACTGCACCAAATTGGATAATTCTTTTTTTTGTGTGTTCGTTATTGTCAGGACGACTAACTAACTAACTTACCATCACGGCGTTTCCCCGCAGGGGTAGGCAGAGAGGACGGACCGCCAAACAACTCGGTCTTGGCACACACTCTTTGCCTCACTCACATTCATACATCGTCTCATACATTCTCTTCTATTGTTCTGACTTTTGACATGGCCCGACTCAAGTATTTGATTCACTTGATCGTGCCACGTCTTCCTCGGGCGTCCCCGACTTCTTCTACCATTCACATTCGCGTCGTATATTCTTCTTACACTACTTTCTTCGTTCATTCGCTCTACATGCCCAAACCATCTGAGGGTCTCTTTCTTAATCTTACTCATTATGCTTACATCAGCCTTACATTCTTTGCGGATATCCACATTTCTCACACGATCATACATTGTTTTACCACACATACGTCTCAGGGATCTCATTTCAACAGCATTCAGCTTACTTTCATCCTTCCTCTGCCAGTTCCATGCCTCACTGCCAAACATCAGGGTAGGTACCAGGACTCCATTGTGGATTGCTAGCTTCGCTTCTTTTGACAGTTTTTTATTAGCGCCAACGGCATTCAGTCCACCATTAATGGAGTTACCGGCATTCGCCCTTCTTTCAATATCTCTTTCAGCCTTCCCATCTCTCGTAAACACACTACCCAGATACACAAACTCATCCAGCTGCTCCAAGTATTCATCATTCACAACTATGTTGCATACTGTTTTCGTACTATCTCTTTCAAACACCATGACTTTAGACTTACTTACATTCATCATTAACTCATTCTTCATACATACTTCATTCATCCTAGATACGAGAGACTGTAGATCTTTCATAGTATTAGAAATCAGCACCGCATCATCAGCATACAACAGGCAACATACTTTCAGATTACCCAATTTCGCACCCAATCCCACGTCCAGGCGCGGCCGGTGCCTTAAATTTTTGGTGGTTCACCGATTTCATCAAAAACGTAATGTATGTAATTTATATAAATGCACTATCTTACTTATTTATAGAGAAGATCAAATCTTCGATCCTTTTGCCGAGCGAAGACTTCAATAACCCAATTTTATTTGCAAACAGAGACAGATATACTCACCTGACAAATTCGTTATCCGATAAACACATTTATATTAGTTTGTGCTTGGAAGATACGACTTTGCAAGCGGGGATACTGCATTAAAAAATTTCAGAACTCATAAATTATTTGCTATTTTACACTATGGTTCATTTATTTTTATATTATATCTATTAGTATTAGAGGATTAGTGGCAAAAAAGAGAAGGTATTTATTTTGAAAAACCTTCGGATATTAATTAATATCACAATAATTAACATAAGCACGAGCAATTTTAATTTGCAGCGTAGGATGCAAACGGTGGCGGATGTTTAGTTTACTGACCCAATGAGCGTCGATATGAAGGTTGCAATAAGTAAAAAAAAACGCACACAAATAAAAGGTTACTTTCTGCAAAAAAAGCAAATAATAAAGTCAATGCCAAGTATGTAAATCCGTAGCACTCTATCACAAGCTGACCTGTGACCCGTTGACCCGAGGTTGCATTTTACAAGAGAAATATTATGCTTTTACTTAAATACTTCTTCAAACCCTAGATCGCTCGAGCCGTACGTTCGGAATTCTTGGATTCTTCGTTCGGATATCTCCGCTGTCCGTGCGCCGCACTGTCGGGTGTATTTTTCTTGATACGTTTTGTCAAAACCACGGTCCGGAGATGTTTCGTATGGGCTGCATATAAAATAATATTTAGCCTACGGGGCGCTTAGGTCTAACGCGCAGATTGATATGTACCTCGGTTTCTCGTTCCTAGCCAGTGTTAACCGCGCGGGTGGAGTGTTTTTGCCGTATTTATCTACAATCTTCTTACATTTAGTATGTTATTAATTGCAATTTTAAAGATTTTTTAAATTCTTTGTTTAATTTTATAATTAAAGATTACGATGAGTTGTAAATTGTTTTTCAACTTTGTTGGCGGTTCGTTGCACGAGTGCACTAAGGCACCGGCCGCGCCTGCCCACGTCTTTCAATTCTTGCATACAATTATCCATGTATAGATTGAATAACCATGGTGACATTACGCAGCCTTGCTTGACACCTTTTGTGATGTCAAACCATCCCGTAAAACCACTGTTCACCCTAACACACGCAACGCTTCCCTCGTACAGAGACGCAATTGCCTGTATGAGATTTGTATTCACTCCATACTTGGACAACACCTTCCATAACTTTTTCCTGTCGACTCGGTCGTATGCTTTTTGTAGATCTACAAAAGCGCAGAAAAGTTTCAGTGAGCATACGCAAGGAGAAAATCTGGTCCATGCATCCCCTTTATTTATTTTATTTTGTTTTATTTATTTTATTTTAAATGTACATTAACAGTTATATATAACCAATAATAAACATACATTTTATTTTATTAAGTATAATAGCGTTTTAGAATTATTTAGCTGAAAAAAATCTATATCAGGGGACGGGTAATTTAGTAACAGAATAATTTTTCCGAGCGGCATTACTAATGGTAAGTTAGTCCTACATCTCGGAACAATAAAAGTTCTGTGCCTGCGCGCTCTTGTGAAGTTGTCGGGGACATAAAACTCAAATTTTTGTATTATATCGGGAATACAGATGTTACCGTTTAGAAGTTTATATGCTGTTGTCAGCACAGCAATTTCGATGTAAATATAAATATAATATTCTTCCTAAGCACGTGTTGTGTACCTACTAACAAAATCTAAATTCGGCTTCATTATTCGAAAGAGTTATGTTTGTCATGGGTCGCCAATTCTATATTATATACCTGGATGGATATAGAACTTACTTTATGAGATAAACAGATTAACAATCACGACGTTTTTCTCAAAGGGGTAGGCAGAGAGGATGGACCGCCGAACAACTCGATCTTAACCCACACTTCTTGTGTCATTCACATTCATCATCTCATCCATACTTCTCTGTTATTTAGACTCTTGACATGGCCAGATCCAAGTATTTTATTTCACTTGATCGTGCCGTGCTTGACTTCTTACCATTCAAATTCATGCCATGTTCTTTTTTACACCCCTTTCTTTGTACATTTGCTTTAGGCACATGCTTGAACCGTCTAAGCTTCATTTTTTAATCTTACTCATTACGCTTACATCATTCTTGCATTCTTTGTTAGTCTCCACATTTCTCACACGATCATACATGGATTTACACACACAGCCTCAGTGATGTTATTTATATTATTTTACTTCCTCTGCTAGTTCCGTTCCTAACTACTACATACCAAGTAAGGTAACAGCTCTACGTTACGGACTGCTAGCTTCGCTTCTGTGGACAATTTTTATTAGCGCTAAATGCGTTCGTTTCTCCTTAATGGCCTTTCCTGCATTTACCCTTCTTTCAATTTCCCTATCACCTCTTCAGTCTCTCGTAAAATAAGCAGGTTAATAATAGCCTTGTGATTTCTACATTCCATTCGTAACCCTTTATCTTTATATAAAGGATTTCTTTTGTAGGATTGAGAAGCAATACTGTGGAGAATTTTTTCCACCTCCCGTTTTCTGGACCATTGTGAGACCTTTTGATCTCTTTCCAAAACAGTTAATAAGACACAAAACAAAAAAATAACATTTCTGTGATAAATTATGTAGGTATAGTTTGGCAATTTAGTCTAGAAATTTAATAAATTGGAACTAAATGTTTTCATTACTATGGCAGCACCGAATTACTCGTTTTTCTATAACGTTTCCTACGGTTGTCATGTTATCGCATGTTATGGTCGATTTATTGTCTTAAATCTGAGTAGAAGATCGCTCATTTAATGATATTTTTATTCATTGTTTGCCTGTGCATTGTTTGAATTTAATTAAAATGAACAAACCAATACGTAGTGATGCAATATCACGCGAAGAAGCTTCTGTCTAATTTAGAAAATGTTTACAAACAAACTGCAAAAAAGACTGGTACGTAGTAGAGTTTGTTTAATAAATTTCATTACTATTACAAGATTTATGCCAATTTTCGAGCGATTATAACCATTACAATCTGATTTGAGGTTAAACTTAAAAATCCGAATTTGGCACTCTCATTTGACAGTTCATGTCAAGCCATAAGAAAAAGGGAATAACTCAATTTAAAAAAATAATATTAATATGCATCTTCTTTAAACTCAGAGAAAAGTCACTTTTTCTTAATTATCTCTTTCTTTCTGAATGAATATTATCTACTGTGTTTTTTTAAATACCTTCTATAACGATAATTTTTATGATGTTTTTCACACACAGGTAAATCTCAATCAACGGTAAGGCGAATCGTCAAGGAAGGGGAAAAAGCAGATGGAAAATTTGAAACACCGGGAAAACGGAAAATGGCGCGCCCTAAAAAAGAGTTGAATGATTTTGATATTTGTGCCATTCGTCAAAAAATTCATTTTTTTTTACATTTTTGAGTAGGAAGTATTGATGTTTGTCTAAGATTTCTGTTATTTTTAAAGGGTGCAACTTTATTTTGAATATTATCTTTATAACTTTGTAATGTTGCATGATAAAAGTATAATGCACTTTATTTTCTGACCTTAAACTGTTTGAATAAAAGTTCTGACGAATATGAGTAGGGTTTTTTTAAAATTGTTTTTATTATTAGTTTTTGTGATATATAAATTGTTTGTGTTTGTGTTATTTGTTTTTGGGGTGTTATGCCGTGTTGCGCTACCTCCCCATTTAGCCTTTTTGTTTGCGTTACCTCCGCTTTTAGGCTAAAGGAGGAGGTAGCGCAACACGGCATAAAACCCCAAAAACAAACAACAAAAATACTTTTGGCCGTGAAAATCTAAAATCATATCTGTTTGTGTTTGATTTGAATACGTACCGCCCCATTCTATAATGCAGTATTAATATTATATTATTATTATTATTATTACCTTATAACGAAATAAACCCCCACTTAAAATTTGTTTAGTGGTATTTTTACTAATATTAAATTACAATTTTACTTTTATTATGTACTTCTATTAAATTATAGTTTTTTGTGCAAAATTTTTGAAAATACAAAAACGTTATGAAATATGTATTTTGACCGAAGTGTTTTTTTAAACATACATTCATTGTCTTATGAGCCATCTTAGTGTTGTCATTTAAAACCTTAAAAACGATCGCAGCGCCATCATTTATTTTCTACACTTAATTGCTAAACTGTACTCTATCCACCAAAAAATTAAAGGAACAATTGCAAAACACAGGGTCTAGATATTCAGATAGAGAAAACGATTTATACGAACAGAAAAAACACTGTATTTACCCGGGAAGCAGTCCACTCACACCGAAGCTTTTTAAGAATTTGATAAGATAAAAGGAGGGATAGATGGAAAACGGAATACCTCATACCATACTTGTGAAAAGAGGTCAAAGCCCTAAAAAGAAATTTGTATGAAGAAATGGCCAGACAGTTAATCAGATTAGTGCTCACGTACATATATCACTGTCTTCTTCACAAGTCATATATCACAAGTTTTTTTTACATTGAGACCCCGTGGAAAATAATTCTCCTCAGGGCCTATATCATATTTGGTAGTATACATATTACGTTTTCAACCGTAATTTCGTTGGTCAATCAGTAATTTTAGTTTGAAAAAACGTAAGGTGAGACATTTTAAAAACTTTTTATATTTCCATTAAAAAAATATATGTTTATTAGGAATTATAAAATTTGAAAGCGCAACAGTTTTTAGTTTTCAGATGCGTTCCGAAATATTCCATTTACTTAGTTTTATTGCAAAGCAGAAATATATTGAACTTCCGAAAAAATAGGCCCGTGGCCTGAGAGATTAAGTTGTCTCTTTCGGAAATTGAATTTTTCGTGAAATCGCAGTAGACATGTTTTTCGAAAGCAATTATTCGAATTTCAGTTTTTCGAAAGACTAATTTTTCGAACAGCAATTGGCCGAAAGATACATTTTTCGATTTTGTTAACCAACTTATAAAATATATATTTCACTTGATCATGACTAACGAGACACTGCAAGGTTAGGTTAGGGAACGTACCCATACTACGTGACCAACTTTTTGCAATTTTTAACCCACCCTCCCCCCCCCCCCGGTGACCAAAATCCTTAGCAACCTGCCTCTCATTTGTATGGAGCGTGACATTTTGACGACCCCCCCCCCCTAAAAGTGTCACGTAGTATGGGTACGTTCCCTTAGTTGATATTGTCCATCCTATAATGAAATACTTTTGTACGTACTATATACATATATCAATTCGAAAAATTAGTGCTTCGGTCAATTGATGTTCGAAAAATATGTTTTCGAAAAATTGAAGTTCGAAAAATTGATTTCGAAAAATTGCAATTCGGTTACTAAAACCCGAATTTTCATGGGTCTGCGCTGGTATCTAATATTTTCGTCGCATATAATGGTAAAGGATATGATTTTATCTTTCATTATTGTGACCAACAAAACCTGATCTTGACAACATTTGAGACGCTAATTTCTAGAAGAGGTCAGCTTTTCTACCCGATTTACATTTTACTTCTGGTGGTATTAAGGAAAAAGGTTTTTTAGGTCGCATAAGACGTTTACATTTATTTATATCTTTTTCTTATTTTTTTATATTTTGCAGAAACAAACAGTACATTATTACATAATGGAAAATAGTTACAAAGTTATAGAATTAATGCAATAATTGGTACCAATGACATGTCGCTGTTATATATTTATATTTTATGAGATAAAAAATACATTATATCTAAATTAAGTTAGTAACTTATTGAAGGAGAGGAGTGTGTGAGAGTGTTTGTATGTGTGTAAATGCGCGTGTGAGGGTGTGGATGTGTGTGTTATGTGTGCGAATTCAGTGTGCTAAAAATGTTTTTCTTAAATAGAGGGAGGAAATCAAAAAATATATCGGTATTTGTGGTTTTTTGAATTGAGTTGAAACTCTGAAGGATGCGGGAAATGGGGGAGTTGGCTGCAGCGTTCGTATTATTATTGGTTGTGTAAAAAAGGTTGGTGTGGCGAGTTCTTTTAGATGGGATGTTAAAATTTATTTGGGATAGAAGTTCTGCGCAGTCTATTTCGTTATGTATAATTTTATGGAGAAATGTCATGTCAGCTACCGTTCGCCTGGATTTCAGGGATTGGAGAGTGCAGATGTAATTGTTGTTGTATTTATAACCGAGATACTTGTATTTGGGATTCTAGACAGGCGATGCAAATTCAAGTGTACTTCTGACTAGTGAGAAGTAAAGCATTACTAGAGTATGTGGATTTCTAAATAATTTACTCAGACGTAGTATAAAACCCAACATTTTGTAAGATCTATCCAGTGATTGAATCAATGTGCGTTTTAAATATAAGTTTACTATCTAAATAGATACAAATAAAACTTATGTTTTATTTGTATCCTTAGTAAAGGTAGGTACTGCTTGCCTTGTTCATGAAAATGGAAGAGAAGAGTTTTTAGGAGACGGTCGTAAATCGATCGTCCAGTTGATTAGTCAGACATCTCCGAAAAATCGAAATTTGAGTTAAGTACGCAACTATATGTAAAAATGTACCCTCTTCTGGTACAATACAAAAAATGGTTTCAGTATGAAATTTCAAAATTACATGCTAATGCATCTGACCGTTTTCTTTTCGCTTTCCCGTGTTATTTTTTATTTTTTTTATTTTTTTTTTTTTATTAGTAATAAGGTACATAAATTACAAATAAATTTTATACAGTAATTAATTACATAGTAGAATATTTGATGTACCCCCATAATTAAGCAAGGCTTGTGTGTATGGGGGGGTGTTATTGTATTGCTTTTTTAATATCATTCAGTTTAAGTTTTCAGTATAATTTTTTAGGTGAGTTTTAAAACTTTTTATATTGGTATTCATGTTTCTAATTTTTTCTGGTAATGAATTAAAAAATTTTGCTCCGAGATATTTATGACTCAATTGTCCAATTTTTTTTTTACATTTTGGAGTGGGAAGTATTGATGTTTGTCTAAGACTTCTGTTATTTTTAAAGGGTGCAACTTGATTTTTAATATTATCTTTATAAATTTGTAATGTTGCATGATAAAAGTATAATGCACTTAATTTTCTGACCTTAAATTGTTTGAATAAAAGTTCTGACGAATATGAGTAGGGTTTTTTTAAAATTGTTTTTATTATTAGTTTTTGTGATATGTAAATTGTTTGTGTTTGATTTTTATATGTACCGCCCCATCCTATAATGCCGTATTGTATAATTGATTGACAGAAAGCGAAGTATGTGGTTCTAAGTAATTTTTCGTTTAAAATATATCTTTAACATCTAAATATATATGTTAGTTTCCTTATTCTGTTGTTCAGAATATTTATGTGTGGAGACCATTTTAAACGCTGGTCTATTGTTATGCCCAGGTACTTAATATCAGTTTTGCTTTCTATTTTTGAACATGATATATTACATTTTACAGCAAATTTAATATATATAATACCCTACAAGTAGTAACAAAAAAACAAAACGTAACGTTACGTTAGTGGTCGATATCTATTTTATGTAAAAAAAATATTTGCTCTTGGGTTAAAATCCGGAGAGGGAAATGGGGAATACGTTTGTACGGCAAAAATACTGCCCGGTTCCCTCTTAAGTATTGTAGTCAAATATGTGCTTTCCTCCTTTATCTCAAAACATTATATGTAAACAATAAACTCAATTTGGGAGGCGGGTATGAGTGCCGCCAACCCGGGAACCATTTAATGGATAACCAACACCTCTGCCATAGGTCAACACAAGTGGTTTGCTACGTTTGGTGACTTGGCAGAGGTGCCCGAATTCATGGGGTGCCGTTTGCCTAGATCTTGGCGGTGGATGCGTCTGCCCACCAACTGCATGGTAGGCTTGATCGGTAGAGACTTGTTTATTTTTATTTATTTATTTATATCTATATATTACAGTTTACACCATATTATTAACATTTTTACATATGTAATATATTTTTGAAAACGTTTTTACATATTAATATTACATTTCATTATGTTGGGTGTAAGGTAGGTTTGAGAAGGTGAAACTGTTGGTTGGTAATATTGTATGTTTCGTGAACACCTCACTAGGAGAACCTGTGCTGAGGTGTTTACGTATTTATGATTAAGTGTGACAAGTACAGGTATTTATGTGTTGTAGTAGAAAGTTAGTTTTTTTTTTCTTTTTTTTACATTTTAATGGTAATTGTACATAGATTTATTAGAAGGAAAAAAAAATATATAAGGTATATATATAATATATGTACAAATGAATAGTTGGTAATTTCTTGAAAGGCAAAGGTTAAGGGAGACCTTTTGATTTCTCCAGCCAGCTTTCTTTAACCATCTTGCACCGCAGTGGGAGGAATGGATCCATTCGTCCGTCGCTCCTGGAAACATCGACCCCCAGATTTCTACCCACCTGTCTTATATTTTTCCTTTTCAGAACTTCCTCTCCTTCCTTTCCCTAAAAAGACCCTCCACACAGCATCCCCAAAGTGACTGTGTGGAGCTATTATAAAAAAAATAAAAATTAACAAAGTATGTTTGAAAATACACACCATAACAATGAAGTGACAGACACTTCTTTAGGTTTGATCCCTGTAGTCAAAATAGCAGTCTTGCTAACTAATCAACTACATTACCATAAGCGATATAACTGTTTTATCATACAATTAACAATAATTAAGACTGCCCGCAGGGGTTAGGCAAACTCGAAACCTCATCATTCAAGGTTTTACCCAACAAACGGCAACAATGGTTTTTTTTTATTTTTTATTTTTTTTTTAGTGATACCTCACAAGAGTCTCAGCTGCTCCCGTATGGAGCCAGAGAGACTGTGGCATCCCCAATTGGGGTATGCTCTGAGGCTGAAGGTAGTGGGGAGGGGAAGGAGATAGGGAAGAGGAAGGTGGGGAAGTACCTGGCTATTCAGATCTGGTCACCAAACACGGCTGATACTATTTCAAGCAACGTTTCAATTCTGAATGGTGGTCTTACACCAGGGCGATACTGAGAATATCTTCCACTCTGGAACGTGCCGCAAATATACCATACATTATTTTAATAGAGTAAATTGTGAAATAACACAAATTAATCAAATAAAATTTATTTTCCACGACCCGCGACCTTCGGAATGCGAGCCTTACTGCTGGACTACGCCGGCCGGCCGGTTATGTTAAGCTTAAAAAAATTAATCGTAGATCAGGGGGCCAAGTCTCTATCTTTTATTGTTTACTAACAGCCTGTTACTTAACATTAATTACGTCACAAAATTCCGCATTACGAAATAATAGAGACTACAAAAAATAGCGTTAAGGTCAAAATACGTGTTTGTGACGTAATTAATGTTAAGTAACAGGCTGTTAGTAAACAATAAAAGATAGAGACTTGGCCCCCTGTATGCATAAAACAAAATATTATTATAAGAAGTTTTGTTGGTTAAGGAACGTACCCATACTACGTGACCAACTTTTTGGAATTTTAAACCCCCCCCCCCCGCTGATTAAAAACCTATGGCCGCCGCCGCTCATTTGTACCAAGCGTGACATTTTGAAGACCCCCCCCCGAACAGGTCACGTAGTATGGGTACGTTCCCTTGGGTTTGACGTGGTCAAATTTTAGGATATTGGGACACTTTTGTGCTGAATGTATATTTTCACAACGCCTAGCTAATGCCATACCGGTTTTAACCCGTTTAATCGCAGCAGACCAAATTTGTCCCAACTCACATAGGTCTCGTATAATTCGTTGAATCTGCCTAACTGTCATATTGAGAAATTGATATGAACGGTTATAAAGAGAAAAATCCACGTTTATATTCAAATCTAGAATTTAACCATAGAAAATTTTTAAAATGCACTTATATGATACTAAAGTTTGCGGTAGCAATTTTTAATTCGTTATTTTTTTAAGAAACGTGGGGTGATAATAATGTTTATAATACATTTGCCTGATAAATATTTAAGAAACATGGGGTGATAATAACGTTTATAATACATTTGCCTGATAAATATTTAAGAAACATGGGGTGATAATAACGTTTATAATACATTTGCCTGATAAATATTTAAGAAACATGGGGTGATAATAACGTTTATAATACATTTGCCTGATAAATATTTAAGAAATATGGGGTGATAATAACGTTTATAATACATTTGCCTGATAAATATTTAAGAAACATGGGGTGATAATAACGTTTATAATACATTTGCCTGATAAAATATTTGTGTTTGTCTTTTTTGTTATTAGTAATTTTACATAGAAAAAACGTAAGGTGAGCTATTTTAAAAATTTTAAAAATGTTTTTAAAACATTTTTTTTATACTATACTAATAAATACTATTTTAAGACTAACTAACTAATCATTACGTCGTTTCCCCGCAGGGGTAGGCAGAGAGGACGGACCGCCAAACAACTCGATCTTGGCACACACTCCTGCCTCGTTCACATTCATACATCGTCTGATACATGCTCTTCTATTATTCCGGCTCTTCACAGAGCCCGACTCAAGTATCTGATTAACTTGGTCGTGCCATGTCTTCTTCTTATTTTAAGACTAGTTTTTATATCTGAAAAAAACGAGTGTGCGTTAGACCACACAACTGAAGTAAAACTTCTGTTCCAACTATATGATAGGAAGAGAGAAAGAAAATGTGCGCGCGCACTGCCCTCTCTTGTTCCTACAGTGTGATACAGACAATAGGCCTGCACTGTGTAACGTAACTGTCTATGAGAGAAAGAGAGAAAGAAAATGTGTGCACGCACCTCTCTGTCTTTTTTTTTTTTCACATGAGCTCCACACAGGAAGCCCTGAGGAAAATAATTTCCCTCAGGGCCTATGTCATCTTTGGGGATGCTGTTTGGAGGGTTTTTTTTAAGGAAAGGAAGGAGAGGAGAGTTCTGGGAAGGGAAAGGGTTTAAGGGGTGGGTAGGAATCTGGGGTTCAGTATGTCCTGGTCATCCGCCTCCAAGACCTAGACAAACCTCACCCCATGAACCCGGGCACCCCTGCTAAATCACCAAACGTAGCGAACCACTTGGGGTGACCTATGGAAGAGGTTTTGGTTATCCAATAAAGGTTCCCGGGGCGGCGGTACTAATCCCGCCTCCCAAATTGAGTAATAGTCCATAGAGTAATATACGAAGCGTTCGCCTCGCTTTTCGTAACGCTCTCGTCACGCATCCGCCAGCTTACTCCCAAAGTCAAGCGTGCGTAAAGAAGCTTTACTTCAATAACAAAATTTATAAACGAATTTCATCACCTTTCAAAATCATCATCTTTCGTTTTCGGATATGTTCAGAAATATTACATTTATTTGGATTTTATTGCATAGCGAAAATATATTGACCTTCTGACAAAGTGCGCCCAATTCCTAAGAGGTTAACCATGGGGTAGCGCCAGAGGGATGCCGACCCAGGCACGTACACACTACACAGTGGGGATTAGAAGCGGCAACCAAAGCAAAGCACATACGGTCGATTTCTAATTCCTTCAGCGCAGCATGGATTACAAGCTTAGTAAATATTAGGCATTCTAGTACCACAATCATTCTTACATTCTCATATTCTTACCAATAAAAAATTTATACAAATAAACAAAATTATGTATATTAAATGAAAAATCTCGCCACGTTTATTTTAAATTAGCAAACGACATTATATATAAAGAAAATAAAATAGTGACTGCATGAGATACAAAATAGCAAATATTTACAATATTGGTTACAAAAGGAGATATAAATAGAAAAGAGCGAGAAACATTATTATTGGATAATAGGTAAGAGGGGGGGGGGGGGACAGTAGTTTCAGCGGAGGTAACGGAATAAATTAAATGTGGGATCACTTAAATTTTTTTGGTTATTTATTATGTTTGAATTATTATTAACAACTTTTAAGCCATTATAACAAAGGCAAAGCCCTCAATTGTAATATTTTGTAAAATATATGTGTAAAATTCATCTAATATTTTTATTAATTTTACAAAAAGAATCATCTTTTTAGTGCGTTCAGTTCTTATTATTACCAATAAATTGCTATTTTCTCTCTTGCAAATTTATTTTAATCATTCTCATTGGTATTGTAATGACTTCTTGCTGGAATAAATAATTTAATTCACATAACAAACAAAAAAATATCTCTACAAAGTATAAAATGAAGTCGCTCACGATGTATGTGCGCTTAGATCTTATAAACTACGCAACGGATTTTCATGCGGTTTTCACCAATAGAGAGTAGTTCATGAGGAAGGTTTTTAGGTATGTAATTTGTCAAGGTTTTGTGTAAATTGGTTGAAATACATAATATATCTGGCCAACGGGAGCTGGCAGCGGGCAGCGTGATGTGGATTTGTTAAGCCCAACAGAATTTAGGTCCAAATTAAAAACCTACCTTTTTGGGCTCTCATACCCTTAAATAAAAATACCTATCTGAGAGTATCATAAAATTTTACTTTTGTTTTCAAAGTGCGCTCATTACAAAACATATTATGTATTATTCTATCTTCTTACTTCTTCTGGCGCTAATCCTAATCTAATTGTAAATAATATGTATGTTATTAAGTCACTTGCTTTAGGTTAGCATTTATATGTCTTAGTCATAAGTCACTAGCTATATAAGTCTTAGATGTAGGTCACTAGTTAAAACTGTAAATCTTAATTGTAAGCCAGTAAAATAAGTCTCTAGCTATAAGTCTTAGATGTAAGTCACTAGTTATAATTGTAAATCTTAAGAGGGCATTACCAGAGAAAACCGGAAATACGTCATTTTCAAAAAAGATTTTAGACGTATTGACTCTTTTCCACAATTTTGAGAAATTTTTTTAATTTTTAGTATAATAAGGTTATTCCATAGGTCGTTGGGAGATTTATTAAATTTTCAAAAAAGATTTTGTATTATACCACACCCATTTCAAATAATATAATCATGCAGTAAAATAAATCAATACGTTATCTAGCAAACGCATGTTTTAAAATTTTAATTTTAGTTTCAATAAAATCATTAAAAAATATGTACGTTCATGTGTATCTTGACGAAAATTGGTCCATTTGTGTATTTATTTGCGCACTTACAAACTAATATATTTCAGATTTTTTTAACATTCTTATTAAATTTAGACATTATTGAAAAATGATAAATACTTATAATCAAAAAATAAATACAAAAAGTACATTATTTTAATAGTTTTATCATCACGCCTTTCAGCATTTTTGGATGAAGGTATAAATTAAAGCTAATTTGGATTGAAATAAATTCGATATTGAGTTATAATTTTAAAAAGCTGGTACGGAGAATAATTAATCTTTCTCATTGAAACCGCCCTGAACGATCGTAAGAACAACTTTCGATGAAATGTGGATTTTCGTCCGCTGGCTGGTTAAACGCTCTTAATTGTAAGCCAGTAAAATAAGTCTCTAGCTATAAGTCTTAGATGTAAGTCACTAGTTATAATTGTAAATCTTAGTTGTAAGCCAGTAATATTAATTCCTTTAAATATTTATTTGTACAGCGCCCTTGAGGTGATTTTTCACAAAAACGGCGCTATATAAATTAGCCTAATATTATTATTATTATTAACTGATGGCGTTGGTTATAAAGATTTTCGTTAGCCACAGCAACGTGTGTCCGGGTCTGCTAGTTTAAAATAAATTAAGAACAAAATTTGACTCACTTAATAGACATCTTATCACGAGTGCTTAAATTTCTCAGAAAAACAAATTCCTAATCTCTTACCGATCTCCTTCCGTTCTAGAACACACATCAATAGAATTTAGCGGTTTATGTAAAGAGCTGATTTCAGGATTCTGTGTATTTTAAGGTGGATTATCATAACATTTTCTCGATGATTATGGGCATTGCAGTGCCAAACTAAACATCGTTAAATGAATTTGGACGGTCAAGCTATTTATATGAAGTTTCAATTTGATTGGATCAATAACAACGATTGATATTAATAACTTCGAATCGGCCTACAAATATTCCAAATATTTTGTTTACTGCTATTTCTACGAATTATTTTAAGGGTTATTTTCTTGGAAGCAATCAACAGGATCTGTGAGTTGGTGGTGTGGGAAGAGGTGTTAGAAATACAGTTTTCTGAAAAGATTTCTTTGTTTGAGATTTCTTTGGGAACCCGGAAGTGTTCCAAATCTTCATTTTGCATTACGCTATCCAGCGAAAATATTCTACGTCCCCCATGAGAAAAAATGTGATGACCATGTTATCTGATTTCTTCTCTCTCGAATTTCCTCTCTAGGTACTGCTCAGTGGATTGTATACTGTAGCTATGTATTTTTTAATATTGGGCGAGTACCTAAATTCGTAGGGTTATAAATGTAAGAATATAATTGTATTTTTAAGCAAGTGAAAATTTCTTTAGCACCGTTGTGATTAGAAACTCGATGAAACGAAACATAGTGGCACTAAAAAGAGACACACACATATATTTTCAATAAAAAACACATAAATTTGTAAATTATCCACACATCTGCCGGATCATGCACACATCTGCCAGATCTGCCCTGATGATGGACACTGCAAAGCTGTCCGAAACGTTGGCTAAAGAAGGAGGTAGTGCAACACGGCGTAACACCTCAAAAACAAATAACAAAAATACTTTTGGCCGTGAAAATCTAAAAACGTATCCATAGGATTTAGCCCGTGAGAGAATGAGATAGTATAATAGGTCTCCTCTTTGTGCGGAGCTTCGTAGCCTGTCGGTATCGTCTTTGTGCTTTGTTGCCTCCCCACTCTTGTCTACTTTAGTTTTCTGAAGGTTTCACTCGGGAACTGCTACCATTTTTTTTAATTAGCTCCACACTAGAGGCCCCGAGGAAAACAATTTCCCTCGAGGTCTATGTCATCTTTGGATATGCTGTGAAGATGTCATTTTTTGTGAGAAAGAAAGGAGAGAAAGTTCTGGGAAGGAAAAATGTATGAGTGGCGGGTTAATGTGTCCAGGAGTGAAGAAAATATTAAACCGTTCCTCCCACTGCGATGCGAGACGATCGGTCGAGAGCGTCCGGCTGGAGAAGTCAAAAGGTCTTCTCAACCAGTTTCTTCCGATCCGGCCCGCCACGTAGTAAGTGGAGAAATGCTTCCACCAACAAAACCTAGAAAAATTTCACCCCCATGAACACGGGCACCCCTGCTAAGTCACTAAACGAACAACTTAGGGTGACCTATGGCATCGGTGTTGGTTATCCAATAAATTATTCTCGGGGCGGCGGTATGCCACCTCCAAAATTGTAAATTGTAAACAAAACAACGAAACTACTCCAGATTATATTAGGAATTTTATTTTGTATTGTTTACGATCGGCTCCCAACGGTCTGACGGTTTTGGATTCCACGCCTGAAGTAATCTGGTTGTTCGGAGGCAAAAAAGTGGTCAAGCCAATTTTGAGCAGCGTCGTTATTAAAGAATATAATGGGTTAGAGGAAAAACAAAAATATATATTTTTTGGAAACTGCTCAGGAAGATGCTAAAAAGGCACCTGTTTTTCCAGTGGCCTCGGGTAACCAATTATATTTCTTAAGTACCTGTTTAGTTTTATTTAGCTTGCAATCTTTTTTTTACATTTGCTCCACACAAGAGGCCTTGAGAAAAATAATTTCCCTCAGGGCCTATGTCTTTTTTGGGGATGCTGTGTGGAGGGTCATTTAAGGAAAGGATGTTCTGGGAAGGAAAAATGTAAGAGGGGTGGGTAGGAATCTAAGATTCAGTGTGTCTAGGTCATCCGCCATCAGATCTGGACAAACCCCACCTCTTGAACCCAGACACCACTGCTAAATCACCAAATGTAACGAACATCTTTGGGGGTGCTGTGTGGAGTATTCTTAAGAAAAGGAAGAAGAGGACGTTCTGGGAAGGAAAAAGGTAAAAGAGATGGGAAGGAATCTAGGATTCAGTGTGTCCAGGTCATCCGCCGCCAGATCTAGGCAAACCTCACTCCCTGAACCAGGGCGCGTATTTACAAAACCTATACGACAATTTACATTTTAAATATACCTCTATATTGGTTATTTTTTATCACATTGCAAAAACAAAAATTGTTCTAAAATCTAGATAAAATAATCTTTCTGATGTGTATATTAGAAATTAATATTTTTATTTCTAAATATTTAAATTTTAATATTATTCCCATATATTGTAAATACACCTCTATATTGATAACTTTTTATCACTTTGCAAAAACAAAAATTGTTCTAAAATCTAGATAAAATGATCTTTCCAATGTGTATATTAGAAATGAATAATTTTATTTCTAAATATTTAAATTTTGGTATTGAAAATTTAAAGCGACTGAAACGCGGTAGGGATTGTAAATACGCAACCCGGGCACCCGTGCTTAGTCACCAAACGAAGCGAACCACTTGGGGTTATTATGGCACTATGGCAGAATTTCGGCTGTGAGGTGTCACGTATGTTAGTTTAGGTCGTTTTAAACACATTCCTGCAAATATACACGCTTATTTATTCATTTAACAGCGGTAGAAAATCCCACAAATCTGGCCGCGTGTGAATTGTACACTATGATTTTTTTAATATATATAAAAGAACTTTATTTAAAAATTAATTGGGCCGGTTTTTTACGTATCGTTTTTTTACATATAACAAAACTTGAACAGGGCTTTCACAGAACTTTGATTTTATCGTGGAAATTTGATGCTTTGTTCAAATTCTGTGAAACAGCCCATTTTAAAACTATTCCAGTCGATTATCCAAACGCACAAAATCATCTCGAAGTCAGTGGAATTAAGCCAAATGGTTTTACCATATTGATTTATGCGATGAAGTAAATACACGTTTTAATGTGTTGTTCACATCTTATTTTATGGACTACTGTAGTAAAAGTTGTGACTTTTCTAAGAAGGATAATGTAGGCGCATTTCGACGAAACTTGTTTATAATACAAGCAGAGCTTTACCCTCCTCGGTAAATTAACACATCGAACATCGTAACGGTTTAGGAATGCAATTAACAACATTTCTCATTAAATTACGGTAGTTTGATGAAAACGCGCTGGCTACTGATAGACGGAATCAAATTATAAGAAAACAGCCGTAATCGAATACATCGTAAATAATGATCATGTTTTCGTTATTTAATGTGTTTGAAATGAAAACTTCTTTAGCACCGTTGTGTTTTGAAACTCGATGAAACGAAAAATCGACACTAAAAAGAGACAATCACATACGTCTACAGGATTTAGCCTGCGAGAGAATGAGATAGTATATGTAGGTGCTTCGTAGCCTCTCTACTCTTGTTTACTCTTGTTTTTTTTTTTTGTTTTTTAGTATCGATAGCAAAATTTGTACATAATGTATTTATAAATTATATTATATTAAGGTATTATAAAGTACATTATTATTTTTTTTCACAGTCCTCCTCACTAGGGTTTCCTGTTCTGAGGCGGCCTGTAGTTTTTCCACATTTGTATTTAGTATCCAGTTGTCTTTACATGGTCTTCAGTATGTTTGATAGTTCATTTTCACTTTGTTCTCTCAACCGTATTTTTACTTTTGTTTTAAATTTATTTATTTCTGTTATTTTTTGTTTGAGTTGGTAGTGCGTTGTATAGTTTTGTCGCATTGAATTTCATATTTCTTTGTCCAAAAGATGTTTTCAAACTGGCTGTAGCTAGAATATTTTGATTATTATTTTTAATTGTAAAACTAACGTTTTTAAGACAAGATTTTTTATGCATAGCACAAAGGGTAACAATTATTATAAGCAATAATTATCAGCCTGAAACACTCATCCACATTGAAAAATCTTCCGAGAAAAGATACATGACGCCAACGGGACTTGAACCCGTGTCCTCTTGATTGCCGGTCGATTGCTCTGACTCTGTACTCTGGGTACGAGATAAGCCGCCATAGCTCAGGGTCAGAGCAATCGACCGGCAATAGAGAGGACACGGGTTCAAGTCCCGTTGGCGTCATGTATCTTTTCTCGGAAGATTTTTCAAAGTGGATGAGTGTTTCAGGCTGATAATTATTGCTTATAATAATTGTTACCCTTTGTGCTATGCATAAAAAATCTTGTCTTAAAAACGTTAGTTTTACAATTAAAAATAATAATTAATATTTGACAAGTTTAAGTATTTCCCCAATAAATGAAGACATAATTTGTCTCGACGCCACCTAGCGAGGGATTTAACACTTACAATGTTTCTCTCGCAAAAATAAAGTTGGTTGTTTTCAGGTGGAAAAAATATAATAAGCAGTAATTGTTGAATGAAACACTAGCATATATTGAATCATTTGGCGGGTACGAGATAAGCCGCCATAGCTCAGCGGTCAGAGCAATCGACCGGCAATCGAGAGGACACGGGTTCAAGTCCCGTTGGCGTCATGTATCTTTTCTCGGAAGATTTTTCAATGTGGATGAGTGTTTCAGGCTGATAATTATTGCTTATAATAATTGTTAGAATATTTTGGTTTATTGCCCTGGTTGTGTATCTATGTTGGACAGTGGAGTATTCTGATATGTTTTTTTTTTAAATTTTAAATATAATATTTTTTGCATAAAGTTTTTGTATGTTGTAGACTTGAATGCTTGCACACTCCGTTTTTTTTTTAAATGATTAAATGTGGCATTTTCTCTCTTATCCTCTGCGAAATTGTACTACAGGTTTCGCAAAATTAATCATTCAATTTTGTATTGTATAACTTTTTTACTAAATAAAAAAAAAATGATTTGGAGTAATGGAAATCTTCATTTGGACTTTTCCAATTTTTTCTGTTAAGTGGAAAAGATGATATCCATCAAGTGGCTGCCGCCAGTGTTGATACACATTTGTGCCCTTTTTATCGCATTTTCCATGACTTTCCCGCAAGATTTCCGGTGATAACTGTTCGCATTCCTATCGAATATTCTCCTTAAGGGCTGCGATTGTCTGAGGCTTGTTGGCATAAACCCGCGACTTCAAATAGCCCCAAAGAAAGAAGTCTGGGATGTTTAAATCGGGCGATCTTGCTGGCCATACCAAATCGCCAAAACGAGAGATTACGCGAGCAGGAAACGCTTCCTTCACAATATCCACTGTGGCTCGTGCTGTGTACGCGGTTGCATCGTCATGTTGAAACACATGTTCACTAAGCCCCGCTCATCCAATAGGCCACTTGCATCACATTTTTTAAAAAAATTTTCCGGTTTAGGCAAATATTCTAAGACATTCTGCATTTTTATTTTTTTTTTAATCAAATTTTTGAAACCCTGGGGATTTTTTGAAAATTTCAAT
The DNA here is from genome assembly GCA_917880885.1 of Limnephilus marmoratus. Lineage (NCBI taxonomy): Eukaryota > Metazoa > Arthropoda > Insecta > Trichoptera > Limnephilidae > Limnephilus > Limnephilus marmoratus. The sequence continues at coordinate 38,553,518 of OU862909.1, read as the reverse complement.
CCGATAAATCAGACCATTTTTTATAAACCGGAAAGACGGGACATAATTTTATAGGTGTGAAAAAACGATAATTACATAGCCGAAAATCATTTAAAAAAAAAATAACGTTTTCCACACGAATTGCACAGAAGAATAACGAGGCATACCAAAAATATTACATCTCATAAATATTTTTTTTCCTTGATCCATCTTATTGACCATAAATCATTATAATGAACAGCGTTTATATTACTAAATTCAATGTAATATACTTGTACTTGTAAATTATAATAATAATAAGAATATTATAAAATTTAATTTTGTTAAAATCAGCACCATAATCATTATACCTCTAAAACACGTACCGACATCATCTGCACGTTCTGAAGAGAACCCCGTAGATCATTAAAAGTACGGGGTTCTCTTCAGAGCATCTGTCAAAAAGTGAAACCAAATGATAAGTTCGCAGAGAACAAACAATAAATCTAGTGAACGAATTCAAAAATTCGCCTGAAATCAAAGTGATGCCATATTAAAAAATAAATCAGTGTGGAATTTTAAAAAAATAATAGGAACATTTTCGGAGACGGGACATTTTCATGTAGTGACGTCACGAGCCTAAATAATGGATTTATTTATTTAAAAATAACAAAAACTGTACATTTCTAAACAATTTTACTAACTTTTTCTTAAACTTAGTAAAAAGATCTATCCACATGATTTTTTCCAAGTCGTTATGAAATCCATGCAAGTGGCCTATTCCGGCAGTAAGAAGTCGTTTATCATGGCCCTGTAGCGTTCGCCAGTAACAGTGCCGGTATTGCCAATGGCGTCCTAAAAACATACGGCCCAATCGCTCCTCCCGCGTGAACGCCGCACCACACAGTCGCTTTGAATGGATGTAATGGCTCTTCGTGCATCACACGAAGATTTTCAGTGCCCCAGAAACGAAGATTTTGCTTATTGGCGTAACCGCATAAGTGGAAATGCGCCTCGTCGCTGATGATGACTTTCGACACAAATCGCTAAAACCGTTCAAGCTTAAATCGACACAATTATTACACGCTCTTGCGGAGTATAGCGCTCCATTACTTGTCTGTTTGTATTCTGCAGCTGTCTATCTCACAAATGTCAAATATGATTGAGGTACGACGCCATTTGCAAAAATTATAACATCTTCCGATAGGTTGATTAATTTTGCGCCACCTTGTAGAATAAAAACCGATTTATTTTCTGGCGCTGAAACAGAGAGAAAAATTAAAAATACGAATATCTTCTTCTTAGTTAGTTAGTAAAAAAAAAATAAATCGGTCCAGCTTTGGAGAAGAAAAATGTGGAATACAAAAACCTCGATTTTGATCATTTTATTTAGGTGGTATCAGCCTGAGGTGCATTGTCCCTTTCGCTCAGTATTCGGGGAGTTAGAGCGACAGTAACAGCAATAGTTTGGTAAAATACCTATTGTTCAAATTTCTCGCCGACCGGGTTTCCTTTTAACCGCCTCGGTATGAAAAAATGGCAGTTCGAATTACAGCGACGCGAGACGTTCGGATTACTGTAATTTACTTTTTTCTAGTTCTTTATACTATTTTCTGATATTCGAACTAATCATTTCTCTGAATGTTTTTTTTAATGCTGTAGTAATGTACTACTGACGTAAATGTACCTAATATTAAGTATGTATTTTCTTCCCTTAGGTATAATATTAATTTGTTTTGTTGTAACTTTTAAAAATTGTCAAAAATATGCTTATATAAATATATTTATGTTCATATCATAAGCAAAGGTTTGTCTTACAGATTAGGTAGGTAAACATCACTGTAAGACTCGGAGATTGTCACGTAAAACGTAGTTCTTAATTGTCTAAGAAAACATGCATATTTTTTTAGATTAATCTATTAGAGTAAAGCGTATTTGGGTTAAAATATTAGTAAATTGTTCTATGCAAATGTAATATCTTTATTACAAAGGAGTTACCCCAGTTTCTTATCATTTTTACTGGTGGATTTTTCCGTCTTTTATCTTTGTCAAAAAAGTTCCCTGTATCTGTGTGTTTTTTTTCTGTTTTCCCAGAATGATAATTATTTTAATATTTAAAAATGAATGTTTCTTTGTTTGTGCTTTATGTGTTTCTAGCCACTCATCCAATTGCGATGAAACTTTGGTGATTTGATGTGCGCACTGCGCACTCCCGCAAATGTTTTATTTATAATAGTGAGCTCTGACGTTATGAAATTTGTATTCAAAAAATACAATAGGTGGCGCGCGAGTTGTTTGAAAAATGCATGTATTTCATATAGTTTAGCGAGAGGGAGGGGAGGAGGGAGGGGAGGGGAATCCGGGAGGGGGAAAGTGGGGAAGCCGAGGGGAACTCGGGAGTGGAATGGGACGCGGGAGGGAAACGGGGACGGGAACGGGGGTGCATGTTAAAGACACTCAGAGAAAAACAATTTCTTTCTTTGATTGGCATTGCAAAGCATGCCGGGTAGGAACTCGCTAGTTTAAAATAACAATAAAAAACTACATTTTTACTATAACACATCTACTTTTTAGAATTTTTGATCTAGTCGCATCAATCTTTTGAACCGGATAGTAGCCAATTTCAATGATTTTTTGGTTTGAATGAGAATTGAACTTCGCTAACACCCAAGCCATAAGCTAATTGGATGGTACCGACATTTATTTCGGATTTTTGTTCTGTAATTTTTTTTAAATAATGCCATCCATTTTCAGAAAAATGCATAGGCCCTGAGGGAAATTATTTTCCTCAGGGCATCCTGTGTGGAGTTAATGTAAAAAAAAAAAAAAAAAAACAAGGGGCGGACGGGCAAAAAATGTTTGATAGAGACAGTTTTTTGTACTGTGATGGAATCTCCACAGTACAAAAAAATACTTTCTGGGGGGGCACGTGCCCCCGTGCCCCCCCCCCCCCCCCTAAATCCGCCCTTGTCTGCCAAGCTTTAAAGTTTTAGAAATCAGTGTTACAGGCTAGTCGTATAAAAGTAATTTACAAGTTTGTGTTATAATATTATGAAAAGAATCATAAAAAATGAAACCATTGCGCGTTGAATCCATATCGCTTCAAAGGTTAAACTTTCAATGAAAAGGGTAAATTCTGCCATTCACAAAAAATTGCTTTTTAGAAGAACAACATGTTTTTCCGGGATATGACATTCAAGTTGATGGACGAGTCCATCAGGGAAAGAAAATAAACCAAAATATGCGGAACCGGGAGGAAGCGTGACCGTCGACCTTTCTGTGATGTGTCAATAGATGATTCTGACAGTATAAAGGCAACACCAGGGCCGTATTTACACTTTTCTTTAGTATAGGCCACTTCATTTGCGCCGCCCCTTCCTCCTTCTTAGAAGTTGCCACCTATCATGATCACTCACTTGTAGGCCTTTATTATGTGACGCACAATTTTAAAAATAATATTCAAATATAGGTTAAGTATGTAGGTATTCAAAAATGAAATAAAGAATGAATTATTCGTAAAATAAAAGTGTAACATGAAACAAGAATTTTTTTATTTGACAAATTCATTTATAGTTGCTTCTACGCATAGAAAATCCGAAGAGTAAAGTGTTTCTTGCAATAATGAAGACCTTTGGTATTTCTTCACTGGCTTTAAATAGGAAAACTCCTTACTCCAGAACAATTTGTGGCCGGAGCGCAAAGTGCAACGCGGAGTTTGGGTAAAAGTTGCACAGAGATGGTTTCCTTAAAAACTTTCCTTAAAAAATATTCAGTAATGATGTAGATTCAGGTTTCTCTGCCGTCTTATTAGAGGAAATGTGACCTTAAAAGTGTACCCATTCCTGAACTAAATCGTCATCTAAATCATTGCATAAGAGACTGAGCTTTTTCTGAGACTCTTTGTGTTGAAAGTTCACCCATTTTTTTTAAATGATTTTTTTTTCTTTCAAGTATTATGCCTTAATAATATGCCTTATGCCTTCTCTCTAATTCAGATCTCAGTCAGAAAGTTGTTTCAATATCCTCATTTCATGTTTCCTCTATAAAGTTTTTTCTCTAATGGTCATTTTCCTCTGAATGTCGCCCTGAAATTGCTAAAGTGCGCTTATTTCAATTGCACTTTCTTCGAAATAATCAAGTTTTCTTGCTCTGGTATAACAAACTCGAGAAGAGATCCATAAAAATCAGATACCGTCAGTACATCAACAGATGAGCTCTGAATCTGAGCACTCATTTTATTTAGTCTTTCCAAAATAGCATTCCAAAATACGATTAGTAACCAAATAAAGGTAGCCTACCGCCCAAGCATTTTTTGTGAAATATTCGCACCATAATCGCACGATGCAATCCGCGGTCCCGTACGGGATCACCGGGCGTCTGAAGGTTCCTTTAAGAGGGAAATAGGCGTAGAGGCTTAAACTTTTTTTTTTCATAAATCGATGGTAGAACTATTCAAACATATTTTCTGAAAATTTCAAACCAAAATTCCACGCCATTTAAAAGTTATATGCGTTTGAGTGAATGTCCTTCTGTCGAACTACCACTACTTTACTGCCACTGTTATTTTCAAATGCACTTTTCTCGAAACTACTTTTTTCGAATTTGTGTAACACCTAGGCTCCTACAGTTTTTGATCAATCGTTATCAAACTCAGCACATAGTTTCTTTATATAAATGCGCTCTGTTTGAACCTCAATCATAAACAATATCGTTGTTTTAACTTTTTTTGGCAAAAAAACGTTCAAAAGAATGGTGAAAAATCAAAAGTCCAAAATTATTACATTTCTAACAAAAAATATTAATTTTCGATTTTTTTCTAAGAAGTGAGGTTCAAATAGAAGAAACACTTATATATTATTTTTTTAAAATTGATTTCAGATAAAAATTGTGACCTCCAGGAGTTACACAAATTGTCCAGCCGGATGGTGACTTACAATACGCGGCAGTTGATATCTCCGGTATTTTTTGAGGAAAATATTTGAATATTTTAGAATATAGTCTTGAATATGTACATGTGTACAATAACCGCAAGGTATAAATAAATTATATGTATTTCTTATGTGTTAAAAAAAATCATGATAATCACTAAAAATACGAAGTCCTACTTATTTCTCCCCTTAAACGCTCGTGCAATAAATGTAGCACACTTGAAATATTTGCACTACAATCACCGGTCCCGTATTGAACCACAGTGACTTTTTATTGTTGTTTATAATCGTACACAAAATTAACGGTTTACCAAAGCAAGCGAGCGCCGCCCTCTGAACTCTGCCGCCCCTAGGCCGCGGCCTATAAGGCCTATTGACAAATCCAGGACTGGGCAACACGCATTGTAAGATCACTATTTACTCCACCAAATTTTTATTTTTTACTTCAGCTTCACACAGGAGGTCCGGAGGAAATTATTTCTCATCAATTCTTCTCCGGGGACGCTGTGTGGCGGGTCTCTTTAGGAAATGAAGGAGGGTAAGTTCTGAGAAGGAAAAGGGTATGTTATCCAATATGTATGAGGGTTGGGTAGGAATCTGGGGGTAGGTGTGTCCAACAGTGACGGACGTATGAATCCATTCCTCTAACGGCGGTGCAAGGTAATGTACAACTGGAGAAGTCAAAGGGACTCCCCCCTCTCAAGATCCGGCCTGCCATGGTGGGCAGACGCATCCGTCACCCAGACACTCACCCCATGAACCCGGGCGCCCTTGCTAAGTCACTAAACGTAGCGAAGCACTTAGGGTGACCTATGGAGGTGTATTAGTTATCCAATAAATGGTTCCCGGGGCGGCGGTTCCCATACCCGCCTTCCAAATTGATAAAAAATTGAAAGAAAAATAAAATCTGCTAACGAATCATAGTCATTTTTACAATGACGCGTAAATTGTTAGCTGCGTAAAAAACGTACTATTATTCCTGAACAAAAGTTCGGGCGTATTTCCAAAATTGATTTTTTTTCACTATTTATTTAGACACTTGTATGAAGTGATTTTTGAAGTGAGAACTTCTTTACCACCGTTGCGATTTGAAACCCGATGAAACGAAAAAACGACACTAAAAAGAGATCAACACATACGTCTATGTCTATAGGATTTAACCTGTAAGAGAATGAGATAAAATAATTCGTCTCCTAGTAAAGCAGTCAACTTTTTAAAATACTCAAATAACTCAATTTTTTTAAAGATAAAGTTTTTGATTCCAGAAAAAAGAAAATTACATTTTCACCTATTCAACTAGAAATATCTGAACTAAATACACTGTACGTTTATATTACATAACAAATCAATTTTATTTACTTTTTTTTTTTGTTGGTTAACTATAAAAATAAATATATTTTTAAAATTTATTTAGGTTTTTTTACCCAATAACTTAAATAAAATCAAAACGCGTTTCAAATATCATTTGAGTTACTATGTTATAGCAATAAATAAAACAAAAAAGACGGAATGTGTAATTCACACGCAGTAGATGTGAAACCATCAGAAAACTAAGGTAAACAAGAGTGGGGAGGCTTCGAAGCACCGCACAAAGAGGAGACCGATTATACTACATTATACTCTCGCAGGCGAAATAGTACAGATGTATGTGTTTGTCTCTTTTTAGTATCTGACGGCCGGCGTAATCCAGCGGTAAGGCTCTTGACTCGCACACCGAAGGTCGCGGGATTGAATCCCGGCGTGGCAAATAAATTTCATTTGATTAATTTGTGTTATTTCACAATTTATTCATTTAAAATAATGCATAGTATACTTGCGGCACGTTCCAGAGTGGAAGATACTCTCAGTATTGCCCTGGTGTAAGACCACCATTCAGAATTGAAATGTTGCTTGAAATGGCAAATTAGCGGTGTTTGGTGACCAGATCTGAATAGCCAGGTACTTTTTCTTCCCTATTTCCTTCCCCTCGCCACTACCTTCAGCCTCACAACATACCCCAATTGGGGATGCCATAATCTCACCGGCTTCAGACGGGAGCAGTTGTGACTCTTGCGCGGTATTCATATAAAAATAAATCGCTATAATCCGTTTCATCGAGTTTTAAATTACTCTGGGGTTAAAAAAGTTTTCACTTCAAAAAAGCTGCATAAAAATGCATTATTAACTAAAATAATGATAATTTTTTATTTAATAAACTAAAGGACTAAAGTAGGTACTCATGGTGCGATGTTTATCACGTGGGTACTATGCTTTTCATAAATATTCTAAAAATGGATACTTTTATCTTCTATCTAAGGCTGAATTTAGTCTCACGCTCACCGTCAGCGCTCGCAGATCAGCGTGGCTCTTTTCAGTATCGTACTGACCGCCTTACTGTACAGACGAAGACTTAAAATGCGGAGTGTATTAGTTATTGCCGCTTTGTACTACCTATCCCAAAAAAATAATATGACTGTACACGCTGACGACGTCCGCTCCGCTCGACACTAGAACGCTCACTGAAAGCAGAGGTGCTCGTGCATTCGTCAGCGCCGACAGCTACGCGGCGCCGACGCGCGATGCGTACGGCCGCATAGCCATCAGCACTGACCACCGTACGCGCTGATAGCTACGCGTCATTCAAAAACGCTTCCTAGAAGTTCATATATCTCGACCATCAGCACCGACGCGACGGTGCGCGTGCGGTCAGCGTGAGACTAAATTCAGCCTAAAACAATTGTTTTGTTTTACATATACACCTTTTTTGTATTGCAAAACATTATGAAGGGACTAACAAAACTTCATTAATGTCTCTAAAAATCTAAATATACGCTCGAATCCTTTTTGGTGTTGCGTACACGAGTTTCGTAATAAATGTGATTTATTTATTTACCCAAGCTTTATGGAATCTCACAATTAAGTACTTAAGAAACAAAATACCTTGAATTAAAGTATTAATAATATAGTTGTGTTATTGTGGCTATGGATTTATTTAGCGTGAAATCGCGGACACGAGGCGAACTTATTATTCTCAATTCTCTTAACCACTCGGACCCATAAGCTTGTTTACACGACAGTGTAACATTACTAACATTACGTATGACATATGAGACGTACGTTCCGATAACTGTTTAATTCCCGTTGACAGTCTTAATTAATATCGTACTTTAAGTTAAAAACCTGCTAGGCTCGGCGGGCGACACAGTAATAAACTTACGCGTACGCCACGCCGTACGTGATGTACTCGAAGTCATGTTCTTAAATCTCAACGATACAGACGCTAGCATATTAATACTATCAGATTGTTTTAAGGCTCCGCAACCGGGCCCGAAAAGAAGAAGATGGAGAGATACGAAATTACGAATGTTAGAGGAGAGCGCTAACATTTACAGCGACAAAATCGATGCGAAAATGTTTAATAAAACACGACTCGTTTAAAATAGAATAAAAATCTAGCGAGCATTGTTTTAAACAGCATTTAAAGAAATACTGTGAATTTTTTCATACATATAACTTGTAAAATAACTGAAACAAACGTGTTTATAATAATTTTTGGAGCATACTTTGCGATTTTTTTCTATCGAGGGAATTTTATATAATATCCGTTTCGACGCGGGCTAAGTCTAGAGTCTAGATATTGTGTTCAAAAATAACATTTTTTTTAGAGCTTTAAAACTTAAGGGAGATATGTAAGAAATCGGTAGAAATTCGGGTTGCGGGCCCTTAATGGTGACCGGACAAATCAACAAAGTTTAATTTCAACACCCCTTTGAAAAGTCATTAAAAGCTATGAAAAAAAAAATTAAAATAACCCATAACCTAACATACTTAACCAATTTTTTTTTACCACTTTTAATGACTTTTCAAAGGAGGTGTTGATATTGTTTGTTGTTGAGTTGTCTGAAAGCTGGTAGGTGTTGATATGTGAAAAGATATGTTGGTATTTATTTATAATGTGTACAAATTTTAACGATTTTATTTTATCTCTAACAAAAACTAAACTAATGCATAGGCTTAAAAATCATTTATTTTGTACGTTACATCCACACTACAATCCCTCATGGCCTATGTCATTTTTGGGGATGTTGTATGGAGTGTGCAAGGCGATCTTCCGAGATAGGTCTGCTGGAGAGGTCGAAAGGTCTTCCTCAACCAGGCTTTCCCGATCAGGCCTGCCACGCAGCTGTTGGGCAGACGCATCCACCGCCAAGACCTGGACAGATATATACCCGGGCACCCCTACTAAGTCACCAAACGTAGCAAACTACTTGGGGTGAGCTATTGCAGGGGTGTTCCAATAAATGGTTTTGGTGTCCTAAATTAACATTCGAGTGTTCCACTTTTGAATGACCTACATTTCAATCATTTTCATATTTCAAGTTCAATGCTTATATTATTTCACCGATATCGCTTCGATCAATAATTTAATAATGTTACAATTGTAGAAATAAAAAAATATTATCTTGATAAAAAGAACCAATGTAAAAAAAAATATTTTTTCGTGAATCAGATTTATACAATTCCAAGTACTAAATGTCCGTGGGTTGAAGGAACGAACTGGAGCTTCGAAAAGCCTCTGAAGGTTTATAAAGGTGTTTTTTAAGAGGTTTGGTTTTTAAACTGGCAACATTGTTTCTGAATAGACTGACGCCAGAACATAGCTTGCAAATTTATTTTATTGCGTTTATTTATTTATTTAGTTTATTGCTAGAATGTTTAGTGAGCGTATAACTTCACGTAATGGACCAGTGAACTGGCCTCCACGATCGTGTGCAATTCATCCTGCCTGATCATTTAGAAGATTTTTATTAAGTATGCAAAGAGGATATACGGCCGTACAACCAAAACGATGTACTTATATCTGAAGGCATCTTGAGTGGAAATCCGCTGTAAAAATATTTTTACTAAATAGGTTAGGTTAGGTTAGGTTAGGTGAGACCAAAACGATGTACTTATATCTGAAGGCATCTTGAGTGGAAATCCGCTGTAAAAATATTTTTACTAAATAGGTTAGGTTAGGTTAGGTTAGGTTAGGTTAGGTTAGGTTAGGTTAGGTTGTACGGCCGTATATTCTCTTTGCATACTTACTTGAAGAAAAAATCTTCTAAATGATCAGGCAGGATGAATTGTCGCCGGATGAACTGTCGGCAGGATGAACTGTCGGCCGGATGAACTGTCGCAGGATGAACTGTCGCCGGATGAATTGTCGCAGGATGAACTGTCATGGAACCGAATTCACAGTCTATGCTGATAAAGCAGAGACGTTGGACCATTTGGAAGTCAGCATTCGCCGTGTTACTGCCGATATATGGCCCCAGTTGCTCGATAAAGTTGCGAAAATTGGACTTCACGATTGTGTTCATTCGAGCTAGCCGTGGCGCTCATATGCCCGAAATTATAGTTAAACAATAATAGCATAAAATTATCTATTAAATAAAGCCAATATTGCAGACGTTAACATTACTTTAATGTATTTTTTTTTCATTTTGAATTTGTATGCCTCTTAACCCTTTCAGACCCGAGCCTAATTTACAAATAATTTTTAGTTTTTCGTTGTAGTAATGTGATTACGGGAAACAAAATAAGAATTTTTTTTTTTAAATATTTTTTATTAATCAATTTTCCTTTGAAAAGTTATACTCACAATTGTGAGTACTGGGTCCAAAGATATTCAAATACAGAAGAGATATGCTATTGTGTCCGCGCAACTGTCGCCGGACTACGCGCTAATTAGCGTAGTTTTCATACAAAAAAAATTTCTTCATTTTGTTGATTTTTTGAAAATGTGCATTAATATTGATTAACAATATATTTTGAATAAGGAAAGAATTCGTTTATTTAGTTTAACGTTCGTTTGGTTTATTCGTTAATTATTTGTTCTTTTAGTTTATTTGTTAATTGGTAAACAATATCGACGACATCTGGAAGCGCAGACCCACATAGTAAAAACAGCAGATAGCACATCTACTTATATTTCAATATCTTTGACTGGGTCTCAACAATTTCCAATAAGAGATACTGGTATAACAAAATATTCAAAGGAAGTTATCAAAAATCATTGATTATTTGGGATGAAACTTTAAGAAACAGTTGACATCTTTTGATAGGCATAAGTAGACATCACATTTTAGGCATTTGATGCGAGATCGCTTTAAACATCCCTCCAGTCTGCAACACCTTGGAGCTTTGAGAGATTCGACAATGGGCCAGTGCTCATAACCATCGTACCTCTTGTCTTCAAATGGAATTGCAGCTGGTTGGTATCTTTTTGAAGGTGACTGTATTGTTTGGGTGCTCGTTTCAGCATCTGCATCAAACTTTCGTTTGGGTGGCAGTCCTCCAAGCAAATACTCTCCAATCGTCAGCCTAAAATCTAGCAGGTCCAGTCCTTTTTTTCTGTAATTATTTTCATTGCAAACTCTTTTGTACTTATTCCAGCTATTTACTATAGCTAGGTCAAACATATGAATAATTACTTTTAGTGTTCATTTCTTTGTCTTGACCCAAGTCCTGTAACATTCCAGACTTTGATCATAAATATCGACTCCACCCATTTTTCATTGTATAGTTTTACTACAGCTGGGCACTGAACTGGTATGTGTTTTTTTTTCAGTTTTATCCCATCTTTCAAAGTGAGTACTAGGCGTACTATCTACAAATGAAGATGCCATTAAAATATATTTGTTGTCTTTCCATTTTACAATAGAAACAGCATCATCTGATCGGCATACTTCTTCAAAATCCCCTCTCTTAATTTATTTATCTGGGGTAAACTTGAAGCCTTTAAATCTGTTAGGTATAATGGTGCTTGTGCCATAAAGTTTTTCCTCCTTGAGTTTATCAAACAAAGGCATTGTTGTGAAATAACGATCGAAGAAGACAGAGCTTTCTTCTGGCAGAGTTGAAATAAGTCGCAAAATTACTGCAGGACCTAGACCTAGGTGTTGTTGTCTTTCTCACAAAAGATCTTTTCCTCCACTGGTAGTTTTTTTGTGCAGGTTGTGGATTATCCGGTTCTTCGTCTGTCTCAGAATCAGATGAACTGCTTGCGGTTCTATTTTTTGGGGTCCATTCATCTACGTCATCATCATCGCCAAATAACTCAATGTCTGATTCATTTCCGTTCATAAGCAAGTCAACAATGGCATCTGGATCATTTATAAGATTCTCCGTGGTCTGTAAATAAAATACAGATCATAAAAACACAGTAAAAACGAAGGAATTTTAATTAAATAATACAAATATGATATTCCATATATTACTTACATTGGCAGGGTTGAGAACCAGAACTCACAAACGTGAGGTGTAAAATTCAAATGTCTCTAATCAATACAAAATACACTTTGAACTTGTAATAGCGCAACACTATCGTTTACTCGTATCGTTTAACTCTTGACCAACAATAACTTCAATAACAATTGGAAGAAGTTAAATAAAAGCAAAAACGGGGAGACCGACAAGACTTTGATAAACTGTCATAAAAGTGCAACAAAAGAATCCTGGTGTTGCCACCGCATAAACATTTTACCCAGTAAAGAAATATTTTTCAAGTACCTAGCCATGCTCACAAACGATTGAGACCGGTCACACACCCATAGAAGCATTGCACCGTAAGAAATTAAATGAGGAACTTACCCTCACAAAAGTGAGTACAGGGTCTGAAAGGGTTAAAAAAATACCCTAATTATAAAAGTATTGGCTTTGACTTTTTATTAAAAACCTCTATAATTATTATTTTCATTTTTAGCTTTGTGAGTATAACCTCTGTAATATTTAATTAAATAAAGACAATATTAGCGAAACTTCAATCGAAAATCTGGAAACAGAAAAATCAGAAAAAGATATTGGCACCTCTGGGACACGAACCCAAGACCATCGGCTTTCCGGGCCGCGACTCTACCAACTGAGCTAAGGTGTCCCTATCCTATTAGGTCACTCATACTTCGTCTAAGAACTACCACCATTACCTTCATTTCTTTAACGCATATTTTAGCGAATATTTGTGGTTTCGGATAATGATAGAGGATGGACTCACGGCGCCCTCTTTACTTTCTACGGCGCACCAGGGCGCCGCGGCGCACACTTTGGGAACCCCTGCCATAGGTCATTGGCAGATTTGTTAAATTTTCAAAAAAGATTTTGTATTATACCACACCCATTTCAAATAATATAATCATGCAGTAAAATAAATCAATACACTATCTAGTAAACGCATGTTTTAGAATTTTAATTTTAGTTTCAATAAAATCATTAAAAAATATGTACGTACATGTGTTTCTTGACGAAAATTGGTCCATTTGTGTATTTATTTGCGCATTTACAAACTAATATATTTCAGATTTTTTTAATATTCTTATTAAATTTAGATATTATTGAAAAATGATAAATACTTATAATCAAAAAATAACTACAAAAAGTACATTATTTTAATAGTTTTATCATCACGCCTTTCAGCATTTTTGGATGAAGGTATAAATTAAAGCTAATTTGAATTGAAATAAATTCGATATTGAGTTTTAATTTAAAAAAGCTGGTACGGAGAATAATTAATCTTTCTCGTTGTAACCACCCTGCACGATCGTAAGAACAACTTTCGACGAAATGTGGATTTTCGTCCGCTGGCTGTTAGGCTTGTTGAAAAAGTATCGATTTATCGATATTTTTAATTCAATACATCGATATTTTTAGCCGATATATTTTGATCCCATATATCGATATATCGATTCAAAATATCCAATATCGAATATTGTATAAAAAACGATATTTTTTTTAATTTATGTACTTAAAGTCACTAGAATCCAAAACCGTATAGGAACGAACGGAAAAAAAGTAACTGTATTAGGTCATGACATCTGGCGGTTGAAATTTTAACTATTAACAGCTTACAAATCTATTGTCTTTGCATTAGTATTTGTGATCATTAATACCATCTCATGTGTGTAGGTACACACATAGAAATGTATGCTATTTTTCGCCATTTTTTTCTAAGCCACCCCTATGTGTTGGTTCCCAATTGTCTATTATTATTAACTATACCTTATTCCAAACACGAAGTCCTTTTTGACAGATTAAAACGCCAAAAGAATGTTACTGAGACGCATACAAACTTTGTGTGCATCTCAGTTTACATATAAGATAGAAGACAGCTTTTTAGTTTTAGATATTTTCGTAATTATTACGTAATAAAAATGAATAGTGATTAAAATACCTTCATTTTTATTGAGATTTTTGTACATTAAAAAAAGCAAATGTGTACAAAAATTACTATTGATAATATTGAGCTGAATACACTATTATTTTAAAAACGCAAAATCTCTTGAAAATTTGACCGATATATCGATATTTTTTCCTCGATATATCGACGTCGATATTGATATTTTAATAAATATCGATACATCGATATACCGATATTTTTTTTTCACTTTCGACATCCCTACTGGCTGGTTAAACGCTCTTAAATGAAATTATTTTACAAAGGGCTGTAAAATAATTTCAGTAAGTTTATTCCTGTGTAGAGCCAATGTAAAAAAAAATCTATAGCAATGAGAGAAATTAGCTCTATTATATATTCCCGATAGTGCCATGGCATCATGAAATTTGCAAAAAAATTGTTGGAATGTACATACGCCAACGCGTCCATATTCAAGAAATGGTGATTTCAAATATCAATTTGAATGGTATGATTTTAAATTTTCACAGCCGTTATTTTATTTATTTTTGGGATGTTATACAGTTTTGCGCTACCTCCTTCTTTAGCTAACGTTTCGGACAGCTTTACAGTGTCATCATGTACATCTGCCCTAATGATAGATACTGTAACGCTGTTGAAACGTTGGCTTAAGGAGAAGACAGCGCAACACGGCATAACCTCCTCCACAAAAATAACGATAATATCAATTTGAATATTATGAAATAAGACAAAACTGCGAATTATTTTTTCACGTTTTTCAATTATTGAAGCAATTATTTTGAAAAAGAGTTTAGTGCACCGAAAGAAAAGGAAATTGGTTTTTAAGAGAGTTTAACCAGCCAGCGGACGAAAATCCACATTTCGTCGAAAGTTGTTCTTACGATCGTGCAGGACGGTTACAATAAGAAAGATTAGTTATTCTCCGTACCAGCTTTTTTAAATTATAACTCAATATCGAATTTATTTCAATCCAAATTAGCTTTCATTTATACCTTCATCCAAAAATGCTGAAAGGCGTGATGATAATTTAAATAATGTACTTTTTGTAATTATTTTTTGATTATAAGTATGTATCATTTTTCAATAATGTCTAAATTTAATAAGAATGTTAAAAAAATCTTATATATATTAGATTGTAAGTGCGCAAATAAATACACAAATGGACCAATTTTCGTCAAGAAACACATGTACGTACATATTTTTTAATGATTTTATTGAAACTAAAATCAAAATTCTAAAACATGCGTTTGCTAGATAATGTATTGATTTATTTTACTGCATGATTATATTATTTGAAATGGGTGTGGTATAATACAAAATCTTTTTTGAAAATTTAACAAATCTGACAACGACCTATGGAATAGTCTTATTACACTAAAAATTTAAAAAATTTCACAAAATTTATTACATGCGAATGCTAGATTAAAGAACAATCTTTCGAAATCCATTCATAATTTTTTGTGGAAAAGAGTCAATACGTCTAAAATCTGATTTGAAATGACATATTTCTGGTTTTCTCTGGTAATGCCCTCTTAATGTTAAGAAACTAAAATTTTTACGCTACCTTTGGATTCTATTGACCACCTACCCAGAAACTATGAAACGTGGTCCATAGTCCAGTTGACCAGTCCTTCCCTGGTTGTCATGGTGATGAACCTCTGTAGGTGACAGATTCCTGAGACGTGAATTGTAAGATGAACCTTTTCAAGAAACTCGAATGGATAAAGATTCAACGAAAGATCATTCAGTAAGGAATCGGCGTGGGCTGTATCATTTACATTTTGTTCAACGAAAGTTCTGAACTTGAGTAAATTTTTTCCTTGAAATAATAATACTCGTACCTTGAATTGGACCTCTTCGCTTGAATGAAGTCATAAAGTTAAGAAAAATGTTTTACTTTCAGGAAGTTTTCAGGCTCTGCAACTGGTTTGATTATACTAATGGAGTATTTTTCTACAGCAGAAATGCAAGTCATTGAAGTAACGGAATAGTTATATTATATCTAATATTAAATGGTATAAAGCTTTATATCGATGAATGAATAATAGTTAATACAGTTTGTGAAAATAAAGTAGACACCAATGGAGAGCGCTGCGGTCGTTTAAGGTGATCAAAATGATCCAAAAAAGATGCATAAGAAAAATGACAAACTCTGCTAATCGGGATTCATGTAGACCTATATTTAAAAATTTGAAAATTCTTACAGTCACCGACATATATATAATGGAGTTATGCATATTAGTGCGATCATCTCCAGAAAAGTTTCCACAAAAAAACTCTACACATAAACACGCTACAAGGTTTACAGAAAATTTATGAATACCAAAAATGACCCTTTTACATGGCCATTAAAGCTTACAACAACCTTCCACATGATATTAAACAAATACAAGATACACTCAGATTTAAGTCATCACTTAAAACATTCCTTCTGAACAGGTCTCATTACACATTAAGTGAATACCTCACATAGGTACAACTGTTTTTATATTTATGTTTATATAATAAATTAAAACGAATTCACTTTGTATTACGTCACTTTTATATTTATATTTCATTTGTGTTCATATCTGTGTAACATGTTAGGTTAACTGGAAGAAATAGGATATAGGTACCTATAAGTTATACCTTTTGTACTAAATGAAAATTTTGTACAATAAATGATTTTGATTTTGATTGATCCACTAGTCCTGGAAAAATTCGAAATCGAATTTCCGCCTCTTTTCGGGAGTGATTTAAAAATACTTGGCAAGACTTGAGAGAAGCTTTTGGTAAGGTTAGAAAAGGTATTTGAGAGTTGTTTTTTTACAGATTGATTTCGTACAGGCCTGTAAAAAGCATTAACTTCTTTCTTACGCATTGTTTATTATAATAATCGTGGGATGAGGTTTGTCTAGTTCTTGGAGGCGGATGACCAGAACTGAACCCCAGATTCCTACCCACCCCTTAAATCTTTTTCCTTCCCAGAACTCTCCTCTCCTTACTTTCCTTAAGCAAACTCCTCCACACAGCATCCCCAAAGATGACATAGGCCCCGAAAGAAATTATTTTTCTCAGGGCCTCCTGTGTGGAGCTCGTAGAGTAGAGCGACGTAGAGTCTAGGGACGTTTATTCGCCATCTCAGACGGGGCGGAACTGATGAAAAATGCACAAAATCTTTAAGCGGTTTGCACGAGGTTTAATTCTCAATTCCTAATTCGTTGAACGCCGCTCATTTTGATTCCTGCCGCAAAACCTAGAGCGAAATTGCATTGTTTTGATTTATTTTGTGAAACTCGGGTACAAATATTAAAATGTTTTCCGATTGTTTTCTGAAGAACTTAATTTGTCACCTTGTGCAATAAAACTTTTTCCGAACATGGATTCAGCAGTAGGAGATTTCGGCACTCGAAGGTATTTTTTATAGGCCGAATATTTTACTTTTTTCGAGACTTAAAAAAGATTTATTAAAAAATACCCAATTATTTCTAAGGACCAGACGTATTCTACTGGCAGTATTTAATTGAAGCATTTATATTATTTTTAATTGAACAAATTTTCAAACCAAAAACTCATGATTTTCTTTGATTTTGCATTAATTCCCATGGCTTCATCGTAATCCCGTTTTTCCGATTTATGATATATTTTCCTTGAATACTTTATGTTTTTCAGTTCTTCAAAATATAAATTATATTTATAAAGATAATATCTATACATTAGCTGAGCCGAAACGGTAAGTATATAAAATTCCAATGATAGAATAAAAATCGCAAATTATGCTCCGCAAATTCTTTAAAACACTTTTTATTATATTATTTAACATGTTATGTGTATGAAAAAATCAGTGTATCTTTAAATGCTACTTTAGATATTTGCCGAGAGGTTTTTGCTCTATTTTACAAGAGTCGTGTTAAATGAAATATTTTCACAATTTTTGGCTTATTTTGATATTAGCACGCTCACTCCAACATTCTGTATATACATATCTAGCTATCAAACCATATCTTCTTCTTTTTTAACGCTTACTATGGAGACTTAACCTCTAGACAGCCGGAGACGCGATCCACGCGCAGTTTGTGCGCATGCGCGCGGAAAAAAATTCGAAAAAAATATGTTTGTCTGCGATTTTGACTCTTCCTATGTACAGAATTTGTATGAAGGACAAGGTCAGAATCGCTTGCGCCAACATTTCTCCATAAGATGGGCAAAAATTTCATTCACCTTGCAACCCCAGAATATTTTTAAATGATTTTATCTGTGGCATCAAAATGTCAAATTTGCCGCTATTCTTTCTGTCAAAGTCAGAAGAAAAGTCAAAGTTAAAGTCAAAGTCAGATGCGTGTTACTTGACGAAAATATCGTAAAACCTATCAATTTACATAATTAAAGCAAGTAATGTTATTTTGGTACATAGTTTATTGTTCTAGGAATGTGTTTCGGTCAATAAAATATACGATAACTCAAAATGTCGTGCTTTGTTAGGGAATTTCCGTGTTGTTCCTGGCTTGTGACATGAAATGGCGACACCATAATGCAAAAATAATGAAACTTTGAAAAAGGACTGTTCAAGAGAATATTTTACTCATCAATAATAAGCCTAACGTACATTTAATATTTTTTGATTTTTTTTGTCATTTTTGAGCAATTGCTAATGACTTTGTAAATATGCATACAATTAAATAGAAAATAGAAAATAAACCATTTATTAGATAATGTTAAATGAAAATAAATTTTAAAAATCTACGTGAAGGTAGCACGCACTTTAAAAATTAAAAAAAAACATCAAAAATTTAAAAAAAAATAGAGTTGTTTTATTATTATTCGGAAATGAAGCATAACCTCATTTTTGAAACTTAAGTCAGTGTTACTCGATGTTGCCATGGTAATAACTTTTTTGTTCAATTTAATTAAAATTCAAAATGAGTTTCACACCCTGAACGCGAACTGCGTAGAAGCGGCGCAAACCTTGAAATATCGAACTGAAAAACACGTTAAAAGATTAGAACAAATTATTGTTGTTCTAGAAAAAGTAGACAAAAAATCACTGATTAGCCAGTATTTTTTAATGTTTTTTAGATATGCGAGTAATGATTTTTAATAAACGAGTAATGATATTTATTTATTTATTTAATACATGAATTATCGAAAGTACCTACATATAGTTTTTTTGTGATATTTCACCCTCCACGCTAGGGATGACCCTGTGTTATTGCGGGTGAAGTTTACAGTTTGCGGATATACATTCATTAGTAAAGGTTGAAATTTTTCACTAATTGATACTAAGCACAAAAACTCTTCTACAATAAGAGAGTTTATGTAGTTATATTGGATTACAAGAAAAAGCTGAAGAAGTTAAAAAATTATTGGAAAAGATAAGTTATTATTAGTATTAAGGAATTATTGATATATAGTTCACAGTAATCAGTCTTATACATATAATGCTGGTTAGATAGTAAATAAAGATGTATTATGTTTTGCCTGCTCTTAATACTATGCACACAGATCTTCTATAATAAGAAAATGATGTACTTATAATTAGATTGGGTTACAAGAAGAAGATGGAGAAGTTAGAGAATTATTAGAAAATGTAAATATAAAATATTACACGCATTGTTTTTAAAAAAATGATAAAAAGTCCATTTTTAATCGTGTCACTAAAATACACCGTCAAGTTAGTATTATTAGTACTGATGTCACTGCTCTCCATAACTTTTCAGTCATTGTATTGAAACGTATGACATAAGCCATCGGTATTAACAACATTTCATGTTATTCGTTTAATTACATGCTGTTTATAGAGATTTAGTTGTTGTGTTTATTGAAACATTATTCAGGCCTAAATAATTCAGTATCAAAAATAGAGGTATCTCTATTAGTTTATCTCTCTTATTTAAAATTTTCATAAACTTCAAACTGTACAAAAAAAAATCGTAATGCTACTTCCACGGCCAACCCTCCGAACTACGAACTCCGAAATGGCGGATTTCGAACAGCTGATCCGGTGTCGTATATTATCAGTTGCTTTGGTTCCCGTAATGTTGGTTTCGATTCGTAAAGCTAAAAAAATAATAATTTGAAACAATTTTTAAACCACTCTCCCGTAATAATATTGAAAAATATACTAAAATAATAAATAAATAATTCCATCTAAATAATGTTTTTACTTATTGAATAGTTTCGTAGCTTCTTCCATATATCTGTCATACAAAATGACAACAGGTGTTGAAAATAAAATAAAAACTTTTGGTGAGTGTTGACGTCACACGATTCACCACACGCACGGTGGTTTTCAGGGGATCTTGAAAAATGATAACTTTGATTATTATTTTAACTATAAAAACTAACTCTAAAAATAAATAAAAATATGCAGTTAGTTAGAAGGTCATTATTCATTAAAAAAAATAATAATTGGACTGGAGTTCCTTATTGTTCCCATTATATAAATATACTTACCTATTGCATGATGTTATTCTATTTCCCATATAATTAGCTTGCTCACCAAGCACAAGAACCAGTTTCTTCTTTGGTGATATTGCGATTATAAATATATTTTTTTACTGATATGTAATTTATGTAACACCACTGTACCCACATATATATCTATATTCAAAATAAAAAAAGCGTAATAATAATTACACAGCAGAACTTTTATACAGATAAACTCGGTCATCAAATGACAGGAATACTCGGTTAGGGAGTATTCCTGTCATTCCTGAGTTACCTGATTCCTACCCACAACTGGCTCCTACCTACATATTTCAAGTCACAAGGTCACTGCCTTGACAGCATAAATATACCAAACCACCCACCTTGACAGCCTTCAAAGTGAAAGCAGTGTTCTATGCTCTGTATCTCGAATTCTTTGATAAATTACGAGTTTCGTGAAAACCTTAAAAAATTACAACTGGTGACGAAAATTACAATCGGTGTAAAGTGGAAAGTTGAAATTGGACATGTCTTTGAGACATCATTATCCTGCCTTTATTAGGTTTTTGCATCCTTTTCCCACCTTCAAAAAGATTCTAACACCTACAATTTTTTTGTTTTTGTAAAAAAAAAAACATCAAAAATGTCACCGCAGACCAAAATTTCCTTTACTTTTTTTAATACATATATATATATATTATTTTTTTTTTTTTACATGAACTCCACACAGGAGGCCCTGAGGAAAATAACTTCCCTCAGGGCCTATGTCATCTGGGATGCTGTGTCAAGGGTCTTTTTGAGGAGAGGAAGGAATGAACATTGGTCTTGAAGAGACCCATGTTGTAGGAAGGAGGAAACACAGAGGCCGGCAAATCATTCCACAGCCGAGCTGTTGAACACAAGAACGAGTCGAAGAAACGACCCGTTCTCATGTGACAATTTTCAACCGTGTACAAATGTTGGGCACGCGTTTGGCGTGTTTCCCGACTATGCACTGGTTCCGAAGGGATCAACGACGCTAGTTCCTCGGAGCATCTTCCATTGTAATTCCGGTAGAACAAGGATAGCATTCCGACCCGACGCCTATGCTCTAAAGAATGCAATCCGTCTGTTAAGATGGGAGAATCTATTAAGCGGACCGCCCGTTTCTGCACAGAGTCGAGGGTATTTTTCAGGTATTTTGGAGCTCCAGACCAGAGGTGGCTGTCAAATTCAACCGTGGGGTGCACTTGTGATTTGTACAGGGTTAGCAGTTGTGTCCTATTAAAGTATCTGCGGACCCTGTACAGTACGCCCAGTTTTCGGGAGGCTAACTTTACTCTGGCTTCGATGGAGCCCCCATACCTGAGCTGGTCACTTAGGGTTACACCTCCAAATATTGTCAGAAATCACTGGTTAAAGTGAGACATGTAAGTCTCTTAACAACCTGTATAGAAAGTATAACGTAAAAATAAAACGAAGTTCTACAAATTAAAGTAAAAAAAAAAACGCAATTTTTATTTTTATTTTTTTTTGTTTATTTATCTATAAAAAAGAATATTTATTGATAACTATTTTTTTGCCCTTTATCCATTAATAGCCTCAACACAAGTTGTTGTTCGGACTAATTAATTAAATTGAAACTAATTTAATTTAATTAATTTAGGGAATTTTGTTGACCTCAGGTTCACTGAAATCCTTGAAGAATAAATCAAATTTGAACTTGGCAATCTCCTAATTGAATGTTGGTATATTTTTAGATGTTATGACATGTTTGCCTGTTATGACATAATCCAATTAAAGACATACAATTAAATCCTTAAATCGCAATCAAAATTCATTCCGTTGACGCAATAATCAATTAATAATTACAAATTTTATATGATTTCTGCTTAAGGCGGTTTAACCAGCGGCCGAGAATTCAAATTTCGTCAAAAGACGGTCTTACGATCGGACGAACTTTAGAACGAGAGACGTACGCCGTATTATCCCCACTGTTCGCCGATATCGCTTTCAAGTGGCGCTGTGTACGGGGCGGTTCCGACGAGAAAGATTGATTATTCTCTGTACCAGTTTTTTAAACTAATAACACAATATCGATTTGATTTCATACAAAATTTGCTTTAATAATAATAATTGGATAATTTGTACAGCGCCGTTTTTGTGAAAAATCTCCTCACCAATGGAAACGCATGAAACCACATGATTTGGTAGTTAACTAGTTGCTAATTTTGCAATGTGGCAAACTTTGAAAAAATGTTTGTTGGATGTAGGTAATACCTAATATACTCATTATTTTAGAAACAATTTTTGACCGTTATGTCCGCCATCTTGGATTTTTGATTGAATCCAAGTCAAAATGGATCAAATTTTTAAAATGTTCGTACGTTTTTTGTTCATTATATATATATAACGGTCACATCCAAAGTGAATATCTTTGGTCACATCCAAATAAATATACCAGAGATACGCTATGATAGCCACCCGACCGTTGCCGGCGGACTACCGTCTAATGGGAATGGTTTGAATACGGAAAGAGTTCGTTCATTTAGTTGATTTTTTGAAGGTTTGCAGTAGTATTGGTTAAAAATTTTAATATGGAAAAAATCGCTCATTTATTTGATTGTTTGAAGGTGTGAAGTAGTATTGGTTAACAATATCGGCGACACGACCGCGACGTCAGGAAACACAGTCCCAGTAAAAACTGCAGATAGCACATCTCTTCTATTTCAATTTCTTTGGGTCATATCTGTAATAAGTAGGGGAGACCTGTCCAAAACCGTATACTAAAGGTAGATGTTTAGTAAATAAAAATAAAATTCGGTTTACAATAATTATTTTTATTAATGAATTTACTAAGGGACAACATACAAAAGAAATATTTCAGAAAATCTTAGTCATAAACGTATGAAAACAAATACAAGACCGCTAATATTTTCGATTTTGCCCCGTGGGTGGGTAAAATCGTGTACCGGGCTTGTATTGTGTAAAATGCAGGCTTAAAACGGCATAGGCCTTTGGTCGTAGATAAAGCCAAATCTTGATTGTTTCTGTATTTATTGACACGGCCTTGTAATGTGAATTTCAGCATTCCGTAGGTTTCTGCTGCCTTTAAGTACCTATCCCATTGCTCCTTCAACTACTACAAAATTGTTGTCCTCATTCTTTCTGTATCCCAATCCCGTCTGGTAGTTTTTCTTAGGTAATTACGCGGCTTGTTTGTAACACGTGTAAACAAATACAAAAACTCTGTAATAAAAATATATGTATACTGGCCGGTTTTATCCCATACGGTTGTGCCCCCATTAAAAATTCAGACACCCAAATGTAAAAAAAATTACGAAAATCACCCAAAAGTTATACTTAAAAAAACGTAAAATATATATATTTAAAGTATTTGACATTTCACTCACCTGCAAATTATAATAACTTCACTATTAATCAATTTAATATCCGTAAAAATCACATCAAGACACCGAAAAATTTAAAACATGTGGTATCTCGCCAGCGGGCAGACATGTACCGACAAGTTTCTGCTGACTTGCATTGTTTTTTGAGTCGTATGCGGGGCGGATTGCGTGGCGGGAATATTTAAAGTAATAAAGCCGTTTTAGAGTAATACGGTTTTACCCCGGTATACGGTTTTATGCAGGTCTCTCCTACCTAGGCATATATGAATTTCATCTATTTATTTATTTTACTTTGACTATCCAAAATGGTTTAATGCGTGTTGGCGAATTTTGGTAGATGTAATAAAAGAAAAAATCACTAGGAGGATATTAAAAATCACATGTTTGATGTAGTTTAAAATGCGTCAAAGCGTGAACTGCCGAAAAATAGGTCAAAATTAAAAAAAATATACCAAAATTCTCAGATAAATAGAAAGCTTTTATTCAATTATCTGTGTGGTGTATATTTATTCTTTATTACTTTGGAACATTAACAGAGAATTGACATGATTTTATTTATGAAATTAACATTGGTCTACTGAGCATAAATAAACAAAGAGTAGAATTTTTTTCACAAAATATTCGTGCTCGATTTTTTTAATAATTTTATTTGAACTAAAATTAATGTATAATACAGTATGTTTAAATGATTTGAAATGTGTGTTATATTATTTGTAAATCTGTACAACAAGCAACGGTATCACTTTATTATATTTAATTAGGTGGTTCCCGGCTTGCATTGCTATGCCATTCAAAGAAATAAAATTTTCTTTCCGCATGTCCATTCTCATGTGTCCCCGTTCCCCTCCCGCGTCCCCGTTTCCCTCCTGCTTTCCCCTTCCACTTTCCCCGCCTTCCCCTCTCTCGTCACCTTCCCGCGAACCCCACCTTCTTCGTTACGTTTCCCCTCCTGCCTCCCCCCCCCTGCCGCTAAAATATATGAAATGCTCGGCCGCCACCTGTAGTAATTTTTTTATACAAATTTCATAACGCCAGAGCTTACCATTGTATATAGAAACACTCTTCTGCTAAAATGCAATGTTTTGTAAAAGTTTTGAGTCAATCCATCGATTACTTTCCGAGATTTGCGGACCCAAACATACGGAACCTAAGTTTTTTTTTATGCAAATTAACGAAGGAAATCAAAAAAAGCTGCTCACATTACACCTGACGGCAGATTGTCTGGAGACCACACCCTGGGAAGTTACACACATAGATAATTAAGATTTTTTTCAATATTTAAAAGATGAAATTTACTAGATGAAATAACAAGCTTCCGAAATCAGTTTTGGTCGAAAAGAGTCGAGAATCGTCAAGAAATCGATTTAAAAATGACAAATTTCCGATCGAGTTTGGTTAGTCCACCTTAATACATTGTACTTTTTACCCACCCCGGCGAATACAAATACGTTTTAATCACACCGCAATGGTCCTCTGCATTTGCGAATCGTCGGTTATTTCAAATTACGTCGCCGTTAATTAATATCGTCAACCAGATCCTATTATTATAAAACGGATTAATTTATTGAAATGTTGTCCTAAGCTGAATAATATGTTTTAACTACGAATCTGACGTAAATAGACCGACATTCTTGGTTACAGTTCCTGTCAATAATAAAACATAGTCTATTTTTAACTAGCCTTTGTTACGTAAAATTTGCATAATACCTCATCATCATCATCATCTCTTCTTCCCCTTATCCTATTCGGGTCGGGGACCCACTGCATCGACAAGGCTCATCCATACGTCCCTGTCTTGCGCTGAATGTTCGGCATCCGTCCATGGCAGTCCCATCCTCTCCTCACACAGTTTATGTAGTTGCCTCGCCCAACAACTGTTTCTGAGGCGGCCCACTGGAGGTCTACCCCCTGGAATCGCACTCAATATTTTCCTAGGAATCCGGTCATCAGACATAGTTCGTGTCCCAGCCACCTCAGTTGCGTTTTTTCTATGAAGAGTAACAGCGGTTCAATGTTTAGATCGTCTCGGATCGTCGAGTTTCTTATATGATCCCATTTCGAAACCCCTGCCACTCCTCTCAGGTACCTCATTTCGGCAATAATACCCAAGTAATAATACCTAGGCCTAGGAGCCGTCTATTTCAACGGTTGTTATTGCGTATGAAAGGCTAACATATACAATATTGAGTTGAATCACCGATACAATATTTTACTTGTTGACCTTTCTTGAAAAAATTGAGTTTGTTTATGGTCAATACTAATAATTTCAGAATATGAATTAATAGTATGGTAACATAAACAATTAATTCAACTTAATATTTTCAAGCCTAATTTGTAAAAATTGTATTTACCTAAAATAATTAGGCTCGCGCCATCTATGAAAGAAAAGATCATGAAATCTTTTAAGTATCTTACATAAGTAGCATATCCCATACCCGTGTTGATCGCCACACCACCAATTTCGACGAAAACCATATTATTGTCCATCGCTTATATATTATATCTTGTTATTCTAGCGCTACCGGATTAAGCGACTTGGTATTATTTATCATCCACTTCAGTATTTCCGAAAATATGGGGGCGATGGTTGTTTTTGCCTGAAATTTCTTGATCGACACAACTACGTTTATATTTTGTTACAACGTATTTTTCATTATAACCTGTCAAGCATCAAAATAATATAAGTCGTAATAATATTATACAGGGTGCGCCATAATTTTTTGCACTTAAGATATCGACCGGACTAAGGAGGAGCGTGCGGTAAGTGGCACACAAAAGCTCGATTCTTGGAAATCTGGATCTTTCGACCGAATGCCTTTACGGGGTAACACCGCGCTTTCTGTGTAAAACAGTTTACAAAATGAATCGACGGCCTCCGTGGTCGAGGGGCAAGGCTCACGACAAGTGATCCGTAGGTGACGGGTTCATATCCCGGTGTGTGAAAGTAAATTTTATTTAATTTATTTATTTATTTATTGCTTCTTCACAATTTATATACATATATTTTTAGCATGTAATTATTAACCCCACTAGGGTTCGCCTGTATCGGGGTTAATAATTTCACAATTTAATAAAAATAACACACGCAAATATCGGTCATGCAAAACAGTTAAGTAAAAGCAAAATAATAAAATTTAAAAATAAATAATAATATAATAATTGATTTGTGTTTTCACAATTTAACCATTTAAAGTATATTTGTAGCAAGTTTCAGAGTGGATACCCTCAGTACCACCATGGAGTAAGAACACCATTCAGAATTGAATCGTTGCTTGAAATGGCTTTAGCCGTATTTGGTGACTAGATCTGAATAGCCAGGTACTTCCCCACATACATTTTTTCTATCTTCTCCCCTGCCCTTTTACCTTCAGCTTCACAACATATCCGAATTGGGGATACCTACCATAGTTTCACTGGCTCCAGGTGGAGCAGTTGGGAGTATTATGCGGTACTCACATAAAAAAATCAAAAGATTTCTACGTGGTGTTTAGGCGCCCGTTTCGTATTCGTTGCCGATTACGCAATGTAAATTAGTACTCCGGTATTATTTTAATTAAGTTCGAAGCGACCTGTTCAACCCAATATGAGGAAAAAAGGACGACCACGGACCGGCAAGAGCTTTGAAAATGTCGTGCAAGTTAACGAATCTGTGCGAGAAGCTGTGGGCTTGTCATTGCGCAAGCTTTTGGCTGCTTTGGCGATACCCGAATCATCTTTACATCAAACATAAAAATAAGTTTTATAATTAAACCTTTGCCAGATCCATTTGGTGCAGGATTAAGATGAAATATTTTGATTTGATGGAAAATATTCGCTGGCACATTGCTCAAAGCGGTCCCCAGTTTTACAACATCTTGTGATAGAGAGAGAGAGAGAGAGTTTTCATCTGATCGGGCACGTTATAAAAAAATGTAGATTCTGGAACTAGGAAAAGCCTAAAATAAAACATAAATTTTCTTTTCATTCTCCGAAAGTAACGGTTTAGGTGGCTATGTCGTCAAATGGCAACACTTGTTCTTACTTCTTCAAAACGCACGCAGGAAATCTATTAATGTAAATGGTCTACGATATGTCAAGATGTTCCACAAATTCATCGGCACAACACCCGGACGCGTATTTCCAATTTCCACAATTAACATTATAAATATACCTCTATATTGGTTATTTTTTATCACATTGCAAAAACAAAAATTGTTCTAAAATCTAGATAAAATAATCTTTTCAATGTGAATATTAGAAATAAATAATTTTATTTCTAAATATTTAAATTTTCATATTAATAATGTAAAGCGACTGAACCGATATAGGGTTTGGAAATACGCCACCCGGACTTAGATGCCGCTAAACTACCATACAATATCACTGTAACCGATGATAAAAGAAATGTTCCTGAAAAACTGATTATGCGAAGAGGTGATATCCCATGGCCCCCCGCAGACCTGACACCGCCTGATTTGTTATAGGGTTATCTCAAAGGTCGGGTTTACATTAATAAACTACCCACAATACCATCACCAATTTAGTAGGCGGAGGAATAACGGCTATCACGAGATAGTCACAATGTTCAAAAGCGATTTTTTTAAATTTGGTACCTAATTTGAGGAATGTCAGCGGCGTATTTAGATGAAATAATTATCTAATTTTATTAAAGGAAACATTAATTTTCATTCTGTTTATAATTTTCTCTTTATTGAGTTTTCATAAGTAAAAAAACTTATGGCGTACCATGTAACCTTATTCTTTCGCCTCTCCTTTATATTATGCCCACAAACACGTTTTCCCATATTTTTCAATTGTTGAATGGGAAAAAATATTTCAATAAAATAGTGTTGTAATCAAGGCGGGTAGTAGGCTATTGGAATATGGTTTTAAGAAAAAGGTCATTGTGCTGACAACCTAGGTAGTATCTAAAAAAACATATTTTTCCAGGACACGAAAGAAACTATCTACTTTCCTTATTTATAAAAGCATTCCTATATATTAAATACATTACGGATTTAAGTGTCAATCTCAGGATCAAATGGCACAGATAGGAGTGACGGACGTATGAATGACAGAGGGTACAGATAGGAGTAACGGGCGTATGAATCCATCCCTTCCACTGCGGTGCAAGGCGATGCATGGGTCGAGAGAGTCCTGCAAGAGAGGTCAAAGAGTCTCCTTCTAACTAGTCTCTCTCGATTCGGTTCGCCATGTGATAATTAGGCAGAAGTCTAATCAAACCTTACTCCCATGAACCCGGGTACCTCGCTAAGACACCAAACATTGCGAACCACTTGGGGTGACCTATTACAGAGGTGTTCGTTATCCAATAAATAGTTCCAGGTAAGAGATTCCCCTACCCGCCTTCCAAATTGGAATTTGAATCGAATACCCTAGAAATAAAATCATGTGGAAATAATCCAATTATTAAATTATCCATGATCCAATTAAAAATACAAGTGATCTCGAATTCTGTTAAAAAATCCAAATTTTCCCAAATTTGATTAAAAAATTGCTGCATGTTGAATATTTCGTTAGAATCCAAGCGAGTAATTCGCAAATTAGCTTAAATATTTCGTAAATTAACTTAAATCCCCATTTAATTAAGTGCTAGTGTACGATTTAATATATTAAAACGTACTACCAGCGCAACTCCAGGCAACATCACGTGCCGTAAACCAGATTGTTGTTGATGGCGCCTAATTAATCTACTAGTTGGATCATCCTGTTACAGGTAGTGCACGTGGACGGAGGCTGAGGGTTGAGATGATAATGGGTGTGGGAATTAGACACTATACAAACCACAATTACGTAAATTTGTTGGTCTAGTAACTAGGAGAAAATATGAAAATTAAATTAATAAGTATTTGAATTTTTAAAGGATCTACGATGGCCTGAACTTATCGGGCTTATCAAATTATTAAAAAAGCAAATGCCGTCAATAAATACACGACAAACCGATTTCTTTCATTTGCTCACATGCAGAACCAACATTAGAAGAAATTCTCCAACATGTGCACAGTTTAACACAAAATTTCACAATGTAAACGTTCTTTGCATTAAATAACCTTCGGATATACCAGAACAGAATAAAAGTAACGCATACGATCATATATTAATACGTGGGTACGGAATGCATCGGGTGCTTCTCCTTTCCTTATCCTATTTTCCTCTTCCTCTCCCCTCTACCACCAATTAGTTTTAAGACACAATAAAACTCCTACCTTTAGGATAAGAATTTTTTTAATCAACTGTTTATGAATAATAGTTCTTGTGTTAACCTAAGCTGTTTGTTTCATAAAAAAATAATAATTAAAACTTTTTTTTGTGGAACTCTCTCCTATCGGAAGTTGTCTATCAACATAGAAATCATCGCCCTGCAGGCTGCAGCCCGGAATAACTCTTCAGAACTGCACTCGTACCAGTCACGTAGATTTTCTGATTTTCACGAGAATTATCTGGTTTATCATTTACCTTCATTACCTTTGAAAGGTTTAGGTTAGTTTCAAACACTTGAGTTAAGTTTAGTCTTTTTTATCTAGGATATAATTTTAGATTTTCACGACTAAAAGTATTTTCGTTAGTTGTTTTTGGCGTGTTACGCCGTATTGCGCTGCTTCCTTCTTTAGCCAACGTTTCGGACAGCGTTAACCATACGACCATAAAACCACGTCCATAATCAGGGCAGATGCGTGATGATAATCTGCCCTGATAACACTGTAACGCTGTCCGAAACGTTGGCTGAAGAAGGAGGTAGCGCAACACGGCATAACACCCCAAAAACAACTAATGAAATTACTTATTACCTCGATCAAAAAGTTTTTTTTTTACAAGAGCTCCACATAGGAGGTCCTGAGGAAAATAAATGTCATATTTGGGGATGCTGTGTGGAGGGTTTTTTTAAGGAAAGGAAGGAGAGGAGAGTTCTGGGAAGGGAAAGGGTTTAAGGGGTTAGGAGGAATCTGGGGTTCAGTGTCCTGGTCATCCGCCTCCAAGACCTAGACAAACCTCACCCCAAGAACCCGGGCACCCCTGCTAAATCACCAAACGTAGCGAACCACTTGGGGTAACCTATGGCAGAGGTGTTGGTTATCCAATTAAGGTTCCCGGGACGGCTATACCCATTCCCGCCTCCCAAATTAACTATATTCATAAAGGACTATATACTAATAAAAAAATACAAGTTTACGTTTCAAAATCGATATGGTCAAATGACATTTATTAGGTAATTAAAATATAAATATGTACATATTTAAAAAAAATTACATAAATCAAATTAAATAATAAAATTATATGTAAGTTATATTATTAAATAAAAATATAAAAATTATTGAAAGTAGTATATACGAGCAGCTATCATTATAACAAAATCAAATATTATGTGAATACGATGCTAACAAGGTGTGGAGCCGGTGGAGCGATGGGGCTGTTGCTTCGATTTTTAGAGGATTTTGTGAGGATTTTCTCATTCTCAGACAGATTCGGCGTGGAGCCACTCCAAATCAAGGATGGTTATAAAGGTTGGGTAACCATCCAGTAGATGGCGTTGTATTTCGTAACGCCGTGCAACGCGTGGCCGGGTCCTAGTATTTAATAAATAAAATGTTCCCAGCTGTTTCATAACGCTGATGGATTTCATACGTATTTGTGCTCCGATTGTCATACGAGATCGGAGGAATCCAGATTTTGGACTTCCGCACAATAAGGGTGCCTACCTATATGGTAAAAAAAGTGTCAAGTACCGCATTATGGTCAAGTCC
This sequence comes from Limnephilus marmoratus, assembly GCA_917880885.1. NCBI lineage: Eukaryota > Metazoa > Arthropoda > Insecta > Trichoptera > Limnephilidae > Limnephilus > Limnephilus marmoratus. Next base: position 38,521,927 of record OU862909.1, on the reverse strand, counting down.
GTGAGTCCGTTGCTAACCACCGTTCGTATCATGACATTTTGCTCTTCGCCGAAGTGTTATTCATCATATCGTTACATAAAGTGTAAACCTTATCGTTTTCATCGTATACTTTGTGTAAACTCGTGACTCAAACTTTACCGTAGTTCTAATAATCGAATAGAACAATCTTATCGAGCGCTTATGAAAATATCTATGACTGACACCGAACGAAAATCAAGCCAGAATACACAACAGCCGTGAGTACCACTTAATTGTGATATACCTTTCTTGTTTGGTGGTTGGGCATAACCCATATCGAAGTCCATAAGCGTCTTAGCAAAGAGTAGCCGCAAGGTTATTTCTCATCCCCGTGCCCCGTGCACGATTCATTGGTGCCGAAACCAGGGAACGAACCAGGGACCTTTAGATACACATTGTTATTGCATGAACGGGAAAAAATAAGCATTATGATTGCTTGTAGAATTTGGATCACACGGAAAAATAGATATTTTGTTCAAATATGGAATTTGTGAAAAAAAAATCCGTAACATACGAGTATATCGCACATTACGTAGAAAAGTGTCGTAAGTCGTAAATAATGATGGTCATGAACGGGCGACCAATATGATCGTATTTTTTTTACTGTGTTTTAGATGGCAGATCTCAATCCTAACACATTAACTATTTTCCGAATTAGAAACAATTTGACCTCATAGCAAAACGGTATGTCAAGTGTAGCAACTGCTCGGAGCCAGTGGGACTAAAGCATCACCAAACAGGGGTAGGTATGTTGTGAGATGTTGCGCTGACAAAAGGGGAGGGGAAATAACGAGACATATTAAAAATTAATTATGATTGGGAAATGCCTTGCTTTTCAGATCTAGTCCACTCGACACGCCAAATGCCATTTCAAGCAAAGTTTCGCCAGGAGCCAAGAAACTTAGCGATCTGTCAGGTGTCATTTTTTATATGTATATTCATTCCATTCAGAATTGAAACGTTACTAGATCTGACTGATTAGCCACTTCACAGCATACCCCAATTGAGGATGCCATAGTGTCACTGGTACCAGATGGGAGCAGCTGAGACTCCTGTGAGGTATTCACACAAAAAAAATACATTGATCTTATCTTAAATTTTATTTTATCATATTTTTGAAATTTTGTCAGGGAGAAATACCTACTGCAATACAAAAAATACCAAAAAGTGAGATTACGCACAAATAATTGACGGTTTGAATGACGCCATGAGTATTGTTTGACGTAAATGTTTTAACAACGTAAAATTCAGGTTTATTACACAATAGTATCTGAATTGGAAAGGTTCGAATAATAAAGTATTGATGTACAGTTGACTAGGCAAGTATCCAAAAATACTCTGCGTATCAGTGTCGGATCTGCCGTACATTAAAAATGTGCAAGAAACCTTGCGTCGACTCCAAAGTAGGGAATTCAATCCCGATCTCGCGGGATCTCGATCTCGTGACATTTTTCGGGATCAATCCCGAAGCATAATATGACGAGATCCCGTTCGAGATCGACGGGATTAGGCGGCAGTAGTCAGCGACGCTACACACGTTCACACGTGGAGTAACGAGGGAGAGATTTTTGCAGTTTGCATTTTTGCAGTTTGCTTAGTCACGCTACTGCCAACCAGTGTTGAGTCGGAGAGGGCATTTTCTGCAGCTGGATAAATTGCAACGGACATTAGATGACGTTTAGCAGATAGCACCCTTAATACACATTGTTTTTTGTGAAGTTACTTCCAAAATCACCCGTAATTACTTTCTAATCTCCTTAAACTATATTTTTTCTTTTGATTATTTTAATTTAAAAAAAAACTGTTAATTATTTAGTAACTAATATTAAAGATGTAATGTCTGTGTGAATTGTATGAGTTCAAGCGAGATAGCATGCTTGCGCGAATCTACATAAGGCGATGCGTGCATGATCCGTCCTCTTTTGCGTTAGGCAGCTCCACAATAAATACTAGTACAGTATTCCGTTACTCTCTCTTCATTTGAGTACTACCCACCATAATTCGTCAACACATACAAATGTAAGTCCGCTGGACATTACAACTGACTCAGCCTGTAGTAGCAGATATCACAACTGGCGCAGCCGATAATAGCCGACATCACAAAAGATTAAAGGTTTTTGTTTTCTTTCAAATAATATTTTCTTTTAATTAACGAGATCCCGAAAATCCAAGATCTCGCGAGATTGTAATTTCTAATCTCGCGAGATCTCGAAATTGCGATCTCGAGTCGAGATTGCATTCCCTACTCCAAAGGGGCGCCGAACGCCACGCGCCGTGAGAAAATAAAGTTCGTTTTACTATTAACTTAAAATATTTCCTGAATCATTTAAAAATTACCCATAATATTACGGGCTAGCAACACTCACCTCTCAACTTTCTCAAACTTTCATTTGACGGGTTCAGGTTTCATGTATATTTGCGCGTGTATCAAACACATCGTGGGTAAACAGAATTTTTAAGAATTAGAATAAAATATCGTAATTAGCACACAACTTTGCAGTATTTTTTTTTAAATATGAATATCTCAAAAGAGTCCCAGCTGCTCCCATCTGATATCTGAAATCCCCATCTGATCGTTTGCTTATACACATCCGCTGAAACAGCAATGTTGGGTCAACTGCAACCTTTTCATCGTGAATTATTATCGACGAGCTGACAGAAGACATTGGGAATGCCCGATCTTTGCGGGACAACTTGATGTCTGAGAATGTCAAACCCACTATCGCATTCATTGCCTTTTCACCAACTCGAACAGCATCGTAGCAAGTTATTGTCGCATCTCCGACGACTCCACTGAAAATTGACATTATATCACTGGTTTGTGGGAAGGGAGGGTGTGCATCAAACCACTGACTGAGTTTGGCAGGGTCTGCTGTATCTCTACTCTGGCGGGCGTATCCGAGGTCCTTGTGTTGTTCATTTGACGTGAAGAAGACTCCACAAAATTTTTCAAGGGAAGTGCAAATCTCATGAGTTGCGCTCATACCAACTAACCACTTGCTGAGTACATTGTGCGAAACACCTCTGCCTCCTTGGCTGTTGTATAATCGCTTCAATGTGGTTTCAATGGTCATAATATCTGACCATACGCCTAACTAAAAGCGCCAGAGCGTCGCATAGTCAACGTCGGTGCGTCAGTAATAAGATAAAATCAGTTTTCTCTGAAAATGACATTTTACGAAAAAAAATTAAATTGCTGTAAATATTAAATGGTTGTAGATTAATTTGAAAATGTGTATATATTCTAAAAGGAAATAAAATTTCTTCCTTTAATGAATATTTTAGATGATATGAAGGAATGTTTGATGAAAAATTTGAGGTAAAATGATTTTTTTCGAAAACATCGACAATTGTGAAGCGTGTAACTCAAAAACGGCTGGGATTTCGAAAATTACGTATAGAATAAAAGTTATAGGTAATTATATGAGCTTTTACTTATTCTCAGAAATTTTCCTCTGGGACGCACCGTTTTTGAGATATAAGCGAAAACCCGAAAATGGGGACATCCCCCCCTCCCCCCCTAGCTCACTACAAAGACGTCAGGACTTTTAGTATGTTCACACCCTAAGCACCCTGAACATGTTTCTGAAAGAATCGCTTAGGTCCCTGCTCACGCACTCTACACTTCCTTCCTTGACTGAACTAATATTGTAATAGAGATTGAATTAGGAAAAAAATAGATGGTTCTTAATAGTTAATAATTTAATATGTTTCAAATTCTCAGAAAAATGTACAATAACTTTTGTTGCATTGATTTGTAATATTATTGACATTAGTTGGCCGCGGAGAATTTTTACAAATCAAATAACGCTATCGGTACTTTGAATATGGTGACAGTTTTATTTAATTTTTTATTTTTTTATTTTATTTTAGCATATAAAATATAATGTACATTTAGATGATGTAATAATTTGTGTACATGTTCATATTCAAATATGTTAATACCACTCTTCCATGGAAGCATTAGCTTGTGTCTGGAAGAGTAGTGTACATTTTTTAATGCTATATTATATCATAAGTTCTTAAATTACAATGTGAATGTAAAAAAAAAACAATAAGTTCGGTGTTATGTAATTATAAGTATTTATCAACTATCAAACAATTTTTTTTATTTGGATAATGTATCTAGAATTATTGTAATTAGTTGTTAAAAACAAAATAAAATTTAACTTATTTGAAGAATGGAGTATCACTAGGAAACTGAGTTATAAGTTATTCTCGAGATTAGATTAGTCGGAAACTTTTTTTTTTTGAGTTTATCTTTAAAATATTTTTTAACAGTGTTTATTAATTGGATTTTAACATTAATTTTTCTAATTTCATCCGGTAGTCGGTTGAAAATAAGTCTTCCTTGATAAGTATAAAAATTTTGTGCGAAGGAAGTGTTTAATTTTGGGCATGAAAAAATATATTTATGTCTATGGTTTTCAGTTATAAATTGATACTTTTCTTTTTCTTTTATAATTTGAATCAATGCATTTCTATTGTACAGATCTTTGAAAGAAGGTACTTGGAATTCCTTAAATAATTGATCCGTTGGGTAGTCAGAAGGTTTTTATAATATAATTTTAATTATTAGCCTCTGCACAACTTCAATTGGGGAAAGATTAGTTTTGTATGTGGATCCCCAGCTAATGATAGCATATTGTAAAGTTGATTGAACCAAAGCGTAATATATTAGATATAATTTTTTTACAGATAAAAAATTTCTGATTATTAAAAATATATAAATCAATTTTCAAATTTTTTTAACTTTTTTTAATTGGATCCGGCACTGCTGCATGCGAACTGTTTCGTTATGTAAACCACGAGTATTACTTCTAAATCGTAATTTTGTAATTATTTGTCGGATTACTTCACTGAATATTATAGTAAATTATTGTATTGGAAAATATGTTACGTCGATTGCAATTATATTGTTATCTGTTAGACGATCAGAATTCTAACAATTATCTTCCAATTCAATTCATTATTACCGGCTTTGATCAGAAATTAAATTCTTGTATAACGTTATAGCGTAACTAGCACATACCCGTGAAAATCACGGAATAATCTGAAATTTGAAAATGACACTATTAAAATGATTTACTGTAAAAAAACAGAGTGTGCGCGTTAGAAGTGCAACCTTCAGAAAACTAAAGTAGTTAAGAGTGGGGAGGCTATAAGGCACCGCACAAAGAGGAGATCGATAGGCTACGAAGCGCCGAACAAAGAGGGGACCGATTATACTAGATTCATTCATTCGCAGGCTAAATCCTAATTAGGGAACGTACCCATACTACGTGACCAACTTTTTGCAATTTTTAACCCCCCCCCCCCCCGTGACCAAAATCCTAAGCAACCCGCCGCTCATTTGTATGGAGCGTGACATTTTGAAGACCCCCCCCCCCCTAAACGTGTCACGTAGTATGGGTACGTTCCCTTATGTGTTTGATTCGAGATTAAAAATGGTGCTAAAGAAGTTTTCGCTTTAAAAAAATATATATGTATAGGTAGGTACTTTATCGATTGTCCTAATTCTTTACACCGTCAGTTCCAATTTTGAAAATGACACTTTCGAATCAAATTTAAGTTCATTGAACCGGAGTTACGCAGGACGTACGGACAACCGAAATTAGTATTTTTGAAGATAATTTTGATGAGCCGTTGAAAAGCATGGAAAAAATGTTTTGACACCTGGGAAGGACGTTGCTAGTTGCTAGCTGGAACTAATTTCGTTCACCCAAAAATTCTAGAAAGAAACGTCGCGGGTTCGATTCCCGACGTCGATATTATTATTTAGGAACAAACAATACCATCACAAATACATACTTTATTATATTGATAGAGAAAATTTAAATGCTGTAAAGGACAAAAAGTCCAAAGTTGAGTTAAATGTGTCATTTTTCTCCGTTTTTTTCTCTTTCTCTGAAAATAAGTGCATCCTTTACGACATGAATTTTAAGAGGATTTTTTTTCTGAAAAATTTGAAATAAATTATCGAATACTAAATTCATAAAATATTTATATGTACTGACATTTAAGAAATTTATAGAAAACTAGCTGTTCTACCATATAAATTATTTCTAGTGAATATTTTGGTTGTTAAATAAAAAAAATATCGAATGTATTTTAAGTGAATGACTTGCGCATGTGTGGATGAAAGTTCGATTGTTTCAACAACATAAATAATTTCGTTCTGTTTTAAATACGAACGGCACGGTTAAATTTGTTGATACAAAAATACTAAATCGCGAATAAAAAATGGGAGAGTGGAGGTTGGAGGGTGAAAGTTTGATATAAAATGTATTTTTTGATGCCAAAAAAAAAAATACAAAAATTTTTGTCAACAAAAAAGAAAAAATTTCTGGATAGGGACACTCTAATCACCTAGCGGTATGAAATATACTTTTCGACCTATTCTCATACCTACCAAATATAAATAAAAAAAAATCATAAAAATCGGTCAGCCGTTTCGGAGGAGTGCGACCACAAACACAGTAACACGAGATTTTTTATATATATATGTTTCATAACGCCGATGGATTTCTTTCGTTTTGTGCTCCGATTGTCATACGAGATCGGCAGGAACCCAGACTTGGGAATTCCGCACAATAAGGGTGCCTGACTACACGGTCAACAAGTGACAAGCGCTTTATCGTCAACAAGTCAGTCCGTTGCTAACCCCCGACCGTATCGTGACATTTCGCACCGAGCCGAAGTGTTATTCATCATATCGTCACATAAAGTATAAATCCTACCGTATTCTTTCGTATATTTTGTGTGAACTCGTGACTCAAACTTTACCGAAGTTCTAACAATCAAATAGAACAATATCGAGCGCTATGGACATCTATGACTATCACCAAGCTAGAAGACCAACCGTGAGTACCACTTAATTGTGATATACCTTTCTTGTTTGGTGGTTGGGCATAACTTAGCGAAATCCATCAGCGTCTTAGCAAGAGTAACTGCAAGGTTACCCTCATCCCCATGCCCCGTGCATGATCAATATATATATATATAGATGTTCAGTTTTAGGAAAGATCTATTTAATATTATTTTATAATAAAAAATCATACTTACTTAGGTCATAGGTCGTAGGTAAATTAATAAAATACTTAGTTTTTACCACTTTTATTGTTTACAAAACCAACATGTTTCGTGAGTAAGAAGTGAGCGTTGCTCACGAAACATGTTGGTTTGGTAAACAATAAAAGGGGTAAAAACTAAGAATTTTATTAATTTGACCGGTCAGTGGTTGAGTGGGCATAGCGCTTGGGTCCCACCCGAGCGTCGCGTGTTCGATTCCTCGACTGGCTAAGTCCTCTATCACAACACGAGCAACATTTTCAGCTTTATGTGGTTGTAGTAGGAGATTTTCAAACATTGTTGGGTTATTCGTAACCCGGGAATGTTTGTCTATCTTTTGAAATTAATAAAATTAAATTAATAAATTAAAATATTTCTGTCACTAAAATCTAATGGATAATTAATTATCAGTCGTATTATTTCGCAGATCAAATATACGGCCTCTGTGGTCGAGGGGTTTTGACTCGCAATCCGAAGGTCAAGGGATGGAGTTCCGGCGTGCGTAAATATATTTTATTTGATTAATTTGTGTTATTTCAGAATTAATTAATAGAAAAATAAAATAAAGTACGCTTGCGGCACATTCCAGAGTGGAAGAAACTCTCAGTATCGCCCTGGTGGAAGACCACCTTTCAGAAATCAAACGTTACACGAAATGGTTTTAGCCATGTTTGATGACCAGATCTGAAAAGCCAGCTACTTCTCCACCTTTTTTCCCCATCTCCTTTCCCTCCCCACTACCTTCAGCTTCACAACATATCCCAATTGGGGATACCATAGTTTCACTGGCTCCAGACGGGAGAAGCTAGGGACTCTTGTGAGGTATTCAAAATACGTCTAGGTAAATAGAACGAATTGCAATTTTTCGAAATCAATTGACCGAAACACCAGTTTTTCGAATTGATATAAGTATGTATACGTACGTACAAGAGTATTTTATTATAGGCTGGACAATATCAACTAACCTAACCTAACAGTATCTCGTTAGTCATAAGCAAGTGAAATATATTTTTTAAAAGTTGATTAACAAATTCTAAAAAAATGTCTTTCGGCCAATTGCGGTTCGAAATATTAGTCGTTAGAAAAATTGAAATTCGAACAATTGGTTTCGAATGTGATGAATGCCAACCTTCAACCTACGAGAAGCCTACAAGAAAAAAATTTTTCCTCTAAATATTATGTAGAGAAAATGGTACATTCGGCGACATCTGTCCGAGCAGTTGGGAACTATACAGAAATCTGCATAGAGACTGGAGCGAGGGAACCCCCATATCATAGCTATCTCGAGGACAAAGGAAGTTTGGATTCTGCCAATGAGGGAGTAAATAAGGCGATTAAAAATAATTTGAACCAATCAGAGAAATTATAGGCGTGTATCGTTTTAGTGGGCTTTGATCAGATTGAGCGGCCTTGAATTCTTTCCCACAGGAACGAAAGTTCAACGAACGGAATAGTAAACAGAACTAAAGACAAAGAGTTGAAGGATTATTGACCCGGGTCGTGTTTATTTAAGGCGCGATCGAGAACTGCAGGTTTTGGGCACCTAACGTTTCAAATGGAAACAAGAAAATCTTAGGTGGAAATGTTGAAAATAAGTAAATGAAAAATCATCAATAAGGGCACGGAAAACGTAACATGAATGGTCCCAGGGGTCGATTTAATTAAAACCGATCTGGAATGATCACAAAAAACGGGTAGAATCTCGGAAATTTTCACAAACTGAATATAATAACCTGAAAAAGTGGGAAAATCTATTGATATGGAAATGGAATGGTGAAACGAAGTTATTAGAGCCAAATATCTCAAAAGAAAACTGATTGGAACTACTTAAATTGACTTTAATAGGTACCGATATAAGGATTACTCTGATCTGACAACACTATTCACGATGAACAGGATATTGAAAATATTGCATATCAAAGGCCACGGTACATTTTGGTCACTCTACAATTAAATCAAATCACAGGAAAAGATGCTTAACGTAGCCTGACACTGGGAAATGCGTGTGAACCGTCGAAGGAATCGCTAACCGTTTGACTAGAGAAAAAAGGTTGGCTATCACTTTGTTGATATGACTTTATCCAAATAAAATTATAGAACATGATTTCAAGCAATTAAGGGTATCATTAACACGAAACGACCTAAACAAAATTATACAAGTTAAATACGAATATTTACTCTAAAATAAAAACATTACTTTTATGGGGTAGGCATTAAAAAATGAATTACGAGCAAGTACATGAAATTTTTAAAATAAATACCTGTCAATGAGAAAATTTATGTGATTTTTTACGAGAGAGAGACACTAAACTAATTTGGTTCTAAGACATGAGATAGAAGATTAACAGAGATTTGACAAAAGGTCACATACGGAGGAACCGAATTTGGTCCTTTTTCCTATGAAAGTCTGGGCGGTCAGGAGTGATTTTCCTATGAAAGGAGAGCTCTAAAAGGTCTTTAAAACACCATGGTTTGATAAAGAAGGGGAATTCGTTGGGAGATTGAGGGAGAGTTCGGATGAAATAACGGGAAGTGCGCGATCAAGAAAAATGTAAAGGTGCGCGAAGAAGACTAGTAAACTAGTGCTTCTAGTAGAGTTGAAAAATGTCTACAAGTGTTTGCAAAAAAATAGTAAATTCAGTGTTTTATTTTCCCTTTAAAATTGAGGAATAAAAATTTCAAAGACGATCAACGGAGAGTCCGGAAAAGTGCCAAAATAACACTTCGTGAAAGTTCGGGTGTTTTATAATGAAAGTGTTTAAAGTCAGTAAATAAGGATTAAATAATATTAGGGGTTCTCTTTTACAACTTATATTTAGTGGTTTTATAACATTTAACAAAAATCCAGTGTCTTAAAATAAATCAAATTACCGGATAAAAGAAAATATAACACGCGATTTTAAAATTAACTATAGGTGATATAATAATTAAAACTTTAACTTTACTTTAAATAACATGACATAGGTAAAATAAATAACAATAAAGAATTGTTCGAGTCACGTTTAAACTACAGTGGTTCAATAATTAGCGGTTAAAAATCCTTTGTGAATTGAATAACGAAATTGTAATAAACAGTAGTGATAATAATTCGTACACTTGGAAAACGTGCGTATCTACGGTTATTAATTCTAAAGTGATATTAAAATATTGAGAATGAATAATAATTTACCTAATTCCGAACAATAAAATTAAACATCTGACTTGTTATTTGATGAATCACCTCTCGAAGGCGAATGAAATAAACCATTAGTTAATACAAGGTTGAGGAACTAAGCGAAATACCGAAGTGAATCTTAAATAGACAGATATTTGAAGAGTTTTTTTCCATCAGTCTTTTCTCAAAAAGGGCCGATAGGAATCCATTAGCTAGGAAACGAAAAAAAAGGAAAACCTCGATCACAATGTCGAAGTTATGAAAGTTCCGACTGGGAAAAATTGTAATCGATCGAGGGCGGTAAGATAAAACCAATTATTAATTATTTTCAGAGACAAAGAAGAAAGGGACGAGCGTGCATCACCAATAAATCAATCGGACCTTTGAAGTTTGTCACTAACACACTAATAACAATTTTCACTTGCTCGAAAGTGGGTCAAACAGGAAATACCTGCTTTAGAGTTAGGATACATATGTAGGTATTTACTTCAGTTAGGTAAATACGCTAATTTATTATAACTCATATAAAACGAATCGAGGCGCGTAGAACGTAATAAATGACTATCGTGGAAGCTCTTTATTCTATATTTCGTGTGCGGGAGTATACAAGCGTCTCAAAATTAGGTCAAACAAACAAATACCTACTTATAAATTAGGTCATACAAGTACTTGTTTTAGTTAGGTAGGTGTAATGTTTATTTAAGCGCGTATAAGGAATGCGACGTAAGATATCAGTTCGATTCGTAACCGAAATACCTATATTTCTCAGAACTATGTAGGTCAAGCAAATTATACCTTAGTTGAAACTAGGTCATCCAGATACCTCTAGGTTAGCAAGGTACCTATTTAAATGATCAGTGTTTAAGCAAAACTAGGTCAAATAAATAAGAAATAATTAGTTAAACGATGAATCGTGCTTCAAAAGGACAATGACCGTAGAAATAAACAATCTCCAAAGTAAGTCAGTATACCGAAGGTCGTCTGTGTGAAGAGTAAACAAACAAACCATAAAAATTATGTACCTATTTAATATCGGTCTTTCGTTCATCGGAGTTAATTAACTATTGGCACAATTTAATTAGGTATTACGAGATGTGATAGGAGCGTGCCTCTTAATCACTCTAGGTAATTACATTGGCGTACTTGAATAATAATAATAATAATTTATTCCAGAAATGTTAGGGAAAGTGCAGTGCAATACGTTCCATATTCTAAAATTACAAATAAAGACAATGATAAGACGAGGGAAAATAATTGACGACAACACATAAATTAAATAAACAAAAAACCATGAGAAATGAAATACGTAACGCTTAAATCAATGGAAATAGCAAATTTATAGGTATAACTAATACCTACCGAATCCTTTCACCGACGAGATTAGGGTATGTTATATGACCTTCGATTGTGTATCTAAAATTTCGATTAGAGTTCAATGACATGGTCACCTAGATTCCATCAACGAATAAACAAAACAAAAGCACAAAAGTCAAGGGGCAGGTTTATCAATCATAGCTTACGACGGAAACTTCGCCCAATATGTGAAAGTAAAACCGACGTTAAATTCACTCAATTTAAACGACTTATCTGTACTAGAGCGATCGCCAATAGGTAGCATTGTTTTAGCATGCAAAATTTTCGCAAAGTAAAGTACTGCGACTAGCTTCAAACTCTAAGAGAGCTCATCACAATTATTCAGGAGGTCATTGATTCAATGACAACTTGATTTATCTCATTTTTAAATCTTTCTTATAGCAAGTAGGTATCCAAGAACCCATAAATACCCATAATCCTAAAACCTAATACACGAGGAGCTAGTGACCTCATTTAAAAAACACTGGTGTTCAAATACTCATACAGTCCTGAATCCTAACTTTTCTCGAACGTAAGTTTCAAGGCTACGGTATGTGTTTATGAGCCATCCGGAAATGTAAGTGTCAACCTTTCCCGAACGGAGAGAGCTTTGATCTTGTGGCGGTATTGTCGAGGTGGGGCATACGGGGAAGAGGAAGGACGTGTGCGGACAATACGCAGACGCGGCATTAAAGCTACAGGTTATTCGCATACCGGAAGTTCTTGTCAAACCTGAAAGCAAACATAAGGTTCACGAGGTGAGTTTTATGTCAGCTAGTCAGAGGTGGAGTGTAACGCTGGGTCGGTCACGTGGGAGGAAGGATCTGCCCGTCACAAGCTTACGCCACATTCAACGGATAGAGACATGATAAGGGAAGACATGAAATACCCCTTCTAGACTCAGTAGAGTTAAATTCAACCCGGAGGCGTCGGAAGTCGGAGTGGGACAGAAAAACGGCATGAAGACTTGGTATTCCCCCTGCTGGCGTGAAGGGACCCCTTTCATAGCATGAGACGCTCGTCGAAGAGAGTAAAACTCGGATCTAAGGACAAGCCTAGCAAACGTACTGGGAGAATTCGAGTTTGTAATTGTTGTTCATCGGTTTTCACTTGGTTAGCGGAGGAGCCGACTTTTCAGCAAACATATTATCCCCCTCCCCATATCCATCCATCCTTACTATTTCAACAGTTTTGCGAATACTAACAAATAACACTAACTATGTATACAAAACATTATGTTAGGGGAAGCTGCAGACAAGAACTCCAATTGAGAAAACCGGACTCTCGAATACGAACATTCTACACTGGTAAGGTAAGGTTTTTTATTTCTTGAAATGATGTAATTTATTAACTGTTGTTTATGTTATCGATGTATCAGCGGTGATAGGAAGAATTAAATAAACACACTAAATTCCTACGGAAATCAAATAGACACAAAGTCTAAGGCGGGGTTAGTTTATCAAACTCGGTAAAAGATACTCAAATAATAATAATTAATAAATCGGAAGATTCTCACCCTTTCTCTAAAAGAATCTATGGGTTACCACACGTAATACATTATCTTCTCTACATATGTGTGCATATTAAGTATGCAAACAGATGTAAAATCTAAAACAAAAAAATACACAACGCAGATTATAGAAATAATGTGAACTAAAATCTTAAATCTTGATTACTGTGAGAAAATCGCAGGGATTTAAGAAGATAGGGTAGGTTTAGCTAGATTATAAGGTATAGGGGTTTAGAAGTCACGAGCCTGAGGTAGAAATAAACTGAAAGGAGGGTTGAGTCAGGCCATCATACCTAGTGGTGTGATCAGTAGGACATAAGGGTAGAATTATGAGCGTGGCTACGAGACAGGAGCTACGAGATTTAAACTACGAGGTAGAAGCTTAGAAAAGTAAATCAGCTAGGTAGGGTTCATCACAATTGGTGTCAAAAGCCAAGGGTGGCGGACCATTACACGAACAATTGATTTCAAAAAATTGAATTCGAAAATCATGTCTGCTTCCATTCAAAATTGCAAAGTATTAAAATATTTCTGTCGCTAAAATCCACCAGCTTATAATTTATCGGCCGCATTATTTCACAGAACAAAGCAATCAATACGATTGCGGTGGCAAATTAACGATAATACTGGCAAACAATTAAACTGTTATTTATCCCAATTAATTATCTAACTAGATATAATGTATTGTGTCTTCTGTGAGATATATAAATAAAAACACCATACTACGCAGTAAACTCAAGTAAACTGCGTGTTTGGTAACGAGAACACACCTTCCTGTAAACACGAAACCGTGAACTTGACCGACGAACGAAATTTTGTAATAAAACCGACGTAAACAACCCATTCCAATATTGTGTGTGGATTTTTCTACGTGACACCCGCTGAACAGATATTACACACTAGAAATGCCTCCCAAGTTTTTTTAAATTTTTTTTGTTTATTGGTTGGCCTACAGAATACATCACTTTATAATTATTTCATTACTTTACATTTTAAATATTATGGTTATAGCGATGATTCCACTTATAAGAGAGCCCACCATTAATCCCAACATTCAAAGTTTTAATATGTAAAAATAAATTAAATTACAAGTAGATACATAAAACAAGGAGGATCAAAATCAAATATTAGTAAATGCATACATACACATTTACGTATCTGCACACTGTTTTATATATGTACACGTGTGTGCATCTAATATGTGTTTGCGTATATGTACGTGTGCAGACTCTATACATGTATACGCATAAATGTACAGACACACACACATATACATCTATATACACGTATTACAGAGCCAATGCGTAGTGAATGATTCAATAATAACAAAGTGGCTGAGGAGATCGTCGGTTACAATGCAAGTATAAGTTCTTCCTTCTTTTAAATTTTATTTTTTATTGATTATATAATAAAACTAATATAAAACTTTTTTCCACTTAATTTTATTTGACTGTAACCGGTCAACAAATAATTCTTAGTCTACGGTTTATATACACAACATATTGGGGAGGGGGAGAGGGGTGGTCAACAAGAAATATAGCATTAAGAAATTCGACAGTCTAAAACGACTTAGCAACAAATATAATTATTATAATTGATTAAACTCCTTGTTGACCTTATTATATCATATTGCCTATTTTCATATATTTGGTTTTGTTTATGTTCAGTTTCAACTTGTTTAATTTCATTCATTTTTCTATATTTTGTAGGTCTTCGTTTATTTCGTTTATTGCATCTATGTAATCTTCACATGAAAAATAGAGTAAGATATCGTCTGCAAATAGTCTCATTTTGCAATGTTTTTTGGTTTTAATTATATCATTTATAAAAATTATGAATAAAATTGGACCTAATACCGACCCTTGCGGAACACCGAGGTTGTTTTCTATCGGCTCTGATTCTGAGCTTTCAACTTCAACATTTTCGTTACTTGTTTTTTTCCTGGAGATATTCTTTGAATAGATTCAGAGCTACGTCAGAAAGACTTATGTTTTCTAATTTTTCATTAGGTTTTTTCCTTTCTATCGTTTCAAATGCTCTTTTGAAATCTAAGAATGCATCAATGGTGATTTTTTTGTCTGTTTCTTTCTTCCATGTATTGATGACTATGTTTATCGCTGCTTCGCAAGAGTTGTTGATCCGGAATCCTTGATTGCTCGTCACATAGTATGTTATGTTTTTCCAAATACTCAACAAGTTGTTTTTTATTACAATTTCTAGTACCTGTTTGTATTTTGGTAACAAATTTATTGGTTTAAATTCTTCACATTTTCTGGTATTAACAACTTTCAGAATCGGGATTACAATAGATGTTTTCCATGTATTTGGAAATTTTCCACTTCGTAATGATTCATTTGTTATTATTATTCTGAAAGTAGTGATTGAATTCTCGGACCCATATGTTTTTCACGATAATATAACGTAACCAGACATATTTACCACGTATGAGGTGTACCTGACTTATTAAAACACGTTTTGAAAGTTATGCTTAAAAATCGTAAGGTAAATTAATTGTTAGCGCCCGTACATATCAATATGAACATAAATAAATAGTTTTGTCCATAAACAAACTCAAATCTTTCAAGGGAGGCTAACACATATAATATTGGATTGAGTCACATTGAATCTAACCGTAAATTCGCAGAACGGCTACTCTATATTGAAAATTTGGAGAATACTTGTCACAGTTTTCTAATTGAAGCGGAGAATCCAAGAAAAGCAAAATCAAAAAAATTCCAAATATTTGCCCAATCGGGCCTTAATTTCAACTTGGATGGAGATCTTCGATGTCAGGCGGGTGTAAGTGAGACAGGGCGCTAGGGGCTATTGGGCTAAATGTAATATTTTTGGGTTCCATTCAAATTTGTACCGAAAGCAATTCTAGTTTTCTTATTTATTCTACGGTCTGAAGTATTATTATTTTCGACAGTTATTATTTTATTTTTTTTCAACGGTAAAGACTAAAATGAAGCCTTATCTTCGTTTTGAGTGTAACGGTGAGTTGATTGGCCGTGATCTTCGCAAATTGACATGGAACACGACAAAAACAATTCCGTAAATCAACCCTAGGGAAGGAAAGAAAAACAAACAAATAAAATGGTGGCTAATGCTCGTTAGTATCGATGATCGATTGCTCTATACTTTTCAAAGCTTTTATTGTTTATGGTTTTTGGTCCATTTTACTGTCTGCACGTATATTTGAACTGAAGACTTGCACGAGTATCGATTTTCCAGTTGATTAGTCAGACATCTCCAATAACTAAGTTTTGAGATATTAATGAGGAAAGCGATGTTCGAATGCTTACCATGTATTAATAACAGTCCATTACATTAGAAATAAAATATTTTAAATATCCTACTAGTGACCCAGAAAACATTGTCATTTTTTTTAATTCACTTCAAGTTTATATATGCATTATAATTGATTTGGTGGTGTTTATGATTAATCTGAGTATTGTACCAAATAGAGGGTACACTTTTACACTTAACTGCATATATTCAACTGAAATTTCGATTTTTCGGAGACCTCTGACGAATCAACAGGACTATCGGTATAATGACGCGTCACTGTCAAAGGAATTCACATTCTACTGTTTCATAGATGGCGGGCGAATAATTATTTTACGGAAAAACGTTTTTTACAAGTTATGCTATAAAATATTAAGAATAATTAATTGTTTGTGTCCGTACACACGCAATATAAATATAGTCCAGTCAAGTTAAACGTGAAAAGGGGGTTGTACTTGCAAAGGGTCCGGTCATTCTGAATTTTTTATATGTTGTTAGGACCTAAACCAGTAATAAAAAAATTGCAACTTCGAAAGTGCTGTGCGAGCGGCGGTGGATCCAAAAAACCAAGAAATTTTCGGATTTTTTTCAGTTTTTGCTCAATATCTCAGTGAAAGAAGGGTCTGACCGGTATAGTTAGTGTACATACTTTTAAAGTAGACTACATTTGCTACAATTTGAGACCAAAGCAAGCTATATACAGCCATTGGTTTTCAAGATACAGTTCTTCGAAAAAAAAGCATTTTTTCCAAAAAGTGAAATTTTTTCGAAATAGTCACTTATTTTGTAAAATATTTTCTAAAACACGTATCCCACGTCAAATATTATATGAAATAAAATTGTAGTAAATTTAATTAGCTTTCATTTAAAACTAGATTGATATCTGTAGACCTAACTGTTCTCTCAAGAACGCCTGATAACCAAAAACAGTCATTGGCGGGTTTTGGGGGGAAATGCAAATAAACTGTTCTCACGTCTTTTTATGGTTTTATTTATGAAACAGTTACAATTTTTTTTTGTTATTGTTAACACATTTTTGATGAAAAAATGAAAAGATAATACATCTATCGAGAATTACGTCATCTTCAAACATTGTTTTATATACCTACTTACTAAAATGCTTGTACAAACATCATGGTACCTACTGTAAGGACAAGTTATATGTACACAAAAAATAAAACTAATATAAATCAAGTAGGTATTGTGTCTTGGTTGCCAAATTATGTCTTTCTTTTTATCTTAGATGGCCCGGGCTTAGGCTCGCACGAAGAAGGTGTCTCGATATCTGTGATGGACGCTGGGAGAGGCGCCCAGTCTGTAGTCGGGTCATCTTCATCGTCCGAGCATTTCAGCTCCACATCCGGGACGTTATTGCACAATTTTCCACCGCATGACTGACAGAGGACTGAGCAGTGGAGCCCAGCCTTTCTGCCCGAGCAGCTCTCAGAGCATCCTTTCTTGCATTTACATGAAATTTTTCGCAGAAGGGCAGGAGGTGCGGGTTCCATCGTGGTGGGGATGGGGGGTGAGTCCTTGAGAAGACAGCTTCCACCCCCATTCAGTGGAATTCAAGTTGATTCCTCGCCACCTCTGTACTTGGAGGTAGCACCTTGCTGCATGGTGGCCTGCGGCATCTTCCGTCGGTGGCAAACGGGCGAGGTTTATGCTTGTTGAAGTGACAAACGTCTTATACCTTATACCTCAGGAAATCCAAAGTATCCCTCGCTATGTCACCCCCATATAGAGCCACAAAGCACTTGATGCCTGCTTCACTTATGGCTTGTGCGGTGGAGTCTGGTCGAAGGAAGACCTCCACTTGCTCAGCAAGTGGTTCACGCTTGCTCAGAAGTGTGGTGATTTTGGTCTTTCCTTGGCCAAACGGTGCTGAGGTGGTATCGCACCCGGTAAACGCGTGGGTGAATAGTACCGTTCCTGGCAATCGCCGGGAGCCCTGGTGATTGTAGGAGGTCGTAGAGTAGTGACAGCAACCAGCTTCACTTTTGGTGCTCTTCTGAAGATAGACGTTTGTCTCTTCAGCACCTAAACCATTGAGAAGAACGAGCAGGTCGACGTCTTCTCCCACTATGACGACCCGATCGGCTACTGCTCTTTTTGAAAGCGCCATCATGACGATCTCTCGATCCGCATCTTCTTCGGCAACAGCCAGTTCTACTCCATCCTTCTGAAAGGCGTCACAGAAAAGAGTTATAAGGCGTTTCTTATTGTTCTCATTGCCCAATACATGCTCTTGAGCAATTTGAATTACTGTGGATTCATCGAACGTCAATTCGTAGCTGGAATGAGCAGCGTAGCGCCGGAGTCTTTCCGCTCTTTTGGTGTTTTTTTGGTAGCATCTTCTGGGTAGCCATCAAAAACGATGGAGACGTTCTTCCCAAAGTGGTTTCGGACGTAGGTGGTATAACGCGTCAAAAGTGCCCGAACTATACTCTTCCGCTGCCACACGACCTTGTGCAAAAGGTAGCCACCATCCAAAATGACGTGAGTGCTGGCATCTATCGGCGTGTGGCTGGAAAGAGGAGTGAAGGCAGAGTAAAGAGTAGATTTTGTGCCCTTGCGCATCCCTTGTTCATTGAACAGAGACATCGGGAACGGGGCCAACTCATACTTGAAGTCATCCTGTAAATCCTGTTCAGATTGCTTTGTAATACACACTCGCTGGAAAATTGTGATCGGATCCACAGCCACTCTTCTGTTTTTGTCCGGCAGTTTAACGGTTGAGGTGATCGATGCCAGCGTGGTAACTTTATTTTTCCGCTTTACTACTACCTTGTCGTACATTTGCCTCACAATATTCATCACTCCCTCCGTTCCAACTCTCTGGGATGTGTGGCAATTAATTTCAGAACCTGCCAGTAAACCACTACTGATAGAAATCAAACTGTCAGTTTCGCAATACACTGAGAGCTGCCCTGAAAGGGTCGGGTGCGGGTAAGATGGTCAAGGGGGGGGGGGGGAATGAAAACATTTTGCTAAAATATTAAAGGTTCTTTTAAATTTAAGTTAAGTAAGTTTCCCAATTATTGTATTGTTTAAATTTGACTTAAGGTCGTTATACTGGTCGATAATTATGCCATAAGATAAACCCACGACGACTAATGGAATTACTTCACAGCACAATAAAACCATAAAAAGACGTGAGAACAGTTTATTTGCATTTCCCCTCAAAACCCACCTATGACTGTTTTTGGTTATCTGGCGTTCTTGAGAGAACTGTTAGGTCTACAGATATCAATCTAGTTTTAAATGAAAGCTAATTAAATTTACTACAATTTTATTTCATATAATATTTGACATGGGATACGTGTTTTAGAAAATATTTTACAAAATAAATGACCATTTCGAAAAAATTTCACTTTTTGGAAAAAATGGCCTATTTTCGAAGAAATGTATCTTGGAAACCAATGGCTGCATATAGCTCGCTATGATTTCAAATTGTAGCAAATTTAGTCTACTTTAAAATATGTATACTAACTACACCAGTCAGACTCTTCCTTCACTGAGATATTGAGCAAAATCTGAAAAAAATCCGAAAATTACTTGGTTTTTTGGGTCCACCGCCGCTCGCAGAGCACTTTCGAAGTTGCAATTTTTTTTTTTTTTATTACTGGTTTAGGTCCTAACAACATATAAAAAATTCAGAATGACCGGACTTTTTGCAAGCACGGATGTACATCTTGACTGGGCTAATATGAATAAATAGTTTTGTCAATAAACAAATTCAAATATTTCAAGGCAGGCTAACAAATGGGTGGATGTACAAGATTTTAGCTCCATTTTAGCCCCTTTTATGGTGACGTCTGGCTTCATTTCAAGAGTTGTTAACACTGGCAAGTATACCAGTATATAAGTAAGTACTAATAATAATAATAAGTATATACTGGCAAGTATATAAGTAGTCTTCGGCTCAATTATATAGTTATGTGTATGGCCGGCCTAAAAAGTTTTGTCTTTTTTGCTGTCCAGAAAAGACATTTTTAAATTTTATTTATTTTCCTTTAAGTTGGAAGAGTAGAATTCGTGGAGCTTAGGGTCTATTAGATCAACACTCTCTGGCAAAATGAATTTATTACCGGATATTGCTAAGAATTGTCTTTTTTTAGATTCGAGATGAATTTACGATGAGTTTTTTTTTCACGTTTTTCTTTCCTTCGTCTGCGATTCGTCACTTTTAAGAGTTAATATCAGGACAATAAAATTTACCTATCTTCAGATATTAAAACATAATTTCCAGAAATTCTTTGAATCAATTTACCTTTTCAAGTGATGCGCATAAATTAAGTACATATTTTTGTTACTTTATTAGCCTCTTTTCTTAAATATTTATTTAATATTATTTACGACACTAGAACTGTGTGAATAAATTAATTAAAATCATAGATAATATGATTCCTTTCAAGAAGCTGGCTATCAAGAAACGAAAATTGGAGAATTATCTTATACATCTGATTTAGATCATTATTGATTCGCGTTTTAAATTTGAATTCATCAATTTCAAAACTTTTCACAAATCTCAACCATTTTATTTTTAGAAAAATGAAATAATTCAACTTTGTATAAACCACTTACTTAATGCGCAAATCCGACCGGTTTCGGAACAAACGTTCCTTTGTCAGGGAAAGCTTATATACAAAAAAGCTTATATACTTATAAGCTTTCCCTGACGAAGGAACGTTTGTTCCGAAACCGGTCGGATTTGCGCATCAAATAAGTGGTTTATACAAAGTTGAATTATTTCATTTTTCTATAATGGATAACCACAAAGTAATAGCTACATTCATTTCATTTTTATTCATGTATTTGAATTTTATTTTCTAGATTTAATGAATGCCGCGGAATATTATGTATGGCAAGTGGAAATTAACCCACTTCCCGATATCCGATCGAGCTTAAACTCGGAAGATAGACTCGTTGTCTTTGACGATGCATTCTTTTTTTTGGTGGCAATCATGCACACGCACGTGGATGCAAGGTTCAATTCACAATTATGTATAAAAAAAATTTCAAGTTTTAAATTACGTTTAAAAATAGATGTGTTGTAGTAAAAACACTTTGTTTTTAACAGGTTGATTTTTTATCATGTATGTTATCGAGGCGAGTGACTCACATAATGTTGTCATTTCTTGCCTCATCGGGTGTTTAATTACAATTATGTTGTCATTATAATGTCTAATATTCTTTAAAGAATATTTTCAAATTCTTATGTAAGAATTATATAAGAATTCACTTAAAATATTTTCTAATATTTGGAAATACTATACCCTTTAGTGATACAGGAACTATTTATTTTCCAACGTGATCTGAAAAACATTTTTAATAATATTATTATTGGAAGAGCTACATTTTAACATGTTTACTTTTTATTAGTTTATAAGAATTTTATTGAAATATTTAAATAGTCAGGAGGGAGGTTCAAAGTGCGATCGCGGGTGCAACCAATTTGGCCCACCCTTTCCAGATCATAAGACAAAAACACAAAAGTCTGTTAATTGTGATACATTAATTATGTTATTCCTTGATATTTCGTAAGGCGTTAAACTAATCAACTAAATAAATAAAAAAATATATAGAAAACAAAAACAAGCAATGAATTATTAGCCTTTCAAGCAATCGCGGGTGCAACATCAAATTATCGCGGGTGCAACTCGTCTAGTTTAACTGTATATAAACATCAATATACCCTGATAGAGGAACGAAATAAGAAATCCAATAATGCGTATTACTAATTAGTACACTTCTTGATCATTTATGTTAATTATTTCTTTTCGTTTATGTCAAAATTCGCCGAAAATTCATTGAACATATTACATCCATCAATCCTTTTCAAAAAAAAAAAATTTTTTTTTTCTTATTTTGTAGAATTTCTTTTTATATTTTTAAATTTGTAAGGGGTTCCAAATTGTTATCATCCCAATCACTTTCTGTTTCAGTGCTGGTTTTCGGAGATTTCAAAACCAATGTGCATTTGAGACGAGAAAGCGAGGTTCGCGCCACGGAAATGTTATCGCCGCGCCGTCATCAAATTGGAAGAAGTGTTTTAATTGAATTCCTGATTTATTTTTCAGCCCTTCCCATTTATCATCCAAAGTGACCATTTTTTTAAATAATTTTTTTTTAATATAAAGAAGATGTTTCTGAGGTATTGCATGCCAAATCATAGAATTTCTATAAAAAAGCGGAATATAATACAAACTCACCTATTAAATATAACTCACTAGTAATACACAGCTTATATTATTATTAAAGGCATGACAAAACAATAAAATATATGATAAATCACACAACAAAGGTAGTTGTCAAAGAGTTGCACCCGCGATTCTAACATCACATCGCGGGTGCAACCAATTTGAGTCAATGTTTATTTCAATTCAGCTATCATTATACTCTTAAAAACGTTTTATTTAGGTTTGCCTCTGATTTCTTCTTTCTTTTACAAAGTTTCAGAACGTTGGCACTTTATTTCTGTGAGAAACACAAACTTTTATATCTTTTGTATCGCAGGTGCAACAATCTAAGAGTGACTTCTTGTAGTCAATGATGCTTAAAAAATAACAACAAGTACTTACATCTTTCGGCACATAAGATTAAATTAATATTGTCACTACACGTTTAGCAGTAAAATATAACTTCAAACTGTCGGTAACAGCTGTTTCGCGCCAGTGTTGCCCCGTGTGATTTTGCAGTTTATATACCGATTCTTCGAATGATAATGTTTCCAAGCGCGCCAAAAATTTCAGTATGAAGTAAAATCCAAAAAATTTTTTTATTATTAAATATTGACCTTCTTCTTTGCACTGATATCAAAAAAAGTAACAAATACTGCGATTTAAAAATTACTGTCAAGAATCGTCTATAGCGGAATCACCCAAAACAAAGTTCATCGTTCCTTCGCAACAATATTTTTACAATAATTTACATAAACATGCAAACTTAGTTTCTCTCGTGACACCAACACCAAATGGGAGAATATTTTAAGTATAAATTTGTAAATTAATAGAATCAAAGAAACTCAAAGTTATCGACACTTCGCGCACTTGGATCGACAAGGTTCTGTCTGCCATTGGTGATGAAATTGAGATATTGAGGTTCAAATTATGAAACCGGAATAAAATACTAACTAGTGACCGACCGAAGATTCGGTTTCGGTGTCGGTTTCGGCACAAAAATCTAGATTCGGCATCAGTTTCGGTTTCGGCAGAAAATCTGCCGAAACGAAACTCTGCATTCGTAAACTATCGCACGTCGTTCAGCTGAGCTCATGGCTCGTGCGTCACCCGCCATCATCAGTTGAGTTCACCGGCCGGTCCGGCGTGATTGTGTGGTTTATTTTTTATTTTTATCTCTATTGTCTGAATCCTATTATCTATTACTTCTGTCTCATACATTTTATTTGGCATTTATCGAGCATTGAAGTTCTTTCCGTTGAGTTATCCACTCGGATTTATGAATTATGAGAATTATGTGAAAAAACGATTGTTTTTTTATTTAATTTAACAAGTGTAATAAGAATGTTGTGGTTGAAAATGCAATTAAAATTAAAATACTCAATTTTTGAGGTCCTTCCTTTATAATGTAAGTGTTGATTACTGGCAATTTTTTTTAATTCCAAGTTTTGTTAAATTTCATAATTTTTGTTTGTTTTATAGCAGTAGATACCTAATATAAAAATAATAATTATTATTTTTCCAAAGGTACTTAGATTATTCTTTTTATTTCATTTAACACGTGTTAACTGTCTGTATAAGTGTAAAAAATAAGCCAAATTTCAGTTAACAATAGATTTTTAGCATGTCTAAAAAAGTTTCGGTTTCGGCTAAAACTGAGACAGATACCGAAGATTCGGTTTTGGTTTCGTAGAAAGTCCTGTTTCGGTCGGACACTAATACTAACATTAAAAATTTGTGATTAAGTGAATATGCAAAACGTATTGTAATTGAATTATCTTTATATTTTACAACATTCTAAGCAAAAAAATACGTAGCGTTTATCCAAATAACTTAGTGAATGAGATTATGATTGTTTAGAGTGGATTGATATGTTTGTGTAAAGAATGACTGGCGAAGGACCTTGATTTTGTGTTACTATCACTGCTTGAAACGATAAAAACACATGTTACATAGAGAGGAAAGGACTCACCGAAAAGGATAAAAGAACTTGTATGCTGGCAAATGCACTCGTCTGCTTTCCCTCCCATCCAACAGACACAAACAGCAATAGGCGTGAATTTCGTTTATTTTATAGTACACGGCGGAGTTATTTTATAATAGCGGTTCACCGATAGCGTAAGCACAAAGGCTATATGTTGCGGCGGGCGTTTATTACAGACTGACTATGGGTAAGATTGACGGGTAGCAATAGGGATAAGTAGGAAAGGAATTTGCAACATTATTAATACCAATCCCAAGCAGTGACAGTATGTATGCGTGCTATGTAGGTATGTGTATGTGTAGATATGTGTATGGGCGTAACCACTTAGCAAAAAAAACAGAACATGAAAATCGGTTCAACTCAGAGCAATTTGTTTTTTTTTGCTAAATGCCATGTTTTTTTTTGTATAGAATTTTCTTACCTACAGACAATTACCTGGACGATCGGTCCTGCATCTTTCATAAATGTTCGCAATTGGCAATTGGAACCTTTTCTTGCTCTGCTTGTCCAATACATTGCAAATGGAACAATTTTCTCTAAAAATATTTTATCTATTGCAAATAGAACTACGTTGCCCATAAAATTTGCAAATGGAACCTTATTGTTCCAAAAAAAAAGTTTTTTTTTTTAAAACTAAGTTGTTCAAACCGCAAATGGTATCTTGTTATCATCATTACATAGAATAAAATGAAGTCGCTCAAAATGTATGTGCGCGTTAATCTTTTAAACTACGGAACGGATTTTCATACGGTTTTCACCAATAGATAGAGTGATTGAAGAGGAATGTTTACATGTATAATACATGTAAATCGTATTAGAGAAAAGCCGAGATATTCAAAGAAAACATATTTTTGTGCGATTTAAAACGGCTGGCGGGCCGTACTATAGTCACTTTTGAAATTCGTTCTACGGAAGAAATTGGAAAATAGATGTCCTAGAGTAAGTAGGTATTTGATTTTCCCTTTTCAAATATCCAGTCTTGCATTGCAAGCATTGTATAATTAGTGGCGAGTTAATTAGTTTATAAAAAAAACAAATATTCAATTCAGGCAGCGGGCAGCGGGCAGCGGGCAGCTGGCAAGCGGATGGTGTGGATTTTATAAAGATTGGGTAATGGCGTTGTGTTTCGTTAGCCACAGCAACGTGTGGCCGGGTCTGCTAGTTCTATATAAATATAAAGTAGTTTAAATGTAATTTTGTTGCGTGGTTGTCTGCGAACTTTCACGAAGAAGTTGTACATATTTTAGATACGGTATTAAAGTGAAAAACATTCTAAAAAACTTGCTAAAATGTCAGATAGAATCTTTTTGTCCCAAGGGAACGATTACCCAATTTGTTATTGTTTACTTAGGTCCAAGGTAAAATATATATTTTTTAAATTGAAACACAAAACCACCAACGTGATTCGGTTGACGAATCCAAAGATATCTATTGCTTTGTTTTAAGTGTAATTTCTCTATGTTATCATTTTTGTGTCACGCGACTGATGACGGATTTTACTTTAATACTTGCCTCAAGGCTTGTTCATCAGAAAGTTATAAGTTAAAAACATTATTGTTTATTTCTGGGTGTTAATGTTAGATGTACTTTAAGATATTATTTAGATGTTAATTTTAGATAAATTGATTTAGAAACCAGAAGGCACTCCAAAACGTCTCTTATTTGACGGCAATCCTGAGCGATTCCCGCATTTGACATAAGCACTTCTAGGATTAAACCCCAGATTTTAACTTAATAAAAAATAATAATATTTTACGCGTCTGTGCCTACACAGACTTGTGACTTGTAAATTGTTAATTGCTTTAATTGTGGACGCAGTAAATTCAACATCACTTTAACGTCTTCGAAATATTTCTTTTTTTAAATTTGTATTTTGTTTTGACCCACCGACAATTTTTATTTTAAAACATTAAATCGTGAATTCTAAATTTTATGCATATAATTTTATATTTTGACATAGTTTAATTAAATCCAGTCTTCTTATTTATCCTGATGATAACTTTGTATGTCTTATTGGAGTGCTGGTAGCCTTCATTCAAAGCCATGGAAAAACCGTAATTCTGATTTAGATTCCTGGACATGTTGTAATCATGGGTTGAATAATTGCGGATTTCATGCCAAAATAAGGAGCATCAAAGATATATCCACAATGTTTGAGTAGTGGTATATTGCTAATCGGTCCAAGGGAACCTGCAAAGCCTCAATACTAGGACTATCAAAAGACTCTCTTACGCCGGTTTCAACAATCACCCCATTTTTCCAAAAAATACATTTTCTCACTTATTCGAATAAGAATTGTACATCGTTCCGTTTCCTCTTGCCTTTTTAAAATTGACATGCTTGACAACACAGATTTACTTTCTGTGGTACAGAAGTGGGAACTTTAGATCAATTTTTTTGGATGTCCCTCTGTAAAAAAATTAATACCCTTTCCCTCTCTAAGCACTATGGATTTAAATTAATACAAAAGGTGTAGCAGTACATACCGGAATGATTTTAACCAGCGAGTCCTGAGCATTTTTGGAGTTAATAACGGTGACCGGCCAACTCAGAATGAAACCAAATCAGAACCACCTCAGAAAAATTTGATTAAATAGATTACGTTAGGTTAGGGGTAACGGCTATTTTTTCACAGCTTTTAATGACTTTTCAAAGAGTTGTTGAGTTGACTTGATTCTGAGTTGGCATGGAACCGTAAATAACGTAGGTAAATATCATTTTGCTGTCCGATGATATTTTTTCAATAAACAAAAAAATGTGTTTCCTCACACGTTGCCACTGATCACACTGCGGTGAGTGGCAACGGGATCACATGATCCGCGATCTTTCTCTGTTACCGCGCTGCTGGAACGAGACGCAGTGCATATCGCGTATCCCGTGCAGGCTACACCCAACTACTCAGTTGTGACGTGTGAAGGAAAAAAATTTTGTTTTTAATTGAAAAATAAACCATCGGACAGCAAAACGATATTTACATTTTGTACTCCAAATATGCTCAGGAAACGCTGGTTATAATCCTTCGGATACGTGATGTTACACACTATATAAATTCACCTTCCCTCTCTTCACAATTTAAATTGATGGCCTAGGACACCCACAAAAAGCTTAACTATCGTCAGGACTATTATAATACAAATAATTAGAACTACAAAAAAATAAATTATCTTTTAATGTAGTGCATTACGGTCGTTGTTCCTGAACCTATTAATCAGCTGTTTAGCAGAAATTTTGACTCAGCACTCGTCAAAGCACAAATACGACCTTTTGATTGCAACTCTTCGACCAACAGGCGAATCGAACGTTACTAAACCAAACACTTAGCTGATCGGAGACTCAGATTGATCGATCGAAAAGTTGGGAACAACGACCATAGTGGGTTCCTACCAATATGGTCGAAGGTGGGTTCCCATTACTTAACTTTGCTTTATATTTTACTAGCTGGTTCCCGGCATGCGTTGCTATGCAATTTAATGAACAAATTGTTTCTCCCTGCGTGTCCTTTCCCATTCGTCCCATACCCCTTCCGCCTTCCTTTCCTCTCCCGCGACCCCTTCCTCTCACCTTCCCTCTCCCCACTCTACTCCCCCCTTCCCCCGTCCCGCGAACCCCTTTCCCGAGTTACCCTCCCCCCTCCCAGGTTCCCCTCCCTCTCCCATGTTCCCCTCCCCCCTCCCTCCCGTAAACCCCCTACCCGAGTTTTCCTCTTCCTTCCCCCTGCCGAATTCCATACATTCAGTCCCGGTACATTCAGTTTTCAAACAGCTCGCGTGCCACCTATTGCAATTTTTTGATACAATTTCGTAATGCCAGAGCTCATCAGTAGTTTTATACAAACCTTGTCCTGACAATAACGAACACAAGGAAAAAAGAATTATCCAATTTAGCGCAGTCGTTAGGAAGTTATGCGCGTACATAAATTTCGACGATTCATTTTTATTTATATAGATAGATAGATAGATAGAAGAAGAAGATAGAAGATAGAAGATAGAAGATAGAAGATAGAAGATAGAAGATAGAAGATAGAAGATAGAAGATAGAAGATAGAAGATAGAAGATAGAAGATAGAAGATAGAAGATAGAAGATAGAAGATAGAAGATAGAAGATAGAAGATAGAAGATAGAAGATAGAAGATAGAAGATAGAAGATAGAAGAAAGAAGATAGAAGATAGAAGATAGAAGATAGAAGATAGAAGATAGAAGATAGAAGATAGAAGATAGAAGATAGAAGATAGAAGATAGAAGATAGAAGATAGAAGATAGAAGATAGAAGATAGAAGATAGAAGATAGAAGATAGAAGATAGAAGATAGAAGATAGAAGATAGAAGATAGAAGATAGAAGATAGAAGATAGAAGATAGAAGATAGAAGATAGAAGATAGAAGATAGAAGATAGAAGATAGAAGATAGAAGATAGAAGATAGAAGATAGAAGATAGAAGATAGAAGATAGAAGATAGAAGATAGAAGATAGATAGAAGATAGATAGATAGATTATATAGATTTAATAATTTAATATACACACGTCTCCAGACGGCCAAATATTGAACGATCTCCCGGCCATGGAGCTTGTTTACGTAACTTACGTTTTCCATGCTATAGATTCCATAGAATACTAACCTATAGTATTGCTGGGAGTTCCCCTGTACATGTACGTGAGTGAAAGGCACAGGCAGTCATGGAATAAATGCTGAGAGTGAGTGTGTGCGTATACCCTCTTCCACATTTTACGGAATTCCACCGTTCCCAGCTTATGTAAGCAAAACGTGATGATTTGTAGGTAGGCAATATACCCGGCTATCAGACCTTCAGAGGCGAACCACTGTTTACTGGTTTCACATTGCCTACTGCGCATTATCCTTTATTTATTTATTTACTTTATTAACGCCCTTTTTAGGAATAGTAATAATTACTAAAAAAAATCTAACTTTTATAAATAAAACAGAACGATCCCAGTAACAATATTTTGTTTATGGTTATCAGGTATAATTTTTAGAACTTCATTTTAATTTTAATTTTTTTTTTCTTTTATGAAGTGATTGTTCGTTTGGGGATGTACTGGATCACTAAGTAAATTAAAGGAAGGTAATGATTATGAAAACCAGATACAAAGTAGACTTGCCTTTTTATAAATTGGCATTGATCTACTATCTCGTTCGTACACGAATTTCTCTTTCATTACTTTAAGCATACGTTCATCATATTTTATATATTCAATAATATTAGTATTCAATTTATTAAAACAAAACACAATTTATTTATAAACAAGTTCTGCTGTTTAATTATTATTACGCTTGGTAGCTGTTTCGCCTTCTGAAGGCATTATCTTATTTTTACGCACCAGATTTAATTGTCCGGGTTAAATTTTCCCCACAGGAAAAACTAAACCCTTTCACACACTTCCCAAATGATCATCTAGTCAATCCACGCTATGCAATTGCACTATATAAGTATTAAAAAATACAAAACAATACAAGAACGTCAATTTGGGAGGCGGGAATGGGTACCGCCGCCCCGGGAACCTTTATTGGATAACCAACACCTCTGCCATAGGTCACCCCAAGTGGTTCGCTACGTTTGGTGATTTAGCAGGGGTGCCCGGGTTCATGGGGGTGAGGTTTGTCTAGGTCTTGGAGGCGGATGACCAGGACATACTGAACCCTAGATTCCTACCCACCCCTTAAACCCTTTTCCTTCCCAGAACTCTCCTCTCCTTCCCTTCCTTAAAAAAACCCTCCAAACAGCATCCCCAAAGATGACATAGGCCCTGAGGGAAATTATTTTCCTCAGGGCCTCCTGTGTGGAGCTCATGTAAAAAAAAAAAAAAAAAAAAGAACGACATGTCAACCTACCAGAGACCAAATGGGAAAAAAATTCACCGACTCCAGATATTTTCATATCAGAGGGTTCGGCTCTGTGGAACTCCTAATTGAACCTATAAATCCTACTGATCCCTCACTATATAAGTATTATAAATACAAAACAATACAAGAACAACATGTCAACCTACCAGAGACCAAATGGGAAAAAAATTCACCGACTCCAGATATTTTCACATCAGAGGGTTCGGCTCTGTGGAACTCCTAATTGAACCTATAAATCCTACTGATCCCTCAATATATATTTAAAAAATCTTTTGTAAGCTTATTTAATAATTTTTTTAATAAGTATAATATTACTTTTTTTTTTCGAAAGAAGCAAACACATTGTGACTTGACATTTTAAATAAAAAAAAAGAAAACACTTTGTTTACGTCACTTTATTGATATTTCTTCCGTCTACCGGTTTCGGTACCTCCGTACCATCATCAGGACTGAATATAAAATACTGACAAATACAGGGAAATACACATATATATATATATACAAATTGTAAAAGAAAGAGACAGTAAATTAGAGCGGGACAGGGCGTCAGTTGTGGGAGGGAAGTGGGGGAGGAGCGAGTGGGATAACGGGAAACATACTTATAATAGAGCTGAATGTTAAATTAAGTTGATTATCAATGATTTCAACCTTTGCATTAACTGACTTTTTTTATTTCTAAAGCTTCTAAGTTATTTAATCGTAAGCCTATCCCATTTTTGTGTAGGACTTTAATACCCGTATCCCGGTTAAAAGTATGATCTTTATTAATTAGGTGCTCTGCGAATTCTGAAAACCCTGAACTGGTTAGGCACCTTATGTGCTCCTTTACTCTAGTTTCCACATTGCGTGACGTTTGTCCAATATAGAACGCTGGACAATCGTTACAACTAATTTTATAAACGCCCGAGTGGCTTAGTATGTCCTCATTGTCTTTAGCATTAATTAAAAAATTTCCTAGGTTGTTATCCCACTCGCTCCTCCCCCACTTCCCTCCCACAACTGACGCCCTGTCCCGCTCTAATTTACTGTCTCTTTCTTTTACAATTTGTATATATATATATGTATATTTCCCTGTATTTGTCAGTATTTTATATTCAGTCCTGATGATGGTACGGAGGTACCGAAACCGGTAGACGGAAGAAATATCAATAAAGTGACGTAAACAAAGTGTTTTCTTTTTATTTATTTATAATATTACTATTATAGTAGGCAGATCCGGTAGATGTGTCTCAATTATCTCACACACATCTACCGGATCTGGCCTGATGATGGACACTGCAACGATGTCCGAAACGTTGGCTAAAGAAGGAGGTAGCGCAACACGGCATAACACCCCAAAAACAAATAACGAAAATGCTTTTGGCCGTGAAAATCTTAAAACGTTATGCTTCTATGTTTCAGAGCTCTTTTTTATTCATAATAAAGACAATAAAAAAAAAAACTTTGTTTAATTCCACTTTATAATATTTTTTAAAACCAACCGGTTTCGGTTCGACCTGAACCTTCCCCAGGGTGAATAAAATATATTAAATAAAATACAGAATTACAGAAATTAAATGAAAAGTAGAAGAGGGAGAGAGAACATCAACTTTTGCTGGTGGGCGAGGGGGAGGTACCTAAGAGGTAGGGGGTAAAAGGAGGCGTGAGGAAGGGAAATATGTTAAAAAATGGGGCTGTATGACTTTTTTGATTTATTTCTTGTTTATGGGGTGAGAACAATTTATTTTTTCTCTACGAAATAATATTTATTTTTTGGCATATAAATACCTAGTATAAAATTTGTATATAACTTATATCCTAGTATATAACTTTTGTGTGCATAAAATGAAATATTAAATACATTTTAAGTAATCTTCCGAATAGGACCTCCATCGACATGCTTGGTGTAACTGTAAGTACCAGCTCAGGTACGGGGGCTCCATAGAAACCAGAGTTAAGTTAGCCTCTCAGAAACTAGGCATACTGTACAGGGCCCGCAGATACTTTAATAGTACACAACTGCTAACCCTGTACAAATCGCAAGTGCGCCCCACGGTTGAATTTGGCAGCCACCTCTGGTCTGGAGCTCCAAAATACCTAAAAAAAAACCCTTGACTCTGTGCAGAAACGGGCGGTCCGTTTGATGGATTCTCCCATCTTAACAGACGGACTGCAACAATCTTTAGAGCACAGGCGTCAGATGGGAATGCTGTCCTTGTTCTACCGGTATTACAATGGAAGATGAGGAACTAGCGTCATTGATCTCCTCGGCAACGGTGCATAGTCGGGAAACACGCCAAACACGCGCCCAACATTTGTACACGGTTGACATTAGTCACATGAGAACGGGTCGTTTCTATGACTCGTTCTTGAGTTCAACGGCTCGGCTGTGGAACGATTTGCCGGCCTCTGTGTTTCCTCCCTCCTACAACATAGGTCTCTTCAAGACTCGTGTTCACTCCTTCCTTTCCTCAAAAAGACCCTCCACACAGCATCTTCAAGGATGACATAGGCCCTGAGGGAAGTTATTTTCCTCTAGGCCTCCTGTGTGAAGTTAATGTAAAAAAAAAAAAATAAAAAAAAATTTTGAGTCGAGATAACATTTAAAAAAATATATTTAGCCACAACGGTAGGTATTTATTTTTTAACAAACTGCTCAAAAACTAAACCGTTAACAAAAATTTTAATAATAAATCCACTGACCAAGATGGTATAAAAATCCTTACTGAATTAATTAAATGTTTCTTAATGAAGGTTTCGCTTGCAAGGTGACCGGTCTAGTCGAAATTAGCGACGGAAAAAATCTAATCACATTGTAATTGAATGAATTTCATTCAATGGTCTCCAAATACAGACAAAATACTTGATTGGGTTAAATATAAATACAATAAATACGAGAAAATGTTTTTTTGTCGAAGTAAGAAATAAGTAATTTAATTTTTTATAAGAAAAACTCTCTTTTTATTACTTTTGAAGGTAAATTCCATCAATGTAATATATCATTGAAGAAGAAGATAACAATAATAATCTAAACGAAAATATGAAAGAGAACAAGACACAGAAAAACAGAAAAAGATAATGGTCGCAACTGGGACTCGAACCCGGACCACTCGTCTAACCGGGACGTTGCGTTAACCAATTTCACTATTGCCACCTTCTGTCAAACCGTCATATTTGTCAATCTCATATTTCAATTTTAGACTTAATGTTATCTTCAACTAATTATTTTAATGGAAAATAATAATAATTAGTTGAAGACAATATTGTTAATAGAGAACTCCAGTCCAATTTTTTATTTTAATGAATGGACTTTCTAACTTAAATAACTGCATATTTTTTTTATTTTTTTTAGAGTTAGTTTTAATAGTTAAAATAATTATCAAAGTTTTAATTTTTCAAGATCCCCGAAAACCACCGTATGTGTGGTGAATCGTGTGACGTCATCACTCCTGAAAAGTTACTACAAGATCGGGCAATCGGCTGATCAACTGGCGCCATTTTGAAATTCGGTGTTCGAAGTATTCTTCCTAGAGTAGCATTACTATTTTTTTTGTGCAGAAGTTTTTGAATATTTTCAATAATAGAGATAAACTAATAAGAGATACCTTAATTTTTTAAACCGAATTATTTAGGCCTAAATAATGTTTCAATAAACTCAACAACTAAATGTTTATAAACAGTATGTAAATAAACGAATAAATTGACACGATGGCTTGTGTCATACCTACATTCCCATACAATTACTTTACGGTGACGTCACGACACGACGATCAGTGACGTCACTACTAAATATTTTAATTCTATTAACTTGACGGCGTGTTTCTAGGACCCGATTAAGAATGGACTTTTTAATAATTTTTTAAAAACTCTGCGTTTAATATTATTTAATAAAACTTATGTATTAAGAATCAGCGTTTATTGGTCTATATAAACATATTTTTTTAAAGCTATAATATTTTTCACTGGAGTTCCTTATTCAAAAAATTTAAATATGATATTGACAAATATGACGGTTTCACAATAGCGAAATTCGTTAACGAGCACGTTCCGGTTAGACGAGAGATCTGGGTTCGAGTCCCAATTGCGACCATTGTCTTTTCTGTTTTTCTGTGTCTTATTCTATTACATATTTTCGTTTAGATTATTATTGTTATCTTCTTCTTCAACGATAAAAAATTAGTTATTATTTTATTTTTATTTTTAACTTAATGAGTAAAACCTCATATGGGAATATTTTAATTAAATGATGATAATATTAGCTAAACTCAATCGAAAATCAGAAAACAGAAAAACCAAAAAAAGTTACGGTCACCGTTAGGACTAGAACCCAGGATATACGCCTTGACGGGGCGGAGCTCTGCCAACTAAGCTTAAATGTCCCTATCCGATTCGGTCATATTTAACTGTATTATACATACTTCGACTAAGAATATTATCTTCATTTTCTTAAAGCATATTTTTATTTGCTGCTATCTTTATGTATAAATGCAAGATTCAAACCCGTAGGTGTACCTATGTTCTGTGTTCGAATCCTATACGTGACCTATCTTTTCCTGATTTTTCTGTTTTCAGATTTTCGGTTGAGTTTCGCTAATAAATATTGTCTTTTTTTTAAATAATTAATTTGTATTTAAAAAGCCATTCCACACAAAAAAATTGGATTGCTACAGTCGATAGATTTTTTGTTATCGTATCTGAAATCCGTATCTGCAGAAAAGGCTAGGTAGATACCGACAAATGATATTGGCAGAAGAAGAGAAATATGCCCTGTCAAAAAAACGTTTCAAAACAAACGTTTCTTAGGGTTTTTTTTAACAAAATGTCTCAACAATTTCTCCAAATTGACGTTCATTTTATGTACCGCGTTCAACTTACCTCAGAGGAAAAGAGATAAAATAATGGTTTTTGTAGAGGTGCAATAAAATTTTCACATAAAGTAATCGTCTTGGAAAGTGAATTACAAATAATTTTCACTACAAAAAAAAAATCAATTTATTAAACATTAGCTGAAGTGAACCCGGCGTTGCTCGGGTTTGTGAATGGTTTGCTTTGAAGTTTTAAGGTTGTGAATCGCTATTCATTTAGTTCTTCTTGCCTTGTGTTCCTCGGCCATCTACGATTTCTTTTACCATTCAAACCACTCTCTTTAAACACTCCTGGGTTATCTTGCATGGTCAATCGATATAGGTTTTATCGAAAATGTCGGTAACTTGTCATCGCTCCCGAGCACCACCAACGAACAAATAACAGTTTACTTCGAATAAATTAGGAACCCTTAGTGGTTGTGAATTGTTGTTTGTTTGTGCTCGGGAGCGATGACAAGTTACCGACATTTTCGATAAAACCTACATCGATCGACGGCTAGGTACCTTGGACCTCTAGCACGGTTGATCGATAAGTATTGCTGGGATATCTTTCAATAACTTCTCGTCGTTCCCTAGCACGATTGCAGGTCGCAAACGAATTAGTAACAGTTCACAATGAGTAAGTGTTCTTAATATACTCTCAATGCTTGTTTGTATGTTAACGATCTGCAGTCATAATAGGGAACGATGAGAAGTTACCGAAAGTTAGCCTATCAATCCTTTTTGATCAACCATGCTAGAGCAGGGGTCCTTCGGTAACTTCTCATCGCTCTCTAGGACAACTGCAGATCGCTAACGTATAAACAATAGTAGATCTGAATAGCCAGGTACTTCCCAACCTTCCTCTTCCCTACCTCCTTCCCCTCCCCACTACCTTCAGCCTCACAACATACCCCAATTGGGGATGCCATAGTCTCACTGGCTCCAGACGGGAGCAGTTGAGATTCTTGTGCGGTATATTCACTGTAAAAAAAAAAAAAAAAAACGTTGAATATATGAACATTTAGTTACATTGTGATCTGTTACTTATTCATTGGCGATCTGCAGTCATGACAGTACAGTTCATGATAGCTTTTTGTTTGATAAGCCCCCGAAGGGCTCACAAGCTCCAACAGCTCGTAGGGCTTTGAAGCAAAGAATGGACGGTTACCTCGAGAGTATTTTCTCTTGGGGTAAAAATAATCTCGTTGAATTTAATGTTTCAAAGACCCAATCTTGTCTGATTACATCTAAAAGGGATCGAAATGAAAATCTAGTCTCTTTCAACGGAAGCAATCTTCCGAACAGGCCCTCCATTGATATGCTTGGTGTAACCCTAAGTGACCAGCTCAGGTATGGGGGCTCCATCGAAGCCAGGGTAAAGTTAGCCTCCCAAAAACTGGGCGTACTGTATAGGGCCCGCAGATACTTTAATAGTACACAACTGTTAACCCTATACAAATCACAAGTGCGCCCAACGGTTGAATTTGGCAGCCACCTCTGGTCTGCAGCTCCAAAGTACCTGAAAAATACCCTCAACTCTGTGCAGAAACGGGCGGTCCGTTTGATAGATTCTCCCATCTTAACAGACGGATTGCAATCTTTAGAGCGGGTGGGAATGCTATCCTTGTTCTACCGGTATTGCAATGGAAGATGCTCCGAGGAACTAGCATCATTGATCCCTTCGGCATCGGTGCATAGTCGGGAAACACGCCAAACGCGTGCCCAACATTTGTACACAGTTGACATTTGTCACATGAAAACAGGTCGTTTTTTCAACTCGTTCTTGTGTTCCTTGATTTGCCGGCCTCTGTGTTTCCTCCTTTCTACAACATGGGTCTCTTCAAGACCAATGTTCATTCCTTCCTCTCCTCAAAAAGACCCTCCACACAGCATCCCAGATGACATAGGCCATGAGGGAAATTATTTTCCTCAGGGCCTCCTGTGTGGAGTTAATGTAAAAAAAAAAAAATGATACGGAACGATGAGAAGTTAACGAAAGTTATCAAATCAATCCTTATCGATCAACCATTGTAAGGGGGCTTGTATCAATAAGAACAAACCTAGAAATTTTCAGTTTAATATTTCAATAGTTTTGAGTCCATGGGACACATGTACGAACAATGACTAAATAAGATGTAATTTTTAAAAGCTTTATAAAATTGTTATTTTCTGAAAATTTTCCTCCATAAGAATAAATTCGAGACCTTTCATTTTTGGGTTCAATGTTATCGCAAATAAAATTAGCACTTCGGGCGGCAGCGAACAAAAAGCGTCCATAAATGAATTATTTTTCCATTACTTTATGTGATGTGACATTCACCCTGAAGACTTTAGGTCACGTCCTGTGAATGGAAACCACTCTGAATCGAGCAATAATCATATTAGCTTTTTGTTTGCTATCTTTTTGTTTGTTTTATGTTGAAGTTGGATCTATTGTTTTCTACTTGAATGGACATGTAGAAATTATACTGGAATAAAAAAATGGTAGAATATTGATTGAAAGGTTAAGAATGGAAAGAAAAGATATAAATAAGGGATGTCCAAGGTGTTTTTATGAGTAGAAAGGGGTGCATGGTGTGATCCATGTTCTCATAGCGTTTTTTTTTTTTTACATTAACTCCACACAGGAGGCCCTAAGGAAAATAACTTCCCTCACGGCCTATGTCATCTTTGAGGATGCTGTGTAGAGGGTCTTTTTGAGGAAAGGAAGGAGTGAACACGGGTCTCGAAGAGACCCATGTTGTAGGAGGGAGGAAACACAGAGGCCGGCAAATCGTTCCACAGCCGAGCCGTTGAACACAAGAACGAGTCATAGAAACGACCCGTTCTCATGTGACTAATGTCAACCCTGTACAAATGTTGGGCGCGTGTCTGGCGTGTTTCCCGACCATGCACCGGTGCCGATGAGATCAATAACGCTAGTTCCTCGGAGCATCTTCCATTGTAATACCGTTAGAACAATGACAGCATTCCCACCTGACGCCTGTGCTCTAAAGATTGTTGCAGTCCGTCTGTTAAGATGGGGGAATCTATCAAACGGACCGCCCATTTCTGCACAGAGTCAAGGTTTTTTTTTTAGGTATTTTGGAGCTCCAAACCAGATGTGGCTGCCAAATTCAACCGTGGGGCCACTTGCGATTTGTACAGGGTTAGCAGTTGTGTACTATTAAAGTATCTGCGGGCCCTGTACAGTACGCCCAGTTTCTGAGAGGCTAACTTAACTCTGGTTTCGAGGGAGCCCCCGTACCTGAGCTGGTCACTTAGAGTTACACCAAGCATATCGATGGAGGTCCTGTTCGGAAGATTGCTTCCGTTGAAGGAGACTATATTATGTTCAATGGGAAAATTCCGGTAAAAATACCAGTAAGATTTCTGTGCCTTTGTGTATATACAAAACGACCAGTCGATAGGAAAATCTATGGAAGTTGTTGTCCAAGTATGAAGTGAATACAAATCTTATACAGGTAATTGCGTCTCTGAATGAAGGGGAAGCGTTGCATGTACTGGAATGAAAGGTGGTTTTACGGGATGGTTTGACATCACAAAGGGTGTAAGCAAGGCTGCGAAATATCACCATGGTTATTCAACCTAAACATGGATAATTGCTTGCAAGAATTGAAAGAGGTGGGATTAGGTTCTAAATTGAGTTGAATTTATTTATTTATCTATAATAAAGGGTTTTTCGATGCCTGTCTCACTAGGATATACCTGTGTCTAATAATAAGTTAATGATGAATGTACATAAGTAAGTCTAAAATCATGGCGTTTGAAGAAGAAAGTACGAAAACTGTGTGCAATATAGTTGTGAGTGATGAATGTTGGATGTTATGTTGTGATTATCTTATTTCATATTTAACGTCATTTTAGCACTGAACACTTTTAATTTCCTCATTTACCTAATCTCGATGTGTAGAGCCCCTTACCTTAAACTTTAATGTCTATGCCACCTTTTACTAACGTATTGCAATGAATTTTGAATCTATATTCTCTTTTGTCTGTGGCCGCGTCAAACTTTCTCTTTTGGTCGATATAATGGCGTGTTGTCTTTTAGCGAGTCATTCAGAGTCATTCTTTTCTTATTCTCTCAACTCGATTCTCGTCTGTTCTCGACTTACCTTCAAATCGCCAGTCAAGTGTTCAGAATCGAATCACTCTCTCTCTCTTTAAACTTATACACTGAATAAACAAAGTTTACAACAATATCCAGTACAAAACACAAGTGCTTTTACTAACAAAAAGGATAACCTCAAACCAACCATCTCTCTCAAACTGTACGCCAATCCTTGGCGTGGAAACAAAGGAAGTCATCAAAGGCAGCGCAGTTTACGCCTGACTGCAGACTTCTGGAGAACACGACCCAGGAAGCTACGCAATGAATACCTGAAGCAGGTGGATGAATTTGTGTATTTGGGAAATATGTTTACGAGAGAGTAAGGGTGAGAAATGTGAAGACCGTGATGAGTAAGATTACGAAAGGGATGATGAGTAAGATTAAGAAGCTCAGATGATATGGGCGTGTAGACCGAATGAACAAAGAAATGTGCGTAAAGAGAATATATGCCACAAATGTGAATGGTAGAAGAAGTCAGGGACGTCCGACGGAGACATGAATCAGATACTTGAGTTGGGAGGCCAGGATGTCAAGAGTCACAATAATGGAAGAGTATGCATGAGACGACGTACGAATGTGATTGATGTAAGGAGTGTGTGCCAAGACTGAGTTGTTTATTAATTGTCGGCGAAAAGTAACACTTTTTGGTTTTTTAAGGGTAAGTAGGCTCTTTTCTGTCTCATTATTTTTTATTTGTCATAATTTTGATCCAAATACAAGCTGTGTTAGCTTGCCTTATTATGATTATAACGTGATTTGCAACACATTCCGTATCAAAGTATCATCATCATCATCATCATCTGTGGCTCTACAACCCAGGTCGGGTCTTAGCCTCCAGCAGAGCCTGCCTCCATGACTGTCGGTGTTGTGCTGCGTTGCGCCAGTTTCGGATGCCGATGGTGCTTGCATCCTTCACCACTCCATCCAGCCATCGAAGCTTTGGTCTTCCAACTCTTCTCCGACCCCCAGGTGCACCATCCATAATTCGATTTTGGAATATCTCCTTCGCTCATTCTCTGGATATGTCCAGCCCACCTGAGTCTTCCAGTTTTGATTTCCTTGGAGATATTATTGTTCTCGTAAAGATCGTATAGCTCCTGGTTGTATCTGATACGCCATTCTCCATTATCACAGACTGGGCCGTAAATCCTTCGTAGCACCTTCCTTTCAAAACTTTCTAGGGCTCCTTCATCACCCTTACTGATTGTCCAGCATTCCGAACCATACATAAGAACAGGTCGTATAAGGGTCTTGTAAAGCAGGACTTTAGTTCTTCTGGTAAGGTGGCGAGATTTCATATGCTTCTGTAGCCCAAAGTAGTATCGATTTGCAGCTACTATTCTTCTTTTGATTTCGCTGGATACATTGTTGTCATTTGTCACCATAGTACCGAGATATACAAACTCGTTGACAGTTTCAAATGTATAATTATCTATCTGTATACTTGGTGGTTTCTGGCGTCCATGTACGGGCATATATTTTGTCTTCCCCTCGTTGATGACCAATCCCATGTTCCTTGCCGACGTAGCTAAGCTTTTAAACGCCGATTTTAGTTCATATTCTGAGCGTGCGATGATATCTATATCGTCAGCATAAGCAAGGAGCTGAACAGACTTGTTAAAGATATGGCCTGTGGTTTGTATACCTGCATTTCGGATGGCCTTTTCCAGCGCTAAATTGAATAAAATGCAGGCAAGTGCATCTCCTTGTCTTAGTCCATTGAAGGTCTTTAGGGTGTCTGACAGATCCTGTTGTATTCTGACTCGGCACTCAACATTAGACATTGTGAGCCTTACTAAGTTTACCAGTTTTCTTGGGATATTAAATTCATCCAAGGCTCTGTACAGTCTTTCTCTATTTACTGTGTCATAGGCAGCCTTAAAATCTATGAAGAGATGGTATGTATCAACATTAAATTCTATTGTTTTTTCCAGTATCTGTCTCAGTGAAAAGATTTGATCAGTTGTAGATTTCCCCTTACGGAACCCAGTTTGATATTGGCCAATTATGCCATCCGAATATTTCATAAGCCTACTTGTAAGAGCCATTTTGTAAGAAGATTATTACTTGTATCTTCCATAAAAATAGCATACTTATTAAATGATGCTATGTGAAGATGTGTAAAAGGAAAATTAGTTGCAATTAAAACCCAGAGCATGAGATATTAAATTTATTAAATAACAATCAAACATAATCTAAAATAAGTTGAATGTAATCTACAGGGCGTGTCATTCTCTCGAAGAGACAATGAATATGTAATTTCTGATATTAATAGAAGTAGGTAGTTAAAAGTTACTTATAAAAGAATGTGGTAAAGGTTGAGCGCCATCTTATTTTTAGGTGAATAAGAAAACAATTTATATTATAGATAAACCATGATGATAGATAATGAAGCTAATTCTACGTTACGTGAAGTATAGCGTTGAAGGTAACAGCATGACTCGTCCGAAGGAGAAAATCTACACAGTACATTTGATAGGATCTTGTATGAGATATTCAGCAGCGTTATGCCCCTATAGTTAGAGCAGTTCATAGTTAGTTCGTATCAAAGTATAACGCCGTAAAATCACACATACATGACTCTTCCTTCCAGTTATAAGAAAAAATAACTGTATTACCTACTTTCCATGTAAAAAAAAACGTTGTGAATACCATCTAAAAAAATAATACAATCTAAAATAATAAATTAAAACCATAATATTTCACATTATATTGTTAATTTATTACTAATATATTCGTATACAAATCCATGCTTATAAAAATATTAAATCATTTTTCAATTTTTATAAGAATCAAATCAATTTTTCCTAAGCAGTTATTTATTATTTAAAAAAAAAACAACGCAACTTGACATTCCTTTTAGAAACATTCATTATCACATGACAATAATATCACATTATTCCTTGATCGCGATAGATTTATCAATTTCTTTGATTGCATCCACCGGAGTATCATTGGTAATTTTCTTTGACTCGTCATCAAATTTGGTCTCGTTGATATCTTTCGGATCGAATTTGTAACCAAGGCTTTCCATTTCTTTGACGATGTTAGGTTTACTTTTGAGAGAGTCGAGCCAGAGTGTGTACGATACGTCCGGTCTGGTTCCGCCGTATCTTTCCGGAAGGTATTTGGGCGAAACGTGTTTGTGCAGAGATTCCATGTTGTTTCCGTGGAAGAAGATCTTCTGTCTCATGCGGTCGTCCAGCAGCGGCTTGAACATGGAGTAGATGGTGTCGAAGACCCAGGACTGGTTGATGATGTGAAGGGCGTGGGTCTTGATCGGGAAGCAGGTCTAAAAATGATAAATTAAAAATAAATGAATGAATTAGATCATAACAAATATTATGGAATTACGATTTCAGTGATTGTTTCAGATATTTCAGATATTTATAGACTTATTGATATCATGGTTTGATCGGAAATCATGTCTTAACATTACTAGTCAGTGAAAGATTCGTTCAGATCTACGTTAAATTGGATGATATTTTTTTATTTTTTTATTTATTGAGTTAGTTTATACTACATGAATATAAACTAATAAGCATAATGTAACATTTCATTTGATGAATTTAAATATTTTTACAGTAAGCATAACATTTATTTTTAAATACATTCATTCTTTCTTCATTTTTCATTTCAGGCATTTCATCAAACATCTTTAGTCCTCTGTACATTAGGCAGTTCTGTGATTTTGATTTCTTCATCTGTGGCAATCGAACTCTGTTTTTATTTCTTGTTTCGTAATTATGAATGTCTCTATTAAAAACAATTTCATCCTTAAAGTATTTTGGCATTTGGTTTTTCATAATTTTATGCACAAAAATTAACACATTAAATAGTAGTCTCTTTTTTATTGGAATCCAATTTAGCTCCTCTCTCATTTGATTAATCCTTGCATATTTGCCTTTCCCCAGTATACATATCATAGCTTTGTTTTGTATAACTTCTAGTTTGTTCAAATTTCCTTCATTGGCCAAATATAACATCGTAGAGCAGTAGTCCAAATGTGGAGCAACGATAGTTTTATAAATAAGCTCCGTAGTGTTTCTATTTAATTTACGTCTTAGTCTTCTAAGAAAATTAACCTTTTTTGATACCTTTTTTAGCACATATTCAAAGTTTGCTGTGAAAGTCAGTTTTGAGTCGAGTATTACACCCAGGTATTTGATAAATTTGATTTCATTTACTTTTCCAATTTTTTCACCATTAATTGTCAAATTTAACCCTGTGTTACATGTTTTATTGCCTATTTCCATATATTTTGTTTTGTTTACGTTCAGTTTCAACTTGTTTAATTTCAGCCATATGAAAAATTTTTTTTTTTTGAGGTATATAAAATTATCATCTTACGTGTATTATTATTACTAAGAATTGACACCATATTATGAATACAAGAAGGAAGGAGGTAGCAACCCACTTAAAAAACAAAAGAATTTATTTTTTAACTTGCTGAACATATATAACAAATAATGGTGTAACAAATAATCTTACTATAATTAATTATTTATTTAATAATCCTACTAATGTTTGTATGGATGTATGTGTATTTGTTACTCTTTGACGCAAAAATTACTAAATGGATTTTAGTGAAAATTTCCAATAATACAGCTCATACATCATAACAACATACAGGTTACAATTTATAAAGCTAGCTGGGAAGGGGACGCAGGAGGGGGACGGGGATGCACGGAAAAGGTGATTCAGGGAGAAACAATGTATTTCTTTGAATATGGCATCGCAACGCATGCCGGGAACCAGCTATTTAATATATTTTTAATTGAATTATTGTAACATCCAGCCCCCCCCCCCCCAATAGGGGGCGCCACTATCAATTTCTGCCTCGGTTTGAAAAATTCGTAGATCCGGGGCTGCCGGTGACTTCCCAAGAGCGCTGAACGTAGAGAAAGAACATATTTAGCTGA
The DNA here is from genome assembly GCA_917880885.1 of Limnephilus marmoratus. Taxonomy (NCBI): domain Eukaryota; kingdom Metazoa; phylum Arthropoda; class Insecta; order Trichoptera; family Limnephilidae; genus Limnephilus; species Limnephilus marmoratus. Next base: position 38,477,647 of record OU862909.1, on the reverse strand, counting down.
CTTATTGATATTTACGTACCACCATTAGCTGGACGACCTTGGAGGCCACAGAAGGGGTGACCTGCCAAGCGTGCTGCATGGAGAGGTTCTCGAAATCGAAGAGGCAGACTCCGCCCAGCACTTGAGCCCTCTGCTCCAGGATGCCAAGTTCCAGCACGACCAAGGTGGCCTTGAACAGCTCCTCCACGGAGTATGCAGATGGGTCCCAGTTGCCTAAAACACACCATTTACTGGATTAAAAAAATATTAAAGATAATAATAATTTACTGAATTAAGAATTTGCAAAGCATTTGGTTCCCATCCAGATAATCTGAACTCAATTCCTCGGCTGGCAAAGTCTTCCACCACGACACAAAATACTTCTCCGCTTGCTGTGGTATGTTTGTTTGTTTTTCTTTAAAAAAAACTTTACTAAACCATACATAGGCATGCCAGTTTCAGTAAAAATACTGTTCTCTGGGCAGGGCAGGACACAAAATTTCAAAATAAATCCAAATTCAGAAAGAATGACTAAGGACGGGTTGTTTTAAAGAATTTCAACCCGTCAACAAATCTTCAATTTCAAGTTAACATTAAAGTTCTATCAAATCTAGGAAAGTTCCAGATATTCGTTGTTCCAGAGTTGTTTTATTATTTCAAAATGGGCCGGTTATTTTACAGTAGGTACTTGGATAATAACAGAACTTTATTAGGACTCGCACAGAATTCGAGAATTATTTTTGAAATTTGAAGAATTGTTTAAATTTTGTGAAATAACTCATCCTAAATCAAGTAAAGTATTTAATTTGGTATTGTTGCGAGAAATAGCATATGGAGAAAACTATTGGGAGATGGAGTCAGAGGGCAGTGAAATTATCTATTAAAAGAAGTAGTGAAAATGCAATCAATTATAGTTCACCCATTGTTTTTCAAAATGAACAAAAATTCCGATTTCGTAAACTTAAAATATTTTTATGTAAAAATTTTCACATATTCTACCAAAATCCACCACCGTGTTTGAAAAGTGTCGCTGTAGATAAGTTTTTAGAGCACAAGCCGAAACATTTATAAAATACTAGCTTTTACTACCCGCGGCTTCGCTCGCACGGTATTAGGGGGAAATATATATATATAAATCCTTATATGCTTGCTTCCGAGTTCCCGGCTCGCGTTGCTATGCCACTTAGGAAAGAATTTTTTTCATTTTCATACCTTTCACGCGTTCCTATTCCGCCTTCCCTCTTAAATCCCCAAATTTTCATTGCAATCGGATGAAGGGTTAAGCAATGCATAATTTCTTGATGCCAGAACTCACTATTATATATAGAAACCATTTTTTGCATGCACACATCAAATCCCCAAAGTTTCATTGAAATCGGATGAATGGTTTAGCAATGTACGCTTAAAAAAGTATGTCATAGCCAACATTAAATAATTTTTTGACCGTATTGCAAGTTACGATGTTATTGCTGTGAATCCTTTCCAGTTACATACTTGTCATTCGACTTACTATTGTATTCACTCTTGAGTTGTAGGTATGTACAATGTACATATTGGATCAATCAATATGGATTCAGGGAAAATATGAGTACCTCACATGCGATAGCCTCTGTAACAGACTACCTCAAAACAAATATAGACCAGGGCAAAAAATGCCTTGGAATATTCCTAGATCTGGCAAAAGCGTTTGACACAATTCATCATCAAAACCTATTTGATAAACTAAAAATCATCGGAATCACAGGAATATAACTCAAATTAATTGAAAGCTATATGGGAAATCGCACACAGTATACCTCTATAGAAAACACATGTAGTGACAAGGAACAAGTATCCTACGGAGTACCCCAAGGCAGCGTACTTGGTCCAATCCTATTCCTTATATATATTAATGACCTGTGTCACCTCCAAATAGACGGAGAAATTATAAGTTTTGCTGATGACGCTGTGTTACTCTTTAAGGCCAAAGACTGGAAAACATTAACCCCAAAAGCAGAACTTGGTTTAAATATTACTAAAAAATGGCTCGACTCTAACTTATTAACTTTAAATATAGATAAAACAAAATTCATAACTTTCAGCATAAATTCGAGAGGCCAACCCTCCAATAACATCCACCTTAAAATACATTCCTGTCAATCAACCATTGATATATCAACACAAACTCCATGCGACTGTCCCCCAATTATACAAACGGAAAATATTAAATATCTTGGTATATACTTCGACCGTTATATAAAATGGGATAAACATATAGATTCGGTAATAGGAAAACTAAACAAGTTGATTGACTTTTTTAAAAACTTGAGAAATATCTTAAACATATGTGATATAAAAAATATATACCTCGCACTTGCACAATCCATAATGGAATACGGCATTATTGCCTGGGGCTGTGCCAGTAAAAAATACATTACTACACTGTTTAAAGCTCAGAAAACCCTAATAAAAGTAATACTTAAGTTACCAATACTAACACCCACATCAATCATATTCAAAAAATTCCCAGTGCTGAAAATTCAAAAATTACATTCAAAACAAATACTAACTTTCCTTTACAAGAACTTATCCACATTTAACATTTCACAAAACTCTCGCAATACTAGAACAAGACATGCTCTCCAACTACAAATACCAAAAACAAACACATCCTTTGGACAAAAACACTACAGATACCAGGCTATAAAACTATACAATTCTCTTCCTACACAATATAAAACAACTAATATTATTGAATAAAAAAAAACATTAGAAACTGGCTACAATCTTTCTAACTTTTAATTTATAATTTGTGTCGAATTAAAGTCGATTTTATATTTTGATTTTTATTGTTTCTCTTTTTTATATTAGCTATTAACACTCTTTTGTTTTACTATTCACAATTTATAATTTATAATTTAATCTGAAAAATGTCCTCCACAACACAGGTGAACTCCTAGTGTGGAGGACAATATATTATACCTTTGTAATGTAAATGTACTAAGAATAAGAATAAATAAATAAATAAATATTATTATTATTGCTGTCGTGGAGTGAGAATAGATTTCTGACTCTGACTACTTTAGGTTTTGAAATTTAGTAAGCCGATTATTATAGTTTGAATTGTGTTTTTTATACCTTTTTTTTAAATAATTTTCTGGGTTATATTTTAGTTAACTTCTTACGGGTACAGGACCCTTATTTTTTAGTTTTACTTTTTAATTACAATTTTAATTATGTGAAAATCTGTTATTGGATATTATGTAAATTATTAATGTTGTTATTGTAAGTGTAAAATATCTGTTGATTTTCCATAATAAATAAAATAAAATAAAAAGCAACGCATAGGCATCTCATATGTATACAAACATATTTGGTATGATTTTTATATATATATATATATATATATATATATATATATATATATATATATATATATATAATAGATAAAGATGACTAAAATATGGTACCTATTCTGTACATCATCCACCGCCGCCCATCCTGATCCCGGTAGGGCGGCACAGAGAGGACATTAGCATCTCCAATAAACCTGAGTGCAAGTGGCTCCACGTTGTTTTGAATCTCTGGATTATCCTCTTTGAAAGTGCAGTAATTTACGAACTGAAACAAAAATGGTTCACACATAAACAAAAACGGTTCACACATAAATAAAAACGGTTTACACATGAACAAAAATGGTTCACACATAAACAAAAATGGTTCATACATAAACCAAAATGATTCACACATAAACAAACATGGTTCACACATAAACAAAAACGGTTCACACATAAATAAAAACGGTTTACACATGAACAAAAATGGTTCACACATAAACAAAAATGGTTCAAACATAAACCAAAATGATTCACACATAAACAAACATGGTTCACACATAAACAAAAATTAATTTAAAATAAAACAATAACTTTGTAAACACCACTTTTATTTTTATACTTTATGCCGACCGGGTTTCGCTACAACCGTAGCTTCATCAGGGCAGTATAATTCTCTACTAACATTAGGTTACATGTGTGTTATAATATATAATGGGCCGGACTCGTCAAGTGTAGGGGGAGGAAGAAGACATAGATGGAGAATTGGGAAGGGAACGGACGTGTTCTTTATCAATAGGGAACAATCTTAGTATGGGACTTTTATTTAAATTTAGTTGATTATTAATTACCTTACTATTAGTGTTTATGGCTTTCCTAAGCTCAAGTGCCTCTAGATTATCCAACCTTACTCCGATATTGTTTTTATGAATCAGTTTGGCGCCGGCTGTTTGGTCAAATTTATGATCTTTTTCGATCAAGTGGTTGGCGAATTCTGAAAAACCCGAGCTGTGTAGACATCTGAGATGTTCTTTTACACGGGTGTGTATGTTGCGCGCTGTTTTACCAATATAAAAAAACTGAGCAGTCACTGCATTGAAGCGAATAAATTCCCGAGTGAGATAAGCTATCATCCTTATCCTTACCGTTCATTAAAAGTTTGCCTAGATTATTATTAGTGTAAAATGCTGGTTTGATTTCTGATGGGAGATTTTTAACACTTTTTTGAGAGAAATTATTGATGTACAGGATTCTACGCCATTGATACGGTTGATTATTATTACTTGGTATATTATTATTATGAGGTGGACTGTTGTATAAAAATTTACTTGTGGATAATTTCTTTAATTTTTTATTTAGAATGTTGTCTACTATTTTTGGGTTGTAACCGTTATTTATTGCTATTTGTTTGATCGTAGATAGTTCTATTGCAAAGTTAGTATTTGATAAAGGTACTGTAACTAATCTATGTGTCATGGAATGAAAAGCTGAATGTTTATGGGAGTTGGGATGGTTAGATGAATTGTGAATCATTATATCGGTGAACGTCGGTTTGCGGTAGATTTTATATTCAATTTTATTATTTATTATCGATAACGTAAGATCTAAAAAGTTTAAGGTAGAATTGGTTCCTATTTCTATGGTGAATTTAATTTGTTTATGGAAGGAGTTTATTAGCAGCAGGAAGGAGTTTAATTGTCTCTTTGTTCCTAACCAAACACAAAAAACATCGTCAACATACCTCTTCCACAATAATAAGTTTTGTAATAATGGTGATTTACTATTAAAAATATTATTCTCTATTATTCTCTAAATTGTCCAGAAGGACAATTTAGAGAATAATATTTTTAATAGTAAATCACCATTATTACAAAACTTATTATTGTGGAAGAGGTATGTTGACGATGTTTTTTGTGTTTGGTTAGGAACAAAGAGACAATTAAACTCCTTCCTGCTGCTAATAAACTCCTTCCATAAACAAATTAAATTCACCATAGAAATAGGAACCAATTCTACCTTAAACTTTTTAGATCTTACGTTATCGATAATAAATAATAAAATTGAATATAAAATCTACCGCAAACCGACGTTCACCGATATAATGATTCACAATTCATCTAACCATCCCAACTCCCATAAACATTCAGCTTTTCATTCCATGACACATAGATTAGTTACAGTACCTTTATCAAATACTAACTTTGCAATAGAACTATCTACGATCAAACAAATAGCAATAAATAACGGTTACAACCCAAAAATAGTAGACAACATTCTAAATAAAAAATTAAAGAAATTATCCACAAGTAAATTTTTATACAACAGTCCACCTCATAATAATAATATACCAAGTAATAATAATCAACCGTATCAATGGCGTAGAATCCTGTACATCAATAATTTCTCTCAAAAAAGTGTTAAAAATCTCCCATCAGAAATCAAACCAGCATTTTACACTAATAATAATCTAGGCAAACTTTTAATGAACGGTAAGGATAAGGATGATAGCTTATCTCACTCGGGAATTTATTCGCTTCAATGCAGTGACTGCTCAGTTTTTTATATTGGTAAAACAGCGCGCAACATACACACCCGTGTAAAAGAACATCTCAGATGTCTACACAGCTCGGGTTTTTCAGAATTCGCCAACCACTTGATCGAAAAAGATCATAAATTTGACCAAACAGCCGGCGCCAAACTGATTCATAAAAACAATATCGGAGTAAGGTTGGATAATCTAGAGGCACTTGAGCTTAGGAAAGCCATAAACACTAATAGTAAGGTAATTAATAATCAACTAAATTTAAATAAAAGTCCCATACTAAGATTGTTCCCTATTGATAAAGAACACGTCCGTTCCCTTCCCAATTCTCCATCTATGTCTTCTTCCTCCCCCTACACTTGACGAGTCCGGCCCATTATATATTATAACACACATGTAACCTAATGTTAGTAGAGAATTATACTGCCCTGATGAAGCTACGGTTGTAGCGAAACCCGGTCGGCATAAAGTATAAAAATAAAAGTGGTGTTTACAAAGTTATTGTTTTATTTTAAATTAATAATGTCACATCACAAAGTATCTGCTTCATATGAACAAATAAACAAAAATTGTTCACACATAAACAAAAATGGTTTACACATTAACAAAAATGGTTCACACATAAACAAAAACGGTTCACACATGAACAAAAATGGTTCACACATTAACAAAAATGGTTCACACATAAACAAAACAATCATTAATCGTTTTGCAATATATCGTTTTAAAAAAATTAATAATAAAAAATATCATTTCAACGGTGTGTCTGTCACTCCGGTTCAATGATCACTAAAACTAGGATTTTTACGATTTTCAAAATGGAACTGATTGACGTAACGATTCAGAAAAGTGATAAAGTAGGTACTAGGTATGCTATCAAAATTACCGAAGTTTAATTTTGTAAGTGAAAACTTCGTTAGCACCGTTGTGATTTGAAATTCTATGAAACGAAAATAGCGACGCTAAAAAGAGATAAACACATACATCTATGAGATTTAACCTGCGAGAGATTGAGATGATACACTCTTTGTGCGTTGCTTCGTAACCTATCGGTCTCCTCTTTGTGCGGTGCTTCGTAGGCCCCTCACTGTGGTCTACTTTAGGTTTCACTTCTAACGCGTGTAAATTGCACTCTGATTTTTTATATTAATTAGTTTCAGGTGTAATAACAGAGTTCATAAATTTAATAAGTTTTTTATTGTTTTCATAAATGCTTATGTTTTCCCACGATAACTAATTTTTACTGCGTGCAACATAATTATCAAATTGTGTCAACTACCTTTTTCAAGCAGATTTAATAGCTAACAAATTATTAGACATCGACTCGCTCACCTTTATTGTAATGCAAAAGAAACATAATGGGATAATTAGTGTTGCAAATTGTAAAATTATTGTTTGCAAACAGGTTGTTCAATGCAAGATGAATTAAAATTAATTCTACCAATTACGTTTTTTCGATATGTATTGTGGTTAAACCTACACGGTTTTATTTACTATTTGTGCATAAAGGTCAAACAACACGAAACCCCTGAATGAAGGAATAATAATAATAATTAATAATATAAAATATAATTTTGAGAAAAAAGAGTTTGAACGTAGAAAAAAACATCATAAATATACGCCTTTTTATCTAAAGATGAAGCCATGCGAAATATTGCAAAATCATATATTTTTCTTTTGAAAATTTAATCGCTTAGAAGTATTATTGATGCTTCAATTAATTACTACGTGTAGAATATATCTTAGCCCTTAAAAATATCAGTAATTTTTTTTTAACTCTTTTAATAAGCCTAGAAAAAAATAACTGTATTAGAACTATAAAAAAACACTCTCAAGTGCAAACTCTCCTGCCTTTAAAACCGTTTTCGGATATGGTTTTATTATATAATGAGGAAAATTCAGTTTATTTTATAATAATCGCAAAAAAATTGATATTTATGAATGAACTTCACAAAAAAAAAAAAAATTAAACGTGAACTTCAGCGATGTTCTTATTACAGGAAATTCAATGACGCGTTACCCAACTGCAAATTTTACCCTTCTGCGGTCCGCAGAACGAATGAAAGCGCGTTGTATTGTCTCAGTCAGTAGTCAGTTATTAGTGAAAGTGAAAAAAATATCGATATATCGATATTTATTAAAATATCAATATCGACGTGGATGTATTGAGGAAAAAATATCGATGTATCGATATATCGGTCAAATTTTCAAGATATTTTGCGTTTTTAAAATAATAGTGAATTCAGCTCAATATTATCAATAGTAATTTTTTTACACAATGTTCTTTTTTTAATGTACAAAAATCTCAATAAAAATTAGATGTTTTTATCAGTATTCATTTTTATTAGGTAATAATTACAAAAATATCAAAAACTAAAAAGCTGTCTATTAACTTATATGTAAACTGAGACGCATAGAAAGTTTGTATGCGTCTCAGTAACATTCTATTGGCGTATTAATCTGTCAAAAAGGATTTCGTGTTTGGAACAAGGTATAGTCAATAATCATAGACAATTGGGAACCATAGGAGTGGCTTGGAAAAAAATGTCGAAAAATAGCATACATTTCTATGTATGTACACATGAGATAGTATTAGTGATCACAAATACTAATGCAAAGACAATAGATTTGTTAGCTATTAATAGTTAAAATTTCAACTGCCAGATGTCATGACCCAATACAGTTACGTTTTTCCGTTCGTTCCTATACGGTTTTGGATTCTAGTGACTTTAAATACACAAATAAATAAAAATATCGTTTTTGATACAATTTTCGATATTGGATATTTTGTATCGATGTATCGATATGTCAGATCAAAATATATCGACTAAAAATATCGATATATTGAATTAAAAATATCGATACATCGATATATCGATACTTTTTCAACAAGCCTAAGTTAGTCAGCAGCCGCCCGGAATTCGTTCTATAAAAAACACCGTTGTTGGCTATTGATTAAGTCGCTTGCTCCGCCCAATTTCGAATGGGTCCAGGACTAGGGGATCGTCTTAATGACCCTATCTCCAACATTGGAGTGATGTTGCTTAGCCGATACATGTAAATTCCTTAAGGAAACCTCAGATGTCAAATATCGAGGGATTACTATTCGAAATATAAAAATATCATATTCTATCGAAATATATAATTTGTACTTCCATTGAAGTTTTTAAGCTTTATAATTACTTATTTTTGGAGTATTATACCGTGTTGCGCTACCTCTTTCTTTAGCCAACGTTTTGGACAGCGTTACAATATCCATCAGTCAGTGTTTAATCTCTTAAAAAATATGTGTTATTTTTTATAATCTCCATCCAGTAGCCTAGTTAAGAAGTAATTATACGAATTTTTCTGAATAAGAATGCTCCGAAAATTACACCTACTCGAACATTGTATTTACGTATTTCAAACTATCTTCAATAGTCTTCTTCTTCTTTTTGAACGCTTACTCCGAAGCCTTAAGAGGAAACCCTGTCGCTGAGAATTTTGAAAAATAGATTTTTTTACCAAACTGTTGCTGTCACTCTCGCTCTTAATCCCCCGAATACTGATCTAAAGGGACAACTGCACCTCTGGCTGATAATATCTAAATAAAATTATCAAAATCGAGGTTTTGTATTCCCTATTTTTCTCCTCCAAAACTGGACCAATATTAATTATTTTTTATCAACGGTATTAAAAGAAGATATTCTATAACCATACTTTTGATTTTTTTAAATACATGTTCTAGTTTGTAAACAGTCTTTTGGTAGCGTTCAAATCAGGCAATTTTAACGATTTTTGTAGGATCCTAACTTCTATAAGAAGCAACTTGTCAAAAAAAGCAAAACGTACCGGCATGCTATCGGTCGATATCCATTTCATATTAAAAAATATTTGTAGTTGTGTCAAAATCCAGAGAGGAAATCGGGAAATACGTTTGTATGCAATTAATGCAATGGCGGTAGTAGATCTGAATGCGTTCTTACCAGTCTGTGTGCTCTTTCAACAATGAAATATCTGGCCCGCAGAAATCTTAGAAGGAAAGCATCGTCCATTCTTTGTGGCGTACATTCTCCACGTTCTGGAAAAAATTCAAGACGGAGTGTTAAAAACGCTTCATAATATCGATATTAAATAGCAACGATAATGAAGAACACATATCAAATATATAAACAAACACAAATGCATTTTCCTTCGCCATCATTTTCACAATATGTTCTTGCAAACCCTTGCGAAAATGATGGCGAAGATATTATCCTTATCAAGGAGATGACAAGGTGAAAAATACCGGCACTAAAAAGAGACAAACACATTCATCTATAGGATTTAGTCTGCAAGAGAACGAGAGAGTATAATCGGTCTCCTCTTAGTGCGGTGCTTCGAAGCCTATCGGTCTCATCTTTGTGTGGTGCTTCATAGCCTCCCCACTCTTGTCTACTTTAGTTTGCAGAAGGTTTCACTTCCAAGGCGTGTGAATTGCACACGCAAAATTACATCAACGCTTTTTGCTACAATTATGCTCAGGAATCTCTGATTAAAATCCTTTGGTACGGACTGTTACACCCTACATATAACCTACCATACGTATTTTCTCTAAAATAGATTCAATTCAATTCAAATTAATTTATTCATTTTAAAAACAATACCAAATTACAATTTCAAATCGTTTTTAAAAGAGAAAATATTTACAGAAAATAAGATAAAAAGATTAGACTAACAGCAACAAAGCTTGTCGTTTGAATTGTGATTCATTGAAGATAAAGGTATCGATATTCTATTAAACAATAAGACAGCTCTCCCATCTGGCATAACCATTGGCAAGTTAGTTCTGCAAGCCTGGAGATAAAACAGTAAAACAGAGATAAAACCTGCGTATGTATAGACAAAAGATTTTTATAGAGATCATAAATTAAGCCGCTACCAAGCATTAAGCATTTACCAACTACGTTGCAATGATTGTCCTTCGTTCTACATAGGTACAACAACTAGAAATGTAAACATTAGAATCACAGAACATTTAAGATGCTTAAATAATAATAATTTTTCAGAGTTTGCTAATCACCTAATTTCCACAGATCACACTTTTAATAAGGACACAGGGGTTAAAATTCTTCACCGTAACAATAAAAGCAAAAACTTAGATAATTTAGAAGCACTAGAAATCAATAAAAGAGAATAACCAAATTAATTTATCTTTCAGTCCCATTCTAAATATTTTTCCAATTAACCGCCCTGTTCTTTCCGGAAATCCCGCAATTATCCCCACCCCTTTGCTCACCTCCCACTCAAACACCTAACATTCTGTATGATAGTTTAGTTATAATATTCTCCTGACGAAGGAAGGGTGCTTCTGAAACCGGTAGAGTGTTTTAAAATAAAAGTGGTCTTAAACAAATTTATGTGTTTTTTTATTGTAAAAGATTTTTAATCCGGACTATCGGCTACTGCAGCGCGCAAGAGGTTAAAACGGCCACCATCTTTGGCCGGAATAGGAATTAGGGAATGCAATGTTGTTCTCGCGAGATCTCGGCCTTTTTGCGAGATTGATCTCAGACGAAAAAATGAATGCAACAAACAAATTTAGAGAATAACGCTCGAGTAGTCCGAGTAAAATAGGAAAAACGCTCCAGTAGTCCGAGTGAAATAGGACTTTGCCGTATAAGATAGGAACCGTATTAATACTTAAAATAATATTCGAAATTGATACGATGTTTGTACAGCAACACAGTAAACAGGTATGTGTTCTCTGTTGATTCAAGGACATTATTATGTTGTGTAATAATCATTAGTAGATGTACATAATTATTCATCTCTGGATCAGAATAATGTGAAGAGAATAAACATTACTGCAAAACTAATTATTATTAATTATTACCAATGTTTTACGTGCAAGCTACGAACTTTGTTTACTAGTCTAGATTTCAGTAGTTGAATTTCAATTACCTGAAATAATCGTAACCATGAGACAGACATAAAATTTGTTTAGCAAGTCTGCCATAACCTAGTTTCGTGACTAATCTCCCTCCACATCTTGGCTAGTTTATTCACTGATTTGATGTGACCTTTCTTTAGGTTGGGATGCTTAAATCGTTCACCCTTGATTAACATCAAACTCAGTAGCGTAGCTTGCATGGGTGGCACCCGGGGGCGTATTTACAATCCCTACCGCGATTCAGTCGCGCTACGGACTGAAACGCGGTAGGGATTGTAATGCATAAATCACCTTACAAACACTACCTCGTTTCAGTCGCCTTACGCGCTTCGTTGCTCTATCTGTTTCTGTGAGAGTGACGACCGTAATTATAGAAGGGACCGCGTTTTTTTATACTTCAAAAAAAAAATTCATTAAAAAAGTTACTTTACGCGGTCCATCCTCTCTGCTTACCCTTCTATAATTACGGTCGACACCCTCAGTTAAAAAAAAAATGTTTTTTTTTTTTACTTGAAATAAATTTTCAATGTTAAAAAAAATTTGTAAGCTAAAAAAAACGCGGTCCATCCTCTCTGCTAACCCCTCCGTAATTACGGTCGTCACAGAAACAGATAGAACAACGAAGCGCGTAAGGCGACTGAAACGAGGTAGTGTTTGTAAGGTGATTTATGCATTACAATCCCTACCGCGATTCAGTCCGTAGCGCGACTGAAACGCGGTAGTGTTTGTAAGGTGATTTATGCGGTGGGCCCCCCCGCCCTCCCCTCGCTACGCTACTGATCAAACTATCAAGCAGCGTCATTTTGATATTTGATTGACCCCAGTTAAACGCCGATTCTCGATGTATTTCAGTTTTTTAACAAATTGTGTGAACAGCTGACAAGTATACATAAAAACACGCATTTTAAACTATTTATCTTCACATTTTATCTACCTGAAGGGTGTCATGAAGATGTGGCAGATTATCAGAAAAATTAAAAAATCTTGTGTCCTAGTTGAAATTTATTACATTCAAAGAGTTAATAAGGAGAGTAAATCTAAATGAAAAATTTAAATCTAAAACACAAAATTTACCCAGGCATAGTTTACAAAAGCATTGTATACTAGCGTGTGTCGCTTTCCATAGAGAGAAAAAAATTTATAAGGCCTTATATTTAAACGCCCGGGGTCTTAAAAGTTTCGTATGATCTGTAGCTATTCGAAAACGTAAAAATAAATGAAATTATTGATCACTATTAGCCGCTAAAATGGCCGGAAGTTTTGAAAAAAATTGATTTCGTGATTTGGAAAAAAAATAAAACAAAGTGTTCATATTTTATATTTTGTCAAACTTATTTTTCATCCCGTAACTGTAGTTCAAAGAATTAAAAAATTTTTTGTTTAAACATATGTGACGTGTTGGTTAAAAATATAAAAGGGGAAAATAACACTTTTTCTGGATAAAATCAGAATTCTTGTTGACTTACTTGTATTCGTACACTTGAACTTTTTTTTCATTTTTGTCAATTATACGCATTTTTTAATAATAAACAAACGTTAAAAGGTTAAATTATTGAAAAAAAAAATTATTAAAAATTTAAAAAAAAATGGTGTATTAAATGCAGTTCTCATTTTCTTTGTAAAACGCAACTTTTGAGACCCCGGGCGTTTCTGAATTCAAAAGTTGAAATAATTGACACAACCTATTGTATACTGCGGAAAGATAACTTCTACAGGTCAGTGGCTGAGTTGGCATCGCGTTTGGGTCCCACCCAGGCATGTTCGATTCCTCGGTTGACTAAGTCTTTCACCACAACACACATTTTCCGCTTACTGTGATGGTAATAGGATATTTTCAGGTTATTCGTAACCCTTTCTTTAAAAAAAACACACACACACACTTCTTGTGATTTCTTTTCTATTTCTCCCCTTTCTTTTCTTTTTATTTAATTGTTAATTTTTATTTATCAAATATTTATAAAATAATTCCCCTTCTTGGTCAATGTCATCTTTGGAGATACTCTGTGAAAGTATTTTTGACTAGAGAAAGGAGTGAACATGATCTGAAGGAGTGAGGAAACGCAGAGGCCGACAAATCATTGTTCATCAGCTGAGATGTTGAACTCAAGAACGAGTGATAGAAACGACCCGTCACAAATGTCAACCATGTACAAATGTCGAGCCCGCGTTTGGCATGTTTCACCGCTGTTGAAGATATCAATGAAGCTTGTTCCTCGGAACCTTGAAATATCAGTGGAACAAGGACAGCATTGCCACCTGATGGACACATATGCTCTGCACATTGTAATTCTAATAATAATATTATGCATTCTACCATATATCATGTCCCTGAGGTCCTGTATGCTCTTGAGCCTCGTTTCCGGGGATTCCCCAAGGTTGACCCTTGCGTACTCCACTACCTCCTCCGGCAGCTCCCCAAGGTCGAGGTCCACGCAGCATTCTTCCACGGGCATCGTGAAGTGCGAAGATCGCAAGATTCACTTATCGACGTAGGGTTCCTGGAGAAAAAATATATTTATTTTAATGCTTTTGTAAATAAAACAGAAGACCGACTCCTTCATGAACAGAAATGTGGTGACCTTTCACCAGGACGATACTGAGAGGATCAACCACTCTGATACGAGTATATTATCCTCCCATATTACAAAGGCAAAGTTTGTACGCAAAAAATTCTGAATGGACTTTAAAAATGCTTTCAAATAGAAAGCTGCATTATTTGCGAGTAATATAGGCTTTATATATTGGTAAGCTCTGGCGTTATGAATAAGCTCTGGCGTTATGAAATTATTTATTATACGTTTATTGTCCAGACGAAAAGTAAAGCGTTGATTCGTAACTATAAGTAATTATTTGACGTGCGCTGTCAATTTGTTATTTGTTTAGGTTACTATGCAGATCCCTTTGATATTTAAAATTATACTAAACTTTACTAATATTATAAATGCGAAAATGCGTGTGTTTGATTGTTACGCTTTAATAGGTGGCACGCGAGCTGTTTGAAAAATGAATTTAACGGGTATGGAAGGGGGTGGCGTGGGGGAGAGGGGTAGAGGGGGGGGGGGGGGGGGAGTGGACAGGGGAAAGGGAAGGTGGAGGAGTCGGAGTGGAAACTCCCCCCCCCCCTCTAATACTATGCGAGCGAAGCCGAAGGCAAAAGCTAGTAATATTATATTATTATAACTACAGCAGCAGTTTTCTGTCAATGAGTAATGTAATACACACTGTTGTCAACACTTCAAATACAAAACATTCCGAGAATACACATACAAACATGCAACTAACCATACATCAAAATTGCTCCCAATTTACGATCATTTTACCAACATCAATGCTATTAAGATTGCCTACGCTCAGGCGCAATCCAGCTTCTTAAAATTGTTCTAACGCAACGTCATTAAATAAATCCTTGCTTTTATTACGGCCAAACATTGAAAGGTACATACAATTTTTTCAAGGTATTATTTTTTCCGTCACCTTGAAATCGGACACGTGTACTGAATCAATTTACCATAATCAACTCGTTTTCCTTTTTGCAGCCATATAATTAGTGATGAAGTAGTTGCCTACCAGATGAGCGTAAAGGTCGATGTTTGATTCCAACTTATTCACACACATTAGGCCATAATTGAATGCGTCAAATCTGGAGGACAAGGACAACAAGTCTATTTTTATTACTATCATAACTATTTTTTTCTAGACTAATGTGCGTAACTACACGTGATAAAAACCTTTGTAAAAACATAAATAATCATACGGCTTTTAAGAGCTATGCCGGTCATTTAAAATATCGTCGATAGGTATTGTAACGAATGTCTTCTGTTCCACCTGCGCTCCCCTCAGGGGAACTGAGCGAAAGGGACTACTGCATATCGGGCCGAAAATACCTAAAGAAAATCGTCAAAATCGATGTTTTGTATTCCCCATTTTTCTTCTCCAAAACTGGACCGATTTTTTTTGCACTTACTGTATTAGAAGAAAATATTCTATGTCGGTAGGTTTTGCTTTTTTTTTAAATACATTGTTTAGTTTGTATACTGAACATCTTTTGATGGCGTTTAAACCAGGCAATTTTATTCATTTTTGGAAGGTCCTAACTTCTATAAGAAGTAAATTATCAAAAAAAGCAAAACGTACCGAAACGCTTGTGGTCGATATCTATATTATATAAAAAAATTGCTCTAGGGTCAAAATCCAGAGAATAAACGGGGAATACGTTTGTTCGGAAAAAACGACGCCCGCATTCCCTCTTAATGATGGTATTTGCGAAAATTCAGAACCTTTTTTATGACATTATCTACTGCCGGAACACTATAAACATCAAACAGTTTTGGAGAAAATTTAGATTTTAGAGACTGGTAGAGGGAGACCTTTTCACCTCTCAGGCCTGACCATCTCAACCCATTGCCTTGCACCGTAGTGCGAAGGACCGATTAATTCATCCGTCTTTCCTAGACACATTAACTCTCAGTTTCCTACCTTATACCGTTTCCTTCTCAGAACTTCCTGTCCTTTATATCCTTAAAATATCCCACAGCATCCCCTAAGATGACATATGTCCTCAGGGAAATTATTTTCACCAAACCTCCTGTGTGGATCTAATGTTAAAGTCAAATCTTAAAACTTTGTAATTTGCTACGAGTACTAAAAATTCACTACGAAAAAGACCAATAATATTTTATTATTATTAAAATTATCATGAAACATTCTAATTTTGATTGTGATGTGTGTTATTCTCGCGTGAAATTATTCACGTTCAATCAACTCGAATTTGATTTGAATTTAAGTCTCAATTTTAAGTGTCCTTTTCAAAATTGGAATTGCTTGTGTGAAGAGAAATTTCGGACAAACGATAAAGTATACATAACATACGCAAAGTTCGTAGAAATTGCTTTTAACAAGGTGAGCTCATACGGGTCAGCTTTTGAAATTTCAAATGCTAGACGTAGCTTGAAGTAAAACACTGCCACTTGTATTGCAGTTAATTCAAATCTGCCAGTGGAAGAGCTACGTCACGAATTTTCAGTCAAATACCCTTTTACCCCCTCGATGAGCTAACTTTGTTAAACGCATTTTCTACGAACTTTGTTACGTATCTACATAAAAGGTAAATTGTTTTATTTAATTAAATATTAGCGAAACTCAATCGAAAATCTGGAGACAGAAAAATCAGAAAAAGATATTGGCTCCACTGGGACTTGAACCCAGGACCCTTTGCTTACATGGCAAGTGTTCTACCAACTGAGCTACGGAACCTATATCCAATTCGGTCACTTTTAACCGTATCATACTTCGACTAAGAACTACCAACATTTATTTATTTATATATATATTTAAACGCCCATAGGGCTTTTACATAGAATGCAGTACATTTTTTAATTACAGTGAAAGGAACGGGTTTACAAAATACAAGTAAGATAATATATGTTAAAAACAAAATATAGGTTACATAAAATATAAGCGTTTAAAAAAAAATTAGGTTACATAAAATACAAGCGTTAACAAAATACAGGTACTAACATAAAATATAACAAACAAAATATAGTCCATAAAATATATGAGTTGACACAAAGTACATTATCTTCATTTTCTTAACGCACATATTATTGGCTGCTATCTTTATACATGATTGCAAGATTCAATCGAACCAAATGCTATCTAGATAGTGTCTGGATAAATTGACATCTATTGACTTTTCTGCAAGCCTAGGATGAATATTAATTTTTAATTTTTAACTTTATGAGTAAAATCTCAAATTATAATCGAATGAAATTACGATCATTCAGGACCACGGAGCAACAGAAAATCATTTTAATTATCCTTTTCAAAATTGGATTTACAATAACCCGTGATTATTTATGTGTCTGCGCTAGTTTTATACTAAAAATACTCTCAGGAAAAAAACTAATACAAATAACAAAAATTAAAAAAAAAATTCAATCAAAAGTTGTACTTTTAGGTCTAGGATTGATAGTGATAATGATAATTGATGTCGGGGAAAGTATAAGAGCTAAATTTCTAACATCAATTTAATATGAGTTCGTTATTTGAAGTAGAATTTAATGATCAACCCATAATCGTCAGAGCTATAAAAGCTTTCAAAGACAATTCAATCATAATTGGAAAGATTGAAAACTAGGTGATTGTATTTCCTACTACACTGTAGGAAATCATCATCAAATTTATAATAAAACAGTTGGTACTGCCGTAGCTTCATCAGAGCATTAAATACTAACTACTTGGTTACACTGATGAAGCTAATTGAATAGTGTGTTAAACTAAGTACTCTACAGACCATAGCTGTAACTAATATTTATTTCTTTAACAAAAAATCACTTAACGGCTAACGAGAAAATATATCCCTAGGAAATTGAAGACCTTGTGAAATAGAACTTGTTATTCTTTATGCTTTACCGATAGTTCTGCATTTTCACTTTATATACTTTTATTCCGTTATATATTTATTTATTTTATTTTGCAGAAAGAATTACATAATAGAAAATAGTTCCTGAGTTATAGAATTTAACACAATAATTGGTACCAATGACATGTCGCTGTTATATACTTATGTTTTTATGTGATAAATTATACATTTTACCTAAATTAAGTTAGTAAATTATTGAAGGAGAGGGGTGTGTGTGTGTGTGGATGTGTGTGTTATGTGTGCGAATTCAGTGTGCTAGAAATGTTTTTCGTAAATAGAGGGAGGGAATCAAAAAATATATCAGTATTTATGTTTTTTTTAACTGAGTTGAATCTTTGAAGGATGCGAATGGGGGAGTTGGCTGCAGCGTTCGTATTATTACTTGTGTAAAAAAGGTTGGTGTGGCGAGTTCTTTTAGATGGGATGTTAAAATTTATTTGGGATAGAAGTTCTGGGCAGTCTATTTCGTCATGTATTATTTTATGGAGAAATGTCATGTCATCTAATCGTCGTCTTTTTAATCCTTCAGGCCTCAACCATATTCTGTCGGTAGGTGAGAATAATTTCCGCTCTATATTAAAATCAAAATAATTGAAATATTTCTGAACGCATCCGAAAACTAAAAACTCTTTTTGGAAGGTGATGAAATACACTTTCAAATTTTATTATTAGAAAAACCGTGTAATTATTTAAATATAAAAAATGTTAATGCAAACTTTAAAAGGTTTTAAAAATAACTCACCTTACGTGTTCCAACAAAAATTTACTAGTAGCGAAAAAAATAAAAACTACACATATTTTTAGACAAATGTATTTTATAAACCTTACCATGACCTCACTTTTTATCGTTTCATTACAAAATATATTTATACGGAAATTTTGGTTTCATAAAGGTGTACATATCAATTCTTTTGTGGTTAATTTTAAGATTTGAATATATATCATTGTATTTTCTCTTTCCAATGCCATACAAGATCATATTTCTGACTATGATAGTAAGGGAGTGACAACGTTTTCTACAAGCCCTGAATGGGTTGTTACAAAAAGCGAACAAATTACCCTGGGGAGTTAATTGTATGTCTAAAAATACGCCCTGATTCATATTCTTTTACAAACTACATATTTTATTAATTCTTCTCCTTCACTTATGTACCTATCTATCTAATCTGTCAATAACATTGCTGTAAAATATGTTTATTATTATAAGTAATAATTATTAGCCTACATTGAAAAAATCTCCCGAAAAAAGATACATGCCGCCGACGGGACTCGAACCCGCGTCATAATTCAATATATACTAGTGTTTCATTCAACAATTACTATTATTACATTTTAATTGTTTTGCCCTGATGATGGACACTGCAACGATGTCCGAAACGTTGGCTAAAGGAGGAAGCGCAACACGGCATAACACCCCAAAAACAAATAACGAAAATGCTTTTGGCAGTGAAAATCTTAAAACGTATCCAAATAATAAATATGTTTATTGTTAATTCCCGTCAATATTCTCCTTAAACTCCTTTCTACGTTCAATCGCTCTACATGCCCAAACCATCTGAGCGTGTCTTTCTTAAACCTACTCATTACGCTAACATCAGCCTTGCGTACTTTGCGGATCTCCATATTTCTCACACGATCATACATGGTTTTACCACACAGACGACTAAGGGTTCTCATTTCTACAGCATTCAATCCACTTTCATCCTTCCTCTGCCAGTTCCATGCCTCACTGTTATTCATCAGGAAAGGTACCAGCATTCCATTATGGAATTCTAGCTTCGCTTACAGTTTTTTGTAAGCGCCAACCGCGTTCAGTCCTTCATTAATCGAGCACCTATTTGTTTTGTTTTTGTAATTTCACACCAAATGCTCAAAATTAAATGGAGTAAAAATGAACTAAGATAATTATCTGCTTTTGTTTAAAACCGGGCACTGTAAAATCCATTGTTACGTACCGTAATATTACAAGAAGTACATGAATCAATTTTATAATAAAAACCAAATTTAAAAAAAAAACCCAAGGAGCATTTTTAGAATTTTCTAGAAATTATTGTTTATGTCCTTGATAACAAGTAAAGGTGTTGACAAGTTAATAATAAATTACAGGTGAAATCGTTGAACTGACTCTCGACAATAGAAACACGGAAACTTATTCATGTATAGGCCCAAGAATTACAATCTTTTGAAATACATGAGTATTTAGTTTCTTAAAAAAGCAGTGGTGTACAGTTATTTTTATTAGATATATAAATTGATTGTAGATAAGTTACATTAACCCCAAGTAAATATTATGTTTTTGTAAAAAATTAAGACCTTGACAAGTGCCCAGGAGTCAAAATGCAAGGTAAAATATTGCATAACCATAGACATCCAAATGGATAGACAAGCAGTTACAGATGAGGGGTAAAACCAAACTATGGAGAGCGAAGAGGGGAAAGATGACTGTCATTCGTTGAACAATCAATCTGACAGTATATAGGCATCTCGCATTACAATATCACCATTTAGTTCTTAAAAGCAAAATCTGCTTTGAATGAATAGACCTTTTTACATGGGAGCGCGAATTGCTTGCCACGTTCAAAACATATTTGCTAAGGCCAAATGCTCGCCCCAAAAAGACTCGCGCCAATACACATATCAATATTTTGTTTCCGTGTTTAGTTTAAACACTTTTACAAATGTTTCATAATTTACTTACCCCTGCAACCAGCGACGAGCACATTGGAGTACCGCCCACATTCGCTATGTGTACATTGATACGTAGATATATTGTATAGCACAAGCTGCCGTTATTTCGTTAAATGTATGGATGTCAGCTTCTCGCTGTTCACGGCAAGAATGATGACGTCACACATTTTAGATTCAAGCGAGGCTATATCCCCTCCCCATGGAGCGAGCCGGTTCCAAGGAGGAGCTACAGCCGGCGCCATGTGGAGGGGGAAATAATACGTTTTTATCACTTAGGGCAGGTCCAGATATATTCATATGTCCGTGTGCATAACCGAATTTTTTTGGCAATTCCAGAGAAAAAGTAGTAATCGCAGACAAAATTGGATAAAAACTGAGTTTGTGTGAAGGAGGCTCGATTTGGAATGATTAAGGCACCGCAACCGCGCTCAAAAAGAAGAAGATGGAGAGATAATATGTAATTACGAAAGTTAGAGTAGCGCGCTAATATTTAAAGCGATAAAATCGATACGTAAATTCTGAAAATGTTTAATAAAACACTACTCAATTTAAAATAGAGCAAAAATCTCCTGGGGGCTGTCTAAAACAGCACATAAAGAAACACTGTGAATTTTTTCATACATGTAACTTGTAAAATAACAGTAACAGACTTGAAAATAAAAAAATTCGGACCATACTTTGCGATTTTTTCTATCGTGCCAATTTCTATTAATTTGCGTTTCAGCGTGGGGAATGTATAGATGTTATCTTCAAAAATAACATATATATTTTTAGGAGCTCAAAAACTTCAAATGTTTAAGGGAAATATGCAAGAAATCGGTAGAAATTCGGGTAGCGGCGGCTTAAAAAAAACTTTGGTATCAAAAAGAAGGTTTTATTTTATATAACAATAAACCTTATATATATGTGTGTTTATTTATGTAGAATCACCTTCTGAAATTAGTGTACTTCCCCTTAATATTTTCTTATGCAATGTATTATCTCATTAAGCAAAATCATGATTAATTTAAAAGTAATACTTATTTATTTATTTATTTACGGACAATTAGTCCAATTAACAATACATCAATAACACGAATAGAAAAAAAAGAGAAATCACAATGAAAGGAGATTACATATAGATGAAGAGCATTGACAAAATACATATAATATAAAAGTACATAGAGAAGATAACTACAAGTAGCTTGAAGATGGATTTAAAAAGACTTTAAAAAACCACATTGCGTAACGACTGCCGAAAGTCATTTAGGCTTACACCAAAAAATTCAATGCTTTGATTTGTGTTGACTAGTCTCGACATTCTGGATAAAGGAG
Source organism: Limnephilus marmoratus (assembly GCA_917880885.1). Lineage (NCBI taxonomy): Eukaryota > Metazoa > Arthropoda > Insecta > Trichoptera > Limnephilidae > Limnephilus > Limnephilus marmoratus. Next base: position 38,455,478 of record OU862909.1, on the reverse strand, counting down.
AATGATATCCATAATTAGTAGAATGTTGATTGAGGAACAGCAATTCATTATTTCGGAGTCTACGGGAAGGAATGTTGAACTGGATGAGTTGTAACAAAGCAGGTGTGTCAGTAATACTGTTGATAATTTTGAAAATGCATATTAGATCAGAGTCCTTTCTACGTTTTTCTAAAGAGGAAATGTTTAAAGTTTGTTCAATTTCATCATAAGAGTATTCTCCTCTTTCAAGTCCTAACTTCCAAGCAATTCCTCGTAGGAAGCGATGTTGTACAGATTCGATGTAACAAATGTGGACAGCATAAAAAGGAGACCAAATGACAATAGCATATTCAACGTGAGGGCGGACCAGCGAACAGTAAAGAGATTTAAGTGTATTTATATGTTTAAAGTCAGAGATAATTCTATGAATGAAGCCGAGTAGTTTAAGTGATTTGTTTACGATGTTATTAATGTGATCCCGGAAAGAAAGTTTACAATCCAGAGTGACCCCAAGGTCCTTGATAGATGTGACAGTGGAGAGACAAACATTATTTAGTTTATAATCAAACTGAATAGGTTTTTTAGTTCTATAAAAGGACAAAATTTTGCATTTATCAACATTAAGTTCCATGCAATACAAACAGCATTTTCGTTTGTCGCCAGCTTTTCATCGAATTGACGCAGTAGGTACATCAGCCTAAAAAATATTTTTTCGATAATTGTTTGTCCTTCATTTATTTGAACAAATAAGACTACTCACATAGCGTGCAATCGAGTTTTTTTTATTGCCCTGAAGAGTTTTTATATTGACAGTTTAGAGTTGATTTCTAACTCTTGAATGGGCCCCTGACCTGACTTGGAAAACAGCATAAAAAGTTATAGGATTAGTCAGAATTGATTCAAATCAATACGATAGGTGTTTTAAAAAAAATTGTTTGGATATTTTCAATTAGCTTAATAGAAGTTTGGTATAGTTGATCCCAAATGACAGATGTAAATTGGAGATGGGTTTTACATGATATGCCATACAAGTACTCGTATGTTCAAGTATAAAAGTTTATTTTTACTAATTTTTATTTAATATTTGTATGTTTTTTACAATAAGCATACATTTTTTATATGTTATGCAGTGTTATAAAGGAAGTTAAAGTTAGTCAGTGTTAAAACTCAGCTTAAAACTTATACTGAAAATTTGAACTGAATAAAAAATAATAAATTCAAGAGGTAAATGAAAATGCAAATAATGACATCCAAATCCTAAAAACCTGGTTCGATACAAACCTTCTTACAATCAATGCAAAAAAAACAGTTTATATTCCTTTCTCAATAAATAAAGCCAAAACTTATCCCAACATTAATATAATTATACACAACAAAAAATGTAACAAAGATGTCTGTAATAATTCATGTACCATATTAAACCATGTAACCGAAATAAAGTACCTGGGTGTAATTGTAGACCAACATATGAAATGGAACAGACACATATGTGAACTGGTTAAGCGTATTAGGAAATGTATCTATATATTCATTAGATTAAGAAATATTCTCAAATTAAACAACCTAAAAAAAGTCTATTACGCACTAGTCCAATCACTAATTCAATATGGAATCATCGGATGGGGAGGTGCATATGAAAAAATTGTAAGTCCTGTAAAAGTGGTACAAAAACTAATTATTAAAGTAATATTAAAAAAACAACCAACATTCCCTTCAGCATCATTGTTCAAAATTTTCCAAGTACCAAAAATTGAAGACCTCTATAAAAAAGACTCAATACTTCAAATATTCAAAGAAAATGTAACTAAAAAATTTAAACTCAACTCATCATTAAGGCATAAATTTAACATCCAAATCCCTCTGTTTTCAACACAACAAATGCACAATAATTATATTTACAAAGGCATAAAACATTTTAATAGTCTTCCCGAAGAAATTAAAAAAATTACAGATTTCGTATCATTCAAGAAAAAAGTAAAATTAATCTTTAAAAAAAAAACAACAACCATAACATCACCAATCAAAATGTAATAACTTCAATTCATGTCAAATCAAAATTAACATCACAACCTAGTTTATATTTATTGTATACACTGAGCAAAATGTATCTTATAAAAATGAAATAATGGTAGTTTATATATTAAATTTATATATAGTTTATATTTACTGTATACTGTAAGTAGAATGTATGTCATAAAAATGAAATAGTGTAAAATAACTCCTATGCCAAGCTCAAGAGCTAGTACTCTTCATTGGCGTAGAAATTCATTAAACCATGTGAAACCAAAAAAAAAAAAAAAAAAAAAAAAAAAAAAAAAAAAAAAAAAAAAAAAAAAAAAAAAAAAAAAAAAAAAAAAATTGAACCAATATAATAACACCCCCATACACACAAGCCCTGCTTATTTATGGGAGTACATCAAATACATGTATTATGTAATTAATTATTGTAAAAAATATATTATAATTTATGTATCTTTTTGGAAATAAATAAACAAAAAATAAAATAAAAAATATAAAAATAACCTTTACTTCGCCATAAAGAGACAAGGCTCTTGCGTTTGGTGAGGGAATTCAAAGTCAATTATATGAAATCATGTAAGTACCTAAGCAAATAATAAAATATTGCAAAAAAAAGATAAGAAAGAAAAACAGATTTCAAGATATAAAAGAAATAATTATAATAGATTTGAACTCTAATAGTATTTTCGGGTATTTTTTCAATTTAAGCTGAAGTTTATGATTATTTTCGATAATTTTTAGATTTAACGGGAGATGGTTAAAATAAGTCATATCTAGATACGATAGTATTTTGAATATGCTTGGAATTAAATTTTGGGATTTTAATATTATTCTCATATCTCGCTGATATATTGAACTGAAAGTTATTTAGATGTATTTCTTTGAAAGTTTGTAGTACTTATTGAATATTTTTTATATATGTTGTCTATTGTAGGTACATTGAAGATTAAAAAAAAAAGGCAGTAAATGATGTAAACGTTTTTTCAAGATAACCTTAATTATCAATCTTTGAACTATTTTCATTGAATTTAAAATAACATCATTTTTTCTTCCCAGCCAATAATACCGTATTGTAATATAGATTGAACAATTGCATAGTACACTCTTTTTAGTTTTTATAGTCTAAGAATATGTCTAAGTCTTATAAATATATAAATACATATTCTTGACAATTTCACTAATATGTGTTTAAAATAGTTTTGTGATGCATAGAATGAAGACCCACTGAGTTACACACAAATGTTCTGAGAGCTACAATACTTTTACATTTTTATTTTTTTTGTACTCGCCCCTGAATCGAATTCTTCGAAACCAACTTACTCAATCAATCTAAAATGTTATTATTTAGGGGGGTTGGCATATATGAGTTATTATTATTATTCTGAATAACAAATCTGATACATTTGTATTTCCTTTATGAACTTTGAGATGTCAAAGACCTTCACCAAATCACGAAGGTCGCGACTTCTAGAATAACACAATATTATTATATTATAACGGTTTGTGAACTGGTGAATGTAGAACAGTTAATTGAATATCCTTTAAAAGAAAAGTTTTACTATTATTGTAAACACATTGAAATGTAAATATTTACTCATTAATTTTGAATCAATAAATTTCTCGAGAACTGGGTGTTGCGGAGTCTTTAAACTAATAAATATAATGTTTAATTATCGTAATAATTAAATAATACTGTTTTTACTGCCGAGGTGATGGACACTTTAACGCTGTCCGAAATGTTGGCTAAAGAAGGAGGTAGCGCAACACGGCATCAAACCCCAAAAATAAACTAATAAACTCAAATTAAGGTGAAACACTATGAAGTAATGCAAAATCATGTGATTTTATTCTGAAAATTAGATCGCTTAGAAACGTTTTAGATGCTTTAATTAAATACTGCAAGTATTATTTGCCATTGAAACCATCGCGAATTTTTTTATTAGTGTTTTTACAAGCACAGAAAAAATAAAGTATCAGGCCTTTAAATCTGCTTTAAAGTTCACAATCTCCTACTTGCGACCCATTTTCGGTTACGGTTTTATTGTATAATGTAAAAAATTAAATTATTTAGAAAATTATCTTCAAATATTTAAATATAAGTAACGTTTTTTTCTTTAATAAAGCGGCTGGTATTAAACGGAAACTTGAACCTTTACGTGCATTGCTAAGTTTAAAAAGCTGATCTGTTTATCTTCGCTAATAGACACTAACCTAACCTAGATTATTATTATTACGGTTCGTGGAGATTAACAACTCTACGAACTGGACTACGTGATTTGCTTAATTGCCAACGCATTTAAAACTAATAAGAAATAATAGATAATTATACAGCTTTTAAATTTTCTGATCTTAAATCTATTTGACATGCACTCCGGTCTGGTATATTTACCCATATTTTATGCCAACGTCATAATTTTTATTGATTGATTTATTTTTTCAACTGCAGCTACGATGCAATTTAGTGTTAGACTCGTTCAAGGCTTAATGCAAAATTAATTGCATTTAACAATTCTTGTTTTTAAAAATTCTGTTCGTTATGTTTGTCATAATACCTAAGAGATAGCAAATTGTTACTGATTAAAATCATTACGTACTGTTAATTAATGTGACCCGACTTCGAGTAGACGGCCTTTGTGGTCGAATCCGAAGTCTCGCGGTTCAAATCCCGGCGGGCGCAAATAAATTTTATTTAATCAATTTGTTTTATCACAATTAATTAATCAAAAATAATATATAGTATATTTGCGACACGTTCCAGAGTGGAAGATACTTTCAGAATCGCCTTGGAATAAGACGGCTATTCAGAAATGAAACATTGCTTGAAATGGCTTTTATGAAAATAGTGTTTGGTGACCAGATTTGAATAGCCAGGTACTAACCCACCTTCCTTTTCCCCATCTCCTTTCCCCTTCCTACTACCTTCAGTCACAAAATAAAATTAATGTGCGGTATTCACATAAAAATAAAATTAAAAAGGTAATAAAAGACTGACCACCTTACTAATAAACGTGTATTAATTTTTACACAACGGATGCATTTTTTTTTGAGCAAACGAAATTTGCTAATTGGTTTTTTTTTCACATGAGCTCCACACAGGAGGCCCTGAGAAAAATAATTTCCCTCAGGGCGTATGTCATCTTTGGGGATGCAGTGGGGAGGGTTTTTTTTAGGGAAAGGAAGGAGAGAAGAGGGAAGGAAAGAGGTTTAAGGGGTTGGTAGGAATCTGGGGTTCAGAAGTATCCTGGTCATCCAAGACCTGGACAAACCTCACCCCATGAACCCGGGCACCCCTGCTAAATCACCAAACGAAGCGAACCACTTGGGGTGACCTATGGCTGAGGTGTTGGTTATCCAATAAAGGTTCCCGGGGCGGCGGTACCCATTCCCGCCTCCCAAATTGTATTGTATTGTAATTGGTGAAGCGTTATATTCAAAGTGCTTGAATTTAAAAGGCAATTATGTTGAAAAATAGTGATAAGTAGTAGTTTTGTGAGGTACGTAATATATTTTTTTTTATTTTCAAACTGTGGTTTCTTTCCGAACTATCCTTGTATGATATAATGTATTGTAATGTAAATACGAGTTGTTAAAATTATTCATTATTATTAATTATTATCATTGGCAAAGCAGCTTTGTAAACAAACACTTGCGAGTTGTGATTACTTCACAGTTGATACAAAAGCGGAAATTAACTATTTGTAAATTGCACAAGTCGCTAATTACAGTTTTAAAATCCTTTGTATATTGTGTAATTAATACGATTCATATCAGCTGTTATCTGTGAGGATTTCCGTTCAATTTTACCAAAAAAAACGCCATTAAAATGGGAATCTACGATCTTTATCTTTGCGTTTACATTTCGGCACCAGATGACGAAAATAGTCAAGACAAAGGATAATAATTGTGGTAAAAAAAGATAAATTAAAAAAGGGTAATTACCTTTAATTACCATTATTAGATTTAAAATAAATATTTTTTTGAGAAGAAGATGACACTAATAATCTAAACAAAAATATGAAAGAGAACAAAAATAAAAATAAAAAAGATAACTGTCGCAACTGGGACACGAACCCGTAACCTCTCGTCTTACCGGGACGCCTTACCAATGTGACTACTACCACCTCTTATTTGAACGTAATATTTGTCAACCTCATATTTAAATTTTGGAATTAACCATATTATCCAGGAATCTATTTTTTCTATATTATTGGCAACTACCTTTTTCACTGGAAACAAGTGTTCTAAGAACTGGTTAGATAGTGTCTCGGATAAATTTATTTAAATGGAATATCTATTGGCCTTTTTTCAAAAGTCTAAATGAATATTCAAATTTTATTAGAACAACTCTCTTTTAATAACTATTTAAGGTTATTCCCATTAATGTATTATATCAATTTGAAATATGAGATTGACAAATATGCCGTTCAAATAAGAGGTGACAATTAGGTGAATTGGTAAGGCATTTATCCCTGTAAGACGAAAGGTTGTTCGTGACCCATTTGCGACCGTTATTTTTTTATTTTTCTGTGTCTTCTTCTCTTTCATATATTTTTTTTGATTATTAGTGGGAATAACTTCCAAAAATTATAAAAAAAAGAGTTGTCTTAATAAAAATTGATATAAAATTCGGTTTGGTTGGATATTTTGGCCTAAAATCCAAATTTAAGTTTTATATGAAAAAGTTCGCACAGCCGATCATCTTAAAGCACGTAAAATAATTATTCAACCGGAACAGATAAGTAATCTTTTTCCTTTCAATAGCAGACAATTTTTTTGTCTGCTATTGAAAGGAAAAAGATATACAGTGGCTTCCAGATTTCTCAAGAACAATGGTTTAGTGTTGCTTTTTCATAGATAAACAGGAAACGATTCTGACAATGCAATGCCTGAGAAAACGCTGTAAAATCTGAATAAAACTTTGTTAATTTTATTTGCATGCAATGTAACGGACTCGGATAATTAATTATTCAGCATCATTGTTTTTCTGGACAAAATTAATTAATTTCTTAAGCAGACACTTGTTGCAATTTTATTGTTCAATTTGCGTAAAAAACTTATTGTTTGAAGATTGAGAAATTGTATATTTAATTTTGATTAACGTGCGGTGAATGTTTAAATAATGGTTTGGTACGTTACTTGAAATCTATGTGAATGGAGTCAATAGTAAGTAACAACCGAAGAACAATGGTTGACCGACATCGAAATGTGTATGTTAATTGAAGTTGTAGACTTGAAATTATTATAACTAAGGCATCAACACCACACTCTTGTTTCTCTCGTGATAGGGAATGGAGTAATGAACCAACACAAAAGTTCCTTGTTTATGACCCACACTCCCTTCTAAAATTCGTGAAAAAAAATAATACAATTACAATTTGGGAGACAGGTATGGGTACCGCCGCCCCGGTAACCATTTATTGAATAACCAACACCTCTGCCATAGGTCACCCCAAGTGGTTCGCTACGTTTGGTGACTTAGCAGGGGTGCCCGGTTTTATGAGGTGAGGTAACGTCTGCCCACCTGCTGCTTGGTGGGCAGGATCGAGAGAGACTGGTTGAGGGAGATCTTTTATCCTCCAGCCGGTATCTCTCGACCCATCGCCTTGCACGCAGTTGGAGGGATGGATTCATATGTCCGTTACTCCTGGACACACTAAGTCCCAGATTCCTACCATCCCTTTTCTTAAAAAACCCTCCACACAGCATCTCCTAAGATGACATAGGCCCTGAAGGAAATAATTTCTCTATCTGGAGCTAATGTTAAAAAAAATGTTTTTCGTATCCAATTATTTATTTATTAACAGACTAACGTCCAATTTAAAAAATGTTACGTAATTAAATAAAAATTTAAATAATTAGAGTAAAGGATGGTAAATAAATGGACAAAATCAGATACGAGTATAAACATAAAAAATAGATGTTAAGTCAACACCAAGGATGGGTTGTTTCGGAGAATTTGAACAATTCATCCAATTTCAAAGTAAATTTTCAGGTTCTGTGAAAGTTTTGTTATTATTTCAGTTTTTGAGAAGCAACTGGCCCACACTGATATAATAACAGAACTTGAATACGACTTTCACAGAACTTGAAAATTAACTTTGAAATTTGATGAATTGTTCCAATTTTCTGAAACAACTCGTTCTTAGCTAGAAGTCAAAATATTTATAATATCTTTTCACTTGTTTAGTGACCGATAATAATTATTTAGTCTTTTAACAAAAAATCAAGATCTAGACTTGAGTTGACCAGTCTACACATTCTGAACAATGGTGAATATCCATAATTAGTAGAGTTCAGATAATATCCATAATTAGGAAGAGCAATTCATTATTTCTGAGTTTACATATTAACACTGCACAAGAATCCTAACTGCTCCCGTCTGGAGCCAGTGAGACAATGGCATCCCCAATTGGAGTATATTGTGAGGCTGAAGGTAGCAGGGAGGGGGGAGAGAAATGTAGGGAAGTGCAAGTACATGGCTGTTCAGATCTGGTGATTAAACACAGCTAAAGCCATTTCCACCAACGTTTCAATTCTGAATGGTGGTCTTACACCAGGGCGATACTGAGAGTATCTTCCACTCTGGAACGTGCCGCAAATATACTATGTATTATTTTTAATGAATTAATTGTGAAATCATACAAATTAATCAAATAAAATTTATTTGCCCACGCCGGAATCCGATCCCGCAACCTTCGGATTACGAGTCAAGAACCTTACCCCACGTCCACGGTGGCCGTCAAAGGTGAATCAATAATACAATAATTATTTTTGATAACATAATCTTAATGCTTGGAGCAGATGGATGAGTTTGTGTATCTGGGTCTTATGTTTACGAGAGATGGGAAGGCTGATAGAGATATTGAAAGAAGGGTAAATGCAGGTAACCCCATTGATGGAGGACTGAATGCAGTTGGAGCTAAAAAAAAACTGCCAAAAGATAGCAGTCCACAATAGAGTCCTGGTACCTACCCTAATGTATGGCAGTGAGGCAAGGAACCGACAGAGAAAGGATGAAAGTTATCTAACTGAATGCTGTTGAAATGAGAGCCCTGAGGCTTAAGTGTGGTAAAACCATGTATGATCGTGTGAGAAATTTGGATAACCGCAAATAATGTAAGGCTGATGTAAGCATAATGTTATATTAAGAAAGGGACCCTCAGATGATTCAGGCATGTAGAGTAGTGTAAAAAGATTATTTTTTTTACATGAGCTCCGCAAAGGAGGCCTTGAGGAAAATAATTTCCCTCAGGGCGTATGTCATCTTTGGGGATGCTGAATGGAGGGTTTTTTTAAGGAAAGGAAGGAGAGGAGAGTTCTGGGAAGGAAAAGGATTTAAGGGATGGGTAGAAATCTGAGGTTCAGGATGTTCTGGTCATCCACCTTTAAGACCTAGACAAACGTCACCCCATGAACCCGGGCACCCCTGCTAAATCACTAAACGTAGTGAACTACTTGGGGTGATTTATGGCAGAGCTGTTGGTTATCCAATAAAGGTATACCTATTACGCAAATGTGAATGGGAGAAGAAGTCGGAGACGCCCCGAGAAGCACATTACCAAGTGAATCAGATACTTGAGTCGGGCCATGTCAAGAGTCAGAATAATAGAAGAGAGAATAAGATGATGTATGAATGTGAACGAGGTAAGGAGTATGTGCCAAGACCGAGTTGTTTGGCGGCCCGGCCTCTCTGCCTACCCCTGCTAAGAAACAGCGTGATGGTTAGTTAGTTAGTTAATCTTAATGCATATTACATGCAAAAACTATAACATCACTATTAACATTATAAGATTAGTTTAACCTTGAGCTTAATTCGGCGTTTTTTATTACCTAATCAAAATAGGTAAGTTTATGTTACTAAAATGAATACTGCTATTGATATGCAATAGAAACAAACAACCAATTAAAGTAAGAAGTGGGTCATCCCATATCTCAGAAACGAGTCGTGTAATGTAATGTATTTTAAAATTATGATCATGTCTTCGTGGATTTCATAAATAATTCATTTATTGAAGTTATGTTAATGATTTTAATTTGTAATGCTAATAAAAATATCATAATGCAGATGGTAGATCATCCCATAATACCAAAATAGTTACACCATACGTGTATTTATTTATTTACAATTGGTATACAATGTATTTATTTTATTTAAAACCTGGGTTAGTAACAAACAATTGGTTGCTAAAACTAATTTCTTATATTACACTGGTATACCAATAGATAACATTTAAGAGAAAAATCGTAATAGCAGACTGAAATTATCAGAAATAATATCTTAACATACATAAATTGTTTAGGTATATTTTAAAATCATAATTGTTACATTCAAATTGTCGGCCACATTTGTATTTTCGTTTGTTAAACTATGTATGTAAGCTAGGAATCGGCGATTTGCTACATAATTTATTTTTGAATTGCGTTATTGAAATAGCTCGTTCATTATACCTAGTGAGGTACTTTTAAACTGATTACCTACGCTCAGGAGTTCGCAACAAACTAGCTGCGAATTAATAATTTTGAAAAAGAAGCGTAGGTCACTTATCCTTCGTCGATCATCAAGTGTATTTTTAAGTAATTTAATAAAAAAGTGAATCTGATTTGTTTTTGAGGATATTTAACTTAATTTTAATAAATCGTAGAAACTCCAGTATGTAACGTCTTTGAGAAATTCTGGCTGAATTCTTTCGACATTTTTAATATGAATTTTATGATGAGGTGACCAAATGATGGAATTATACTCTAATTGGCTACGACCTAATGTATGGAGCAGCTACAATAATTCGTGTCGTATTTTTCAATCTTAGCACTTAGCTCACTGATTAAGGACTTCACTAATACATCACGCCGATCCTTTTCAGGCAGAGGATGGATTGCAAAAAACAACTCGATCTCGGTACACACGCATCATTCACATAAATGTTATTCTGACTTTTGACATGTAGCGGTTCAAGTCGCTATTTCTCTTTGCCCAAATCTTCCAAGCGTCCCTCTCTTAATCTTATTCTTTACGCTTACATCAGACTTGCATTCTTTCGGAATCTTCACAATTTTCACATTTTCATTTATGTATTTTATATTATCGAAACGAAACAGTTCCTTCATCGGTTACAGGGATGAAATAATTTACCAAATGCCAAAATACTTTAAGGATGAAATTGTTTTTAATAGAGACATTCATAATTACGAAACAAGAAATATTTCGATTAATAAAAGTTCGATTGCCACAAATGAAGAAATCAAAATCACAGAACTGCCTAATGTACAGAGGACTAAAGATGTATAATGAAATGCCTGAAAGTATGAAGAATGAAGAAAGAATTAATGCATTTAAAAAGAAATGTTATGCGTACTATAAAATATTTAAATTTATCCAATGGAATGTTAGTGGTTATTAGTTTATATTCATGTAGTTATAAACTAACTCAATAATAAATATAAAAAAAGATATTTAATATTTTATGGTGGGTACCTATGATGTTTCCTTGCAATATCTTATAATTCCTTGTAATTTAGGGTTATCGAGTGACGTGTGCAGTGTGTAGGTGTGTGTGTGTATGTGTGAGTGTGTATATATGTTTGCGCATTGAACAATTTATATCATTGACGTGATTTGATACTCCATTAAATTTGGCCCTGCAGTTAATCCAAAAAAATGTCGATGTAAGAGTTTAGACAAATATTATGGAAAGTTTAAAGAGCACGATTTATTTGGCGAATCGGTAAATATGCATTTATTCCACCTCACGGAAAATACGGAACGTTCGTGTTGTCGAAGTTTGATGCACGGATAATAAGGGATATTCCTTTTTTAACTAATAGACAATCAAATATGAAGTTTGTCGGAAGTACCAATCTTATAAAATAAATTCTTAAAAATAAACTCGCATGTCATCATAATTAAAAAAAACATCCCAGGTTTTGAATCGTTTGTTTGTCAAAGCAGGGTTTGTCAAGCGGGTTTATGTAATTATTCTAATACATTTCTTTCCATGTTCTACTGTTATAAATACAGGTACAAACTTGTCAATAATGCATTCCCTTGGTTTTACATGCCAATAATATTTTTTCTATGATTGGCAGTATTGATTGATTGTCTTTGAAATGTTAGATAAAAACGATACATATAAAAATGGAGTTAATATAAGCGAATTAATTTAAACAAAATTAATATGTTGAATGCATATTTTTTGCATGTTTTTTTGTCTCCCCCGACATAAATACTCACTTTTCGTGATAATAAAGCTAAATTTATCATAATAAAAAATATTCCGTATTAACGACTAAACGGTGTTATGCATAAATAATGGCGAATAAAACTGTATTTTATCTTTGTAATTTAACGTGTGGAAATAATAAACTTGAAATTTCTCATAGAATTTCGGGATATTTTCATGTTATTCTAAATATACTACTTTTTTTCATGAAGATGAAGTAAAAACAAATAATATTTTTCGAAACTAGAAAAGAAAATATCAAATTCTGAAAACACTTTCGTTTATTTATGGAATATGCAAGAAAACTTTGCAAGACTTTTTCGTGTCACTTTGCCAAAATGCGATGATGCCAGCTCTTTCGCAGCTCGTTAAAGATATTTGTTGTTGGTAAGAATACGAAAGAGTAATTTCATTATACAACGTGTCCGGAAACTCGTAGTACAAGCGGGAAACTGGTGAATCTACATCACGTAGAGAACCCAAAACAACTTATTTTTTTCGATCTGAGCATTTCGATTTTAATATTATTATTTTTCTATTTTTCCATTTTTTCGGAAACTAAAGAGTTAAAAAAATTTTTGAGCCTGGTTTACCCATCGATACATTTTATAAGACATTGCACAGCTGAAATCAACCCCCTAGTGAAAATTTTTTTCAAATTTAACCAAAAAAATTCCAACTTCGGACCCGATTTACTCGAAAACGAAAGCTCAAATCAAAAAAGTTATATCACAAATCGACTCCGAATGTGATGTAGATTTACCAGTTTCCCGCTTGTACTACGAGTTTCCGGACACCGTGTATGTATTCAATGTGCAACGACAGCAAAAAAAAAACGATAGCGGTTGGGAAGTATTTTTGTATATTAAATACTTACAGCCTTACTAAGAAGAAAGGCATTTTAATATGTGTTTTCTTGATATTAAACGTTATACAGAAGAGATGAGGAAAAATTCTTGACAAGAATTGTAAACAGATTTCTAAAAATCAATATGATGCTTCAATGGGAATGACGAACGCACATAAAATACAACTAATTAACACATCCTATTGTAGCTACGAAGTTTTAAAAACCACATTGTTATTTGTTTACCACCGGTTTTGTTATTCATCAAACTATTTCAACATTAATTTGAAATGGCTTTATGTAAATGTTATGCATTATAATTTAAATAAATACCTAACTAACTTAGAGGTTGTTACGTAGGTACCATGCCAGACTTAAAAACTTGTCGTTTGTTATAACGTTATGAACACGACAGATCGAAACAAAGAAAATCATATTTTCCTTTGGAAGTTGCTTACACAATCATGTGAATGAAATATTACGATAATGGAGGATTCTCTCAGTTTTTGAAAGCTAGTTAAATAAATAACAGTATTCAACTGCAAAGCATATAATAATAATATGGAAGATGCAACGTAACCATAATAAAGCATATAACACTAGATGTGCCTTTCGTACAAATATGAATAGATGCAATGTGCCACTGATGTGGTAGTGCCTTTTGGTTCCAGACAAAGATATTGAAATATAAGTAGATGTGCTATCTGCAGTTTTTAGTAGGTGGGACTGCGCTTCCGGGTATTGTTTACCAATTAACAAATAAACTAAATGAACGAATAAATCAAACGAACGTTAAACTAAATGAACGAATTCTTTCCGTATTCAAACTATATTGTTAACCAATACTAATGAACATCTTCAAAAAATCAACGAAATGAACAAATTCTTTTTGTATGCAAACTACTCTAATTAGGGCGTAGTCCGCCGACAGTTGCGCGGACACCATAGCATATCTCTTTTGTATTTGAATATCTTTTTTATTTGAATATCTTTGGTTCCAGACCATTTAGCACGCGTTCTGTATCTATTACACTTGCCTAAAATTGTGTACCGAAATGTATGGAAATGCAGGCCGAAATTAGGCCTATAATTGGATTACAAAACCGACAAGGAAATTCTTGTGTTATTCTTCATTCTATGATCCTAGGTGTAACTTGTGTTATGTTGTAGTATTTGTATTGTTGGGTTTTTAAGTCAACTTAATGCAGATATCGCTACTAGATGCTATGATAATATATGCGATATTTTGGTGAAACACTGAATACTGAATCACTGAATACTGGATAATTATTTTAAAGTTTATAATAATAGAGCAACCTTAAAGTGAAATAAAACTAATCTGCGCTATGCAAGTGTTATATATTATTACTAGTAGTTCCATGAACGGTAGGTATGACGGCTAGCAACAGTCACAAACGTACTACCAAACACGGCTACCATCTTGCCAGGATTGACCGGATACGGAACAAATTTTCAGAGAGACGAAATGCAAAGTGGTCAGGTAAAAACAGGACATCGCTACCCTCAGTCAATTGAGTCAATTATAGCTTTTAGATGGCACCAACAATAATAATCGAATATTGCATTTGTCGTGGGATCGATATAAAATCAATTATCGTGAGCTTAAAAGCTGTTTCCACAGTATTTAGTAAATTAAAATAAAGTAAATAGGTACTGTACTAGTAGCTTTTTTAACATTAACTCCACAGAGAGTCGGAAAATAATTTCCTTCAGGGCCTATGTCATCTGAGATGCTGTGTGGAGGGTTTTTTTGAGGAGAGGAAGGAATGAATATTGGTCTTTAAGAGACCCGTGTTGTAGGAAGGATGAAACACAGAGGCCGGCAAATCGTTCCGCAGCCGAGCTGTTGAACCCAAGAGCGAGTCGAAGAAGGACCCGTTCTCATTTGACAAAAAATGTTGGGCGCGCGTTTGGCGTCTTTCCCGACTATGCACCGGTGCCGAAGGGATCAATGACGCTAGATCCTCGGAACATTATCCATTGAACTACCGGAAGAACAAGGATAGCACTCCCACCCGACGTCTGTGCTCTAAAGGTTGCAATCCGTCTGTTAAGATGGGATAATCTATCCAACGGACCGCCCATTTCTGCACAGAGTCGAGGGTATTTTTCAGGTATTTTGGAGCTCCAGACCAGAGGTGGCTGCCAAATTCAACCGTGGGGTGCACTTGTGATTTGTAAAGGGTTAGCAGTTGTTACTATTAAAGTATCTGCGGGCCCTGTACAGTACGCCCAGTTTTTGAGCGGCTCACTTTAGAATCTTACCTATTCATCGGCTTAAGTCCTCCATCACACGATACAATATACACACATACATTTTCCGCTTATTGCGGAGATTTTCAAATACTGTCATGTTATTCGTAACCCAGGAATGTATATCTTTCTTTGAAAAAAAAGAAATGCCTACCTAGCTCTATAACATGCGATGAAAATCGTTTTTTTTTAATATCTTGGTTTTTTTTTATTATTCTATTATTTTATTTTTTTATTTAATATTATCTCCACACAAGAGACCCTCGGAAGTAAATCCGTCATGGACTGGGTCATCTTTGGGGATGCAGTCTGGAGGGTCTTTTTAAGGAAAGGAAGGAGAGGAAGTTCTGGGATGCAAAAAGGTATGAGGGGCGGGTAGGAATATAGTAATCAATGTATCCAGGAGTGGCGGATATATGAATTCATCCCAACCACTGCGGTGCAAGGCGTGGGTCTAGAAAGTCCAGCTGGAGAGATCTAGGTTAGGTCTCCCAATTGGAAAACGCATTCGCCGTCAAGAACTAGACAAACCTCACCCCATGAACTCGGGCACCCCTGCTAAATCACCAAGAGAGACCTTTGACGGGGGCGTTGGTTACCCAATAATTAGATGCCGGGGCGGAGGTACTCATACTAGCCTCCCAACTTGAAGACTTATAATCAAATTGCCATACACTACAAGGCTTAATTTCGAAAACGAGGAAAAAGTTCAGCGATTATCATTACCTAGTTAATTCATTACCTGCGCTGTTGGTAGGGAAAAAGTTAATTTTTTATTAATATATATATATATCCCAGTTACAATCACTATACCTACCTACGTTTAAATAACAGATCAATAAACAAGGAAAATTCTAGTTTGTAATCTTATATATATATACGAGTATATAAATGAATCCCTGTTTCCCTTGATCACGCCATAACTTTGGAACGACTTTACCTATTTCATTATCTTTTTTTTAAATTTTCTAATACTTTGTAGAAAGTTATTACGGAAAGAAAAATTAAGAAAATTGCACAGAAAATTTCAGAAAAATTAACGACTGTTTTAACTTCGCACGTTTGATAGTTCGCGCGTTTGATGAATGTAAATTTAGCAGGCAGCTGTTTTTTTTTTAACAAAATTTGTAATTCCTTGAATTCTTTATTGAAACTCACATTCGAAGGAGTTGGTAAATTCATTACAATTTTTGTAATACCTACTGTATATGAAACTTTTAATTTACTTGTGATTATATTTCATTTGTTCATACTAAATCCATTTGTACTTTTTTTATTATATAAGGCTTCTAGTGCTATCTACATGTATATACTATTTCCGTAATTTAAATAATCTATTTAATTGATATTTAGCATCAAAATTATAAAATTATATGTACACAATGTTTGAAAATGTACCAATGTTGTCATTATATACATGCTGACAAACTACATAAGTAGTTTAGCGGGTTTAAATGTAAATAAATAAAAAAAAGAATTGTCTATGTATTTTCAAATTATAGATATTTTAATAGGTACCTTTGTTATGTAGGTACGAAATTAGATTGATGGTTCTTATAATAAACGAAAACGTATATTTGTAATACATGAAAAATGAATGTACTGGGACTGAATATATGGAACGCGGGAAAGAAGGGGTTGCGGGAGGGGAACGGGAATGCACGTGAATGGATATACAGGGAGAAACAATTTATTTCTTTGAATATGGCATTGCAACGCATGCCGGGAACCAGCTTTTTAACAATACATATTACAAAATACTCAAATAAAACAGATTAGTAACAATAGAATACAATGATCTTTAAATTAAATTAAGTTGTTACACATTTAAGTCATATAAATTACATTATAATTTGTTCCTCATCATTATGTTAATAAGGTAATTGTATTTTACCTTTGTAAGTTCATAATTTTATTCTCTTCACATTTTAATTACCAATCTATCTTATTGTGAACTAAGTGAATAAACTAACTTAATGCTTAAAATATTTGCGATGTGTTTAAAATGGATAAATAATTTTAATGATTGTATGTTCTAAACTAAATTTCTACTATAACAAAAAAATAGTAACCACACGTTCATTATCATTAAATTTTGACAACAAACTTGTAATTTCAAAATGTGGAAACATATCTTTTTGCTGATTTGCTTTTTCATTAAATGCTGTTTAAGATAATGCCCGCGAGATTTTTGCTCTATTTTAAACGAGTCGTGTTTTATTAAAAAATTTCGCATCGATTTTGTCGCCGTAGCGCTCTCCTCTAACATTCGTAATTTTTTATCCCTCCATCTTCTTCTTTTCGGGCCCGGTTGCAGAGCCTTAAGTCTAAATCTCTTCACAAGTTAAACTCTTAAGTTTGTGATAAGGATCTTTTTGTTTAATAATTCTTAAGTTATTAACAAGTTGTCCTATCCTAAACAAAGCATTTGCTTTCTTAGGAGAGTTTATAAAATATGTAAGCCATATTATGTTATATTATGAAAATGTAAATGAAATAAATATTAATAAAAAAATAAATCATGGACTATTTAAATGAAAACAAATCACTTTGTAAAATACATATTTTTTAATCAAAATTATCTACGTATTTCAAAATCAATGGTTTCTTCGTCAAGATTAGATTAAAATTAATAAAAATAAAATAACAAAAACAAACGTCGATAGAAAAATAAGAACTATAGACCAAAAACATTATGAAGATTGGTGATTATTTATATTAAACCAAATATTAAAATTATTTACAGTATGTAATAATTACATTTATACATAAAATTTAGGAGGCGGGTATGGGTACCGCGACCGGGGAACCATTTATTGGATAACGAAAACTTCTGCCATAGGTCACCCCAAGTGGTTCACTACGTTTGGTGACTTAGCAGGGGTGTCCGGGTTCATGGGGTGAGGTTTGTTCGGATCTTGATGGCGGATGCATCTGTTCATCCGGATTGGAATCGGGATCGGGAGAGACTACGTGTGAAGGGAGATCTTTCGATCTTGCCAGCAGGACTCTCCCGGAACATCGCACTGGGAGGGATAGATTTGTCCGTCACTCCTGGACACACTGACCCCCAGATACCCACTCCTCACACCTTTTTCCTTCCCAGAAATTCCTCTCCTTCCTTTTCTATAAAGACCCTCCACACAGCATCCCCAAAGATGACATAGGCCCCAGGGGGAATTATTTTCCTCAGGGCCTCCTGTGTGGAGCTAATGTAAAAAAAAAATCACTTTCATAAATAATCAAGTGTTCTGCCTAAATAAAAAAAATAAATTAAGATTTAAATGTTATTATTAATATGAAAATACATTTAATAGATGCACATTTAGAAAAAAATATTTGATTATTAATAATATTTAATTGGCCATTAACACTTTTCTAATTTATGGTAACGTTTTGATTTTTAGTAAAGCTTATTTGTTTACATTTGTTGTAACTTAGGTAAATTTTGTTCTCATTGCAAAACGCTTCGAACCTTACTAAGTCTCTTTGGATGAGCAGACAATCATTTAAATTCCTAACGATAGCAAATATTTTTATGTCATCGGCGTACAACAGAAATAACCAGGGCATGAAACATTCAGTTACGGAATTGATAAAAATTATAAATAACAGCGGACCTAAGATTGATCCCTGTGGCACGCCAGAAGTAACTGGTTCCCACATGGAAGTATGTCCTCGTAACGATACAGCTTGCTGTCGTTTTGTTAGGTATGAGACGAACCAATGTAATAAGTTTCCCCTAATTCCGTTATACATAATTTTTTTTAATAAGAATAAGATGGTCAACCTTATCAAAAGCTTTTTTGAAATCGCAGTAAATTGCATCTACCTGATGGCCTCGATCACATCATTTTTAACCTTTTTTATATCAAAAGAAGGATTTGTTTCCAAAATGTGGTTGGCAATTTCAGAAAAATAATTATTATTTAAACATCTTAGATGCTCCTTTTGGTTATTAAAATTACTAGAAGTTTTCCAAAACTACAATATTCGTAAAATAATAATGAATTATTATCTGCTTTTATCTTGGTATTCCCCATTATTCTCTCACTTTGTCATTAGAACTTTTAATTACTTGGCTTAGGTTTCTTGGATTATGTAATGTAATGATAGACATTATAGAATATTTCATATAACCACATTTGTATGTCAGGGCCTTTTACCTGCCCGTTTGAATTACGGTTGAAGTGAATGCCTCTTGGGAAAAGGAAAGGGTAAAGGGCCAGGTAATAAAACAGGCCATACAATTATGCGCTAGTTACGTTTAAAAAGCATAGGTACAGTATGTAGTTAATACCTTTAATGGTATAGACTTCAATTTCCGTTGTTTTACATCATTTGTTTGATCTTCTTGCTTATATGACTGTAATAAAAACGTAGCACGATTAAGAGGAAACTTAAGCCCCGATAATTGAGTGAAAAGGACAACCGCGCCTCAGGCTGATTAAACTTAAATAAAATTGTCAAAATCGAGGCTTTGTATTCTCCTATTTTTCATCCAAAAATTTGGATGTAAGATTTTTTGATTTGTTAGATTTTTTCACCAATTGTATCTGTCCGCTTTGCTTTTTAAAAATACATTGTAAAATTTTGTTTACGCTGTTGATGGCGTTTAAACTATCCTATTAAGAAGTTAAGAAGTAACTTGGTTTCGATCAACAAACACTTATATTCTTCGCGTCCTATTTAAAATCCAGAAGTCAATATGTAATAATAATGGACATGAATCTAAACAATTCCCGGCGTTATCAGGTATTCCCCAAGGGTCAAACCTTGGTCCTTTGTTGTTCCTTATACTTATAGACGACATCCAGGAAAAATATTGCAAATGTTATATATTTGCAGATGACCTCAAACTTTTGATGGAAATAATCTGTTACCAGGACTGCTTAAAAATCTGACCTCGATGCTGTAGCAGAATGGTCAGGAAAAAAACAAATTAGAATTCAATATTAAAAAATGTGTAACGATGACACTACACCATTAAAGGGACAACATTATGCCGAGTCAATAACTTTAAAGATTTCGGTATCGTCTTTGATCCCAAACTAACATCCTCGGATCACATATCACGGCTCACTCCAGCACGCTACAAACTCTTGGGTTTTATCATCAGAATTTGTAAGCAATTTGATGACCCAGATGCAATGATGGCCATGTTCGACGACATAAGAAGTAAGCTGGAGTACGCTAGTGGTGTGTGGGCTCAGCACCATACTAAATATATCAATATAGTGGAACAAAACCAGACAAAATTAATTAGGTATGTCTATATGCGGATGAATGGAACTTACCCGAGGTTCATGCACCGAGGCAACACACAGATTTAGCTTTAAAGTAGACGTTATGCAAATCTTGCAATTCTTAGTTTTAATCTATACATATATGTACATTGTTTATTTATCTATAAAAAGGATATTTACATTGTTTTTTTTTATGCCTGTCTCACTAGGATTTACCTGTGTCGAGACAGGCGTAGAGATATATAAACGAATATCATGGTTATAATAATATTTAAGGTAAAATACATATTAATTTGCATGGAATTAAAACAGAAAGGTGATTGGAAGGGTGGGTAAATCTTTTAAAGAGAGTTATCTTATGAATGTTGGAGGAGATGAAGTAAAGTAGTAAACTCTGCCTAAACTATTTGTGGACTTAAATTTGACAGGATTCTATTATTTTCATTTATTTTATGTGGGTTTAGGTCATATGTAAATAGTTATTTCTGTTCATGTGTGATATATTTTATAGATGTTTGTAATAGTGTGGTGTCCAATACTTACGATCCATTTCTTTATATTTTGTTTGAATTTTGTCAAGGAGTCAGTTTGTCTGATCGTAGCTGGTAGTATATTGTATAGTTTGTAAGCTATGTATTTAAAGTGTCTTTGTCCAAAGGTGGTTTTGGAAAAAGGAGTTTGGAGAAGTTCTTTGTTTTTGGCTAGGGTATTGTGTATTGTTTGTGTAGCATAGCACCCGATCGATAAGGATTTTATCCCAAACTTTCGGTAACTTCTTATCGTTCCATAGCATGACTGCAGACCGCCAACGAAATAAAACGGTTCACAGTGTTCTTAATGTACTCAACGTCAACCGTTGTGTGTTCGTTAGCGAAGTACAGTTGTCCTGGAGAACAATGGGAAGTTACCGAACGTTATTGATACAATCCATCCTGCTAGGGGACTCCAGTAACTAATATCTACAACCTGTATATCGGATGAATATCTACAGCTCATATGTTGGACTAATATCTATGAACTTCAGAGTGAGGACTAATATCTACAGAGCGAAGGTCGGACGAATATCTATGACGGTCCCAGTGGTGACTAATATCTATGGAGCGTAGGTTGAACTAATATCTACAGAGAGCAGCTGAGCAAGAGGTTGTACGGAAAAGCATAAATTACTTCAATTACGTAATTACTAATTACGTAAAGGCTTAAAAGTTTAAAGTACGTACATGAAGTTTTTGCATAATATTACGTATTTTGCTGTTTAAGAGGACAATAATTTATTGAACAAACATGGAGTTCATAATACAAAGATATTTATTTATTTCGAAATACACGGCACTACAACCTAACCTGACCTTACCTAACTGACATAGAAATGGTCATGGTAACAGATTTAATAATTTAGAAGCACTCGAAATAAAGAAAGCTGTTAAAACAAAAACCCAAATTAATAATCAACTAAATGTGTCCAATAGTCCGGTATAAGGGATTTTTACATACATACATACATACACAAATTAAGTTTTTTAAACTGCGTAGGTAATATTACGTTATTCCAATATGCTATACATAACTGCAAATCCAACCTCTGCCAGTGCTGTAGATATTCGTCCACACTTAGGTTCTCATAGATATTAGTCAGCAATTTGAGCTGTAGATATTCGTCCTCACTTTGGTTCTCATAGATATTAGTCCGATTTGTTCAGTTTTTGGAATTCCTGTAGATATTAGTAGACGCCTCCGTCCAGGCGACATAATTTTTGAGAAAAACCACACAGATGAGAGAGGCTGTTGACTAAGGCTTCACAGAGAGATACTGAACTAACAGAGTACCATGCCCTTTAAATTATATATGTAACTTTTTTTTACAAATGCCTCATAAATAGCCAATGGCAAAAATTATATTTCTCGATCTTGACAGGAGACCTTCAGACTGATTCATACCGTCTGAGTGAATAGTTACAGATGACATCGTGCCCGATACAATAATTGCTGCACATAATAATACTGGTTCACCATACGTAACATGTTATTGGGGTCACAGGCTACAGATCAGAGTTTCTTTATATAAATGGAATTTCTGAATATAAATCATCAAGCTCTCAGAATAGAAAATAACAAATCGATATCTAATAAATGACAACGATTTTTTTCCAAAATTGGCAGAATCCAATTTTTTAAATTTATTTATTTACTAGCGAGTTCCCGGCATGCGTTACTATGCCACTTAATAGAGAAATTGTTTCTCCCTGCGGGTCCTTTGCCATTCGTCCCGTTCCCCTTCCGCCTCCCCTTCCTCTCACTTGTCCCCACCTCCGCCTTCCCTCTCCCCGCTACCCTCTCACGCTTTCACCGTCCCGCAAACCACCCTCCTGAGTTCCCCTCCCCCCTCCCGTACTCCAAACATCCTGTTTTCAAACAGCTCGCGAGCTACCTATTTCAATTTTTTATACAAATTTCATGATGCTCGAGCTCACCAGTATATGTAGAAACCATCGCTGGCGTGCTCACAACAACTCGCCAAAGTTTCATCGCAATCGGATGAACGTTTTAGCAATAATTTTTATATACCTACAATAATAATTTCATGACACCAGCGCTCACTATTGTATATAGAAACCATCGCGGGCATGCGCACATCAAATCCCGAAAGTTTCATCGCATAGGATGAATGGTTTAGCAACGCAACGACATTTCATATACTCGTATTCTCCCAAGCAAACATATTTTGATTTTTATATATACTCGTATGGATACTGCTGGCATTATGAAATGTGTAAAAAAAATGCAACAGGTGGCACGCGAACCGAGTGTACCGGGACTGAATGTATGGAACGCGGGAGGGGAGAAGGAGGGGTTCGCGGGACGAGGCAAGCGGGGAAGGGCAGTGATCGATCATGACTTTCTCATTAAGAGATTAGAGGAAGCATTTGGTTTGAGTTCCGATATTAAAAATTGGTTAAGGTTGGAAATAAGCTCTCTAACTTCGCAACACTTTCTTCAGGGGTACCTCAAGGATCCGTTTTAGGCCCACTTCTTTTCATCCTTTTTACAAATGATATCGCCAAAATAATCGAGTCATTTGGTCTTCTGTCCCACTGCTACGCTGACGATCAGCAAGTTTATTTTTACTGCTCTCCAAACGAAATCAACAGTCTCAAAATCCGCATAGCTGAATGCCTAGAAGCAATAACTCGTTGGATGTCTTCAAACAAGCTGAAGCTGAACCCATCTAAGACTGAGTTTCTATGGGCGGCCACAAACAAACGCCAACATTTCATAGACAATTCACCTATTTCCATTTCCGGCAACGATATTATTCCGAAGACAACAGTCAAACTTCTTGGCGTTAATTTAGATTCAGACTTTTCGTTAAAAAGTCAAATAAATAGGACAGTAAGCACCGGTTTTTTTCACCTAAGACAACTCAAGTCAGTTCGAAGAAACCTTCCTACAGAGGCGACAAAACTATTAATTAACTCTTACGTAGTCTCGCGGCTCGATTACTGTAACGGCATCTACGCTAGTCTACCAAAATATCAAATTGACAAACTTCAATCCGTGTTTAATGCAGCGGCAAGGCTCATAACTGGGGTTTCTAAATATTCGCATATTTCAGAACACCTTCGTAACCTTCACTGGCTTAAGTGCCCTGAGAGAATCCAGTACAAATTGTGCTGGATGGTTTTTAAATCAATCAACGAAATGGCCCCACCTTACATCTCCGAATTATGCGTCCCGGAAAATACCGGTCCGAGACAATTAACCCTTAGATCAGCAACTTCATCTGCTAAAGGCAGACTAATAGAACCTAAACGAAAGCCAAATACTGTGTTTGGAGATCGTGCTTTCGGAGTATCTGGGCCTAAGGCTTGGAATAGACTCCCTCCGGAATTAAGATGCATAACAAGCCCAACAGAGTTTAGGTCCAAACTAAAAACCTTTCTTTTTGGGCTCTCATAC
This sequence comes from Limnephilus marmoratus, assembly GCA_917880885.1. Classification (NCBI taxonomy): domain Eukaryota; kingdom Metazoa; phylum Arthropoda; class Insecta; order Trichoptera; family Limnephilidae; genus Limnephilus; species Limnephilus marmoratus. Next base: position 38,430,939 of record OU862909.1, on the reverse strand, counting down.
CCGTAATTTAAATATACCTATTTGAGAGTATCATACTTGTATTGTCTGTGCTATGTCTTAATCACACTTTTCTTACTGAATTAAAATTTCTCGATTCCTTACACATCAATCTGTCTCTTGACGAATCACATTTAGAAAGATCAAATCCTTATAGGTACTACTGCACCATCCACCTTTACATGTTGCTTTTACTTTCCAAAATACACTAGTCAAAGAATACATTATATATTAATATTAAAATATTTTTCAGGATTAAATAACATGTGTTTTAACAATAATGTCCTCTGCGTGCGAACTCTATCTAAATTTCTTTTAATAGACAATATACAGTGTTAATTTCATTAAATTTTAGGCAGCATCGCGTTCATTGGTCAAAATATTGTACATATATTTTCGTATCGGTGATCAATGAACCGGTGTATGCAATTTTTAGCCATAAGTTGTTTTTAATTTTTTGTCTAGCTTGTAGTTTTTTAAGATTTTAGAAATGTATTATAAGTTTGTACAGCGCCCTTGAGGTAATTTTTCACAAAAACGGCGCTATATAAATCACAAATATTATTATTATTATTATAATTATTATTATTAGGCGTGGAAGGTCGCGGGGGAACGCGTGAGGGGAAGGGGAGGCGGAAAAGGAACGGACGAATGGGAAAGGACAAGCTGGGAGAAACAATTTCTTTATTAAGTGGTATTGCAACGCATGCCGGGAACTCGCGAGAAATAAATTAAAATTAAAAAAAAAACTTCATATTGCATTTGTTGTTGCATCTTTATTTTCTGCAAATCGTATACCTAGGTACCTAGGCACCTACTTTTTTATAACGAAAAATAAAAATACAAAGACCTTCGAAGTTATATTATTTGTGCTGACCGCTTTATAAACCTGTGTGGTAGGCCCTTCCTTACCCCAGCTTTCTTTTTATTGCTGTTATCTGAAATTACCTTTTTGAGAGATTCGCCTGTCGGCTATGACACGACACGACACATAAAAACTTCTGAGTGAAGTTTTACGGACCGATCACTCTTGAGAGTGAACAACTTCACCAAACCAGTGTCGGATTTACGAAGTAGATTGTGAAATTGCTGCCTGGAGACAATAATCTAATTTAATAAATAAAAGTAAAAATTTTCTAACTCTTACATTCAAAATGTTTAGTTAGCTCAATTCTTTCCGTTGCCAAACACACCAAGCGTCTGACAAATAGGCTTCCATGGTGGAGGACGAGGCTCTGAACTAGCGATTCGGAGGTCGCGTGTTCAAATCCCGACGTACGCTGGTACATTATATTTGGTTGATTCGTGTTTTAAGAATTTAAAAAATAATATTATAAAGAGTATAGTGGTAGGTTCCAGAGTGGAATATACTCTCGATATCGCAATTGTGTGAGACCACCATTCAGAATTGAAACGTTGCTTTAATTGGATTTAGCCGTGTTTGGTGACTAGATTTGAATGGCCAGGAACTTCCCCACCTTCCTCTTCCCCATCTCCTTCCCCTCCTCACTTAACTTCAGCCTCACAACATACCCAATTGGGGATGCCATAGTAATATTGGCTCTAGGCTGTTGGGAGTAGTTGTGACTATTGTGCAATATACACTTATTCATTCATTCAAAAATAAAAAAATAATTATAAAAGCTCTCAAAAAGTTTAATGAACAAAAGGAATAAAGTGTTACCAAATCTAGGATCGAAATGTTATTAAACCAAATTCACTTAAAGATACTTATTTTCATTCCCGATTTCCCCACCTAAAATACCTCTAGTTAAATTTTCCTGGTCAATCTGAAAAAATTCAAAGAAAACTATTAAAGTAAAATAAAACATAGATATATTCAACATAGGAAGTATATATTATTTATGTGAGCAGTTTTTCTTCTAATCTAGACCCCCTCCACACTTGGTGAGATAAATTTTAGCCACTTCGTATATTCTTTTCAAGTAACGTGAGATTTTGCTGGACCCCCCCTCCCTTTTGAGCTCACGTAATTAAAGTATGCCCCCTAAATTAAAAAAAATGGTGTGTGCAATTCACACGCGGTAGAAGTGAAACCTTCGGAAAACTACACTTCGAGAGAATGAGACGAATGCAGAGTAACAGGAGTAGGATAATTGTATGGTTTTTTTTATTATAATAGTGTCACCAAGTTTAAAAATTATTTTACATTTTATTCTACGAAGCACCGCACAAAGAGGACACCGATTAGTTTATCTCATTCTCTCACAGGGTAAACCCTATAGAAGAATTTGTTTGTCTTTTTCTAGCGTCACTCGCTTCCCTTTCATCGAGTTTCAAATCGCAACGGTGCTAAAGAAGTTTCACTTCAAAAAATACAAGTGTGCAGTTCACACGCGATATAAGTGAAACCTTCATAAAACTAAAGTAAACAAGAGTGGGGAGGCGACGAAGCACCGCACAAAGAGGAGACTGATTATTCTATCTCATTCTCTCGCAGGCTAAATCCTGATGTATGTGTTTGTGCCTTTTTTGTGTCGGTTTTTATTTTCAACGAATTTCAAATCACAACGTAGCTAAAGAAGTTTTCATATCAATAATTAAAATTATGTTTTTAATATACATTGGCGAAAGGAAAAAGGCATTAGAGAAAGGCTTCATATTTAATTTTCCTCCGACCTCATCAAATCCAACCCTGACCCCGGTTGACTTACAAACCTGAATAAATTCATACCTCCAGAAACTTCATCTGCCTCAGATTCAGGACCCCGCCTACATATTATAAACTTTTATTAATAAAACTCCAAAGTTGAGAGCAATCCCGGTACACCCAGTAATTCTATTTCGTCTTTAAAATTTCCACATGACTCTTCCAAAGCTTTTTGATTAGCTTTCTGAGCTTTATCGGCGTATTTTTTGTTTAAAGTGTGACCGATTACTGAAACTTCAGCCTTTAAAATAATAAATTAACATTTTTTATCTTTCACATAATTTATTGAAAATTTAAAAAAAAAATTCTATTCTGTTGTGTACTTTGAAATCTGTTTTCCCCACATTAAATTGTAATATTTTCTTAATTGTTTAATTATGACAAGACTGCTGTTGATTTATATTTTTTTCTTTACATAATGAAACACAATGTGAATTTTCATACAAAGATAAAATATAAGTTGGCATTTTTTTGTTCATAATGGAAGTATAAGTTGGCACATCGTAACATATACCTAAATCTAGTTAATAGTAAAATGTTTTTAACTTTTTTTTTAAAATTCATAATTCCTTTTGGATTGTGTTTCTTTAGCGAGTTCGTTAAAGCATTTTATGGCTGAGTATGTGTAATGATGTTGGGCTGTTGTTGTATTGAGTTTAGGGATTATTATTTGTCCTAAGGTTCTCGGCCTGGTGCTAAATGACTTTGTTGTTAGTTTATCTTTGTGGATTTGAAGTAATGCATTTTTTTGATAAATTTTATTTAGTGGTAATGCTTTGAATATGTCGAATAATTTTTGGGTTGAATAGTCTAATTGTTTCTTTAAAATAATTTTGATGAGTCTTCTATGTACTATTTCAAGTGGGATTAAGTTGGTTTTATACGCTCCTCCCCAGCCGATTATTCCGTATTGTAGAACTGATTGGGCTAATGCATAGTAAACCTTTAGTAGCATAGATTTATGTAGAATATTTCTTAGTTTGAACAATACGTAATAAAGTTTACGTATTCTGTTTACCGTTTGCGTAATATGTTCTGTCCATTTAACATGTTGATCTATAATTATGTCTAAATATTTAATATTACTTTTTTTGAGATGTTTGACCATTTGCAGTCGTCCGTAAATTATTACAAGAGTGATGAATAGTAATATTGAAATTTATTGTTGGATGGATTTTGTCTGAAAATGTAAAAGTCATGAAGTATTTTCGTCACAAACCGCGTGTGCGGATCTTTTTTTAAATGATTTTATTTAAACTAAAATTAAAATTCTGAAACATAGCTTTCCCAGATAATTTATTAATTTAATTTAATTTCTTGCATGATTATATGATTTGAAATGTGTGTTGTATAATACAAAATTTTGTTTGAAAATTTAATAAATCTGCCAACGACCTACGGTAAAACCTTATTGTACTAAAAATAAACATTTTTTCTCAAATTTTAAAACATAGCTTTACTAGATAAAATTATAAATCAATTTATAATTTTTTACAGAAAAGAGTTAATAAGTCTAAAATTTGATTTAAAAATTACGTATTTTCCTCTTAAGTGGGATTGCAACGCATGCCGGGAAATCGCTAGCAATAAAAAAATTAATCATCAATCATGTGCGCGCTAATCACCCAGCGTTGAATATTACTCATTACTTCGCAATGTTTCTGCTCAGCTGCATGCGAGTTACTGAATAAGTGAATCATATTTGATTTTTTGTTATCTTGGAAGACAGAAGTTTAACAACGACATTCAAATAAAAAAAATATCAGCGTTCGGCTTCCATAAATCTGGAGTCATAAATACAAAAAACGGAGGAAAAGTAAAGTTTGTGGATTTCATTGAATATTTAAAAAACATTATTCTGTATGTTATTTACGACACCTTCAAATATGCAAGGTTTTTTTAGTAAATCTTTTATTCATGTTTATTAATTTTATTATAATCGTGCTGTGCTTGTCTCACTAGTAACTACTGTGTTTAGGACAGGCAGTTCATAACAAAATACATATAACAACAAGAATATTACGCTTAAAATAAAAGACATTTAGCATTGCACCTTTGGAAATGCGCGGTTTTGATCAAATTTTGTTTTGTTTGATTTGTGTTGGCTGATGACCCAAGACTTGATACCTATATGATTTATACTTAAAAAATGGTTCAGTTCTGTCCAAAGGTATTGAAATATAAGAGATGTGCTATCCGCAGTTTTTACTAGGTGGGACTGCGCTTCCGGATGTCGCCGATATTGTTTACCAATTAACGAATAAACAAAATGAACGAATAAAATAAACGAACGTTAAACTAAATTAACGATTTTTGTTCGTATTCAAACTATATTGTTAACCAGTACTAATGCACACCTTCAAAAAATCAACGAAATGAACTAATTCTTTTCGTATGCAAACTACTCCGATTAGGTAGTAGTCCGCCGACAGTAGCGCGGACATCATAGCATATCCCTTTTGTATTACAATATCTTTGGTTCTGTCTAATAGCCAGTAGAAGTGCATTATTGCAAAGCATCTTAAATTTCTTTGGCCAAAAGTTGTTTTAGTGAAAGAGATAGGTAAGTAAGAAATTATGCCCTTTGGTTTGAATTAGTATCTCGAGCAGTTTGGACACTGTCAAAAGCAGTTCTGTGTTTGAAGAGGTAGGCTCGGATGGTTTTACCAAGCTTGAACAAAATATCCTAATTTATATCAGAAAATCCTAATATTCAGATTGACTGTGTAAGTATTAATGAAGTCCCTGGCGTTGACCGGGGACGGTCAAGAATGCAAAATTTCAACAACCTCGAAATAAAACTGCAGATTTGTATAAAAATTAAATACACGCCTCCTACCCGGTGTCAGCCATGCAGCAGCTCGCCACAGACACTCTTCCTTAAATGCATAGAAGATAGATGGATATACTAGCTGAAATCCCGGGAATTGAAATGAAGACAGTGTCCTTCCACTTTTCCTTAAGATCAAGTGGGCAAAATTTTAACAATATCTGAATAAAACTATAGCCCACAGCTACAACCACACAGACACCCTCAGACACCAGACAGACTGCAAGCTGTATAACGGTTACGTAACTGAAACCCTTCGCTTCAATACGCCGGAATTTTAAGTATAATTATGTCGATGCTTTCTAACCATGAAAAAATATGTTTCCATTAATTTATTGATCTAGGGAAATTTTGTAGACTACCAATATTTGTAAGTCAACTACGAAAAATCAAGTCGTTGATGAGGTGAAGGAATTTTTCAGCTACCCTTGTGAAGGGGAGTTAACTTTTTATGTTTCGTCTTCGTCGGGAGAGGGTGGGGGGACATCAAAGTTTTTCCACTCACAGCAGACTTTTTTTTACACAATAATGCTGATTTCAATTATGGCGATAGCTCGGAAAATTCTGCGGAAATTTTATCCAGGTTCTTTTCTGACAATTGTTTTGTTTTTATACAGATAATTTGACACGAGACTAGAGGTGTGAACGCTTAGTTTAACACATGTTTAAATTATTTACCTTATAATATAAGAACTCGAATAATGCAATGGTGGAAAGTAAATACTATTTTGTGCACAGATAATTTTATAAAGTGACGAGAGAATAGAGGTGTGAAAAATTATTACTTTATGAAAGTTGAACTTGACTAAAGCTATGGTGGTGAGTAAATACTGTTTTGTGCACAGATAATTTGATTAGGTGACTCGAAACTAGAAGTGTGAACACATGTTTCAATTATTTAGTCTATTAAAATTGAACTTGACTTATCTACCATTGAAGATAGTTGATTCTCAATATGCATTATTAAATCGAAGGGTGCCTGACCCCATAATTATTTTAGATGACCTCTATAGCAGGAGGAAAGCTTCATTAAGACCTGGATGTAAAGATTTTCACAAGATGTTAAGTGACATACCTGACTTACTTTAACCAGTGATTCCTGCGGTTATATAAACTACAAAATGTAGATGACATTTTGGTCTCCGGTGACTTAAATTAGTATATTTTAAAAATCAGTAGGTATCTAGGGATGAATGAAGTTTTATGAAAAAATGATGAAAGTAGGTAGATACGTAATTTAATTTTTTATTTTAACTTTATGAGTAAAACCTCAAATTGTAATATTTAAATAAATGAAAACAATATAAGCGAAAATCAATCGAAAATCTGGAAACAGAAAAATCAGAAAAACATATTGACACCTCTGGGACTCGAACCCAGGACCTCTTGCTTTCCGGGAAAACGCGCTAACCACGTAATTTAAATTCTTTTTTTATTTTTTTTTACCTACACCTACGAAATGACTCCATTCAGAGTATTACGAGACGTACCCCACTTACTTTAACCAGTGATTAAATATAAAGACATACTTTAATTACTGACATTATTTTGTAACCGCCCAACTGGTAGAAGAAAATATTTTTATTTGCAAAAGGAAAGAGACAAAACATCCTGAATATAAAAATAAATTATGTACTTATAGAACGAGTAGATGAACATAAGTTTCTCGGGGTGTGGTTACGGGGAATAAAAATACAAATAACACTAAAAATGAATCAGCCGATGAATATTTTGAAAATGTTGTCAGGAAAAAGCTGGGAAATTCACCCACTTCTTATGAGAAGATTGTACACCTCCCTTATAAGAAGTCGATTAGACTAGGGTAGTACACTTTTTTACAACTCTGCCAAAATCAATCTTGAAAAATTACAAATACCTAATACAATCACGAGCTTTAAGAATATGTGCAGATTTTCTGAATTTAACTCCTGTGCATCTTTTGCAAAGTGAAATGAGTGCCCCTCCTTTGCATATACGAACTTGGAAACTAGCTGCAAGATTTTGGCTTAGATCTGTATCAATTGAAAATAATCCACTAGTTTTAGAAGTTCTCAAACTTAAATCCTAGATACAAAATAGATTCTGGAACAATAAAAAATGACCAATGTTGATTAAAATTTGTGCGGAAATAATTAATTGGAAGATTAATAAAAATAAATATCTACATGTGTACTCCTTTGAAACCTGGGTGGGAGCAATTAATTTGGATTGTATTTCAGTTGAAATTGACGATTTCAAATACCCCAAAAGACTACTCCCAATAAATAACATCAGTAATTAAAGTATGACTTTATATTTAATCACCGGTTAGAGTATGTCCGGTACGCCTCGTAATATTCCGTATAGAGTAATTTCGTATGTGTAGATTGTGTAGGTAAAAAATAAATTAAATTATGTACCTACTTACTTTCATTTTTTTTCAGAAAATTTCATTCATTCCAGAAATTATATTTTTAATAGGCACCGCCTTTACGAGAGATTGCAAATCAGAATTAAAATGGTGATTGAAACTGATTTTACACATGTTTAATGGCTAATCTGAATAGCGATGTACCTTCCTCTTCTTCTACTTTTAACTGTATTTCATTATCATTCAACCTCGAACTACATTTCTCAAAGTGGGGACGCCATAGTCTCGCTGGTTTCGGAAAGACAGGACTCAGGGCCGGATCTACGAAATCTGGCGCCCTGTGCAGTAGGTACCGATGGCGCCCCCCCCCCCCCTACATTTTTATTTTTATTAAAAATTCATTCACCCCAATTTTTTTATTTTTTTTATTTAATATTATTTTTTTTTTTACACTAATTTATCAAATAAAATCAAGACGTATAAAGGGTGTAACTTTTCTAAGTGACCTGGCGGTAGCTCCCACACTCTTTTTTTTTAAAGAGAGGATCGCCAGGAGCCCTATACTCTCTGAATCTATTGGGTAAACATAAATTATTGTGCTATTTTAATTATTTTAGGAAAAACTCTTTGCAAGTTATGCTTTAAAATAATACAACGAATTGTTTGTTTGTGCCCGTACCATGATTTAAAATATAGATTACGAGACAATGCGGGTGGTTTCGCTGAACTAGGTCCATTAGACATTCTTGAGATTTTCTGCGTTTATGTACCTATATACCCAACGCGAATATTAGAAAAAGCAAATACAAATACGTTCTGATGGCAACGTACAACACAAGAATAGCATCTACAGCTTCTGACTAGCAACAGGCAGTCCCGACGAGAGACAGTGAGCAGTGATAATAAGAATATAACCTCAAATTTGTACCTTGCATTTCCCCTGTATTGAGCGTACAAACACTAAACACTGACGTATGGTATCAACGGCTTACGAACAAAAATACCGTGCTGTAATTGGTTATTGAATTTGGATCGCACCTATTCGTCGTAAAAGACGGTAAAAGATATATGGAAAAATAGATCTTACGTTTAAACTAAATATATGGAAGTTGTAAAAATATTCTGTAACTGACTATAAATTCGTAAGCCGTTGATACCAACCAGATGCGTGCGCATTCTGTTTCTTTGGAAAGTGTTGGTAGAGCGTAATAATTATTTCGTACTATGGGTAATTTTTAAACGATTCAGGGAATATTATAACTAAATTTTAATACAATATTTATTTTCTCCCAGCCGCGGCGCCCCTTCGGAGTTGGCGCCAGGTTTTTGCACGTTTTTGAACGTATGGCAGATCCGGCGCTGACAGGACTCCAATATGTGAACATAATGAATTAAATAAAACGTGTAGGCGTAGTAAAACTGGGTTAGTCTGTGATGCTAACTCCGTGATATAACTTGCTTTATCGTAGAGTTTCTCTGATGCAAATATGTTTATAAGTCCCTAGAACAACAAGGTTCCACATGACTCGGCAATGTCATGGGATAATAAACTCTAAAGCGGCATTTTCTAGAGCCCACTATTGTATGACACTGACGTGACGAATTGAATCTTGTTGTTCCAAGGGGTCAAAATGTTAAGAATTGATGACGCCAGTAGCACGTCTCAATTTGGGAGGTCGCCCCGGGAACCATTTATTGGATAATCAACACCTCTGCCATAGGTCACCCCAAGTGGTTCGTTACGTTTGGTGACTTAGCAGGTGTGTCCGGGTTCGTGAGGTGAGGTTTGTCTAGGTCTTACAATTTGGGAGGCGGGTATGGGTACCGCCGCCCCGAGAACCATTTATTGGACAACAAACACCCCTGCCACAGGTCACCCCAGGTGGTTCGCTACGTTTGGTGACTTAGCAGGGGTGCCCGGGTTCATGGGATGAGGTTTGTCTAGGTCTTGGTGGCGGATGGCTTAACCAGTTTCGATGGGCAGGATCGAAACTGGTTAAGGGAGATCTTTTATCCTCCAGCCAGAATCTCTCGACCCATCGCCTTGCACCGCAGTTGGAGAGATGGATTCATACGTCCGTCACTCCTGGACACACTGAGCCCCAGATTCCTACCCACCCCTCATACTAATTTCCTTCCCAGAACATCTTCTCCTTCCTTTCCTTAAAAACCCTCCACACAGCATCCCCTAAGATGATTTAGACCCTGAGAGAAATTATTTTCCTCAGGACCTCGTATGTGGAGCTAATGTAAAAACAAAACGTATTTCCAAAAACAAACGTATTGCAAATATGGATATCAGAACTCAATTAAAGTATCACGGAGAACGTTAGTATCACGGACTAATCCAGTTTTAACTCATAGAAAATACAAAATAAATTAAAAATAATAATTTTCAGGTTTGAACTATTGTAAATCCACAATTGCACAGCTCAAAGAACAATGTACGAGTACCTACGAGTAAAACTAATTGATATCAAAAGCAAAACGATAAAATGGTAATTTCCGTGAGTCTCTCTTATTTACAAACTTTACTCAAACACAAACCACAGTTTCCAACTTGACTTGATGCCACTCATGGTTGCCATGGTGACAAGCGAGACCTGAGACTCGAGACAGCAAGCATTAGATTTCGCAATAGACAACTTCAATGCAATCCTTATTGAGAAGTTATCGAGTGTCATCTATCAATAATACCACATTTCCTGGAATGCATCAGAAGATCATCTCGGTACATATTAAAAATCATTAAAGAAGACTTCCGCATTTTCTAGTAGACTTTTATAAAATATCTTAAGGTCATTTGATTTTGATCATGGCGATAGAAGCAGCATGGCAGTCGTATAGCTATTAAAATGTTTTAATTATTTTAAGAATAACCTTCGTTGTGTTCGTATTGGAATTTGACTCGAAAGGTTTAGGGTTCAATTCGCCACGCGCTAAACGTGTTTAAAAAACAGTATTTGATGCTACCAATCTTTTTTATAGGTACCTACATAAACATCCGAATTCAATAGACCAGAAAATACAGATGAGGGGTAAAACCAAACTATGAGAGGGGAAGAAGGGAAAGACTGTGATTCGTTAAAAATATCACCATTTAGTTTAAATATCAAAATCTGCTTTGAATGAATAGACCTTTTTACATGGGAGCGCGAATTGCTTGCCACGTTAATAACATATTTGCGATGGCCAAATGCTCGCCCCTATTCACATAGCAATATTTTGTTGCCGTATTTAGTTAAGTCACTTTTACAAATGTTTCATAATTTACTTACCCCTGTAACCAGTGACGAGCTCACTGGAGAAACGCCCACATTCGCTATGTTCTAGGTAGGTGTATAGCACAAGCTCTCATATATTGCCGTGTTATTTGGTAAAATGTATAGATGTTAGCTCTACGCTGGTCAGGGCAAGAATGATGACGTCACATTTTTTTTATTGAAGCGAGGCTTTCGTAAGCCCAGCTGGCTCCAAGGCGGAGCTATAGCCGGCTCCATGGGGAGGGGGAAATAATACGTTTTTATCACTTAGGGCAGGTCCAGATATATTCATATGTCCGTGGAACGTACCCATACTATGTGCCCAACTTTTTGCAATTATTAACCCCCCCCCCCCCCTCCCCCCGGTACCCAAAAACCTAAGGCCCCCGCCGCTCATTTGTACCAAGCGTGGTATTTTAAAGACCCCCCCCCAAACAGGTCACGTAGTATGGGTACGTTCCCTAAACACCACCAAATCAATTTTGAAGTTTTCTGGGTCACTGGTAGGATATTTTAAAATGACTCAATATTAATGTAGCGGACCGTTATGCTTCCCGATGTTATTTTATAGCATATTTAATATGTAAATCACTGACACGTGAACATAATACTTTAGCGAGCATTTGAACATTGCTTTCCTCATTATCTCAAATCTTAGAATTTGGAGATGTCTGACTAATCAACTCGATGGTCGATATTAAGCCTTGTAGCTTGTACTTGTGTTATCAAAAATACTATTTCTGTTGTCTTGCTGTTAAACTCGGATTTGTTTAGAATTTTAATTGTCATTTTAAAAATTTAACTGGTGTCAAGAATACCTACCTAGAATATAATATTTTTTAGCAAAAAATTATTTAAATCCTTTATTTGAAATGTTCATTTCTCTCGTTTAAATTTCTTAAAGAAGCAAAGTCAGATTTTGTTATTTTTCAAGGTTCTGCACTTTTTAGCTAACATTTTTTTAGATAAATGAAACAATTTAACTTTGTTTGAACCACTTTTATATTTGAGTACATCCAACCGGTTTCAGAACGACCGTTCCTTCTTCAGGGCAAATGTACCTATAAGATATATTATGTTCAAACAAAGTTAAATTGTTTCATTTATCTATAATGGATAAACACAAAGTTACAGCTACATTCAAAAGTATTACTTTTTTTCTTTACTAATATTTTTTTTGGTACATACCCACATTAAATACATGTTATAATGGTATAATTTTACATTAAATACGTGCTTTTTTAATTTAAACGGTTAAAACGTAAAGAATAATACAATCAGCAAAAATTCCACGTAGGCAACGCCAGTTCGTGGGTATAGGTACTTGTGTGTTTTCAAATTTTACTCATATTTATACATTATCTTTGGAGAGTACATGTATTTAATAATTCCACAATTATAATACCCCGTGATTTTTCACCGGTCTGCGCTAGTGTTTATAATATTGTACTAAATATTGTATTGTGCTAATATTGCACTAAAATGTGTTTTGGTAAGTAATACTATCATTTCGGTTTGAAGACAATATGAATTATAAATAAGTTTATAAAGTATAAAAAGTTTTGACCGTGATGAGTAGCGTGTGTCAATTATTTCAACTTTTGAATTCAGAAACGCCCGGGGTCTCAAAAGTTGCGTCTTGCAAAGAAAATGAGAACTACATTTAATTTATTTTTTTTCAAATATTTATTAGCCCGCTAAAATGCATTGAAAATCAGAAAACAAACCTAAAACCATTTTTTTTTAAATTTTTAATAATTTTTTTTTTCAGTAATCTAATTTTTTAACGTTTGTTTTTTATTAAAAAATGCGTATAACTGACAAAAATGAAAAAAAAAGTTCAACTTTATGAATACAAGTAAGTCAACAAGAATTCTGATTTTATCCAGAAAAAGTGTTATTTTCCCCTTTTATTTTTTTAACCAACACGTCACATATGTTAAAAAAGTATTTTTTTTATTTCTTTGTACTACAGGTAAGTAATGAAAAATAAGTTTGGTATAAAATATAAAATATGAACCCTTTGTTTTATTTTTTTTCCAAATCACGAAATCTATTTTTTTCGAAACTTCCGGCCATTTTAGCGGGCTAATAGTGAACAAAAAGTTAATTTTTTTTACGTTTTCGAATAGCTACAGATCATACGAAACTTTTGAGACCCCGGGCGTTTAAATATAAGGCCATTTGTTTTCTCTCTATGGAGAGCGACACACGCTAGTTATGAGTAACTTTGAGAATTCTTTTCTATTTGTTTACAAACATTCCCACGGCAGTAAGTTTAACACCAAAACGTGTTTTTTGTATATCCGAAGAAAGCAATAGTTGGTTTTGTGGTTTGACATTTTCCATGAAATAAAACTCTAACATTATAAGAACCACCATTTCCTTAATGTATTTATCGCTTTCCGGTTTCGTTTATTCGTAAATCTCTCCAGATCAGTAGGAACCGATATTACCTAGACACCAATAATCTATCGTTTCCTGGATGTGCATGTGTTTACCTAATGAACACCGACATAACTTTTCTTATAATACATATTATGTAGTCTTACGAAACGATTCATTTATCACACTTTTGTATGCTCTAACATCCATCGTCATAATAGCATGTACGCACACAATTTATAGCTCATTGCTTAAGAACTTTCATAATTTTTTTTAATATGAATAAATTGTATTTATTTATACAAAGACATGGATGCGTAAGAGCTCTTGTTCACGGCAACAGGCGACAATCCGTTTTTTTACAACGGACCGGTAACCTTAGGTATAAATGTTTGTTGGCTCTATCCGCACCGGCTTTTCATCCGTCGTCCATCGGCGAAACGTCGGTCGCCTATCCCGGTCCCCAGGGAGGCATAACTCCGATCCAAATTTGTAACCCAAAAAGATACGAATTTGTCAGTGGTTGTGTGACGGCGAATTATCGCCTCCAATAGAAAACTCTGCATGTACTCGTATCTGGAAAAATTGTTGACAGCTTTTAAAAAACTGAGTTATCATTCTGGTGAGTGGTTTATTCACGCCAGTCTATACGAGTGCGTTAAGAGGAAATACTAGCTGCGCTTTTCTATACAAACGTATTCCCCGTTTATCTCTCTGGATTTTGACCCTAGAGCAAAATTTTTTTTTACATAATATAGATATTGACCACTAGCGTGTCGGTACGTTTTGTTTTTTTTGATAATTTACTTCTCATAGAAGTTACGACCTTCCAAAAATGAATAAAATTGCCTAATTTAAACGCCGTCAAAAAACGTTTAGTATACAAATTAAACAATGTATTTTGAAAAAAAGCAAAACGTACCGACATAGAATATTTTCTTTTAATACAGTTAGTGAAAAAAAAATTTTAAATCCGTCCAGTTTTGGAGAAGAAAAATGGGGAATACAAAACATCGATTTCGAAGATTTTATTTAGGTATTTTCGGCCCGACGTGCAGGTGTCCCTTTCGCTCATTTCTCCTGAGGGGGGCCGGGGAACGTGGGTTTTGACAAATACATACATATAATGCGAAGTAGTGATGTAAAGAATTTTATCGGTAGACTAGTGTTGTCCTTGCCCGAGTAATCGATATTTTTTATTCGTTTTTTTTCTGTTTAGTGACTCATCGCGGTATACCAATACTGACCGAGCTTTCATACTAAAATTGTGCAAAATTAAATTTTTTTATGTCAAGTACTATAATAAATTTTCAATTTGGGAGGCGTTTTAGGTACCATCGCCCCGGGAACCATTTATTGGATAACCAACACCCCCGCCACTTGGTCACCGCAAGTGGTCCTCTATGTTTGGTGACAGAGCCTGGGTTCCCGGGTTCACGGATGAGGTCTGCATGGGTTTTGGTGGCGGATAATTTTGTCCACTTACTGCGTGGCGGGCCGGATTGGGAGAAACTGGAAGAGGAAGATCTTTTGATCTCTACAGCTGGACTCTCCACCATCATTTCATACTTTTACCTACCTTTTCCCTACCCAAAACTTCCTTTCCTTCCTTATCCTAAAAATACCCTCCACACAGCTTCTCCAATGATATCCAACAACTTCTCCAACAAAGTCCCTGAGCGATTATTTTTCCTCGGTGCCTCCAATGTGAGGTTTATGTTTTTAAAAAAAATCTGTTTCAAATTTTTAGTTGAGAGTCGCTTACATTGCCTTCAGTGATTAATTGAAATTTTTTGTTTGTAAACACTTTATTGTACAAAATTTTTTACCACTATACAATGAATTTTAAACAATTTATGATTTAGATCTTTCTCTCGCCGGTAAATTTCTTGATATGCGACCGTCAATTGTTTCTGGTAAAAGGCATTGGTGGTAGAAGTTTTTCTAACAGTGGTTCAATTTTTTGCCAGATTGAATCGTCCCTTTCAATTTTTTCATACGGCAAACCTTTAGGACTCCACACGACAAAATATCAGTATTTACGACGAGTAATGTGTAACTGGCCTTGTACTTGGTAGAAGTAATTGTGATTCCGTTTTAATGTTGAAGCATTGTCTTCAATTTTACAGTTATCAATTTTTTTTGTTCAAATCCTTCTTCTGGTGACATATTTACTATACTATATGGGCATTTCACTTCAATTATAGAATCCTTGCCAAAAAGGCCATCCGGACTTGCCGCTAAAAAGTTTTTGTTTTCATCGATAAATAGTCCACAGGCGAATACCTCTAATTTTGTTTCTTTTGTAAATTGCTCAATTGCTTGGTTTTCATTTTCTTTCCCATAATTTGTGGCCATATTTCCTTTAAATGGCGAGTACAGTAGCGAGTTTAATACTCTCGCAACTGAAGTTTTTGGCCGTAGCTTACATATTTTTGTCCAAAGTTAGAAGCTGTAAGCCGCTTACGCCTTTCAATTGTCCACAAATTATTATTGCTTTGGCCCACCGTATTCCTTTCGAGTTCATCCTTATTCGATGGAGATAATTCTTTGAAAAATTCCTCTTTATCGTTTCAAATAATTCAGCTGGCATATCTGGATCTAATTCCAATTGACCATAATTTTCATCAGGCCCTGTAACTTTTTTTCTCTTTTCTGTCGTGTTTTCGTAATACCTTAGTTTTATTTTTCGACACCTCTGTATTGTCTCCTTCGAACGTCGTTTTCTTTCAATAAAATGCTTCGTGTAGTTGCCAGGACTGTGGCCTTGGATTTTTTTTGTATTCGTGAATGGGTTGTCATTTCACTATTCCACGAAGTTACTGCTCAAGAAGCTCAACTGCTGAAGTTATCCCATTTTTGTAAAATTTGCTCTTTTTCCGCCTATAAATTTGGCTATAACGTTGTTGAATTGCTCCACAGTGTTATTTGTCACGTTAATAATAAGACTTTCTGCATTTGCTATTAGAGACGACAATAATTGTTGAATATCAGTCCTGTTCCACAATCTTGAAGATCGCTTACTAAATTTGGATCATTAGTATACTTCTCCGACTTGCAATAGTATGACGAACATTTTGTATGATCACCAAAAACATGGTTTGCGGCATTTTTTTGTCCATTTTCAGATTTTTTACTTTATCACTTTGTGCCGTGTTTTCTTGCTCTTTTCTGTAATTTACTGCTCAAACTATAGCTTTTCTCATACGTAAAACGTTTGCTTCAACCTTTTTCCTTATGTGAACTGGTACAAAGCCTTTAGCGTTGTTGGTTTTTTTTCTAAGTGCTTTTATTTTATTGCAAAAATTGCGAAGTAAGTGATTTTTGCACTTTTTTTTGTACTATGAAGTTGGGCCTGAAGCCTTGGGTTGAAGTTTCGCTAATATTGTCTTCATGTAATTAAATATTACAATTTAAGGTTTTATAAAGTTGAAAATAAAAATAAAAAGTTTTGAAGTTTAAAAAAATTATATATTTGTTTCCTTTATTTCAAACTGACTGTAATAAATATTTAAAAAAAATGTGTAGGTAAATCTATCTATAGGTAAAAGACCAACATTTTTGATAGAATTTTGAACGAACTAACACATCCTTTTTTGTATTTACTGCTTAAAGAAACTCAAAAATACAGGAGTACAAATCAAACCTCAGCAAGCGATATATCTAACATTTTAAACATTATTATTTACAAACATGTCAACTCACACGTATGATACACACAACACAATAAATCCATTTAGATTTAATTGTCTAATAAAATATGTAAGTGCTTTTATCTTTTTCGTTATCGTAATTTTAATTAGAAAAAAACTTAAGATGGGCTATTTTTAAACCTTTTTTATCTCTACATATTATAAAGTAAAGTCCCCCGCGCCGTCTTTCTGTCTGTCTGTCTGTCTGTCTGTCTGTTCGCGATAAACTCGAAAACTACTGAACGGATTTTCATGCGGTTTTCACCAATAGATAGAGTGTTTCGTGAGGAAGGTTTACGTATGTAATTTGTCAAGGATTTGTGTAAATTGGTTGAAACATAACGATAATTGTTAGAAGTGTCGGAAAAATTCCAGCCGCCTGGTAGCTTTCATCGAAAACGCTGCCTAATCCTTTTGGGATATAACAAAACAACGCTTGGTGGGATATTCCTCTTTTTAGATCTACAAAAAAGTCCGCGATGGCATATATCTATCTTTTACTATACGCATTCTATCTTCTTATCTTATTATTCTTATCAATTGCATTTTAGATATAATGTGTATAGTAAGCTATCCGTAAAAGATAGATATATGCCTTCGCGGACTTTTTTGTAGATCTATAAAAGAGGAATATCCCACCATTAATTGTTTTGTTATATCCAGGGCTGGGCAGTATTTGAAATACTTGTAATTGAAATACGTATTTGAAATACAAATACGTATTTTGTATTTGTATTTCAATTACTTCCTAAAAATGTATTTTGTAATTGGTATTTCAATTACATGGGGCTGAGGTATTTTGTAATTTGTATTTCAAATACTTATGGCTTCAAAATACATTTTCAAATACATTTAGTGATCTTAATAATGATAATGAAAAATAAACTGACATAGATAATACGTAGACTAAAAACGCTAGAATCCAGAGCTATATGTTATGTGTGTTAATATTTAGAGTTGGCAACACGTCCTGTGCTATAATAGCACTGTTATTGTACATTTTCTATCATATTTGTATCATATTATGTAATGCTTGTCATTGCTTTGTATTGTACATTTTTGTGTCATAGTATTAGATCAAGCACTATAGGAATAATTTGACGGAATACTAAACTATTTTTAAGTTAATTACAGTAGAGCGCACTTGAAGTGAAATAACTAGTGTCCGACCGAAACAGGATTTTCTACCGAAAACGAAACCGAATATTCGATATCTTTCTCAGTTTCGGCCGAAACCGAAACCGAAACTTTTTTAGACATGTTAAAAATCTATTGTTTACTGAAATTCGGCTTATTTTTTACACTTTTATTCACTATAAAGTAAGGACCTCATAAATTGAGTACTATAATTTTAATTGCGTTTACAATCACAACATTTTTTTACATTAACTCCACATGAGAGACCCAGAGAAAAATAATTTCCCTCAGGGCGTATGTCATCTTTGAAGATGCTGTATGGAGGGTCTTTTTGGGGAGAGGAAGGAGGGAGGAAACATAGAGGCCGGGTTCCACAGCCGAGCTGTTGAACTCAAGAATGAGTCATAGAAACGACCCGTTCTCATGTGACTATATAGTATATTTCGGATAGCGCCGTGTACGGAGACTAGCATTAAAAAGTAGTATGTATATCAACAGGGTACTTGTGGTTTCGTCACAATTACGAAGATTGTAAGTATCTCCATGAACGGAGGGCCTTACACCAAGCACATCAAAGGAGGGACTATTCAGAAGATCGCTTCCGTTGAAGGAGATTAGATTTTAATTTTTATTTACACTTGTTAAATAAAATTAAATATAGAATGAAATAAATAAAAATAATTGAAGTTTGTGATTACATAAACTCACAATACAAGCACGCCGGACCGGCCAGCGAACTCAGTTGATGATGGTGGATGACACACGAGCCACGAACTCACCGGAAGTCAGTCAAACGGCACGCGATAATTCACAAATGCAGAGTTTCGGTGCGGCCGAAGGTTCGGCAGATTTTCTGCCGAAACCGAAACTGATGCCGAAACTAGATTTTTTTACCGAACCTTGACGAAACCGAAACCGAACCTTCGGTCGGTCACTAGAAATAAAACAAAATAGCGCTATACAAATGTCGTGTTATAATAATAATATATTATTATTATATTACCTAACACCTGAGTCCTTTACCACAAATTTTACAAGTGAAGCGGAGATGAGATGTGTCTTTTGAGCAATATGATTGGTCAATTTTTGCACGTCTCTGTTTCACTCTGCTCAACATTGCTTCTATTTAAACGCACCCTTAGATAAGGGCATTTATGACAATTTATTGCAACCAAAGGTTCTACCAAAACCAAATGTATTTTGTATTTTGTAATTTGTATTTTGTATTTGAAAGAAAAAAATGGTTAAAATACTGTATTTTGTATTTTGTATTTCAAATACATGACTTGAAAGTATTTTGTATTTCGTATTTTAAATACATGCGAAAAAGTATTTTGTAATTTGTATTTCAATTACAGCAAAGCATGTATTTTGCCCAGCCCTGGTTATATCCCAAAAGGATTGTGCAGCGTTTTCGATGAAAGCTACCAGGCGGCTGGACTTATTTCCGACACTTCTAACAATTATCGTTATGTTTCAACCAATTTACACAAATCATTGACAAATTGCATACTTAAACCTTCCTCACGAAATACTCTGTATATTGGTGAAAACCGCAGGAAAATCCGTTCAGTAGTTTTCGAGTTTATCGCGAATAGACAGACAGATGGCGCGGGGGACTTTATAATATGTAGAGATAGAGATAATCGGTCAAAAATACATTTTTGTTGCATATGCATTTTTGAGTTTTTTTTTTAATAAGATAGGTAAGTGCCAAATTATATGAGTAGAAATTTAAGTTTTGTGGTATCATCATCATTACATAGTATAAAATGAAGTCGCTCAAAATGTATGTGCGCATAAATCTTTTAAACTACGCAACAGATTTTCATGCGGTTTTCACCAATAGATAGAGTGATTTAAGAGGAAGGTTTATGTGTATAATAAATGCTTATTATAGTAGAGAAAAGCCAAGAAATTCAAATATTCAATTTAGGCAAAGGGCAGCGCGCAGCGGGCAGCTGGCGAGCGGATGGTGTGGATTTTATAAAGGTTGGGTAAATGGCGTTGTGTTTCGTTAGCCACAGCAACGTGTGGCCGGGTCTGCTAGTTATTAATAAAATAAAAACAAAATTATATGTTTATTTCGAATTATAAAATTTGAAAGCGTATTTCATCATCTTTCAAAAACAGTTTTTAGTTTTCGGATGCGTTCACAAATATTAAAGTTATTTGGAATTTATTGGAAAGCGGAAATATTTTGACTTTTCGAAAAACAGTCCCGAGGCCTGAGAGGTTAATACTAATTTTCAATAATAACTAATGTATCATAGAGAATAATCATATGTATGTATATAATAATTCGATGTAGTTGGTTTGACTGCATATTTATAAACGCAAATACAGTGAAAACTTTAAAACTACTAACCTACACAGAGTTCTAGTAAAATAATTCGTAATTTGTCGGTAATAAGCGTGAACAGAAGACATTGTTACAATACCTATCGACGATATTTATAAATAACCGACAATAGCAGACCTCGTGCGTTTAAAAATAATGGGCCCTTTTTCTGTCACACCGCAAGGCCGATTCAAAAACTTCATTAGCGACGAAATAAGTCGAAACATGCTTTATCTAAACAGAATATTGGATATGGCGGTATGAGGCGAAAGACGGTAGGCATGAGACGCAAAGGGGGCGAGAGGGTGTACAAGCCAAACACTCACGTGGTCTCACCAACACATCGATAGCTAGTTCTTTTTTGAGCGCGGTGCGATAGCGAGAATTTCTTAAAATACCTACCGTCGAGATTTCTCACCGGTGCTATTACCTCTTAACGACGCCGCACAGTTAGTAATTTTGTATGTTTTTGGGACAATACAAATTATTATTATATGAAAAAATTGTTTAAAAAAAATGCACGATTCAACCTGGCAGTCGTTTTTTATAATTACAGAGATCTATATATGGTAGGCTCTGGTGTTATGAAATTTGTATATATCGATCTGTATATTAAAAATCGCCTTGGTGTTGAAAAAATTAATAGTTGTTAAAGAATACTAACTCAATACAACACAAAACTAAAGTTAATTTGACACATTAATATAATATTAAACACAGAAAACCGTTAAATTTTGCCGGATACATTCGGATACATTTTTAAAAGTCTCGATGAATTCCAAACTTAAAGAAAAATTACGTTTTGAAAAATCGTTACTTCAATAGATATTTCTTATCACACTTAAAACACAAGTTAAATAGTTATGATAATCACCTGATTTCCTAAATTCCATCATAGAGATTCAGAAAAACACAGTAGTTATATATTTATTATCATCAAGTTTAATTTGTAGAACTCCATTTTAATTTTAATTTCTTTTATATAAAAGAAAAGTAAAATAAATAAATTTAATAAAATATAAAAAACAGTAGTTATAGTTGAATTATCACGATGACGTGCACACGTCCACCCGCGGAGAGATCCGAAATAATTAATCTATTATCAACAAACAAAAAATATTTTCTTACATCCCAATCATGGATATGTTCCCCCAACCACTTTTCATTAATCCCTAGCAACGCCTCCACCCCTACCACAATCCTTAGTAATAATACATTGTTCCCACCCACTATTTTGTAACTGTCAAATCCATTGGTCAAATCAGTATACGTTTGCCCGGAGGAAGGAACGGTCGTTCCGAAACCGGTCGGCTTTAAACAAATATAAAAGTGGTTCAAACAAAGTAACATTGTTTCATTTATTTATGTATGTTTATTTAAATATTGAAGATAAATTCAAATATAATAAAGTGATGCAGATTTTTATATAAATAAAAGAGTTTTTTTAATTTGTACGTACCTACCTACGCATAAAATAGTCGCAAAACCTTTATTCGAATTAAAAATGAAACCCACTAAAATGGCATTAGAAAAGTTTTGTTTCTACCGTGAGAAACCATAAATAAACTTTTTTCGCTTTTCGGAAAAAAAAGAGTTTCGAATTTATTGCCATAAAAATGTATTTATGTGTGACTCTCACATCCGCCATATTTGTTGTCACTTTTATGAGATAATGACCCCAAAAACATAACAAAAAATGCATTCACTCAAGCAACATCGTGGTTTGACAACTTTCATTAAGAAGGCTTTAATATGTGTTATGACCCACACTTAAAAACAAAAAGTAAAATGGTTTCTTATTAATAATTATATTCGTTTTTTGTTTATGCTAAATTAACTACATTACCAGTTATTTCATGTTACTAATTACGGAAATGCATCCTAAATCAATTACGCTAATACTTTGACAAAATTTAAAATTGATTTGTTTTCAGAATCGCAATATTTGAGTAACTGCAAGTAGAATGGTTCTAATCACGATTTATAACGTATAAAAGCTGCAATGAAAGGTGTATTGAGAAATGGTTATTCTATCTTGTACCTTGTAAGCTAGAAATGGTACACTTTTAGCTTACATAACGAAGGCACGTTTGTGCTGAACTAAGTGACTCCGATGCCGTTGACTAGCTGAATATTATATATGTATATATACTAGCAGACCAGACCGTACGTTGCCGTGGCTAAAGAAACACAACGCCCACCCGCTTGCCAGCTGCCCGCTGCCTGAATTGAATTTTTGAATTTCTCGGCTTTTCTCCACTATAATAAGCATGTATTATACATATAAACCTTCCTCTTGAATCACTTTATCTATTGGTGAAAACCCCATGAAAATCCGTTGCGTAGTTTGAAAGATCTATGCGCACATACATTTTGAGCGACTTGCGTGCCGTGCGTGTTAACGCACGGCACGCAAGTCGCTCAATGATAACCACTTGAATAATAATCATAGAATCGAATAATAATCATCGAATCGAATAATAATCATAGAATCGAATAATAATCATAGAATCAATAATAATCATAGAATCGAATAATAATCCTAGAATCAATAATAACCATAGAATCGAATTATAATCATAGAATCAATAATAATCAGAGAATCGAATAATAATCACAGAATCAATAATAATCATAGAATCGAATAATAATCATAGAATCAATAATAATGAGAGAATCGAATAATAATCATAGAATAATAAAATCAATAATCATAGAACGCACCAAAAATGCGCCGCAGATGATAAATTTGCCATCTCTGAGGTTAAACTAATATTTACCTATTGTATGTAAAATGATAACCACTTGAATAATAATCATAGAATCGAATAATAATCATAGAATCAATAATAATCATAGAATCGAATTATAATCATAGAATCAATAATAATCATAGAATCGAAAAATAATCATAGAATCAATATAAATCATAGAATCGAATAATAATCATAGAATCGAATAATAATCATAGAATCAATAATAATCATAAAATCTAATAATAATCGTAGAATCAATAATAATCATAAAATCTAATAATAATCGTAGAATCAATAATAATCATAAAATCTAATAATAATCGTAGAATCAATAATAATCAGAGAATCGAATAATAATCGTAGAATAATAAAATCAGTAATCGTAGAACGCACCAAAAATGCGTCGCAGATGATAAATTTGCCATCTCAGAGGTTAAACTAATAGGTAAATTCTGTCGATTTAAATCAATCAGAAATGTTAATGAAAAATGTAAAAAAAATGCTTGTAATTTTGAGCGTCTGATTCAAAATATTGAAGACAGAACATTGAAGTCTGTCGTGATACCGTTTCGTATTTTGTAAAATCGAATAGAAACCGTATATTATGCTGTTCGTAGCACCCGGAAATCCAAACGATAAGGAACATCAAACTCACTTCCGTTACGAGTTTTCAGAAATAAAAACCCTTGATAACGAAACCCGTTCAAAGAACCAGTTCCCAAGAATATTTTGAGCAACTGTTTCCGCGTCTTGAGTCTGGACATTCTTGGACATGGTTATTATGTAATCCTATTAATCCGATCTTTCCTATTATCCTACTCCTACTAATATTATAAAGGCGAAAGTTTGTACGGATGTGTGTATGTTTGTTACTCTTTCACGCAAAAACTACTGAATGGATTTTAGTGAAACTTTACAATAATATAGCTCATAAATCAGAATAACATATAGGCTATAGCTCAGGGCTCTGACATTATGAAATTTGTATAAAGGAGGGGGGTGGGGGGGGAAGGGTTGGAGGTGGAGGGGGAGGGGGGGTTGGGGGGAGAGAAGGGGGGATGTAATGTAGCGTTCACTAATAGAAAGCTACATTATTTTCGAGTAATAAAGGCTGTATATATTGGTAAGCTCTGGCGTTATGAAATTATTTATTATACGTTTATTGTCCGGACGAAAAGCAAAGTATTGCTAAGTAATTGTTTGACGTGAGCTGTTATTTTGTTATTTGTTTAGGTTACTATGGAGATTCCTTTGATAGTAAAAATTCAAATATGTATAAAATACTGAAAATACTGATCTATACTAATATTATAAATGCGAAACTGCGCGTGTTTGATTGTTACGGTTATATGTGGCACGCGAGCTGTTTGAAAAATGAATGTAACGGGCGTGGAGTGGGGATAGGGAAGGTAGAGGAGGCGGAGTGGGAAACCAGTACTTGCGCATTGCAATTAGGCTCAATTGACAACCCTCGAATATTAGTTAAAAAAGGAATATTCCGTAGGTATTATCCGTGCATCAAACCAAGGGCGGGTCCAGATTTTTTTTCTGGGGGGGGGAGGAGCGGACGGGCAAAAAATCAACAATTTCTACAAGTTCAAGTATGTACAGGAAGGTTTATGAAAGTGTCAAAACAATAGAAAAATTAAATGTTTAATAAAGACAGTTTTTGCTTCTAAGTATGTACTGCTATGGAATCTACACAGTACACAAAAATACAGTCTGGAGGGGGCCGGCCACGGGCAAGTCGAAAAGCTCTACCGTCCTACCGTTCTCTCAAGCCTATTGTTCGATCCATTCTCTTGAAGGTACAGTGTACCTACTTTGTACTTTGGCAGTGGGTCCATGGACCATGATTGCAGCGGGCAAAAGCGTGTTTGGCTTGCAGATGCATTCCGGTTCTTTAGTGGACACTAACGGGAATCGTGTTTGTAAGTACACTTGGCGGTTACAAAATAATGGACCGCAAGCATCGATATCGGTCGATGACCGCAACAGAATAATATTATATTTCATATATCACACATTTAGCTAATTATTAAGGAATTAAAAGATCATAACTTCAAAGCACTAGTGCTAAGATTTTACACAGAAATGGTCATGGTAACAGACTCAATAATTTAGAATCACTTGAAATAAAGAAAGCCGTTAAAACAAAAACCCAAATCCTTAATAATCAGCTAAATGTGTTCAACAGTCCGGTATTAATAAAAACTAGTAAAAACCCTCACTTTATCCCTTAATCACATATTCAAATGACGATTCGTCCCTGAATGTAGGTACATATAATATGGTAATTCATGAAATATCACCTATCTCTTTCACTGTTCCTTTGTATTATGTTTTGTCTCTTTCTTTATCTATATAAGCTCACACTATGTGTATTTTTGATCAGTTTAATTTTATACCCTGAAGATGCTTGACTAAAGCGAAACCGGTCGGTATTATAAAAATTAAAAAAACTCGTGGTTAAAAAACAAAACTATTGTTTTATTTCATTAACATAACGTTACCTATTTAACCATTTTTTTCATCACATTTAATGACTTCAAAGGAGTTGTTGAGTTGATTTCTTTCTGAGTTGTCCGGTCACCGTCAACTGTCAAGTTCAGTTTGTGTTTAATATAATAAGTAGTAAAGCGACAGTAACAACAAGGTTCAATTAATCAAGCATCAGGATCAGTGGTTAGGTTGGCATCGCGTATAAATCCCACCCAGGCGTCGTGAGTTAAATTCCTCGGCTAGCGTTCAAGTCCTCCATCACGACACAAGCAATATTTTCGGAAGCAGGAGATTTTCAAATTATTGTCAGGTTAACCGTAATCCAGGAATGTTTATCTTTCTTTCAAAGAAATTTTATGAAAAAAATTACGTACCTACCAATATAAAATTGCACCAGCATGGCGTTTACACACATACCATCGACATGATTCATCCATTAGGCGGTTTTTTTTATATGAATTCCGCACGAGAGTCCCAACTGCTCCCGTCTGACGCCAGTTGAGACTATGGCATCCCCAATTGGGGTATGTTGTGAGGCTGAGGGTAGTGGGGAGGGGAAGGAGATAGTAAGAGGAAGGTGGGGAAGTAACTGGCTATTCAGATCTGGTCACCAAACGCGGCTAATGCCACTTCAAGCAACTTTTCAATTCTGAATGGTGGTCTTACACCAGGGCGATACTGAGAGTATCTTCCACTATGGAACGTGCCGCAAATATAATATATATTATTTTAAATGAATAAATTGTGAAATAACATAAATTAATCAAATAAAATTTATTTGCCACGCCGGGATTCGATCCCGCGACCTTCGGTGTGCGAGTCAAGAGCCTTACCGCTGAGCTACGCCGGCCGTCGCGGTTATCTTGGGTCAATGTTAGTAAAGCTCCGTAGTAAGTAGTAAGCGTTCAAAAGATAATTTGAAAGGGAGATATCTAAATACGAATGTAAAAGTCGTTGAAGTTATCTTGGAAGACCTAGATATTGCATAACCCTCGTTATTAAGAGGGCATTACCAGAGAAAACCAGGAATATGTCATTTTCAAATCAGATTTTAGACGTATTGACTCTTTTCCACAAAAATTATAAATGGATTTCGAAAGATTGTTCTTTTATCTAGCATTCGCATGTAATAAATTTTTAAATTTTTTTTAAATTTTTAGTATAATAAGGTTATTCCATTGGTCGTTGGCAGATTTGTTAAATTTTCAAAAAAGATTTTGTATTATACCATTTAAATAATATAATCATGCAGTAAAATAAATCAATACATTATCTAGCAAACGCATGTTTTAGAATTTTAATTTTAGTTTCAATAAAATCATTAAAAAATATGTACGTACATGTGTTTCTTGACGAAATTTGGTCTATTTGTGTATTTATTTGCGCACTTATTAAATTTAGACATTAATGATAAATACTTATAATAAAAAAATAACTACAAAAAGTACATTATTTTAATAGTTTTATCATCACGCCTTTCAGTATTTTTGGATGAAGGTATAAATTAAAGTTAATTTGAATTGAAATAAATTCGATTTTGAGTTATAATTTTAAAAAGCTGGTACGGAGAATAATTAATCTTTCTCGTTGTAACCGCCCTGCACGATCGTAAGAACAACTTTCGATGAAATGTGGATTTTCGTCCGCTGGCTTGTTAAACGCTCTTAAGTAAATTAATTGAGCACTGTAATAAATAACTAAGTGTGCAGAACATTAATGAGATAAGCTATATTTAACACCACGCCAACAATTAACAATTAACTGAACGTAAATTGAATAGTCACAATCAATTTCATAATCGACACAAATCATTTATCGTTATTCTTTCTTCTTTCCAAAGGTGCCCTTGACCTACTTAACGAAATTGAATCGAAATCGAAACTTGAATTTAATAAAAATAGCTAAATGATATAAATAAAATATGAAGGTACCTTTATCATAAGAATTCGTTAAAGAAATACCTCATTAAATTGTGCCTGGAAACAATGAAAATTGCTGTTTAAAAGCCTATTGATTTTTGCTGAGCAAACTACATATTATATTAAAAAAGACAATCAATGTTAGTTGATACTAACTACACATAAGTGCCACTTATCATCCATAGAGGTGCTGCGTGGAGGGTATCTATTTGTATCGTATTTAATCTGGGAAAACATATGTTTTTTATGGTTTAAGTACCTAAGTATATTTCGTAACTACCTGAGAATTGAAACTAACGAAAATTAAATTCAAACGCTTTTTAACGAATATTCCAACCACTACTTAGGTATTATTTGAGAGCGATATTTTTATAGAATATAAGGTAGGTAAATGTTATTTTACGTTTCAAATTAATACCGATTTGTGGTAAAGCCAAAAAATAGGATGTAGCAGTGTATACAATACAATACAATACAAGAGCATTGTGTACAAAATATTAACTAACTAACTAACCAACTTCTCCGCGGGGGTAGACAGAGAGAAAGGACCGCCAATCAACTCGGTCTTGGCACATACTCTTTGCTTCACTCACATTCTTTTATTCTGACTTTTGACATGGCCCGACCCAATATCTGATTCACTTGATCATGCCATGTCTTCCTCGGGCATCCTCGACTTCTTCTACCATTCATTCGCGTCGTATTATTCTTCCTACACTACTTTCTTCGTCCATTCGCTCTACATGCCCAAAACATCTGAGGGTCCCTTTCATAATCTTACTCTTTATGCTTACATCAGCCTTTCAGCAATTTGGGATGTGGGAATGGGTACTGGCGCCCCGGGAACCTTTATTGGATAACCAACACCTCTGCCATAGGTCTCCCCAAGTGGTTCGCTACGTTTTGTGATTTAGCAGGGGTGCTCGGGTTCATGGGGTGAGGTTTGTCTAGGTCTTGGAGGCGGATGACCCGGACACACTGAACCCCAGATTCCTACCCACCCTTTAAACCCTTTTCCTTCCCAGAACTCTCCTCTCCCTCCTTTCCTTAAAAAACCCTCCACACAGCATCCCGAAAGATGACATAGGCCCTGAGGGAAATTATTTTCCTCAGGGCCTCCTATGTGGAGTTCATGTAAAAAAAAAAATCTTTGCGGATATCAACATTTCTCATACGGTCATACATGGTTTTACCACACATACGCCTCAGGTATCTCATTTCAACAGCATTCAGTTTACTTTCATCCTTCCTCTGCCAGTTCCATGCCT
The DNA here is from genome assembly GCA_917880885.1 of Limnephilus marmoratus. Lineage (NCBI taxonomy): Eukaryota > Metazoa > Arthropoda > Insecta > Trichoptera > Limnephilidae > Limnephilus > Limnephilus marmoratus. Next base: position 38,401,828 of record OU862909.1, on the reverse strand, counting down.
CACTGCCATACATCAGGGTAAGTACCAGGACTCCATTTCAATATCCCTATCAGCCTTCCCATCTCTCGTAAACATACTACCCAGATACAAAAACTCATTCACCTGTTCCAAGTATACAAAATATTAACATATAAATCAATAACTTATGATGTGCAGGATAAAGCAGTACCTTTGTTATATTAAAACAAATTGGTTGCGGCATTGTTCGTAGTATTGCGAACAATTTAACATGAAATTTGGGATGAAATTAGAGATTAGGCATTGTTGTGATTAGACATTTATATGTTTAAAATAATAAAATTTGTATAATTTGTATAGCGCTGTTTCTGCGAAAAATCACCACGCGACACATATTATGAGTACATTTCCGAAGAAACTAAAAAAAATGTAATGAATTCGATACTTCAGAGTGTTAATACTTATAACGGCCTCCGTGGTCGAGAGATAGGTCTTGAGTCGCAATCCGAAGGTCCCGGAACCTTATGCGTGCGCAAATAAATTTTATTTAATTAATTTTAGTTATTTCACAATTAATAAATTACAAATAATATATATCATATTTGCGGCACGTTGCAGATGGAAGATACACTCATTATCGCTCTGGTGTAAGACCACCATTCAGAATTGAAACATTGCTTGAAATGGCTGTAACCGTGTTTGGTGACCAGATCTGATTAGTTTCTTCCTTCCCCTCCCCACTACCTTCAGCCTCACAACATACCCCAACTGGTGATGCCATAGTCTTACTGGCTCCAGATGGGAGCGGCATCCATATAAAAACTAATTAAGTATAAACATTTTAAAGAATCGTGAAGTTTCAACATGAAACCAAATTACAATGCAAGTGTAAAGCGTCAATTACATTGAGCGAGTTTACAAGCTACTATCTACTAAGTTTAAAAGCGGGTAAATCAGCGAGTGAGATTGTCATGATGACACACAAAACTGTCCACTCGCTCAGCAGCGTAGGAAACTGAGGTCGCTGCTTGTGCCAGAAACAAGAATAACGACGCCTGCGTGAACTAATTCTGTGATATTTGACATTCGAAATCAGCTGTTTATTGGCAGCCATCTTGAAAAACATAAATAAACCAATCACGAGTAAGCGAGTGGCAAGCAAAGTTGACGACCTATCAACTTATTTCGTAGATTGTCAACAATCAGCTAGTTAGCAAGTAATACGATGACACTGAGCGAGTTTACTAACAGATAGTGAATTTCCCAGATAATAGCTTGTAAACTCGCTCAGTGTCATCGACGCTTAAGTAATTTTAAGTTGTAATATAAATAATTTCCTACCTAAGAACTTACGACTTTTCTATTATTTAGTTAAGTAGTTTGTAAAAGGAAGATGAAAAGGTGTTAAAATATTTTTTAAAAGTAGAGACACAAAATGTTTCATAATATATATTACATTTATCTTTACTAAGTGTAAAATGAAGTCACTTACGCTGTATGTGCTCAACCTTTTTTAGCCCACCGCCCACTTTTTTTTCTAACTAACGCCCCCTAACTAACCCCACGATGGGTTACATTTGCTATAACAGAGGGGGCGCAATGGGATAGAGAAAATATTTTTGTGGATGTATGGCCCCTAATGGAATGAGATGGGGCAAGCTAGGTTGGGGTGGGATGGGTTCTCTGGGTCTCCTACCGCCCCCCTGAGAGTCTGAAACGCCCTCCAATTTTCTCTTGGTCTTCTACCGCCCCCCTGAAGGTCTGAAATGCCCCCGAATGGGCGTTATCGCCACGTTGAGAACCTACCTTCTAAACTACGCAACGGATTTTCATGCGGTTTTCACCAATAGATAGAGTGATTCATGGGAAAGGTTTTAGGTATATAATTTGTCAAGGTTTTGTGTAAATTGGTTGAAATACATAATATATCTGGCCAAGCGGCAACCGGCAGCGGGCAACGGGCAGCGGGCAGCGTGGTGTGGATTTAATTTAACAGATGTCGTTGGTTATACAGGTTTCTTTAGCCACAGCAACGTGTGGCCGGGTCTGCTAATTAGTAATATAAAGAATAATATCATAGTTGATATGGTTGTATATATGTAACACTACATCTCAAAGTTACGGTTTGTTTTCAAATTCGTGCGGACGAAATTAAAAAGCTATGTGTGATTCCGATTGGTAAATAACGCCCTATCTTCATAAACGCAACTTTTTCTATTTTATATATGTATATAAATATTTTTTTTATATTACTAAAGCGTGATTGATTATCAAACCATAAAAACCTGTGACCGAATTGGGCAACAGCCACAAATAGAATAAAGTCAATGTCATTTTCGAGACCTTTCAAAATAACACAAGACATGCAATTCATTTTTCATTATCATCTTTCATCATTCCGAAACGCTAGCGGGCTTTTTGTGGCACACAATTCAAATATGATTTATTATTTTTGTGAGCATCCAATCAATGCTACGATGGTTACTGAAAATCATCATTAGGTAACCAACTACATTAGGTCATGATGATTGGCATTTTATCTGTAAAGTTTTTGCTAGGAATCGTTTGAAGGAGAACGAACCATTTTTTAGATGGTTTTAAAAACAGTTTTACAAAATTGGTCTTTTCGACTAGCGTTGGATAAAATTTTAGAATGAGTTTGTATGAGGTACTCATACAGGGTATTAAGGGAAGTACTTACTTTAACCAATGACTCCTGACATTATTTGGAGTAAAAAATTTAAATGAAATTTTGATCTCCGTTGACTTTTTTGATGAAAAATATTTTTTTAATTATTTTTTCTTCGAAATCAAACAATTCTTTTTCCACAATATCGTTACTGGTCACTCAGCCGAGTAACCGACCAACCCCTATCCCCGCATCCAACTGTCCAATACCTACCATTTTTTATATTTTTGTAAAAAAAACATAAAAATTGACACCGAAGACCAAAATTTTATTTTTACTTCAAATAATGTCAGGAATCAATGGTTAAAGTAAGTCAAGTGCGTCCCTTAAGAGCGTTTAACCAGCCAGCGGACGAAAATCCACATTTCGTCGAAAGTTGTTCTTACGATCGTTCAAATTTGCTTTAATTTATACCTACATCCAAAAATGCTGAAAGGCGTGATGATAAAACGATTAAAATAATGTACTTTTTGTAATCATTTTTTTGAATATAAGTATTTATCATTTTTCAATAATGTCTAAGGTAAATAAGAATGTTAAAAAAACTGAAATATATTAGTTTTAAGTGCGCAAATAAATACACAAACGGACCATTTTCGTCAAGAAACACATGTACGTATATATTTTTTAATGATTTTATTTAAACTAAAATTAAAACCCTAGATCGTGCAATACCTACATAATGTATTGGTTTATTTTAATGCATGATTATATGATTTGAAATATGTGTAGTGTAATACAAAATCTTTTTTGAAAATTTAACGAATCTGCCAACGACATATGGTATAACCTTTAAATAATTTTAATTTAAATAATTTTTTTCTCAACATTTAAAACTTGCGAATGCTAGATAAAAGAACAATCATTCGAAATCCATTTATAATTTTTTGTGAAAAGGAGTCAATACGTCTAAAATCTGATTTAAAAATGAAATATTTCTGGTTTTTTCTGGTAATGCCCTCTTAACACCCTGTACACTTAAACGTGTACGTTTAAACGTGTACGGCGTCCCATATCAAATGAGGGGTGAAGTGTGGTGTGAAAGCGCCAAAAAGGAGCAAAAATCTTGAACAGCCAAAATATTTTTTCTAATTAATTTGTTAATTTTTAGTTAACTAAAAAGTTTTTAGTAAACCCTGATGAAGAGAACATCGCTTTTGAAACATGTCGGTTTCATAGACATTAAAAGTAGTTAAAACAAAGAAATCTCTTAATTTTTAATTAAAATGGTGCCACAAAATAATGAAAAGTAATGTTTTGATTTAAGTTTATATCGTATTTTTTTGGATGCTAAGAAAGTTAATATGCTCATCAGTCGTTGTCATACTTAAAAATAATAATATATTTTTATTTTTTATTCGCTAAATCACATTTATAAGAAAAAGTCCGAAAGTTACACAAAAGATAATCATATTTCTTTTGAACGTATTTCTCGGTAATTTAAATTAATTGTCAACGAATGCTATCCATAATTTAAGTCAATCGACCGTAACAGTTTCTTCTAATGTGACCTTAAAACTAAAGAGGTTTTGTTCATGGTCGATTCATCTTACTAAACGGGTATTCAGAATTCTAACATGTCGTAGGTATTCTTAGTTCTTAGCCGTGGTGACCTTTACCCATCTATCCAATGAACTCCAGAAACTTTACACCAAAGAGTTAAAAGGAAACTGTTAGGTGAAATAATACGAAGATACGAGGTGAAATAACTTAAATAGGTATTTCGAAAGGTAAGTGCCTACACCTGTTGCGAAAGTCAGCTCCCAATTCTTTGAATGGCGTTCTATATACCTATGCCGCAGAGAACTCAGTTGTAACTCTCCCACTCTCTCTTAAAGGGCACAACGACAGAAAGAAAGGTTACACACACTATGTAGGTAAGCACGATGTTCAGAAACTCGTAATACAAGTGGGAAACTGGTGTATCTATAACTCAATATTGTACACAGAATCCATCGCGGGCATGCGCACACGAAATCCCCAAATTTTAATCACAATCGGATTAACAGTTTAGCAATGCATAATTTCATGATGCCAGAGCTCACTTTTGTACATAGAAACCATCGCGGGCATGCGCACATCAAATCCCCAAAGTTTCATCGCAATCGGATGAATAGCAACGCATAGCGGACATACATATATACAAACCCAGAAACAAACTTATTTTGAATAAATGAAACATTGTTACTTTGTTTCGGAACGACCGTTCCTTCTTCAGGACAAACGTATACTATTAATACATCTATTTGAAACATCCGTTCCTTCTTCAGAACAAACGTATACTATTAATACATCTATTTGAAGAAGGAACGGTCGTTACGAAACCGGTCGGCTTTACTCAAATATATAAGTGGTTCAAACAAAGTAACATTGTTTCATTTATTTGTAATGGATAACCACAAAGTTATAGCTACATTCAAAAGTATATATTTTTTTTTATACATATAGATACACTCATTTTCATTTGTACGAATTTCATAACGCCAGAGCTTACAATTATAAATTGCCTATGACCTTCGCGGGTGTGCGCACAACAAATCACTTAAGTTTCATCGCAATCTGATGAACGGTATGAACAAACAAACATACAAAGAAACAAACAAATAAACAACCAAATATTGATTTTTATATTACAGATTGAACTTGCAGATGAGCTTAATAGCTAAATAATTAATTACCACTGTAATATTTTAAAGATTCCAATGAAGAAATTCAATTTATTATAAAGAAAAAAGTCACCTTTGCCGACAATGAAATCGTTTTGTAAAAAAAAATCGCTGTTAGATGGTGTCGTAAAAAACATTGCTTTGTTTCAAAGGAATTCTTTTCCCAGCACAAACAAACCGTGTGTTCCAAGTCCTACCTAATATGATGACATTATCTCATTCCGTCTTGCCCTAGTGCCCAAATGGCCGCAATGTCCGCCAGCCGACACGAGACACAGCAGACGTAATAGGCCACTTGCATCACATTTAAAAAAAAAAATTCCGTTTTAGGCAAATATTCTAAGACATACTGTTTTTTTTTTAAATCGTATTTTTGATACCATGGGGATTTTTTTGAAAATTTCAATCCGAAAAATCAGACCATTTTTTATAAACCGGAAAGACGGGACATAATTTTATAGGTGTGAAAAAACGATAATTACATAGCCGAAAATCATTAAAAAAAAAAAACGTTTTCCACACGAATGGCACATGAGAATAACGAGGCATACCAAAAATATTACATCTCGTATATATTTTTTTCTTTGATCCATCTTATTGATCATAAATCATTATAATGTACAGCGTCTATATTACTAAATTCAATGTAATATACTTGTACTTGTATATTATAATAATAACAAGAATATTATAAAATTTTATTTTGTTAAAATCAGCACCATAATCATTATACCTCTAAAACACGTACCTACATCATCTTCACGTTCTGAAGAGAACCCCGTACATCATTAAATCAATTAAATGTACGGGGTTCTCTTCAGAACATCTGTCAAAAAGTCGAACCAAATGATAAGTTCGCAGAGAAGAAACAATAAATCTAGTGAACGAATTCAAAAATTTGCCTGAAATCAAAATGATGCCATATAAAAAAATAAATCAGTGTGGAATTTTATAAATTTAATAGGAACATTTTCGGAGACAGGACATTTTCATGTAGTGACGTCACGAGCCCAAATAATGGATTTATTTATTTAAAAAAAAAAATTGTACATTTCTAAACAATTTTACTATCATTTTCTTAATCTTAGTAAAAAGATCTATCACATGATTTTTTCCAAGTCGTTATGAAATCCATGCAAGTGGCCTATTACGTTGTTAATGCCGCCTCACAGCACCCCAACAATCCCACACCAGAATTACGCCATTAGACCATTTATCGCACTTTCCTCACCAGAAAATGTCATTGTTGTCAGCAATTGTTATTATTATTTATCGTCATCAAGTCATCATCATCAACAACTAAAATCACGTGCCTGAAGTGTGTGAAATTAAAATGTCTAGTATTTACAAAGAGGCGCGTGGAAATATTTTGCTTGTTTTTAAATGTATCTCTCTGAATTTCGATTTTGTCTTCGTGAATGAACGAATGTATGAATTGCAAATCTTGAAAGTGTAAGATAACCTGCTTTTCGACATCCGGTCGAACTGAAAGTCGGTATATACAGAGGACGTACTTGACTTACTTTAACCAGTGATTCCTGACATTATTCTTCGAAATTTGCTTCATTCTTCGAAATTCCAGAGGTTTTAGGAATATTTCTACATTAAAAATTTTGTATACATCCTTAGTACGTAGTCAAGTCGAATATAACTCCTCGATCTGGTCCCCCCATTTTAAATTACATTCAGATACAATCGAAAAAATTCAACACAAATTCCTAAGATATATAAATTTTAAACTCGGTATTCCCATTGAAAACATAAATTATAATTACTTAATGAAAGAATTAAATATATTAAAACTCTCAGATCGAAGAATTATATCCGACTTAATATTTATGTTCAAAATTGTAAATGGTAAAATAGACAGTCCTGATTTAACTAAGCTCATCGAATTTCATATACCCACTAGAGCAACTCGCTCCAAAATCTTGTTTCATTGTAACAACAACAGGACTGAGTACACGAAACACTCGCTTTTACCTAGATTACATGAAGTTAGTAATAGATACGCAGATGTGGCGGATCTATTTAACTGCACAGAAACTAGGTACAAGAAGGCTATTCTATCATATATTTTCAATCAATATTAATTTTATTTATACTATAGTATTGAATGTAATTGTAGCTCTTTGTGTCATTTCTTAATCAAATGCCACAATTAATTAATAACTCTTTCTTTTTAATTATTTCTTAAGTACCTACAACAAATATTTTGTGACATGTAATATGTATTTATGGTATATTTATACCGTTAATAAATAAATAAATAAATTATTTGGAGTAAAAAATGTAAATGAAATTTTGGTCTCCGGTGACATTTTTGATGCTTTTTTTTCTACAAAAACATAAAAAAATGGTAGTTGTTGAACAGTTAGAGGCGGGGTAAGGGGTTCGTCAGACACCCGGCTGAGTGACCAGTGACGACGTGCGGAAGAAATTTTTTTTGTTTGATTTTGAAGAAAAAAATTTTGAAAAAAAAAAAGTCGTCAAAAAAAGTCACCGAAGACCAAAATTTCATTTACATTTTTTACTCCAAATAATGTCAGGAATCACTGGTTAAAGTAAGTCAAGTACGTCTCTTAACACCCTGTAGACTCGTGTTTACAATAGGGGGCACGAATTTTTTTTGCTTGTTAAATACATCTATTTGAATTTCGATTTTGTTTTCGTGAATTAATGCATGAAAATCTTGGAAGTATAACAAGTGTAGTTGTTAAGCAACTTCCCGACATCCGATCGAGCTGAAAGTCGGTAGATAGACTCGTGTTTACAATGGGCGCTTCGAAATATTTTGCTTGTTGTTTAATTCATCTATTTTAATTACGATTTTGTTTTCGTAAATGAATGAATGAATGATTGCAAATCTTGGAAGTATAAATTAACCAACTTCCCGATGTCTGATCGAGCTGCAACTCGGCAGTTAGATTGGTTGTTAATGACAATGCATTATATCAACTTTTGGTGGTACTCACGTATACACAGACGCCAACGGGAACTATTTATTGGATAACCAACATCCTTGCCATAAGTCACCCCAAGTGGTTTGCTACGTTTGAAGACTTAGCAGGGATGCCCGGGTTCATGGAGTAAAATTTGTCTAGGGCGTGGTGGTGAATGTATTTGCCACCTACTGCTTGGCGGGCCTGAACGGGAAAGACTTGTTGAGGGAGACCTAGCCTATTATAGCTTTCCAGCCGGACTCTCTCGCAGTGGGAGGTATGGATTCATACGTCCGTCACTCCTGGATACATTGACTCCCAGATTCCGACCCACCCTTCATGCCTTTTTCCTTCCTACAACTTCGTGTCCATTCTTATCCTCCACACAGCATCCCCAAAGATGACATAAGCCCTAAGGCTTTTTTTTTCTCAGCTCCTTCTGTGTAAATTGTGAAAAAAAATGTAAAAACAAAATTTTATCTTCGAAATTGGATGAAATGATAGCGCAACTAGACCGTGCCGTTCGATTCGTAGGATTCGTTGAGGAAGGTTGAAACTGTTCTACATAATAAAAAGAGAAGTAATTATGTAGTAAAAAAAAATCGAGTGCAGTTTACACGCGGTAGAAGCGAAACTTTACCAAAACAATCTCAACCAATACTTGAAGAGTGAGGTCATAATCAAACCAGCGTAATTTGCGTTTCATATCTCAACCAATAGGAGCCTTTAAAAGTGACATCATAATCAAAACACACTTGATGCGTCGCAGGTGCAGTAATCGTCTTTTCCGTTTCATCTGAAATTCAAATCATAGCAGGACTATAAAGTTTCACTTTAAAAACATATTTTTACAGTTACAGGGTTCATTTTAAAAATTCTAATTGTGATCTATCAACGAATCTTCGTAAATACATTTCTAAAACACAATTATTTTACGAAAATGTTAGGTGGATTGAAGACGAGGCTGTAGGAAGGAATTTATAAATACCGGTCTTGAAGAGTTTCGTATTGATTTAAGAAAGAATAACTAATTCCGGTAGCTTGTTCAATTCTTCAAAAAAAAAACTAGTAGCAGAAACACGTCATTATCACGCTGCCAACATTGAATCCATGAAAGGGAATTCTGTTCTTGTTTTGCTGAAACATTTCGCTGGTGTGTAGGACAAAAAATGTAAATATTATTTTGCAAAATCTGGTAATATTACATAACACAAAAAAAAAAATTCAAGCACTCTGACGCGGTATCGTTTTTTCTGTTTGATATTTGAACGGTCCTCGTAGACGTCGATTCTCGGCACGCTTCAACGTATAAACAATTTTGATTAGCCGCCGAGGTCCAGATGAAATGCTTGACGGCTGATCACAATTTGGTTTAAAAAAGGAGAATCCAAAACGTAAAAATTTATAAATGACGTTGGTCAAATGTGAAAGCGTTCAAACAACCCTTTCAAAGATTTGGGAGGCGAGTATGGGTATCCCCGCTACGGGAACGATCTATTGGATAACCAACACCCCTAACATAGATAACCCCAAAAGTGCTTAGCAGGGGTGACGGGTTCATGGAATGAGGTTTGTCTAGGTCTTGGCGACATATGCGTTTGCCCAACTGCTACTGGAGAGACTGATTGAGGGGGGTCTTTTTACATTTCCAGCCCGACTCTCTCGATCCATATGTACCTTGAATCTTAGTGCATTATATTATTATTTTTTTTGTAGTTATTTCTCTTATTCCAGGCTTCCTCAACCGGGCGCAGCTCTTATTTTTATTTTTTATTTATTAACACTTTTATCTGTATATTTTTCTCCATAGATTTCAGAAGAATTGTTCCACGGGCTGCCACATTTATTATTCTTTTGTATTATTTTAATATAAGTACTTGCATACTGCTTTCTAACCCCGTGTGCATGGACATTGGAGGGTGTTGATTCGTTCAAATAAATGTAGCTTCGTTCAATAAAATAGGGTCTTGACGTGTGTGGTGAAGGAGGAAACCATATGTTTCCTTATAACGCCGTTGGGAAAGTGGTGGGGTCCCCTCCAATGTACCTTGTACCTTGTTATACGAGGATCGGTTCATTCGTCCATCATACCTGGACACGTTGACCCCCAGATCCCTACCCACCCCTCGTCCTCTCTTTACTTTTCCTAAAAAGACCCTCCACACAGCATCCCCAAAGATGGCATTGGCCCCGATGGGAAATGTTTTGTGTGGAGCTAATGTAAAAAAAACAATTTTTTTATACGAACGTCCAAAAATTGAATATTAAAGAGATTTATGATCACACAACAAAACATTAGATGTAATATATTGACGTTTGGATGAATAGATATGTGTGTCAGCATATGTAATATAATCGTGATGAATAATTACATGATGCTACTTGCGTTGCGATAACAACAACGCCTACTTCCATTCCATTACCAATTGAAACAAACAAAAACATTTATCAGTAGTTCTAGATAACACTTCCGAAGTTGATATCTTCACAACCATAAGTATCTCGCTGTTCCAGAAAAAGAATTCTGATGGTGGTTTGATATACGTACTTCAAAAAAAAAACTATTTATATTATAACATTTTATATAGGTAAAACTTCGAGGAACTTTGAAATTATGATAAAAGAGCCTGGTGTTAAAACAATAATATTTTCTCGGAGTTTGCTAATCATTTATTGGAGATTTTTTTATTTTTATTTATTTATTTAATGAAAAGAAACATGGTTTAATGAATTTCTACGCCAATGAAGAGTGCTAGCTCTTGAGCTTGGCATAGGAGTTAATTTACACTATTTCATTTTTATAACGTACATTTTACTTACAGTATACAATAAATCTAAACTATATATAAATATAATATATAAACTACTATTATTTCATTTTTATAACATACATTTTACTTATAGTATACAATAAATATAAACTATGTTGTGATGTTAATTTTGATTTGACATGAATCGAAGTTACAACATTTTGATTGGTGATGTTATGGTTGTTAATTTTTTTTTTAAGATTAATTTGACTTTTTTCTTGAATGATACGAAATCTGTTATTTTTTTAATTTCTTCGGGAAGACGATTAAAATGTTTTATGCCTTTGTAGATATAATTATTGTGCATTTGTTGTGTTGAAAACAGAGGGATTTGGATGTTAAATTTATGCCTTAATGATGAGTTGAGTTTAAATTTTTTAGTTACATTTTCTTTGAATATTTGTAGTATTGAATCTTTTTTATAGAGGTCTTCAATTTTTGGTACTTGGAAAATTTTGAACAATGATGCTGAAGGGAATGTTGGTGGTTTTTTTAATATTACTTTAATAATTACTTTTTGTACCACTTTGATAAATCACACTTTTGACTTTAATAATGGGATAGAGTTGCTGTAATGTTCTGGTATCCATTTAGACCAGAGGTTCCCAATATTTTTCTCGTAGACCCCTTTCAAAATTTTACTGATTTCGGTGGACCCCCTGCTATACATTTCTACCATATTCCCAAAATTCGTCAAAAAATGTAAAGATTAGATCTAACGATAGAAATTTGTGTCGCGGCTGAGTTCCAACCCTAAATTCGGAGTGGTATAAATAAAAAAGAAAAATAGTATATTTTCTTGTGTTCTATTTATTAAAATAATATGATTACAGACTTAGGGAGAAAATACATGTACAAGACTCGAAATTTTTTTTTTTTTTTCATAAATTGTTAGTTAACTATTTAAGAATATGTTCCCAAAGTTTTAAATAAAAAATTCAATTCGTTCCAATGTTATGAGGGTGTTTGTTTGTTTGCCGCGTGGTATACTCGAAACGCATTTTTCTCGAAACGACTTTTCTTGAATTTGTGTGAACTCTAGCCCAGAAAATTTTTAAACAGACATTTTTAAAATGTGCAGATATCTTATTTATATAATAATCATGTTCTATGTGAACCGAAATTCGTAGTAATATCATTGTCAATAGTATTTTTTAATTGCCAAAACAAATGGCAAAAAATCAAGGTTTGATATTTACACACCTGCAAATAAAATTATTTCCTTTTTTTGGGAAAAGTAAGGTTTACATAGATGAGACACATGTTCTAAAATTAAATTCAAACCCCTATTAATTTGTGATGAAAACTATGGCGTCCAAAATAAACACAAAAGCCACGTCTGATGATGACGGTCGATTTACAGCAACTGATAATTTTCATATATTCAGAGGAAATGCTATGAAAAATTCACAATATTTTCTTATTTAGATGTATAAAATGACCCCAAAGTTTCAATAAATTATACACATTTCTTCCATGCCAAAAAATTCATGAAAATTATTAAAAAAAACCTAGTCCTGTATTTCCCACCAGAGCTATTAACCAGCGGCCGAGAATTCAAATTTCGTCTAGCGATGGTCTTGGATTCGTACCCTTGAAACTGTACAGGTTGGTTCCAATGAAAAAGGTTAATTATTCTCCATACCAGCATTTTAACATAATAACCCAAAATCGATTTTATTTCATTCAAAATTTGTTTTGAACAAAACCTACATTCAAAATGCTCAAGCTCGTGATGATAAAACTTTTAAAATTATGTACTTTTGTAATTATTTTTTTCGAAATATCTAAGCAAAATAAAAGGTGTATTTTTTTTTAAATATATTAGATTGTAAGATCGTAAATAAATATACACTGAAGTATTTTTGTAAAAAAAAGGGCGCGGATTTTTTTAATGATTTTATTTGAACTAAAATTAAAATTCTGAAAAATTGCTTTTCCAAATAATGTTTTGATTTATTTGACTGCATGATTATATGATTTGAAATGTATATTGTATAATTCAAAATTTTGTTTGAAAATTTAACAAATCTGCAAATGACCCTCGGTAAAACCTTATTGTACTAAAAATAAATATATTTTCTCAAAATTTAAAACAAAGGTTCACTAGATAAAAGAACAATCTTTCGAAATCAATTTATGATTTTTTGTGGAAATGAGTCAATACGTCTAAAATTTGATTTAAAAATATATTTCCGATTGTCTGGTTATTCCCTCTTAATAGAATATAACATCGAATATGCAAGATTTTACAACAACAGTCGCTGACTTTCTTAAAATACACTACTCAAAAAAATTAAAGGAGGTTTTAAAAAAAGGAAATTATTGCTAAATATTAAGGCTATCTGATCCATATGCGGCGTAACTGAAAAAAAACCAAGCCCGTGGACCAAAAAAATAGCAAAAAGCATTAGGATTCCATGAGGAACGTTGCTCCTAAAAAATATGAACATTAGAATCTTAATATGCTTTTTTTAAAGTCACCATTTTACCATTTACCCTTTTTCACCGAAATTGGCCCTTCAAAAATCACCGAAAAAATTGGATTTTTTTTGCTCCCTTAATTTTTTTGAGAAGTGTATTATCTGCCTACATTGATAGGTAAAGCCAAGCCAACATTTTTGTTTTTTACTATCGAAACCAGATAAATTTTCGTGGACCCCCACATACAACTTGTGGACCTCCATTTTTTTATCACGCCAACGTAGACCCCCGTCGGGTCTCCCGTGGACCCTGGCGGTCCACCTGAACCACTTTGGGAATCACTGATTTAGACAAACTTGAAATCTTGTAAATTAGAAAGATTGTAAAGATGAGTTTAAATATTGTAAACGAGCAATACATTTTCGTTATTTGTTTTTGGATAGCAATACATATTTTTTAAATCACCCGTTATTAAGAGGGATTAACCAGACACCACACCAAACCAGAAATATGTCATTTATAGAGCAAATTCTGTCAAGAAAAAAATATACATTGATTTCGAAAGATTCGTTTTTTCTAGTAATTAATTTTGAAAAATTTTGTTTATTTTCGTTGGCAAATTCGTTAAATTTTCAATCAACTTATTAAACACCACATAATTCAAATCTTTTAATTATTATACTATCAAATAAATCAATTAATTATTTAGGAACGCTTCCGAATTTTAATTTTTGTTCAAGTAAAATCATTTTAAAAATTCGCGCGCATGTATTGCGACTAAAATACTTCAGTTTCTCTATTTATTTACGGTCTTACAATGTATTTCAGGTTTTGGATGTATTTTTCTACGTAATTATTTTGTTTAGACATTATTGAAAAATTATAAATACTTACAATCAAAAAATAATTACAAATGGTGCATTTTATGTAACTTGTATGTAAGTATATGTATATTAAAGCAAATTTTGAATGAAATAAAATCGATAATGAGTTATAAAATATATGAGAATATTCAATCTTTCACATCGGAACCGCCCAGTACAGGCGAAAGGGTACGTTCGCAAGACCATCTTTCGACGAATTTGAACAAAACAGTGGTTAAAACTAAGTATTTTATTGATATTGAATTAAAACGGTGAGCGCAAAATAAGTTTGCCGTCATTGAAGAAGAATATAATAACATTTTTCACTGAAATAAAACTTTGTTTGTAACCACGATTTATTTATTTAATTTTTTAATTCCGAATGTTTTCGTTTAACACAAGCATCTTCAGAGTATAAAATTAAACTTTTAATTTTATATCAATAATTTCATAATCATTCGGTTAATATACCTGCTGCCGCTTGATACAACTGAGTATTACCGTCAATCTGCCGAAAACCGGGAGATACTACAGGTTCACAAATTCGTAGAACTTACACCTAAGAAGGGCACGTTCCTTTACGTCTTGCCGATGAAAGTGGCGTCATCTAGTGACGAATTGACTACCTGACGAATTGACGAGGTGACGAATTGAAACCACAAAGTCTCTGCTTTCTACCTTTTTACGCACAAACATATTTCTACTTTTTAACATTTTTCGTTATGCTGACTACAATATTATTATTGTCATAATGCTTTACTTTTTAAGTCGACCCAAGGTAACTACTGCGTTTAACCAATACGATTTCCTTATTATTAATAGTAGGTATATACATATTCTTATGCACTACAAAGGCGGCCTACATAGTAAATGATTGTATCATCTGTTCCACAAGACCTGCCTTCCCATAATGCAGAAGCGGAATGCACCTAGCCATCAATATAGTAGGAGGCTCCAACGAATTACAATATAGGTAAGTTGCATTTTATCAGATCTCGCATTATCGGCAATAATTTTAAAAACACATTTTTTTAATGTAAAAGAAATCCATATATCATCTAAGTGAATACTGAATTGTCCAAACTGAAAATTTATTCAGTAGGCGGCTCCATTAATCTAAAAAGACTTAACAGACCACCTATTTTTTCTGTTACAAATATATATATTTTTGTTGTTTGTGTTTTTGCTTGTAGGTACTTTCTCACCTGTACCTAAATATATATACTTTATGGGAAGTGTGTGATCGCACTCAACTCCCCACATACCGGAATAAAATAAATAATATATTTTAGTATTATTATTTATTTATAACTAGCAGATCCGGCCACACGTCGCTGTGGCTAACGAAACACAACGCCATTACCCAATCTTTATAAAATCCACACCACCCGCTTGCTAGCTGCCCGCTGCCTGAATTGAATATTTGAATTTATCGGCTTTTCTCTACTACAATAAGCATGTATTATACATATAAACTAATTAACTCGCCATTAATTATACAATGCTTGCAATGCAACACTGGATATTTGAAAAAGGAAAATCAAATACCTACTTACTCCAGGACATCTATTATCCAATTTCTTCCGTAGAACGAATTTCAAAAGTGACTATAGTACGGCCCGCCAGCCGTTTTAAATCGCACAAAAATATGTTTTCTTTGAATTTCTCTGCTTTTCTCTAATATAATTTACATGAATTATACATATAAACATTCCTCTTCAATCACTCTATCTATTGGTGAAAACCGTATGAAAATCCGTTGCGTAGTTTAAAAGATTAACGCGCACATACATTTTGAGCGACTTCATTTTATACTATGTAATGATGATAATGATAATGATGATGATAATGATATTAACGCCTTTGGGGCTTTTAAATTATATAACACAGTATCGGGTATAACTAAAACATGAAAAAGACAGCTCTAGTGATCTTGTAAAACAACAAGAAATGGAAACCAGAAGTTAAGAAAGACATGTGTAGATTACAAATCAAACAAAAAATACTGCAATATGTAAATATGTACCTCATTATTGCAACAATGAAAAAACATATTTATATAATATATTTATGTAAATAACTTAACATGAACATGAGGGACATTGAAAATGTTTAATGATAGGTAAACAATAATAATAAAAATTATTATTATTATTATTATCTTACTGACGGTAAAGTGAATATTGTTGTAAACGGAAGTGGCGCTATCTGTTATTTTCAAAAAGAACCGTTGAAGTTTCAAACAGCGTCCACGATTACAAAATGTCAAAAAATATTTAACAAAAATATTGGAATTTTTCAGTTTCATAAACTTTAATACAACTTCCCGACCCATTTTCGACCAAATTTCCTACCAATTTTATTCCAATTTCCAATGTTTCCCGAAGAAATTTTTAAATGCTTAAAAGATGAAAAATTTCCATAACCGCGTGAAAAGGTCAATATTAAAACAAAACCAAATTTATAAAAACTTCTTGACCTATTAAGAGGATTTTTCAATTTTTCCCAAAGAATTTTAACGTGGAAATTTTCCAAATTTCACATAATTGCAAAAGGCTAAATGTCTTTAAAAAATTTCCCGAACTATTTTTCGACCATTTTTCCAAACATTAAACAACAAAATCAAAAAAAGATATGATTAACCAAACATAACATTTACCAAAATTGATATGAAAAAAATGAACCCAACTTTATGTACGACAATGTTCCAATTACAATTGTTTGTGTCTTTTCTGTCACTAGATCGTCCGATGCACCAGTGCCGAGGGAATCAATGAAGCTAACATTTATGCCATCGATAATAATTATTATCAGTTCACAAAATGAATTGCATAGCATGAGCAATATCAATGTGACTGCACATTCTTGCAATACGATACTAATGAAAACCATTAATATGCTTGTATTGCACGTTGTGCACGTAAAGGTGAGTGTACACAGCACAGATATATTCCAATATCTGTGGTAATAAAGCCGTATTCACACTGGCCGCTTTACCGTACTCATTGCGCATGACTTATCAAGGATAAACAGTAAATAGTCAGTGCACTTTCAAATGGTTTTAATATTAATGCAATGATGGAACGATTTTACAGGATGGATTGCAGATCTAATGACGACTAATAGCAATTAAAATAATATTTAAACAAAAACTCATCCGAAATAACCTCATACGTCCAACTACGATGTGGAAATATGACTGACTGACAATCATATTTAAAATAACCTTGAAGATAATAGAAAGAAGTCACCGTATGTATGAGTAAATTGAGTTAATCGTCTATACAGGGTGTTAAGGGACGTACTTGACTTACTTTAACCAGTGATTCCTGACATTAATTGGAGTAAAAAATGCAAATGAAATTTTGGTCTCCGGTGACATTTTTGATGTTTTTTTTTTCTACAAAAACATAAAAAAATGGTAGTTGTTGAACAGTTGGAGGCGGGGTAAGGGGTTCGTCAGACACCCAGCTGAGTGACCAGTGACGACGTGCGGAAGAAATTTTTTTTTGTTTGATTTTGAAGAAAAAAAATTTGAAAAAAAAAAAAAAAAAAGTCGTCAAAAAAAGTTACCGGAGAAATACCCAAAATTTCATTTACATTTTTTACTCCAAATAATGTCAGGAATCACTGGTTAAAGTAAGTCAAGTACGTCCCTTAACACCCTGTATAGGAGTATATAAAAATCAAAAAAAATGGTATGTGGGTTGTCTATGCATTGCTAAACCATTCGTCCGATTGCAATGGAACTTTGGGGATTTGATGTGCGCATTCCCGCGATGGTTTCCATATAAAATAGTAGGCTCTGGTATCATGAAATTATGCGTTGCTCACCATTCATCCGATTGGGATTTGATGTGAGCAGTCCCGCGAAGATTTCTACATAATTTTTTTTATAAGTTTTCTTTATTCATCGAATTTTTTGTTACATGAATTGAGAATTTTTCGACCACAATGCTAGGCACATGCCCGAGTTGTATATACGATATATATTATAAAATTTGTATTAAAAAATACAATAGGTGGCACGCGAGCTGTTTTAAAAATGATTATATCGGGACTGAATGTATGGAATGTGGTAGGGTAGAGGTGAACTCGGAGAGGGGTTTGGCGGACGGGGGAAGCGGCAGAGAGGGAAGGCGTAGAAGGCGGCATGGGAACGCGTGAGGGGAAGGGGACATGGGAGAGTAAGAGGAAGCCGAGGGGGAACGGGACGAATGGGAAAGGACACGCAGGGAGAAACTATTTCTTTATTAAGTGATATTGCAACGCATGTCGGGAACTCGCTAATAAAATATAAATTATTATTAAATCATTTTATTTGTATGCAATTTTCCTACGTGTCTTTCAAGTAATAAATTACTCATATTTCTATCTACCATAGCGCAGGCAATACAACCAAAGAACGTGTACCAAAGACTAGAGGACACGTTCATTCGATTATAATATGACATTTTGTATTGATGATTCAACAAATGAACAATGGTTTGTAATTTTATTACAATTCATAAGATATTAATCAACTTTAATTTGTTCCTGAAAGATATGAGTTATTTCAATAAGGTATAAATAATAATATTGACGTCTAATTATTTGCTTGTAATAAGACTATTGCAAAATGCTTTCAGGTAATGTACACAAAAAACGTGGGAAGGTACAGCCTTCATATAAAGATAATAAAAGTTTGACCTATTTTTGGAAACGTACTTCGAATGTTGAATAACTTACGGTAAAATTTTATAAAAAAACTAGCTGGTTCCCGGCAAGCGTTGCTATGCCATTTAATTTTTTTTTAAATCTCCCTGCGTGTCCTTTCCTATTCGTGCCGTTCCCCTCCCGCCTCCCCTTCCTCTCCCCTACCCCTTCCCCTCTCGCGTTCCCACTCCTATTCCTCCACCTTACCTCTCCCCACTCAACTTCTCCCCTTCACTCGTCCCGCGAACCCCCTACCCGATTTCCCCTCCCCCTCCCCCCACCCGCATTCCGTACATTCAGTCCCGGTACAGTCAGTTTTCAAACAGCACGCGTGCCACCTATTGCAATTTTTTAATTAAAATTTCATAATGCCAGAGCTCACCAGTAGTTTTATACAAACCTTTTCCTGACAATAACGAACACAAAACAAAAGGAATTATCCAATTTGGTGCAGTCGTTCGGAAGTTATGCGCGTACATACATTTCGGCGATTCATTTTTATTTATATAGAGATAGATAGATAGATAGATAGATAGAAGATAGAAGATAGATAGATAGATAGAAGATAGATAGATAGATTTAAACTTATCTTGATTTCGCATGATAAGAGTGTTAATCAAATAATTGTTAACGATATTTTATACTTTTTATTAATATTAACATTGATTTTGTTGACATTAGCAGATTATTATCTAATAATGTTTTACATATTATTTATATTCTGTTTCCTGTATTTAGTTAAATCTTGTGCATTTTTATTATTATTGTAATTTATCAAATGTAAAAAAGATGTACTACGATGGTACATAAATACTGGGCCCTGTGAAGTTTGAAAATAAATTTCTGAATAAATATAAAAATAAAATACAGACCTTAAACCAAGAAAGAAAACCCATGCCTTTAAAAAAATACTGATGAAAACTACACACCTCAATAATATAGTTGAAAATTTTTGTGTAGGTGTATGTAGATGATTTTTTTAATAATTATAGATGATTTTTTATAATAATTACAGATTATTTTTACAGCACCTTTTCATCACGTCTAGACTACTCCTTTAGTAAAATTAAAACTATTATTATTTTAAGAAATTATAAAAGATTTTTTTCGGTAGGTAATTAGTAAGAATTCAACTTGAGTACAATTCTCCTGTCTGGAACCCGCATTCTGGAAAAAAACTATGGAAAGAAAACTAAATAAATTCTTACGTTTTGTAAAATATGTATTCCAACAATTATGTTAAACTACAATACCCTTTTAAATTACATAAAAATGTTTAAATTGTCAGACGGAAAGACTTTCACTGATTTGGTATTTTAAATTATAAATTATTTATTTATTTATTTATTTGTACACGCCTAATTAGGGCTTTTACATATGATAAAATTAAAAATTCATTTGTTATAATCAAAGAATTAAGAGATAACAATTAAATAAGTATCAAGTACAGATTTTTTAACTTAAAACAAAAGAGTAAATTATAGGATACACATTCATATACATTTAAAGAAGTGATTTTCTTGCAGCTTAAAAGCAACAGAATAAAATAAAAGATACACATACATATACATTCGACACATATTGAAAATTTATAAACATTTCAGATTTATCTAGATAGACATACAGATTTAATGACAATGTTTTTATAGGTTGATAGACTTTCAGTACCGTTGGTATTCATGTAATATTTATTCCCTGTACTGAGCAGTCGGTTCATTACTGAGTTTATTTCGGAATTGGTACCTGAATTGTTACAATGGTAAGGTACAATCTGACGAACCGTTCTACTAGGCACATGAAAATTAATCAGCCTAAGGAGTTCAGGGGAGTCAAACATGTTATTAACAATTTTATACAGAAAAAATAGATCAGTACATATTCTTCTTTCTTTTAATGTAGCGAGGTCCATCATTTTCAACAGTGACATGTAGCTAATATTTTCAATAGGAATTCCTAATCTATAATTTATATTTCGTAAAAATTTATGTTGGATTCGCTCGTTGGATTTTTCACGAATATTGTAAAATGGATTCGAAATGGTTTAATTATGCATTTGTTAGTCCAGAATTGCTTACATTGATAAGTTTTAACTGATTCCAAAAGTAATACTAGAAGTCGGGATTTATTTAAGTGCAGAAATTCCAGGACTAACAATCATATAATGTAATTCCCTCTAGCCGGAATACTAATGAGGGAAATAATTATACTTTGTCAGTGGACATTTTCAGTGAATCACTAAACAAATACAAAATGTTGTTATTGAGGCAGTTCAGTTGTACAATAACTATGTACCATTATTAAATAAGTAAATAAGTATTGACAATCTATTATTGATAATTACAATTCATTTGCAAAGGCCGACGAAAAGGGTTTTAATGAATAAATAAATAAATAATTATTGAAATCACTGAGTCTGAGAATAATTACACTTTTGATTGCTGATCTCCTGACGGGTTTCTGATATAAAAAACTGCGCATTAGCCTATTTAGTTATTTTAATCTGTAACACAGTGGAGCCTTATTTGTAAATAAATATGTTAGTGATGAGCAATAATGCGAGACGCATAATGCATCTTAATTCATGCTATTATAAAAATAAATATAATATGACCGTTTAGCTACATCTCCCAGATTGGAAAAGTGAATCTTTTACAGTTTTCCTTACAAAAGGAGTCCTGAGATGTTTTTTTACTAAAAACATAACCTCGGTCATCATACGTGCCACCAAAAAATTAATCAACTAAGTATGTATTCCTAATAAAGAAATATAAAAAAACCTTAATCGCTTTTGAGATAATCAACAATACTCGAGGTGAATAACAAACTGTTTTTATCATACAAGATAAAAGTATGAGTAATAAAAACAAATCCTCCTTACATTACAAAGAACTTCGGCGTAGTCGAAATGATTTGTTTCAATTTAGTAGGTATTTATTACAAAAAATAAGGTCTGTAATATCAGGGTATCGATTTCTAATCATATGAGATAGGTAAGTAAAATATGAGCAACAAATCAACCTGGTAAGGAAAGGTGTTATTGGTAATTCTTGACCCGTAGCAACACTGTTTTTGCTGCGGGTAAAAAAGAAAAAACTTTTTTTTTAAAGTAGAACGTCGAGGCTTCGTGATATTCTTTTAACCTTTTATTTGGACCTAATCAAGGTTAGGAACCAACAGAGCGTAAATATTATGATTTCGCGCGGACCGGCATCAAACGAAAAACTACCACGTTAAACATTTCCAAATCATCAAATCTACTAGATCAAAATAAGACGTAAACATTGACACACAATCAAACATAAAATTGTTTCGTATCACACTCAAATTTAGCACAAAAATACGTTATTAAAAGTTTATAAAACGATGGCATAGAATCGTAACAGCACAGTATATTAAATTAATGAACAAAATAAATAATATATAAATTAAATTTTAGTACAAAGACAAAGCGTTGATTTAAAAAAAAAACATTCTTTCAGTTCATAGTAGCTACCTACTTTAAAATGGAGATATCTTTGGTAATAATTCGTGAAGGTTTTTGCCTTCGCATGACAAAGAGAAAAAGCGGTCAAGAATGTTTAAAAGAAAAATTTCTTTGTGTAGGAAGCTATTCAGAATCTTCTGACAGAATTCAGTTTGAAATGGATCAACGAGAAAGCAAAGAGAACAAATTCCAAAATAGTCCAACCTTTCTTTCGGCGTCCAAAACTGTGCAGGGTAATCCGTTAAAAGGCGGCAAGTCAACTTTTTGTTCGGCCGATGAAATCGAAAGTCATCAGCACTTCTGGCACATGGCTGGAGAAATAACTATTGGTACTGACACTGATCAGATTGCTGGTAACACGAGCGCACTGCACGATGCTGTTTGTGCAATGGGAACACAGCCGCTACTGCTGTGGTAGATACTCCGAGTGGCCTCAGACAACTCGGAGTAACAGAGTGGCCTAAGCAACATTTTTTTTAGATACTCGTTCAAGTAGCTGGTTATGTGGGATTTTTACTAGCATTTTCAATGCATACTGTTACTGAGTTATTCACAGAATAAACAACACTTCTTCAATACACATCATGTTTAATTACGATGAGTTGCTTACCCTTATACGATTGGATATTGATTCCATATAGTAATTATAGTGATATTTTCTGATGGTCGTGTTAAATAGATTATTGTACTACAATGTGACACTGTTATTAGGAAACGTAGTATTATTTTTTCGAAGAAAAGTTCTTCGGACAAGTAATCACTTTGTGATGGTATTATGCATTTTACTTGAAGACAAATAACTTTATACTAATCACTTTACTTTATGTACGCAATCTACACGTTTCGTGAATAATGTTCAATTTTTTGGGAATATATGTGTACTGTATATACGACGTATTATTTTTATATTTTTTTTATATTAATACCGCACAAGAGTCCCCAACGGCCCCCGTCTGGAGCCAGTGAGACTATGGCATTCCCAATTGGGGTATGTTGTGAGGCTGAAGGTAGTAGGGGGGCGAAGGAAATGGGGAAGAGAAAGATGGGGAAGTATCTGGCTATTCAGAGATAATCGCCAAACACGGCTAAAACCATTTCAAGCAATTTTTCAATTCTGAATGGTCAGGAATGGTTATGAATGGTTAACTGGGGCAATATTAAAAGTATCTTTCACTTTGGAACGTGCCGCAAATATATTATTTTTTTGTATTAATTAATTGTGGAATACCACAAATTAATCAAACAAAATTTATTTGCGCATGCCGAGAGTCTTACCACGAAGGCCTTCCATTTACTCCTGAAGAAGCGAACATTGTTCACGAAACTTACAGGTTGTTAAGGGACGTACTTGAATCACTTTAACCAGTGATTTCTGGCATTATTTGGAGTAAAAAATGTAAATTAAAATTTTTGGAAAAATGTGAATAAAATATATTTGAATTTTTTTTTTCAAATAAAAACATTAAAAAGTATTGAAAAGTTAGAGTTAGGTAGGGGTTGGGCGGTTACTTCGCTGAGCGACAGTGACGTCATGTGTAATAATTATTTTTGTTTGATTTTGAAAAAAATATTTTTGAAAAAAGACATCAAAAACGTCACCGGAGACAAAAATTTCATTTACAATTTTTATTCAAACAATTCCAGGAATCACAGGTAAGTGCAGTACGTCCCTCAATATGCAAAGATATTTTCTTTTTATTAAAATAAAATATTATTAGTCGCGCTGTTGTGACGTTAGTTGCGTCAATCATGACCTATGCTCAAAGCAATTTGCTTTTGTATCAGGAGATTACGGGTTCGTTTTTATCTAATCTCTCCAATTTGCGTATCAGACCCGTTGAAAAACTGATATCAAACAGTTTAACGGGACTTAATTTAAAAAATGTTAAAAATTGTAAATAAGTAATAAAGGAATTTATTAATTTTTAAAAAAATAAAAAGAACTGCAAAAACATTTAAACGTGTCAAAATATCGGAGCTGTCGAAGACTTTAAATGATAATATTGATGGCTTTTCTTTAAAAATATATTCATTATATATCACAATTCACATTATTATACGAGAATAAGATAAAACTAGATTATTTTTCGCAGCTGAGTGACTTTACCAGCCAGAACATTTGCCATCACTTTATCGGCAAGCATTCTATTTCTCATCTGCATGCATCAGAAATATTTACTTTTGTACAAAAAACTTTTATGAATAATAAAAAAATAAAAATGCTACAAGTGTGCAGTTCACACGCGGTAGAATTGAAACCTCCAGAAAACTAAAGTAGACAAGATTGGGGAGGCTACGAAGCACCGCATAAAGATGAGACCGATTATACTATCTTATTCTTTCGCAGGCTAAATCCTATAGATCTACGTGTTTGTCTCTTTTAGTGTCGCTTTTTCGTTTCATCGCGTTTCAAATCCCAATGGTGCAAAAGAAGTTTGCATTTCAAAAATTGATTTAAAAAAACAAATTGTTATGTGTCGTACAGTAAATTTTAATCTGTGGTTTACTTCTTGTTTGGGTGGCAGGTATGTGTACCGCCGCCCGGGAACCATTTATTGGGTTCGGGTCTTGAAGGCAGATGCGTCTGCCCACCAGCTGCATGGCTGGATCCGGATCGGGACAGGCCGGTTCAGACAGGATCGAAAGGGAGACTCTTTGACCTCTCCAGCTTGTCTCTCTCGACTCATCGTCTTGAACCGCAAGGTGAGGGGTACTTTCACACTTCCATCACTCCTGGACATACTGAAACCTGGAATCCTACCCACCCGTCAAACTTTTTTCCTTCCCAGAACTTAAACAGATCCTTCACACAACATCCTCAATGATGACATTATTTTCCTCAGGGTCTCCTGTGTGGGGTTAATGTAAAAAAAATAGGAAGTTTTGCACATTCGACCTTTACAACAAGAGGAAGGTCATTGATGATTTCGAAAAACTCTACGTAATGCTCGGGCAACGTCGGGACTTCAGCTATTACGAAAATAAAACAATTAAAATAATCTAAAGTAAGCACCTACCAGTAACGGTCGGTGACTTTTTGTATAAGGGATGCTGAAGTATATACCTACCTAATACCAAATAATACTTATAAATACCTACAGACTAGCCCACGAACAAGATGCGATTACTGACAAAAATAGTATGTCAAATTAGCTCTATAAATCCTTTATGCTTCACTTCAATTATTAGATACATTAAATTATTACATTCTAAAATTAAATTAATTAAATAGATATTCGAAAGATATTTAACGTATCAATCGGCATTTATTTATTTATTTATTTCCGTTATTCAAGCCAAGATGTCAAAATTCTCGCGCGAACAAAGTCTCTAATACGTACCGAATTAATCCACGCGGTTTGTCATGCTATTCTATGCTTTATGCTACGTGCATTAAAGTCATTTTCTGCGTGTTGGATGCTCCCATCGAATGCGTGTACTGCTTCAGGCAAAGCACTAAACTAAACGCGAATGCCCAAATATCAAACTTTTTCTAACATCGTGGATGCGGAATGGAACAGAGAATCCACTGTTGCTGGTATTTGTGCGTTTACGCGATATTCGACATATTAGCATCGAGAATGGTGTTGTTATTAGGTATTACGGTCCGGTCCGAGTGTCGCATCTTTTTGTTTTTGGCCGCTGTGGTTGGGATGGTATCGTTAAATTGTAGTATTTATTGCTGTTTACGGCTAGAAAAAAAAATAAATATTAAATTAAAATAATAACAATTATTGTCATATTTATTATACGCCTCAGTAGGAAGGGAACCACCGCATCCACAGCATGTATGGAGGGACCGCGCCTAGCACCTATCCATATTATCAATAAACTCGTGAACTCTGGTTTCAGAACTGAGACAGCTTACCACAGAGGTCATCATAATAAGTTAGTCACATTTTTATAATAATATCCAACAGCTATATACAGGGTGTAATAGCACGCACCCGAAGCATTTTACCTAGGGATTCCACAGCATATTTGGAGTAAAATACGTGGATTTAATTTTTTCGATGATATATTTTGCAATTAAATCAAAAAATATATTTATTATTCCATTGACAGCAAAAAAAGGCAATACACATACGTACCTTAACATAAAAATTCTACAGCTCTTTCAAAGTATGAGATACACAATGTACGTAGTACGTAGGTCTGTTTCCTCCAAAGGCAAAAAATTATTATTTTCTTGCACCTCTCTCACACACCGCACCGTGACGTCTCCGTAGACCCCTACTAAACTACTTGCCTGACAATGATTTTGAAAGTGTGGAATATAAAAAAATCAAAATAAAACATGCACTGCATTCTATGTAAAAGCCCTAAGAACGTTTAAATAAATAAATGTAAAAAAATATAGTTACAGGGATAATATTGAAGTGTGAGTGAATTCCAAAAATTCAAAAACGTTGTGTCAATGCGCTGATGGTTTTGTTTTGGTTCTTAAACATATAATACTGCAGTTCTTTCTTGCATACTAAATAACACCAGTCGAAAACTAGACAAAAAGGGTGAACGTATGTCTGCACCCCCCAAAGGTAACATACAATCAATATCATACATCTACCTCACGCATATAAAGAAAATGGAATGCAAACTTTGGACGAAACAGTCACACGTATTTTGTGTGTCTCACCATTATTCAACGTGTGAGAAAGACCAGCAACATTATAGCGATAAGGAAGCGAAAGCGAACAATATGTAAATTAGGGATGTAACGATCCATGATTTTGCCGATACGATACCGATACCGATTCTTAACAAAAATAATCGGCGATACCGAAAGTGATGCGTATATTGATTGCCCTCAGGAGTGTGAAAGAAAAATAATCAATAAAAATGTAGAAATTAAATTGAAAAAAAAAACATTTATTTGTTTGGAATGAAATAAATCACATAGTTATAAAAAAGAAAGATGCATAAAGTTAGTAATTAAAATTTACTTTTGATAGATTTTTGTTACGAAAACAAAGTTTATTCAAATTATCAGCAGATAATCTGTTACGCAAATCATTTTGTATCAGGCCTGCAATTAAAAAAGACGATCTGAAGCCAGTGAGCCCATTGGTCAGGAGTATTTTTGCGCAAGCATTTTAATTTTGGGAATTTGGGAAGTTGTCGTTTCTCACGACGACCGTTGAGAAGCTACGACAGAGCGTCAACGTCGCGGGTGTTTCACGCGCTTGATATCGGCTGTTATATAACGGCGATACCATTTACATATGGTCCAAAACTACTATTCTGTAAAATTTTAATTGATTCAACTTTGTACAGATTTTTCTCTTCATCGATATTTCTATTGTAATTCTAACAAAGAACAATGTTTTCAAAATCAATTAAATCTTTTATCCAGGCTCCCAAATATTCAAGGTCATATAACTGACCAATCCGTCTGTTGACGATGAGTTTGCTAACAAAATTCAAAGAAAAACCACAATGAAATTCCTACACAAAAAGAGCATGAAAAATTCCTTTGTCCGGCATTCAACAAATAATCAAAATATTTTCGGTGTTTTCATGGCCTTACAAAGATGGATTGTGTTTATCAGAAATACGTATCCTGTTAATTCTCCTCTCCTGAAGATTTAGACATAAACAAAGTCTTTTTGTTATGTACTATTTATTTCCACAAATAAATAATAAAATAGAAAACAGTAAGCTCTGTGCCAAGAACAATGGGACATAAAAAAACAATTTAAATAAATTGTTAGGAACTACAACAGCATTCCCTATTCATTATAATCGTTAAAAGTGACAGAAAACAATTTCTCAAATAAAAAAACAATTACATCTATCTATCTATCTTCTTCTTCTTCTATCTTCTTCTTCTATCTTCTATCTTCTATCTTCTGCCTTCTGCCTTCTGCCTTCTGCCTTCTGCCTTCTGCCTTCTGCCTTCTGCCTTCTGCCTTCTGCCTTCTGCCTTCTGCCTTCTGCCTTCTGCCTTCTGCCTTCTGCCTTCTGCCTTCTGCCTTCTGCCTTCTGCCTTCTGCCTTCTGCCTTCTGCCTTCTGCCTTCTGCCTTCTGCCTTCTGCCTTCTGCCTTCTGCCTTCTGCCTTCTGCCTTCTGCCTTCTGCCTTCTGCCTTCTGCCTTCTGCCTTCTGCCTTCTGCCTTCTGCCTTCTGCCTTCTGCCTTCTGCCTTCTGCCTTCTGCCTTCTGCCTTCTGCCTTCTGCCTTCTGCCTTCTGCCTTCTGCCTTCTGCCTTCTGCCTTCTGCCTTCTGCCTTCTGCCTTCTGCCTTCTGACTTCTGCCTTCTGCCTTCTGCCTTCTGCCTTCTGCCTTCTGCCTTCTGCCTTCTGCCTTCTGCCTTCTGCCTTCTGCCTTCTGCCTTCTGCCTTCTGCCTTCTGCCTTCTGCCTTCTGCCTTCTGCCTTCTGCCTTCTGCCTTCTGCCTTCTGCCTTCTGCCTTCTGCCTTCTGCCTTCTGCCTTCTGCCTTCTGCCTTCTGCCTTCTGCCTTCTGCCTTCTGCCTTCTGCCTTCTGCCTTCTGCCTTCTGCCTTCTGCCTTCTGCCTTCTGCCTTCTGCCTTCTGCCTTCTGCCTTCTGCCTTCTGCCTTCTGCCTTCTGCCTTCTGCCTTCTGCCTTCTGCCTTCTGCCTTCTGCCTTCTGCCTTCTGCCTTCTGCCTTCTGCCTTCTGCCTTCTGCCTTCTGCCTTCTGCCTTCTGCCTTCTGCCTTCTGCCTTCTGCCTTCTGCCTTCTGCCTTCTGCCTTCTGCCTTCTGCCTTCTGCCTTCTGCCTTCTGCCTTCTGCCTTCTGCCTTCTGCCTTCTGCCTTCTGCCTTCTGCCTTCTGCCTTCTGCCTTCTGCCTTCTGCCTTCTGCCTTCTGCCTTCTGCCTTCTGCCTTCTGCCTTCTGCCTTCTGCCTTCTGCCTTCTGCCTTCTGCCTTCTGCCTTCTGCCTTCTGCCTTCTGTCTTCTGCCTTCTGTCTTCTGCCTTCTGTCTTCTGCCTTCTGTCTTCTGTCTTCTGTCTTCTGTCTTCTGTCTTCTGTCTTCTGTTCTATATATATATAAATAAAAATGAATCGCCGAAATGTATGTACGCGCATAACTTCCGAACGACTGTACAAAATTGGATAATTATTTTTTTGTTGTGTTCGTTATAGTCAGGAAAAGGTTTGTATAAAACTTCTGGTGAGCTCTGGCATTATGAAATTTGTATTAAAAAATTGCAATAGGTGGCATGCAAGCTGTTGAAAACTGAATATACCGGGACTGAATGTATGGAATGCGGGAGGGGGAGGGGAACTCGGGTAGAGGGTTCGCGGGAGAGGGGGAGGGGAAGTAGGGAGGGAAAGTAGGGAGGGGAGAGAAGAACCTGGATGGGGGGAGGGGATCTCGGGAGGGGAGTTGGCGGGACAGGGAAAGGGGGAGGTTGGGAGTGGAGGGGAGAGAAGGGAAGGGGACGCGACAGGGGAAGGGGAGACGGAAGGGGAACGGGACAAATGGGCACGCGGAGAGAGACAATTCCTTTATTAAATGGCATAGCAACGCAAGCCGGGTACCAGCTAGTATATTTATAAAACAATAAGCGAGTTCCCGACATGAGTTGCAATGCCACTTAATAAAGAAATTGTTTCTCCCTGAGTGTCCTTTCCAATTCGCCCCGTTCCCCTTCCGCCTCTCCTTCTCCTCCCGTGTCCCTTTCTCCACATGCGTTTCCCATCCACCTTCCCCGCCTTCCCTCTTCCCTCTCTGGCGTTCCCCCCCTCTCCTGCGTTGCATACATTCAGTCCCGGTACATTCAGTTTTCAAACAGCTCGCGTGCCACCTACAGCAATTTTTTATATAAATTTAATAATGCCAGAGCTCACTAGTATATATTTATAAAAATAAACCGCACGCCCGTGCGCACTACAAATCACCAAAGATTCATCGCCATCCGATGAATAGTATAAGAAATAATTTCATAATGCCAGAGCTTGCCCCTATGTATTATAGAAACCATCGCAGGAGTGCGCACAACAACTCAACAAAGTTTCATCGCAATCGGATGAATGATTTAGGGACCGCATTAGGGACAAACAAACAAACATTCATTTTTATATATTAAAATTTAAGAGTTGAAATGTAAGCATCGTGTACCTTTGGAATATACATAATATGTTTATTCCAAAGGTAAATGTAAACAAGAACTCATATATTTGCTTGTTACCGTATTAAAAATAAGGAAAGTTTAAATGTTTTAAAAAAATACAGGAGAGTGAAAAAAACTCTTTTAAACCGGAATAATGAAGCAAGACTTATTTTTCTTAAGAGAAAACTTCTTTAGCACGGTTGTGATTTGAAACTCGATGAAACGAAAATGCGACACTATAAAGAGACAAACACATACATCAATAGGATTTAGCCTGCGAGAGAATGAGATAGAATAAACGGTCTCCTCCTTGTGCGGTGCTTCGTAGCCTTCCCACTCTTGTCTGCTTTAGTTTTCTGAAGGTTTCACTTCTACCGCGTGTGAACTGCACACAATTTTTATTTATTTATTGTGTACTTTAAAAATCATTATTAATATAAATAAATAATCCTTGGAGGTCCACCTTCATTTTCCAGCTACAAAATTGTTTTTACACTCTCCTGTTAAAAACAAAAAAAATTCACGGCGTGTAAAAATTATGAGAAGAAAAAATAATAAAAAATGAAAAATAAAAACACTTAAAATAATTTTTAATAAAATAATTCCGATTTTTATGTAATCAAATAATAAATGAAAAAATATTAATGCCAATACCTTGGTGCTAATGTTGTCAAGTAGTAATTATTATTGGTGTCGCGAAACTGCGACTCTGTAAATTGTAAATTGGCGTTAAGTGCTGCAAAGCAAACCCTATGCAACCCTCGAAGACCAGTCCCGAAACTACGTGATCGCTAAGTTATACGGGATAATTAAATAGCATACACTCGCAAAACCTGATGGATAGTCAGTCGATAATTCAGATCTGTGCTTTTGGAAAATTAGATAAGCCCAGATTGGAAAAGGGAAAATAGGACTCACCATTGTAGATGGGGCCTCGCTGAACTCCAGTTTATGGTGTACACTTCACAATGTTTAAATTTAAAAATGGTAATATTTTTATAGCAAGAGGTTATGTCTGAGATGTAAATTTGCACTGAGTAGCAAAGCACACTGTCACCTCTCCGCAAAGTTGAGTACTTTTTCTTGCAACAATTTTTCAAGGAAAGATTAGGTAGGTGGTATAACTTCAGGATTTTGACATATGCTACCCACCAAGTCTGCGAATGCAATACCCAACCAATCCCATATAATATTGCGCGAACAATTATTATTATAAAAAGTACGAGTATTTATTTCATTATTTAATTCTTAACATGTTTAATTTGAACCACTCCATTTTATTTTAAAGTTTTTCTTTGACATATATATTTTTTTTTCGTTCAATAATTTCCTCGGGGCCTATGCCATCTTGGGTATGCTGCGTGGAGGAAAGAGAGGAAGTTCTGGGAAGGAAAAGATGTAAGGAGTGGGTAGAAATATGAATCCATCCCTCCAACAAAGCGGTGCAGTGGGTTGAAAAGAGTCCTGCTGTAAATAAATGTATTATAAAGATAGCAGATCAAAAACATGTACCAACTCTTTAATTTAACATCATCATCATCTTCTTCCCCTTGTCCTATTCGGGTCGGGGACCCATTGCATCGACTAGGCTCCTCCATACGTCCCTGTCTTGTGCTGATCGTTCGGCCTCCATCCATGGCATTCCCATCCTCTCCTCACACAGTATCTAGAGTTGCCTCGCCCAACTGTGTCTGGGGCGACCCACTGGGCGTCTACCCTCTGGAATCGCCCTCAGTATCTTCCTCGGAATTCGGTCATTAGACATTCTTAGTACATGCCAAGCCACCTCAGTTGCGATTTTTCTATGAAGAGTAGCAGTGGTTCAACGGATCGTCGAGTTTCTTATATGATCCTATTTCGCGACCTCTGTCACTCCTCTCAAGTACCTCATTTCGGCAGCTTGGACTCTAAAGCGTGTTATTTAATAATTTAACATTTTTGTAAAATCTTTTAAGAATTTCTTGGAAAGATGAGAAGATCTGAGAAATAAGAAAATGAAACGCAATATGTATGTTTCCTCTCTTTTCCCTGTTGCACGTGTACATAATCCGTGAAGTTGATATCTTCATTTTTTTTTTTTTTTTTTTTTCGGGAAATCGACAGTTTACATTTTTACAGTTTGTACATGTTTGTATAGCCAAAATAAAACCAATTATGGATTTCCTCCATGTGACTTTACCTCTGATTAACAGCATAATAAAAAAAATTAAATGATAAATTTATAATAAAGCAGTATGAGATCAAAAATTTTATAAAACAAAAGATTAAGTATATAAAACTAAAATTTACATAAAACATAAAATATCAATACATTGGTAACCATAAGAAGCCAGATTGTACATATAAATCAAATCATAACAGAATTAAAGATAAACGATAGAAACATAGACACATAACATATTCATGAAACATCAGAGAAATACTCTTTTATGTACCCCTTATATTTGTTAGGTTCGGAATTGAAAATGTCCACCTTGGATAATATGCTATTGTAACTATTGCATAGTCTGTTCAGACAAGAATTTTGCTTGCAGTTTGTCTTGCATTGATCAACCCTGAACAGGTCTCCCCAGATATTGCAGCGCATCCCGGATGTTCACGGAGGGGCGAGTTCCTGGCTTTGCAGCCCTTATTAGATCCAGGGTGGCAGGAATGAGGGAAAGGATAAGCAGCTCTGGAAACATCCTCGTCATGGAAGCCCGCATCAGTCCATCATCCAGTATTGATGCACAATGGAGAAAAATACTGGCTCCTTACGTGCACACAGAATCCTGAAAGCTTAATATTATTATTTCTTTTGTTTTCCATTTACTACTATTACCTTATTATCTTTTTTTGTTTCGTGTACATTCATATCCAACTTCTTTTTCTTTTTTTTCCTTTCAAATACTTTGTACATGTATGTTTATATTATACCCTTATGGAATGTGTGGGATTGCACTCTCCTCCCCACATACTGGAATAAACACTTATTTATTTATTTATTTATTTATTTATTTATTTAATGCAAGACAATGTAGATATAAGTACTTTGTGTTCAAATACAACAAGTATTTATGTACAATGTTGCCATCGCTGAGGTATAACAATAAGAACTAGGATTTGCCCTGAGGAAACGGGTTTAGAAAAGTAGGTAGGTACCTTCTTTCTCATTTACACTTGAAAAGATGATAAAAATTATTTATTTTTCAAATAAATCTCCTAGGTTCAATTTAATGATTTAATTTCATTTAATAATTTAATGAACGGCGATTCATAAAGTTGAACACTTATTAATATAAAATAATATTTATTTTATATTTATATATAAAATAATATACTTTATATTTATATATAAAATAATATATTTTATAATTGTGATGCAAATGTGAATGGTAGAAGAAGTCGGGGACGCCCGAGGAAGACATGGCACGATCAAGTGAATCAGATACTTGAGACGGGCCATGTCAAAAGTCAGAATAATAGAAGAGTATGTATGAGACGATGTATGAATGTGAGTGAGGCAAAGAGTGTGTGCCAAGACCGAGTTGTTTGGCGGTCCGTCCTCTCTGCCTACCCCTGCGGGGAAACGGCGTGATGGTTAGTTAGTTTGTTAGTTAATGGATAACTACAAAGTTATAGCTACATTCAAAAGTATACTTATTAATATCATTAAAAATATATTGCACAATGTTCATTTATTGATAAATTTTTTGACCCCACTTCAATAAAAGAGTTTTGGCAAAACAAACTTGCTTAAGGGGTTATATACGGTTAGAATTTTCAAGAAATTTTTTTTTATTTAATTTTCGTAATGTACATATATTTTAATATACACACAGAAAATTTCACGTCAATTCGGCGATAATTTTTGAAGTTACACGCATATTTGTAAAGATCTCTCAAAGCATTTAAAAATAGGAAGCAAACTTTAAAAGCGTTTTCTCAAAAATGTGTTTTTAAAGTCGGTGACCAAGATGTCTCGGAAACGGCTGAACCGATCAGTCTCAAATTTTAATACAAGCTTCTGAAGTATATTTTTCAGTTATTAATCGAAGATCGGTTCTCACCGATAAATATGTATAGTTTTTAAACAATTTAAGGCCAAAATTTTGGTCAAAATTCGATTTTTTGTTTTTCAGAAGCCGCCATTCGGTCAAAAAATTTTATTTTGCTTTGTCCTTCGATTATGTAGAAGATTATACATTACTTTAAAAAATCCTTTTGGTTTTTTCATTTTTAATGATCCAGTCTAGAGATATGGTGGTTACCGCAAGATGCCTTTTTGAGAGGAGCTTCTAAAGACAGTTAAAAGTTACGATAATATGTGTACACATTTTTGCATAAATAAATATAAACGTATTCTCAGAAAATAATCTTGAAAAATCGTTTTCTTTTGGGTCCCCTAACCGTACATAACCCCTTAATGCGTCCATTCGATGCATTTTGCACTATCCTGAATACGTATGAAACATGGTGTCTCTACCGAATAGGCTCCATGGAACGACTCCGGATCCAATATAATAACGCATGCAGAATTATACTTGAATACAGAAGGTATAGCACCCCATCGATAATATTTACGGAGCTAGGACTGCAAGGATTCGCCGGTCGGATGAGACACCGGGTCTAGCCAGAATGCGGCTAATAGACTCCGACAACACGGTGGTGACCGCAGCCTTCCAGCACCTGCACTGGCCCCGAGTTCAACCCAGACCACGCCTTACATGACAGTTGATTATTTTTTTTATTACTATTTTTTTCTATTCTATCATTCTATGTATTTTTGTGGATTGCACTATCCTCCCCACATCCTGGAATTAAAAAATATTATTAATCGATTATTGCTTATGAGGGTACCCGGAAGAATTTTAACGTGGATTGAGAAATCTTACCAATTAGCGTAAAAATGTGTATTCCTCGTTGAATCAATTATATTTATCCTTCGCCTTTCACAAACTCAATTTACGTAGATATCACTTGTAAACACTCGTGTGCATTGATTAAGTAAAACGTACTTGTGTCAAGGAAGTGAGCCAAATATATAAAAAAACTTGTTTTAATTTTTGAAGTGAAAGCTTCTTTAGCACCTTTATGATTTGAAAGTCACTCACTGGCTCCAGACAGAAGCAGCCGAGACTCTTGTGAGGTATTCACATAAAAAAATTTAAACAAATTTTAGACTTTATATCAATTAAAATGCAAACTTGATAGTTGCAACACACTGCGCACGTGTTGTAAAAGTACTGGATTAGTTTTATATTCTGTTAATGTGAGTTACTTTATGATATTTGCAGAGCACATGTATGTTCTGAAAATAATATAAATTGGGATAACAAATTACTTTGAGGATATAATATGTTCACAATGTACAAGTAAATTTTATTCAGTGCCTATATCGAACAATGTTGCTCCTTCAGAGCTAGATTTAGCTCCAAAATGAGACCGTCAGCTTAGATAATCTAGCTCCCTTTTTCATACTAAACTCGTCAACATAAAATGACGAATTTAATAGCTATTTCTTTAGGAACCGGTTATTTTCATATTAAAATTTTCTGTAGCCACACCCCTCTTCCCTCCCGCCCTCTTCCAGGATGGTGATTTTTCGGTCCCAACTTAGTATGTACAAGATGTTAGCTCTTTTTAAGCTCTTTTTAGCTCCTTTTCTAGTGAGGTCTGACTTCATTTTAAAAATCGAGTTGCCGACACTGATATAGATTATCCAGTTGATTAGTCAGACATCTCCAAATATCTGCTAAGTTTTGAGATAATGAAGACAGCAATGTTCGAATGCTCACCATATGTCAAATATTATTTACACTGTTACGATACACAAATACGCCACTGCGCAAACTACAGTTTCACTCCACGCCGCTAGCTTATAGCCCATTCACACCATTCACTCGGATGAAGGTTTAGTCGATGAAATGTTCCATTCTCGTTTCACCGAGTGTTCACACGCTTCCTTCGAAGGAAGAGTTCACTCGACATTCTCGCTACGAAGTCGTCGAGAGTAGTTGCGGCCGCATTGGAATTCGTCCGGCGCTGACGGCTAAGTTCGGGAATATTTACGATTTCAATTGACATTTCCGATAACGTCGAACTAAATTACGAGAAATTGGCGATTCTTGTAAACAGTAAATAAATTTCTGCACCATAAAATGAACATATGGTTAAATAATAACCTGAAAACTAATATCTACCAGTATTTTTGCACCATGAAAATATTTTTATTCCAAAATAGGCCTCGGCTTGCAATAAAATCCATATAAATGGAATATTTATTAACGTATCCAAAAACTAAAAACTGTTTTGGAAAGGTGATGAAATATGCTTTTAAAATTTGTTATTAGAAATAACCACGTAATTTTTTAAATAGAATAATTTTTAATGTAAACTTTTAAAAGTTTAAAAAATGGCTCTACTTGCTTTTATTCTAACTAAAATTACTGGTAACAAAAAATATATAAAAACACACACTTATTTTGTTAGACAAGTAAATTATAAACGTTTCTATCACCTCACTTTTTGTCGTTTCATATAAAAATAATTTATAAAAAATTCACAATGTTTCATAATTATTTTTTCAAATTCGATCAGAGATTTTGGTTCCATAGAAGTGTAC
Source organism: Limnephilus marmoratus (assembly GCA_917880885.1). NCBI lineage: Eukaryota > Metazoa > Arthropoda > Insecta > Trichoptera > Limnephilidae > Limnephilus > Limnephilus marmoratus. The sequence goes on along the minus strand of OU862909.1, from coordinate 38,364,621 downwards.
ATTCGTATTATTTTGTGGTTAATTGTTATATTGAATATATAGAGCATTATTTTCTCTTTCCAGTGCCGTTTAGATCATATTTTTCACTATGATAGTAAGGGAGAAACAACGATTTTTATGAGACGTGTAGGAGTTATTTCGAAAAGCGAACTAAAAGGAGCATTTTGACGTTTAAGCCGCTCCGGCTACTCGTCCTCACGCCAGAACATTTCGGCCGACTGATTTGCGAGTGAAAGACTGTTCACTTGAGTGTTCACACACATCATTCGCGTCACGTGATGTAAAATTCCGGTTGCGAGTGAACAGTGCCGAAGGAAGCATTCCAACATTGTTGGAATGCTTCATTCGGAACTGTCTCTATTCACTTTCGTGTTCACACGGTTCATTTCGAGGGAAAGAGGCGGAATGAAATCACGAAATGAACGATAAATGAATGGTGTGAATGGGCTATTACCGGCGCGCTACGGGCGGCGGAACTCAAGCAAGCCACCGTCGACAGCGAGCCGCCAACCGCCATTCTTCTCCAGCGCCTGGCTTGAGCGCCCGTGTTGTCGTAAACCGTTCCGCACAGTTCCGGAACATTCTGCAAGCCACGATGCAGCGTGTTTTGCATAGTGACTTGCGGGAACTCCCAGAATGGCTATATTCTTTCCCGTCACTGAATCTACAAGAGTTCAGCCCCCAGCTGTAAGTACCCAAGCTGTTTTCCCCCCTTATTTGCGTGTGTTCGCAGTAAATTCACCGCGGAGATAAATAGCCCTTCCAGAGAGATTATAGAGACAGATTCCTCCTTTTTAGATATAACTGTTGTTGCTACCCTGAATTACTATGTATGCATTATTGTGATTGTGTTTACGCAGGTGTTTTACCCAATATAACTGATGTTTACCCTGATTACTGGTTTCACTGCCTTCTCCCAGCCCGTAGAAATTTGAGCTTTATTTCAGGAAAGACCCACACACGCCTCACAGATCCTACCACCCTGGTGGTGAGGGCCTCTCCCGCTCTGCTGACTAAAACCTGAGCTAGTCTGTCGGCAGAATGTAGGGACCCCCATTTAGGTCCGCTAACAACACGTGTCTGTGTTTTACATAATTAAATATGATTTAAAATAACACCGGAGGCATAACGGTCGGGTATATTAGTACGACATTTTGAAATATCCTACTAGTGATCCAGAAAACATGAATATTTTGTTTAATTTACTACAAGTTTTTCTGCATTATAATAGATTTGGGGGTGTTTACGTGTAATCTGAGTACTGTACCAGATAGAGAGTATACTTTTACACATAACTAGATACTCAACTCAAATTACAGTTCTTCGGAGATATCAGATTAATCAACTAAACGACCGATATCTACGTAAATTGAGTTCGTTGTGCAATGGATGACCTTTTAAGCGATTTTAACGCAAAGTTTGTCGGATAAATTCTTTTCGTCGTTTTGCATAAATTTTTCAAATGGGGTGCGATTATGGGAACCGCCGAACCATTTATTGAATAACCAACACCTCTACCAATTGGTGATTCGCTACATTTGGTGACTTAGTACAGGTGTTAAAGTTCTTGGGGGAGGTTTGTTTAGGTCTTGGCGGCGGGTGCGTCTCCCCACCAGATGCGCGGCGGAGGAGATTTGAATACTGGTTGAGGGAGACCTTTTTACTTCTCCACCAGGACTCGTCAACCTTGCATCACAGTGAGAGGAATGGATCATACGTCCGTCATTCCTGGACACACTGACCCTAGATTCCTACCCACATCTCATACCGTTTTTCCTTCTTCGGTATTCTTCGGCCTCTTGTGCGGAGCTAATAATTTAAAAAAATATATATCATTAAATCACTTTTTCAAAAGAGAAATTTCGTATTAAAATTTGACTTTAATTTTACTTTCGAAAAAATGGTAGGTACTCTTTGTATTCATAGATGCTGGTCTAAAACTTTTGCTTGTTTACAGTACATTACGAAAATGAAAAGAAAACCTAATGTATCACTAAAGAAGAATGTGACGTATGTGTATGAGGGTGACGGCATGAGAGCGAGATAGCGAGTATGGGAAGTATAAAAGGGATGTACCCGCTATTGAGCGCTCTCTCCATATTAACCTGTCAATCAATAAACATTGTAACATCAACGGATATTATTTACTACCCGATAGAAGACACCACAGTTGGCGCAGCTCGGTAGTTCGTAAATTTTTACGTAAATTGGAAGAATCTACGCGGTAGATTTCGGAATCTGAAAGATTGTCAGGAAATTGGCCGATCGCAGGAGCGATTGCGTTAAGAAGAATTTGGAGCAGCCACACGCAAATATACGCGTGTGTGGGTACGGCAAGTTGCAAAATTATTGTCGTAGGGTACACCGTGTAACGGGGTACAAGGATCGTGTCAAGGATACACAAGGGTACACCGTGTAACGGGGTACAAGGATCGAGGATCGGGTCAAGATCATCATCGTGTGGATTAGCCGGAAACCGGGACGTGGTTTCCGTCGCTGCAGTCTGGGAAGGAAGACCTCGGAGAGGGATTGGATCCGCAGCTGTCGGGAGACGGAGCCAGACGGGGACGGTGATCTACGGCTCTGGGTGGCGTGCACGTGGAACGTGGAACGTGGACCTCGGAGTGTAGCCTTCTTGGAAGTGCTGAGATAAGTAGTCTAGATTATTTTGTTTCAGCTCTTCCCCCAATGGAGGGTGTTTGTAAGAATCTGGGGACGTTCTGTTACAGAACGGGAAACTGGTCATTGTTCAAGGAACGACTGGATCAGGCCCTCATTTTACATGATGACAAAGTGTTATCACAAGAACGCAAAAGAGCATTTTTGCTGAGTTGCCTCACCGAAGAAACTTTCTCTTTATTATGTGATCTATGTTTCCCTAAAAAGGTTTCTGTTTGTTCTTTTGATGATTTATGTAAATTATTTGATTCACATTGCAAACCTATTCAAAATATTTTCGAGTCGCGTGAGTTATTTTATAAGTGTAAACAGCTAGCTAACGAATCTATTAAAGATTACGCTGCTAGGTTGCGAGGACTGAGTTTGACGTGCAATTTTGAATTGAGGCTGGAACCTTGTTTAAAAGACATATTCATTATTGGAATTTTCAATGAAAAATTGAAACATAAGTTGTTCGTTGAGGGGGTAAATACTTCTTTTTCGGAATGCATTCAGTTAGCAGCTTCATGGGAACATGTTGTTAATTTTAAGAAAGTTGATACGAATTTAAATGTTGTGCATAAGGATAGTAATGTTGTCCGTAAATCCAGGTCGGATAGTCCGATCAGATTTAAAAGTGCAGTGCGTAGTAAGATGCCAGTAAATATTGGATTAAAAAAATGTTTTTTGTGCGGAAAAACGAATCATTTGCAGAAAGATTGTTGGAAGAATATTTTTTGTAATCGGTGCAATAAATCGGGTCATCCTAGTAATGTGTGTAAAAACAGTAAAATTAATGTAGGTAATAAAAATAAACGATTAAATTCGGTTTTTATGTTGCATGATGGCACGGGGCCGGAACCGATATTCGTAGATCTCATTATTGGTAACACTGTTCTGCGAGCGATTGTTGACACCGGTGCACAAATTAATGCAATTCCATATGAAGTGTATTTAAAAGATTTTGTTTCTTATGAATTGGAAAGATGCGATATTCAATTGTCAGGATATGACGGGAAACGGTTAAATATTGTAGGTAAAGTTAATTTAAGTGTGTTTTTTTAAATAAAAGTGTAGATACGCAGTTTATAATAATTAAAAACGGTAATTCTACGATTGTTGGTAGAAATTTTTTACAAGTTTTCGGTATCGGATTAAGTGGAATAAATTCGGTAAATACCAGTGAGACTAGTTGTGATAATCAATTAAATTTTCGTGATAGTTTAAAGAAAAAATATGCTCATGTGTTTTCAGAAAAATCGGGTAGGCTTATAGGTTATGAAGCTAACATCGAAGTTATTTCGGAGTTCAGGCCAAAGTTTGTAAATCCAAGACCGTTACCTTTTAGTTTACGTGGAAAAGTAGAGGAGGAATTAAATAAGATGTTACGTGAAGATATAATTGAAAAGGTAGAAATAAGTGATATGGCTAGTCCGATTGTTGTTGTAAAAAAGAAAGACGGTTCAATTAGAATTTGTACCGATTTTAAAACCACATTAAACCCTATGTTAGCGAAGTTGAAATATCCATTGCCTCGTATAGAAGATTTAATTTCATCTTTAAATGGTGCGAAATTTTTTGCGAAAATAGATTTGCGTAATGCTTTTGGTCAGATTTCGTTAAACGAGAAGTCGAGAAAATTATGTGTGATAAGTACGCATGTAGGTTTATTCAGGTATAAAGTATTGCCTTTCGGTTTGACCACTAGCCCGGCTATATTTATGCAAGTTATTCAGGCGGTAGTAGGTAGACTTCGTAACGTTCGTATATTTCTAGATGATATTTTGTTGTTTGGAAATTCTGAAGAGGAATTATTTTATATTTGTGAATCTGTACTTAGCAAGTTAAGTGATTGTGGTTTAACTATTAATGAAAATAAGTGTTCTTTTCTAGAAACTGAGATAGAATATTTAGGTTTTAGAATTTCGCGGAAAGGAGTTATGCCTTTAGAAAATAAAATCTGTGCGATTACTCAAATGGCAATACCGAGGAATGTTTCGGAACTTAGGAGTTTACTCGGGGTTATTTCTTATTATAGAACTTTTGTTCACAATATTTCAGGTATTTTGTCTCCATTGTATAACTTGTTAAAAAGGGGAGTAAAGTATGTGTGGTCTGAGGAATGTAATATTGCGTTTGAGCGAGTTAAGAAACTGCTGACGTCAGATAATATTTTAGTGCATTTTGATCCTAATTTACCAATTAAACTTATTTCAGACGCATCTGAAAAAGCGTTAGCAGCGGTGATTTGCCATGTATATGATAATGGTTTAGAGAGACCTATCGCATTTGCTAGCCGATTCTTGTCAGAAACAGAATTAAAGTACTCTATTTTAGATAAGGAAGCGTGTGCTATAATTTTTGGGTTGAAGAAATTCTTTCAGTATTTATACGGCAATAAATTTGTTTTGGCTTGCGACAATAAATCGTAAGTACACATTTTGAACACGGATAAGCAAGTACCTGTGCTGGCCGCTAACCGTCTGCAGAGGTACGCCCTAATACTCCAGACTTTTGACTATAGTATAGAGCATATTAAGTCAGGTGATAACAAAGCGGATTTCTTATCATGAATGCCGATTAATAATAAGGTTAATTTAGATGTGTGTAGCGACGATATTGATGCTAGCGATTATTTTTTAAATTATATTGATACTTTAAACGTGAATACGGTTGAGTCAGAGTTTGTGAACATAATCGAGTCAGAAACAACATTAAATGCGGAAACGATGAAACAGTTTTCGATTAATGATGTAAATATAGCGAGCATTAACGAGTTCACAGCAAATGGTTGGCCGGATAAAAAGTTCTTAAAGGATGATTTATTGAAATTCTGGTATTTTAGGGATAAATTATTGACTTATAATTCATGTTTATTTTATAATAATAAATTTGTAGTTCCAAGGGAATTAAGGGAAATTATATTGAATTTTTTACATCAATCACATTTAGGCATTGTAAAATCGAAAAGTCTTGCTCGAAATTATTTTTTTTTGGCTCGGAATGAACAATGATATAGAAGCAACTGTAAAACAGTGTGCTCGATGCATGGAATGTTTACCTACTCCATGTAAAGTTGAGTTGGCACCTTGGCCAATCAATGGGTTAATCTGGAGTAGATTGCATATCGACTTCATGGGACCGTTGGGAGGTCATAATTTTTTAATAATTGTTGATGCAACTACAAAATGGATAGACTGTCATATTGTGAATAAGGTAGATTCGTTTTGTACAATAAAAGTTTTGAAAAGATTATTTTCTATGTTCGGAATCCCGGAACAAATTGTAAGTGACAATGGTACAGCTTTCACATCGTCAGTTTTTAAGGAATTTTGTCATAATTATAATATAGAATCATTGACTTCATCTGTACAGCATCCTGCTTCTAACGGTTTAGCTGAAAATGGGGTTAAAACAGTGAAGAATTTTTTAAAAAAAATTATGGTAAATAATAAATTTCCTACTGATTTTGAAGATAAACTTTTGACATTTTTAGTTGATATTAGAAATACGCCTTCAATGTCTACGGGCATTGAGCCTAGTACATTAATGTTGGGTAGGAAGATTAGATCAATTTTTAATACGATTATTCCAATAGTGGATAATGTTGAGAGTCAAGGTTTTAAAGAAATTGACAACACGGTTAAAAACAAAATGTTATTGAGCCAGCATAAACAGAAAAAGTATTATAGAGGAAGAAAATTTAAAAAGTACTTTGAGGTTGGTTCTAAAGTTTTAACCAGGGATTTAAGAAGTAATGATAATAAATGGATTTTAGGAAAATTTTTTAAAAGATTGGGGAATAGGATTTATTTAGTTAAAATTATATCTACGGGACAAATTTGGAAACGCCACCATGATCAGATTTCAGAGAGGAAGGTTAGGTGGGGGGAGTGTGACAGGTCTGATGATTTGATGGACCTGGGTCCACTCTCGGATGTGGACATGACCAAATTTCCTAATTCCTCTAATTTTTGCAGGTCACCTACACCATGGGAGGGGAGGTTACGCCCTCGAGGTCAACGCCCACGTTATACGTGAAGAGCAAGAATAATTACATATACTATGGAATGGAAATATTTAGATATTATTGTTTTGTATAAATTTGTGAATAAAGAAATGTATGTAATTAGGTTTTAAGTGTGGGGGTGTGACGTATGTGTATGAGGGTGACGGCATGAGAGCGATATAGCGAGTATGGGAAGTATAAAAGGGATGTACCCGCTATTGAGCGCTCTCTCCATATTAACCTGTCAATCAATAAACATTGTAACATCAACGGATATTATTTACTACCCGATAGAAGATACCACAAAGAAGATAACAATAATAATCTAAACGAAAATATGAAAGAGAACACGACACAGAAAAATAGAAAAAGATGGTTGCAACTGGGATTCGAACCCAGAATCTATCGTCTAACAGGGACGTGCGCATTAACCTATTCCGCCATTGTCATTTTCTGTCAAACCGTCATATTAGACAATCGCATATTTCAAATTTTAGATTTAACAATATTATCTTCAACAGTTTTTTCCATGTTAAGAGTTCCGTATAAAATAAAATCGTATATATTTATTCGAGACGCTATCTAGGTTACAAACCAATTCATAGAATGATTGTATCCAAAAAAATGGTAGTTGCCTATAATACGGAAGAAAAACTTACTTGAAGATAATATTGTTAATTCTAAAATTGAAAATGAGTTTGACTAATATGACGGTTTGACAGAAGGTGGCAATGGCGGAATTGGTAAATGTGCACGTCCCGGTTAGACGGGATTCGAGTCCCAGTTGCGACCATTATCTTTTTCTATTTATCTGTGTCTTTTTATCTTTCATATTTCTTTTTAGATTATTATTATTATCTTCTTCTTCAATGATATATTACACTGTTGGGAATAACCTTCAAAAGTTATAAAAAGAGAGTTTTTCTTATAAAAAATTAAAAAACCTAATATTTATCAATCATTGGAATAACCTGTGAACGGTGATTCAGCTCATAAGAATATAATAATAGGGAGATTTTCCCACTTCTTATGTTAACTTTTTTTTTGGTTTTTCCGAAAAAGAAAATAACTCAATTTGAATAATCCGCCAAGTACACAGTAGATCAATAGAAATCATAATTTGTCAATTTTGCTTTCTTAGCTCTAAAATGTTTAATTTCACTTATTAGTACGGATCAAACCTGTACTTTGTGAACAGTTGTAAATAGCCAGATACTTCCTCACCTCTACGCCATCTCTTTCCCTTATCCACTACCCTCAACATCACAACATTTCACAATCGGGGATGCCATAGTTTCACTGGCTCTAGATTTATAGAAGTAGTTGGACCTGCTTTAAAAAAAATTATATGTACTTGATAATATTTGTTTAATTCAGCTGAACGGAGCGTTGAGTACAATACTCTGTGTGCCATATGAAAGTATACGTTAAAATAAATTTAAGGGTATGAAATTGAATACGGGATAAATAAATTAAAACAGTTAACATGTTTAGCAATAGGCCACTTGCATTGAATTCATAACGACTTGGACAAAATCGTGTGGATAGATCTTTTTATTAAGATTGCGAAAATGTTAGTAAAATTTTATAGAAATGTACAGTTTTCATTTTTAAATAAATAAATCCATTGTTTGGGCTCGTGACGTCACTGTATGAAAATGTCCCGTCTCCGAAAAAGTTCCTATTGATTTTGTAAAATTCCACACTGATTTATTTTTTTTATATGGCATCAATTTTTGAATTCGTTCTCTAGATTTATTGTTTGTTCTCTGCGAACTTATCATTTGGCTTGACTTTTTGACAGATGTTCTGAAGAGAACCCCGTACATTTTAGATGTCGGTACGTGTTTTAGAGGTATAATGGTTATGGTGCTGATTTTAACAAAATCAAAATTTATAATATTCTTATTATTATTACAATTTACAAGTACAAGTATATTACATTGGATTTAGTAATATAAACCTACGTTGTATATTATAATGATTTATGATCAATACGATGGATCAAGGAAAAAAATATTTATTAGAAGTAATATAATGTTCAAGTAATCTCACACAGAGTGCACGCCAAAACACAGCTCCTCATAGATCGTTTAAATTTATAGCGAATAATATTGAAAAAGTCATAATTCTATCGGCAATTGTTTACGTTAAGTTCTATTCAGCGAAAGATCTACATTAATGATTTATGAGCGGTCTCATAAAGTGATTAAATCATTTTGAACAATCTTTATAAAGTGACAGTTAAGTGAATATTGTTGCCCAAATAAATATCCGCTTATTACAAGTACCTGTCAACTAACACTGCGCCCGAGTCAACAAATATTGCACTAACCTCACACTACGTCATACAGGGTCAATAGTGTAGTGGCTAACGCGATCGCTCAGGCACAGCTAACGGACCGAGATCGAATCCTACCTAATCCAGAAGAACTTTGATATTTTTATTTTTTCCTAAATAAATATCCGAGCTCCAAACCTTCCCAAGATGAATAGGCAGAAGAAATCGCAAAAAAAAGTTACATCTAGCGATTCAGAAGAGGATAATCACAATATAAATAAGACGACCAAATCTACAGGAAAAAATGCACCTGAATTAGGCGATATTAATATGGAACAAATTATCGTACACATCGCCAAAAATATGGAAAATATTAAAAAAGAAATTATATCCGAAATGGAAAAAATCACAGCTGAAACACAAAAAAGCATAGAATTTATAAGCAATCAATATGACGAGCTAATAAAAAAGATAGACCTAACTCTTAGTCAAAATAAAAAAATTGAAGATGAAATAGCAATCATCAAAAAAGATCAACAAGACAAAAATACCACAATAAAACATCTGGAAATAAAACTATCTGAAATTGAAACAAAATTCCGCTCAAATTACTTGGAAATAGCCGGGATTAAACATTCAAGTGGCGAAGAGACGGCTGAAATAGTTATAAGAGTTGCTGCAGCGGCTGGCGTAGAAATCAAACATAATGAAATAACCGAAGCTAAAAGAATACCGGACCGACGTACTGATGCCCCCCCCAAACTGCTGGTTCAGTTCAAGAACAAAACTGCACGTGACAACCTCATCGCCGCGAAAAGAAACATCAACTACGCTTCCATCAAAGGACTTACAGAAGACAAGATTTACATTGGAGAAGAACTATCCCCATATCACAAAGAACTTTTATGGCATACAAAAAAATTTGCTAAAGAAAAAAACTATGCCTATGTCTGGTACAAAGAAGGGAGAATCATGATGAGGCGCATCACGAACGATAAAATTATTTATATCAAACATGTAGATGATTTTAAAAAAATTACATAAAATATCGGGTAATTACCCTTACATATTTCGACATAATCTACACACCATACAAAATGGATAATACTACCACAACATCTAACAAAACAAACTTATCAATATACCATCAAAATATTAGATCTATAAACAAAAACTTTGACCAATTCCTCATCGAACTCGACCTTACTAAAATCAAATATGACATAATTATCCTGACAGAATGTTGGCTAACACCTTACTATACTCCTAAAAACATCCCCAATTATACCCACCATCAAACCTCAAATCACTACAGACAAAACGATGGCATAGTAGCATATACATTAAACAACACTCTTAACTCATTTAATGTCAAAGAAATTTATATTACTAACTCAAACTGTCTTCAAATCACGTACAATGTCAACACATGTATCATTGCACTTTACCGCTCTCCTTCTAAACCTAACATCTCGCCATTTTTGCGAGACATAAACTGCTATCTCACGGATCTACACAAAATAAAGAACTTAATTCTAATGGGGGATCTTAATATTAACATTTTAAAAAACAACGAACATCCCCAGTGCCAAGACTATCTAAACACACTGATGTTCCACGGAATGGAAAGCACAATCAATACAGCAACACGATGTGCGCCAAACTCCTCCTCCTGCATCGACCATATTATGGTTAAATCAACCAACAATGGTGGTTAAATACACCTCCGAAATTCACATGTCATCAGTTACAGATCACTACGCCACCTCTTTCACAATGAGTTCCAAACACAACGTACAAAGCAAACCTTCAACTAAAATAACGAAGAAAACAATTAACTATGAAAATCTTAACAAAACGATAAACTCCAAATCGTGGGACACACTCTATAACAAAACTAACATAGAGGAGGCCTGGAACTACTTCTCTACCTAGCTACAAGACATCCTGGTCCAAAACACCAAAATCACCACAAACACCATTCCTAAAGCGATCAAACCTCTCAAACCTTGGATAAACCATACTATAATCAACTGCATTCGGAAACGCAATTCCATACACAAAAAATGTGCCACAAACCCATATGATATCACACTCCATAATTTCTACAAAAGATACCGTAATATCTGCACACAAGTCATTAGGAAAGCCAAAAATCTATATTACAACAAAAAAATTTCCGAATGCAACAATGACCCTAAAAAAATATGGAAAGTCCTCAAGGAAGCTACCAATTCAATTAAAGCCACCGACACCTTAAACTCTCTCAATATCAAAGATATCACTGTAGACTTTACATCGAACCCCAACACAATTGTCAATTACATTAACCAGTACTTTACAAACATAGGTCCGGAACTAGCAAAAAAAATCCAAATAAATAACGATACGCTTGGTCCAAGTGACCACGCGATGAATGACGATTTCCCAACCCGCTTTGTTCTTAAAACGATTACAGAGAAAGAAGTTTCTATAGTAATAAACTCGCCCAAAAACTCTTCGTCAACCGGCATTGATGAAATATCTAACAATGTTCTTAAAAAAATTGCCCCTAGTATACTTCAACCATTAACGCATCTACTTAATATTAGCATCCGCCAAGGGCTATTTCCCACCATTCTAAAACAAGGTCTCATTATCCCTATTTTTAAAACTGGCTCCAAACTTGATATTAGTAATTATCGTCCTATTACGTTGCTAAATTCCCTCTCAAAAGTATTCGAAAAGATCGTCAATAACAGTCTCATGGAATATCTGGAAACCAATAACTTAATATCGCCGCGGCAATTTGGATTCAGAAAACATAAAAGCACCAATGATGCTATAGCCACGGTCACTGACCATATTTCTGGCCACCTGGACAAGGGCTTGAAATGTCTATCGGTATTTCTCGACTTATGTAAAGCATTTGATACAATCTCACACAGCAAATTAAAACGCAAAATGTTTAATATAGGTATTAGGAACAAAGAATTAGGCCTCCTCTCCAGCTTCTTATCTGACAAATCCCAATGCGTTAAACTCAGTACCACAAAGAGCCAGAATTTGCCCATTAGTTACGGGGTCCCTCAAGGCAGTGTAATAGGTCCAACGCTCTTCCTAATATATATTAACGAGTTATGCAACCTAGATATCGATGCCACTATTGTCAGTTTCGCCGATGACACTGTCCTACTCTTCCAAGCAAAAGATTGGCTTACCGCATATTCCAAAGCGGAGGAAGGAATTCAACAGGTAAAATACTGGCTTGACTCGAACATATTAACTCTAAATGTACAGAAAACCAAATACTTACTGTCTAGTCTCACCAATATCCCAAAGTCAAACCTAGCCCCGCCATTAAAAATACACAAATGTAAAAATTCATCTCTAAACCGGAACTGTGACTGCCCATGCCTAGAGCAAGTAAACATTATCAAATATTTAGGAGTAACCTTCGATACACACCTGAATTGGAAGCAACATATACATAATACTACAAACAAAATCCGAAAATCTATATACTTTTTCAAACAAACACGCAATTTCCTTAACCTAAAACTCTTAAAAACAGTATATTACTCATTGTGCCAATCTCACATCGAATACGGAATTCTAGCCTGGGGTAATGCATATTCCAATGCCCTTGATCCCATCATGAAAGCACAAAAACTAATCATAAAAATAATTCTTAAAATGCCGCTTACTACCAGCACTGATACTATCTTCAATTCCTTCAACGTTATGGACATAAAACAGCTCTACTCAAGATCCATATTACTTAATTTACACAAAAACAACAAAACACCATACAAAGCTACACAAACAATACACAATACCCGAGCCAAAAACAACGAACTTCTCCAAACTCCTTTTTTCAAAACCACCTTCGGGCAAAGACACTCTAAATACATAGCTTGCAAACTATACAATACACTACCAACTATGATCAGACAAAGTGACTCCTTTACAAAATTCAAACAAGATATTAAAAAATGGATTATAAGTATTGGACGCCACACTATCACAAATATATGTAAAATAAATCACACATAGACAGAAATAACTATTCACATACAACCTAACCCATATAAAATAAATAAAAATAATGGAATCCTGTCAAATTTAACCTATAAATAGATTAGGCAGAATTTATTTCATTACTCCATCTCCAACATTTATCTCTTTAAAAGATTTACCACCCTTCCAATCACCCTTCTGTTTTCATTCTATTCATAATATGTATTTTACCTGTAATATCCTTGTAACTACTATATTCATTTATATACCTGTACGCCTGTCTCGACACAGGTATACCCTAGTGAGACAGGCATACAAATAAAACCATTGTAAATATATTTTATTATAGATAAATAAATAAATAAAAAAAAATATATTTTTGATATGCCTCGTTATTCTCCAGTGCCATTCGTGTGGAAAACGTTCTTTTTTTAAAATGATTTTCGGCTATGTAATTATCGAATGGTGTAGAGTCCTGCATCGCATCTTACCACTGGGCGACGGCCTGGATGAGAGTGTTTTCCGATTTACGATAGCGCGGACTCATCCCGGCTAGTCTGTGGCGCATCAAAGCAGCGGACCCATGCATCCTTCCCTCTACGAGCATCTGCGAGGCGCTGCATCGCCAAGGGAGGCTGAACAGCGCCTCGTGTCCATCGTTACACTGTCGTGGTATAAAAGTTAGCCTTAATACCATTTTTTTTTCATCATTATAAAGTCTAAACCGTCAACTAATTCATTATTTTAATTACTTTTTAATGCCCGATAATGCGATATTCAAATAACTGTGGGTACCAGTAGGTAGCAAGAAAGTCTCTTCCAAATCACGTTCAAAATCCAAATCACATTAATTATTGAAGTGAAACTTCTATAGCCCCGCTGTGATTCGGATTTCGGATGAAACGGAAATGACGATTACTGCACCTGCGACGCCCCAACTGCGCTATTGGCCGCTTTGATTATAATGTCACTTCTTATGGCTCCTATTCGTTGAGCTATGAAACGGAAATTACGATAGGTCTGCGCTCATTGGTCGCTTTGATTATGTCCTCAGTTTTCGAGTATTGGTTGAGATTGTTTTGTTAAAGTTTCGCTTCTACCGCGTGTAAAACTGCACTCGAATTTTTTAGTTAATTATACTCTGAGGTAATGCTAGTTTTATTGAGCCTCAATATCTCATGTTCAATGTCCGTGATTTGATTACGCAGGCACTAATATTAATATTATGAAAAAAAACACACTTATAATTCATATATACTCGTACAACAGTCCAACTTCTGCATTTAACCTTGGATATACTTAAGGTTAAACGCCACGTACGTTATAATCTACGCATTCACAGATGGCGCCAATTAAATTATTTTAGGTTTTTAATACTTTTTGCACGTTTTGCTGTAAAATATTGATGTGAATTAATGGTTTGCGCCAGTACATATTTAATACGAATATAAATAAATAGTTTTGTCCATAAACAAACCCAAATCTTTCAAGAGAGGCTGAAAAATTCAATTTTGTATCGGTGACTCAATCCAATATCGTATTTTTCAGCCTTTCTTGAAAGATTTGATTTGTTTATGAACAACACTATTTATTTATATTCGTATTAAATATGTACGGGCGCAAACCATTAATTCACATCAATATTTTAAAGCAAAACGTGCAAAAAGTATTAAAAACCTAAAATAATTTAATTGGCGCCATCTGTGAATGCGTAGATTATGACGTACGTGACGTTGAACCTTAAGAGCGTTTAACCAGCCAGCGGACGAAAATCCACATTTCGTCGAAAGTTGTTCTTACGATCGTGCAGGGCGGTTACAATGAGAAAGATTAATTATTCTCCGTACCACCTTTTTTAAATTATAACTCAATATCGAATTTATTTCAATTCAAATTAGCTTTAATTTATACCTTCGTCCAAAAATGCTGAAAGGCGTGATGATAAAACTATTAAAAAAATGTAATTTTTGTAGTTATTTTTTGATTATAAGTATTTATCATTTTTAAATAATGTCTAAATTTAATAAGAATGTTAAAAAAATCTGAAATATATTAGTTTGTAAGTGCGCAAATAAATACACAAACGGACCAATTTTCGCCAAGAAACACATGTACGTACATATTTTTTAATGATTTTATTGAAACTAAAATTAAAATTCTAAAACATACGTTTGCTAGATAATATATTGATTTATTTTACTGCATGATTTTATTATTTGAAATGGGTGTGGTATAATACAAAAACTTTTTTTTTTAAATTGAACAAATCTGCCAACGACCTATGGAATAACCTTATTATACTAAAAATTAAAAAAAATTCTCAATATTTATTACATACGAATGCTAGATAAAAGAACAATCTTTCGAAATCCATTTATAATTTTTTGAGAAAAAGAGTCAATACGTCTAAAAACTTTTTTGAAAATGACGTATTTCCGGTTTTCTCTGGTAATGCCCTCTTAAGGCAATTTGGTTGTATTTATAGTATATTTTTGTTCGGACGATGTGCTAGCCCTACGTTGTATACAAGTACCTTCATAAATGTAATGTGACCACAACAACGCTGGCATGTGCCTAGCATGGTCGTCGAAAAATCAAGAAATGTCTCCAAAGAATATGGTACTATAGAACGTACTGGGACCTGTATTCTCCAGTACTTATAAATGAACGCTAATTGAAAGAGTTAGATTCTTTGAAAGAAGTCTGAGGAAAAGCGTCCTTCAAGGCTAGTTTTGATCTTCAGAGCTCTTGAACCCTAATGACTCCGTACATTTACCTTCGGTCACCGGCACAACTCGGCAACGAGACCCAAAGAGCCCATGGACTCCTACAGTAAAGTAAAGACTAAATCACGCACTATTATGATACAATACAAAAAGCATGTCTTCTCTACATCTCTACATTTTATAAATTAAAGTCCTCCGCGTTGTCTGCCTGTTCGCGATAAACTTAAAAACTACTAAACGGATTTTCATGCGGTTTTCACCAATAAATAGAGTGATTCGTTGGGAAGGTTTAGGTATATAATTTTTTAAGGTTATGTGTAAATTGGTAAAAAATAACGATAATTGTTAGAATCGTCGGAAAAACTCAAGCCGCCTGGTAGCTTTCATCGAAAACACTGCCTAATCCCTTTGAGATATAACAAAACGCATGGTGGGATATTCCTCGTTTATAGATCTACAAAAAAATCCGCGATGGCATATATCTATCTTTTACGGATAGCTTACTATCTTCCCTTCTCTACATCTCTACATATTATAAATTAAAGTCCTCCACGTCGTCTGTCTGCCTGCTCGCGATATCTATCTTTTACGGAGAGCTTACCATACCCATTCTGTCAAAATATGGTCACGTACAATGCGGTAATTGGAAAGTTATTTAGACTGATACAGTATTAATCCTTATCAACCTGAATACGTTAGTTACCTCAAGCATTTCATGCACATTATTATAATCTTTCGCACCACGTATTATAAATTAAATCTCCACGTATTATAAATTAAAGTCCTCCGCGGCGTCTGTCTGTCTGTCTCTTCGCGATGAACTCAAAGATGGTGGTGGGTATAAAGGTTGTATAACCATCCAGTTGATTTTGTTTAATTAGCCAGAGAAACGCATTCGGGTCAGATAGTAGCAAATATAATCTTAGGAAGCAGCCATTGTTGAGGGAGACCTTTTGACCTTATCCAGCAGGACTCTCTCGGAATATCGCCTAGCACCGCGGTGGGAGGAATGTATCTCAGTCACTCCTGGACACCTGCCCTTCAAAACTACCCTTCAAACCTTTTTCCTTCCCAGAACCTACTCCCCTTCCTTTCCTTAGTCTTTTGCTTTATGAAGGTACCTACCAACAAAAAGGGCTAGCAACAAATCGTATAAACAAAAATGAAATAAATAATATTATGAATACATATAAAAATTGCCGTAAATAGATTCAAGGTGATGAAGCTTCCGATATATTCATTGGCCACTAATTGTTTCCTGTTTTTATTTTTATCCAGATTTACGTAGGTAGGAAGGACCCATTTGACTGTAATATAATAGATTCTTTTACCTCATTTTTTCAATAAATCTTGCTACAATTCTTATGAAAGAAATAAGGATCGGGTCCATGGGGTGAGGTTTGTCTAGGTCTTGGAGGCAAATGACCAGGACATACTGAACCCCAGATTCCTACCCACCCCTTAAACCCTTTTCCTTCCCAGAACTTTCCTCTCCTTCCTATCCTAAAAAAAAACCTCCGCACAGCATCCCCAAAGATGACATAGGTTCTGAGGGAAATTATTTTCCTCAGGGCCTCCTGTGTGGAGCTCATGTAAAAAAAAAGGAAAAAAAATTCTGTAGTTAAATTGGTATTTCAAATCTGCGTAATTCAAAATGGAAATGTGGGTACTAAAAATAGTTGCATTAATAATCGAAATTCGAGAGAAAGCTGTGAAATTTCGTGACAGTCGAGTTTTTCCTTCGTCAGGAAACAGCTTTTTAGAGAAAATTGACAGAAGTGAGAACAACTAGGAAAAATAACAAAAAAGGTTTATTAAAATATATTAATACCTACTAGCTTTTACCCGCGGTTTCGCTCGCGAAATCTATACATATATGAAAATCAAAATATGTTTGCTTCTGGGTTTTGTATACCTACATCCCGTTTCCCGGCGTGCCATATTGTTTCGAAAGATGTTGTTTATTCCTGCGTGTCCTTTCCTATTCGTCCCGTTCTTCTTCCGTCTCCTCTTCCTCTCCCGCATCCTTTCCCCTCACGCGTTTCCACTCCGCCTTCTCCGCCTTCCCTCACCCCTCTCCCGCTTCCCCCGTCCCGCGAACCCCCTCCAGGGTTCCCTTCCCCCCTCCCGCATTCCATACACTCAGTCCCTGTACATTCGCTTTTCAAACAGCTCGCGTGCCACTTACTGCAATTTTTTAAATTCAAATTTCATAACTTTCAAGGACGTGATCACAACAACTCGCTAAGGTTTCATCGCAATCGGATGAACGGTTAGCAACGCCTAGGCATTACATATATATTTATGCCCACAAACAAACATATTTTGATTTTAATATGTGTAATGTCACCATATTATACGCCTATGAGACGAATCCAAAATTTAACCTAAACTCCGACGTTGTAGATTTATTTAGTTCGCAAACATTCCAATATAAGCTGGCTTTTATTCGTTTTTGTCATCGAATAGAGCTGATTTATGTAGTGAAACTAGATGACCCGACAAACGTTGTTCTGCCATATAAATAATTTCTAATGAATATTTTGGTTGTTAAATAAAAAATAACGAAAGTATTGTAAGTTTTTGAGGATGGGATCTATGACAGAAAGAGGAATGGTGCGCTTTAGACGATGACCGCCGATAAAAACAAAAAAAAAACACCAATTTAAGTAGGAAAATGAAATAAAGAAAATCAATACGAATTTCGAAGAGCTATTGGGTGTACGACATTTTTTGTCAGTTCGCCTTTAGCCAACACAAATAAGCTCATTGGTTTGTTCACGCGAGAACATGATGCCGAATGAAATATCAAAATGTCTTCTTCTCGTAAATGCCTTGGGCACGTATGGATGAAAGTTCAATGAGGCGGACGTAGCGCCATCTGTCATTCAACAACATAAATAATTTCGTTATGTTTGAAATACGAAAGACGGTTAAATTTGTCCATACAAAAATACTAAAATCGCGATTAAAAAATGGGAGGTTGGGGGTAGGCAAGTTAAAATTTGGTATTATAGGTATTTTTTGATGCCAAATAAAAAAATAAAAATTTGTCAAAAAAAAAACTTTTTTTTCTAGATAGGGACACCATAATCACCTAGCGTTATGAAATATACTCTAAAACATATTCTCATACATACAAAATATACATAAAAAAATTAATAAAAATCGGTCAAGTCGTTTCGGAGGAGTGCGACCACAAACACCGTGACAAGAGATTTTTTTATATATAAGATAGTTTAACTATGGATGTGCAAAAGAACGTTGGTCGGTGGCTGATAAAATTAAAACTAAACTGTCTTTCTTTCTCGTTTACGTTTATGAGTATGTTAATGTGCAAATGTCTATGCATAAGTCTGTTTAACGATAATTAAAGATAATTTAATAAAATTGTACACTTGTTGAACTCCTTTGTGCATATTTCTACGATAATGTAACTACAAAGTAAAAAGCATTGTACCTATTGATATTTATTGTATTTACTGATTAAATATTGTATAATATATAAATATTTATTGTATTTACTAATTAAAATCCTCCAACGCGTCTGTCTGTCTGTTCGCGATAAATTCAAATACTACTGAACGGATTTTCGTGCGGTTTTCACCAATAAATGTTTCATGGGGAAGGTTTAGGCATATAATTTGTCAAGGTTTTGTGTAAATTGGTTGAAATATAAAGGAGAATGTCTGTATGTGGTGGACAAGCGGGCTGGCAAGCGGGCGGTGTGGATTTGATTTGTGTTCAAATCTACAGTTTTATGTCGAGGTTGATGAAATTTCGCACGTGTGACCTTCAAAACGAGAGGTCTACATTTGATTTCGAAAACTCTGTGTAAAGCCCAGGCAACCCTGGGGACTTCAGCTAGTATGGGTGTCCGGGGGTAAAGTGCATTAACTTCGGGAATTGATTCTACATGATATTATAATTAAAAAAGATAGTTTTTTTTTTTGAAATTCCAACTTTTAAGGGTTGTTTTGTGGTAAAAAGATAAAAATAGACCGGCGTGTGCCGCCAGCTTTATTATTTTCCGCTGTTACGATACGGGCCAGTCACAACCATGCAATGTTGCCACAATCGTGCCCGGCGGGCGCTCAGCAAGTGAGAGATTTTTAGTAGGTACGTCTTTTTGTATGGGAAAAAAAATGTTGGAATATCGGAAAAAGTTTTTAATCATTTTTACTCCTACCATCACGTAGAATCACATCCCGAAGTAAATGCACTTTACCCCCGGACATCCTGTATATATATTATCCTGTGTATTGTATTACTGCATATGTAAAATTTCGACTTGCATTATTTTTTTTGAAAGACAAACATTACAATAACCCAACAATGTTTGAATATCTCCTACTACCACCACAGTAAGCGGAAAATGTTGCTTGCGTCGTGATGGAGGACTTACCCGGCCGAGGAAACGAACACGCGACGTTCGGGTGGGACCCAAACGCGATGCAACTCAGCCAAAGCCCCACGGTATTAAATACATAAATAAACATTCTGAAAATCCACATGCATTGTATTATTACGCACTATGTAACATAATATGTACACGATATGTATTTAAAATATTCTTCAGAAAATGAATGTTTATTGCTTACAGGTAAAAATTAATTATGAATTAAAAAATAATAAAAAAAATTGATTAATTAAGAATTAAAAAATTAAATTAAAATTAATTAATTATTATTAAATTTTAATTAATATTATTAAATATTAATTAATAATTAATTAATTATCGTAAAATTATGCTCGGTGAATGAATTTAGAAAAAGGTTTGGTGGTTCCTAGGACATCCAGTGTATGAAACAGGTATATACATACTTAGAATAATATGGCTCTATACGCATTATATAATTATTCTGTTATGAATACTGGCACACAGATCGTAAAATAAACATTAGTTACTGAAATAATACATTATTTTTATCACGCATGGAATGGCATTGACCTAGGACGGTAATAGCCCGAAATTACATGCTAACTATTACAATTAGAATTGTCATGGTCACTGTATTAATACTAATAGCATTAGATATTTTGTTAATTAATTCTTCTATATTATCGTTATTTTTTTTTGGGGCGTTATGCCGTGTTGCGCTACCTCCTTCTTTAGGACAGCGTTACAGTTACGTTAGAATTACGTTTACGTTACGTTTAAGTTACATATCGGACAGCGTTACAGTGTGTATAATCAGGGCACATCTGTCCTGATGATGAAATGCTTTTGGCCGTGAAAATTTGAAAACGTATCTAATACTTTTATATTTTTTTACGTTTAATGGCGTGCGCGTGTACTTAGGCCACAAGGTTTAGGAAGTTTAAAACATCAATGTACTTTAGATTTTGTTTTTTCGTGATTTTTTTTTTACATTAGCTCCACACAGGAGGCCTTGAGGAAAATAATTGCTTTCAGGGCCCATGTCATCTTTTGGGATGCTGTGTGGAGGGTTTTAAGAAAAGGAAGGAGAGAAAGTTCTGGGAAGGAAAAATATGTGAGGTGTGGGTAGGAATCTGGGGGCCACATGTCCAGGAGAGACGAATGTATGATTTCATCCCTCCCACTACGGGGCTAGAGAGAGTCATGCTGGACAGGTCAAAAGGTCTCTCTCATGATGCGACCCACCACTCAGTAGTTGGGCAGGCGTAAGCAGTGGCGGCCGGTGGTCAAAATATGTGGGGGTTCACCAGAGTCATTAAGTTAGACACTAAATTTAGGAAAGGTACATACCTAGGTACTTATAAAGAAGTTCTATTCTCCGTTCTGTTAAAACAGAAACATATACAACACAGTTTAAAATACAATTGAAACAATATACTTCAAAAAATACTTTAGGAACACTGAAATAACAACCAATGGAAGTTTCTCACCTGTACTTTTGTTCCAATTACGGGTCCTGTTTTCACAACTGTCATACGAACACGAATTCCCAAAATTCATATTCGTACTTATTGCTTCGGAAATGTAAATGTCAAACGAAAATAAACCAGAGAAATGCAACAAAAAATAAAATGGTAGATGTAGTAGCCGGGGACCATAAACAAACCAAAGTGGACTTATGACTTATGATATCATATCGATATCACACAAAAATTCGGTTGACATTTTGGATCGGAGTTATGCCCGCCTGCTGACAACTTATTAGCTAATCCTGCTAATCAATCATTATTATTATAGACATGCTTTGCTTGAAGAGAAGAACGCGGGGAACATTCGTTAAAAATAGTAGCTGTGCTTTTAAATTGAAGACAAAATGTGGACAAAAATATTACATATAAGCGTTCTTGTTTTACACGCCACTGTACGAACCGCTCCTTTCGATGTGGGGTTAAAATTCAGACCTGCGTTCGCCCTTTGGTAAATTTTACGAAGAACCATATGTTTCCACGGTTTTGACTGTTCACGGGATTTGCTCACAAAGTAGTAAGATTCTTGAACGCTGTCGAAAACGAACTGCTATGAAGATAGGCGCAAGGGCCGGCTCTCGTCGCTCTGAAATATAGCGCGTATAGTAGGTAGCTACCTGCCTACTGTACGAGATCTTGAGTAAATATTATAATAATTTATAACCGAACCGCGTTTCGTATTATGATCTTCAATTTTTGTGGGTTGTGCGGCGCTCGGGAGCTCTCATGAACTAGCCGCCACTGGGCGTAAGGGTTGTCAAGACCCGGCCAAACCTTACCCCGTGATCCTAGGCGCCCCAGCTAAGTCACCAAACGTAGCCAACCACTTGGGATGACCTATGACTTATGTAGATAACCACAGGTAAATCATTTCAAAGAGACCTTTGCTGGTTTGTGCAGCTGCTTATTCTGGGTAGATAAAAAATTGCTTAATTTAATAATAATATTGTTTTTATTGGGAAGTACTACAAAAGAATATTATCGAAATGAATCGCAAGTCTAAGTTTCAACTCAATTCAAATTCGCAATTTTGGAGGCGGGTATGGGTACCGTCACCCCGGGAACCATTTATTGGATAACCAACACGTCTACCATAGGTCACCCCAAGTGGTTCGCTAAGTGACTTAGCAGGGGTGCACGGGTTCATGGGGGTAAGGCTTGTCCGGATCTTGATGGTGGACACGTCTGCCTACCAACTGTGTGGCTGGCCGGATCGGTAGAGACTGGTTGAGGGAGACCTTTTGACTTCTTCAGAAGGACTCTCTCGGAACACCGCATTGCACCACGGTTAGAGGAGTGGATGCATACGTTTCTGAACACACCTAACAATTACAATTTGGGAGGCGGGAATGGGTACCGTCGCCCCGGGAACCTTTATTGGATTACCAACACCTCTGCCATAGGTCACCCCAAGTGGTTTGGTGATTTAGCAGGGGTGCCCGGGTTCATGGGGAGAGGTTTGGCTGGGTTTTGACAACCGTTACGCCTGCCCACCTACTGAGTGGTGGGTCACATCATGAGAGAGACATTTTGACCTGTTCCAGCATGACTCTATCTAGCCCCGTAGTGGGAGGGATGAAATCATACATTCGTCTCTCCTGGACATGTGGCCCCCAGATTCCTAGATCTTGGAGGCGGATGACCAAGACACACTGAAGCCCAGATTCCTACCCACTCCTTAAACCCTTTTCCTTCCCAGAACTCTCCTCTCCTTCCTTTCCTTAAAAAAACCCTCCACACAGCATCCCCAAAGATGACATTAGGGAAATTATTTTCCTCAGGGCCTCCTGTGTGGAGCTCATGTAAAAAAAAATCCCTGGATTCCTATCCCCCTCCATACCTTTTTCCTTCCCAGAACTTCCACTCCTTCCTTTCCCAAAAAGACCCTCCACGCCGCACCCCCAATGATGATACCTGCCCTGAGGGGAATTATTTTCCTCAGAGCCTCCTGCGTGATAACGTAAAAAACGATACTAAATGAAATTATTAACTTTGCCATTCTCCAATATATTTGGGCCTTTGTGGGGTAAGAAGAGACTGCAGACAAAAACTTCGATACTATCGGAGTGCGTAAATACATTTAAATCTATTCACGTCTCCTCTAAACATTTTCCTATACCTAGAAAACCTAGGCAAATCTAAAATGAAAAACAAATGTATTATTATTTTGAAGTATATGGCCTGCTTCGCCCCGTGGTCAAAGGAAGGCTGTATGTAGTTTTTCAAGTACAGCCAAGGAATCAGTATTTCAAAATAGAAAATTTCAATATTACAAATTATCAGCCTACTGAAAAAAAAAATTGTTGATGAAGAGTGATCGTGCCATTAACGATAAAGGTCAAAATATTTCCACTTTACAATAACATCCAAATAAATGCAATGCTTCTGAACGCATTAGAAAAATTAAAAAAAAATGTTTTTAAATGTGATGAAATACGCACTTAAATTTTATTATTCGAAATAAACATAATATAATTTTAGAAATATAAAAATTTTGAATGCACACATAAAAAAGTTTTGACAATGAGTTACCTTATGAACTAAAATTCTTACTTCAATTACAGAACACGAAAAAAATAAAATCACGCACCTATTTTATTAAACAAATGAATAAAAAAATATTGTTAACTCACCTTTTTGTCGTTTCATATGAAAATAATTTAATAAAAAATTCCCAAAGGGCCATAACTTTTTTCAAATTGCGGTCGAAATATTTGATTTCATAAAGGTGTACAATTCAATAATTTTATGGTTGTCCTTTAGATTTGAATATAATGCGTGGTGTTTTATCTTTCTAACATCGTTTAAATTATATAACTATGATTGCAAGGGTGACAAAACGATTTCCATGAGACCTTTTTGAGTTGTTCCTAAAAGCGAACAAATTAGCTTGAGGGGTTAAAAAAATTATCAATTTTATGGAAAAATATAGTTTTTATCTTAAAATTTTCGTACGTTTTAATTTTTCTTTTAATTTATTTTCATTGTTCGTTTTTCTTAGGTCTCACGCCACTAAATAGCAAATTGTGTCTATCTACTTATAGCCCAGTAAGATGTACATCCGTGCTTGCAAAAGGTCCGGTCATTTTGAATTTTTCATATGTTGTTAGGACCTAAACCAGTAATAAAAAAAAGTTTTGCAACTTCGAAAGTGCTGTGCGAGCGGCGGTGGACTCAAAAAACCAAGAAATTTTCGGATTTTTTTCAGTTTTTGCTCAATATCTCAGTGAAGGAAGAGTCTGACCGGTATAGTTAGTATGCATACTTTTAAAGTAGACTAAATTTGCTACAATTTGAGATCAAAGCGAGCTATATGTAACCATTGGTTTCCAAGATACAGTTCTTCGAAAATAGGCCATTTTTTCCAAAAAGTGAAATTTTTTCGAAATGGTCACTTATTTTGTAAAATATTTTCTAAAACACGTATCCCACGTCAAATATTATATGAAATAAAATTGTAGTAAATTTAATTAGCTTTCATTTAAAACTAGATTCATATCTGTAGACCTAACGATTCTTTCAAGAACGCCAGATAACCAAAAACAGTCATAGGTGGGTTTTGGGGGCAAATGCAAATAAACTGTTCTCACGTCTTTTTATGGTTTTATTGTGCTGTGAAGTAATTCCATTAGTCATCGTGGGTTTATCCTAGGGTAATAATATAATTACGACCATTTCAAATTTCAAGTACCCATTAGTACCTATACCCATGAGTCATCATGGGTTTATTTTATGGCATAATCATCGACCAGTATAACGACCTTAAGTCAAATTTAAACAATACAATAATTGGGAAACTTACTTAACTCAAATTTAAAAGAACCATTAATATTTTAGCAAAATATTTTCATTGTCCCCCCCCCCCCCCCCCTTGACCTCCTTACCCGCACCCGGCCCTTTCAGGGCAGCTCTCAGTGTGTTGCGAAATGTCTATCCGTCCGGGCGTGTGTTTCGTGTGTCGTGAGGACCTCGACACAGGTCCTGTTGTGATCATCAAAGAACGAGGAATTCGAGCACTAATTGAAGTGAGTCAAAAACGTGGCCTCGCAGAAAATAAAAATTTCCTCCAAAATTGCAACCAATTTAGCGTTCATGATGCATGCAGGAAGAGATATGCAGCTGTGCGTAACGTTGAAGCCACAGTTCGTCGAGGAGGAGACTCTGCTTCCCAACCGTAGACTTCATCGACAAGATTATCAAGTAGACTGGCTCCTACCTTGAAAGGGATTTGCTTTTTGTGAAAAAAAAAACCACCAAAACAGCGGAAAGACTCCGGCACTACGCAGCTCATTCCAGCTACGAAGTGACGTTCGATGAATCCATACTAATTCAAATTGCTCAAGAGCATGTATTGGGCAATGAGAACAATAAGAGATGTCTTATAACTCTTCTCTGTGACGCCTTTCAGAAGGATGGAGTAGAAGTGGCTGTTGCCGAAGAAGATGCGGATCGAGAGATCGTCATGATGGCGCTTTCAAAAAGAGCAGTAGCCGATCGGGTCGTCATAGTGGGAGAAGACGTCGACCTGCTCGTTCTTCTCAATGGTTTAGGTGCTGAAGAGACAAACGTCTATCTTCAAAAGAGCACCAAGGGTGAAGCTGGGTGCTGTCACTACTCTACGACCTCCTAGAATCACCAGGGCTCCCGGCGATTACCAGGAACGGTACTATTCACCCACGCGTTTACCGGGTGCGATACCACCTACCTCAGCACCGTTTGGCCAAGGAAAGACCAAAATCACCACACTTCTGAGCAAGAGTGAACCACTTGCTGAGAAAGTGGAGGTCTTCCTTCGGCCAGCCCACAAGCCATAATGAAGCAGGCATCAAGTGCTTTGTGGCTCTATATCGGGATGACATCGCGAGGGTTACTTTGGATTTCCTGAGGTGTAAGACGTTTGTCACTTCAACAAGCATAAACCTCGCCCGTTTGCCACCGACGGAAGATGCCGCAGGCCACTATGCAGCAAGGTGCCAAGTACAGAAGTACAAGTACAGAAGTGGCGAGGAATCAACTTGAATCCCACTGAATGGGGGTGGAAGCTGTCTTCTCAAGGACTCACCCCCATCCCCACCACGATGGATCCAGCACCTCCTGCCCTTCTGCGAAAAAAATTCATGTAAATGCAAGAAAGGATGCTCTGGGAGCTGCTCGTGCAGAAAGGCTGGGCTCCACTGCTCACTGAAAATTGTGCAATAACGTCCCGGATGTGGAGCTGAAATGCTCGGACGATGAAGATGACCCGACTACAGACCTCTCCCAGCGTCCATCACAGATATCGAGACACCTTCTTCGTGCGAGCCTAAGCTCGGGCCATCTAAGATAAAAAGAAAGACATGATTTGGCAACCAAGACACAATACCTACATGATTTATATTAGTTTTATTTTTTGTGTACATATAACTTGTCCTTACAGTAGGTACCATATTGTTTGTACAAGCATTTTAGTACATAGGTATATAAAACAATGTTTGAAGATGACTTAATTCACGATAAATGTATTATCTTTTCTTTTTTTCAACAAAAATGTGTTCACAATAACAAAAAAAAAAATTGTAACTGTTTGATAAATAAAACCATAAAAAGACGTGAGAACAGTTTATTTGCATTTCTCCCCAAAACCCGCCTATGAATGTTTGTGGTTATCTGGCGTTCTTGAGAGAACCGTTAGGTCTACAGATGTCAATCTAGTTTTACATGAAAGCTAATTAAATTTACTACAATTTTATTTCATATAATATTTGACGTGGGATACGTGTTTTAGAAAATATTTTATAAAATAAGTGACCATTTCGAAAAAATTTCACTTTTTGGAAAAAATTGCCTATTTTCGAAGAACTGTACCTTGGAAACCAATGGCTACATATAGCATGCTTTGATCTCAAATTGTAGCAAATTTAGTCTACTTTAAAAGTATGCATACTAACTATACCGGTCAGACTCTTCCTTCACTGAGATATTGAGCAAAAACCGAAAAAAATCCGAAAATTTCTTGGTTTTTTGGGTCCACCGCCGCTCGCACAGCACTTTTGAAGTTGCAATTTTTTTTTTATTACTGGTTTAGGTCTTAACAAAATTCTAAATGACCGGACCTTTTGCAAGTACAACCCCCTTTTCATGTTTAATTTGACTGGACTATTACTTTGACTGCAGGAAATAATCAATTGTAGGAGTTTCGTTGGAATGGGAAAGTAGGCAATGTGGGTATCAAACTACCTGTACAACTAGAAATTTATAATACAGCAAAAATATAATAAAATACTCACACCCAGATTCCCCTCATACCTTTTTTCCTACCCGAAAAAAAGACACTCCACGAAATATTCTTAAGAGGAACGTTTGCGCGGCCCATTTCGGCCCGTTTCATACAAATCTTAATTTTGGATTTGAGATCCAAATACCCAACCAAACCGATATTTGATATAACTTATTATATCAAATATCTAGTTATATTACTATGTCTAGTTACATAAGCTGCTTATATCTAATTATATTTTATATTTTATCTAGTTATATAAGCTGCTTTATTTATTTTTGCTTAAAATTATAAGATATGGTCCATTAAAGATTTCAATGTTTAATAAGTTTAGGGGCAACTTGGGCAATTATTTGTGAGTAAATAAAAAACAAACAAAAAAAATACTGTATTTATTATATAAACTAGCTGGTTCCCGGCATGCGTTGCTATGCCATATAAAAAAGAAACTGTTTCTCCCTGCGTGTCCTTTCCCAATCGTCCCGTTCCCCTTCCGCCTCCCCTTCCTCTCCCGCGTCCCCTTCTACTCCGATTCCTCCACTTTCCCTCTCCCTAATCCACTCCCCTCCCTTCCCCCGTCCAGCGAACCCCCTACCCGAGTTCCCCTCCCCCCTCCCGTATTCCATACATTCAGTCCCGATACATTCAGTTTTCAAACAGCTCGCGTGCTACCTGCTGCAATTTTTTTTGTACAAGTTTCATAATGCCAGAGCTCACCAATAGTTTTATACAAACCTTGTCCTGATGATAACAAACACACACCAAAAAGAACTATCCAAATTGGTGCAGTCGTTCGGAAGTTATGCGCGTACATACATTTCGGCGATTCATTTTTATTTATATAGATAGATAGATAGAAGAAGAAGAAGATTTATATAGATATGATGAGATATAAAATAAAAAATATATTTGGTTTAAATAAATCGTTTTAATGGGGTATAAATATAAAACACAAATTATCTATTTACGTCGACACAAAAGTTTGTCGTTTGTATATAAAAAAAAAATACCTACTATTCCAAAACAATGTTTTATTATTTTTTTTTTCAATCCACTTTTAAAAAAAACTTAGTAATTTTTTTTTTCCTAACAAATAATAATACTAAGTTTTTCATTTACTAACAAATAATTGCCAAAGTTGCCTATCATGAAACACTAAAATCTTTAATGGCCTATATCCTATAATTTAAAAATAAAATAAATTTAAAGTAGCTCTTGTACCTTTCGATTTCAAAAATATTTTTTTAGTTCGGTTGGGTCTTTTGATCTCAAATCCAAAATTAAGAATTGTATGAAACGGGCCGAAATGGGCCGCGCAAATATTTCACTTAACATGACACACGCGGTAGAAGTAAAAAGGAAACAAGAGTTAAGAGGGGAGGCTACGAAACACCGCACAAAGAGGAGACCGATAGGCTACGAAGCACCACACAAAGAGCAGACCGATAGGCTACGAAGCACTGCACAAAGAGGAGACCGATTATACTGTCTCATTCTCTCGCAGGCTAAATCCTATGTGTATGTGTTTGTTTGTCTCTTTTTAGTATCGCTATTTTTCATTTAATCGAGTTTCTTATCACAACGGTGCTAAAGAAGTTTTCACTTCAAAAATTCTGAGAGCTAACTTACTTTTTAGTTTCCTGTGGATCTGGCACGCATTTTAATACTTAAATATGTAGAATAAACCCATTTTTATTTGAAACGCGAATTGCTTTTAACATTTTCCGCAATATTATTTCACGAAGGTATCGAAATAACTTCAGCGCGCACTGCGGTGACATCTACCGCCGACGATGAAAACTAATCGTAGATTTTCTTTCCCGAATACTAACCTAGGCTCGTACGAGAAAATTACCGCTACGAAATGAAAACTCGCCTAGTTTGCCAGTTCCCCGCCAGATGACTCTTTCCGGGTCAATAGGTTCAACACAATTAATAGCTTTATTTTCGTTCGGCCGTCAAGTTTAGCGTTAAAAGGAAACGTCAAGCAAAGTTATAATCCAAATAGCATTTCGTCAATTTCTGTATCTCACGTGTAAAGAAACGAAATAGTGATTTAACATCACACTCTAAAAGTGTTCTCAGGTTCATTCATCTTTGTTTTCCGTTGTTATTTGCAAGCTTCAGGAATGTTAGTGTTTGTCTCCATTTATTATTCATAAATAGTCTTTATTTAGCTGTGTCGTTAGAAGTGATATATCTACCTGGTTTTAAAACCTCAATTTGGTAAGTTTGTAAATTAAACCACTAATGCTTTATATTTCAGACTGAATTGGGGGCATTTTAATTTTTCATGTATATTAAAAATATTGTTATTCTCATCGGATACCGTCGATACTGGCTTATAATTTGTGCGAAAGAACCGGTTTGCGTATCGAACCATCGAATGGGAGAATAAATTAAATAAATAAGCACAAACATCAATTAACTCTACGTCATACCGATAGTTAAAATAAAGATAAAGTTGCATTACTCCGCTGCACGCTTAATACGCAGTTTAAAAAAAGAATTACACTGGTTTACAACCTTATTTCTACTAGAAACTACTATCTACGTCGGGAGAGATATAAAGCAAACTAAGAAACTAATAACAAAATATGTACTTATTTTGGTTTAATTTAATAATGTATGCATATTTCCTAACATCAAAACTCAAGTAAGATTATAAATAGTTGTTTCTAGGGTAAATTTTGGGGATCGCTGGCAACAACGGTTAATACGCACTTTTTCTTGAAAAAATCTATTGATTCACCTTACATTAAAAGACAACTATTTGCATTGGGGGAAGTGGAAAATATTTTTGTGTAACATGGTTTGTGATACAAAAGAAAGTGCCCCTTTATAAAGCCTACTCGCGTCAAGGCAAGAAAAACATCCCAGTTTTCAAGTAGTTTAGCGGCTACGCTAGGTTTGTGTAACATGGTTTGTGATTCTGGCGTACAATCTCACAAGACGAAAGCTAATTTTAATTTTACGTAATGAAATTTAGAATGAAATATTTTCCACTTCTCCAATGCAAATAGTTGCCTTTTAATGTAATTACGGTGAATCAAAAGTTTTTTTTTTTAAAAGTGCATATTAACCGTTGCCAGCGATCCCCAAAAATTAATGTTTCTAGTAGCAATACCGTTGAAATCAAATGTTGTTTTTAAAATTTGTATGTTAAAGCGTGTAGCAATAAACTTTACCATTTACAGTCGATGTCGCTTAATTGGGACACGTCAGGACCCAAATAAGCGACTGCCCCAATTATACGAAGGTTAAATAGGAAGAAAATTTTTGTTTTTTTTTATCGATCATGAAAATCTGAAATGCTGTAAAGGAGAACCTGTTAATTGTTAAGGATAGCCAAAAGAAAGTTTTTCGTTTTTTTCAAAAACGTATCTCTTGTTTTTGTTAACCTGTAATTATGAATTCTCATTTTTATATTATATCATTGAATAGATCTTTCAGAATATTTTGTTTTTTGAAAATTTCTTTAATAACAGTATTTTTTTTTAATTTTCAGAAAAATATCCTCTTAAAAGTGCACTTATTTCCCTAGAAATATTTTGACGACGCAGATCGAAAGAGAAAAAAAATAAAACGGAGAAATATTGAACTCGTCCTTGGATTTATTGTCCTTTACAGCATTTAAAATTTCCATGATCGATAAATACCTATTCAAATAAATAAAAATGTAGCTCTCTAGATTGCGTTTTTACAGTATTATAATTTTTTGAAACAAATACTTAATTACAGAAAAATGGTTCTGTTTTACCACGGGATAATAC
Source organism: Limnephilus marmoratus (assembly GCA_917880885.1). NCBI lineage: Eukaryota > Metazoa > Arthropoda > Insecta > Trichoptera > Limnephilidae > Limnephilus > Limnephilus marmoratus. The sequence goes on along the minus strand of OU862909.1, from coordinate 38,333,012 downwards.
CTCCAAAACATGAAAAAAATATTTTTCCGTGAAAAAACACTTTTCATTTATTTTTCCTCCAAGATAACCAACTATCAGTTGCTTTGAAATCATCATGGTCCAGCTCTTTAGCCAACTCCTCTAACCTTGCCTTCAATATAGGACAACTAATATACACACCTCGACCATTAATTAATCATAGAAAATAAATTATTTTGTGCCCTTATTTAATTAAAATTTTCTCACTGACACGTGTTGATTGACTTCAGATCCAAATTTGTCCCAATTAAACGGAATGACGTCCCAGATAGTCGAAGTAAATTTGTATTAATTCCTCTATTTGATTCCTTGGGTATTGTCCCAAATAAGCGGCTGTACCGGTAAACCGGTGGAACAAATGAAGCGGAATCGACTGTATTTTGTAAAATTCATAAATAAAGCAAATAGTTTTCCTTATTGATTGTGTTTACGTTATGTACCGTGGTTATGATACATCTATCGCTAACAAACATTTAGTTGTTTCAAGAATTTGATCATTGATACGATATATCAAATATATCAAATTTCTAAGTTCTGTGAAAGTTCTATTCAAGTTCTGTTAATATTTCAGTTTTTGGAAACAACCGGACATAATTGATACAATAACAGAACTTTGAGGAGTAAATTTTTTTATTTATTTATTTAAATGTAAAAAAAAACCTCAAGGGTGCTGTACAACGCGAAATGAACATAATATGGGCAAACGAAATCTGGTATAATATACAAAATTGTATTTTGACATAAAAGACCAACAAATTTGGGAGGCGGGTATGGGTACCGCCGTCCCTGGAACCATTTATTGGATAACCAACACTTCTGCCATAGGTCACCCTCAGTGGTTTAGTGACTTAGCAAGGGAGCCCGGGTTCATGGGGGTGAGTTTTGTCCAGGTCTTGGCGGCGGATGCGTCTTCCCACCAGCTGCATGGCAGGCCAGATCGAGAGATAATGGTTGAGGGAGTCCCTTTGACTTCTCCAACCGTACTCTCTCGGAACATCGCCTTGCACTGCAGTAGGTGGTATGGATTCATATATCAGTCACTACTAGACACACTGACCCCCAGTTTCCTACCCACCCCTGATACCCTTTTCCTTCCCAGAAGTTCCTCTCCTAAAAAGGCTCTCCACATAGCATTTCCAAAGATGATGTAGGCCTTGGGGGGAATTATTTTCCTCGGGGCCTCCTGTGTGGAGCTAATGTAAAAAACAAATTATAAAACCTAGTAATTTAATTGACCGCGTAATTAAATTCTCTTTAACCGCATATTATATTATAGGTAATAATGTAAGGATATCAATTTATTTTTTAAATTTATTGTGATAATATTTATCACCTCGCTTCACTGTTATCTTCTTGCTGGTGTACCCTCGTCCCACTCTGGAGAATTTCAGAGTTGCAATAAGTTTTAAGTTTTCTGCATAGGAATAATAATAATTGGATTACTTATACAGCGCCGTATTCTTGAGAAAATCACCTCAAGACTCAAGAGTGCTTTAAGGTGAAGCACTACCAAGTAATACAAAATCATGTGATTTTGATTTAAATACTAATTTGAAATATTGCAAGTAGAATACATACAGACATCTCCAAATACTAAGTTTTGAGATAATGAGGAAAGTAATATTGGAATGGTTTCCATAAATTAAATATTTTTTGCACGTGTTCGTGTTTTACATATTAAATCTATCTTCTTCTTCTATATTCTATATATCTATATCTATATATATAAATAAAAATGAATCGCAGAAATGTATGTACGCGCATAACTTCCGAACCACTGTACCAAATCGGATAATTCTTTTTTTTCTGTGTTCGTTATTGTCAGGACAAGGTTTGTATAAAACTACTGGTGTGCTCTAGAATTATGAAATTTGTATAAAAAAATTGCAATTCGTGGCACGCGAGCTGTTTGAAAAATGAATGTACAGGGACTGAATGTGTGGATGCGGGAGGGAAAGGGGAGCTCGGAAAGGGGGTTCGCGGGACGGTGGAGGGGGGGAGTGAAGTGGGGAGAGGGAAAGTGGAGGAGATGGAGAGGGGAAGGGGAAGGGGACGCGGGAGAGGAAGGGGACGCGGGAGAGGAAGGGGAGGCGGAAAGGAAATGGGACGAATGGGAAAGGACACGCAGGGAGTAACAATTTCTTTATGAAATGGCGTAGCAACGCATGCCGGGAACCAGCTAGTATGCTATAAAATAACGCCGGGTAGCACATAACAGTTCGGTACATTAGTAAAACATTTTAAAGTTTCCTACTAGTGACCCAGAAAACATAATTTATTTGTTTATTTTACTCTAAGGTTTTCTGCTTTATAATGGATTTGGTGGTGTTTAAGAGTAATCAGAGTATTGTACCAGATACAGAGTACACTTTTACGTATAACAGCATACTCAACTGATATTTCGATTTTTCGGAGATGGCTGACTAATCAACTGGACGACCGATATTTGGCTTTCTGAAATAATCGAGTATTTTTTTTATTCATCTTTCTTACACTACAAAGAGGAAAGATTTGATTGTTGGTTTGCATTGAATAGGCTCCGAAACTACTGAACCGATTTGAAAAATTATTTCACCAATAGAAAGCTACATTATCAGCGAGTAATATAGACTGTATATAATGGGAAGCTCTGGCGTTATGAAATTTGTATAAATGAAAATGTGTGTATTTTATATATTTTAGCGGCAGGGAGGAAAGCAGGGGGAAGGTGGGGTTTGTGGAGAGGGAAGACATGAGGGAGGGGGAATATGGGGTAAGTGGAAGGAAACGGGGACGCACGGGAAAGGACATGCAGAGAGAATCAATTTATTTCTTTGAATGGCATAGCAACGCATTCCGGGTACCAGCTAGTCTTTTTATAAGCCCAAAAAAATAATGTATCAAGCCTACAAAAACTGATTTAAAGTTAAAATCTCCTACTTACGAACCGCTTTTCGGTTAAGGTTTTATTGTATCATGAAGAAAATTAAATTCTTTATTAAATGATGGTAAAACATTTAAATGTATATTTGTGCCCGACTTTCGCAAAATATATTAAAAAACGGTTTTGGCGATGTTTTTTTCTTGAATAAATCAAAATAGGCTTTGAACTGGAATTTAAACCTTATCGCCTTCTACACAAGGAGTGTTATTGTTAGAGACATGACCCTGAAATTTACACGATGTGGTGCATCACCTGGACAAGGAAATATACAAATAAGCAAATAAGAAGTGTGAATATATTATAATATTTACTCACCTTTACCTTGCCTTTACATGTGACTGTACCGAGGTGTTCCCGGTACTGTAAATACACCAGCAATATTTAAGTACCGTTACAGACACTGCATAGTACAGGGATGGCGAACCTTTACGTATCAACGTGCCATTTTTCTAAATAAATGTTTAATGAGGTCATAGACGTGCCATCAAATAATTTTGACTTTGTGATTATTGGGAAAATTATAATAAATACTTAGGTACTATCAATTAAGAACTCTTTATTTACTACAAAAATAGGAACATTTTGCATTATAAACGTAATTTAAATTAAAGTAAAATTAGTGTGACTTCTGTTGTGGCAGGTTAGATGACAAATAACATATTTTAGGATTGTAAGATGTTACTTTTAGCAGAATGCATGCTGAACTGGAGTCGTCCGTCAAACGGTTTCTAACCGAGTCTTTAATGTTATTCATCTCTGAAAATAATGACTCGCAGGCATAGGTTGATGAAAATATTGTTAAAACAGCATGAGCCAGCTTCTTCATACAATTAAATGTGTCTGGTAATGCATTCCATCTTTCCAAAATTTTGTTATTAACATTTTCACTTATATTACCTATCAATCTTTTTGTTTCAATTAATTATAACTCTCTCCTTGTTTCAACAAATTTTTGAATCCATATTATAAACTAAACTGAAAATCAATCAGCTGCATTCCAAATTCATCAATTTCCAACCAATCGAATGGAAACAAATTCAGTTTATCAAAAGACGTCACATCATGGTAAATAATAAACTTGAGTATTTTCGATAATTCTTTAAACTGAGAAAATCTCTTATTAAAATTCCTTAATCGAAGAATCAATCACAGAAATAAATTCTTCAGTAACTTGGTCTTCGTCTGATTTCTAATGTATTTTTAAATCGTCGACATATTTTTGTAAATGAGGAAAATACTCGTAGTTTCTTATTATAATGTCGTTCCTGATAACTTGCAGTTTAGTCTCAAAAGCGCGAATGAGATCTATCATGACGATAATTGTTTTATTTTTGCCTTGAAGCTTCATGTGCTTCACTTATTTAAATGTTGGCATATGTCTGTAAAAAGCATCAATTTTGAAAGCCACAAAACATCCATCCATCCATCCATCAACTGTGGGTATTCTTCAACTTTTCCCTCATTTTGTCTATGCGTCTTTTATTAGCAGTAGAAACTCGCGATGTAGATTGTAGGTACGAAAACAAACGAGTGAGCGCCGCGCTTCCCTCCGCCACCCCGCGCACCGCACTGTACCACGCGTATCGCAGCCCGCGCACTGCACCCGAACATTCTGTAGCGTAGGGATCACTCGGGTTCGCTACACCTATACATTTCACACTTTTTTCGTAGTGCACAATAAATTTTGTGATCGCTGCTCAGTGACGTGCCCAAAATATTGTGTCGCGTGCCATTAATGGCACGCGTGCCATTGGTTCGCCATCCCTGGCATAGTACCTGTGTATCTTACTATATTTCCTTCGATACCGGTCTTTTCGCAGAAAATAAGCGCGCTGCTTGATGGTCACCATTCACCATCAATATACATTTAAGAATAACTCATTTTCTATTTTTCCACGATCGCACTAACAATTTTTTAGGAATGTCTTAATAGCGTATATACCTGCAGTTGCATTTTTCGGTTCGGCGTTTATGCAGGTTTGTGCTTATCGGATATGTCCATGGTTTCTAATAGCCAAAGAAAAGGACAAAGGTCCGAAAAGGGACTTTTTCAATTTTTAACTATTATTTTTTCTCCTATGTTATGAGGGTGTACATGAAAAACTATTTCAACGAAACTCTTTACGTGTTGATATGATTTGAGATTTTCACTGCCAAAAGTATTTTCGTGATTTGATTTTGGAGTATTATACCGTGTTGCGGTACCTCTTTTTTTAACCAATGTTTCTAACAGAGTTACAGTGTCCATCATCAGGACAGGGCATCAATTGTAATTCGTGTAGATAACCGTTTACGTACCTATCTATTATTATTGGGGGTTGTTTTTATGTTGAGTATTTATTTATTTATTAAATGACTTACGATCAATTAACAAATTAAGTAACACAAAATGGAAGAAAATGTGAATTAAGAGTAAATTATGGTATATGGATCAAGCAAAGACAAAAGGCAGAGACAAACATAAAAAATAGAAGAGACAATTCCAGTCAAGGCCTATAAATTATAACAATAATTGTAATATTTCTTCACTTGCTTAGTGACAAACAAAAATCATTTAGGATGGGTTGTTTCAAAAAATTTTAACAATTCTTCAAAAATTTTAAGTTAACTTTCACGTTCTATTCAGGTTCTGTTATTTTATAATTATAAGCCAGTTGCTCCATAAAACTGAAATAATCAAAGAACTTGAATAGAATTTTCACAGAACGTGAAAATTAACTTTGGTATTACCAATGGTGTCTTGGATAATGGGCTAATGGTATTCATAATGTTGTATTAGTCGGGTGCTGATACTCTGATTGAGGAAGCACAGATATTTTTCATTATTTTGAGTCTAAGGAGGGTATATTTCAAAGCGATAAATAGAAAGGCTTAGAGTAAGTTCAATTTAATTTTCTGAGTATATTGTTTACAGCACATTTCTGTTTGTATACTGAAAGTATCTCTCCAATTTTCCTTTGTTTTGAAGATTTGCGAAAATTGAAAGTTTCCTAATTTCCCTTCGTGGAAATATATTATGTGTGCCATCCCAATTTGTTTTTTTTTTGTAATGTATAAAACTACCAACTTTAAAAATTAACATTTTACTTTTATGACGCGTTTAAAAAAATTAACTTCCGTCAACAACATTTTTTACCCTTTTCACAAACACGTTTTTTTTAATTTAACAAATTACTGTTTTCAGGGAGTCGACTTACTGAAAGACCTTCAAACGTTTTTAAAACAAAAAGACTCTGTTTTCGTCATTTTTATGTTCTCAGATAACGTATTGTTTTGTATTTTAATGCAGATATTATAAGATTACCAGGTTCAATATTTACGCCCTTTAATTGATTTCCCTTGAACATGAAAATAATTATGATATTATTCTATTATCGTAGTAAAATTTGATATCAAAGTTAATACCATAAACTATTTATTTTTATTATGCACCAGATTTAAATGTCCGGGTTAAATTTTCCCCAAAAAAAAAAAAAAAAAAAAAGGAAAAAAAGAAGGAAAAACTAAACCCTTTCACACACTTCCCCAAATGATCATCTAGTCAACCCACGCTATGCAATTGCACTATATAAGTATTATAAATACAAAACAATACAAGAACAACATGTCAACCTACTAGAGACCAAATGGGAATATAATTCACCGACTCCAGATATTTTCATATCAGAGGGTTCGGCTCTGTGGCATTTCTAATTGAACCTATAAATCCTACCGATCCCTATATTAAGATTATTATTAGGTAGGTAGATACTGGTTATAAAAACTCATAGTTATAAATAATTTAAATAAACAAGATTTGTACCTTTTTCATAATAATATTTTTTTTTAATAATTGGATAATTTGTAGAGCCCTGCTTCTGTGAAAAATCACCTCAAGTGTACTGAAATTTGTTATTTGCCGTTACAGTATCTATCATCAGGGCCGATGTATGATGGACACTGTAACGCTGTCCGAAATCAGTTTTATTATCTATTATCTTTTACTTACTATTTTACTTCTATTATCTCCCAGATTGTTTTGTTACAATGTATCGTCTCGTATTTAATACACGTGGATACAAAAACCACGTGTGCCTATTTTTGACATATGCCAAAAAGTGAATTGGATTCTTAATTTTGCTATTAATAGAATGTAATGTATAACACCTATGTACACGAATTTGTTGCATTTGATTTAATAGCCAAAAGAAAAGATTGGGTTTCTGCCAATACTTCAACCTACCTACCGAAAATTTAAATTGATACAAATTATATGCTTTTTCTCTGATACTGGGATGGTTACTGGCCAGTATTATGAGAGAAAAAACACGTCAACTAACACCTATTAAAGCTATTAGCCGAGCAAAGTGGATATTTAATTTTTATTACCATTACGAAATCAATACGATATAGACCGACATAATTTTATGATGGAACGCTTTTAGTAAATCGATATTTTTTTTAAGTATAGGTGTATTATTATGTGTATAATAGACCATTCGCGACACAAATAAAACAGTTTTGTTTGAATCTTTCAGTCGCTAAGTTCTTTTTCTTTGAAAATACAAACCACGTTATTATTATAAATCGTGTTACGCCCTCGCATTCCGAATTTCTACCGTTTTATAAACACATTTAAGTTTGTATGTTTCAAAAAAAAATTAATGTTATTTTTTTAGATAATTTCTATACATTTGCCACGCCGAAACGGCAATTATATGAAATTCCCTCTATAGAAAAAAATCGCAAAGTGTGCTCCAAAAATTATAATAAACATGCTTTTTTTGTTTTTAGTTATTTTTGGGATTTTATGTCGTATTGCGCAACCTCCTTCGTTAGCCAACGTTTCGAACAGCGTTACAGTGTCCATCATCGTGGCAAATGTATAATTAATAAAGGCAATCGCTTCTTCATACGTAAGCACACACCTCACCACTATTCATTACACATCTGCCCTGATGATGGACACTGTAATGCTGTCCGAAACGTTAGCTAATGAAGGAGGTAGCGCAACACGGCATAACCCCAAAAATAAATAACGAAAACACTTTTGGCCGTGAAAATCTAAAATCATACTTTTTTCTGTTATTTTACAAGTTATATGAATGAAAAAATTCATTCTGTTTCTGTTAATGCTATTTGAGATATTTTCCACGAGATTTTGCTCCATTTTAAAGGAATTGTGTTTTATTAAACACTAGCTGGTTCCCGGCATGCGTTGCTATGCCATTTAATAAAGAAATTGTTTCTCCCTGCGTGTCCTTTCCCATTCATTCCGTTACCCTTCCACCTCCCATTCCTCTTCCCGCTCCGCCTCCTCCACCTTCCCTCTCCCCAGTCCACTTCCCCCCTTACCCCGTCCCGCGAACCCCTCTCCCGAGTTCCCCTTCCCCCTCCGCAAACCCCCTCCCCGAGTTCCTCCTCCCTTTCCCCCTCCCTCCTCCCCCCCTGCATTCCATACATTCATTCCGCAACAGCTCGCGTGCCACATATTGCATTTTTTTTTAGACAAATTTCATAATGCCAGAGCTCACTTATACAAACCTTGTCCTGATAATAACGAACACAAAACAAAAAGAATTATTCAATTTGGTGCAGTCGTTCGGAAGTTATGCGCGTACATGCATTTTGGCGATTCATTTTTATTTATATAGAAGATAGATAGATTATATAGATAGATTTTCACTATTTTCATTTAATTATTATTGTTTTTAATATTAGCGCACTCCCTTCTAACTATCTCCACTTCTTTTTGAGCGCTTACTGCCGGTGCTTAAGATAGCAGTGCAAAATAGTTACAAATTTCAGCAATTGGTTAAAGATTTTAATGAATTTGTGTACAATTTGTTTTTGAAGAACATAACTTTGCAAAACATCATAAATGAGTTTTTACGATCACTTGTTTAACACATAATTCTTTGGCAATGAACCTGTCTCCATGGTTTCCAAAAAGGAAAATTATTTTCCTCAAGGCCTCCTGTGTGGAGCCAATGTAAAAAAAAGTTATATTTACACATGTCCGTGTTTTATTTTTTCAATGTTAAGGTACAAAGTTTTCTATGTCCTGATACAATCCTTATATTATATACATACACTTAAAATAACACATCTATACCAATTCAATCATATATCTTCGCAATTTAATTTTAAATGCCTCCTAATTTTATTTCTTCAGGTAAATGTCTTCAATCTCCGTATATCAATGACTTTTGACTCGTTTTTTTCCTGAAGGGGAGTCTTAGTTCATTTCTTTTCCTCGTCTCATGTGTATGTTTTACATATTTAATATGTCATAAAATAACACCGGGAGGCATATAGGTCCGGTACATTAGTACGATATTTTGCAATATCCTACTAGTGAACCTGAAAATATCGACATTTTGTTTAAATCACTACAAGTTTTTCTGCATTATAATTGATTTGGTGGTGTTCACGAGCAATATGAGTATTGTACAATAAACACCACATTTTGGTGGTGTTTACTAGCAATATGAGTATTGTACAATAAACACCACAATTTTGTGGTGTTTACGGGCAATATGAGTATTGTACAATAACCACCACAAGTTGGTGGTATTTACGAGCAATATGATTATTGTACAATAAACACCACAATTTGGTGGTGTTTACGAGCAATATGAGTATTGTACAATAAACACCACAATTTGGTGGTGTTTACGAGCAATATGAGTATTGTACAATAAACACCACACTTTGGTGGTGTTTACTAGCAATATGAGTATTGTACAATAAACACCACAATTTGGTGGTGTTTACGAGCAATATGAGTATTGTACAATAAACACCACAATTTGGTGGTGTTTACCTGCAATAATAATAATAATTGGATGACTTCTATAGCGCCATTTTCGTGAGAAAATCACCTCAAGGGCGCTAGATCACCTCAAGGGCGTATACAATACACGTAGCATATACAATACACAATATGAGTATTGTACAATAAACACCACAATTTGGTGGTGTTACGAGCAATATGAGTATTGTACAATAAACACCACAATTTGGGGGAGTTTATGAGTAATATGAGTATTGTAGGGTTCACATAATAGCATATACAATACAATACAAAACATAGATTTCGATTGGCTAATCAACTGGACGATCGACATATTATACAATATTACGTAAAGCGAACTAAGCGAATAAAGAAAAGTAAACGAAAAAAGCGCATATCCTCTGCGCACCCGAGCCTCTCATAACATTTTTATCGAAATTTCACAAAGATAAGAATAAAATTGTAATGTACGTATAACTTTATTGTGAGCATCAGATGATGGGTAAACTAAACGTATCAATATCGTAATAACTTCGCAATAGTGTGTGTACAAAGATACGTGTGTAATTTGTGCATGCAAGGACAATGACACAACTCATAAGGATATGAGATATCTATGAATGTCGGGTATCATTGTCACCAGTCCATAAACAAATGTATGTTACAATATTGTATTGTGTGGAAGTGTAACAAGTAGCGGCCGATTATTTTTCAGGCCATTGTCTTTTGCATTGAACAGTTGAACTCTGCCATTTGCTTTGGTGACACCAACCATAAAAAACCGCTAAAATAATTGTTTTAAATCGCTCATTTCAACCCATTGTTCGTTAGTGAAGAGTGTTTAAAAATACGTTATCGTTGACCTAAAGTTTGAATTGCGTACCTACAATAAATAAACATTGTATTTGGTTCAAATTCAGGGTTTGCGTGTAACAGTAACGAATACACATTGAGTACTACACATTAAAAAATAGTACTAACGTTGAAATAATTTCCCGGCGTGTATGTATAACTTTGCTTGATGTTTTAATATCATTAAAATGATAAGTGTTGAAACAGCTTACTAGTAAAAAGTGATTGTTTGAAGAAACTTGCGTACGAAATATTGAGGAAGCAACATTCGAGCACTATTACAAACTGTTTGACAATCTAAACTGATTGTTTTCGTTGATATCACGTTCGCTTTGTCCAGTGCACATCGTGTGTGATGCTCTCGTTATCGTGTGATTTCTGCAGCAAGCATTTTAAATGTTGAATTTGTGCACAACTCCCAACATCCGTGACTAATTCACAACATTTCGGGCAGATAGTAAAACTATAAAATAAACACGTCGTAGTAAATGATAAGTTTTAGTGGAGTGACTGTCGAATTGTAACACCAGTCGAGTGTGAACCTTCATCGGGAATAGTGAATACCTTCTCTGGAGACGGAGCGAGCAGATCAACTTTTCGGGAGTCTGTGTGAGTGTTTTGGAAATCCTGTAGCAGCTTCCAGCATCTGTGAAAATGACAGCTCTCGTCAGATTGAAAGAGCCGGTTATCGTTTATGTCAACGTCCCTGAATCTGGTAAGCGTATTTCTCTTTACATCTTTGTTTCATCAAATCATCGATTGCTTTCTTGAAATTAGTTATTGTTGAAAAAAATGTCATCGAAATTCAATACCATTATTAGCTCGTTTTAAGTAAATACATTATAACACACCATCATAAAATTACAATCGAAGCGTCGTTTATGAGTTTATTATCACGAGTGAGTGATTGCATAGAATACCCATGATCATAATGTACGTATAATGTAACAATGATTTATATGCTCGTTTTTAAAGTGATACATTTTTAATCTGATGTATGTACATATACAGTTCAAGATGTAGTTACCTACACAAAACTTAATTTCGAATATTGTCTATCATTTGGGTGGTAACTGTGTCCTTTCAATTAAAAAATATACTTATTTACCTATCTAGCGCTTTTAAATTACCGTGACGTTTCACGGTTACGGTATCGTGACGGCATAAAAAAGGCTATAAACATACGTTTCTTATAATAATAATAATAATATTGGCTGATTTATAAAGCGCCGTTTTCGTGAAAAATCACCTCAAGGGCGCTATACATATAAGCATATAATCAAATAAAATTAATACGATAGGCTTACAACTAAGATTCAAAATTATAATTAGGGACTTACATCTAAGACTTACATGTAGCTAGTGACTTACGACTAAGACTTATTTCTACTGACTTAAAACTAGTGACATACATGTATATTTACAACAGTGAATTAAAATTAGAGATTTACAATTAAAATAGTTATTTACATATAACAATAAATATTTTCAGTTTTGCAGATTTCTAATATCGCACACCTAGATAAAGAATAGCACAACTCGAAATAATCCAAAATCGAGTTATTGCCATTTTCGGAATCTGCGTCGAAAACTACACAAACCACCAAGACACATGTTTAAAAATCTCCATCAATAATATTGTAGATGGCACTTAAGTCAGTCTTTCTGAATTGCTCTACGAAAACCCCACCAACAATAGTAACGCATCACCAGTTACGACATACCAGCTGTAGGGGAAGATGCTGTCAATACGCACAAAGACTGGATTATTTCGACTTCGACTTTTGACTAGTCTTGTATTCGTGATTAACCGCAGTCATTGTGCGTGAATATTTTAAGTTGATTTGGTATTCGTGATTGAACTTGTCTTGTTTCTCGGGCGTTCTACATATCAATTCCACTTACTCCGGTATTGTGAAGATTATAAAACAAAATATACAGAATAAGAGTGCATTAATTCAAATTTTATCACTAATATGGAATCAATTTGAGTTGATAAAATTATTAAACAATGATTTTGTCACAAATACTAAAATAAAACGAAATTAATTAATAAACGCGTGACACGTGAATTTGATGGTTAAGTAATTAGGCAAATAAATATCCTAGTAAAATAACATACAATATCACATAACAATATTTTTAATCGGGCAAATAGAAATCGAGTAAAACGTTTTTCGCTGTTCCTGAAAAAAGAGGAATTTTGAGTTGTACTACTCTTTATCTAGGTGTGCGATATTACCAAGTGATCAAACAAAACTCTACAGGTGTAGGTACAGATAAGCTAACGAAGAAGTATGTTATTGCTGCAAGTCGAAGCAGTTAGAGGATTTTATATATATATATATATATATATATATATATACATATACATACATATTTTATTCTACACATTTAACAAATTATTTTATACCCTTTTTCAATATTAATATTGTTAGCGCCAGAAGAAGAAGGAAGTTCGAACATAATATTACAATTTTATAACACGGTTGTGAAAATGATTTTAATGTGTTAATTGTTTTTAAGGAAAGCATAAATATCTTAGATGTGTGAATGAAATTAATCGTCGATCTCAACCGCAATGTTTGAACGGAATAGTAAATTTATGGAAATGAGTGTTTGAATAGGTGAGTTTTGAGTTTGGATCTAAATTCCGTTGGGCTGGTTATGCATCTTAATTCCGTAGGAAGTTTATTCCAAGCCTCAGGGCCGGATACTCCGAAATAATGCTGCAGCTTTTTCAAAAGATGAGATACACAATCTACGTAGAACTGTTTCCCCCAAAGGAAAAAAAATCGTTTTCTTGCATCTCTCTCAGCCGTGACGATAATTTTATAAGCATGAAACATAGTTACAAGGATAATATTGAAGTGTGAGTGAATTCCAAAAATTCAAAAACGTCAAATGTCAATGCGTTGATGGTTTTGTTCTTAATAATGCAGCGGCTTTTTCTAACACACTTAAATAACAACAGTCGAAAATGAGACAAAGGGTGAATGTTTGCACCCCCATAAGAAACACACAATCATTATCATACATCTCCCTCAAACGAATAAAGAAAATGAAACGAAACAATTCCCGTCGTCGTATTTCATCTTTTGTCTCACCATTATTTCATGTGTAAAAAAGAGCTGCAGCATTATTGTGTTAAGGAACGTATGTTTATTGCCTTTTTTACCGTTACCGTGAATCGTCACGGTAATTATAAAAGCGTCTATTAATAGGTAATATCCAGCGATACCAAAAAATGTTTTCGTATATATTCAAGAGGTAAGTCATTGTTACAAATTTTGTATTTGTCGAAACGATGGTGGTAAATAATAATATTATTTGTTTGAATTAATTGAGGTAAGTGCGGTGAAATGTTGTTTTTATTGCATTTTTATTGTGTCATGTAACACAAGAATTCCATTGTTTGGAAACAGTAGGTTTAGGAAATCCACAATTCAGCAATGTTGTAAGGAATAGTAATAACAATATCTGTCGGGGAGAGGAAAGAGAATGGAAAAAGTAAAAATGGGAAATAATTGCCAAATCTGGCTAGCATCAGTCATTGAAGATCTCCTTTGATGATGCCTCGACAGGGTAATATTGAAAGCATATTTTATTCAGGGAAGAACAACAAATTATATAACTTTCTCATGCAAATACCTCACAAGAGTCCCAGCTGCTCACATCTGGAGCCAGTGAGACTATGCCATCCCCAATTTTGGTATGTTGTGAGACTGACGTTAGTGAGGGGGAAGGAGATATGGGATAGGAGCGTGGGGAAGTACCTGGCTATTCAGATCTGGTCACCAAATACGGCTAAAGTCATTTCAAGTAACGTTTCAATTCTGGATGGTCTTATACCAGGACGATACTGAGAGTACCTTCTACTCTGGAACGTGCCGTAAAAATACTATAATTCTCAATTTGGGAGGCGGGTGTGGTACCGCTGCCCCGGGAACCATTTATTGGATAACCAACACCTCTGCCATAGGTCACCTCAAGTGGTTCGATACGTTTGGTGACTTAACAGGCGTGCCCAGGTTCATAGGGTTAGGTTTGTCTGGATCATGGCAACGGATGCGTCTGCCCACCAACTGCGTGGCAAGCCGGATCAGGAGAGACTGGTTGAGAGAGAACTTTTGACCTTTCAAGCAGGACTCTCCTGGAACATTGCCTTGCACTGCAGTGAGAGGTATAGATACGTACGTCCATCACTCCTGGACACACTGACCCCAAATTCCTACCCACCCCTCATATCTTTTTCCTTCCCAGAACTTCCTTTCCTTCCTTTTCCTAAAAATACCCTCCACACAGCATCCCTAAAATGGCATAGGCCCTGAAGGGAAATATTTTCCTCATAGCCTCCTATGTGGAGCTAATGTAAAAAAAACTATATGTTATTGAAATAACGCAAATTAGTCAAATAAAATTTATTTGGGCACGCCGAGATTCGATCCCACGACCTTCGGATTGGGAGTCAAGAACCTTACCCCTCGACCACGGAAGCCTTCAAATAACCTAACACTTGCCTATTGTATTTCTGCTAATGAAATAAGGAAAACATTTCTTCGATGCGTGGATGAAAAATCATTGAAGATATGCTTTTATTGCAGTTCAATCTGTACCTTTATAATTATTATTTGTTGACCCCATTACCTACACATTGTGGAAAAACAACTTCAAAGCTGTCATCGCGAGACTATAATTCGAGGACAAAGGTAATCACTGACTAATCAACATTGTTGGAAGTTTTTACAAAATAAAAATTGGAATACACCATCACTGTCTTCCTCGTATTTCTTTCCGCCGGACAATGGATATATTATAATTATTAATGAGATCGCCATTAATTTTCCTTGAGATACGCCTCTCAGATAATAATTCCAGTTAATCATTTAAAATCTGGAAAACCTCGAACATTCATTACATTTCGAACCTTTGGAATAACAAAGTTTCATCTGTCGCGGTCACGTCATGCGATAATGAACTCTAAAGTAGCTTATTACAGATCCCACTATCATATGAATTTACTGCTATAGATGGAACCTTGTTATTGCAAAGGGTAGATTTGCTTATGATTTCCTCAATTAAACATTAATTACGATTATGCAAATTTTGAAGGTAAAGGGTTCTACAATCAACTAATTACGCATTCGAAGAAAGCATTTACTTTATGGCTAGTCATAATTACAAAATAAATAAATAAATTTGTTTATTTTATAATTACAAATTACTCATCTGAACATTCTTATTTGTAGTAAATACATGTATTTACTTCAGGATTTTTTTTAGTTAACTTTGAAGATTTATTACGGTGATTTTGAAAAAAATAACTGTGGGTATTTGTGACAACGCGTTTTTTGAGAGGTAAGCCAAATTGATTGAGAGGAAACATGGTCGCCGATAAATTTGAATAATAGGTATTTTGCACCCCCGAATACTGAGCGAAAGAGACAAACTGCACCTCAGGCTGATAATAAATAAAATCGTTAAAAATAGATTATCTAGTTTGTATACTAAACGTCTGTTGATGGCGTTCAAAACAGGCATATTTAACGATTTTTGGAGGGTCCTAACTCCTACATATAAAAAGTGACTTATCTAAAAAAGAAAAACTTACCAACAAACTAGTGGTCGATATCTAAGTAGGTATTTTTTTTTTTTTTTTTTTTAATGCCGGCAACCCGGGCGTTTATTGTAACAATAATCATATACAAACAAGTTAGTAGCCCGCCTCACTAGACTAAGTCTGTTCCGAGGCGGGTACATATATATATACATTAACTTATACACATATACATTTACATATATGTACATACATAAACACAGTTATGTTCATACACATACACGCATATGCGCACATACATTCACACAGGCAATCGCATACGTGTACATAATCGAGCACATAGATACATATTAAAACATAAATACATATAATAAAATAAGAATTATTGGGAGTTGAAATACAGTTATCAAGGAATTTACAAATTAAAACCAAAAATTCATCAGATACACATAGTAATGCTAGCATCTAAATCTAGAACTATTAAATATCAACAAAATGAATACACATAGTAATACTAGCGTCTAAATCTAGATCTATAAGATTTCAACAAAATAATATACATATGAGGTAATAATAATATAAGCATTCGTAAAACAAAAGCAGTATTAATAATTAAGATAAAATTTCTATAAGTAACCAACACATATATGTAAATAAAGAGTGAGGATTAGAGACTAAGATGAGATTACTAATAACTTGGTGATGCATGCCCTTTTTTTGTGTAGTAACCATGTATTGAAATGTTTGTATAACCAGTTTAGGTTGTTTTTTGTGGCACAGTAGGTGGTTTCTTTTAGGAAGGTGTTGAAAATGTGAGGTGCGAGGCAAGATTCGTATATATTAAACATTCCTATAAGAAGTAAATGATCAAAAAAGCAAAACATACCGACACACTAAAAGTCGATATCTTATATTACATTAAAAACATTTGCACTAATGTTAAAATCCAGAGAAGAAATTGGGAAATACGCTTGTATGAACAAAACGCCGCCTAGTTTCCTCTTAATACACATACAATCATGCTTTTTTCAGGGCGTTAAAATAAAAATACACATAGATGTGTAACTAATGCACTTTATTCAAAAAGCTTTTTAAAAATCCTAACATTTTCATTACTTGAAATAATTTTCTGTCTTCCTAATATTATGCTAACTAGTTGAAATGGTCTCAGTTTTTAATCAATTTTCTTTTATTGAATTAATTACAGCTTAGTTTTAGTCGCTAGGCCGGCCATATACTTTCACGTATACTTGTCAAGCATGCTTGATCAGAGACTTGCGTTGAGCATTCTTGCACGTGTGCAGAACAAATATTGCACACGCGTTGTAAAAAGTTTCATTTTTCAATCTGTGTACTTCAGCTTAAGTATAATACATATATGTGTATGGCCGATCTAGGAAATATTTACATAGTAACATATTATTTGAGATTTTATTTTTGTAACAAATGGATGATTAGCACATTACTCTAAGCATAGCGCTCAATTATAAAAGGAACAGTACTAATAAAAAAAGTCAAATCATAGACACAAAAATCAACCCGTAAAAACAATTTTTTTTATATCTATTTTCAAATGTATTTTAAATTCTTTTTTGGTTTGACTGAGGTTTTGAACCTTCCTATCCAGTGATCGGAATAAACCGCGCTACCAATCGGGTCAAGTTGGTTAGACCGTCATGTAGTTCGTATGTGAAGTGCTTTAATTTCTTTGAATTTAAGAAAAATGTTTTTTTGTCCATGTGTTTGTGCGTAATTGCCACCGATAGATTGCGTTGTGATTGACAACGAGTCTATCTACCAAGTTTCAGCTCGATCGGACGTCGGGAAGTGGATTAATTTCCATTTCCACATTTCGGACTGGACCTTCACATTTCGCATCTTTTTCTCCTCCCAATCTTCATCCCCACAACATACTCTAATCCGGGATGCCATAGTTTCACTGGCTCCAGAAGGGTGCCATTGGTACCCTATGCGGTGCTCATTCAAAATTTAAATAAAATTAATGCAAGTTGCTTGGTCATTTCAACAAACAAAGAATACAATTTTCTACAGCAACAGTTGCATAGATAAAACTATGACTTCGGAGTTCGGAGACATGTTAGTGATAAAAAAATGGATATTGACCCCACTCTGATAATAGCATACTAATGACTAGCATGTTCTGGGAGAAATTAACTCTGAATTCTTTGAATTTTTACAATTCCAGTAATAATAACTTATTATAACCATCTAATGATAATGCTTACGCTACACAACAGCAGTTGATACGTTCTCCTATGGACTTACTTAGTAACATCGTGATGTAAACGATGAAATTCTTGGTAATGTACACGTGGCAACATAATTAGCCTGGTTGAGCTATCTAACTGGTAGACAACAAATTGATAAAATAAAATCCTCCCTCTCGGAAAAGAATTATGCAACAAGTGGAGTCCCACAGGGTTTACACCTTGATCCAAACTTGTTTATCTTGTTAATAAATGATACTACAAAAATATTTCATCATGTATCTATCTTACTTTTTGCTGATGACCTAAAATTTTTAGAATTATTAAAAATTTTTACCGTCTTAACATTCTTCAAGATCATATGAACAAATTGTTGATTTGATGCAATGAAAAAATACTTTACTTAGAGATAAATGTCAAATAGTCAGCTTTTCTCGAATAAAAAATCCAGTAATCTACATACAATTACAACATTGATAACAATGCTCTTGATACATTAACACAAATTAATGACTTGTGCATCACTTTTCAGACCAATCTTTCATATTTTAACTACATAATGGAAATCTCTAATTAAGTGTTTACAAATGTTGAGATTTATAACTAGGCTAACTAGAAATTTCAATAATATTAATTTTATTAAACTATTATATTTTGAACACAATAAAATAACTTTGTTTAAATTCCACTTTATTATTTCTTAATCCAACCGGTTTCGGTTCATCCTGAACCTTCCTCCAGGACGAACCGAAACCGGTTGGATTAAGAAATAATAAAGTGGAATTTAAACAAAGTTGTTTTATTGTGTTTATTATAATTATGTATTCCCACAAAATGTTTGCTACATGTGAAGATTTATTATATTTTGCCTTTGTTAGAAGCCAACTTGAATACAATTATCCCGTCTGGAACCCACAGTATAATATTCACATTGAAAGAATACAAAATAAATTCAAAGGTTTTCTAAATTTTAAAATGGGTTTTCCAGCAATTATGTTAAACTGCGACACTCTTTTAAATGAAATGAATATGCTTAAATTGTCAGGCAGAAGATTTTTAACTGACTTGGTATTTCTGCATAAAATATTAAATGATGTAGTTGGTACTCCGGAATTGCTTGCATTTATAAGCTTTCGGATTACACTAGGTAATACTAAAAGTCGGGATTATTTCAGTTCAGAAATTTTGGGACTAGTATTCCTCTTTTCCTCGAATGCCTACCAATTCTCAGGACATTTTCACTGAATAAGTATATTTTTAAACAATTATCGTACATAATTGAAGCAGTTCATTTATGTACAATAAATAATGTATAATTTTTATTATCCATATATAAAAACCTCTAAAAAGGGCGTTAATAAATAAGTAAATAAATACAAAAATGAATAAATGTTCACATTAAACAATAATTGGTACTCGATTTATCTTCTCAATTTTGTAAGGATACAACAAAGTTGATATTATTGATGTAATTATTATTAATCTAGTCCAGGGGTACCAAACCCAAATCGTTTTTTTACGTGAACTCCACACAGGAGGCCCTGAGGAAAATAATTTCCCTCAGGGCCTCTGTCATCTTTGGGGACGCTGTGTGGAGGGTTTTTTAAGGAAATGAATGAGAGGAGAGTTCTGGGAAGGAAAAGGGTTTAAGGGATGGGTAGGAATCTGGGGTTTAGTGGGTCCTGGACATCCACCTCCAAGACCTAGACAAACCTCACCCCATGAACCCGGGCATCCCTGCTAAATCACCAAACGTAGCGAACCACTTGGGGTGACCTATGGCAGAGGTGTTGGTTATCCAATAAAGGTTCCCGGGGCGGCGTTCCCGCCTCCCAAATTGCAAATAACAATTACCGAGCTTAAGCGGGCCACTCGGGGTTAGGGGGAGAGGAGATTTTGAGGCGTGTAAACGGCGGATGTTACCCTTAATTTTTACCGGTAATTCGGTCTCCTGAATGCTATTGTTCTAAAACCGCGACATTCAATGCTATAAGGCTTGCACACGCGCCTATGTGTCCTTTGCACTCACCCTCCACTTATTAAAATCAAGTCAGTTGCATTCGATCTTCTGAGAATGTGCGGAAAAAATATACTGGCTGGAATTGATCGTGAATATAAATACCTAGTGCGGCCATGCGCCTGACATTTTTAAAGCAATAAATCAAAAACCCCATCAAGAGATTTTATTAAATCCTGTTTATGAGTCTATGTTCCCAGTGGTAGGACGATGACTGACATTTATTTCAAATATTATTTTTGTTATTATTTTAATGCTTGTATTAAATTGTTCAACTCAATACAGGAGTTCCTAGTGCGACAAGCACAGTACGTAAATTTAATTAATAAAGATGCATGAAGAGAAACAAACGATAAGAAAGTTCTAATTTCACATCATATAAAAAAAATGTCAAAAATTTACGAGAACAATTTTTTAAACTTTTTTGTATGAATACCAAAATTTAAAGTGTAGAAAGCTGAAAACTTCATGTTGGACCGCAAAAAAACTTCAATTGGGCCGCAGATTGGTCATGCCTGATCTAATCTGTCTTCTAGGATGAATATAATTGGATAATTACCTTGAGATTAACATTGAAAATAATGTGTTCTTATTTCAACAGTTTACATATATGATTGAAGAAATTATTTACATAGTTTTTCCCATTAATATTTTTATTGGTCATGCAGTTTACAGATCATGAAAAATGATGTATTAAAAATTATGTATTAAAAAAAAAATTACGATCGCACTGCAAAAATCAATTATGAGAGTTTGTACACACGCTAATATTTGATCGTTGCCAAGTGGTTGTCAGTATCGCCGTAGTGAAAAGCCACAATTATTCAAAATCGAAAATTGGTTTAAAATGGCTTTAACCGTGTTTAAGCCACGCATTCCGAATTTCTACCAACATACTAGCTTACTTTATAACATACTAGCTGGTCCCGGCATGCGTTGCTATGCCATTTAATAAAGAAATTGTTTCTCCCTGAGTGTCCTTTCCCATTCGTCCCGTTCCCCTTCCGCCTCCCCTTCTTCTCCTGCGTCCTCTTCACCCCGTCACCTCTTCACCTCTTCACTCCGTCACCTCCACCTTCCCCCGTCCCGCGAACTCCCCTCCCAAGTTCCCCTCCCCCTCACACATCCCCTTCCCCTCCTGCATTCCCCTTCCACCTTCATAGTATCACCTGCTCAGAGGGCTGAGGCAGTTGGGATCTTGTGCGGTTCTCACATTTAAGATATCGATCGTCCAGTTGATTACTCAGATATCTTCAAAAAATCGAAATTAGAGTTGAGTACGTTAGCAGTTTGCAGTTATATGTAAAAGTGTACCCTCCATCCGGGAAAATACTCAGATCACTCATAAATATCACCAAATCAATTATAATGCAGAAAAACTTGTGGTGAAATAAACAAAAACAAAAAAAATGTTTTCTGGTTTACTAGTAGGAAATTTCAATGTCATTCTAATGTACCGAACCATTATGCTTCCCGGTGTTATTTTATAGCATATTTAATATGTTAAACACAGACAAATGTAAATAATATTTGATTCATAGTGAGCACTCAAAAATTTCTTCCCTCATTATCTGATAACTTAGTATTTAGAGATTTCTTTATTTTATTTATTTATTTAAACGCCCATAGGGCTTTTACATAGAATGCAGTACATTTTTTTTATTACAGTGAAAAGAATGGGTTTACAAAATACAAGTAACATAATATATGTTAAAAACAAAATATAAGTTACATAAAATATAAGCGTTAAAAAACAATAAAAAAAATTAGGTTCCATAAAATACAAGCGTTAACAAAATACAGGTAACATAAAATATAAGAAACAAAATAATGTTTAAAATTGTTGTTCACATTAGTTTATGGGATAGGTAGAAATAAATAGTTGGCACATATGGCGTTTGAAGTTTGCTAAGTTCAAATTATTGTCAAATACATCCAGATTGTTTAAGTATTTGTTACCAAGACTATGCAAACGTTGTATGGGAGAATGTAAATCATAGTTCGAATGAGATGTAAGTATATAAAAAATGTCAATGTTTGTCTAGTTGTTCGTGTAGGTACACGTAGATTTATTAATTGCAGGAGTTCACAACTGTCGAATTTAGAGTTTAATAATTTTAATAAAAAGGTTAGGTCGTTTATTTTTCGTCTGTTTTCTAATGTTGGAATACTTAAAGTATTCATTAACGACGGGTAATTTATGTGCTCTAAAGGGATGTTAAGTTTAAAATTTACAAAACGTAGAAATTTTTTTCGAATTCTTTCAATAGTATGAATATGAATTTTGTAGAAGGGCGACCAGACTATGGAGTTATATTCTATTAGGCTTCTAACAAGGGATGTGTACAGTAGTTTAATGATTTGTAACGATTCAAAGTTTTTAATTGTTCTTAATATAAATCCTACTGTTTTCATACCCTTATTTGCAGCTTGTTGGATGTGAACCGTGAACCGAGATGTCTGACTAATTAACTGGACGATCGATGTATTGTATATGTAAAAAAATCAGAATTTTAATTAAAATTCATCAGCGCGTTTCGGAAACGAACCGACATGTTTAAATATAGAATGGGGTTATTAAAAGGCCTTATTGATCCCGATTACAGCACAATTTCATATATCCCTTATCACAGCCAGATACCGCGGTGGGCAGGTACCCGTTGGTAGGCACAGGCTAATAGAATATTAGGTAGGTACTTGTAAAGCAACAATATTTGCACTGCGATAGGTGGGCTATCATTACAAAATCGTTCATCTGTTACCTCCAAACATGTGGGAACCATCCAAAACATCACTTGATGCTTTTGCATCAGTCCACTCATTGAGTTAAGCGTTAAGCCATTGCTGATATAACGAGCAGGGCTGCGATTCTTACGCGCCATCTACGAATGAAAAATTACTCGTCGTCTCGACGAACTTTGTTGAATGTTTCATTTTTACGTATTCTTCAATGTCGAAGGGTTGAAGAGATGATATATTGGCAGTTCTGTGAATATTGGCTATGTTTCTGATGTTTTTGACGTTTCTGTGGTATGAATTTGAAATTATACGAGCGCTCTTTCTTCGAAAGAGATGGCCGGTATATTACTCAAAAACAAAAACAGCTGGTAACCACCGCGATAAAGAAATTTAATGCTACTAACACATGCAAGTACAACAGATGCATTTAATTTTCATGTGAAAACTATCTACACTCCGGCGAAATATTCTTGACGGTCTGAAACCATCTCCTTTAGTTTGCTTTACTTTGTGTATTGCAGCCAATATCATCGATAAATCATCCATTATAATGGAACCTTTAAAGCTCTGCAACCGGGCCCGAAAGGAAGAAGATGGAGAGTTACGAAATTACGAATGTTAGAGGAGAGCGCTAACATTTTCAGCGACAAAATCGATGCGAAAATTGCGAAAATGTTTAATAAAACACGACTCGTTTAAAATAGAGCAAAAATCTCGCGAGCATTATCTTAAACAGCATTTAAAGAAACACTGTGATTTTTTTCATACATATAACTTGTAAAATAACTGAAACAAACGTGTTAATAATAATTTTTGGTGCATACTTTGCGATTTTTATCTATTGAGGGAATTTTATATAATTTGCGTTTCGGCGCGGGCAAAGTCTAGATATTATCTTCAAGAATAACATATATTTTTTTAAAAGCTTTAAAATTTACCGTGTTTAAGGGAAATATGTAATAAATCGGTACAAATCCGGGTTGCGGGCCCTTAAACAACTTTGTAATAATATTCGATCCCTGTCAGAGTGCGCGCGGGAAACGGTCTTAGGTTAAGATACAATAATACTAAATTTTGACAATTTTGGCGAAAACAACTCGCTGTCGACTGGTTCGACCCACTCGTCGTTCGAGTGGAATGTCTTTTGACGTTTGGCGCCTAAGTATGTACCATCAACGAGATTTAAGAATAATAAAGTCGACCGCTGTGCGTACTTTCGATGGCGATTGCGAGCGGCCTCGACTGGAGAATCGAGTCCCAGGGCCGGCCCTATGCGGACGCAATTGGAGCAATCCGCTCCGGGCGCCTAATTGCCATGGCGCTCATACAATACCTAACAGTCGTAAAATATAGCTTTTGGTACATCATTAGGAGCAAACACGGTTGCCGAGAAATTTGATCAATAGGTATTTTACCAAACTATTGCTGTGACTGTCGCTCTTACTCCCCCGATTACTAAGCGACAGGGACAGCTGCACCTCATGCTGATAATACCTAAATAAAATCATTAAAATCTTAGTATATAAAAAGGTATTCCCCATTAAGAATAAAATAGTCTACGTCTGTACGTTTTGCTTTTTCAAAAAATACTTTGTCTAATTTGTATACTGAACATCTGTTGATGGCGTTCAAGCAAGGCAATTTTAACGATTTTTGGAGGGTCCTAAATGCTATAAGACGTATCTTATCATAAAAAGCAAAACATACCGACAAGCTGGTGGTCGATATCTCTATATTATATTAAAAAATGTTTGCAGTATTGTCTTCGTTTGGATGGACAACACGCCGCCCGGTTTCCTCTCAAAGGGCAAATATTGTTGAGTCAATAGTTCTGTGTATCGTCTTTGATCTCAAACGTCTTTGATATCCACTGCGTGATATAAACTCCTGGGATTTAACTTCAGAACATCCAAATAGTTTAATGACTCAGATGCAATGATAGCCATGTTTGATGGCATCATAAGAAGTAAAATAGATTATGCTTGTGGTGTGTGGACTCCGCACCAAACTAAATATGTTAATATGGTGGAACAATTCCAGAAAAAAAAATCCTCACGTATGTCGGATGCATGGAACTTATCCGAGGTAATGCACCATGTACACTTACTTGAGCAACAAATTAAATTAGCCTTGAAACTAGATGTCATGCAATCTGGCAATACTTAACTTTATGGCATTAGTTTAAATATAATTCGTAATTCTATTGATAGAACATTCCTCCTTGAATGCCATACGTGCCTGGAAACTTCAGCCATAGTCGTCGACACGACTTCAAAATACCACACGGCAGAACAGATGTTCTAGCACAGCATAGCATCACAAAAGAAGACATTGGCACCATTGTATATGTATTTAATTGAATGAAATTTCTGAAGCACAAGATGAATTTAATTCTTCAGCCAACCTTAATGGTGGAAGATTTAATTCTTCTTTAAATAGCCATAAGATTTTTGTTATGTAATTTATATTCCCAGATGTTAAGAGTTGAAGTGTGTACTGTACTTGGATGATTAATCTGTTGCACAATAATATTTAAAAAATGAAAAACATAAAAAACACCGCGCTTGAGATTATTTCACGAAAACAGCGCTCAAAAATATTCAAATCATCAGAATATTATTGATTACAGTGATCGCCTAACTGGAGCGAGAATTTTTTTCGCACCAGGCGCCGGCCAATTGACTCAGAGCCGGCCCTGATGACGAAATGATCATATTTTTTTAATCTTCTGTTTTTGTTGATTTGCATAAGGTTGCGCGAAATTCTAGGTCACGTTAGAGTTGACCCAGTACCCGTAAAAAATCACGGGGTAATCTCAATTCTTAACAAATCGGTTCCAATTTCGAAAATGGCATACCTAAAACAATGTTCTGTTAAAATATTATATCATTATTTAGGTACTTTATCGCTTATCTGAATTCTTCACGCAATCAGTTCCAATTTTGAAAATGACACATAAATTCAGAGCAATGAAGTCATTGAAGTCCAGGAAAGCAGGACGCACAGACAACCGAAATTATTTAATTATTAAGTATTTTTGATTATTGTCTTAGTAAAATCAACGCTGAAATGACGAGATGATGTGTATCGTCTGTTTTTGTTGCTTTGCGTAAAGTTGGGTAAAAATTTAGGTGGCGTATAGAGTTAATCAAATATCACATACCTAAGTAAAAATTTTCAAAATTTTAAGTAACCCCGACACGAAAAAGATCTGATGACCTTGAAACGCCTGATCAGATTTTCATGAAATGTAGCTAAGAAGAACCATCTCGATCACGTCAGCTTTCAAACCAAAAAAACGCATCATAATCGGTCCGTTCGTTTAGTAGTTACGATACCACAGACAGACACATGGACACACAGACGGCGGTCAAACTAATTATAACACCTGTCCGTTTTACGTCGGGGTTAATAACTACGATTATGTGTATTAGTGCATGTTATGTAAGTATTCCCTTTTGACAGGATTCGTGGAGAGCATTCGTAGCAGATATTTAAAACTCTTGGGTTGGGGATGGAAACCCCTTATTAATAGAAGTACTTCATACTAACCATCCTCTCACTAATCTCACAAAATGCCCTCTTTGGTAGTCCTATACTCTTGTGAGATAATTACATATAACACTTATTTGATTCTTACGCGCCAGTTCAGCGTTGGTATAGTTATGACGGTCTTAGGCCCGGCTTAATGCCGTTTTAACTAGGGAATGCAATCTCGTTCTCGCGAGATCTCGCGAGTTTAACGAGATTGCACTCGAGCATGAAAACGTCTTATTCGGAGCGCGGACTAGAAGTGAGTCGTTCGCGAACGAGTCGGCTCAGTGAACTGGATTTTCATACTGATCCGTAAGATCCGGTTCCCAAAGAACGATCTTCACGGTTCGCGGATCCTCGCGAACGAGTGAGCCGGTGAGCCAACTGACCCGCCAGATCCGGTGAGCCAACTGACCCGTGAGATCCGAAGACCCGACTGACCCGTGGGAGCCGAGAGCAGTGTATCGTTCAACGGATCTCGCGGCTCGCGGGTCTGTACTGATGCGGATTGCTCGTTCGTTCGTTCGTTCATAGCCACTCTAGTCAGCGACGCAGAAAGGTAAAATATGAAAGTAAGGTAACGGTTTACAGTTCAGTTCACTATGACACTTTTCTACGCGGTGGCGTACCTTTGCTGGTCAGTGTGCGTGCGCCGTGCATGTACTACCGAAATACAATGAATATAATAATAATATCGGAATTCAAGCGGGTGTGCGTGCATAATACGTCAGTCGTGACGTCGACGCTCCGGCCACATTATTTTGTTTATTATAACAGGATAAGTTATATTATTATTATGCTCATTGTTTATTTTCAGTAAATCATTCATTGTTTATTTTCAATAATTCATGCTTTCTAAAAATCGTTAAAAAAGTAAAGTTGGTGTTGGTTTCACACCAAAGATCAAAACTCAACTAAATACAAAGGATTTCATTTTTTCATTCAGGGATACAAGAATCCGATTAAAAAGGGAACCCCAAAATATTGGGGTTCCCTTTTTAATAAAGTGTGGAGGGCCGAGGGAGGGGACGGGGGAGATTTATTTATTTATTTATTTGTACACGCCCAATTAGGGCTTTTACATATGATAAAATTAAAAACACATTTGTTATAATCAAAGAATTAAGAGATAACAATTAAATAAGTATCAAGTATAGATTTTTTAACTTAAAACAAAAGAGTAAATTATAGGATACACATTCATATACATTTAATGGACCAATTCAGTCGTTCATTCGAGCCGGTTCACTGACCCGGATCTTTTCATTGGACGAGACCCAGTGAACCGGCTCGCTCAACTGAGACGCTTTGCCCGCCTCTAGCGCGGACTGACACGGACGGAGTTGCGATCTGTCGGTTTCGTTCGGTGCGCGTGAGGCGGCGGCCTGAGGTAGCGGTCGCGGGACGAGGTGTCTCTTGGATTCGTTTGTGCGTGCGATTGGTCGAAAATTAAGCCGGCGTGCAGCGTCACCAGCGCGCATTTGTTTTGTTTACTTTGCAATTTTAAACCCCCCCCCCCCTCCCCCCTAGCCCGGTGACTAAAAACCTAAGCCCCCGCCGCTCATTTTTACCAAGCGTGGTATTTCAAAGACCCCCCCCCTGAACGGGTTATGTAGTATGGGTACGTTCCCTAACGTGTAACGTGATTGAGTTTGATTTCATTCGAGTATTTTTTTGGTTATTTATGCAAAAAAAAAAGTTTCTTATGTGAAGTTGTTAAGTTTATTTTTTTTTAACTTCTCGTTGTTTTGTTTGTTATAAAAGAACTGTTTTATTACTAAAAGATTTTGGTTTGATATTAGAAGAGAAAGGTTGTTTCTTTCATTTGTTATTTGACAGATACGTACGTCAAAGTTTACTACGAAGTTTATTAAAATATTATAGACAAATACGTCAAATGTTTGATGCATAAAAGTCTATTGAAAAATTCGCGAAAATATCTTATAATACTTATAATTTTTATTATTTTTTCCAAATTTATTCAAATATTGTGATTATTTGCAAAAAAAACACACAAAACTGCCAATCTCGCGAGATCTCGAAATTGGCGAGATCTCGCAGTATTGTTATTCTAAACTAGCGAGATCTCGCTTGAGCCCCAATCTCGCGAGATTTGCATTCCCTAGTTTTAACCATAGCTTCGAACGTAATGGTAATAAGTTTTTCACAATTCCGCCCGCGCTTCGCAATGTCTATAGCGCGATTATAAGTAAGAGAGTTTAAATTTAAGACATTTAAGGATAATTATTTCGAAACAAAATTTTATAAATATACTAACATAAGTATGTTCTAGTCTGATGATATCTGTGCGGCAGTGTGGTACCGGTAAGGAAAATATATGTTTTGTTATGTGAATAACTCACAAGAGCCCCAGCTGATCCCGTCTGGAGCCAGTGAGACTATCGCATCCCCAATTGGGGTATGTTGCTGAAGGTAGTGGGGAGGGGAAGGAGATGAGGAAGAGAAAGATGGGGAAGTACCTATTCAGATCTGGTCACCAAACACGGTTAAAGTCATTTCAAGCAATATTTCAATTCTGAATGGTGTTCTTACACCGGGGCGAAACTGAGAGTATCTTCCACTCTGGAACGTGCCGCAAAATTACTATATATTATTGTAAATGAACTAATTGTGAAATAACAAATAAATCAAATAAAATTTATTTTCCCACGCCGGAATTCTTTCCCGCCACCTTCGTATTGCGAATCAGCCTTACCCCTCGACCACGGAGGCCAAATAAATAAACCAAAACAGTCGTAAATTTTTTCAATGAAATTCCATCACGAATTAACAGTTTCAAAGTAAGCATCATCATTTTATTTTTATTTTTTTTATTATTGTAATATTTCCAATTACAGTACAATTTAGTTACCCTATCAGCATTTAGGCAAGTGACTCTTCAATAATCTTTTTAAGGCATATAAAGAACAGTCACTTACATCCAAATGGTTTTCAATTTCATTTAACAGCACCACTCCCCTCGTCATGCTATGCTTTGCCAAGACGTCTGTTCTGCCGTTCGGTACTTTAAATAAGTCATGATGTCGACTTAGGCTGTAGTAGTCTGGGGTCCTAGCACACTGAAATCGTTATCTTTACAATATCGAATCGACATGGCATAACAACCGACGATTTTGTACCGAACCGATATTCATAAGCAATGTAAGGTAATCAAAAAGAAATTGTTATACGCTGGCAACACTTGAGGTACTTTCTATGTAGCTGTCACAATGTCTATGGAATCAGAGTTTTAGACCGGGAGCCGGTACACAAACCTTACGAGTACACGGATGAAACTACTTTGAAGTGATAATGGACATTTAATAAGCCTTAAAAAAGCTGGCGTGCCGTGCCTCTTGGCAGATTTCGCGCAGTCATAGAACTAGAGAAATTCTTCAATGGGATGGTTTAGAATATAGACTACAGTTATTCGTTGGTTTCATTCGTGTACTCGATGACGTAAAATTTACTAATTTCTATCCCAATTTAACACCGGCTACCTGCGAACGTGCCAGGCTGCCGGTTGGCAGACCTGCTAATTTTCTCATCTACTAATCGACCTTTATCATATGAAACCATTCCCGTTCGTGCACCCGATGACGTAATTTTGTCGAATAAAAACGAGTGTGCTTTAGACCACACGACTTAAGTAAAACTTCACTAACTTATGCCGGGTATCCGTTGTATATAATGTTATATAGGATGGAACCATTACAGTTAAGTTGACCCCAAGGTTACAGTTTCCTTGCAACTCGTGCCGGGTACCCATCCCCATCCCAATCCCCATCCCCATCCCAATCCCCATCCCCTTTCCCATTCCCATCCCCCCAAAGGCCCAACCGTTCGCCCACCGTTCGCATCGATTACCGTTCGCATAAAATGTATATAATATCCTTTTTCGTAACGCATTCACCAGCTTACCCCCCATGTCGAGCGTGCATAAAGAAGTTTTACTTCAAAAATCGCTCACTATTTCCATGACTGCGTGGAACCTTCCAAGATGTGCACCGGCAGACTAGCTTGTTTAAGGCTTACTAAATGTACATTATCACTACAAAGTAGTTTCATCTGTGTACTCGATGACGTGTGTTTGTGTAGCCAGGCTCCCGGTCTATAATACCTGTCAAAAACATCGTAATCCATTAATGTAATAATATGACAACTAACTAATAATCTTTTCTTTTGAACATTTAAAGATCCATTTACACCGAGATTTTTGCTGAGATATCATAATAATATTAAATACACACCCTTTAATGTACGTAGGAAGTCCGCATGTATTTTTTGACAATCAAAAGGAGTTAATTGGACAATGAGATCATTAATTAATTATTAATTTAATTTGGGAGGCGGGAATGGGTACCGCCGCCCCGGGAACCTTTATTGGATAACCAACACCTCTGCCATAGGTCACCCCAAGTGGTTCGCTACGTTTGGTGATTTAGCAGGGGTGCCCGGGTTCATGGGGTGAGGTTTGTCTAGGTCTTGGAGGCGGATGACCAGGACATACTGAACCCCAGATTCCTACCCACCCCTAAAACCCTTTTCCTTCACAGAACTCTCCTCTCCTTCCTTTCCTTAAAAAAAACCCTCCACACAGCATCCTCAAAGATGACATAGGCCCCGAGGGAAATTATTTTCCTCAGGGCCTCCTGTGTGGAGCTCATGTAAAAAAAAAAAAAAAAAAATTAGCCATAATAGGAGATATATTCGTTAGTACGAAACTGTCAAACGAAAACGTCTGAATTCCGATTTAATTCAATCCTGCAATCTTCGATAATCTGCCTCCGTTCATTAATAAACCAGTAATTATGCAGAAAGAATGTCATTATTAATAAAGTTGCGTAGGTATATCGCCAGTCAAACAAAGGACAGGGTGACTTACAATCTCGTATCGATAACGAACCGATTGCCCTAGCACGCTTGCGCCATCGATAGGCAGACCGACGTCGAAGGGAAATAAATAAGGAATCGACATACGATCTCACACGATGGCAACACTGGGGATCTTTTAATGAATTTTCGTTTCTTAATTTGAAATGTGCTGCGTAAAAATGAAAAATACCAATAAATTGACAATTTCGAATTGAAATTCGAACTCAAATAAATATTGGTGTTTCGCATGTAGATACTTTTTGAGACTAAACGACATTTTAACAAATTTTGTTTCTCGAATTTGAAAGCAATTAATTGATCGCCTCATGAATTAACTGAGTCTATGGGTCTCGTATACGATTTCTTTAAATTCTGAGAGTTTTTTTAGTTCACCTTTACTCATTAATTAGCCAGTTATTTTGCGTAACAAACGACATTATTTAAAAAAATCTGTACATTGACAGCTTATCTGTCACTCCGGAAGCCACGGTAAAAACGGCGTCTTTTGTCAACCGACTGTCGGAATCGTATGTTCACTGTGCTCGCAAATATCGCTAACTGACCATAGACGACGGATTTATTACATTTCGTATTAATATTGGGGTTTTATCAACCAAAAATGCATACGATTTGGCAGGCTTTTGTCAATCGTCGGTCGGAATATCCCTTAACAATTGTTGAGCGTGCTAGCACATATTGATAACTGACCATAAATGACGGATTTTACCGATATCGTATTGATATAGGGTTATATCGATCGACCATGCTAGGACCCCTGGTACATATAAATCATAGCATCCCAAGAGAAATAGGCTATCGATGAAATTGTTCCAAATTTTGAAAGACAGAATAGCAAGACTTGTGTTCCGTCTAGTTTCTAGACTCACAGAATCAGTTCCCCAAGTAAGTCAATATGTGCATGACACTCGTACGGGTTCCATGCTTCCGCATATGAACATACCTGCGGAATTTCTTCTGGATTTGCTCAACACATCATTGTACTTCTGGTGGTACGGTGCCCAAACATCGCTCGCGTACTCCAGCTTGCTTCTCAGTATGCCATTTCATATTCTCCATATCATCATTTCTCTTGAACATCATTCATGCACAAACTTTTTTTATTCAAAATCCAACCAACGCTGCGTTTTCTTAATACTCTGCATTGGAAATAAAAATAAATCCTAAGTAAAATAAAATAAAATTGTATGTACTAAATTTAATCTTTAGTTACTTTAATAATTAGTTATTTTCCGGCGAAAACATAAGACCAACAAGTGGGCACAGTTGCGTATTACAAACAAAAACACTTTATTATTATTATTTCTCAATATGTTAGCACATAATTACGTGAATTTAATTGAAAAAACGGAATCATTAAACGTAAACAAAATTTTACCGATTATTCTCACGTATTCTCAGTACATAATAGATTTGCCAAAACATCATATTTTAACGGACTTTTGAGGCTTTTTATGTAAGTGACAAAAGATTTTACTTGTACGCGATATTCCAAACACACAAAGAGAAACTCACCTTGAACTCGGCTTTCCGCTTATTATTTATTTTGTTAACCTTTCATTTAACGTTTCATGTCATATTATGTAAAATGCTATTTACTTTACAATTGACCTGGATTCCTGGATGTCCCTGAAGGGTTGGCA
This sequence comes from Limnephilus marmoratus, assembly GCA_917880885.1. Lineage (NCBI taxonomy): Eukaryota > Metazoa > Arthropoda > Insecta > Trichoptera > Limnephilidae > Limnephilus > Limnephilus marmoratus. The sequence goes on along the minus strand of OU862909.1, from coordinate 38,299,833 downwards.
ATATATTGCCCGTCTTTAACCCAAACAAAAAGTATTAAATATCTAGGGATTGAAATTGATGAAAAACTACAGTGGAATTCACACATTGATGTTACCTCAAAAAAGTTAACAAAACTCATCTACTTCTTCAAAACATTACAAAACATCTTGTCAATGAGGGATTTAAAGAGAGTATATTATGCTTTATGCCACTCTCGACTGGAATATGGAGTAATAGGATGGGGCGCAGCAGCATCTAATCACATAAAACAACTTAAGGTAACTCAGATTTGCATCATAAAGACCATACTGAAGTCAACAACAGAAATTTTTAAACAGTTTGATGTTCCAAGCATACCGAAAATCTACGCCAAAAACATTCTAGTACCTCACCACAAACATTATTCAGAGGCAGACACCTCACATGCTCATAAAACCAGAGCCAAACAAACAGACATACTTAATATACCAAAGTGTAACTCTTCATTTGGACAAAGAAGTTCAGAATTTTTAGCAGTAAAGTTATATAACAAACTCCCACTTAGTACCAAACAAATTAAAACAAAAAATAGCTACATTAAGGACATTAATGGCTGAAGGAACTATCGGAAAATGAACTTACTTGTATACTTAAAACATCGTAATAGAAGTTTCTGGAAAACCTTATCCAAACAATGAAGTTAAACCATAGAAGTCGCTGAAAACTTATCCAAAGCATAGTCCCCCTCAGCACAGGATCTCCTAGTGAGGAGGACTACGAATATATTTTCTATTTTATATATATACCTAACATGTTTCATATGAGAATGTAAAAGATAATAAATAAAAATACATATATATTAATTACTTGGATAATATGAAATTGATTAGGTTACATTTTGTCCCGATACAATCGCACTCTAACCGACAAGCCACCACCGTCAGCCACCTCTAGACAGGAGCTTCAAAGCACCTGAAAAAATCCTCGACTCTGTGCAGAAAAGGGCAGTCCGTTTTCCCACTTTGACAGAATAACATAAAGAAGGAGGTAGCGCAACACGGCATAATACCCCAAAAACAAATAATGAAAATATTTTTGGCCGTGAAAATCTAAAATCATACGTTTTTTCTGTTATTTTACAAGTTATATGAATGAAAAAATTCACTTTGAATGTATCGGTAATGAATATATGGAATGCACGGGAGGGGAGGGGTACCCAGGAAGGCGGGGAACTCGGGAGGGGGGAGGGGAACTCCAGAGGGGGATCCGCGGGAGGGGGGAGGCGAATACGGGAGGGGGGTTCGCGGGACGGGGGAAGGGGGGGAATAGAGCGAGAAGAGGGAAGGTGGAGGAGGAGTGGGAACGCGAGAGGGGAAGGGGACGCGTGGGAGGAAGGGGAGGAGGAAGGTGAACGGGACGCGCAGGGAGAAACAATTTCTTTATTAAATGACATAACAACGCATGCCGGGTACCAGCTAGTACTAAAATAAAAGGTTACTTACGAACGTCACTACCTCTGAAGCTGTCTCATTTTCGTTATTTTTGAAGTGAAACTTCTATAGCACCGCTGTGATTTGGATTTCGGATGAAACGGAAATGACGATTACTGCACCTGCGACGCATCAACTGCGCTCATTGGACGCTTTGATTATGATGTCACTTTTAAAGGCTCCTAGTAATTGAGATATGAAAGGGAAATTACGCTAGGACTGCGCTCATTGGTCGCTTTGATTATGACCTCACTTTTCAAGAATTGGTTGAGACTGTTTTGGTAAAGTTTCGCTTTCACTGCGTGTAAACTGCAGTCGGTTTTTTTTATTCGTTTTTCTTTATTTATAGGTAGTGTTTGTCTTTGATCGTTTTGTGTACAATGACGTAACGAGCTATTTGTGATTTTTTAAGTTTTATTTTACCATAATCTATCAATATACTTTTTATCCGTTTTTCTCTCATTCTCTCAATAATAACTATTATGTTTTTTGTATACAATAAGTATCGGAAGTGGCGGAAATTTCACGGGTTTATGCAACCCAGTAAACACGAACTTTTTTTATAAAATTTATATTCTGTTTGTTTTCTGACTTATTGAAATGAAATTAATTTAGTGAAATTTCAATATTAGTAAAACAAATGGTTTTTTAGATATTTTTGAAATCTCCGTACGTTTCAGTGCTTCTACTTAAGGTTTTTTTTACATTCAAGGCCACTACATTACTTCTAGGGAATGCAAATCTCGCGAGATTGGGTCTCAGGCGAGATCCCGCGAGTTTATGAATAACAATACTGCGAGATCTCGCCAATTTCGAGATCTCGCGAGATTAGCAGTTTTTTGTGTTTTTTTGCAAATAATCACAATATTTGAATAAATTAAGAAAAAAATTATAAATACTTATTATAAGATAAACATTATATAATAGACTTATATGCATCAAACATTGTTTGACGTATTTGTCTATAATTTTTTAATAAACTTCGAAGTAGTAAGCTTTGACGTACGTCTCTATCAAAAAACAAAATAAATAAAATAAACAACCAGTCTTCTCTTCTAAAATCAAACAAAAATCTTTTAGTAATAAAACCGTTCTTTTTTTTTACGTGAGCTCCACACAGGAGGCCCTGAGGAAAATAATTTCCCTCAGGGCCTATGTCATCTTTGGGGATGCTGTGTGGAGGGTTTTTTTAAGGAAAGGAAGGAGGGGAGAGTTCTGGGAAGGAAGAGGGTTTTAGGGGTGGGTAGGAATCTGGGGTTCAGTGTGTCCTGGTCATCCGCCTCCAAAACCTAGACAAACAACCCCATGAACCCGGGCACCCCTGCTAAATCACCAAACGTAGCGAACCACTTGGGGTGACCTATGGCAGAGGTGTTGGTTATCCAATAAAGGTTCCCGGGGCGGCGGTACCCAATCCCGCCTCCCAAATTGAATAACAAACAAAACCTTTTATAACAAACAAAACAATGAGAAGTCAAAAAAATTAAACTTATTATCTAAGTTTTTATTTTTATTTTTATTATAGCGACTATATAAAAAATTTTACATACAAAATATAATGGTAAAATTAAGAATAAAATATTGTATTTCTTAGTCCTCCTCACTAGGGGGTCCTGTGCCGAGGCGGACTAAAGTTATTTAAATATAGTTCATTTGTCTTCTATGTCGTTTTTAGCGTCTTCGCTAGGGTTTTCTCATTGACCTCTTTAAGCCATATTTTTATTTTTGATTTGTATTCAATTGGATTTTTTATTAGTTTTATGTCTTGGGGAAGTATGTTATGAAGTTTTGTTGCAAAGTATGTATAGTTTCTTTGTCCAAATGTGGTTTTGTAACTTGGAATATTTTTTATATCATTTTTATTCGATCTAGTGTTATGCATACACGGTCTAGTAGAGGATTCATTATTTTTGAAGAGCTTCAATAATATATTTTTGGCATATATTTGCTGTACATTTGGTACGTCAAAGTTATTGAAAATTTCAATTGAGGGCGTTCTAATTGGTACTTTAAATATGGTCTTTATGATTCCTTTTTGAATCGTATTCAGGTTTTGTAGGTACGTTTGTGTAGCAGATCCCCATCCTATGATTCCATATTCAATTCGAGAATGACATAACGCGTAGTAGACCTTTTTCATATCCTTTTTATTTAACACATTTCTTAAATTTTTAAAAAAATATATAAGGCTAGTGAGTTTTTCCGTAATACCTTTGATGTGTAGGTCCCATCTAAGATTTTCGTCAATTATTACTCCGAGATATTTAATGTTTTGTGTTTTTTCGATAACAGGGCAGTAACATTGTGTATTATTTCCATGGCATTCATGTAATTTTAGTTCTAGTGATTTTATTGGTTGGCCCCTTGAGTTCATTGAAAATTTTATATATTTTGTTTTGCTTATATTAAGGGTAAGCGAGTTGATTTTAAGCCAATTTTGAAGTGCACTAAGCCCCTTTTCAGCCTCCTTAAATGTATCCGTCCAATTTTCTTCTTGAAATAATAAAACAGTATCATCAGCAAAACTGATTATGTTTCCTTTAATGGTAAGGTTAGTTAAGTCGTTGATGTAGATAATGAACAGAATCGGTCCCAGTACACTCCCTTGAGGGACGCCATAGTTTAAAGATAGAGATTTGCTCTTTTGTTTGCCAATTTGTACTTGTTGTTCTCGCCCTGTTATATACGACTCCAATAAGTTAATTGTTGATTCGGCCATTCCAATTTTTTTTAGTTTAGTTAGTAATATTTTATGGTCTATTGTGTCAAAAGCTTTTTGAAGATCTATGAATAAAGCTAAACATTTTTTCCCATCAGTTGAGTTGACTATTAAACTGAGATATTATTATCAATTAAATAAAACTATATCTACTCAGTAGATCCATTAGATATTACAGATTAATTAACAAAATATTCCAATTAGTCAGACTATTAGAAATTACTGCCTCACGCGCACCGAACGAAACCGACAGATCGCAACTCCATCCGTGTCAGTCCGCGCTTCGAATAAGGCGTTTTTATGCTCGAGTGCAATCTCGTTAAACTCGCGAGATCTCGCCCTTTTTTCGTCCGAGATCAATCTCGCTAAAAAAGGCCGAGATCTCGCAAGAACGAGATCTCGCGAGAACGAGATTGAATTCCCTAATTACTTCACAATAATTTAACAAAGTTCTAAAAAGAACAAAGATCAAAATAGAACATCGCAATAGCAAACCATTTTTGCAAATCACATATACCACTCGGACAATGACGTATGAGGCAACCTGACTTATAATATAAGGCGGTGCAAGGATCTCTATTGTTTTTAGCAGATGTTTCCTAATTATTGATTTATCGGTGATTGCAATGTACAAAAAATACAACTGTTCATCTCAATATTTATTCACAGACGTCATGGTAGAAAAAATCAAATCATCTTCACAATCTTCTTATCTTTATTTATGTCTTCTAAGTTCTAGCATTGGATTTTAACACCACACAATTCTTGGTAGCTCTCACAAAGCTGTAGGGACTCCAGATACTAATATCTACAGCCTGTATGTCTGACTAATATCTACAGCTCATATGTTGAACTAATATCTACGAACTTCAGAGTGTTGATTAATATCTACAGAGCGTAGGTTGAACTAATATCTACAGAGCGTAGGTTGGACTAATCAGCTAAATGTGTCCAATAGTCCGATATTACGAATTTTTACATACACACTTACATAAATTAAGTTTTTTAAACTGCATACGCAATATTACATTATTCCAATATGCTACACATAATTGGAAATCCAACCTCTGCCAGTGCTGTAGATATTCGTCAACACTTTGATTCTCATAGATATTAATTAACAGTTTGTGCTGTAGATATTCGTCAACACTTTGGTTTTCATAGATATTAGTTCGATTTTTTCAGTTTTTGGAATTCCTGTAGATATTAGTAGACGCCTTCGCTGTAGGTGCTTTTGCTCGAAAGCGCATATTCGGAAGCTCTCTTTTCAGGTCATCTTGTCTGGGGGCGAACTCTGGTATTCTTCCGACGGCATCCGATCATCCCAACGATCATCTATTCGTGCATCTTTTGCAAGTAAAGTTGGTACAATAGCACTGTCCCACCATTCTTTTGCAGTTTTTATTTTTATTTTTTACGTTTACTCCATACAGGTGGCCCCGAGGAAAATAATTTCCCTCAGGGCTTATCTAATCTGAGATGCTGTGTGGAGGGTCCTTTTGAGGAGAGGAAGGAGTGAAAATTTGTCGTGAAGAGACCCATGTTGTAGGAAGGCGGAAATACAGAGGATGGCTAATCGTTCCACAGCCGAGCTGTTGAACTCAAGAACGGGTCGAAGAAGCGACTCGTTCTCATGTGACAAATATCAACTGGGCACACATATTGGGCTCGCGTTTGGCGTGTTTCCCGACTATACACCGGTGCCAAGGGGATCAATGACGCTAGTTCTTCGGAGCATCTTCTATTAAAATACCGATAGAACGAGTATAGCCGACGCTTTTAATCTAATGATTGCAATCCGTTTGTTAAGATGGGCGAATCTATCAAACGTACCGCCCGTTGACGCACCAGATAAGAGGTGGTTGCCAAATTCAACGGTGGGGCGCACTTGCGATTTGTACAGGGTTAGCAATTATTGTGTACTAAAGTGTCTGCGAGCCTTGTACAGTACAGTTGATATAGATTATTATGAGAAAACAAGCTTTGCCATTATGAGAAAACAAGGTCCTCGCAATAGTTCTATGTATTCGGTATTAGAAGGCTTCACTAAAACTTAACGCAGAAAACAGCATGAGTAAATGCTAGTTTACTATAAAATAAATCATGCATTTTTTTACCGGTTGGGGTAGGCGTTAGACACACACATTTCCATATTCCTTTATCAAGATACTACTAACCCCCTTATCCGCGACGAAATTCCATCCTACAGCATTTACTGACGTAAAGCGAATTAGTTGTTTGCAGGTCTCGACTGCGCACGTCACTGATCAACGTGACGTCAGTCACGATTTAAAAAAAAACAACAGAACTCGCGTAATAATTGCCATAATAAAGCCCTCTTAACAATTATTTTGGATAGCAACGCCTGTAATGTACAGGTTTATCGGGAATTAGAAATAGCATCTTGAGATTGTTTTCAGTCGCACCAAATTTGCATGGGTGTTCGATCAAGGTTCGTAGAAAATGCGTTTAACAAGTTTAGCCGATCGAGGGGATAGAGCGGTGATTGGCTAAGAATTCGTGACGTAGCTTGAAGTCCATGTTCCACCAAGAGATCTGAAATAACTGCAATACAAGTGGCAGTTTTTACTTCTATGCACGTCATGCGTTCGAAATTTCGAAAGCGGCCAGACTAGTTTTTTTTTTTTTAAAGTCCCGCATAAATTAACCTTGTTAAGGCGATCCAATAGTCCACGAAAAATCGAACTCGAAATTCCCCCCCTTTTATGGGAGAAGTTTAAAAATACTTGAGAAAAAGCTTTTGGAAATGTTAGAAAAGGTATTTGAGAATTTTTTTCACAAGTTGATTTCGTAAAGGCCCGTAAAAAACATTAACTCATTTTTTACCCAATGTTTATTGTAATAAAACCGAATTAGTTTAAAATTGATTTCACGGAACAAAGCGACGCAGAGCCTAACGACCGTTCCCCGCTCCGCCCGGGGGCGTACTGATAAAATAGACGAGCGTGAGATGTTATGTAGCCCTTCGGTGGACGGCACAGAGTTCACTTTGAAAATCCAAATTCGTCTACTGCCGGCTGTACTGTAAAATAACAACGCGAAAATGCAGATTTTATTTTATTTTGTGAACTTTGGGCGTAAATATAATTTTTTTGCGATTATTATAAAAAGAACTGAATTTGCCACATTAAACAATAAATCCATATCAGAAAAGGGGATATAAATAGGAGAGTTTGGACTTGAAAGTGTTTTTTATAGTCCTTATACTTTTTTTTTCCTAGGCTTATTAAAAGACTTACAAAAAAACTGGCGGATGTTTTTAAGGGCCAAGGTATGTTCTACACGCAGTATTTAATTGAAGCATCTTTAAAAGGAATATAAACGCTAGAAATATTTCGAATCTTAGGCCTGCAAAATTTTAAAATCGAGTGTCTTTTTGCTCGAGGCTAGTAAGCGAAAAAGTGGTTTTTATTTATTTTGTGCATAATTTTATAAGAACGAAAAAAAGTTAGAACATGGAAAACCTCAAAAATAGTCTTAGCCATAAAGGGGTATTTTTAAAAAAATTGTTTCTTGTATTACTTCATAGTTAAGTCATGAAAAAACTTTTTTTTTGGTGGTTTAGGCTTATATTTTTTGTTACGTAAATAATAATTTTATTGTAATTCCAATACATAGAAAAGCTAGTAAAAGCTTCGATTTATCCGTAGCATATTTTTTGATGTTCATACTGTAAGCCGATTCGTCGTAAAGATTCATCAAAATAGTATCTAAATAGGATTTCACGTATATATTCATCTTAATACTTCTAAGTAATCAAATTTTCAAAACAAAAACATATGATTTTGCATTATTTAGTACGGCTTCATCTTAATTGCATTTTCTACAAACCTTAGGTGTTCGATGATGTGTTTCACATCCTTCTATTGGTTCGAAATGCTTTATAAAATTGTGTTTGTAAAATTTCAAGTCATAAATAAAAATCGTAATTATTGAACCAAGTTTAATCCAACCTCTTGAACGAACACTTTATTATTGAATCTTTTTTACGAGTACCTTCCAGTGAAGAACAATTTGGGTGGCAGGTAAGGGTACCATTATTTACAGGAACACCTCTGCCATAGGTCAACCGAAGTGGTTCGCTACGTTTGTGCCCGGTTTTATGGGGTGAGGTTTGTCCGGATCCTGGCGATGGATACGTCTGCCCACCATCTGTGTGAAAGGCCGTATCGGGAGAGAATGGTTGAGGGGACCTTTTGACTTCTCGAGCAGGACCCTCTCGGAACATCGCCTTGCAGCGCAAGTAGGGGGGCATAGATTCATACGTCTGTCACTCTTGGATACACTAACCCCCAGATTCCTACCCAACCCTCATACCTTTTTCCATTGCAGAACTTTCCCCTCATTTCTTTCCTAAAAATACCCTCCAAATAGCATCCCCAAAGATGACATAGGCCCTGAGGAGAAATTATTTTCCTCAATGCTTCCTGTGTAGAGCCAATCTAAAAAAAAACTCTGGTAAATAGTCGAAATATATATAATAGTGATTGATTTTTAGGGTATTATGCCTTTTACGCTTCCTCCTCCTCCTTTAGGCAATGACAGCCTTGCCAGTTCTGCATTCGAGTCCCAGTTGCGACCGTTATCGTTTTATTTTTCTGTGTCTTGTTCTCTTTCATATTTTCGATTAGATTATTAGTGTAATCTTCTTCTTCAATGATATATTACATTGATGGGAATAACCTTCAAAAGTTATAAAAAGATCGTATTTAAAAAAAAAGAAAACTAAATGTGTCCACAACACTACAGATTTACACTGACTAAAAATCGGTAAATAGGTAATTGTATCGTATTACATCAATGTATTGTAAGCATGTAATGCCCCATTTTATGTTTCCCTGATCACCGAGCCTGTATTCAGCTTTAATAAAAATTTTCTATCTGAAATTCTCTAATTTTGAATTTATTGTTTTGCATATTTCAACCCGTTGATCATGACCGTCAATATTTTGACATCTAATAACAAATATATTATGCCTCCTGAACATTGGATTGGTGATGCAATTCAATGATAAATAATTATTTGCAGTGGAATTCATCAAACCGTGTTGCGTAAGAGTTAAGTATGAATTAAGAATTCTTTGCGTTTGCCGGCAATAGACATTTCGTCAACAGAACTGTCCCGGACATTCGACGGCGATTAACATTGAGCCCATCAAAGCATAATTGAATTTCATCACAATTATTAACCTTCCACAACGTGCGTAGTGGCGTAGCGACAGATTTACGGGCCCGCGGGCAATTCTTTTAACCATGCACCACGCCACCCAAAAACGAAGACATTTTATTGAAAACTTGCGATTAGCGAGCTCTTTCCACGAAATCCCACCTCCTCCTTGCCTTTTTCTCCTGCGTTCCTCTTCTACCATCCCTACCTTCCCCCTCCATCGTCTCCCTCCCTCATCCCCCCTCCCGCAAAACCCCTCTCCTTCGTTCCCCTCCCCCTCCCTTCTTCCCGCCCTGCCATCAAACTACATGAAATAGACACATTATTTGAACAACTCGCGCGCTACCATTCAATTAGATGCTCTATATACCGACTTTTCTAAAGCTTTTGACAAAGTAAAACATGCCATCCTCATGGCCAAGCTATATGCTATAGGTATACGAAACCCATTGCTATCTTTCTTTAATTCTTATTTAAGCAATAGAAAACAAAGAGTTAAAATAAATAACATTAAGTCTATTATTATTGAAGTAACATCCGGCGTACCGCTAGGAGCACATTTAGCCCCGCTACTCTTCAACTTGTTTATTAATGACATTATTAGTATTTTCTCTCACACACGCTTTTGGCTTTTTGCTGATGACAATAAGATCCTAAAAATAATCAAAAACTACCATGACTGCCTTCTTTTCCAATCAGATATTGACTCTTTCAATGACTGGTGTAAAATTAATTGCTTGGAACTAAATGTCGATAAGTGCAAAATTATATCGTTCTATAAATCTAAAAATCCGATTGTTTTCGAATACAAATTAAATAATAATTGCCTAACAACTGTTCAATCTATTAAAGACCTTGGTGTCTCTCTTGATAGCAAGCTTTCTTTCCGGGAACATATAAATGTAATTGTTAATAAATCTCTCAAACTACTTGGTTTCATCACTAGAACCACTTCTGACTTCAAAAACATAAAAACCCTAAGAACTCTTTACTGCTCCTTGGTTCGCCCCCATCTTGAATATGCTTGTGTTATATGGTCTCCTTTTTATGTTGTCCATATTCATCATATTGAATCCGTTCAACATCGCTTCCTAAAGGGGATTGCTTGGAGGCTAGGATTAGAGCGAGGCAATTACTCGTATGCTGAAATTGAACAGACTCTAAACCTTTCTCCTTTAGAAGACCGTCGGATAAAATCTGATCTCATATGTTTCTTCAAAATTATTAACTGTTTAATCGACTCGCCTACATTACTACTACTCATCACATTTAATATACCTTCTCGTAGACTCAGAAATGAAGACCTGCTTTTCCTCAATCAGCACTCGACTAACTATGGTTATAACTCACCACTGTTCAGAATGTGTAGACTGGTCAACTCACGTCAAGACCTTGATTTTTTTGGTATTAGCTTAAATGATTTCTGTCGCTCTTTAAACAAATGATGATATTTCATATTCACCCTAATTTTTACAAGGTCTTGACGTGACTTGACACTTATTTTTTCTTCTATTTTCACTGTTTGTCTTTGCTTTCATGTACCATCCGAATCCTTACATTGTTCCTTTCTAAATTTCGTGATACTTTGTTTGAAATTGGATAAATAAATAAATAAATAAATTTCTGCATATTAACGCCAGAGCTCACCAATATAGATTATGTGATACTTCTATCATTCGTGTTTTAGATTCAACTTTTTTAAGAAGACGATATTATTTGATCTTTTTATGAGCATATTCTAGTGAAGAAAAATAAACTTACAAACTCGAAATTTATGAAATAGTTTTTGATTTTTGGGTTATTATGACGTATTACGCTTTCTCTTCTTTTAGTCGACAGCCTTGCAGCCTTTTGTCGACAATGTGGGGTTTTGGGAGTTTATTTACCTTCCCCAAATAATTAAAAATATGATATCACAAATGTGCCTACGGTGCGATTTCAATTTCAGCAACAGATATCCTCGGCTTGATAGATACATCCTAGGACTTATAATTTTGGGCCCGGGGTGAAAATCTTAGATTGGTTTTGGTTACAGTCAGTTTCTTTTTAAAAGCATTTTTCTGTTTCTGTTTGCCCAAACGATCGCTACGCCTTTGACACGTAATTATGCGATCGTAAAATGTCTAATTTGCAAATTCTCTATAAATTCGATTATTTTCCTAATTCTTCGGTTCGCTTGCCAGCGGTGTGTTTTTGAACAATTGCATCGTACCGAATGGAATATTTTAGAGAAACGCTAAATAAAGTTGAATGAAATAACGTGTTTCTGAGTTTAAATGGTGCATTAAGATACCATTTAGTACATGTATACGAGATACAGACACACATTATGTACATGGATGCATGAAGATATGTGTACTTTTTCACTCATTAATGTAGGTGTCACCCATAGCTATAAAAAAGCGAGCAGATATCTGTTGAAACGCGATCGCTTTTGTGTTGTACCGTCACACGACGCTATCAAATATTTCTTTCTATGGTAGGAGAGGGGTCAGTTGAATTACAGAGCTGCAACGAAATGCCATTTCTTTTGAATCTATCAACTTGACAGCTGTCATCCGCCCGTTTAGGCAGCTCAGTAATTAAAATGACCCTCTCTCCTGCTTTCGGTGGAGAGGGGGTTGCATACCTTTTTGTACATCGCCTCAGGAACGGTTACGGCGTAAGATCTGTATTGTCTACGGTTGATCTGCGCATGAACCGCTTATAGACTGAGAGGGGACAGAATTTTTCATAACGATCATGGATACGGTTAGATTTTCATTTATAGTTTGTAGGATAGTCCCTTAAGGTGAATGATGTCGGCCTGCCTGCTCTCTGTGGTTGTCGCTTCGAGTTATAGAGCTTACAAGAGGCTTCATTGTTGCGAAAAAAAAACGATTAGAGAAACGGTCAGTTTTAGTACATATTCAAAGTACGGCGTCTCCGCAGATGAAACAATTTCAGAGTTATGATGCGCGCAAGTCACTGCATTGTTGCGAAAAAAAACGATAACAGAAATGGTCAGTTTTAGTAGGTACCTGTTCAAAGTATAGTTATATTTCAGAGCTAAAACCTTACAATATCGTAAGTAAAAGCACAGTCTATAAAGATGCCCTAATAGAGCTAAGTTGCGATGCTCCGTTGACAAATGAAACTAAATGCAAAATTGGATAATTCATTTGTAAGTTATATGGTGTGAAGAGTAAATCTGTACTAAAACTGACCATTTCTCTGATCGTTTTTTTTTCGCAACAATGAAGCCTCTTGTAAGCTCTATAACTCGAAGTTGCAACCACTGAGAGCAGGCAGACCAACATCATTCAAATTAGGGGACTACTCTACAAACTATAAAAGTAAATCTAACCGTATCCACGATCGTTATGAAAAATCCCGTCACCTCTTAGACTATTAGATGTGACAGGTCTGATGGGATTGTATGGAGAGCGTTATTTGGCGTGCAATGATCTTTAATCTTTTATCTGCGTGTGTGGCACCATTTTAAAACAAATATATGTTGTTCGTTGTTTCAAATCTATGTAATTAATTCTGTAATCATTAATCATAGACGGTTGGTGCGGCTTTATTGGACTATTGATTCGTGCCATTTCATCGAATACTGCAATGGATAGATTATCGCAGTTGATTCAAAAAAGACAAAAATAAATAATTTTAAATACTTATAACATTTATTACTGCAACCAAATGTGGGTATGTATGAAAGATCTAAAAATGTGAATAGATGGCTTCGAATTTTGAACTTTGTCCTTTGATCTTGAATTTCTGATCTCTAAACTTTTACCCTTTTTACACATTGATTTGTCTTAGCTTTTCCCTTTAATTATTATCTCTCTTTTTACAATAGCCTATTTTGTCCATGCTATATCAATGGTCTAAACCCTAAACCAATGATTTAGTGTTGTTTACTCAGTAATGTTATAAATCGGCATATCAAAGAATAATAATATCCTTTTATTGAAGTCGATATACATTCGATGACAATGGTCTACAATAAGGCTTATAAAATAGGCGATTATATTTCCATCGGTTTATTATTACGCACTCAGTTTACACATTCACTTTATTAGCTGGATGAAATAATAAAGATACTAATTATTAAAAGTACCCGAAGCTCATTAACCTCCAAAATTCAAGTAATGCATTGACTACTGACGTATATGTTGTAGATAGGTAAGATAATCTATCTATCTTCTATCTTCTTCTTCTATCTTCTATCTTCTATCTTCTATCTTCTATCTTCTATCTTCTATCTTCTATCTTCTATCTTCTATCTTCTATCTTCTATCTTCTATCTTCTATCTTCTATCTTCTATCTTCTATCTTCTATCTTCTATCTTCTATCTTCTATCTTCTATCTTCTATCTTCTATCTTCTATCTTCTATCTTCTATCTTCTATCTTCTATCTTCTATCTTCTATCTTCTATCTTCTATCTTCTATCTTCTATCTTCTATCTTCTATCTTCTATCTTCTATCTTCTATCTTCTATCTTCTATCTTCTATCTTCTATCTTCTATCTTCTATCTTCTATCTTCTATCTTCTATCTTCTATCTTCTATCTTCTATCTTCTATCTTCTATCTTCTATCTTCTATCTTCTATCTTCTATCTTCTATCTTCTATCTTCTATCTTCTATCTTCTATCTTCTATCTTCTATCTTCTATCTTCTATCTTCTATCTTCTATCTTCTATCTTCTATCTTCTATCTTCTATCTTCTATCTTCTATCTTCTATCTTCTATCTTCTATCTTCTATCTTCTATCTTCTTCTTCTATCTTCTATCTTCTATATAAATAAAAATGAATCGCCGAAATGTATGTACGCGCACAACTTCCGAACGACTGCACCAAATTGGATAATTCTTTTTTTGTTGTGTTCGTTATTGTCAGGACAAGGTTTGTATAAAACTACTGGTGAGCTCTGGCTTTATGAAATTTGCAATAGGTTGCACGCGAGCTGTTTGAAAACTGAATGCACCGGGACTGAGTGCATGGAATGCGGGAGGGGAAGGGGGGAAGGGAACTTGGGTGGAGGGTTCGCGGGAAAGGGGGAATGGGAACCAGGGAGGGGAGAGGTGAACTCGGGAGGGTTGTTTGCTGGACGTGGGAAGGGATGGAGTGGAGTGGGAAGAGGAAAGGTGGAGGAGGCGGAGTGGGAACGTGAGGGGGGAGGGGGACGCGGGAGAGGAAGGGGAGGCCGAAGGAGAACGGGACGAAAGGGAAAGGACACGCAGGAAGAAACAATTTCTTTATTAAATGGCATAGCAACGCATTCCGGGTACCAGCTGGTAATTAATAATGACAAAATAATATTGGTATAACTTTTGAAGTTTATACCCATCAATTTAATATATTATTAAAGAAGAAGATAATAGTAATAAATCTAAACAAACGTGAAACAGAACAAAACTCAAAGAAATCTGTTTTTTGTTCTGTTTCAACTGTGGTTGGGCTGCTTGTCTGTTTCTTTTAAGCCGCCGCTACCCGAATTTCTACCGATGTCTCACCTATGTTATTCTTAAAGATACTATCTAGACATTCCCCGCGCCGAAACGCAAATTATGTAAATTTCCCTCGATAGAAAAAAATCGCAAAATATGCTCCAAAAATTATTAAAAACGCGTTTGTTTCAGTTATTTTACAAGTTATATGTATGAACAAAATTCACAGTGTTTCTTTAAATGCTGTTTAAGACAACCCCCGTGAGATTTTTGCTCTATTTTAAACGAGTCGTATTATATTAAATATTTTCAGAATTTTCGCATCGATTTTATCGATTTAAATACTAGCGCGCTCCTCTAACATTCGTAATTTCATATCTCTCTATCTTCTTTTTGAACCCGGTTGCGGCGCCTTAATAGAAAAGATAACTGTCACAACTGGAAATCGAACCCAGGATCCTTTGTTAAACCTGGACTCTGCGTCTTAAGAGCGTTTAACCAGCCAGCGGACGAAAATCCACATTTCGTCGAAAGTTGTTCTTCCGATCGTGCAGGGCGGTTACAATGAGAAACATTGATTTTTCTCCGTACCAGCTTTTTTAAATTATAACTCAATATTGAATTTATTTCAATCCAAATTAGCTTTAATTTATACCTTCATCCAAAAATGCTGAAAGGCGTGATGATAAAACTATTAAAATAGTGTACTTTTTGTAGTTATTTTTTGATTATATGTAAGTATTTATCATTTTTCAATAATGTCTAAATTTAATAAGAATGTTAAAAAAATCTAAAATACATTAGTTTGTAAGTGCGCAAATAAATACACAAATGGACCAATTTTCGTCAAAAAACACATGTACGTACATATTTTTTAATGATTTTATTGAAACTAAAATTAAAATTCTAATACATAACTTTGCTAGATAATGTATTGATTTATTTTACTGCATGATTACATTATTTGAAATGGATGTGGTATAATACAAAAACTTTTTTGAAAATTTAACAAATCTGCCAACGACAAATGGAATAACCTTATTATACTAAAAATTAAAAAAAATTCTAAAAATTTATTACATAACTATGCTAGATAAAAGAACAATCTTTCGAAATCCATTTATAATTTTTTGTGGAAAAGAGTCAATACGTCTAAAAACTTTTTTGAAAATGACGTATTTCCGGCTTTCTCTGGTAATGCCCTCTTAAACAACTCAGCTTTGGGACCTATTCATTTTGGTACTTTTTTTATTTTTCTGTGTCTTGTTTGCGTTCATGTTCCGTTTGGGTTCAATATTGTCATATTCATCAAACAAATCAAACTTAAATGGACGATCTTCAAAACAAATCAAATGGTAAAAGCCTATGTAAATATTTTTAACAAAAAGACGGAAAAACATAAAAAAACATATTTAAGAAAAGATGATATAACAAACAATCACTTATGCGAGTACGAAAGAAAAATACAAAAGATTAAAAATCAATTAATAAATGTAATTAACACTTAAAAGTTACAAAGGACTCATACATTGAGAATAAAATAATATTGTCGATGATGTCATGTCGATGTCGATGATGTATACGAAACGATAAATAATGAAAGATTCCGACTATATCCTTCTTATTTTTCCTGCCCTATTCATTCGTGAAAAATATTTTATGTTTTATCATCTACTAGTAGGCCCGGCCACACGTTGCTGTGGCTAACGAAACACAACGCCTTTACCCAATCTTTATAAAATCCACACCACCCGCTTGCCAGCTGCCCGCTGCCTGAATTGAATATTTGAATTTATCGGCTTTTCTCTACTATAATAAGCATGTATTATACATATAAACTAATTAACTCGCCACTAATTATACAATGCTTGCAATGCAACACTGGATATTTGAAAAGGGAAAATCAAATACCTACTTACTCTAGGACATCTATTTTTCAATTTCTTCCGTAGAACGAATTTCAAAAGCGACTATAGTACGGCCCGCCAGCCGTTTTAAATCGCACAAAAATATGTTTTCTTTGAATTTCTCGGCTTTTGTCTAATATAATTTATATGTAAAATACCATATAAACATTCCTCTTCAATCACTCTATCTATTGGTGAAAACCGTATGAAAATCCGTTGCGTAGTTTAAAAGATTAACGCGCACATACATTTTGAGCGACTTCATTTTATACTATGTAACTAGCAGACCCGACCACACTTTGCTGTGGCTAACGAAACACAACGCCATTACCCAACCTTTATAAAATCCACACCACCCGCTTGCCAGCTGCCCGCTGCCCGCTGCCTGAATTGAATATTTGAATTTCTCGACTTTTCTCTACTATAATAAGCATGTTTTATATATATAAACCTTCCTCTTGAATCACTCTATCTATTGGTGAAAACCGCATGAATATCCGTTGCGGGGTTTAAAAGATCTATGCGCACATACATTTTGAGCGACTTCATCAAATAAAATAATTCAAATCAAATACCTACTTACTCTAGGACATCTATTTTTCAATTTCTTCCGTAGAACGAATTTCAAAAGTGACTATAGTACCTACGGCCCGCTAGCCGTTTTAAATCGCACAAAAACATGTTTTCTTTGAATTTCTCGGCTTTTCTCTAATATATTTTACATGTATTATACATATAAACATTCCTCTTCAATCACTCTATCTATTGGTGAAAACCGAATGAAAATCCGTTGCGTAGTTTAAAAGATTAACGCGCACATACATTTTGAGAGACTTCATTTTATACTATGTAATGATGATGATGATGATGATAGTATAAAAATCAAAATATGTTTGTTTCTGGGTTTGTATATAAGTGAGATACCTAAGGGTTGCTAATCATTTATCCGATTGCGATGAAACTTTGGGGATTTGATGCGCGCATGCCCGCCATGGTTTTTTTTTTTTTTTTTAGAAGAAACGTAAATGTTTACAATAATAATATGTTACCTTATAAGTTTTTATGGTTACCTACTTAGTAGAGAAATATTCTCGGGTCTAATTGGGGAGCTAGTCTAGATAATATGTTACAAAAATGAAAATAAAATACTGGCAATAGATTATGTCTGAAAATCATCGATACAAATAAGATAATCTCATGCTTATCCGTAAAAATACAATGCGAGTTTTTTTTTTAAATTTAAGATAATTTTTCTCACTTTTTATTGCATTGGGTAATTCGTTATATAGCTTTGGGCCTAAATATTCATAATGGTTGTGCAACTGTCGTGTTGCATCTAGGTACATATACGTTCCCAGATGTTCTAGGTCTTATACTTCGTGTTGAGGACACTTCAGATTCTTTAAAAACTGTTATAATAGCGCTTATTTTAAATAGTTTTGAAACCGGTAGGATCTTAAATTTTTCAAAAAGTTCGCTAGTTGGGAAAATTCTTGGTTTTTTAATAATAACTTTGATGATCATTTTTGTGTTGTTACTATCGGATAAAGATTATTCTTATAGATGCTTCCTCATGCGATTATGCCGTACTGCAATACTGACTGCACAAAAGCAAAGTAAACCATTTTAATATTTGAATGACTTAGGATATTTCTTAAACGTATAAAAATGTAAGTAAGTTTTCTAATTCTTTTGACACAGTTTTCGACATATTTCTTAAATTTCATGTTATTTTCTATATACAATAGTTACTTTTTTTTATTATGAGAAAATACAGATACAGATGTTAATTAACAAGAATATACAAAACAATTAATAGAGAATTCACCTGCATCCAAACTATTTCTCACGAATTAACATTAACAGCAGATAAAAACATATACAAATATTTTTACCTTTAACCCGGCGGTACTCGCTAGGTATTTACGAACATGAACACTCGCTACCGGGTAATTAATACCACAGAGTTTAATTGCCGTTATTTTCAAAAATACGCTTGAGTTTCAATGTTTGACAATGTATTTGTGTTATTGGTACTATTGTTCATAAATAAAACTACAAATGCAAGTTTTAATATTTATTTATTGGTATTTGAGTTTATCCTAAAAAATAATCAAAAAATCATTTTTTTCTTAGTAATCTTACAAAAATCAATAATAACATTTTTTTTTCTTACAAATTTGGCAAAATTGAGATCGGTATCGAAAATAAACTAGATACACTCCTAAAATACTAAAAAATAATGATACCTTTATACTGATTGAACATTGAGATAATCAACACTAAATAAACTGTTTCAAATATTTTGCTAAAAACAAAACTACTTCACTCTATCATAGCAATCCTCACATATTGGGGTTGTATGCTCGCGGCATATCTTTTTGGAGCACAATTCGCAAACCAACTTCTGAATCTGAAGGTAGACAGTCAAAAACATTTTCTGAATTTGAGGGCGCGCCTGAACTATCAGCTTCCTGTTCAGTTTCACTTTCGTGTTCACTATTCTCATCAAAATCTTCTATTTCTGCCACATTTTCTTCTCCGCTGTCTTCTTCTGGAAGCAGCTCTTCTATTGTACTATCACTTTGAGCAATACTCATTTTATTACAGTTCGAAAACAAAAAACACAGTCATAAAAATATCGAAAAATAATGGAACAAGGATCGTCGCTACCGGGTATTTTTTACCCATACTCACTTTACACGTCTGTCATTAACAAGCGCCGTGCGTGAATTGACCCCCCCGTGAGGTGAGGGTGTGTGAACTATCAGTTTGAAGGTACTTAGAATCTTGGGTTGCCAGAACGCGTAGAAAAAAAAATACAACCTATTTTTTGTACTCTGTGGTATTTTTTACCCGGTAGCGAGTATCGCCGGGTTAAATACGGAAAAGACGTAGGTATGCATATACATAAGTAAATATTATTTTACAAATAGAGATGAAAAAATGCGCAATATCCTTATATAAGCTTACAAATTGTTTTTGGAAAAATTTTGATGTTAAGACCAAAAAAAATAATAGATAAAAAAATAATGTCATACAGAAATTTAAAAAAGAAAGGTAGTTAAAATTATAAACCAAGCAATGTCTAAGTTATTGTACTTTGTAGGAAAACAGCCTTCAATTTTCTACTAAAAGTACTGCGTGTATCAAAAAGTAAGTCGGAATCCTTGAGGTTTTGATTTTGATTAAACTATTCGCACATTCTTCTGATTGGATCCCTGACACCAGCATTTGTACGCGTCCGGCTAATGTGGAATAAGTCGTTAAGCCTTGTTACTCTGGGTGGTATTTTGAAGTTTATTAGTTTCAGTAGGTCAGGACAGTCGATAACGTTATTGCAGATTTTATAAAGCGTCATGAGGTCAAGGTATGTTCGCCGGTTAGTTAGAGTGGAGACGTTATAATTCGAGAGCATATTGATGTACCCCCGTTTAGGTGCGCTCATTCTGCAATCATAAAATTATGCATTGCTTACAGTTCGTCCGATTGCAATGAAACTTTGGGGATTTGATGTGTACATGCCCGCGATGGTTTCTAAATATGTACAATAGTGAGTTCTGGCATCGTGGAATTACGCATTGCTAACCGATTGCGATGAAACTTTGGGGATTTGATGTGAGCACGCCCGGGAAGGTTTCTATATATACACGTAAGCTCGGGCATTATGAAATTTGTGTAAAAAATTGCAGTAGGTGGCACGTGAGCTGTTTGAAAACTGAATGTATTGGGATTGAATGTATGGAATACGGGAGGGGGGAGGGGTAAGTGAACCCTGGAAGGGAGAGGGGAACTCGGGAAGCGGTTCACAGGAGTGGGGAGGGGAACCCGGGAGGGTGAAGGAGAACTCGGGAGGGAGGAGGGGAACTCGGAAGGTTGGTTCGCGGGACGGGGGAAGCGGGCAAGGGGAGTGGGGAGAGGGAAGGCGGAGAGGGCGGAGAAGGTGGAAACTCGCTATGACTCCTTTTTATCCAAACATGAAAATTCTTTACACAGTAATTTCCCCCTAATACCATGCGAGCGAAGCCACGGGTTTGCTAGTAATATAATAAAACAAATATTTTTTTTTCATTTGTTATGTCTGCCCTTTCCTCGACAGATAGTAATTATTAATAACGGTTCTTTTAATATAAATGTGTTTATTACTAGAATAACCTAGCTGGATAGCTACGACTGTTTACTATTCGGGGGTAGGTAAATCTCTGGAGCCTTGGCCGGGGAGCTCGTAAAGTATATCTCTGATACTGCTTCTTGTAAGCCAATGCCATCTGGCGAGCTATGGTGCAAGCTACATGCTTACCGCCATCTATCGTATTCTTTCCATATTAAATACTTAATTACTCTACATTACATCATTTAATTTATTTGTGACCGTAACCGGTTTCAGCCTGTTAGGGCAATCTTCAGACTGGTATGATTGTTTCTTAATCTATAGTTTATTTCCACAACTTATGGGGTGAGGGGGGGTAGTCTACAAGGATTTTATACAATTTACATGGGTTTTTCCATAGTATTTGTTGCCATGTCTTCTTTAACGATTGGATTTCTAGTTATTTGGATAATAGCAGTAGACACAATTAACTCGGGTGTTTATATTACTTTAATGTTGTCTGGGGAATACCTCACAAGTAATTGAAATTATAAATAAGTCATTGTATTGTTATCTTTTATTATAATATGCAAATCACACAGATTACTCCAGATATATGCACATTGATATAAGTAGTGGCATTTATATTTGAAATAAATGATATGAGAAACCTATGACAAATCCTCGACCCGAGGCTCGTTAGACTATTGTTTATCGCTGGCATTATTCTCCGAGGATTTGATATATTTATTATAATATTATTTCTCTTATTGAAAAGTAGGTTAAATAGGGTCATCGTAGACTGTATACCACAATGACGATACATAACAAACATGTTATGTATCGTCATTCCCCCATAGAAAGGGGGTGGGATAGACCCTGTCCATGCACATTGCCAGACGAACACATACCAGAGTGGTCTTCCCGCGATCCGCCCGCGCCTCCCCCATCGTCATGCGTAGGCCTGAGGCGTAACCGTGCGGTCTCGATGTCCTTCCGTCCCCCCTCCGGTAACCCGACGCTCATCTTTTCCTCAAGGTCTTCAAAATCTTCCCCTTCTCTCCCAAGTGCATTTCTTCGAGGCAAAATCGGGGAACCGGCTAAAGGGCGCGGACTTCGAGCATCGTCTGCGGTTGGGCCGATAGCTATACGTATTCTCATTGGGACTGCCCGGTGGTCAATGGAATACTTTCTCTGGCTCTTCTTTTTATATATTTTATTTTCTTTCCGCTACTATAGTAATTACTTACATTATAACATAATCATATAACTGTTTTTTCCTCATTACTTATTTTATTTACAGAAGGTTTCTTCGACTGGTCTAGCCGTTATTTTTATTTTTATTTTTCTTTTACTAACACTGTTTTCTCTTATTGATGTTACCTATTTCAGAAGAATTATTCCACGGGCTGCTACTTCTATTTATCTTTTGTATAATTTTAATGTAAGTACTTGCATACTGCTTACTAAACCCGTATGCATGGACATTGGAGGGTCTAGAGTCGTTCAAATAAATGTAGCTTCGTTCAAAAAAAAAGTAGAGTCTTGAGGTGTGCGGTGAAGGAGGAAACCATATGTTTCCTTATAACGCCGTTGGGAAAGTGGTGGGTCCCCTCCAATGTATACCACAATAACGATGACAAGTTATATAACTGCTTTACCTTCAAAATAAATCTTATTCGTTTATCAAAATTTTTCAAAACTATATATATATATATTTTTTTTTACATTAGCTCCACACATTTTTTACATTAGAGGCACCGAGGAAAACAATTTCCCAAGGGGCCTATGTCATCTTTGAGGAGGCTGTGTGGAGGGTTTTTATTTTTGTAAAAAGGTATGAGGGGTGGTTAGGAATCTGGAGGTCAGTATGGCCAGGAGTGACGGACGTATGAATCTATTCCTCATACTGCGGTGCAAGGCGAAGGGAAGGAAACCGGCTGGAGAGGTCTAAAGGCCTCCTTTAATCAGTCTCCTCCGATCCAGCCCGCCAGGCAGTGATTGGGCAAACGTATCCGCCACCAACCTAGACAAACCTCATCCCATGAACCCGGGCACCCTTGCTAAGTCACCAAACGTAGCGAACACTTGGGGTGACCTGTGGCAGAGGTGTTGGTTGTCCAATAAATGGTTCCCATATGGCGGTACTCATACCCGCCTCCCAAATTATCATCTAGTATAAATTAAAACACTTATTTGGTGTTCTTTTTTTATCAAAAGAAGAAAGACAAACATTCAATTAAGTGTAACAAATATTCTATTATATAGGTACCTACGTTTATCCTAAAGTAAAATAATATTCTGTGATAATAGGTAATGGTTAATTGAGATTATCAAGTGTGTTAGGGTGAACGGTGGTTTTACGGGGTGGTTCGACATCACAAAAGGTGTCAAGCAAGGCTGTGTAATGTCACCATGGTTATTCAATGTATATGTCACAGTAAAAGCCCGAACTACGGTAAATCCTAAGATTTACCAACTCTTAATGGTAAAAGTCCGAACCGTTCTATAATCATCGTACACCAACCTAACCTAACCTAACCTAACCCAACCTAACATGTACTAAATTCTAATGGTAAAAGCCCGAAAAAATCGTTTATAATATTTAAATAAGAAACGATTTTTTCGGGCTTTTACCATTAGAATTTAGTACATGTTAGGTTTGGTTAGGTTAGATTAGGTTATGTTAGGTTAGGTTAGGTTAGGTTAGGTTAGGTTGGTGAACGATGATTATAGAACGGTTCGGACTTTTACCAGTTGGTAAATCTTAGGATTTACCGGAAAATCTTAGGATTTACTAATATTCGGGCTTTTACGGTAACATATACACCGATAATTGTATGCAAAAATTGAAAGAGGTGGGATTGGGCGCGAAATTGAGTAATCTGAAAATACGTTGCCTGTTGTATGCTGATGATGCGGTGCTGATTTCTAACACTATGGAAGATCTAGTCTCTCGTATCTAGGATGAACGAAGTATGTATGAAGAATGAGATAATGATGAATGTAAGTAAGTCTAAAGTCATGGTGTTTGAAAGAGAGAGTACAATATTTGTAAATCTCCTGCTGGTGACCCGACAATTCGTCCTGCGACAATTCATCCGGCGACAGTTCATCCTGCGACAGTTCATCCGGCCGACAGTTCATCCTGCCGACAGTTCATCCTGCCGACAGTTCATCCCGCCCACAATTCTTCCGGCGACAATTCATCCTGCCTGATCATTTAGAAGATTTTTATTAAATAAGAATGCAGAGAGGATATACGGCCGTACAACCAAAATCGATATACTTATATCTGAAGACATCTTGAGTGGAAATCCGCTGTAAAAATATTTTTACTAACAATAATTTCGACTCTCCGAAAAAGCATGCGTGAATAACAAAATACGACATACTTATACTTATAGGTTAGGTTAGGTTAGGTTAGGTTTGGTTAGGTTAGGTCAGGTCAGGTTAGGTTAGGTTAGGTTGAATTGTCAGGATGAATTGTCGCCGGATGAATTGTCGGCGGGATGAACTGTCGGCAGGATGAACTGTCGGCAGGATGAACTGTCGGCCGGATGAACTGTCGCAGGATGAACTGTCGCCGGATGAATTATCGCAGGATGAACTGTCATGGAACCCTCCTGCTACCCTCACAGTAAGCGGAAAATGTTGCTTTCATCGTGATAGAGGAATTATTTAGAGAATTAGTAATTAGATGGAAAGTGTCGGGTTCCATGCCAACTAACAATCAACTCAACTCAACAGCTCTTTGAAAAATCATGTAAAGCTAGAAAAAAAATTTAAATCGCCCATAACCTATCTTAATTTGAACTATTTAAACAATTTTTTATATATTTTTTTTCATCACTTTTAACGACTTTTCAAAGAATGTGTTGAGTTGAGTTCATTTTGGGTTGTCCGGTCACCGAATTATTGCTGATTTTTTATATACCGATTCCATTCAAGTCATTAAATTATTATATGTATCTCTAGTTAGAAGCCTAATGGAATATAACTCGGTAGTTTGGTCTCCGTCTTACAAAATTCACATTAATAACATTGAGCGAAAAAAAAAATCAGCGTTTTATAAATTTTATATTAAATATCCCACCACAAGACTTGAAATATAATTTATTATTAAATATTTTCAAAATACACACACTAGAAGACAGACGTAAAATAAACGACTTAACATTTTTATTAAAAATACTTAACTCTAAATTTGACTGTTGCGAACTACTGCAACTCATAAACTTACGAATACCGACAGTAACTACACGACAAAATACACTATTCTACTGTAGCATTCATAAGCGGAACTACATTGCCCACTCTCCGATACAACGATTTCACACTATGGGAAATCAGTACTTAGGTGATATTGACATATTTAGCATAAACTTGGCGAAATTTGTTGAT
The DNA here is from genome assembly GCA_917880885.1 of Limnephilus marmoratus. Lineage (NCBI taxonomy): Eukaryota > Metazoa > Arthropoda > Insecta > Trichoptera > Limnephilidae > Limnephilus > Limnephilus marmoratus. The sequence goes on along the minus strand of OU862909.1, from coordinate 38,274,637 downwards.
CTTGTGAAAAACTTATTCCAAAACTATTCCTAAACCTATCTGTTTTTTTCCGAAAACCTATGAAATCGCTGTATTTTTATGACTTGTGTGCTTTTTTATCAAATTTTATTTTTATTATTTCTGTATATGTTTAAAAATAATCTGTCATGAATTATTTGTACTACCAAAATGTAAAAGCCCTTTGGGCGTTAAATAAATAAATAAATATTTTTTGATTCCCTCCCTCTATTTAAGAAAAACATTTTTATCACACTAAATTCGCACACATAACACTCACATCCTCACCCTTCCACACACTCACAAGCGCACCCTCACACATACAAACACTCTCACCCACCCCTCTCCTTAAATAATTTACTAATTTAATTTAGGTATAATGTATTATTTATCTCACAAAAACATAAGCATATAACAGCGACATGTCATTGGTACCAATTATTTTATTAATTCTATAACTTTGTAACTATTTTTCATTATGTAATAATGTACTGTTTGTTTCTGCAAAATAAAATAAAATATGTTTCTTCTTAAGGACCCTCCAAAAATCGTTAAAATTGCCTGGTTTGAACGCCATTAACTGATATTCAGTGTACGAACTAAACTGATGTATTTTTTTATTACGTACAGACATGCCGCCTTACTCATAATCACAGAAAAGGATAATACCACTGTAACCGTTCGTATTACCGTGGTATCTTTTTCTGCGATTATGAGTAAGGCGGCTAGAGTATTTTCTTTTAATACAGTTGTAAAAAAATTACAAAAATCGGTCCAATTTTAGAGGAGAAAAATGGAAAATACCTACCAAACCTCGATTTTGATGATTTCGTTAGGTACTAGCTGGTTCCTGGCATGCGTTTAATGAAGAAATTGTTTCTCCCTGCCTGTCCTTTCCCATTCATTCCGTTCCCCTTCCGCCTCCCGTTCCTCTCACGCCCCTTTCCCCTCTCGCGTTTCCAATCCGATTCCTCCACCTTCCCTTTCCCCACTCCACTCCCCTCCCGGGTTCCCCTCCCCCCTCCCAGGATCCCCTCCCGTATTCGTCTCCCCCCTCCCGTGAATCCCCCTCCCAAGTACCCCTCCCCCCTCCCGAGTTTCTCCCCTCTCCCGGGTTCCCCACCACCCTCCCGCATTCCATACATTCATTCCCGGTATATTCAGTTTTCAAACAGCTCGCGTGCCGCCTATTGCAATTTTTTTATACAAATTTCATAATACCAGAGCTCGCATTTGTTATTCTGATGTATGAGCTATATTATTGTAAAGTTTCATTAAAATCCATTAAATGGTTTTTGCGTGAAAGAGTAACAAACATACACCCATACAAACTTTCGCCTTTATAATATTAATAAGATTATAGTCTGAGGTGCAGTTGTCCCTTTCCCTCAGTATTCGGAGAAGTAAGAGCGACAGTGACAGCAACAGTTTGATAAAATACCCATTGTTCAAATTACTAGGGGACCAGGTTTCCTATTAATATTCCTTGTTAGTTGGTATTCTTTTGGTGTAAATGGTGAAATCGAATTACCGTTAACACTAAAGATCAAGATAGAACGCTCTTGTTGCTGCTCTAGCTCTATGCTTGTTCGGACTAATCCCCCCTTTATGTGCGAGCTTTCGCTGGGAGTAGTATAGTCAGTTAGTCTGCATTATCTGCAATCAGAAGCGACCACTTAAAGGCTCTGAATTAAAGTGCAAATGTGTACTTAGTAGCACTTTGTTTCGCATAACTTATTATGCCTACAGTGATAAACGGGTTTTTTTAGCACCTGTGAACAGGAATAGATAAAATAGAGGCCATTTAAAAGAGATAAAATACAAGGAATAGATAAAAGGCAAACCATTTAAAACAGATCCTCTCTCGTGCAGTGTACACTGTACAGCATGAATCAAAAGAAAAAATAATAATAAAAAAAATTGATAGTATACAAAAGAAAACTGAGAAATTGATTCACGATTCATAGAATTTGAACAATTCATCAAATCACGAAGTTAATTTTCAAGTTCTATGAAAGTTTTATTCAAGTTCTGTTATTATTATTTCAGGTCTGTGGAGCAACTTGCCCATAATGACATTTTTTTATTTTTATATTTTATTGAAAGAATAGTTAATACATTCCAAAAAACAAGTCCTGCTAAGCCAATTGAATTGGCTTGTCAACAGGTGCTTATAGTTTAGTTACATATACATTTTAAAAGCTAAAATTTACATCTTATGTCTACAGATACAACATTTTTTCATACATATCAATATAAATATTTTTTTCCGATAGCCAATTTTTTTACAATATATTTAACCTTATTCGCTACTTTCTTTGCTTTATAGTGTTGGGTAATAAATTAAATATCTTCGGTATGTTGTATTCAAACGTCCTCTATCCGTACTTACTATTAAATTTCAAAACCCGTCGTTGCACATTAACAGAACTTGAAAAGAGCTTTCACAGAACTTGAAAATTCATTCGAAATTTGAACAATTCACAAATTTTCAAATTCCATGAAATATTTTTTCATGTTATGTTATGATGTTATGACATCATAACAGAACTTGAAAAAATAGCCGGTTGTTTCACAGTACTTGGACAATAACAGAAATTGACTTTTTAATTTAAATTAGTTGAATGAACGTGAATTACTTCATGCATGTATCGACAAACTAAATTAGTATGTTTTTTTTAAAGAAAGACAAACATTCCCGGGTTACGAATAACCCAACAATATTTGAAAATCTCCTACCACCACCACAGTAAGCCGAAAATGTTGCTCGAGTCGTGATGGAGAACTTAGCCAGCAGAGGAATCGAACACGGAACGCCTGGGTGGGACCCAAACGCGATGCCCACTCAACCACTGACCGGTTTGATGAAGGAACACCATAATACTGCATGCTTCTAGTTTGATGGGCCACAAAAAAATATATTTTAAAAATTGCCATACCAAACACTAAACAAACATTTTAAATTCATATTTACAAAGCGTTTTATTATAGTCAAGCTGTGATTTTTATGACATTGATTCCGCGATCACTTGACCGATGGCCACTTGAAAATTTTAGCATTCGGATTAAATTATTCAAATTCACATATTTTCTACTGAGACGATTCGCATTGGTCGATTTTGATTTTTATGAATACAGCACGAGAGTCCTAAATATCCGGATCCAGTGGGACTATAGCTGAAGGGAATGGGGAAGGAACGGAAATGCAAAGGTTGGTTTGAAATTGACTGGCTATTCAGATCTGGTCACCAAACACGGCTAAAGCCATTTCAAGCAACGTTTCATTCCTGAACAGTGGTCTTTCACCGGTATTATTCTGAGAGTATTTACCACTCTGAAACATGCCCCAAACGTACAAGTATATCAATCTATTTATAAAGGGTGTTAAGGGACGTACTTGACTTTCATTATTTGTACGGACTTACTTTACCAGTGATTCCTGGCATTGTTAGAGTAAAAAAATTTACCGAAATTTTGATCTCCGGTGACTTTTTGATTTTGCCTTTTTTTTTACTAAAAACACAGAAAAAAATCACTGGGTCTTTTAAAAACAGTAGGTGTCTGCGAGGTTGGGCGGTTACTCAGCAGAGTGAGCAGTGACGACAGGTTGAACATTTTCTTTATTAGATTTTGAAGAAAATTTTTTAAAAATCTAAAAAGTTACTAATTAACTAACCATCACGCCGTTTCCCCGCAGGGGTAGGCAGACAAGACGGACCGTCAAACAACTTGGCACACAATCCTTGCCTCGTTCACATTCATACAACGTCTCATTCATGCTCTTCTATTATTCTTAAAAAGTCACAAGAGACCAAAATTTAATTTATATTATTCATTCCAGATAATGTCAGGAATCACTGGTTAAAATATAAGTGCAAACAGTTTTCTAATTATGGCTATGTGTAACTGCATTATAAGGTCTAAAATTGAATACGCCTCTGCTGTATGGGCCCCATACCAGAAAAAATACATTGAGAAATTGGAAAAGATTCAAAAAAAGTTTCTTAGATACCTGTATATGAGAATGCATGGGGAGTACCCGCGATTCATGCATCATGAAGATCTGCTCACAGTTGCCAAAGTCTCCAGTCGAGGAGGAGTGGGGCCCCTTGCAGTAACGGCATACAAAATCATTAATAATTTATTAGATAGCGGATAGCCCATAAATCCTAGAATGTTGTAAATTGTATGTGCCGAACAACTACAGCCAGGGACGGTACCACGATCTTCTACGTATCCCACATAGCAGAACGGACGTACTGGCTTGGCATAACATGACACGATGTATGGTGTTGTTAATTAACGCTTCCAAAACTGTTGACATCTTTAAGAGTAGCTTTGAAGAATTGAAGGGGCATTTAAGTGCTACTCATTACTCGCTATAATATTATGTATGTATCTCATCATCACTGTTTAGAGTTTCTTTTGTTTACCCATAAAGGTGTAGTTTGCGTCACATGTGTATCGTAAATGGACACACAGTCTGTAATACATAATAAAAATAAAAAAAATAATGTATCTACGTCTCTTAACACCCTGTATAAAGGAGAATGTCTGTGACCTATGGCGGGCGGATGGTGTGTATTTGATTTTTATACAAATCTACATTTTTTTCCGAGATTGATGAAATTTTGCACACTTGATCTTCAAAACAAAAGGAAGGTCACTGTTTACATTATATTTCTAAAAACTCTGCGTAAAGCATTGGCAACGCCGGGAACTTTAGCTAGTAGATCATTTAATAAAGAAATTGTTTCTTCCTGCGTGTCCTTTCCCATTCCTCCCGTTCCCCTTCCGCCTCCCCTTCCTCTCTATTCTCTCGCGTTCCCACGCCGCCTCTTCCGCCTTCCCTCTCCCCACTACACTCCCCCCTTTCTCCCTTCCCGTGAACCCCCTCCAGAATTCCCCTCCCCCCTCCCAGGTTCCCCTCCGCCCTCCCTGGTTCCCCTCCTCCAGCCTCCCGTGAACCCCCTACCCGACTTCCCCTCCCCTCTCCCCCTCCGCATTCCATACAATCGGTCCCGGTACATTCAGTTTTCAAACAGCTCGCGTGCCACCTATTGCAATTTTTTTAATACAAATTTCATAATGCCAGAGCTCACCAGTAGTTTTTTTTTTTTTTTTTTTATATTATAATATTTAATCGAGGCTTCTGACTCGCATACTGCTGTCATTTTTTGCCTCATCTGTTTTTATTTATTTAAAGGTTTCTTTTTTTTTTTTTTTTTTTAAATATATCCTATATATTAATGTTGCAATATTAATATATGTATGTATCTTTATAAAACAATGTATCATATATTTTCCATGTTGCACGATCTAATGAATTTCATTAGTCTTGAAATGGCATAGTAGTCGGTTGAAGCTATCAAATTATGAATGTCCGATGGGTTTGAGGTCATCAATATTGTTACTCTCTGTTGTTCAAATTTAATGCACTTTGTGAGAGTGTGTTCAATGTCTTCAAATTCTTCACATATAGAGCACATTGGAGAATCAGAGAGGCCTAACAGACACAATATTCTTCCCATTAGTGCATGTCCGGATCTTAATCTAAAAATGACTCTCATTTCTGATCTCTTCAGATTGATTTCAGTGAACCATGGTGTTTTAAAGGGTTCTTTTTGAAGCTTTCTATACCATACGCCCTTATTGGCAGATAAATTTTCAAAATGCTCATTCCACATATTATTACATAGTAAATGTATTTTTTGGGAGTAATCTTCGTTATCTGGCGTCCAGTCATACTCGTGACCTTTCACCCCTGCTTCGTCTGCCAACAAATCCGCCTCTTCATTTCCATGTATCCCTACGTGAGCACCAGTAGTTTTATACTAACCTTATACTGACAATACGATCACAAAAAAAAATTATCCAATTTGATGCAGTCGTTCGGAAATTATGCGCGTACATACATTTCGACGATTCATTTTTATTTACATAGAGATTTCGTATTCATTAAATGTGAAATAACACAAATCGGTTAGATCAAACCGTCACCCGTCGGCCCCGTCGGATTTGAACCCGCGGGCTACACTGAGGTAGTCGAAATTTCCGAAATTCAAAATAAAACCTACTCCGAACCGGGTCCACAAGGTGAGTGGGGGTGGTGTACCGCTATCCGCCGTGAGAACAACATTGCATCACGAATAATGACGAATCTGGTTTCGATTTCGGTTACACCATGTTGAATATAATGACCATGGTGCGGAGAGAATCGTCAGTTTAGTTTTTGCTGCGGAGGCGAGAGCGCACATTATTTTCCTCTAAACGCCATAGAAGCGAGCGTCACGGTGAAATAATAACGCACTAGTGGATTTAGTTTTTTGTTTTATTTTGTGCTCTGGAACACGCAGCCGAGATGCCGGAATGTAAGTTGATAAAAACAATAATATTTATTCGATATAGCTCGTAAAAATGTGTTACATATTATATTGCTTGTTGTCATAATTAGATTTGTAAAATAAACATCTTTTAATTTACTTAATTCATTTTGTAACTAAGTATTTTAGAAGTGCATTTACAAAGTAAAATTAGTGACGCCTACTCGTATGTAGTAATTAATTTACCTATTTTGTTTATTAGAAAAACTTTTTTAAAACTTTTGAAGGTTATTCCCATCAATGTAATATACAATTGAATAAGATGATAACAATAATAATCTTCTTTTTTTTCATAAGAAGCAATTACTTTGTGGTTAGACATTATATTATAAAAAATAAAACAATCACTTTGTATTTAACCACGAATTTATTATTTTATATCTATATTTTATACTTTATATCTGTACAATAATGAATTCGTGGTTAAATACAAAGTGTTTGTTTTATTTTTTTATAATACAATAATAATCTAAACGAAAATATAAAGAAGAACAAGACACAGAAAAATAGAAAAAGTTAATGATCGCAACTGAGACCAGAACTTCTCGTCTAACCGGGTGCGCGTTTTATCACGTATCTTTTTTTATTTTTCTGTGTCTTGTTCTCTTTCGTATTTTCGTTTAGATTATTATTGATATCTTCTTCTTCAATGATTAATTTGTCTGTTTATAATTCGGTAAACTTTCGCCGTTTTAAAACATATTTCTCTTAAATACTTTAAGTTTCTTAAAAAATATATGTTATTTTTGAAGATAATATATATGCATTTCCAACTCCGAAACGGCAATTATAGGAAATTCCCTCGATAGAAAAAAATCGCAAAATATGCTCCGAAAATTATTATAAACAATTTTTTATGTTAGATATTTTATAATACGTAAGAAAAAATTTAGTGTTTCTTTAAATGCTATTTAAGACGTTTCTCTCAAGATTTTTGCTCAATTTTTAACGATTCGTGTTTTATTAAACATTTTCAAAATTTTCGCTTAAATATTATCGTTTTTAATATTAGAGCGCTCCCTCTAACATTTGTAAATCTCCCCTTTTTCTTTTTCGGCGCTTACTACTTGGCCTAGATACGGATATTATTAAGAAAAAACATTTGAGTCATCTTAATTACTATAAAAGACAACTATTTGCATTCGGGATGATGGAAAATGCTGCATTTAAAATTTCAATTACATAAAATAATTAAAATTTGCTTGCATCGTATGGGATGACAGCTGACAGCCATTTACAAAAATTTATCTCCGTATTCTACGACATTTTGTATTGACATTTTGAATGCAGTGTTTTCCATCGCCAACGTCCAGTCATCGCGAAAGTTTACCTATAATTCTTTTAGTAAATTTTTGGGATTGGTGTCCATGGCTATTACGAATAATTTTTAGAAAAAAACTTTAGATTCGCCTTAATCACTATAAAAGGAAATTTATTGCATCACGGCTGGCGGAAAATAATGCATTTTAATTTTCAATGTCGTTAAATAAAATTTCACTTCGCCATTTTGTCGCTGTTAAAATACGTTTTTGAATGGTTTTTTTGGCTACGCAGGGTTTGTGTAGCGGGCTTGTGCATGTTATCTTTACTTTAAAAAACAGCCTGCGTTTTTGAATGGTTTGTTTGGCTACGCAGGGTTTGTGTAGCGGGCTTGTGTATGTGACAAATGGCGGGCGGCAGCAGGCGGGCTGTCGTAGTGTCGATTCGCGAAGTGAACTTTTATTTAACGACATTGAAAATTAAAATGCATTATTTTCCGCCAGCCGTGATGCAAAAAGTTTCCTTTTATAGTGATTAAGGCGAATCTAAAGTTTTTTTCTAAAAATTATTCGTAATAGCCATGGACATCAATCCCAAAAAATTGCCATTCTTTTATTAAAACAATTTATTCATTCAATTATGGTTTTAAACAAAGTAGTTAAGTACTGGTTTCGTTTCTTACTTTTGCAGTAATTCAATGTCGGCTAATGTCTTTTGTTTTCTCCCAAAATGGTAAATTGAATCTTTATCACCAGTAATTCATAGTTCATTACTTTCTTTTAAATTATCGATTTTAATTAATTGTGAGTTCAATTATGATTTGTATTTTTTAAGAAATTAAATTAAATTAGTTATAATCACAATGATATTTAAAATATTGTTCATTTTTTATCAAGTTTTAATGTAAACAATCACCTCAAGGTCAGTTACTAATGTAATCATAATCAATGAAATTGATAGGTGCATTATGGATATAAATCTAACACCTACGTGCACTGTATTATGTACTCGTATCCATAATGTTAGTATCTGATACTTATTTAACACCGGGAATGCGTGCCAAAATCAATTTCAATGCCACTCAATCTCCTTCCCCTCCCGTTCCCCTCCCCCTCCCGCTTCCCTCCCTGCCGCTAAACTATATGAAATACACATATTTTCAGCAACTATGTAAGTTTTATGCTTTTGAGCTCACCATTATATATAGAAATCTTCGCGGACGTGCGCACAACAAGTCCCCACAGTTTCTGCGCAATCGGGCGAATGGTAAAAGAGCGTGTAAAGTACAAACAAAGAAACATTCATTTTTATACATTGCCATAAATTTAACGAGTTTTTGATAAAATTAGCACGAGTGAGGTTATTGTTTTTTTAAAGGCCGATTGCATAAAAATCTCCACCTGGTACTATTCTAGTGGTATATAATTGTAATCTTAGAAAGTCATACGATAATCATTCCTGTCTCGTTTACAATCAACAATCAACCTCATTTTCACTTAACTTTATTTTGTTTTAATAATATTTTGGTTTGCTACGCTTGAACAATTTTTAGGTATTTTTTAAGAAGCGATATAGATATAGATGTGATGTGTTTAATATCAATATAGCATGTTTAAAAAAATTATGTACATGTATTGTTAGTTGTAAGAAATATGTACCATAATTGGACTTACTATCTTTCGTACAAAATAAGAAAAGAGAAATTTTTGGAAATTTCGAATACTTTTGAATTATTTATTGCCTCAGTCATTGTCATTAATATTATTACGCCAACTTTTGAAAATTTCCAACTAACATATTTAAGACTTATTCCTGCAATAAACATTTAATAGTAATATAATTTGGCTGATTTATATAGAATGTCCCAGGGTAAAGTGCACAAACTTCGGGAAGTGATTGGTAGAAGTAAAAAAAACATAAATAACTTTTTTCAAAATTCCACCTTTTTTATCCCTTACAAAAAATATTTTTCTACAGAAAAATATTTTTTCTCCATACAAACAATTCTAATTTTTTACTAACTCAAAAGTACTAACCTTAAAACGTTGGAAATTTCGAAAAATGTTATTTAACAATTTTCGGAGCATTTTGCGATTTTTTCTATCAAATATACATATTTTATCTTAAAAAATAGCATATATTTTTTTTAGAAACATAAAAACTTGTGTTCAAGAGAAATATATCATAAAACGGTAGAAATTCGGAATGCCGCGGCCTAAAACTGCATGTTTTCCGTTATCTTTATATATAGAAAAGTACAGAATATAGTCTATCTGCGTATAGATATCATTTACTACTCCTGATTTTACTACTCTAAAGCTATAATTATTATTAATGCACTTAATGGAGATCCGCTTCAGGATTTAATTAGATTTTGTGTTGACGCAAGCGTAATATGTAGATATAAGTATGAAGATAACAAAGTAAACCTTTATTATATTTTATACACATTTTATTTTTTATTTTTTTATTTAATATAGATATAAAATTGTACAGTGGAGTTATAGAAATTACATATCGGTGCAGAAATTATTTAAAAAATGCTATCTCACCAAAAAAGAAGCTAGTTCTTGTGCTTGATGAGCGAGTTACACCAATTATAACTGAAATAGAATAACATTATGCAATAAGTAAGTATATAATAGAATAAATTGAGACTTCTGGATCATCTATATGTGTAGGTGTACATACATAGGATACGTTTACATACTAAGATATTGTGCACTTAGGAGAAATTCGAAAAATCTAAATAAAATAGATATGAATATACCTATATTAAAAATAAATAGAAAGAAAGAGAAAAACAGGTAATTATTTAGTTAATTATTCCTGATGAAGTGTAGCTTCAGTTTGAGTTTCAGTTTATTGATGTCTTTGGTTTTTTTTATTTCAATGGGAAGGTTGTTGAAAAACTTTATTCCTAAAAAGATATAATTGTTTTGCATTAGTTTGGTATTAAATTTTGGTATTTTGATGTTGTCTTCATATCTTTTTGATTGGTGAGTTTCAAATTTCTTGATGACATTATCTGTGTAAATTTGAATTATTGCATTTTTCTTGAAGATATTCTCTACTCGAAGCACCGTGAAATCTGCGAAAAGCGTTTCTGTTGGATAAGTGGAGGGTTTCTTTAGGATTACTTTAATGATTAGTTTCAGGATCACTTTGATCGGGGTTAGAATATTGTTGTATGACCCCCCCCCCCCATCCAATTATTCCATATTGAATTAATGACTGGATTATTGTACAAATAATTCGCGATTCTATTTAAAAATATACATGGAAAGGAAACTGTTTTGGCGGCTATTTTTCGAGTGTTTGATTGTTTAATTTATTTATATTTATAATTTATTATATTTATAAAGAAGCAGAAATGTTTATTATTAATATATCTCAAAATGCATACGGTGATAGAACAAAAAGGCATAAAATTCCGGAAATATTTAACACATTACCTGAAAATATTAAAAACTTGCTGACCCGGCCACGCGTTGCTGTGGCTAATAAAACACTTTGTAAAATCCAACCTTTGTAACCACTCCGCCGTCTTTGAGTTTATCGCGAAGAGACAGACAGTTGCCGCGGAGGACTTCAATTTATAATACGTAGAGATGGTGTGAAAGATTATAATAATGTGCATGAAATGCTTGGGGTAACTAACGTATTTAAGATAATAAGGATTAATACTGTAGCCGTCTAAATAACTTTTCAATTACCGCAATGTACGTGACCATTTTTTTAGAAGATAGAATGGGTATAGTAATCTATCAGTAAAAGATAGATATATGCCCTCGCGGACTTTTTTGTAGATCTATAAAAGAGGAATATCCCACCGTGAATTGTTTTGTTATATCCCAAAAGGATTAGGCGCATTTATTTGGATAGCTTCTCCTGGAAGGCAAGCCCTCATCGACTCTAATCCAATCCATATTCAGGGCACAGATATAATCCCTTCTACAGAAATAAAGTTTCTAGGTTTCACTATAGACAATAGTCTTTCTCTTGAATCACAAATTTCAAAATCTGTAAGTTCAGGCTTTTTCCATCTAAGGCAGATAAAATCAATCAGGCGTTGCCTTCCCTCTGATGGAGCAAAATCACTCATAAATTCGTTCGTTGTCTCACGTATGGACTATTGTAATAGTGCGTATGCTGGCTTGACTAAAAAACAATTCAAAAGAATCCAGTCCGTTTTTAATGCTGCGGCGAGAATGATTTTTGGTGAATCTAAGTATTGCCGTATGACCCCGCTTCTAAGGGATCTTCATTGGCTTCGATGCCCTGAAAGAATAGAGTTCAAGATCTGCTTAATGACCTTCAAAGCATTGCAAGGAATGGCGCCAGCCTATACATCGGAACTATGTGTCCGACAAAACTTAAGCGATAGGCAGCTTACTCTAAGGTCAGCAGATCGAGATGTTACTAATCGTTTAATCGAACTTTCTAGGTCAAATCGAGCCGTTTACTATGATCGATCTTTTCGTGTAACTGGCCCGCTCATTTGGAACAAACTTCCCTCAGCCCTTACTAATATCCAGAACTTGGCTGAATTCAAAAGAGCTTTAAAAACAAACTTATTTAAAAAATCATACCTTTTATGAATTTTAACTCCTTTTCAATCTACTATAATAAGCCATATTCCTCCATAGAGATATATGTTCCTCAAGTTTCTGGTAATTGTTTGGTTTCGATTACCTCCTTGCTATAGTTTTATGTGCACTCTGAATTTGTATTATTTATAAATGTTAAATACCTCCTGTTCTATATAATTTAGTTTAAATGATTCTTGTTGAATGGCACCGTGATGGTGTATCATTATATATTGTCCTGTGCCAAAACAGCACTCACTATTGTTGTTAATATTGTTCTTTAGGAATTGCTTTGTATATTTTTGTATATTTGTTATTTCACATTATTTAATTAATTTTTTAAGGACTCGTAAGGGACACTGTAGGTTAATTTTAAGTTTATTATAATTAAGCGCACTTGAAGTGAAATATCACAAAACTGCGCTATATAAATACTATGTTATTATTATTATTATTATTTTCGATGAAAACTACCAGGCGGCTTGACTTTTTCCGACACTTCTAACAATTATCGTCATATTTCAACCAATTTACACAAATCCTTGACAAATTGCATACCTAAACCTTCCTCACGAAACACTTTATCAATTGGTGAAAACCGCATGAAAATCCGTTCAGTAGTTTTCGAGTTTATCGCGAACAGACAGACAGACAGACAGACGGCGCGGGGGACTTTACTTTTTAATATGTAGAGATGAGACATCCTATTCAATAATCAAAACAAAAGTTAGATCATTCTACTTCAGTAGAACATGAAAACAAAAATATTGTGAACGAATAGGTACCTAGATCTTTTAACCATTGTTCAAAATAAAATTAATATTATAATAAGCATTATAATAATTAGTTAAGTATTTTAATATTATTCATTCACTAGATATGTATTACACACCAAAATATCAAACATTGTATATATTGTAAGTAAATAAATAGGAAAAATGAGAGATTTCTTACAATCAAACTGATTGATCAGTTTTGTAAGATTTAAGTAAGATAAATTATTATACAATTAATAACTAAATAAACATATAAAAAATAAAAACAAAATTATATCCACGTGGTAGATAATAGTTAAATGATTAAGATTGTAATATTTAACTAAATGAAGACAATATTAGCGAAACTCAATCCAAAATCTGGAGACAGAAAAAGATATTGACACCTCTGGGACACGATCCCAGGACCTTCTGCTTTCATGGCAACAGCTCTACCAACTGAGCTAAGGTGTCTGTATCCAATACGGTCAGAATCATACTTCGACGAAGAAATACCAACATTATCTTCATTTTCTTAACGCATTGGCTGCTATCTTTATATATGATTGCAAGATTCAAACCCGAACTAAATGCTTACTGGATAGTGTCTGGATAAATTTTTTACCATTTTATTTTTAATATGCGATATCTATTGACTTTTTTGCAAGTCTAGAATGAATATTTATTTTTAACTTTATGAGTAAAACCTCAAATTGTAATATTTAATTTTTTTTACATGAGCTCCACACAGGAGGCTCCAAGGAAAATTATTTCCCTCCGGGCTTATGTCGTCTTTGAGGATGCTTTGTGGAGGGTTTTTTTAAGGAAGGAGAGGAGAGTTTTGGGATGGAAAGCGGTTTAAGGAGTGGGTAGGAATCTGGGGTTCAGTGTGTCCTGGTCATCCGCCTCCAAGAATTAGACAAACCTCACCCCATGAACCCTGACACCCCTGCTAAATCACCAAACGTAGCGAACCACTTTGGGTGACCTATGGCAGAGGTGTTGGTTATCCAATTAAGGTTCCCGGGGCGGCGGTATGGGTACCCGCCTCCCAACTTGTAAATGAAGATAATATTAGCGAAACTCAATCAAAAAACTGGAGACAGAAAAATCAGAAAAACATATTGACACCTCTTGGTAGAGTTGTTGCCATGAAATCAGAAGGTCCTGGATTCGTGTCCCAGTGTCTTCATTTAATTAAATATTCCAATTTGTTAACTCACAAATTTAAAAATAAAGATTAAGAGTGTTATCTCTTCTCTACATATTATAAATTAAAGTCCCCCGCGTCGTCTGTCTGTCTGTCTGTTTGTCTGTCTGTTCGCGATAAACTCGAAAACTACTGAACGGATTTTCATGTGGTTTTCACCAATAGATAGTGTTTCGTGGGGAAGGTTTAGGTATGTAAATTGTCAAGGATTTGTGTAAATTGGTTGAAACATAACGATAATTGTTAGAAGTGTCGGAAAAAGTCAAGCCGCCTGGTAGCTTTCATCGAAAACGCTGCCTAATCCTTTTGGCATATAACAAAACAATGCATGGTGGGATATTCCTCTTTTATAGATCTACAAAAAGTCCGCGAAGGCAGATATATCTATCTATCTTTTACGGATAGCTTATTATACTCATTCTATCTTCAAAAAAAATGGTCACGTACATTGCGGTAAATGAAAGGTTATTTAGACGGATTCGGTATTAATCCTTATTAACTTAAATACGTTAGTTACCCAAGCATTTCATGCACATTATTACAATCTTTAATTAAAGTCCTCCGCGGCATCTGTCTGTCTCTTCGCGATATTCTCAAAGACGGCGGTGGTTATAAATGTTGGATAACCATCCAGTAGATGACGTTGTGTTTTATTTGCCACAGCAACGCGTGGCCGGGTCAGCAAGTAATTTATATTACTGGGGATAGGATGAGAATACAAAACTTTAAATTATTTATTATGATTCACGATAGTCACACTACATAGTCGATATTTTATTACTCTACAAAATGTATTGAATTTAACAACTTCAATAAAAAGTAACAAATGTTGATGAAATAGGTTGTTTATGAATCCAAATCTCCCCTGAGGTTATTAGCACAAACGAAAAAATTCAAATTAAATTTAAACGTTTGTGAAAACAAAACTAAATAGCACTACCAATTGTTTGCTAATCATCACAGTGGCGTACCTGCCGTCTGGGCCCCCAAGGCAGTCGCAGGGGGTTAGTCGCAAATAGTGAATGATAAATGGTTTTGAAAATTGAAAGGTTTTTCCGTGTGGACTATGTACTTACGTCAATGCATTTTTTTTCAGCCCATGCCGTTATTTTTAATAAGGTCCGGAAAATTTTTAAATGGTAAAAAAATTCGCTAAAATAAATAACGGTGACCGGGCAACTCAACAAAGTGGCACTTCATCACTTCTTTGAAGTCATTAATAGTTATGAAAAAAAAACTCGGTTAAATGGATTACGTTAGGTTAGGTTATGGGCTATTTATTTTAATCTCTTTTAATGACTTTTTAAAGGGGCCCGACATGTCACTTTGTTGATTTCTCATGGAACCAATAAAATACGTGTCATGTTTTGATCTAGTCAAATCTCATGCGAAAAAAAGTCGTCAATCAAGCAATAGTAAATTTATTATTTATTTCGTCACCTTTCGTAGCTATTCGATAAGCCGGTGCAACTAATTGGCACTCCAGCAATCACGTAAAACTTCGGAAGTTTAATTGTTGTCGTAATAGTTATGTGAAATTAACATATTCGTTGTGATTTGGGCTTAATTTGAAACTATTTATATCACGAGATTGTTGATATTTGAGATTGCATTATCTAACAATTTTACGAATTTGTGAACATGTTTATAGAAAAAAGTAGAATTACCAAATTTCTTATTAGAACTTAATATCTATATACATTAAAATTAATCCCTGTTTTCCTTGGTCACGCCATAACTTCAGAACGACTTTAACTATTTCATTCATCTTTTTAAAAAAAGTTTTCTGATGCTTTGTAGAATGTTCTTACGGAAAGTTCGCGCATTTGATGAAATTAAATTTAGCAAGCAGCTGTTTTTTTTTATCAAAAGAATTATCTACGGATTTTTTAAATTGTAGATATTTTTTAAAGGTACCTACGTTTGGTACCCAATTTGATTGATTGTTCTTATAATATACAAACATGAATATTTTTGTAATATACGAAAAATTTAATTTTTTATAAAAAAATTGTAATACTTGGCACGCGAGCTGTTTGAAAACTGAATGTACTGGGACTGAATATATGGAGGGCGGGAGGAGGGTTTGCGTGACGGGCGAGCTTCAGAGGGGAGAGGGTGGGCGGCGAAGGTGGAATGCGGGTCGGGAACGGGGACGCACGGGAAAGGACATGCAGGGAGAAACAATTTATTTCTTTCACTATGGCGTTGCAACGCATGCCGGGAAACAGCTAGTACTTAATAGAACTTAAAGTATATTGTTCTAAAAGTGAAAAAATCTATTTAAATTTTTAAGAATCTTTTAAATATACCTACATCCAATGGCGGCCAGCCCTAAGGTGCGGCGGTGCAACGCACTCCCAAAATTTCTGCCAATCTAAAAATTCCCGAGCACCGAAAAACATACTATATTTCCGACACGCCTCATCACAAATCATAATACACACTTTGGTTCTAATGCATACATAATATAGGTGTATATGTATACCCGCTTGCGTAACAGATAACAGAAGCAGAACGTTTTGTTCCTATATTCAGGCAGGGAGTGCGTTTGCCAAAGCGATCACAGAATCGAGGAGAATCCTTACACAATTCTCCATGAGCTATAATCGTGGGTAGGTATATCTGGTATAATCCTTTGCAAATTTAAATAACCCGTGATCGCCGATCCGGGAATTTCCACCATGTCAAAAGGACCGTTTGTTCAGTAGCATCTTAATTGGGGACGCGGTCGTGTCATTTTATTATTGATATTGTGTGTTTAAATTAAGATCTACTCTTTTTTAGTCAATGTTCCGCTCAGCATCGACCATTTCTTATCTCTACAGCATACCAACCAACATAAACAATGAGACCCGTTGTGACAGATTGCAGGTCAATACGCCATTGTTATTAGTTTTTTAGATGAGTCGGGAAGAGTAAAAAATGATTTCCATTATTAATGTTCATTTTATAAAAAACAATGCGCTGAACTTAGAAAAACGATTAGAAATTAAAAATAGTGGCCCACCACGGCCCATTTTAAATAGTAAACGAGAGTGCAAGTTAAAAACAAAAGATACAACGGAGAATCGACCTAACCTGCAAATAGGTAAGTTTTTTTTCATAATTAAATTCATTTTAATTAGGGTAGGTATATGTACAAGATTTTTAGCGCACTACCGATATTTGTGAGCATCAGCCGCCACTGCCTACATCTATCGATATTTGGTGATGTAGACATCATGTAAATTTGAAATGACAGCCTGCCATGGTATACTTGAATCCCGGCTGTTCGGGACAACTGGGATGATGAAATTTAAAGTTGTTATTTTGAAGTAGAGTATATAAATGCGCAGAGTTCCCACCTGGGCGTATCGGATTCGATTATCTGCTGGCTAAATCCTCCCATCATTCCACAAGGCGGTACACAACCCTAATAATTTTTGTGTGCTCGATACTCAGATTTTAATCATTTCTGGCGAATTCGTAACCATAATAACTTTTTTTATTTCCGTGCCGCATAAGGAATGCGAGTTATTTATATTTTGATTAATAAAAACAGTACCTTACCATTAACATATTTTACGTACAACGATTTCAAAAAAATTATAACCGGTTTTTCAACTAAAAAGTTAGTGGTAAGCACCAGATTTTATTTTTCTAGGCGATGGATTAATAACTTCGGGAGGACAATATGGAGACACATTTTAAATATTTGTAACACGTTCTTAAGAATTAATTAAAATGAACGCGGCAGAAAGGTCGAATCTCCAGGCCTGCTAGGGCGAATTCAACCGTACGTTCGTACCAAATATATTCAAATACAGAAGAGATATGCTATGGTGTCCGCGCAACTGTCGCCGGACTACGCGCTAATTAGCGTAGTTTTCATACAAAAAGAATTTGTTCATTTCGTTGATTTTTTGAAAATGTGCATTAATATTGGTTAACAATATATTTTAAATAAGGAAAGAATTCGTTCATTTAGTTTAACGTTCGTTTGGTTTATTTGTTCATTATTTGTTCTTTTAGTTTATTTGTTAATTGGTAAACAATATCGGCGACACCCGGAAGCGCAGACCCACATAGTAAAAACAGCAGATAGCACATCTACTTATATTCCAATACTTATATTCCAATATCTTTGGTTCGTACAATACGCCGTGCCGCGGCGTAAACTTGTTTACACGCTTTCTTCACTTAAGTCGTTAAGATTCCCACATTATTTTTCTTCTTTTTCTTTTCTTTGATACGGCAAATTCGACAGTAGGTCCGCGCAATACACGGGTCGTGAGTCGCAATTTGTAAACAAGGCTTCTTTACTTACGTCGTTAAGACACTGAATATATTTTAGGGTATATTGTCGTCTTATGTCGTCTAAGATCGAAGGAGTAATTCTAATTTTGTCAGGTTTTTCGTAACCCTGAATATTTATTTTCTTTAAAAAGGTGGGTTCGCGAAACGGCAACGTACATGTAACAAATGCTTATCATTATATTATTTAAATGAAAATAACCAACGTCGCGCGTCGTTTACACAACTATTTTTAATAAAAATTATCGACATGTTTCAAAACCAAAGGTTTCTTCATTAGGATACAAAGGCTTGATTAAACTTCAGTATACATAGGTACTATAAAATACAACTATTGGCTTCGGGAGAGATGTAAAATATGCATTGCATTTTAATAATTATTTCTTTTAAATAAAATTTTTAAATTTTTTATTGCGTATAACCTTCAAAAGTTATTCCAGTAGAAAAGTTTAATTATTTGTTTACCTGGCGGCCATCATTTCTGAAGTGACTGTTTTAAGATTAATTAATTTTTATTATTCAATCCAAACTAAGTTCTTATAATAGGCAGTTTTTAGCTTGAGTTTTATTTTGAAAAAATTTAGTAAGTCGTTAAAAAAATTTATTTATTTTATTATATCAAAACATGTGAACAAAACAAGTCAAATTATCCGTACCTATTTTAAACGAATAGCTGTTCAAATGAAGTATTTTGCATCTCCTCCACTATTATTCCATTAGCTAATTATTTTGAATAATAAGTTGGTTGTTGGAATCGACCCTTATTCAAACCAACGCAAAGAATGACTTATAAGATTTTTATAATTACTTGTAATTACCGTGTCATTATTTGTTCTGCTAGTTCTTACTGCGGGGGTTAATCGATTTATAAATTGCATCTAATGTTTGCACATGGCCCGAGAGGTCAACTCTCTGTACTCTGAAACAATCAATTAAAATGACTTTGTATCTCGCTGCACTTCCAGCCTCCACGTACCAAACTCTTGCGCAAAGTGCAAATTACTATTAATAGAAAAGGTAATGATTAACGGATGCCTGCCCCTTAAGAGCCTGCACCTGATTTCTTGTGTCAGTATTTCCCCAGATATTGAAGCAATCGGAGTGTCTTTCAACAGTGCTGTGGACTAATTGTTTGTCGGAAAACCCTTCATTGTCGTAATCTTACGTTAAGTGGCTACAGTAATTGCTCTTCAGCTAAGTGTTGGCATTATTCAGCAAGTGTTTGTGTATAGTACAATTATTTCTCATCAGTTGCACATTTTTTAATAAAGAGACGTAAATTATTGATGTAAGTATTCTACGTGTATTTTAATAATTGAGTTCTTGCCCGGAATGATGTTACAAACCCCGTTAACCAAATCTTGATCTCGCTAAAAGTCCCGGTCGTTAGCGATATACCTACTGATTCGTATCATCAGCTTTAAAATTGTATTTGTCCTATTTTTATGGCCTTTAATCATTATTAGAGGTTATTTATTACGCTATTCGGAGTCAACTAAATCTAGGAAACTGCTCTCGTAAATATAATCAAACCGTAAAGTTTCGTTCTACGTGAGTGGATTTCCGGTACAAACATCGTTATGTTATGGTGTATACTTTAACTGAGTCAAATCAAACACCATGCGTGCACTTACATTATTATTTTCTGCATGGATAATTATCTCACTCTTACGACAAAAATTAGATGAGCCTACTTGAAACATTCGATTCTGAAATTACGTAGCCAAAAAATTCATCTATCCCGAGATTTTCTATTTCTTTAATAAATATTTTTTCTGTATACAACAAAACAAAAAAAATAAAGTGGCGTACCCTTTAAATACGTTTTTTCTTACACAGTAGTAAATAAAATTTACCTACGAAGATAAATCATCAAATATATATATTTATTTTTTTACGTGAATATCGCACAAGATGGGACTCTTCTACTGCTCCCAATCGCCTGGAGTCAGTTAGACAATGGCTTCCCCAATTGGGGTATGTTGTGAGGTTGAAGGTAGTGGGAAGTGGGTGGAGATGGTGAAGAGGAAGGTGGGGAAGAATCTGGCTATTCAGATCTAGTCACACAACACGGTTAAAGCCATTTCAAGCAACGTTTCAACACGAATTACAGTAGGGCGATACTAAGAGTATCTTCCACTCTGGAACGTGTCGCAAATAGATCTTTCAATATTTTTAAATGATTAAATTGTAAAATAACTCATAACTGTTATATGCGTATGTTGTTGCCACGCTGACGCCTTTAGGATTATTTCATGTATTGTTTTAACTAATCTGTGGAACTAATCTCCTGCTGACAAGTTACTTGCAGTAGCTTAGCGGTATACATTCCCATTATATGTAACTTTTATACAATAATAAGAAGAAAAAAAACATAAATCAATCAAATAAAACATGCGCACGCCAGGATTTGAACCAGCGGTCTCCGGATTGATAGTCGAGAGCTTTACCCCTCTACCACGGAGTTATTAGCTATATCTAAAATTGTAACTTTATTTGAGTTCAAAATGTAAATATTTTCGACTTAATGTAAATATTTTTCATAATATAATATTATATGTCCGTTCATAATACATAATACAATCTGAGAGATTTTTTTTCAAAAACTTCATATTGTGAGACATTTTAAAACAGCGAATCTTTTTGAAATTAAATGTCAAGAGGTAATACTTTATTAAGAGCGTTTAACCAGCCAGCGGACGAAAATCCACATTTCGTCGAAAGTTGTTCTTCCGATCATGCAGGGCGGTTACAATGAGAAAGATTGATTATTCTCCGTACCAGCTTTTTTAAATTATTACTCAATATCGAATTTATTTCAATCCAAATTAGCTTTAATTTATACCTTCATCCAAAAATGCTGAAAGGCGTGATGATAAAACTATTAAAATAGTGTACTTTTTGTAGTTATTTTTTGATTATAAGTATTTATCATTTTTCAATAATGTCTAAATTTAATAAGAATGTTAAAAAAATCTGAAATATATTAGTTTGTAAGTGCGCAAATAAATACACAAATGGACCAATTTTCGTCAAGAAACACATGTACGTACATATTTTTTAATGATTTTATTGAAACTAAAATTAAAATTCTAATACATAACTTTGCTAGATAATGTATTGATTTATTTTACTGCATGATTACATTATTTGAAATGGGTGTGGTATAATACAAAAACTTTTTTGAAAATTTAACAAATCTGCCAACGACCTATGGAATAACCTTATTATACTAAAAATTAAAAAAAAAATCTAAAAATTTATTACATAACTATGCTAGATAAAAGAACAATCTTTCGAAATCCATTTATAATTTTTTGCGGAAAAGAGTCAATACGTCTAAAAACTTTTTTGAAAATGACGTATTTCCGGCTTTCTCTGGTAATGCCCTCTTAAGTGCTCTTTCTCGAGATCCTTTTTAAAACAACGATGACGTTAATTTTCAATCTAAAAACAACACCGGGAAACGAAAAATCATCATCACTGTTGCCTTATCAATTGCCTTTGTCGTGTCCAAACGATTTATTTGATTATTTGGATTCATTTCCATTCGTATGATGTTCAACCTTTACTTTACGAGGGCAAAATTAATAGCAAGACTTGAAACTAACGTATGAAAGATTTCAAAGTGATTATAAAGTAACATTTTATGGTGAAAAATATCATAGCACGACATGCAATAAACTCAGTGGTAAACCAAATAAAACCTATAAAAATTATAAAGTTAATTTGTAATAGGCTCCTAGAAATCCAACAATAATACCTTGGCTCTTACCAAACCATTTAAACAGAGGAAAGGGAATTTATAAAATA
The DNA here is from genome assembly GCA_917880885.1 of Limnephilus marmoratus. Classification (NCBI taxonomy): domain Eukaryota; kingdom Metazoa; phylum Arthropoda; class Insecta; order Trichoptera; family Limnephilidae; genus Limnephilus; species Limnephilus marmoratus. The sequence continues at coordinate 38,252,334 of OU862909.1, read as the reverse complement.
ACAACTTGTAGGAAACACAAATATACATCTGTAAAACAGTCACAAAAGTGGCAAGCTCGTAATCCTTGAAATATATCATTAATGTAAGTACCACTCGACGTTGTGTTGGGATGAAAAAGTTGATTCCAATAGACGCAATCAATTTAATTTGGGATTCGAGTTTGGGTACCGCCGCCCCGGAAACCATTTATTAGATAACCAACAACTCTGCCATAGGTCACCGCAAGTAGTGACCGTTGGTGACGTAGCAGGGGTGCCCGGGTTTATGGAGTGAGGTTTGTTCGGATCTTGGTGGCGGATGCTTCTGTCCACCAACTGCTTGGCAGGCCGAATCGGAAAAGACTGGCTGAGGGAGACCTTTTAATCTCCAGCAGGACTCTCTCAGAAAATTGCCTTGCACCACATTGGATTCATAAGTCCGTTCATCCTGGACGCACTGACCCTCAGCTTCAAACCCACTCCTCATAAATTTTTCTTCCCAGAACTTCTTCTTTTATTTTTCCAAAATGACCCTCTACACAGCAACCCCAAAGATGACATAGGCGCTTAGGGGATTTATTTTACTCAAGACCTCCACTCCCTCCAATTCACTCAGGACTAATGTTATCTTTAGAGAGTCTTTTTAGGGAAAGGAAGGAGAGGAAGTCATAGGAAAAAAAGGTATGAGGGATGGATAGGAATCTGGGTGACTGGTTGAGATGACAAAGTAGATTCCAATTCCAATGTATCTACGCAATTTATGTTATAAACGCAATTATTAAATTTCAAACAAATATACTCGTACATACAAGCATTTATCATTTACAACATTAACAACTGCAACCTACACAATTCGCTTGACCACATAAGATAAATAATACGATAAAAATATGTTACTGTAAAATATGACTATGAACCAGAATGGATTTTATCTAAATTGTAAACGGTTGTCTATATTATTTTCCTGACATCAAAAATATTCAACAAATTTTCAAACACAAAGTGTCCGACCGAAACAGGATTTTCTACCAGTTTCAGCCGAAACCGAAACTTTTTTAGACATATTAAAAATCTATTGTTTACTGAAATTTGGCTTATTTTTTACACATATACAAAGAGTTAACATGTGTTAAATGAAATTAAAAAAAAAGATAATTGAAGCTATGTGAAAAAAAAAAATTGTTTTGATAGTACTAAAAATTAACCAACATGTTTATTAACTACTCATTGGAACAAAAATTTGTCAATAATCAACACTTATCTACATTATAAAGGAAGGACCTCATTAGTTGAGTATTTTAATTTAAATTGCGTTTACAATCGCAACATTCTTAAGACTAAATTTACCATTTATTGAGATCATTTGCAGAGTTTCGGCGCGGCCGAAGGTTCGGCAGAAAATCTGCCGAAACCAAAACTGATGCAGAAACTAGATTTTTTGATCGAAACTTGCCGAAACCGAACCTTCGGTCAGTCACTAATTTTAATAGCTACAAACTTAGTCGTATTGTACCGTCTATCGATATTATTATTAAAAATACTATTTTCGTTTCTGCCTCTGTGTGTAACTGCGCTCTAGAATTTTGGTGTAACCATTTTAAAAATTGGAAGTTTTTGTTCTGAGAATTCACACAAGCGATAAAATAGGTACCCACCTATAAAAAAATTATTCTTTTAATAGCTATTATCAATATTTGAACTTATTTTTCGACAATCCAGTCTATACCCATTAGATAAGCCAGTAAGCGAAAAAGTTGGTTCCAATTTTTACCTCCAATTAGTCCAATTTGGCCTCCCAACTCCCAACGCTCTAACGACAAACTATCGAATCCGATCCCCGCGCACTGCTACTCGCGTGGTAATAGTGAAACACGTTTCAACGAGACATTACTACGCGATATCGCCTATATAACTGTCTATAACAGTGGTCTTCAACCTTTTTGAGCCGGCGTACCCCTTGTCTATCACTAAAAAAATTGATGTTCACCGTAACCTCTATCTACCTTTTTTATACGTGTAATGAAAGACGTGTTTCATTTGTAATTTTTAATACTCTAATCATTACACGAATTTAACAATCAAATCACACAATTACAATTAAGTAATGCAATTTTATACAGAGTGTAACATGACTTCAGGCATTTTAACCAGTAATTCTACATGCGTGCCACGTTTTTGCGTACCCCCAATTTGGCTTCGCGTACCCCCCAGGGGTACGCGTACCACAGGTTGAAAACCACTGGTCTATAATATTATTTATTTTACCTCACTGAATAAAATAGGTAACGATGCCCAAAATTTTACATACGTGGAAGTTTAAATACAAAACAATTTGTGATTCTTAGCGTTAATCCTAATATTTGTGACGTACTTCTAGAAATTGCGTCTACATAGGTACATCTATGTAATTGTACATGTACGACTTTTTGACACTATTCATCTACATGTATAACACATTTTATGATTTTTTTACTGCTTTACGCTAGCATGTAAGTACTTTCACTTACGTAAATATGTTTTTATTCATATTAAATCTAAGTATATAATCCTATTTTGTTTAATGTTCTGTTGAGGTGATGTATAGTTTGTATACACCCATTATCCTTATTATTATTTCATTGCAGAGCTGAAAATTTAAAACACTTCAATAAAACTATTATTAAATGGATATGTTTAGCGGCTCTCCGCTAAATCACTAAATTAAAAAAGCGATGATATTATTTCTAAACAGTTTTTCACATCCCATGATCTGGTAAGGTGACCCAGCAACAAAATATACTGTCATAGTTATTATGTTTTACATTTAAAAATGTGTCAATAATCGAAAAATAAAATTGCAATAAACTACCAGAATCACAGACCTTTAGTATGCTGAAACATTTGAAAAGAAATTAATTTCATATTTTCAGGACCGATTTATTTCCATTATCAATTTTTTTAATCAATTCATTGGGACGTCCTAAGTAGTTCGCTACGTTTGGTTATTTGGCCAGGTTTATGGGGTGAGGTTTGTCTGGGTTTTGGAGGCGGTTGTGTCAGCCCACCAACTGGACAGGCTGGACCGGCATGGACTGGTTAAGGAGTCTTTTTGACCTCTCCAGCAGGACTCTCTCGGAACATCGCCTTGCATCGTAGTGTAAGGGATGGATTCGTACGTCCGTCACTCCCGGAGACACTGACCTCTAGATTCCTACCCACCCTTCAAATCTTTTTCCTTTCCAGACTTCATAAACTTCCTTTCCTCAAACTATGAGATTTCCCCTTCACATTTCCCCAGCACCCCCAAAGATGTCATATTTGATGATAATTATTTTCCTCATAATGTAAAAAGAAAATACAAGTGTGCAGTTCACACGCGAAGGATACGAAGCACCGCAAAGTGAGAAGACCGGTAATTCTATATCATTCTCTGGCAGGCTAAATCCTATAGATGTATGTGTTTGTCTCTTTTTGGTGTCGCTTTTTCGTTTCATCGAGTTTCAAATCACAACGGTGCTAAAAAAAAATTCTCTTCACAAAGCGTGTTGTGGAGCCAATGTAAAAAAAATATGTTCGGTATCGATAAATATTATGATAAATTGCATTTAATTGCTATGTAAAAGGTCGGTGGTAATATGCATTTAAATTAAAGCAGTCAGTGGGCTTTTATTGGTTTCTAAAGTAAACCACTTTATTTTAACCTCAAAACAGAATGTCATGTAAAACAACTGGAATTTTGTATTCAGCTCTACGTGCATAATAGAACTCAGTCGAGTTCCTGCTATTGGTTGCATTCATATTATCTCTAGTTCCGAGAAATTATGATTCATTCCGTCATTGGCTCACTAATATAATCTATATTTTATTTCTATGTATAAGAGTGTCTGTAGCGAGCGGCCTGGATTTGTTCTCCATACAAATCTGTAGTTTTATTCCGTGACTGATGAAATTTTGCAGACTTGTTTTTCGAAACAAGAGGAAGATCACTTTCTATATTAGATTTCGAAAAAATCTGTGTAAAGCCCCGACAATGTCAGGGATTTCAGCCAGTACTTAATAAAGAAGGAGAGATATAATTAATAATTACTTAATTTAGTTGATCACTTTATCTATCCCAATGCAACCGATTTTATCTCACTGGTGTTTTTTTTTTCATTTATATTATTTCATTCATTGTATTATTTTATTTTTTCTTCAATAGTTCACTTTGTGGCATCATTTTAATTAAATGAAAACAAATCACTTTGTATGCACTAGGGAATGCAAATCTCGCGAGATTGGGGCTCAAACGAGACCCCGCGAGTTTATGAATAACAATACTGCGAGATCTCGCCAATTTCGAGATCTCGCGAGATTGGCAGTTTTGTGCCATATAAATAAATTAGGAAAAAAATAAATTAGGAAAAAATAATAAAAATTATAATTATTATAAGATAAACATTTATTTTCACGCATTTTTCATGCATTTTTCAATTTTTTATGCACCAAACATTGTTGGATGTATTTGTCTATATTTTTTTAATAAACTTTTAAGTAGTAAACTTTGACGTACGTATCTATCAAATAACAAATTAAAGAAACAACCATTCTTCTCTTCTAATATCAAACAAAAATCTTTTAGTAATAAAACAGTTCTTTTATAACAAACAAAACAACGAGAAGTCGAAAAAAATGAAACTTTTTATCTAAGTTGAGTTGACTATTAAACTTGAGATATTATTATCAATTAAATAAAACTATATCTACTCAGTAGATCCATTAGATATTACAGATTAATTAACGAAATATACCAATTAGTCAGACTATTAGAAATTACAGATTAATTAACAAAATATACCAATCAAATGAAAGATTTGTTCAGTTCAAATCACAAGCCATTTTATAATTATTTTGAAAATAGCGCCTTAAGAAGCACAAAATGTCCAAAGAATCGTCTGCTAAACGGTTTCTTATTTCCGCCCTTCGAATAAGACGATTTTATGCTCGAGTGCAATCTCCTTAAACTCGCGAGATCTCGCCCTTTTTTCGTCCGAGATCAATCTCGCTAAAAAAGGCTAGGAGATCTCGCGAGAACGAGATTGCATTCCCTAGTATGCACCGCTTATTTAAGACCCCGCATTTCGATTTTTCACCGATTTATAACATAATTCCCTTAAACACTTTAAAGTTTTTGAATTCTTAAAATGATATACATTATTTTTAAAGATAATAACTGTACCTTTGCCGATTCGAAACGGTAATTATATGAAATTCCCATTAAATTAAGAAAATTGCAAGGTATTCCCCCAAATGATTAAAAACATATTTTGTTCTGTTACGTTGTTATGTTAAGAATAAAAAAAAATCAGTTTATCTTTTGCTCTATTTTAAACGAGTCGCGTTTTTAGTAAACATTTTCACAATTTACCTCAATTATAATAATAATAATAATAATGATTTATTGTATTCATTTCTTAGTAACAGTAGAGATAATGATATCCTCACTGGGATCTCCCGTGCTGAGGATTTCATTTACATATTATAATTTAATTATAAGAAATTGATATGAATTAGACATAACATATATCATGTAGTATTTTTTTTTTAAATAATTATAAAGTAAATAAGATAGTGGTTTTTTAAGCGGTTTTTAACAGTCGCACTTACGTATCTCCCTTTCAAACCATTTTTTGCTTCTTTTGGTTTTCTTAATGGTTTTCGTCAGAATAAAATTTAAATTTTCAAGAAACTATTTGTTTCGAAACATGTAGATGATAATTTTGATTAAATAAGTGGTGTGAACAAAGTGATATGTTTTTTATTTGATTCGTATTTCTCTTTTAGCCAGTTCCTTTTGTTGGCAACATTGTTTTAAGACATTTTTTGTGGATTGTCACCATCAGCTAATAAATCAGGGAATGAGAATTGATTATTAAATGTTTTGCACCCCTAACTTGCTATCCGTATTATTTTCGTGACATTATCATTGCTTGACAATTTAATTAACGCGTTTTAACAGATACTCTGCAATGCAAAAAAATGTGCGCATATTATTTTTTCGTTTAACTGTATTTCAAAACGCACCAACTAGGATATGTAAGACATGTAGGTATCGTACGCACTGCTCATCTGTATAGAACTTCTTGTCACTGTTTTAATAACATAAAGTTTCACGAATTGCCAAAAATAAATAAACTATAATAAGCGTGTTTTCCCGAATTTCTTTATAGAATATAAAAGTAGTACTTATTATAATAGTGGTATTTATTTCAGAATCGCCCTATAAGGCGGAAGTGACACGGCATAATTCCCTAAAAATAAATACTTTTTACCGTAAAATCTCAAATCAAATAATGTTGTGTTTAACAATATATTTTGAAAAGTGGATTTCGTCGTATTTTTATTAAGAGGGCATTACCAGAGAAAACCGGAAATACGTCATTTTCAAAAAAGTTTTTAGACGTATTGACTCTTTTCCACAAAAAAATATAAATGGATTTCGAAAGATTGTTCTTTTATCTAGCATTCGTATGTAATAAATTTTGAGAAATTTTTTAAAATTTTTAGTATAATAAGGTTATTCCATAGGTCGTTGGCAGATTTGTTCAATTTTCAAAAAAGTTTTTGTATTATACCACACTCATTTCAAATAATAAAATCATGCAGTAAAATAAATCAATACATAATCTAGCAAACGTATGTTTTAGAATTTTAATTTTAGTTTCAATAAAATCATTAAAAAATATGTACATATGTACATGTGTTTCTTGGCGAAAATTGGTCCGTTTGTGTATTTATTTGCGCACTTACAAACTAATATATTTCAGATTTTTTTAACATTCTTATTAAATTTAGACATTATTGAAAAATGATAAATACTTATAATCAAAAAATAACTACAAAAAGTACATTATTTTAAAAATTTATCATCACGCTATTTATTTCAAAGTTTTATCATCACGCCTTTCAGCATTTTTGGATGAAGGTATAAATTAAAGCTAATTTGAATTGAAATAATAGTTATAATTTAAAAGGCTGGTACGGAGAATAATTAATCTTTCTCATTGTAACCGCCCTGCACGATCGTAAGAACAACTTTCGACGAAATGTGGATTTTCGTCCGCTGGCTGGTTAAACGCTCTTAATGACGTAACTATCTTCTTCCTTGCGCTGTCCCAACTCCTTTCCTAGGTAGGCTGTTGGGGTCGGCTCTTCTCGTTCTCAGGTTGTAATTTCTTCTGTTCTGAGTATCGCCTTCATCCAGGCCGTTTCTCTGAAGAATTTCGGAGCATTGAGTCATCCAGGAGTTCTTCGGTCTTGCTCTGGATGACTGTCGATGAAGCTCCATAGACATTGCCTGCCTCACTGTGTGGTCTGATGGTCTCCGTCTTGTGTGCCCATACCATCTCAACTGTCGTTCCTCCAGCTTACTTTTTATGTCTATGACACGAATGCGTGATCTTATTTTTAGTGATACTCCTGCCGACCATCTAAGCATTCGCATTTCTAAATTAATAAAATAAAATAACATCATAGTTACGTCAAATTAATGACGTAACTATGATTTTATTTTTAAAAACACGTGGCTTCTAAGAAACCATAATTTCCATAAATATGTGTACCAATACGCTAATAACTTATTGAATATTTGCATAATTTGTTTTACATATTTTAAAATTGGCAAATAAACTTGTTGATGATTTTTTTATGAGAAATGTAAAATTTCACAACTTGCCCACGTGAAAACCAATATTTTTTTCAAAGTCTGCCTTTAAATTTCATCATGTTTTAATTTTTGTGAGGCTACGCACCTTCTGACCTCTAGTTGGTTATAGACGCCTCGACCAATGGGGTTTCATTGAGAAGATTTTTTATGAATCAGGTATAACTAGTTTTAATTCCATACTTGTTATTCAGACTTGACACGTGCTTTCGGGTTTTATTGTAGGTGGGAACATTAATATCAAACATGATTTTATTTCGCCTAAAAATGTTGATCATGATGATTTTTGCATGAAAGAAACATTCAACCAAATAAAACATATTATTCTTTTCGTTTTAGAGAATAATAACTAGTAGTCCCGTGAACAGGGTAGACCTCGAGTGCAATATAGTTTGTTTCTAATTTTTATTTTATTTAACAAATCACATTAAAAATTGCCTCTGAATTCTAAGAAGACTTGCAAGTATAAAATACCCACCTACTTATAAATCATGGTTTTTATTTTATGAAACATTGGTATCATAATATTGAAAAATTCGAATAAGAAAATTTAGACAAAACTAACGCAAAGCGGTCGAGTTAGAACAGGAGTTTGCAATGTTTAGTAAATTATTAAAAAAATACATAGCACAATCCATAATGGAATACGGCATCATTGCCTGGGGCTACGCCAGTAAAACATTAATACATTGTTTAATCTCGAAAAACCTTAATAGAGGTAATACTTAAATTACCAATACTTCAATCATATTTAAAAAAAAATATTTATAAACGGCATTATTGCTTGGGGCTACGCCAGTAAAAAAATACATTAATACACATCTGCCCTGATGATGGACACTGTAACGCTGTCCGAAAGCGGAGGTAGCGCAACACGGCATAACACCCCAAAAATCAATAACAAAAATACTTTTGGCCGTGAAAATCTAAAATCATATCTGCTTAATACACTGTATAATCTCGAAAAAACTTAATATAATTAATACTTAAATTACCAACACATCAATCATATTTTAAAAAAATTCCCAGAGCTGAAAATTCAAAAATTATATTCGAAACAAATACTAACTTTCCTTTACAAGAACTTAAACACATTTAACACTTCACAAAATTCTCGCAATACTAGAACAAGACATGCACACCAACTACAAATACTAAAAACAAACAAATCCTTTGGACAAAAACAATACAGATAACAGGCTACGAAACTATAAAATTCACTTCTAACTACAAAACCACTAATCTTACAGTCTACAAAAAACACATATGGAGATGGCTACAAACCTTATTACTTTTAATTTATAATTTGGCTACCTCACTCATAACTTAAAAGGATCATCTATTATGTTGAAACTATGTAGAAGTCGATTTTATATTTTAATTTTAAATTTTATTGTGCCTCTGTTTTACATACTGTAACTAAGCCCACTGTTTTAATATTTACAATTAAAAAATGTCCTCTACAACATAGGTGAACTCTTAGCGTGGAGGACAATAAACTATACATTTTATAATTTACATCTATAAATGGATATTCCTAAGCTCCACGGCTCGGGATTGAAAGTATTTTGCGTTAAAAATAGTTAATATTATTTCATTATATCAAAGTTAGAGGCTTCTTTTGCTTGGAACAGATTTTTATGTTGCCATGCCCTGATGAAATTTAATGTGCTTTTGCATATAATTTATTAATTTGTAAGATAAATGATGAGGAATTAATACAACAATATACGGGTATACACCTTATTTTGCTTACGAATGCTTCTTACATTTTTGTAATGTGAAAAACGTGGCTGAAAAAATTATCATTTTTGTCTGCGATTTTCCGCGAGGTCGTTTGTTTTAATGCTTATTGTTGGTTTAAAGGTCGAGGTCAATAGCATTAGTGAAACTTTACTGATTTTATTTATTACTCTTCTATCGTAACTACCTAATGCCATTCCTAACAAATAAATAAAACAATAATAGTGTAATAAGGACATTTCATATGTAAGGAGGGTTGAAGGACAGTGAGATATAAATTAAAGCACTCAATATACGACAAACCAAAAAAATACATAATAGACATTAGAAAGTAAATGTATTATTATTTTTTTTTAAATGTTTCTACGGGTTGATTTTTAATTTTTTTTTCAAGACCTTTATTTTTAAGATGACATTGATTTAGATTTGACTCTGATATTAACAATAAATTTCTGGGAGAAGCATTGTTACAATCCTACAATCAATGTAACGTAGACGCTAATTTAAAAATAATCTGATAATAAATTCACTATATCCTCAGTATTTTAACATAAATTCACTACATTCTGATATTTTCACATGCTTTCACTACATCCTCAGTATTTTAACATAAATTCACTACATCCTCAGTATTTTCACATACATTCACTACATCCTCAGTATTTTCCCATAATTTCACTACATCCTCAGTATTTTCACATAAATTCACTACATCCTCATTATTTTTGCATTAATTCACTACATCCTCAGGATTTTCACTACAATCACCATTATAATGCATTTAGTTTGGTAATTCGCTCGTATTTTTCTGTGATTTTGAATAATTCCACAGTTTCTTTATGTCGTTTGGTATAGAACTTTCAATTCCATTTACACTTGCTTTAACGTAGACACTAATTTAAAAATAATCTGGTAATAAATTCACTACATCCTCAGTCATCATCATCGTCATCACCAAAACTGCTCTCGAATTTTTTTTTTTTAGCTATCGTTTTTTTTTTAAACTTACACGTAGACTCATTTTAAAATACATTCATTAAACGGCTGATGTTAACACGACGATTTTTTTTTTCAAATTTAACCTAAAAAATTCCAAATTGAATTCGATTTACTCGAAAACGAAAGCTCTAATCAAAAAAGTTATGCTACAAAATCGACTTCAAATGTGATGTAGATTCACCAGTTTCTCAAGTTTCAAATAAAAATATTTTCAAGATACTACTGCACCAAGGATGAAATCATTTACTTGAATAAATGTTGTTTTTAAATTTTTTTGATCAATGGTCAGGCAACCTCCATTCTCAAAAGCAAAAGGCTTTGCAAAGTATTCAACCATACTTAGTTTAAAAACATTAAAAAATAAAACTTTACTTATCAAATTCTTCTGCGAATAAATCGAAAATCTATTTAATTTTTGTAAATATACGAGTATATAAAAATTAATCCCTGTTTCCCTTGGTCACGCCATGACTTCAGAACGACTTTACCTTTTTCATTTACCTTTTTTTAAAGTTTTCTAATACTTTGTAGAAGGTTCTTACGGAAATAAAAATTAAGAAAATTGCGCAGAAAATTGAATAATTTCAGAAAACTTAACGACTGTTTTTATTTATTTATTTGTTTATTTATTTATTTATAAGAATATTGTACATTGCATAGTTTTTTTGTGGTGTTTCATCCGCCATGCTAGGGATATCCCTGTGTTATAACTATGTTTTAACTTCACACGTTTGACAGTTCGCGCGTATGATGAAATTGAATTTAAAAGGCAGCTTTTTTGTATTAAAAGAATTGTCTATGAATTTTTTAAATTACAGATATTTTAGATAGGTACCTATGTTAGATACCAAATTTGATTGATTGTTCTTATAATATACAAAAATGAATATTTGTTAAAAATTGTAATAGGTGGCAGGCGAGCCGTTTGAAAACTGAATGTACTGGGACTGAATATATGGAACGCGGGAGGGGGGTTTGTGGGACGGGGGAGCGGGTGAGGGGAGAGGGTGAGCGGGAAGGTGGAATGGGAACGCGGGAGAGTAAGCGATGCGGAAGGGGAACGGGCAGGGAGAAACAATTTATTTCTTTGAATATGGCATTGCAACGCATGCCGGTAACCAGCTAGTTAGAAGTAAAATTGAATCTGTCTATAATATTATGCAAACAAGCATTCAAGTTGGTCAAGGATTTGCCCCCCATCTCCCGGATCAATAAACTAATTAATAAAAAATGTTTAACGTTTTTTATTAATTAGCAGCTAACAATCAATTATTTTTTTACAATTCTCTACGGGTTTTCCGCACATCGACATGTAGATAATAATAATTAAGAAGTTTCTAGCGGCTGTGAGAATAAAAAAACACGCACTTTATACCTTATTTAAATCGTTAGTCATGTCCCTTTTTAATAAAAATCAAATGCCAAACAATTTTATTATGCCGAATTTAAAAAACACTTGTATTGCTTACGATGGTTAAAATCTCTTCATCCTCTTAAAAATGTTAATTAGTTTCAGTTACTGTAAAAATAACATAAAAATTGCGTAGCTTTGATGACGCTAATTTGGTAAACAAATAAAAGTGAAAATAATGTTTGATTTATGGTAAGCATTCGAATATTATTATCCTCATTATTTATTTATTTAATTATTTATTTATTAATTTACGGACAACAGTCCATTAAAAACATAATAATAACACGAATAAAAAAACAGAGATGACAGTGAAGGGAGAGCACATAAAAATTAATAGCAATGACAATATAAAATATAAAAAGTACATAATATAGAGACACTACAAGTCAAAGCATGAAGAAGCATTTAAATATTATGTAGTATAAATAAATAGCGTATCGACTGCCGAAAGTCATTTAGTTTTACACCAAAAAAATCAATGTTTTGACTTGCGTTGACAAGTCTCGACATTCTGGATAAGGGAGAATGGTAACCGTAATTAGTAGAATGTTGATTGAGGAACAGCAATTCATTATTTCGAAGCCTACGGGAAGGGATGTTAAACTGGATGAGTTGTAACAATGTAGTCAGTAATACTATTGATAATCTTAAATATGCAAATTAGATCAGAGTCCTTTCTACGTTTTTCTAAAGATGACATTTTTAAAATGTGTTCAATTTCATCATATGAGTACTTGCCTCTTTCAAGACCCAACCTCCAAGCAATTCCTCTTAGGAAACGATGATGTACGGATTCGATGTGACAAATGTGGACAGCAAAGAAAGGAGACCAAATGACACTAGCATATTCAAGGTGAGGGCGAACCAGCGAACAGTAAAGAATTTTAAGTGTACTTATATGTTTGAAGTCAGAGGTAATTCTATGAATAATTTATCTCAAACTAAGTATTTGGAGATGTCTGACTAATCAACTGGACGATCGATATGTAGTCTAACACAGTGTCAGTTTTAATTGAAACAATAGGTGCGGTCATTCCTTGTAAATATGTCATGAACCAAAGTAAACCAAACGTAGGTAGCTGCCTGCTTATTATTCATTCATGAACCATAGTCCTCTGATACGCGTGAGTGTACGCAAAGGACTATCTCAGGTATTATTACTGGCGGTAGGTCGTGATAAAACACGGCTAAACCGCAGACAGGTCTTGGGTAACAATAGACTCTAAAAGTCCTTGAAACCATTTCTTGAGATGATCTAGCTCCTGATAGTTCGTATATATACATACATAGCATATTTGCATTTCTATAGTTTTTTTTTAAGTGAAACTTCATTAATTTTTGGAGATCGCTGGCAACGGTTAATATGCATTTTTTTTTAAAAACCTTTTGATTCACCTTAATTACATTAAAAGGCAACTATTTGCATTGGGTGAAGTGGAAAATATTTCATTCTAAATTTCGATTACGTAAAATTAAAATTAGCTTTCGTCTTGTGAGATTGTACGCCATTAGCTATTAGCTCATTCGCTGTCACTTTGAATTGTTGGTATTCCTGATACACTTGAATGCATAACGAACGGCTAGAAGATTTTGAAGGTACGGGGCACTTTCTTTTGAATCACAAACCATGTTACACAAACCTAGCGCAGCCGCTAAACTACTTGAAAAGTGGGATGTTTTTCTTGCCTTGACGCGAGTAGGCGTTATAAAGGGGCACTTTCTTTTGTATCACAAACCATGTTACACAAACCTAGAATTCCCATGAAGTCTGCTACGCTTTGCTCTAGCATCTTTTCGTACAGTAACAAGAATACCAACATAACAAAATGACATTTGAAAATAATGTTTGAAAATGGACGGTCTCGTTTCATAGAATGAAAGCTAATTTTAATTTTACGTAATCGAACTTTAAAATGAAATATTTTCCACTTCCCCCAATGCAAATAGTTGTTTTTTAATGTAATTAAGGTGAATCAAAAGATTTTTTCAAAAACAAGTGCGTATCAACCATTGCCAGCGATCTCAAAAATTTACCGAAACTTCTATGGCCTCGCTGTGATTTTGATTTCGGATGAAACTGATGATTACTGCACCAGAGACGCATCAACGGCGCTCATTCGCCGCTTTGATTATGATATCACTTTTAAAGGCTCCTAATGGTTAAGATATAAAACGTAAATTACGCTGATCTGCGCTCATTGGTCGTTTTGATTATGACCTCACTTTTTAAGTATTGGTTGAGATTGTTTTGGTAAAGTTTCGCTTCTACCGTGTGTAAACTGCTCTCGACTTTTTTATATCGAGGTACTTTCAGTGCTATAAAATGCACCGCTAGAATGCTATATACCTAGTCATTGGTCTTATCTACCAGCTGGCATTCGTTGCAATGCCATTCAAAGAAAGAAAGTGTTTGTTTTAATTGTTTATTGAAGTGCTTTTGGATATCCCCTGCTATCCTCTACCGCTATTGCGACTCCTTTCCAATATTTCCCTCTGCCACCCATTCCTCTCTCGCGTCCCCTTCCCCTCTTGCGTTCTCCTCACCGCTCCGGCGTTAATTTTTCACTTCCCTTCCCCCCTCCTCCTTCGTTCCCCTCTCCTCCCTCCTCCACCCCTGCTGCTAAACTATATGAAATACTATCATTTTTCAAACAAGTCGCCTGCCACTTATTGTAATTTTTTATACAAATTTCATAACGCCAGAGCTCACCATTATTTATTTATTTATTTATTTATCTATAAAAAGAATGTTTGTATTACATTATTCGATGCCTGTCTCACTAGGGTATACCTGTGTTGAGACAGGCGTAGAGGTACATAAATGAGTATCATACAAAAGAATATTTAATTACAACATAAGAACATTTAAGGTAAGATACATACTGATTTATACAATTCAAACAGAAAGATGATTAAGATTGAGGGTTAATATCATAAAGAGAGCATTATATAGGTGAAGGAAGAGATGAATAAAGTAGTAAATCCTTTCGAATCTATATAGGTAGTTATATTATACATATAGGATTTTACTATAGAATTATATATAGAAACCTTTACGGGCCTTTCAAATAACAACTCGCCAAGTGTCATCCCAATCGGATGAATGGTATATGAATAATGCCAGAGCCCACTATTATACACAGAAACTTTCGCGGGCGTTCGTAATCAACAAATTACCAAAGTTTCATCGCAATCGGATATACGGTTTAGGAACGCATGAGGGACAAACAAAGAAACAGAAAGATTTGTCAAAAATACGTTAAAACTAAATAATACCTTCTCTTATTACAGTGAATACAAATCATTTACTTGATTCAGCTCTAGACCAAACAATCTTTATTCAATGTGACTTGAGCCTGTATAAAATTTAACTTGGGGGTCTAGCAGAGCGAAATCGATAGCTTTACAATATCGGATCGATAGGAGTAACTACCAATGATTTTATACCGTTTTCCCGATCACGGCCGCACTGTTGATAGCCAGACCGATATTGAGGGGGAATAAATAAGATATCGATATATTATGATGTCAAAATCGGCGGATCATAAGCAGATCTGTCCATGATAAATTTACATTCGTAAATATCAAACGACATTGTAAAAATTAAAAATACTTATAAATTGACAAATTGGAATTGAAATACTAACTTTAATATACATTAGCACTTCGCATGTACTTTTTGAGAATAATTTAATTAGTCAATGAGGCCTTTAGTCTTATTTCGACAACTTTAGTTTCTCCAAGATCGAACGGAATAAATTGATCTATGGATCGCGTTTACGATCAATTTCAATACTAGGAGCTTCGTTAGTTCACCTCCATTCATTAATAAGCCAGTTATTTTGCATAACGAATGATACTATTAAAAATATTTTGTGTATTGACAGCTTATCTGACACTCAGAAGACCGCGCTAAAATTTGTCAATCGTTGCGTCGCGACGCGTTGTCGGTCGGTCGGAATAGCTCTTATCAATTGTTGACCGTGCTAGCAAATATTGATAACTGACCATAGATGACGGATTTTGTCAATATTGTATTTATACAGGGTTTTATCGATCGTCCGTGCTAGTCCTCCTGGAAGTGGAATCATTTAAATCAATTATTAACTTAAGACTTTCCATATCATTTTTGGCTTTAAAATTTGGGTTCAATCAATTTGCAGTTTGTTTCTCAAGGTTTGGAACAATGGCATTCATCTAAGGAAATAAATCCAATAAATTTATGACTGTCTTAGCCGTTAAAATGATAAATCAAGGGGCAATTACATTTTAAATTAAGTATTTTTTATGCATTTTATTGCTCAGTAAACAACGGATTGGCATTAATTCAATAGTGATAAAAATAAGCAATAAATGTACTTTACATCAAATTAAAGTATCTATTATTATTATCTTCTTAACTGTTCTAAGAATCAAGGTTATAAAAAAATAATTGGATTCTGTATAAAGAAGCACCTTCTATTAACTCTGACATTTATAATACAGCATTACATAAAGGGTGTAACAGCACGTACACGAAAAATTTTAACCAGCGATTCCTAAGCATATTTGGAGTAGAACGGTAGATGTCATTCTAATGTAGGCACCAGATGATTTTTTTAATTAAAAACAAAAAATATGTACTTTCAACACACGTCGCCACTGATCCCTTCCCTATATTTCGCGGCGAGATCACGACATACGCGCGCTGTTTCGTGTGTTACCGTGCTGCTGGAAAGAGACGCAGACGATTTTTCCTTGATGCATTTGAATGAAAATACGTTATGTACTTTTGTTATTCTATTTTGTGTAATTAGGTATACCGTATTTTCCCTAAACCGACTTCACATTGCGTATAAATATGCCGGGGGGTCAATTGTCGGCGGATCACGTTAACCGGCAAAACGATACACTATACGATATACTTACATTTTTACTCCAAATATGCTTAGCAATCGCTGGTTAAAATCCTTCGGGTACGTACTGTTACACACTGTGTATGTGTGTATGTATGTATGTATATATACATGTTTTTTTAAGTGGTAAAACAAAACACATAGTATGTAGGTAAGTCGATATGCGTAGTAACTGCTTCATAATAGTTTACTTTTAAGGCCAAGGTCGCGAGTTACTCTCAATGCCCGAAAGACAATTATTTGAATTGCTATAACGATAGGACACGGTTTAGGAATACATTATCAGTGGCTGCTTATTTGGTATTCACAATGTCTAAGGTCCAATGCATTCCGTTGTCGTAAAAGCATGACTTCGTGATACTAATAAATATTCACATCAAACAGAAATATGATTTCTGAAAAAGGTCGCTAGATGGCCGGGAATTCCGGGAAAGTCCCGGAATTTTGCGTGTGGTCCCTAATTATGAATACTAGTTTTTTTCCACAAAATTACGGCACCAAGGGGCGATGCAAAATTTTGCCGCGGTCTGTAGGTATGTATCGTCGGTCTTGTCATTCACACAACTCACAGAGCCTGTGTGAGAGTGAGTGCGTGAGGTACGAGGGGAGGTGAGCCCGGCCAGTCGGCCCGTCTCGCTGGCCGCTGCGCCGCCCCGTTTGTAACCCCATAAATGTGCAGGAAAAGATAAGCCCGTATCTGGCAACCCTATTTCTGAAGCAGCAAAACGTTCTAGCTTTCTGACATTATAAAATTTTCACGTTTTTTTAGTGAAAACTTCTTTAGCACCGTTGTGATTTGAAACTCGATGAAACGGAAACGAACCACACTCAGTTTCAGTGCCGGCAACCCGGGCGTTTATTTAGTTTCATGGTTATTTACATTGTTTTCTTTTCTTTTACCCGCCTCACTAGACAAAGTCTGTTCCGAGGCGAGTAAATCACATATTATGTTTGTTCCAAAAGAAATGTGTGTATTTAAACAAATATATATATATGTATGTAAAAAGATAAAAAAGATAAATTATATATTGGTATATTAAATATTTACATACATACTTTGTTTTTTAGATAAAAGTAAATTAAAATTTTGTGACAGTTGAATATAGCGGTTACATAATAGAAGTAATAATTAATAATTAATCATAATAATTAATATTGCAAAATTGCAGTTTCTCGTATTTGTTTTATTTGAATATTATATAATTTCGTGAGAACTTGTATGAAATGTTATTTATTTAGAATATTTTGAATGTCTGTTCTTTCCTTTTCATTCAACCATATTACAAATCTTTTGAAAAGCCAATTCAAATTATTTGGGGTGACGTAAGTTTTTGTTTGTGTTAGGAAGGTATTGAAAATGTGTGGTGCTAGGTAAGATTCGTGTTTTTTTGCAAAAGTTGATTTGATATGGGGAACTTGAAAGTGCTTATTAATTTTTGCTCTTGTGTTTTGCGAGTGAGGTATGTGGAGATGTGAAGTTTTGATACAGTTTTTGTAAATGATCTTCCTTATGAATAGTTTATTTACGTCTAGTAATTTGTTTTTGATCATTAGCTGTTCCGTCGGATGTTGGTAAGGTTTATAAAACATAATTCTAATTATTGTTTTGTGATTTATTTTAAGAGAATTGAGGTAAGTATCTGCTGCTCCTCCCCAAACTGAAATTCCATATGTTAAAATACTTTGACAGAGTGCGAAATATATATTTTTTAGTTGATTTAATGACATGATGTTTCGTATTGTTTTGAAGATGTATGATAATTTTCGTATTTTTTTTGATAATATATTAATATGGAGATCCCATTTTAGTTTATGGTCAACAGTTAAACCTAGATATTTAATATTGTCTGCATAAACAATTTTGTCACAAGTACAGCATGTGTTATTTGACGAAATATTGGTGCAGGGGTTAAGATGTAGTTGTGGTTGGCTATGTGGTTGACCAGCCTTTGTTTTGCTAAAAGTTAAATATTTTGTTTTTGAAATGTTCAGTGTTAGTAGATTATTTTGTAGCCATTTATTTACTACAGTCATCCCTGTTTCTGTGTTTTTGAATACCTTTTCCCATGATTGTGCCTTGAACAAAATTGCAGTGTCGTCTGCATAACTGATTACTTTGTACTCAATTTTTCCTAGGTTTATCTCAGTTAGACTATTTATATAAATGAGGAATAGTATGGGACCCAAGACGCTGCCTTGCGGTACTCCATACCTGATATCTGCTTTGTCACTGCTGTATTTATTTATTTTTACTATTTGTTGTCTCTTTTCAATGTAGCTGACAAACCATTTTAGCGGTTGACCAGTTATACCGATATTTTTGAGTTTTTGTAGTAGTAAGTTATGCGAAATAGTGTCGAAAGCTTTTGCTAGGTCTAAGAATACCCCTATCACCTTTGATCCGCCATCTATGCTTTTCACTATGTAGTTGGTTAATTCTGATAAAGCATCTTCTGTACCCATTTTGGCACGAAATCCAAATTGGCGGCTTGAGAGCAGGTTGTGTTTTTCAAGGTACGCAAGTAATCTTTTTTTCATGGCTTTTTCTAGAAGTTTAGATAGTGAGTTTAGCAGAGTGATTGGTCTGTAGTTTAATGAAACAAACACATTCATCTTTACCTAGAAGATTTAGCCTACGAAAGAATGAGATAGCAATATATTATGTATTTAATTCAAGGGTACTCGGTATAATACGATTAATCCACGGCTGACGAACCTCAGCGGCCAAATATTTAGCGGACCAGGGATCGAATCCCACGAAATAAAAAAAAATGTTTTTTATTTTTATTAAATCTTCAAACCTTCAAATCAAATCTTCAAACCACTCCAAAATGAACAGGCAAAATAAAACACAAAAGAAAACGACATCTAGCGGCTCCAGAGAAGAAAACACGAATACTAATAAAATGACCAAATGTATAGGAAAAGGTGCACTGGAATTCGATGAACAAAAAAATGAAAAATCATCCTTCACATTGATAAAAAAAAGTGTTTCGTAGTCTCCCCACTCTAGTCTACTTTAGTTTTCTGAATTTTCTACCGTGTGTGACTTTAGAACTTTTTTCTGCTGGCAACATGATTCCCTTTACAAGCTACACAGCTATGAAATTCCCTTGCAACTGTCATAAAATAATGAAGAATGTCATATTGTTTTTTCTTTCAATTGTTATGCAATGATAAAAAGAGATAATGTGATTACTAGCCCAACATGAATAAATTATCATAGTATATAATAAAGCTTTTGATTAATCTATACAAACCTCAATCAAACTGTCCATCTTCAACTCGACTCTTTGTTTAATTATATTTGGATTGATGTACACAACACAGTGGTATAAAATCACGTTATAGGTAGCTCTTTTGAACAATTTAGACAAAGAAAAATTTCAACGTTGTAAGTTTCGCAAAAAATCGAAGCTCTTCAAACCTATATAATTTGCTTCAATGAACTACGCAATCATTTGAATAGATTTTACAATAACACGATATAAAGTACCTTCAAACCTCAATAAAATTATCATATTATAATTCATTAAATAAAATCCTCTCAGAGTTTGTACTTTTGATCTAAAAAAATATATATTTGATGTTACCTGGATGAAATCATCATTATACAGCAGTTCTCTTGATGCTTCATCACAACATCTCAAAGCATTTTGTTACTTCAACTTTTTTGGATTATGCATTGGTTACTAGAATTAAAAAAATAACCGATCCTTCAAACGATTTTCTTGTCATGTTTTGATGATATGATGAAGTACTCTCGTGCATTTATTCACATTGTAAAATTATTCTTTGTTTTTTTTTTTCTCTTTTTTTCCCACTCACGTTTTTTTTACATTGCAGTTCAATATTTGACTTTTGTACCTAAATCCGGAATATTCTACCACATTTTTTGTTTTATGGTTAGGTCTGCAAAGAACGTTCTTGGAAAAGTGTGAAGAGAGGTATTGCAGGGTAAGGCCTTTGACTAGTGGTAGGTAAATTCGTTTCGCACAATGGGAATGTGACCAGATCTGAATAGCCATGTTTTCCCCACCATCCTCTTCCCATCCTCCCCGCTATCTACAACCCTCACAACACACCAATTGGAGATGCCTTTGTCTCACTGACTCCAGATGGGGGCAGTTGGGATGCTTGTGCGGTATTCACACAAAAATATAAATTAGATGCATACTGTGATTTGTAATTTTTTTTTTGATATTTTTCGGTAAACAACCAGTTTTAAAATGTCATGTGATTGAAGTTCACTGAATTTTAAACTGAGTGACATCTTTTAACGAACTCACGATTTTTGCAAGGTTTCGTATCATTCTTTTGAACAAGATGTAATGATTTCACATTAATACAACATAATTGAACTATTAATTCTGAGCCTGTAGGTAATTACGGAATAACCAGTCACATTTAATTATGTTTTTATTGCCACTGGCCTTATGATGGTTTCACATGACTATAAATAATGAACCTTAAGACATTTCCAATTATACTCGGATGTTAGAATAATCACGTTTAACTTTTTATATCTCTTGTCGATTAAAAAACAATGAAATTGTGTTTTTTTATGATTTATGATTACTTATAATAAAGTTACTCGTATTCAGCACCTCGATGAGTTTCATAATTGTTTGTCTGACATACACGGTGTCCTGAAACTCATAGTACAAGTGGGAACCTGGCGAATTTATAACGCATTTGGAGTTGATTGAGATATAACTTTTTTTTAAAGAAAGTTATACATTTCCGGGTTACGAAAAACCTGACAATATTTGATAATCTCCTACTATCACCACAGTGAGCGGAAAATGTTGCTTGTGTCGTGGTGGAGGACCTAGCCAGCTAAGGAATTGAACATGCGACGCCTGGGTGGGACCCAAACGCGATGCCAACTCAGCCACTGACCAGAACTGTTTTCGGTTGCGTAACTCTGATTCAATGAACTAAAAATTGCAAAGCAATTTCAAAATTGGAAGTGTTTGTGTGAAGAATTTATTCAGACAAGCGACAAAGTTTCTATCTACCTATAAGTAACAGAATTTTTTGAAGTGAAAACTTATTTATCACCGTTGTAATTTGAAACTCGTTGAAACGAAAAAGCGACACTGAAAAGAGACAAAACACATACATACATATATAGGATTTAGCCTGCAAGAGAATGGGATAGAATAATCGGTCACCTCTTTGTACAGTTCGTAGCCTCCCCACTCTTGTCTACTTTAGTTATCTGATGGTTTCACTTCTATCGCGTGTGAGCAGGGGTGTCCGGGTTCATTGGCTGTGACCAGGACATACAGAACCCCAGATTCCTACCCACCCCTCAAACCTTTTTTCCTTCCCAAAACTCTCCTGTCCTCCCTTACCTTAAAAAACCTTCCACAAAATATATCCTAAAAGATGACACAGGCCCTGAGTGAAATGATTTTCCTCTGGGACTCCTGGGTGGAGCTCATGTAAAAAAAAGAACTGCACACTTGTGATATTTTTTTTCATTTTAAAAATTGAAACTGATTTGTCAAGAATTCAGGCTATCCCGTGATGTTTCACCGGTCTTCACTAGTATTATGGTATCATATTAAGGCTCTGCAACCGGGCTCGAAAAGAAGAAGATGGAGAGATACGAAATTACGAATATTAGAGGAGAGTGCTAACATTTACAGTGATAAAATCGATGCGAAAATTACGAAAATGTTTAATAAAACACGACTCCTTTAAAATAGAGCAAAAATTTTACGGGCATTGTCTTAACCCTCGACCCGTCGCGTGGGGTCTTTAAAAGCCCAGGTTTTACAGAAATGCTAATTATGTCCATTTTAAATGTTCCCACTGATTTCTTACTTTAGGTAGCTTCCTAAAAGGGACTATACTTGATGCAAGCGCCGAGAAAATTTAGTTTGCTTATGTGCGATGTGAGATACAGACTTGTGTTTCGGCGTGAGGCTAAAAAAATCAACAAAATACCATGAAAAATCAAGTTTATATATATTTTTTTTTGTATTTTGTTGATTTTTTTATTGTAATAATAATAAGTCTATATCAACCTCAAATAGTTATGAGTTTGATGGAAATTGGTTAGATTTTTTTTTAAAGTTTTCTATTAAAAAATATGATTCAAAATTTCAAAAAAATGTTCCTTGTTGATTTTTAAGCTCTTGCATTGAAAATAAATAACTAATTTTTAACATTTTCTTTTTATTTCAAAGCAATCATTATCACCTGACTGTAATCAGTTAAAATAGCATATAAAATGGATGCTATAACAACAATTTAATCATATTTATTTTTGGGGTCCTAAGCGACCCCATGCGACACCTCGGATTACAAAAAAGGCGCGACGGGCGGAGGGTTAAACGGCATTTAAAGAAACACTGTGAATTTTTTCATACATATAACTTGTAAAATAACTGAAACAAACGTGTTTATAATAATTTTTGGAGCATACTTTGCGATTTTTTTCTATTGAGCTTTAAAACTTACCGTGTTTAAGGGAAATAAGAAATCGGTAGAAATTCGGGTTGCGGACCCTTAACAGGCAGGTATATTATGTAAGTACCGATGCATTCTTTGATGTTTTGATATACAAACATCACTCTCTGCAAAGATTTCTACCTGTTTTCTCTATTATATTAAAGCCAAGGTTTGTTTTATATACTGCCGCTGACTAACAATTATAAGGTCTTAATTACACAACCAGCGAGTACGGAAATGTGCATTGTTTATTGCAACAATACCAACTAATTGCTTTGCAGATTTGTCGCTGGTGAAGTTTGTACCAGGAAATAATCTTTGCAGAGAAAGATCACAAGCTTTCGCTCAATGTAGATTTGAAAATGTTTAGGCATTAAAATTTGTTGTATTTAACAATAGGTCACTAAATACACCGAAATAACAATAACGTCATAATTATTTTGTTAATTTCACTAACTTTGAGCACATCGCTTAATTTATACGAACACGCTGATGGGTCGCGTTGTACACGCGTTTTGTTGGGAAGATATCATTTATTTATTTATTTTATTTATTTATTTATTTATGAATGCATATATTATATTACAATACATTACAAAATGATGCTTTGTCTGTCCAACTGGGAAGGATACCAGTTACAGTATATTTAGTTCATAATATTCTTAACAAAGGAATGGTTTCGTTTAGATATCACAGGAATTTGCTTCTGTCAAGACA
This sequence comes from Limnephilus marmoratus, assembly GCA_917880885.1. NCBI lineage: Eukaryota > Metazoa > Arthropoda > Insecta > Trichoptera > Limnephilidae > Limnephilus > Limnephilus marmoratus. The sequence continues at coordinate 38,228,441 of OU862909.1, read as the reverse complement.
ACTTTTGAGAACATTAAAAATTGTATTCTGAACGAAGGGATGGTTTCTTTATGTCTTTGAAAGAATCGCAAAGATGTGATTTTTTTTCAAGGTCATTTTGGAGAACATTAATAATTGCATTCAGAGTGAATGAGTGGTTTCTTTAGTGAGATCACAAGTAGGAGATTCTTTCCAGACCATTTTAGAGAACATTTACAATTCCATAATTAGAATTTACACATTTATTAACCAATATTTGACATGTGAATTCCCAAAGTATTTGACTATTTAATTTTAATAAAGTACTATAATTTTTAGAATTTCTTAAATACCTAGTAGAAATTACACAATTATAAACCAAATGATTTTTTTTCAAGTTCGTTTTGTAGAACATAAATTTATTTAGTTGTTTATTTATTTCTTTTATTTTATTTCTTTTATTTTATCAACTGAAAAACTTTCCATAATTTGAATAGACGTGGGTGCTGCCGCCCCGGGGAACTATTTATTGGACAAACAACACCTCTGCCACAGGTCACTCCAAGTGGTTCACTACGTTTGGCGACTTAGCAGGGTTCTCGGGTTCACGGGGTGAGGTTTGTCCGGGTCTTGGCGGCGCGTGCGTCTTTCCATCAACTGTATTACATGTTGGATCGGGAAAGAGACCTTTTGCTCTCTCCAGCAGGACTCTCTCGAAATATCGCCTTGCACTGCAGTGGGAGGGTTGGATTCATGCGTCAATAGGCCACTTGCATGGATTTCATAACGACTTGGAAAAAATCATGTGGATAGATCTTTTTACTAAGATTAAGAAAATGTTAGTAAAATTGTTTAGAAATGTACAGTTTTTTTTTTATTTTTAAATAAATAAATCCATTATTTGGGCTCGTGACATCACTACATGAAAATGTCCCGTCTCCGAAAATGTTCCTATTAATTTTGTAAAATTCCACACTGATTTATTTTTTTATATGGCATCACTTTGATTTCAGGCGAATTTTTGAATTCGTTCACTAGATTTATAATTTGTTCTCTGCGAACTTATCATTTGGTTCGACCTTTTGACAGATGTTCTGAAGAGAACCCCGTATATTTAATGATGTACGGGGTTCTCTTCAGAACGTGAAGATGATGTCGGTACGTGTTTTAGAGGTATAATGATTATGGTGCTGATTTAACAAAATAAAATTTTATAATATTCTTATTATCATTATAATTTACAAGTACAAGTATATTATATTGAATTTAGTAATATAGACGCTGTACATTATAATGATTTATGATCAATAAGATGGATCAAGGAAAAAAATATTTATAAGATGTAACATTTTTGATATGCCTCGTTATTCTCATGTGCCATTCGTGTGGAAAACGTTCTTTTTTTTAAATGATTTTCGGCTACGTAATTATGGTTTTTTCACACCTATAAAATTATGTCCCGTCTTTCCGGTTTATAAAAAATGGTCTGATTTTTCGGATTGAAATTTTCAAAAAATCCCCAGGGTTTTAAAAATACGATTAAAAAAAAAAATACAAAATGTCTTAGAATATACGCCTGAACCGGAAAAAAATTTAAAAAAATGTGATGCAAGTGGCCTATTATTCCTGGACAAATTGTCTTTGAAACATCTAAAATTAGCAAATAGAGCTTGTTCCAGAACACTCAAATAAACAACATTATTTTACAACGCGTTGTTTTCAAACAGTTTTTACACAGTTGTTTAAAATAAAGCTGTTGTTTCATTTTTAACTACAACATTCAATTTATGTTAAATCTCTAAATTGAGTGGCTTAGAACTTTTTGTTGCTCCTTTTATTTCAACTATTATAATTTTATTTTCACCAATTAATTTTAAGTTCTGAATTTATATACATAATGGCCATATACAGACTGTTTTTTTATAAGAAACCTCTTATTATTTCCTATCGTTTTCCTTATTGAATTATATTGCGTCCATGTTAAGATAGTTTTTAAAAATAAAATTATTATTTTAATATTAACAGAGAGCTTTTTAATGCTCTTCCTTTCTATTCACCGTTTAATACACCTTGTGCAATATTTATTTTATTTTCTCTATTTCATGTACCTACATAATTATAACACTATTTTAAATTAAATGAATACGCTTAAATTGTCAGACGGAAGGATTTTCATCGACTTCATATTTCTATCTAAAATTTTAAATTAATTAAAATAATTTAGTTGATTGTCCGGTATTGCATTCATTTCATTGAAAAAGCTTCCGGATTCCACTCTCTCTCTGGTTTCAATCCTGGGATTGGTTTGCAGCAATTTCATCTATTCGTTTCTTCCACTCTTCCCTCTCTTGTGCGGCTCTTTTGAAGTCTGCATATGATAAGCAGCGCACGTCCACCAGCAGGTCCTCCAGGTACTTTCGGCGTGGGCGTCCCCTAGCGTTTGTCCCCTCGGTCATACCCACCATTATGGCATGCAAGAGGCCTTCTTTTCTTATTGCATGGCCGATCCATCTTGCGCGCCTTTCGGACAAGATCCTGAGCAGGTGTCTTCCTCCTTCGATTCTTTGGAGAACCTCCTCATTTGTGATGTGGTCTCTCCAGGAAATTCCTAGTAGTCTTCTATAGGACCACATCTCAAAAGCCTCTAGTCTCCGTTTATCTCTTTCGGATAGGCATCATGTTTCGCAGCCGTACATCATATTCCACTACGTATATGAATTCCTCTTTGCCCAGAATACTAATGGAGGAAAATATTTATACTATGGACATCTTCAATTTATCTTTAAACAAATATAAAATGTTGGTACTGAGGCAGTTCAGTTATGTACAATAAAGATTGTATAATTTTTACTACATATGTAAGTCCCTAAAAAGGGCGTAAATAATAAATATATTATTCTTAGGGAGTATTTTCTGTCTTCACAATAATTGATTTTAATAATATTTTTGTTAATTGTTTCTTCATATATAGGTGTAGGACTATCCTGTTGAGGTTAAAATTTTTGTATAAAAATGACAAGAAATAATATATTCAGAGAAAAACGTCTGAAGGAAGCAAATTCATTAAAACGTGTTACTTTTCTTTTTTTTTTAAATAATTTAATGGCACCCAACCAATTTATTGGCTTATTGAGATACGAGTAATACTAGCCTACTAATATTATAAAGGCGAAAGTTTGTATGGATGTATGTATGTTTGTTACCCTTTTACGCAAAAACTACTGAATGGATTTTAATGAAACTTTACAATAATATAGCTCATTCATCAGAATAACATATAGGCTATTGCTCAGAGCTCTGGCATTGTGAAATTTGTATAAAAAAATTGCAATATGTGGCACGATTAGTAAAATATCTATAATTCTTTATTCGATTCAAATTATTAGGGGAGTACTTCAAATAAATGAGGGAGGGGATGGGGGGGGGGAGGTGGAGGAGGTGGTGTGGGAACCCCCCTAATTCCATGCGAGTGAAGTCGCGGGAAAAAGCTAGTAAAACCTAATTAAAAAATTTACATGTACCTGCTAACCTTTTTTTATTTTTTATTTATCTCCCTATGTAAAATTTAGTTACAGGTGCTTGTTCGATGTCTGTCTCACTAGAACATACCTGTATTGAAACAGGAGTAGGAGATACACAGATGCGTGCAAACATACATGTATAAATTTTAAGGTTAAATACATTATTAATACACAAAAGTATGATAAAAAAAAGTGTGGGTTAAGTCATCGCCACAAGCAGCCATAAAAGATGTAGCTTGGTGTATTTCGGCATATCGACATAGACCAAACTACATATTTTATGGCTGCGTGTGGCGAATGCTTTAATCTTATAAATAGTATTACAAATGAAGTAAAATAGATGTTGAAATAAATTGAACTAAATCGATGTTTTGTTTAAGTGCTTGCTCACAAACGAAGTATTGAATTTCGTAAATTAAACTTTAGGGTATTACTTTATAACAACACCATCATCATTGTGGCCTTTGGTATAAGGTTATCTCTCTCTCTCAGGTTTATGTGGGACCTAGCGATCCGTAATGTGGGAAGGTTCTGCTTTTTTGTTCCAGAATGTAAAAAGAAACAAGATTGTTTGGGAAGATTCCATAAATGTATTGTAAAGAGAAGTACATACACAAAGTGTATCCAAATAATTTGACAAAAGGAATACTTAGTAAGAAATTAACAAAAATATACCCGATGGACCAGATGTTAAACCAAGCTAATCTATTTCTATTACACGTTGAGGATGCCGATGATACGGGGATGCTAGCTCGGAGTACGAAGGGCGAAGTGTTTCGTCCCACACTAGGGGAAGGGTTCTCGAGTACAACCTTCACGGGAACTCGACATCAGGGGAAGGCCAAGGTCATCCTTCCACGGTATAGGTCCAGCAGCTGCTTCAATAGGCCTCAAAAATCTCAGAGGTTCCAGGCTCCCACGTGTCCCATCCGTAACAACGGTTCCAATAACCTTCGGGGCGAGAACGACAATTTTCTCGGGAGTCAACAAGACGGATGGTTGTAAGGATCAATCGATCCCGGCGCGTAATCAACAGGATTACCCCAATAACTTTCGATTTCACATCGGACTCGGCTGGCAGGTAGCCATTATCATAAAAATCGGAACAAACACTTTCTCCACGAACTAAAAGACTTGAACACGCTCCTCAAGCGACGCGTGAACTCCTCGGGACACGTTGCGGTTATCCTTAAGATTTTCTTACATGTCGATCAGACTTAAATTATTAAAGTATTTTGACTCTTGAAACTACGGCGGTTCCCAAACGCCGTCGTTTCCAGAAGTGTCAAAAACCAGCGAGAAAAAAGTGTTGCGAATCCAATACGAACTGTTCAAAATACCAGGTTAGTGGTCAGGTAAATTAATTATATCACAAATTGATAATTATTTACGTGACATTGGGTACGTCAGAAAGGCAACATTTTGATTTTTCTTCATTTTTATAAACTGCAAACTAACAAATGTATAATATGTTGTTTTTTGTTTTCCCAGACGCAAACACAATGCTGTCCACACTGGATCACCTCCCCTCCATCCAGTATGGAGACTTCACCCTCCAGTTCGAGCTGGACGACCTCCCTCCCGCGGTCAGGGAGAAGGCGAGGATCGAGCTCAGAGAGACGCCGGACAGGAGCAGAGAGGCTGTCATCGCGCTCAGAGAACTGCTGAAAGGTAAGAGAGAGAGAAAACAAAACAACAATATTTTATTCCCCTCAGCAAAGTCGATAATTTTTACAGCCTCCGTGATTGAGATATTATGATCCTTTGTCTGCGAATCCGGTTCAAATCCGACCTCACGCACAGTAAATTTTATTTAGTAATTTGTTTTATTTTTGTATAATAATATACAATGTATTTGCGACACGTTGCAGTGAGGAAAATGATTTTAGCATAGCCCTGGTAAAGGACGTCAGAATCAAAACATTCCTTCAAATTTATTTTTCATTTATTGTAGTGAATCCAATTAAAATTCCACAAAATTTACAATTAATAATATTGCGTTAATTACATCAGATGAGATGCAGCCTTTGGTTGACGAAAAATATTATTTCAATTTTGAAGTTACTGACGTTTAGCAGAAAAAATAAAGTACCTCAGAATAAAGGCGGTTTAAAAGTGTAGTTATTGTGCTCAGGGGTATGATCATTGGTAGGTTCGTCCTGCCTCTTGGAAAAATAAAAAAACCTGTGCCGTCTAGGTGAAGATATCAGGGACAAAAAGCGTGATGTGTTCCAAAACATGAAATATATTCATATTTTATTAATATATTCCAAAATATTCGGATTCCAAATATACCATTTTTTTATATTTTTACTTTAGCTCCACGCAGGAGTCCTTGAAGAAAATAATTTTCTTCAGGGCCTGTGTCATCTTAGGGAATGAGTGAATAATCTTTTTAAGAAATGGGAGAATAGGAATTCAGGAGAGGAAAAATGTATGGCGGGTTGCTAGGAATCTTGGGGTCCATGTGTCCAGGAGTGACGGACGTATGAATCCATCCCTCCAACCGATGTGCAAGGCAATAGGTCGAGAAACTCCGGCTGGAGGGTTCAAAAGGCCTCTCGTATCCAGTCTCTCTCGATCCGGCCCGCCTTGCAGCAGATGGCAGACGCATTCGCCGCCAAAACCAGGATAAAACTCAAACATGAACCCGCGCACCCCTACTAAGGTGGAGTGGAAACCACTTAGGGTGACATATGTGTCGTTTGTTACCGAATAAATGGTTTCCAGAATAAATATAATAATCTCACAACGTATCCCATTGTGTCGCTTCTGCGTATGCGCTAGTTCTGCCAGCATTTTGTCGTTTTTTGCGGTGTTGGCTGTCAATTTCGAACTCCATCAGTTACATGCAATTAGGGTTGCCGTGTCTTAAATTTGGCAACCAGGACAAGACGCGTGAAAACCCCGGATTTTAGAGCCCAAAACCCGGACATGTCAACAGGTTTTTTTAAACATAGTCAGTGTAATAAAAAAACAGTTGAAAATGTCATAAATCACCTTTATATTTATTTTCAAATTAAATTTAGTCATCTTTTATCATCATTATAAATGTACCTAACAAAACAGAATCTTATTACAGTTTGTTACAAATTGTTTTAATAATCAGTTAGATTTTTTTTATTCCTAAAATAAAACATAAATTATTAATGTACTCTGTTATGAAAACAAAACCTTATTAAAATATTAAGCCTAACAAAATTCAATTAAATTTTTAAACATAAATCTTAAAAGTACTGAGAACATTTTGTAACTGAGTAACTCTTTAACTCAATAATAATTATATCTTTAAATTTTTATCAGCGGCCATTTAAACAACAAAATATCTTTAACATTATTATGAACTAAATTCAGTCTTCTTAAATTTTAGGCAACAAAATTGAACCTTTTTAAAGTTTAGACTTACTGTAATGTAAGTTACATTATTAATTTTTTTAAGCATAAAATAACTAAATAGTGTACTCATTTATATCACCTAGTGTTAATGAACAGCCATATTGTAAATTTCTTTTACGTAATAAAAACAATCATGACTTTAACTACAAAAATGAAAATAAATTATTGCTCTCAAAAGTACATTATTTGATTATTTAGCTATTAAAGCTTTTTCCGCAGCCTCTCGCCTTTTTTACTTTTCAGTTTTTTTTTTGTATTTATCACTCTTTCCGTTAGCTTTTAGAATATCTTCCCTTTTTAAAAGGAATTTGTAAAAATCAATACAGCTGTATTCTTGGTAATTGAATTCATTTTTTATCAAAGATAAATGAAACAATGTTACTTTGTTCGAACCAGTTTTATATTTGTTTAATGCCGACCGGTTTCAGAACGACCGTTCCTTCCTCAGAGCAAACGTATACGTTTGACTTTAATTTTTTTTTTAAACCCGGACATCAAATGAAACCCCGCCCGGACGGTCCCCGGACGCCCTCTAAACTAGGACAAATCCGGGGAAACCCGGACGGATGGCAACCCTACATGCAATTCATTAGAAACATATAATGTATATTGGGAACATTCATCAGACTAGGCACTTGCGTATATTATTTCGGTCGAATGAATATAAATTATTATCATTAAAGATATTAGGATTTCCGTTATTGTAAAAAAAACAACTGATAAAAAATGAATGAATAAAACATCGATTTCAAATACACCGGCTAAATAACTGAATAATAATGAGAGCTCTAGGTCAAAAAATACATACGAGTATATGAGGTCTTTAGCTTCCATTTCAAGCCTTTTGATCGGAATAAGCTAAAAAATTAATACAAAATAAATTAACGTTTTTTTACAACCGGTCAATTCTTGTCGAGTTTAGTCTGTTTTTGGACTAGCCCCTTTTCCTTTATAGCTGCGTTGCCGTCACCAGGATCAAAATCGATTTTTGCAACTGGTCCATTCTTGCCAAGTTTAATGCAATTAAGTCTTTTTTGTTCGGTTTTACCTGAAATGAGTCTCTTTTTGCATAACCTTTACTTTTCCTTTATCGCTAAGATCGAGACTGAATTACCCTGTTGTTAATGCTAGTCATTGGCCCTAGAACAGGCTTATCTGGTAAGAGGATAATTATAAACACGTTTAATTTAATGAATCATTGACAAATTACAAATTATCTTAGCTATTACGAATTTGTGGTGGTGTTACTGTTATGAAGCGATTGTATTTATCGTAAGTTAGGTACTATTTTTTTTAAATGCATTTTAATTGGTTAGGTTGGCAAACCTGGGGGAGTTTCGTTCAACGTGTCGGTAGGCGGCGTTTTTGGGTTTGGTTTCCGGATCCGCACTCTGGTTTTTACGGCGATATATGCGGTACGCCATGAAAACAACGGTCAATTAATTTTAAGTTTTAATACGATGTGATTGAAATCCAAGTTTTGGGCATCTGCATTCGGGGGACGGAAACACGTTGTGTTTTTTTAAATATAAACATCAAAGATTTATTCGCGTAAAATGCGAGTTTTCGCGCGGGTCCCAAAAGTGACCACGAGTTTAATGGCGATGTACGAGTGTTACGATTAATGTACCTCATTATCCGAGACATCGGTGTATATAATAACCCGCCACGCTTATCATGGTGCGCGGTGCAACTAACCGAAGATTTATTCACGTAAAATGTGAGTTTCGCGAGGGTCCCAGTGACCACGAGTGAATTGGCAATGTCCGAGTGGAAAGACTATTGTACCTCATTATCCAAGTCATCGGATTAAATAATAACTCGCTGCGCCCGTGATTATATGCAGGCCAACTATCGAATTCCCCCCGAGGGTTTATTTAGGGAACAAACCCGAGAATACCGCAGTGTTGAACGATACTTCGCCTCGAATTGCTGACGGGCCTTCCTTTACAATTTGGAGTAGAGTTTGGGTACTCCTCCCTTCTCCTGAGGGTCCAGGTCTAACATCACTTCCATGCGACTGCTGTGGAGGTCGCAGGGCCAAGCTGAGCCGCAGAGGTTGGGACCACCCTTGCCACCAGGAGGTGGGGTTGGTTCTCACGACATCGGGAGTTCGGCGGCAGTAAATTTAATTAGGGTAGCTAGGAATAGCATAAAATTACGATATTGGTCCCGGGGGTGAGTCCATACCATTTATTTTATTATGTCTTACGAAATCAATACAGTGAACCGATTCTATACTCTACTCTTTGTTTTATTATGTAGATTCCTTGTGCAGCCTTTTCAGGAATGCTATGAAAACTAATGGCCCACACTCTGAGAATTGAGTATCGTGTTCTCCGCTTGTTGACATACCCAGACATTAGACTGGGTTTGGCGTCCAAGGTTTCCTGTGAGGAAATCAAAGTTGACTTGCAGATTACACCCGAGCCCGACAAAGGCTCATTATTACATCTCCCTTTAATCTTATAACACAAACACATAACAATATGTCATTACACTTTAATGGTAACATTACCAATATTTAATAGCTCGTGATAGTTATTTGTTGGTCCACTTGTCAATAATTTCAACATTTTTCTCTTCGGTTTTAAGCGTACGTCGTGCATTGAATTAAACTTTATTGTAATTCGCTCACAAACCCACTTCATCCAAAAAACATGATTTCGGGGTCAGAAGGCAGTACTTGCCTTCTTGCCTGACGCGTGGAGGTTGCCCAAGTTGCTTAAATGGAACAAGTGAAGGTGATTCGGTATTTACGAACCAAAAGACAAACTAAAACCGGACTGCGAAGAAATGTTTTGGGATAAATTAAATCAATGAAACGTGAAAGCAATATTGGGAAACTGCACATGTAAGTAAAGATCGAATAGTTTCGTAAGAACCTGAATAGGATTAGTGAAGGGCCACTTGGTATGTACACATTCGACGACCAAGTGATTAACTAATTTTCTTCAAAGTTGAAAGTCTTGGCTCACCGTAAGGTTGCCATATATTTTCTTCAAGCCAGCTAAAAAGACTTGCAGAAAAGTCAATAGACGTCGCATCTTTCCATAGTATAAAATGAAGTCGCTCCCGCTGTATGTGCGCTTAGATCTTTTAAACTATGCAACGGATTTTCAGGCGGTTTTCACCAATAGATAGAGCGATTCAAAAGGAAGGTTTGTATGTATAATACATGCATATTATTATAGTGGAGAAAAGTCGAGAAATTCAAAGATTCAATTCAGGCAGCGGGCAGCTGACAAGCGGGCGGCGTGAATTTGATATGTATGCAAATTAACAGATGGAGTTGGTTATAAAGTTTGTTTAAGCCACAGCAACGTATTGCCGAGTCTGATAGTATTAAATAAAATGGATTTTTTTTACATGAGCTCCACACAGGAGGCCCTGAGGAAAATAATTTCCCTCAGGTCCTATGTCATCTTTGGGGATGCTGTGTGGAGGGTTTTTTTAAGGAAAGGAAGGAGAGGAGAGTTTTGGGAAGGAAAAGGGTTTAAGGGGTGGGTAGGAATCTGGGGTTCAGTATGTCCTGGTCATCCGCCTCCAAGACCTAGACAAACCTCAACCCATGAACCCGGGCACCCCTGCTAAATCACCAAACGTAGCGAACCATGTGACGTGGGGTGACGTATGGCAGAGGTGTTGGTTATCCAGTAAAGGTTCCCGGGGCGGCGGTACCCATTCCCGCCTCCCAAATTGTAAATGATGAATATTTATCCAGACACTATCTAGATAGCATTTAGTTCGTGTTTGAATCTTGCAATCATACATAAAGATAGCAGCCAATAATATATGCGTTAAGAAAATGAAAATAATGCGAGTGGTTCTTAGTCGAAGTATGATAAGTTAAAAATGACCGAATTTGATATCGACGCCTTGGTGCAGTGGTTAGCGCGTTTGCACGGAAAGCGAGAGGTCCTGGGTTCGATTCCCAGAGGGGCCAATATCTTTTGCTGATTTTATTTGTTGTATTAATTTAATTAAATATTACAATTTGAGGTTTTTACTCATAAAGTTAAAATAAAAATAAAATAAAAAATTTCATAAAACATATTCGTACACATACACAAGTCTTAAATGTTACATTCTTGGAATAATTTCGCATAGACAAAATTTACAAATATCAGAAGACATCGCTAATGTTTCCAAATTGACTTGACTTCAAATCATGCTGTTTTTTGTGTTCTAATTGATTGGACACATAAAATGCACAATTTTCCTTGTATACATATGCAAACGAATATTATTTATCTTTGTTAGATAATGTCAAACATTTAAATTAATAATTTGACAAACACTTCAAATTTCAAAATTTGAATGTTTACCATAATAATAAAATGAAAATACAAAAAATATTAGTTTTACTGATAAATTTTTTATTAAATTCCTTTAACATCGTAAGAGGAAAACCTGCCTTAAGGCGTATATCCACCGACGCAACGAAATGACGTTGGAGAAATAGCGATTCACAAAAATTTCTATGGCGGGGTTTTTACCGCACGTCCGTCATCCGAGCGCCGATTGTGGCGCTGCCGCTAGAACTCGGCCCGGATTGCGACGAGCCGAAATGCCGGCAAGACAAAACACGTCTCAACTTGACCACTTTGAAGTGAAACTTCTATAGCCCCGCTATGAATTGGATTTCGGATGAAACGGAAATGATGACTACTGCACCTGCGACGCATCAGCTGCGTTCATTGATTATGATGTCACTTTTAAAGGCTCCTCTTGGTTGAGATACACTGGTCTGCGCTCATTGGTCACTTTGATTATGACTTCACTTTTCAAGTATTGTTTGAGATTGTTTTGGTAAAGTTTCGCTTCTACCGCGTGTAAACCGCACTTGATTTTTTTGTCTTGTGTGTGTCCCCGAGACGGGTCGCGATGGACACACGATCGCCGTCACGTCGTTCAAACTGATTCCGAAATAATCTCGTTTCTCGGTGACGGAGGCGGTGTACAAACGCCCTAAATCGTTATTTTTAATGTTTATTTTATGTTAGAACTACTTTAAAAAATTAGAAAAATGCTTTGTAATGTAATAATGTGATGAAAAATTTGTAACAAAACAAAGGTAACCGAAAATATTTTCGCATTAAAAGAAAACTGATAATAAAATATGACACGGCTAAGGGATTACAGGTGCAACTCAAACATTATCGAGTGTCTTCTACCTTTTTTATGCGAAATAGAGGACGCCCACGTTTTATGAAATAGTCTTAAAATAAACTTCTGAAGGTTGTACAGGTGCTAAAAATCATAAAAATATATTAATATCTCCGATGGAGCTAATGCCCAAACCTGGACACCCGAAGGATAAAAAGTGATTCGGCAAGTCGGTACATGTACCCTACTTAAAAATTATGCATAACCTAACCTATCCTATCCTAACAGTTACTATATGGAGAGCCATTGTTTTTGTGATATCTGAAGCCGCAAAAAACATTCTGAACATTAAGCTCTAGTGTAATGAAAATTTGCACAACTTTTCTGCCTAAAATGTAGCGGTCGACGGAATTACGTTCAGTACAAAATGGCACTATCACGAGCTACGGAGTTTTGAATCATTCATTTACTTAAAACTTGAAAATAAAGACGTTGCCTCATATTGCGTTTTATATGTTTCAATTTGGGAGGCCGGTATGGGTACCGCCGCCCCGGGAACCTTTTATTAGATATCCAACACCTCTACCATAGGTCACCCCAAGTGGTGTTTTTTTACACGAGCTTAGCGGTAGTGCTTTTAAGTTTAGAGATGCAAAATTTTACAACAAAAGAATTCAATAATTTTTTTTTTTTACATGAGCTCCACACAGGAGGCCCGGAGGAAGATAATTTCCCTCGGGGCCTATGTCATCTTTAGGGATGCTGTGTGGAGGGTTTTTTTAAAGAAAGAAAGGAGAGGAGAGTTCTTGGCAGGAAAAGGGTTTAAGGGGTGGGTAGGAATCTGGGGTTCAGTGTGTCCTGGTCATCCGCCTCCAAGACCTAGACAAACCTCACCTCGTGAACCCGGGCACCTCTGCTAAATCACCAAACGTAGCGAACCACTTGGAGTGACCTATGGCAGAGGGGTTGGTTATCCAATAAAGGTTCCCGAGGCGGCGGTACCCATTCCCGCCTCCCGCCCGGTTTGCTAAGTTTGTTGACATAGCAATGGTGCCCCGGTTCGTGGGGTGAGGTTAGTCCGGGTCTTGGCGGCGGATGCGTCTGCCCACCGACTGAGAATGGTTGAGGGAGTCCCCTTGACTTGTCCCGTCATACTCTCACGGAACATCACCTTGCACAGCAGTGGGGAGGATGGATTCATACGTCCGTCACTCCTGGACACACTGACCCCCAGATTCCTACCCACCCCTCATACCCTTTTCCTTCCCAGAACTTTAACTCCTTCCTTTCCAAAGAAGACCCTCCACACAGATGACTTTGGCCCTGAGGGGAATTATTTTCTTCAGGCCTCCTGTGTGGAACTAATGTAAAAAAAATACTTTAACGTTAAAAATAAAGACGATATCGTGTTTCGTACATTTCATTTCTTAACAAACAGATTTTTAAAGATAAATACGGAACTCGAAAAATCTGGTAGGTAAATAAATACGACCCCAGATACTAATATCTACATATCTACAGCCTGAATGTCAGACGAATATCTACAGCTCATATGTTGAACTTATATCTACGAACTTCAGAGTGTTGACTAATATCTACAGAGCTAAGGTCGGACGAATATCTATGACGGTCCCAGTGTTGACTAATATCTACAGAGCGTAGGTTGAACTAATATCTACAGAGCGTAGGTTGGACTAATCAGCTAAATGTGTCCAATAGTCCGAAATTAGGGATTTTTACATACATACTTAAATAAATTATGTTTTAACTGCTTACGCAATATTACGTTATTCCCATATGCTATACATAATTGCAAATCCAACCTCTGCCAGTGCTGTAGATATTCGTCAACACTTTGATTCTCATAGATATTAGTCAGCAGTTTGAGCTGTAGATATTCATCAACACTTTGGTTCTCATAGATATTAGTCAACAGTTTAAGCTGCAGATATTTATTTATTTCTATGTATTACAGTATTTACCTATTAATTAACATTTTTACATAATAGATAAATTTTGAAAACATTTTTACATAATATATTTTGCAATTTTATTATGTTGGGTGTAAGGTAGGTTTGTGAAGGTGAAACTGTGGATAGGTATTGTTGTATGTTTCGTGAACGCCTCACTAGGAGAACCTGTGCTGAGGTGTTTACGTGTTTATTTATGATTATGTGTGACAAGTATTTATGTGCTGTAATAGAAAGTTTTATATTTATATTTATTTTTATTTTTTTTATTTTAATAGTTATTGTACATTGGTTATTTAGAAGAGAAAAAAAGTACATATATATATATATTAGCGAAATATAAAAAAATATATATATAAACATACACATACATACACATCCATATACATACATGTATATGCACACATATATATATACATATGTATACATACGCATACACATTCACATACACATACACATATGTACACACATATACAAATTGTAAGTGTATGTATAGTTGTTGGATTCTTGAAAAACTACTTAATTTTTAGGTTTATTTAATTTTATACTTTTTATAGTTTTGTTATGTTTGGTTAAGAATAATAATATTTTGTATAAAGATAATATCTTGATTTTTAATCCAGTCAGTGATATGTTTTTTTATGAATATATATTCGTCTACACTTTGGTTCTCATAGATATTAGTTCGATTTTTTTTCAGTTTTTGGAATTCCTGTAGATATTAGTAGACGCCTCCAATAAATACGTGTATGAATAAAAGCAAGTTTAGTGTCAATTAATCATTATTGATGCGTTAGTTGAAATTATTACCATTAATCTTGACAAACCGTAATAGGTGTGAAGTTTCCAAATGAGAATTGACCTCGACCAATGACATGGAAAAAACATTAGCTGTGTCGCTTATCATCCAACGGGAAAATATTCCGTAATTATTGTGCATTGAATAAGTCGTTAGAACCTTAAGTAAACTAATTTCCTTTAATGAGTTTCTATTCTCTGGCGCTAATGACAACTAGTGGAATAATTAATCATTAAGATGATTTACTTATTTCACCTATGTTATTATTTATTATTTCTTATTGTCTCTGTGTTTCATAAATTCTGTATACTATTATAAATGCAATAAACAGCGGATCTCGTAACAGGTTGAGAATCTGTAATTAAGATCAATCTTCCTTTGAAAAAACCCATCACGTGGACATGCAAATTGAAGCGAACAATGTCAGATGAGCACATTGGTTATACATAGGTCGTACAACTGATAAACGACCACTAGCATATCGTAAATGCTTGCTTAATATTGTGTAAAATTTAAAACAAGTTTATTATATGCCTGATTAAGTCTAAAAAGGATTGAAATGAAAATGGTATCTGGTCTATTGATAATATGCTTGGTGTAACTATAAGTGACCAGCGCGGATATGGGGGGCTACATCGAAGCCAGAGTTAAATTGTTAGCCTCTCAAAAACTAGGCGTACTGTACAGTGCCCGCAGATACTGAGTACACAACTGCTAACCCTCTATAAATTTCAAGTGCGCCCTTCGGTTGAATTTGGCAGTCACCTGGAGCTCCAAAATACCTGGAAAAAAACCCTCGACTCTGGGCAGAAACGGGCGGTTCGTTTGATAGATTCTCTCATCTTAACAAACGGCTTGCAATCTTTAGAGCACAGGCGTCGTCGGGTGAGAACGCTATCTTTGTTCTATTCATATTTCTCCGAGGAACTAGCGTCATTGATCCCTCGGCACCGGTGCATAGTCGAGAAACTCGCCAAACGCGCGCCTAACATATGTACACGTTTGACATTTGTCATATGAGAACGGGTCGCTTCTTCGAATCGTTCTTGAGTTCAACAGCTCGGCTGTGGAATAATAATTCCTCCTTCCTACAGCATGGTCTATTCAAGACCATTGAAGGTTGCCCACCACTTTTCCACGGCGTTCTAAGGAAACAAATGGTTTCCTCATTCACTCCTCTTTCCTATTCGTCAGGACTCTAATTTTTTTATTTGTATTTAAAAGACCAATGTTTATTTCTTCCTCTCCTCAAAAAGACCCTCCATACAGCATCTCAGATGACATAGGCCCTAAGAGAAATTATTTTCCTCACAGCCACCCGTGTGGAGTTGATGTAAAAAAAAATGTAACGCCAAAGTGCCTTAATTTTTTTTTTGGAAGCAATTGTACTACTGACTTAGTAGTTTTTGGTTCTAGACCATTTAGCTTACGATCTGTCTCTCGAAAGGGCTCTACACACGACACTGCATGCTGGCCTGCAGGGAGTTCTGCCGCAGAGAGTCCACAGCGGCCCTTTAACAAACGAGACAGCGCTAGTTCGCTCAAACCCACGCTCTCTGCAGGCACTGCCTGCACACCAGCATGCAGTGTCGTGTATAGAGCCCTTTACACTTGCCATTTTATATCGCGTTCCCATTTCAATTTCGTTATCGTTAGATGTATGGAAATACAGGCCGAATTCAGACCTATTATTGCATCACGAAACTCGCCCACAAACATTTATTTTTTCTATAGAGAGGTTAATATTCGAGAATTGTATGATTATTGCACTTGGTCGTCGCATAAAACAAAATAAAAACATTCTCGTAAAGCAATAATAACTTTGCGAAACTGGTATGTGCAGGGCTGGGCAAAATACATGCTTTGTTGTAATTGAAATACAAATTACAAAATACTTTTACTGATGTATGTAAAATACAAAATACAAAATACTTTCAAGTCGTGTATTTGAAATACAAAATACAAAATACAGTATTTTAACCATTTTTTTAATTTCAAATACAAAATACAAATTACAAAATACAAAATACATTTGGTTTTGGTAGAACCTTTGGTTGCAATAAATTGTCGTAAGTGCCCTTACCTTTTATAAGAACAAGCAATCAAATCTGGTACCTAACATAGGTACCTATTTAAAATATCTATAGTAAAAAAGCCATAGACAATTTGTTTGTTACAAAAAAAACAGCGGCCTGCTAAATTCAATTTTATAAAACGCGCGAACTGTCAAACGTGCGAAGTTAAAATAGTCATCAAGTTTTCTGAAATTATCCAATTTTCTGCGTAATTTTCTTAATTTTTCTTTCCGTAAGAACCTTCTAGAAAGTATAAGAAAACTTAAAACAAAATGATTAATATACCAAGATATATAATAATGACCAAGGGAAACCAGAATTCATTTTTATATACATAGATGACATTTGTATAGCGCAGTTTTGTGTTATTTCACTTCAAGTGCGCTCTACAGTAATTAACTTAAAAATAATCTAGTATTCAGTCAAATTATTCCTATAGTGCTTGATCTAATACTATGATACAAAAATGTACAATACAAAGCAATGATAAGTTTTATATAGCACATGACAATAATAATAACTAGCATGACATAAAAAAATATACAGTACATTATAAAGCAATGATAAGAAAACTACAAATAATCATTAGTTATAGCACAGGACAATAGGACAATAGTACAGGATTCTAGCGTTTTTACTCTACGTATTATCTATGTTAGATTATTTTTCACTGTCAGATAGATGTAAGATCGCTTAATGTATTTGAAAATGTATTTTGAAGCCATAAGTATTTGAAATACAAATTACAAAATACCTCAGCAGCAGGTAATTGAAATACCAATTACAAAATACATTGTTAGGAAGTAATTGAAATACAAATACAAAATACGTATTTGTATTTCAAATACGTATTTCAAATACAAGTAATTCAAATACTGCCCAGCCCTGGGTATGTGTCAGTTTCTATTACATAATAATGGTCGATCAGAAAAATTCTCGTTTTTATTTTTATAAACAAATCGTCTAACTTGATTCATGATTATTCATGAATAATTCATAATCCACGTGGAGCCAAAAAAATAGACGTTATAAAAACAAATACCATCATTTCAGAATGTAATGAAAAAAACAAGTTTTCGTTTAATTTATACATCATTGCTTAATAAATTAATTGATACAAATTAACATAAGTATATGAATCGAATACTTTCAACGGGCCCGGCGGCGTATTTACAAAACCTATACCGATTCAGTCGCGGTAACGACAATTTACATTTTAAATATACCTCTATATTGGTTATTTTTTATCACACTGCAAAAACAAAAATTGTTCTAAAATCTAGATAAAATAATCTTTCTGATTTGTATATTAGAACTTAATAATTTTATTTCTAAATATTTAAATTTTAACATTATTCCCATATATTGTAAATACACCTCTATATTGATAATTTTTTATCACTTTGCAAAAACAAAAATTATTCTAAAATCTAGATAAAATAATCTTTCCAATGTGTATATTAGAAATTAATAAGTTTATTTCTAAATATTTAAATTTTGATATTGAAAATTAAAGCGACTGAAACGCGGTAGGGATTGTAAATACGCGGCCCGGCGCAGTTGCGGGAGTGGCCCATTGAGTTGAGAATTATTTATTTGTATTATCCCCAGTTGAAGATTATTTATTTATTAACTCCTTTTATAAATAGTAAAAATGCAGTTTATTTCTTACTTTTTATACCGGTTCCGCGACAAAACATCCCCCAAAAAAATATCTATTAAAACCTAACATAACCTAACCTGACCTAACCTATCTGACCTAACCTAATCTGACCTAACAAAAAATGGAACAAAAATAATAAGTACAGACATCCTATAAAAACAATAAATTATTGTTCAAAAATTGTAAAATGTAAAATAAGGTTAGGGGGCTTTCAAGTATTACGTAACGCAATTTTTGAAGATTTTTGACCCCCCTCCCACCCATGTAACGGGCCGTAACGTTTTTCCATCCTCTCCCCCCCCCGAAAAAACGTTAGGTAACGCCCAAGTGACAATTTTTACCTGAAAGCCACAATTAATTTGCGCTAAGTACTGGAAAGTCGCTTAAATACCTTTTTTCTTGTTTTAATCGCTTTTTCGGTAATAAATAAAACAAGAGATTTCGTGAACGAAAAGGATTGCCAACTTGGAAGATTTTAATTCCCTAGTAACGTTTCACAAGATACCCCCTCCCCCCCAAAGTGCGTTACGTAATACTTGAACGGCCCCTTAGGTAGTTTAGGTTAGGTTAGGATAAGTTTTAGTAGATATTTTGTTGGAGGATGTTTTGTCCGTGGGATATTTTGTAGGGAATATATTGTCGGGGATGAAATCGCGCAGTACCTTTTGTACCTAACCCCTGCGGGAAAATGGCTCGATGGTTAGTTAGTTAGTCATATTATATAAATGTCACAGCATTTTACGATTTCATAACAGAAAATTTTATTGTAACCTAATAACTCATCAGTTACACATCTGCTATGACGATGGACACTGTAATGCTGTCCGAAACGTTGGGTAAAGAAGGAGGCAGCGCAACACGGCCCCCAAAACAAATCACTACTATAATACTTTGGCCGTGAAAATCTCAAATCATAACCATACGTAAAAATATTCGTTGAATGATGATTCTAAAAAAAAACTAAGTGACTACGCGCGGGGGTGTCTAGACGTATAGACAGATACTTTTTAAAGTGTTTTTTACAATACACTTTGAACGGTTTTGAATAATTTGAATCCCAAAATAAACTTGTGATTGTCTTCATATCTGTAAGTAGAAAAACGTTCATTCAAGGATGAAAATTTTAGACGCCTACTGAAATATTTAAATTTACAAAAATATTTGGTGATTTTGTTAGCAAAAATTTGAAAGCCTTTTTTAAAATCCTTCTGTTAAACTTTTTTATGTTCACACGTTTTATATATTTTTACATTAGCTCGGCACAGGAGGCTCTAAGGAAAATAATTCCCCTCAGGGCCTATGTCGTCTTTGCTGTGTGGAGGGTCTTTTTAGGAAAGGAAGGAGAGGAAGTTCTGAGAAGGAAAAGTTTATTGGGGGTGGGTAGGAATCTGGGGCTCAGTGTGTCTGGAAGTGACGGATGTATGAATCCATCCCTCAGTACGGCTGGAGAAGTCAAAGGGATCCCTCAACCATTCTTTCCTGAACCGACCTGCCATGCAGCTGGTGGATAGACGCATTCGCCATCAAGACCCGGACAAACCTTACCCCATGAACCTGAGCACCCCTGCTAAGTCGCCAAACGTACATCGTAATCATTTGTAGTTAGACGTCCAAACGATTTATTATTGCAGATTTCATAGTAAAATTTATTAAAAATCTCACGAGACCTGAGGAAAACTAAGGAAAATATTTTTCCGTAAATAATTTTTTTTTTACATTAACTCCACACAGGAGGCCTTGAGGAAAATAATTTCCCTCAGGGCTTAGGTCATCTTTGAAGATGCTTTGTGGAGGGTCTTTTTGAAGAGAGGAGGGAGTGAACATGGGTCTTGGAGAGACCCATATTGTAGGAAGGAGGAAACACAGAGGCCGGTAAAAAATTCCACAGCCGAGCTGTTGAACTCAAGAACGAGTCGAAGAAGAGACCAGTTCTCATGTGAAAAATGTCAAATGTGTACAGAGATGTCAGAAGTTCCACTAAAGAACACCAAGGAGTTTGTATACCTCGGGAACAACATAACATGGGACGGTCGGTCTAAGAGCGAGGTCGACAGCCGTATACACAGGCTAGGCTTGCATTCAATAAAAGGTCGAAAATAATAGAATCGAATAATATAGACCTAATACTGAGAATACTCCTCATCAAGACCTATGTATGGAGTATCTTGATTTACGGCTGCGAAACATGGTGCCTATCCAAAAGAGATAAACGGAGACTATAGGCTTTTGAGATGTGGTCCTATAGAAGACTATTAGGAATTTCCTGGAGAGACCACATTACAAATGAGGAGGTTCTCCAAAGAATCGAAGGAGGAAGGCACCTGCTCAATACCTTGTCCGAAAGGCGTGCAAGATGGATCGGCCATGTAATATGACAAGAAGGCCTCTTGCATGCCATAATGGAGGGTATGACCGAGGGGACAAATTCTAGGGGACGCCCACGCCGAGAGTACCTGGAGGACCTGCTGGTGGACGTGCGCTGCTCATCGTATGCAGACTTCAAAAGAGCCGCACAAGACAGGGAAGAATGGAAGAAAATTGCTGCAAACCAATCCCAGGATTGAAACCAGAGAGAGAGAGAGTGTACATAATGTGTAAGAGGGAGGAAGCACAGAGGTCGGCGAATCGTTACATAGCTGAACTCAAGAACGAGTCGTATAAACGACCCGTTCTCATATGAAGAATAAATTATTTACGATTATTTAAATGACAAGTTTGCATTGTAAAGTGAATAATAAAAAGAAATTAATAAATAGACAGATTTTTTAAAAATTGATTTGAAATAAAATAAAATGCTATTAATTAAAAAACGACTAAATGAAAAGAATTTTTTTTAAATATATTACCATCTTAATTTAGAAAGACAATAACGAAATAAAAATTATCCATTATATTATGCTATTAATTTAGAAAGGACAAAGATGAAAAAATATTGGCAATCCTCGGCTAACACAAAAAATTTAACAATCTTTGTAATATCTATAAATCTTTTTTTGTTGACTTTACAATGCAAACGTTATTAACATAATCTTAAATAATTAAAATTTACTTCGAACGGGACAAACTATCAACATTTTCATCGTCATTATTTCTGAATGGGGTCTAGGACACGTTGCTTCGATTAGGCGCTTCCAGACCTCCACAGCTTGCGATAAGTTGGTGACCTCGGTCCATTGCCAGTGCAGACACACTGAGTACCTACCTGGTTTCTCTCGCACCGCCTCTGCATTCATTTGCTTATCTCAACATTGTCTGGGGCGACCAACTAGACATTTTCCTTCAAGGAATCACACTAGTAATTTGTGAGATAGTCGCTTTGTTGCCATCCTGAGCTTACTTCCAAGTAATTTTTTTAACAATATCTCCACGCAGAGACCCTAGGAAAACCACTTTTCCTTGGGACAATGTCATCTTTGGGGATGCTGTGTAGAAGGTCTTCTAAGTTCAATTCGGGACTTTCCTGTAAAACAAATGTAAATCATGTTCAATCAGTTCAAAATTCATTAGTTAAATTATTAGCTCATAAAAGTACCGTACTTTTATCAGAATCTCAAAATTCTCTCAGTAAGAGCAATTCTATGGTAAAAAATTGTATTTCAGCATGTGAATAGCCCTATATGTATAGTTAGGTACATAAATAAACTGAACCACACTTACAATACTCGTTTTACTTAAGGCTCCGCAACCGGGCAAAGAAGAAGATGGAGAGATATGAAATTACGAATGTTAGAGGAGCGCTCTAGTATTTAAAGCGACGAAATCGATGCGAAAATTGTGAAAATGTTTAATAAAACACGACTCGTTTAAAATAGAGCAAAAATCTCGCCGGGGTTGTTTTAAACAGTATTTAAAGAAACACTGTGAATTTTTTCATTCATATAACTTGTAAAATAACTGAAACAAACGTGTTTATAATAATTTTTGGAGCATACTTTTTGGAGCGATTTTTTTTCCGTCGAGATAATTTTATATAATTTGCGTTTCGGCGCGGGGAATGTCTAGATATTATCTTCAAGAATAACATATATTTTTTAAGAGCTTTAAAACTTGACGTGTTTAAGAAATCGGTAGAAATTCGGGTAGCGGCGACTTTAATGAAGGACTAATTGTACCTGAGCATTTAAATTAAACAAATATGAACAAAGAACGCTGAACTTTATGATACCCAATTGCTTAAAAAATGTACAAATGGTAAAATTAATATTATGTTGAAGAATTGACTCGGCGAAAGAAATAATTTATATTAGACTCTAACACAAAAAAATCTAACTGCATAATAGAGTAAAAGAAGTTTATTTATATCTTCAAAGTAAAAACATTCTTTGACAAACGTAGTTAGTTTATTGGGACTTTTCGTTTTTCTGTAAAATATTTTTATTTTTCCTGTCATAACGGTATTACTTTGTCTTTATAACAAATAAAATAAAAAATATAGTTCACGTAACATCCTTCTATTTTGTATACTCACGTATGAAAAAATATATATATTATCTATGGGGCTTGGACTAGAAAGCATGTCAAAAAAATAGACACTTCAAAATGCTTCAATAAACTCATCAATTCACGAAACAATTTACAAAAAAATGTGTTGAAACCGGGTCAAATCTAGATAGTAGTGGATAAAAGTTATTAATATGTCATTTTTTCTGATAATGTTGCACTATTGACTTTTTAATAATAATAATAATAATAACGTAGTATTTATATAGCGCAGTTTTGTGATATTTCACTTCAAGTGCGCTTAATTATAATAAACTTAAAATTAACCTACAGTGTTTCTTACGAGTCCTTAAAAAAATAATTAAATAATGTGAAATAACGAATATACAAAAATATACAAAGCAATTCCTAAAGAACAATATTAACAACAATAGTGAGTGCTGTTTTGGCACAGGACAATATATAATGATAAACCATCACGGTGCCATTCAACAAGTCATTTAACTAATCATTTAAACTAAATTATATAGAACAGGAGGCAGTTAACATTTAGAAATAATACTAATTCAGAGTGCACATAAAACTATAGCAAGGAGGTAATCGAAACCAAACAATTACCAGAAACTTGAGGAACATGGCTTATTATAGTAGATTGAAAAGGAGTTAAAATTCATAAAAGGTATGATTTTTTAAATAAGTTTGTTTTTAAAGCTCTTTTGAATTCAGCCAAGTTCTGGATATTAGTAAGAGCTGAGGGAAGTTTGTTCCAAATGAGCGGGCCAGTTACACGAAAAGATCGATCATAGTAAACGGCTCGATTTGACCTAGAAAGTTCGATTAAACGATGAGTAATATCTAGATCTGCAGACCTTAGAGTAAGCTGTCTATCGCTTAAGTTTTGTCGGACACATAGTTCCGATATATAGACTGGCGCCATTCCTTGCAATGCTTTGAAGGTCATTAAGCAGATCTTGAACTCTATTCTTTCAGGGCATCGAAGCCAATGAAGATCCCTTAGAAGCGGAGTTATACGGCAATACTTAGATTCACCAAAAATCATTCTCGCCGCAGCATTAAAAACGGACTGGATTCTATTGAATTGTTTTTTAGGCAAGCCAGCATTTTACAGTCGGGTGATCCAATATAAAGTTTAATGTTTCGTCTTAAAGATATATTTATAATTAATATTAATGTTGCGATAAAGCAAATGACGCTAATTAAAGAAAACTTTATTATTTTATGGTGCAGGTTTGCAATAATCGAGTATTGCGCCCATAATCCGGTTCGACTTTAAAAATAAGACAAAAAAGTTTACCACTCAGATATCAGGTGTCATTTAAAAAAAAACCGGCTGCGGTTCAGAGGATTTCGTAAGAATAAAACCAGATGATAAAGCGCGCTTTGGGTACTTATACAAATACATTTATATTCCCAATGAAAAATTAAATTTCACAATATTTACTTATAAAAATAATGACTCAAATCAATAAAAAAACTTACGACTTAAAACTTAAAAACTTATAACATATTTTAATAATCTGTCCGCATGAATCATCAAATCTCTGGATCGATGAGCTCTGACGTCACGAAATTTGAAATTTTTTTATTTTGTTTTTTCGTCTGGATTTTTTGTCAACCTAATATTTTTTTCAGTTCGCAATATTATTTCCATAATGAACAGTTGCGGTTTCACTAGTTCATTAAAACATTAAAAAATAAAAGTGTGCAGTTCATACGCGGTAGAAGTGGAACCTTTAGAAAACTATTTTTTTTTACATTAGCTCCAAACAGAAGGCCCTGAAAAAAATAATTTCCCTCAGGGCGTATGTCGTCTTAGGAGGGTCTTTTTAAGGAAGGGAAGGATTGGAAGTTATGGGAAGGAAAAAATTATGAGGGATGGGTAGGAATCTGGGGGTGTCAGTGTGTCTGGGAGTGACGGGAGGAACGTATGAATCTATCTCTTCAACTGCGGTGCAAGGCGATGGGTCGAGAGAGTCCGTCTGGAAAGGTCAAAAGGCTCAACCAGTCTCTCTAGATCTTGCCCGCCACGCAGCAGGTGGGTAGACTCATCCACCGCCAAGACCTGGCCACCAAAGTAGTCACCAAACGTAGCGTAGTGGGGAGACTACGAAGTTAAATATAAGTGGGGAGACTACGAAGCACCACACAAAGATACCTCAATTCTCTTAAAATAAATCACAAAACAATAATTAGAATTATGTTTTATAAACCTTACCAACATCCGACGGAACAGCTAATGATCAAAAACAAATTACTAGACGTAAATAAACTATTCATAAGGAAGATCATTTACAAAAACTGTATCAAAACTTCACATCTCCACATACCTCACTCGCAAAACACAAGAGCAAAAATTAATAAGCACTTTCAAGTTCCCCATATCAAATCAACTTTTGCAAAAAAACACGAATCTTACCTAGCACCACACATTTTCAATACCTTCCTAACACAAACAAAAACTTACGTCACCCCAAATAATTTGAATTGGCTTTTCAAAAGATTTGTAATATGGTTGAATGAAAAGGAAAGAACAGACATTCAAAATATTCTAAATAAATAACATTTCATACAAGTTCTCACGAAATTATATAATATTCAAATAAAACAAATACGAGAAACTGCAATTTTGCAATATTAATTATTATGATTAATTATTAATTATTACTTCTATTATGTAACCGCTATATTCAACTGTCACAAAATTTTAATTTACTTTTATCTAAAAAACAAAGTATGTATGTAAATATTTAATATACCAATATATAATTTATCTTTTTTATCTTTTTACATACATATATATATTTGTTTAAATACACACATTTCTTTTGGAACAAACATAATATGTGATTTACTCGCCTCGGAACAGACTTTGTCTAGTGAGGCGGGTAAAAGAAAAGAAAACAATGTAAATAACCATGAAACTAAATAAACGCCCGGGTTGCCGGCACTGAAACTGAAAGAGGAGAGATTATACTCTCTCATTCTCTCGCGGGCTAAATCCTTTAGATGTTTGTGTTTGTCTCTTTTTAGTGTCGCTTTTTTCGTTTCATCGAGTTTCAAATCAAATCGGTGCTAAACAAGTTTTTGCTTCAAAAATCGAAACTATAAATAAATTCGTTTGATATCCATTCCAACTTGTTAAAGGTATTTTTGAAGTCGATTTTAGGTATGAATTGGTAAATAATGCACATAAAATTATCAATTTATAGTAAATATCATTTCGGGGGGCCAACTGTCGAGGGATCATCTGTCAGGTCACCGAGAAAAATGTATCGAAAAACCAAACGAAACACGGGGTATTTAAACCTACAGGGTGCGGCGGCATAACTTCCTTTTTTTAAATTTCGCACCATTCAGTCGGTTGATGTCGTAGCGGAGCGCTAGTGATCTCGTTCAAGAGGCGGAACCGCGGATATTGAAATATAAGTAGATGTGCTATCTGCAGTTTTTAGTGGGTGGGACTGCGCTTCCGGGTGTCCCGATATTGTTTACCAATTGACAAATAAACTAAGTGAACGAATAATTAACGAATAAACCAAACGAACGTTAAACTAAATGAACGAATTCTTTCCGTGTTCAAATTATATTATTAACCAATACTAATGCACATCTTCAAAAAATCAACGAAATGACCAAATTCTTTTTGTATGCAAACTACTCTAATTAGGGCGTAGTCCGCCGACAGTTGCGCGGACACCATAGCATATCTCTTTTATATTTGAATTTCTTTGGGCGGAACTATAAAGTTTTAAATAAGTAGGTAATCGATGTAAAATAATCAGTGTTTTAGTAGTCAGGCTTGAGTCGGATAAGATGTAATGATTGTTACCTCACTCAAGTAATGTTACGGTTGTAGTGATCAATCTCAAAATTGGTAGCATAGCCCAACATGTGTTGTATAGAAGGTCAATGTGCCAGTTACTGGCCTTTAGCATAGTCGATAAATCGAAATACCAATCAATGCTTATTTGAATAATCGATAAATTTCGGCATTGCAATCAACAAATTTGCTTGAATCCAACAAAAAAAATGTTTGTGAAAACTTTTAAAACAAAATTTACCAAAATCTTCTCTATTTTTGGATGCTGAAACCGTATTTCATAGCTTTTTTTTATCACCCACCATTCTTTCACAATATGATATCGATTTAATATTTCAAAAAATTGGTAAAATTTGATATACAAAATTTAAAAATTCATAGATTTTAAAAATAGTTTTTTTCCGTACAATCATGATTAATAATATGATTAAATTATTCATCTCTTGTTCTAAAATGGTAAGATGTTCCAGGTTCCAATAAATCTTTTTATTTTAGTCTAGTCTAGAACCAAGCAATTCTGCTTTTTCCTTAGTCAAATCTAAATCTCTCACTAAATCATTTAACACAGTTTGTGCAAATAACCACCGTGGTTTTAAATGTCTGGAAAACATTGGATATCGTCGTCAGAGTCCGAAGTTCAAATTTTTCAAGACAAATTTGAAAAAAATCAGTCGCTAGGGGGTAAATATCAGCCGTTTAATGTCTTGATGTCTGTATTTTTAACCATTTAGTTGCCGAAAACCGGAAAATAGTAAAAAAAATGAATGAAAGGGAAATTCTCACTTATTGCTCAGTTCGAAAAAGTTTTCTGTGTGAGGTGTAGTTTCACCGGTTTCCCACGTATACTGCGAATTTCCGGACACCGTGCATTATTATAATCATTTTATGTTGTTTTCATTTTTATATTGTTTTCATTATATGTTGTATTCATGTACACTCGACATATCACAAATACGTACATACCCCTCGTGCGTATGAGAATAACTTGTTTACATACTATTATGCACCTTCCGATATTTACATGAACACACCCCGTAAACTCAAGTTGTATAATTTATTAAATGCATTTTTCGTATTACAGGAGCAGATGACCTTCTGGTGCCCTTGGACAATGACCCTTGGCTCATTCGTTTCCTGAGGCCTTGCAAGTTCTACCCAGAAAGCGCCTTTGAATTGGTAAGTCATTATTTTTTGCCAGTCATTAATCAAATAGTCTTCAATGACGCCGACATTTTTATTTATTATGTACTTTTACATGTTAAGATTTTCCTTAAAAATTCTTACCTCTCTCTAAATACTTGGATGGGTAATTAATTTCGAGAATTGTATGACTTGGTGTTCGTTATTATTGATATTTGTTGTGCAAGAAACTACGTCATACATTGCGAAGATGAATGCAAACACATAATTATTAACAGCTTCGATATCTTCATTCCATTCGTGATTAAGTACCAATGTTTATGAGTAGTATACGTAGGGAAATCCCAACTAATCTTCCTTATTCTTCGTTTAACTTATTCCTTTTAACGTAAATCCTGAGGAATAAAGCGTTGCTTGTGAAACATGTTCGTTTTTTAAACAATAAAAGTGGTTAAAACTAAGTCTTTATTCCTTTGTATTGCACCATAAATATATTATGCGTCACAGAATTATTGCAGACGACCTTTGATAGTTTACTCAGACGGGTAAATATGTACGTGTAATCCATAATGTTTATTCTACAATTAGTGTAAAATGAGTATCAGTTAACACAGTATATAAAAAGACGAAAATATCTTCGGGAAAGCGTTAAAAATATTTGCTTAGATTTTACATTAAAATCGTGTACCAAAATCAATATTGTGACTTAAAAAGACTAAGCCGTAAAAAATAGATTTATTTTTCTTTTCGCATCGAAACGCTAATATTTATTACCTTTCTGTAGTCCAGATTATTGGTGAATTTACTGCAATAGTAGTTTTTCGCTGGATATTAATTCTATGCTTAACCCAGTAAAAAGATCTTATAAAAAATTAGGGAGGAATGCAGATCCCGCCAATGTCTGGAAATTAAATAAAAAGGCACTTTCAAGATGAGTAAAGTGTGGAAAAGCTGAATAAAACAAAAATTGAGGCGCGCTCGGCAAAATTGAGGGAGATACAACCGTTCAAAGTATTTAAAATTTCACTTCGCGAACTGATATTGACAGTCCGCCCGCCATTTTGTTATAACCTAATACGCTAAACATGGTTTGTGATACAAAAAAAGTGCCCCTTTATAACACCTACTCGCGTCAAGGCAAGAAAAACATCCCAGTTTTCAAGTGGTTTAGCGGCTACGCTAGGTTTGAGTAACATGGTTTGTGATTCTGGCGTACTATTAATTCTGTATTAGGTCTGGGATCCAACATAAGCAGTGAAAAAATGGCGAACGAACTGTCAATATCAGTTCGCGAAGTGAAATTTTAAATACTTTAAACGGCTGTATCTCCCTCAATTTTGCCGAGCGCGCCTTAATTTATTTTTTATTCATCTTCTCCACACTTTTCTCATCTAAGAAGTGCCTTTTTATTAAATTCCCAGACATTGGCGGGATCTGCATTTCACCCAAAACTTATCTTAATCTTGAGAAAAGAAATCACTTTGTTTATACCACTTATATAATTATTGTATAATATAACTTCCTATATAGACTCGAAAGGATTTACTACTTTATTCATCTCTTCCTTCACCTATATAATGCTCTCTTTATGATATTAACCCTCAATCTTAATCATCTTTCTGTTTGAATTGTATAAATCAGTATGTATCTTACATTAAATATTCTCATGTTGTAATTAAATATTCTTATGTATGATACTCATTTATGTACCTCTACGCCTGTCTCAACACAGGTATTCCCTAGTGAGACAGGCATCGAATAATGTTATGTAAACATACCTTTTATAGATAAATAAATAAAAAAAATAAATAAAAAATAAAAAATCAAAATTATTAACACGTTTCAAAAACAACGGTGTCTTCAACAGAATAAATAATTAAAAGATATTTTTTATATATTATTAAAATTACACCATAAAGTGAATTCATGAATATTGAAGAATTATTTTAATCTTTTTAAAATTACCTTCGATGATCTATTGGGTTTATGGCAACCGCTTTCATCGAATTTATATATATGAATATTTTTTTATCGTTGTTTCTCATTTATTTACAGATCAAGAGGTATTATGCTTTCAAAGTTAAGCACAAAGACATGTACACTGACCTCTCTCCGGTCAAGGAGCAGAATATCTTCAAGCAGAACATCTTGACGGTCATGCCCAACAGAGATCAAGACGGAAGAAGGATGCTAGTCATAGAATTAGGAAGTAAGAACTCTTTATATTATGCTAATGATCGAGTACAAGAAGCAAGTAAGGTGTGTAGGAACGGTGACCGAACAACTCACAATGAAACCAACTCAGAACCTCTTCAGAAAAGTCATTAAAAACTATTCACATTTGACGTGACGTTGACATGACGATAAAAAACTATACACATTTGGATAAATAGGCTACGTTAGGACAGGGTTAAGAGGAAAGTTTGCGCGGCCCATTTCGGCCCGTTCATACAAATTTTAATTTTGGATTTGAGATCAAAATACCTAAACAAATTGAAAAATATTTTTTTAAATCAAAAGATATAAAAAATATCTAGTATGGTTGTGAGTTAGTTTATTGATTTTTGCTTTAAATTAAAAGATACAGATCATTAATGATGTATTTATTTATTTAAAGTGGGCTTTTACAAGGATATATAATAATAGTTAGGCAGGTACGTAGTACACAATTAAAATTATTAAATTGAAAATCAAAATCATACATTTCATTAAAGTAATTATAAAGACTTCTTTTTATAACTAATACAGAATCTGCAAACATGTCTACAATATTCCCAAATTTATTACCAAAATGATGTAATCTATTTATAGGTGTATGAGCCTCATAGTTTGTTTTAAAATTGTCACAGAAGAAGGTAGCACTTTGCCTCGTATTTCTGGTCGGTACGTAAAATTTTATTTTGGCGAGAATTTCAGGGTTGTCAATGCAATTAATAATGATTTTATTTAATAGTACAAGATCAGAGATGATCCGCCTATCTGACAGCGTAATTAAGTTTAGTTGTTTCATCAAAAGTACATAGTTAATATTTTGAATTGGAATATTCAGCTTAAAGTTAACAAATCTTAAAAATTTGTGCTGTTCCCTTTCTATATTGTCGGAATGTATTTTATACAATGGCGACCAAATGGGCGAATTAATACTAAAGAAGTGTAGAATATTTTCAAACATTCTAGTGACTTAAAATCACTTGCTTTTCTGCATATAAAACAAAGCATTTAAATGATTCATAATTTTAGAGACAACGTGTGCAATTATTACGAGTAAATGAAAAACCTTTACAAAATTATTTTTGTATGTACGATGAAATATAAAATAAAAAATAATAATTAATAAAAGAAATCATTTTAAGGGTGTAAATTTAAATTTACCTATTCACGTGGGTACAAAAATGTGTCGTTTATATACTAAAATAACTACCCAAAATAACATATTTTTAAAATTGTTTTATTTTATTTTTTCATAGTATTTAAAAAATAAATGTAGTTCAATTATTTTTAAATGTTATCGAAGGAAACAAATACTTTGTGGTGTGACATTATATATTAAATGAAAAAACACACTTTGTGAAACAACTTTTTTTAAATTACTCGTAATATAATCATCAGCCAATCAGGTTTCGCTTAGCTCAAGCTTTGTCAAGGCTTATTATATCAACTAAAGATAATTACATACAGAAACGTATATAAAACCAGAGTAAAACCAATTTTTCATTTTAAAAAATGTTCAACTAATCTCAGACAATATGCTTTTATATTCAGAGCATGCAATATATATGATAAGAATTTTAATAATATAGACATATTCTCATGTACCTTAAAAAATTATGCCATAGCTAACAATAAATAATTTTTGATCATTTTGCAAGTTATCATGTTATTGCTGTGAATCCTTTCCATTTATTATTGCTGTTGTGTAGAGAATGGATTTCTGACTCTTCACGTTATAAAATTTAGTAAGCAGATTATTAGTTTTTTTTTACAATTTTCAAGGTTATATTTTTGTTAACTTCTTACGGGTACTGAGAAAATCTATTATTGGATATTGTGTGTATTATTAATGTTATTATTATGAATGTAAAATATCTGTTGATTTTCGCTAATAAATAAAATAAAATAAAATAAATAAAAGAATGAGTGAAAGAATTGCAATAGAATAGGTGCCAGAAAGAGATACAAATAGAAAAGAGGTAGACAAAATTATTACACGATGGGTAAGTAGTAAAGGGATGGGGGGAGGAGGTTTACATGTCAAAACACAAAATGGCGATGAATGGCTATTTGATGGCATTGTCACACGTGAATTTCTGCGAAACAACTGTTAAATTGGTCAATTTATGAAATATTCCTCGATTTTCAGAGAAATGGAAGCATAACAAGGTGTCGCTGGACGAGGTGTTCAAGGGTTGCGTGCTGTTCGTGGAGGCTGCCATGCTGGAGCCCGAGACGCAGGTGTCGGGGGCTGTGGTCATCTTCGACATGGACGGTCTTTCCCTGCAGCAGGTCTGGCAGTTCACTCCCCCTTTCGCCAAGAGAATTGTAGACTGGCTGCAGGTAATATTATATCATTTTTTGTTAAACTTTTACAAAAATTTTTATTATTGCCACGGTCCCGCAGAACAATGTCGGATCTGCGAAAAATCGCGCTGTTGGCTTATTTTAATTTGTTTTTATTGATTTAAAAATCTGAATTTTGAATGAAATGTAATGAAATATATGTTTTTCATATATGCTATAATTCTTGATCTCAAAAACAGTAAAAACGCAGAAAGGAAACTATAAACAACTCTACTGTAAAACTACAAAATCACACGCCCGACATTGTTCTTCAGGACTATTGAAACCGCAAAATCTTAAAGTCTGCAGATAGTTCAGGATATGCATTAAAACTGGTTCTAATAGGACCAAGATTCCACGAGAAAGTACTCCCAAAAAAGACAAACTGAAAATATATACCTATTTTACAGCCCTTTGTATACCTATCCTATAATGCAATGAAATGGCTTAATCCGTGTTAAGTGGCCAGATCTGAATAGCCAGGTACTTCCCCACTTTCCCCTCTCATCTCTACTACCTCACAACATACGCCAATTGGGGATGCCATAGTCTCAATGGCTCCAAACGGGAGCAGTTGAAACTCTTGTGCGGTATTCACATTAAAAAAAAATTAAATTGTGTAATCACACGCGATAGAAGTGAAACTAGAAAGTTGCCAGATGTCGCTTTCTTTTGCCTGTTGATTTCGTAGGACTCGAACCTCCGTCCGCTGGATTTCTCTGGCTGCAGAAATTTGCGACGCACTATACCGCTGCGCTATGGGACGCGTTCGCCGAGGCGCGAATTTACGCATTGTATTCCGACGACCCGTAAAAAAGCAAAGCGGCCAATGAGCTTAGACCTATCGTCGTTTCTGTTTTATATCTCGACCAAGAGGAGCCTTGAGCGCAGTTTGATGCTTCGCAAGTGCCGTAGTGCGTCTTTTCCGTTTCATCCGAATTTCAAATCACTGTAACGGGGCTAAGGAAGTTTCACTTGAAAAATTATGATGGTGTTCGAGAGAACGCAAATAAAATGCTACAAAAATATATTTAATTTTTCATATTTAAATTTGTTTCCAGGATAACATTCCCGTGAGAATAAAGGGATTCCACATCGTGAACCAGCCCTACGTGTTCAACATGGTGTTCGCCCTCTTCAAGCCCTTCCTTCGCGAGAAGCTGAAAAGCCGAATTATCTTCCACGGCACCGACAGGAACAGCCTGCACCAGTACATCAGCCCCAAGTGCCTGCCCGTCAACTACGGGGGCACCCTGGATATGCCCATGATCTCTGGGCCGCAGTGGCTCGAACTTCTGCTCAAGTGCGAGGAAGAATACAAAGGTAACTTTTTCCCTAATTCATCATCTAATCATACCTGACTCCCCAAAATGCTAGAGTGGTTTCAGCAGTATAAGATCCTCAAGTATAAGATGGTTCATGTTGACCTCGTTCAAAAATACATTGGTTTGTAAGGCGAACCCTACACGTATCAAAATTTATCAAATATCTTGATATTTATTGAACGTGTAGGCTAGCGTATTGACGGATCGTAATATGGATCTCCGATGTCTAGATTCATGAATTCCGTATTGTAAATGTTTATTTATTTTATCTAAAGGAAATATGTTAAAAATGGGGCTGTTTGACAAATCTATCTGTTTATTTATTTTATCTAAAGGAAAAATGTTAAAAATGGTGCTGTTTGACAAATCTACCTGTTTATTTATTTTATATAAAGGAAATATATTAAAAGTGGGGCTGTTTGACAAATCTATTTCTTAATTCATTTTATCTAAAGGAAATATGTTAAAAATGGGGCTGTTTGACAAATCTATCTGTTAATTCATTTTATCTAAAGGA
This sequence comes from Limnephilus marmoratus, assembly GCA_917880885.1. NCBI lineage: Eukaryota > Metazoa > Arthropoda > Insecta > Trichoptera > Limnephilidae > Limnephilus > Limnephilus marmoratus. The sequence goes on along the minus strand of OU862909.1, from coordinate 38,194,130 downwards.
AATATGTTAAAAATGGGGCTGTTTGACAAATCTATCTGTTAATTCATTTTATCTAAAGGAAATATGTTAAAAATGGGGCTGTTTGACAAATCTATCTGTTAATTCATTTTATCTAAAGGAAATATGTTAAAAATGGGGCTGTTTGACAAATCTATCTGTTAATTCATTTTATCTAAAGGAAATATGTTAAAAATGGGGCTGTTTGACAAATCTATCTGTTAATTCATTTTATCTAAAGGAAATATGTTAAAAATGGGGCTGTTTGACAAATCTATCTGTTAATTCATTTTATCTAAAGGAAATATGTTAAAAATGGGGCTGTTTGACAAATCTATCTGTTAATTCATTTTATCTAAAGGAAATATGTTAAAAATGGGGCTGTTTGATAAATCTATCTGTTAATTCATTTTATCTAAAGGAAATGTGTTAAACATGGGGCTATTTGACAAATCTATTTGTTAATTCATTTTATCTAAAGGAAATATGTTAAAAGTGGGGCTGTTTGACAAATCCATCTGTTTATTTATTTTATCTAAAGAAAATATGTTAAAAATTGGGCTGCTTGACAAATCTATCTGTTTATTTATTTTATTTAAAAGAAATATGTTAAAAGTGAGGCTGTTTGACAAAAATCTATTTGTATTATTGTCAAACAGCCCCATTTTTAACATATTTCTCTTCTCCGCGCCTACTTTTACCCCCTCCCTCTAAGGTACCTCTCTTCGCCCCAACAAAAGTTGGTGTTCTCTCTCCCTCTTCTACTTTTCATTTAAATACTTTGTAACTCTGTATTTTATTTAATATATTTCATTCACCCCGAGGAAGGTTCAGGTCGAACCGAAACCGGTTGGTTAAAAAAATAATTATATGGCATTAAAAAAGTTATTTTATTGTCATTATTATAATTATGTGTGCCCACAAAGTGTTTCCTCAAAAAAATTATTATCCATAACAATATATTTTTTTCTCTTTTCAGCTATCAACTCGTACGGATACAACAAGAAGAAAATCATCAAATGAGAGTTAGAGATAAATGCAGCCATTTAGTTTGATACTTAAGAAATAAAACATTTCATTTTGTCATTTGTTATATTGTATTTGTATAGTTGTATTTAGTTAATATTAATTGGTTTGGAAAAGCGCAGAGCGCCAGGTATCTTTTATTATGTTTTATTTATTTAAATCTGCATGGGAAGAAAAAGAATATGTTTTTTAATATATTGAGAGTAGAACATATTCAAATTCATGTAAATCACTTTTGAGGCTATTTTTAAAAACAATGTATTAAATACGTTATTACTAGACATCGGATTATGTGCACTATCAAAACGGTGATAAATGCCTACATGCAAATATGCACTATCAATCCAAAATATGCACTAACAATCTAAAATTTGTACTAACCGTGCCAAATATGCACTATAAATCCAAAATATGCACTAACCCTGCCCAAATATGCACTAGCAATCCAAAATATTCACTATCTATTCAAAATATACACTATTAATTAAAATATGCACTACTTCTTTATGTGCCCTATCAGGTCCCCACGACATTGGCGATCACTCTTGAAAATATATCTCTGTCTTGCGCTGCCCGGAATACCTCCTCCACACTTCTAATGCCGGTCCACTCTTGTACATTTCGCAGCCAAGACATTTGTCTCCTACCAGGCCCTCGGCGACCCTCTATCTTGCCTTTCAATATTAAATGGAGCAAGTGATTCGTGCCGAAATAAGTTAAAATAACTATCAATTTATTTATTTAAAATAATAAGTGTAAGATTCTCTCAGTATCGCCCTGGTGTAAGACCACCGTTCAGAATTGAAACGTTGCTTGAAACGGCGTTAGCCGTGTTTGGTGACCAGATCTGAATAGCCAGGTACTTCCCCACCTCCCTCTTCCCCATCTCCTTCCCTTCCCCATTACCTTCAGCCTCACAACATATCCCAATTGGGGATGCCATAGTCCCACTGGCTCTAGACGGGAGCAGTTGGGACTCTAGTGCGGTATTTATGAAAAAAAAAATCACATTTTTAATGACTTAATTAAAGGGTAAAATGATAGGAAGCGGTTACTTTAAAAATTATCATTTTCATGAGAGAGAGAGGGCGAGAAAAATTCAAAAACGGCCGTCTCTATTACAAATCTCATTTTTCTTAATCCCACGCAAGTGGTAACGGTTCTGACAATAACCAGTTTCTACTGAAAATACAAAAATTAGCTCATGTTTTGAAGAAAAATATGGCTTAAATTTGCACAAACCAACAAAAAGGCTCAAATATGCCATAAACCTAGTAAATATATTAATAAAAGTATGCATATTGTAATCTGATGTCTAGTTATTACAACCAATTTATATATTAAAAAAAAAATTGTACAGTAGGAATCAAATCTTCGTGATTTCACTTGTAGATATTTAGACATCTATTTAAGAAGATAAATAAGTGGTATAATTATTTTAGTTTGTTTTGAAGAAAACTACCTAATTATTCTTAATAAATAGTAATAAAATGGATTTAAAAGATGCATAAATAAACTTACGCAATGTTTAAACTAAACTATCGACTGAATGATGCGGTTATAGTCGAGATTTTCAGATGTAAAAAAAATGCCACGCCCGAAATTGCTTATTGGTCAATCTTGCCAATGTTATAACATCCTAAAATTTAACATTTTTTAACTGTTTTTTTTTTTTAAATAAAAACTATTTTGATAAAATCATACATTACACCTATTACCTATACATATTATTATGAAAGCTGTGATTTTAAAAACAAAGGCTTTGTGGAAAGCTTGGTAGGTAGTGGAATGAGTATATTATCAATGTTTAAAGTGTATAAACAATCATTCCATTATTTTATAAATAAAATGTATAATGTGATTAAATATATATTTTTATAATCATAATTTTAAGAAATGTAATATCTAATTTGATCTAAATGAAATTGGTTTAGCTACAAATGGATTGGAAACTAGATTTTGCTCCTAAAACTCAGCCAATGAGAGATAAATGTTAGATTTTAATAATACATACTTGTACTATTAGACATAAAATAAAGTTTATGTTTACGTGATTAAATGCATAATCATTCTTGTAAGTAATAAATAAGCTTTTGTACTTCCCTATTTTTTTAATTATTCATCACATTTGCTGGTTTTATATATATCTGGTTTATTTTTTGTAAATGTACATTAAAGTACTGAATATCATGTGCCCAATTTCCACGAAATTGTTTTCACAACCAAGAAATAAGTGTCCACATTTTCACACCAGGAACATTGAGCGTTTTACTGTACTTAAAACTGTTGTTATCGTTTGTAATTATTATATTGTTAATATGGAAATATTTTTTCTTCTGTTGGAAAGACAGCAGCCTTTATTAATTGGATACATTCCTAAATAAAGTTTTTATGAAATACAGAAATTAAGGTTTTATTTTAATCCAATTTCTACACAGCGGGTTGATGTACTTGATTTACTTTAACAAGTGATTCCTGACATTATTTGAAGTACAAATTTAAATAAAATTTTGGTCTCTTTGGTGACTTTTTCAGTGTATTTTTATTTCATAAATTTTTTTTTTTAAATCGAACTTTTTTTCGTCTACATCATCGAGTAACCACCCAACCCATCACCCCGCCCCTTACTGTCCAATACCTACTGTTTTTTAATGTTTTTAGTTGAAAAAAAATTAATAACATCAGGAATTACTGGTTGAAGTAAGTCAAGCATGTCCCTTAAAATCCTGTATCCTTAAAAAAAATTACCTGCAAGAAATCACAATTTTAATTTTTACAGTAAGTAATTTGAAGGCATAAAACATGAGTAATAAATTTCAGAGGTAAAATAAAATCGTTTTTATATTTTTTTAATTTTATTATTCCAGTCATTTTTAAAACAAAACACACACACCTAAACATATTGAGAAAAAAATATGAAAAAGGGTGATTAAGAAAACAAGGAAACCGAAACGTATGAAAGAACAGTTCATTAAAATTATTACAAAATCAGTACTTTTATCAAAAACACAAATTTAGAATAGGCTGGGCGCAAATGCACATTTTCCGTATTCGATTTCCTAATGCGGAATTTCGATTTGGAATTCCGTGAGACTAGCGCAAACGTTCGTTTTTCTTCATTCGGAATGTATACACGTCAGTACAGATAGTGATAGCGTGGTGAACGCACGACGATGGAGGACGACGATTTATTAGCAATTGCATTCCTGTTAATAATGAAGAAGAAAAAAATAATGAAATGATGAAAAATAATGAATTAATAATGAAAGTTTCTGCCTCACACATTATCGTGTTGCGATTCTATGCGTAACAAATACAAAGAATACGTCCGATGCACGCGGTTCGGGTGCGATACTGAATAGAAATTTCCGAACGTGTGCGCCGGCACAAACAAAATGTACGCAAGCGCTGCGTTCAGCATGACGTCATTAGGTTTTTTCCACTAGGTTTCTCCGAACGCGCCGGCTTGCATTCGAAACGTACGTACGGAATTTGTTCCGTTCGCAAAAAAAGAGCGTAGAGCGAAAAATGTTGACTTTTGTGTCTAATTGGAATCCGGCTGAAAAAAGATGTCGTGTATAACGGCCATAAGATGTCCCCCTCTGATTCTCCCGCCAAACAAAAGAAGTTGAAGAATATTCATAGATGGCGGTAACATACTCAAGTAATAAGTTTGTTTAAAATAACATATTTTTTATGGAAATATAAAACGCGTAAATAATAAGCAACTAAATTATTAATGTTTTTAATGTCTTCTAGAATACATTTTTTTTAAACCAATAAAATTAAATTTTCGGTATTAACATTTCCGTATTAAAAATATAGATTACTAAGCATCCCATGGTAAGGTTAGTGAGATAATATTATTATGTACCTACAATATAAAATCACATTTTCAGGGAAACGGCTCCGCAGCCCTTTTTATACAAAACTTGATTTTGGATTTAAGGATAAAACACCAACCAAACTGAATTTTTAATTTTTTTTTAATCAAAAGGCTTAGCAAATATCAAAGTACGGATATGTGATATCAAAGCTACTTTGTTTATTTGTATTTTAAATTATAATTATTTTTAAAATATATTTTTAATATGTAGGTAATTAAAAAAATCAATTTGTTATGATTTTAGACACAGAATTAACAATTATTTGTGGGTTAACGATAATATTTACTTAAAAAAATTATTTTGCTTTGATTACTGTAGAAATATATAATTTTAAAATTCAAATTTAAAAAAACATTTGATGGGCGTAAATGCAAATTACATTAAACATAACTATCTTGACAGATTGTTAACACAAATTTGTCGAGCATAAAATAAAATTTCTACCCAAAGAAATGCTTTTTTATAGTGTTTTATTTGTTTTCTTTAAATTAAATCAGTAGCTAAGATAATTTTTGGATGATTTTTTTTTTAAGAACGGAGACGGTTTACATAGAGTTCCCATGAGCACTTATGCCATAGGCCCATTATGCTCTCTCCTATTTTACCTCATTTTAATGGTAACCAAGTCCCCAGTCCCTATTATAAAATTCACTAGGGTTGTCATTGGAAATGATGCTATATCTTCTTGTTCCACAATACGTCTTCCCAGGACTCATCCCTCCTCTCCACTCCCACTTGGTTCCCTGAAGGCCCCACAAGGGAATAGTTCACAAAGATAACCTCATATCTCCTTTCCATTCCTACATGGTTCCCTGAGGGCCCCACAAGGGAAGAGTTCACAGAGATAACCTCAAATCTCTTCTCCATTCTTGCATGGTTCCCTGAAGGCCCCACAAGGGAAGAGTTCACGGAGATAATCTCATATCTCCTCTCCATTCCTACATGGTTCCCTGAAGGCCTCACAAGGGAAGAGTTCACAGAGATAACCTCATATCTTCTCATCCTTTCCTACATGGTTCCCTGAAGGCCCCACAAGGGAAGAGTTCACAGAGATAACCTCATATCTCCTCTCCATTCCTACATGGTTCCCTGAAGGCCCCACAAGGGAAGAGTTCACAGAGATAACCTCAAATCTCCTCTCCATTCCTGCACGGTTCCCTGAAGGCCCCACAAGGGAAGAGTTCACAGAGATAATCTCATATCTCCTCTCCATTCCTACATGGTTCCCTGAAGGCCCCACAAGGGAAGAGTTCACAGAGAAAACCTCATATCTCCTCTCCATTCCTACATGGTTCCCTGAAGGCCCCACAAGGGAAGAGTTCACAGAGATAACCTCATATCTTCTCTCCATTCCTACATGGTTCCCTGAAGGCCCCACAACGGAAGAGTTCACAGAGATAACCTCAAATCTCCTCTTCATTCCTACATGGTTCCCTGAAGGCCCCACAAGGGAAGATTTTACAGAGATAACCTCAAATGTCCTCTCCATTCCTACGTGGTTCCGTGAAGGTCTCACAAGGGAAGTGTTCACAGAGATAACCTCGTATCTCCTCTCCATTCCTACATGGTTCCCTGAAGGCCCCACAAGGGAAGAGTTCACAGAGATAACCTCAAATCTCCTCTCCATTCCTACATGGTTCCCTGAAGGCCCCACAAGGGAAGAGTTCACAGAGAAAACCTCATATCTCCTCTCCATTCCTACATAGTTCCCTGAAGGCCCCACAAGGGAAGAGTTCACAGAGATAACCTCATATCTTCTCTCCATTCCTACATGGTTCCCTGAAGGCCCCACAAGGGAAGAGTTCACAGAGATAACCTCAAATCTCCTCTCCATTCCTACATGGTTCCCTCAAGGCCCCACAAGGGAAGAGTTCACAGAGATAACCTCATATCTCCTTTCCATTCCTACATGGTTCCCTTAAGGCCCCACAAGGGAAGAGTCCACTCCACCTTGATTCCCCGGGGGCCCCAGGAGGGAAGAGGACTCATCTCTCCTCCTCACTCCTCTGTAGTCCCCTAAAGGCCCCACAGGGGAAGAGTTCACAGAGATTCTTAGGCCTCATTTCTCCCTTGAAGGTTCCCTGAAGGTCCCACATGGGAAGAGGTTCACATCTCTATTTCACTCCTCCTTAGTTCCTCAAAGGCCCTGCGCTGGAAGAGTGCTCTTCCCTTTGGTTCCCTGAAGACCCCACAAGGGAAGGGTTCATGGAGGTGGCCTCAGCTCTCCTCTCCACGGCTTCTCTTCTTGGTTCCTCCTACAGGCCCCAGGAAGGAAGTCCACAGAGGTGGCCTCAGCACTCCTAGGTTCCCAAAAGGCCCCTAGTTTGCGAATGGTACAATTTGTCCCACGAGTTATCAGAGAAATAGAGGGTCCACTCCAGCAGAGCCCCGAATGCTGGTGTAGGGTCTAAATACTCCGAGATGCGACCTTGTTTCTCGGAGGCACCGTTCGTGACACTGTTCCCCAGGACATACAGCCTGAGCACGGTAGCTCACACCTTGGCTTGGGATGGCTAATTGCAGGTTTGTGTTTCCACTCCCTGAGCGATGGGTTCGCCACACTCCCTACGCTATTATTATAATTATCTCACAAAAAAATGTTAAAGTTTCCTCGAAAATCACGAAAAAATAGATTTCTTTATATACCTACCTATATTTTATAATTTGAAACAAAAATAAATAAAATAGCACTTGCCCTTACTAGATACGAACTCAAGACCAAAAGGGCGAAGAAGCCTGGGAAGACGAAGATTAGCGACAACGTCCTCAAATACATATTTATCTTGGAGCTTCTAAACTGGAGAGAGCTGGAACAAAACCGAGATGAGTGGAGGAAGACTCTTGAAGAGGCACAGACCCACCAGTGGTTGTAGAGCCAATAGTGATGAAGTTAATCCTTACTAGATATTACTAGATATACCTTTTGATTAAATAAATAATTTTTCAAGTTTGCTTCGGTATTTTGGCTTCAAATCCAAAATTATTTTTTGTGAAATAGGCTGCGCAACCGTTCCTCTTATTAGATCAATAGGTGCCTACACATAAAAACGTGTATTTTGGATTATTATGAAAGAACCTATAACCTAACCTAACACAGTTATCATAAAAAACTTATTTTAAAAAATTAATGGTATTTTGACATAGCATTAATGAAATATCACACAAATCTTCTTAATAAGCTAGTACGTAGGTAGGGGTGTAGTATGTATAGTAGTGTACATAGCTATCACAATTCTTTTGCCAGTTTCTTATTGTAGCCAAATTTGTCAGCACCTGAAAATGAAAAAGAAATAATTACTATTAATTTTTTACATTAATTAGCTCAACACACGAGGCTGTGAAAAAAAAATCTCTTAGGGTCTATGTCATCTTTGTGGATGCTTTGTGGCTCATTAGGGAAAGGAAAAAGTAGAGGAAATTCTGGGAAGGAAAGGGTGGGTAGGAATTAACGCAATAAGAGGGACGGTCGTATGAATCCATCCTTCCATTGCGGTACAAGGCGATGGGTTGAGGGAGTCCGGCTGGAGAGATCAAAAGGCCTCCCTCAACCAGTCTCTCCCGATCCAGCCCGCCACGCGGTTGGTGGACAAAGACCTGGACAAACCTCAGCCCATGAACCAAGATACCCCTGCTAATTCACCAAATGTAGCGAACCACTTGGGGTAACATACGGCAGGGGTGTTGGTTGTCCAATAAATGGTTCCCGGGGACGTGGTAGCCAATTGGTGATATAATCCCTATGTAAGTGATTGATTGATACGATGATTGTTATTACATAATTCATATCTCTCTCCAATCGAAAAGGTTGAAACATAGGAAGGTACTTGTAAAAAGCCAATTTCCTAAATGTGCCGGAAATTGCTCCCCATTTCAAAAAAGCTTTTATGTTAGTCTTTACAATTGCGATAATGTAAAAAGTATTTTAAACACAACCGCGAGCCCTATTTTTATGTTATTATCGACCTGTGTCAAATCTGCCTTCCGTAGCAAAACTATTCTAAAAAAATGCTGCTTCTCAAATAACCTCCCACTTAAACCTGAATAAATTAATTACCGATAATCAGTCCGCTTATAGAAGATTCCACTCAACAGAAACAAGGGTACTTCGTGTCCTGTCAGATATTACCCTTGCCATAGAGTCAGGTAAATTAGCACTTCTTTCACTTTTAGATATGAGCGAAGTATTTGACACCATTGACCACAACTTTCTCATTAAGATACTAGAAGTAACATTTGGTTTACATTCTAAAGTAAAAAATTGGCTACAATCCTATCTAACGAATCGCTCACAAGCAGTGAAGGTGGAAAATAAACAATCTAACTTCACAACACTCTCTTCAGGGGTACCTCAGGGATCCGTTTTGGGTCCACTTCTCATCATCCTCTTCACAAATGATGTCGCAAGAATTATCGAGTCATTTGGTCTCCTTTCTCACTGTTATGCCAACGATCAGCAAGTCTATTTTTACTGCACACCAAATGAGATCACCGGCCATAAAATTCGCACAGTTGAGTGTCTAGAAGCAATTAGTTTCTGGATGTCCTCAAACAAACTGAAACTCAATCCATTAAAGACCGAATTTCTGTGGGCAGCCACAAATAGACGTCAACATCTAATATACAACTCACAAATTGCTATTTCCGGCAATGACGTAATTGCGAAAACAACCGTCAAACTTCTGGGATTATATCTCGATTCAGACCTCTCATTGAAAAGTCAGGTGAATAGGACCGTTAGCATAGGGTTCTTCTACTTAAGACATCTTAAGTCAGTTCGTAGGAACCTTTCAACAGAAGCAACGTATATAGTAGCACGTCTTGATGGTATCTTCCCAAATGTCAAACTGATAAATACAACGCCGCAGCACGACTAATTCTTTTCACTGAGATAGAACGCGATGGGTCGAGAATCCGGTTGGAGAAATCAAAGGGTCTCTCTCATCCAGTCTCTTCAGATCCGGCCCACCATGCGGTAGGTAGACAGACCCATTCACCACCTAGGCAAACCACATGAACCCAAGTCACCACTAAGTCACCAAACGTATTGAACCACTTAGGGTGACCTATGGCAGAGGTGTTGGTTATTGTATTAGGTTCTACAATGAAAATATATATTTGACTACTCACGTGCATAATCATCTTCATATTTGCACAGCAGATCGCAGAGCAGTGGTCCGTCAATCTCAGGCATGTCCATCGTTCCTCCGAACTCCGGTCTGAGCGCGTTGGCGGGGATGAACTTCATGAGGGAGGCCCTGTTTTCACCGTGGAAATGGATTCGGTTCCTCAGCTTGGCTCTGAGGAAGGGCTTGAAGAGGGCGAACACCATGTTGAAGATATATGGCTGGTTGACTATGTGGACGCCCTTCAGTCTAAGAGGAATGCACTCCTGCAAAAATAACGTTAAAATATGAGTTAGAATGAGAATTTATCGAAAATTTAATTATTACGAAATAGGCAACACGTGTAAAAAATCACAATACATCAATAAATTTTTTATTTTATTATAATAAAAAAATAAAAATTAAAATGGAGTTCTACAAATTAAACTTGATAACAATAAATAGATCAATAAAAGTTACACAAAAGATTACCATGCGCCTCTCAAGCGCATCAGCTCGTCATAACAATGAACCCGGTGTCGGTACCTACCGCGTCACACAAATTTCCCTCGAGAGTAAGGTCTATCATCCTTAGTTGACTTCATCGTTACACAGATGCATAATTTACGTACAGCGTGTTTCGTTTAGACCAGGGGTGCCCAAAATTTTTTTTTACTGAGCTTAGGTGAGCTACTCAGGGGAGGGGAGGGGGGAACCAGCCTTGCATTTTTCAAGAAATAAATCAAATGCCCCATCGAGAGACCGAGGTCTAATAACAATAAAGTTCTATTTTCACAAAATGTAATAAATTAACGAAAACTTTTATTTTTATTTTGCATGAATACCAAAACCCAAAACAAAGAGAGCTGAAATCATTTTGGCCGCAAAAAATGGTCAATTGGACCGCAGGTCGGGCATGCCTGATTTAGATTTTAATATAAATAAACATAGTTAAGTACATAATGATTAATGATTATTTCACAGTTCAGAGTTCGAAGCCCAAGCATATTTAATCGGTTTTATAGATTTTTTTTCGACATGCTGAATAGTGCTTCATTTCGTTGTTTAGTGCTATTCCTCGCCGGTAGCTTATACCGATGTACAAATACGTTCAATGCCTGATCTTTTTTATTGTTTTCAACTCTCGCTGCGTTACCTTTACTGACCGACGCGCGACGTTGCCGAGTTAGCTGAGAAGCACAAATGCATACACGCGCTGGATGAAAAGTGACAGCGATATTTTATTTTCGAGGGCATTTAGGGTTAAATAAATATCAATATTAAACAAGATTATCCTTATGATAAAAAACGGCTAACAAAACAATCGTCTGGATAAAAAACCAAAAAACACTCTTTGTTCTCCGAATAGGACCTTCTTGGAAAAGAGGTATTATAACGTCAGCAACATTGAACCCTTTTTTTAAAAGACGTTTTATAAGCCGTCAAAAAGCTTGGGAAATTGCAACTAGTAAAAATAATATTGCATTGAAAGGTATTTAACCTTTTTGTACAGACCGTGTAATAATTTAATTGATTTAATTCAATCCTTCTGGTGGTAAACTTTTTTCCGCGAATTTTTAGTGCTTTTATGCCTTTTCATTACCAATTTGAGGTGGTTCAGGTTATAGCTGCAGATTATGACGTGTTTTTGTTGTTGTTGTATTATTTTTTACATGCTTTTGCCCCCGGCATCGCTCGCATAGTATTGGGGGGGGTTCCCACTCCGCCTCCTCCACCTCCACCACTCCACTCCCCCTCTCCAAACCCTCCCCTCCCTTCCCCCCCCCAACCCCCTCCATACCCCTTACATTCATTTTTCAAACAGCTCGCGTGCCACCTTAAAGCGTAACAATCAAACAAAATGACAGCGCACGTCAATAAATTACTTATAGTTACCAAGCAACGCTTTGCTTTTCGTCTATAAAGGTTTTTGTTTTTTTTTTTCGTTTCGTCTTTTCGTATATAATAAATTATTTCATAATGCCAGAGCTTACGAGTACATATACTTATATACGAGTACAGCCTATATTACTCGCAAATAATGTAGCTTTCTATTAGTGAAAGAATTTTTAAAGTCCATTCAGTATTTTTTGCGTGAAAGAGTAACAAACGTACATCTATACTTCCATACATCCATACAAACTTTCGCCTTTATAATATTTATAGGATTAATTCACAATTTTAAAAATTCAAAAAATGTACGGTTTATTTGCGGCACGTTCCAGAGTGGATATATTACCCATCTCTCTCTTCTCCTCGCTACCTGTAGCGTCACAACATACCCCAATTGTGGATGCGGTTCAGATTCCCATGCGGTATTCACATTAAAAAAAAAAAAAAAAAAAAAACAATATTATGTAAGTAGTAATTTTTTATTATTATGGAAGTAGAATTTATTAATCTTAATCTATCTATATATATAAAAATCAATTGCTGTTCGTTTGTCTCGCTAAAACTCGAGAACGGCTGGGCCGATTTAGCTGATTTTGGTTTTGAAATGTTTGTCGTAGTCCAGGGAAGGTTTAATCTGTGAGAAAATATGGAAAATTTGCGAGGAAGGTGGTTAAAACAACAATTTCATTTTCCCATATAAACTGTTATGCCTACTTTCCTCGGGTCCACTCGAATTGAAGCACATATTAAATTAAGGGTTTTGAATCGACAAGATAGGATTCGCGGGAGGGGGTAGGCGAATACGGGAGGGTGGAGGGGAACTCGGGAGGGGGGTTCGCGGGACGGGGAAAGGGGAGGAGTAGAGTGAGGAGAGGGAAGGTGGAGGAGGAAGAGTCGGAACGCGAGAGGGGAAGGGGACGCGGGAGAGGAAGAGGTGAACGGGACGAATGGGAAAGGACGCGCAGGGAGAAACAATTTGTTTATTAAATGGCATTGCAACGCATTACCCGGCGTTACCAGCTAGTCTTACATAAAAAGGAATGTTTCTTTGTTTGTCCCTTACGCGTTCCTAAACCATTCATCCGATTGTGATGAAACTTTGGTGATTTTATGTGCGCATGCCCCCAATGGTTTCTATACATACAATAATGAGCTCTGGCGTTAAGAAATTATTTCCCATATTATCGCACGCCCGCAAAGGTTTCTATATATATTGGTGAACTCTGGCGTTATGAAATTTGTTGTTGAAAGTTGTTTAAAAAATGAGTATCTATATTTCATATTGGTTGTTTAAAAAATGAGTACCTATAATTTTAATTATGAGAAAATCTATTATTGGATTATATGTTTATTATTAACCAACCCATTACCCAACCTTTACAACCAACGCCATCTGTTAAAATCAAATCCACACCGCCCGTTTGCAGCCCGCTGCCCGCTTGGCCAGATATATTATGTATTTCAACCAATTTGTACAAAATCTTGACAAATTATATGTCTAAAAACCTTCCTCATTAATCTCTATCTATTGGTGAAAACCGCATGAAAATCCGTTGCGTAGTTTAAAAGATCTAAGCGCACAAACAGCATGGGCGACTTTATTTTATACTATGTAAAGAAGATGTAATGTAATGTAAAGATGTTATTATTATAAATGTAAAAAAACTGTTCATTTTCGATAATAAATAAAATAAAATATAGTTTAGCAGCAGGGAGGAAGGAAGGGAGGGGGATTCGGGAGGAGGGGTAGGCGGAAAAAGCGAAATGGATACACGGGAAGGTGGTAGGGGAACGCGGGAGGGGAAGGGGATGCGGAGCGGAAGGGGAATAGAGACGGGAACGGGTCGCAACAGGACACAAAGGGGGAAAAAAAAATCCGGGTATTCGCTAGGTTATAAATCGTGTTGGAATTTATGGAATAATCGAAAACTTATTTTAAAAAAAAGAAAAAAAAAACGTATTAGCTTTATATTTAAAGATGTTTACAGAATCTGACCATAACTAATATTTGAACAAATATAATGATGAGATAGGTGCGTATTCCCAAAGTGACGATAATTATGTTGAATTTTGTATTGTCATGGGTTTTAAACAGATTATACCAATAACACAACAACCTGAGAAATTCTTGTCGTCATTACAGATGGCCTAGTTCCTAGTGAGTCAATGTTGCCCGAATTCTCAGATTTAGTTACATCTTACGGACAATTCTTGGAAATGTCGTTTTCAAGCACTTGGAAATCTTCCACACAGCGTCTTATAGCAGGATGACCAATATTTGTTTGCTTATGCAGTTAAAAGGAAAAGGCGTTGAAGCAAGGTGAGCCTGATCTGGGAATTTCCCATCGAGCCTAGGTCGGAATACCAAATGGTACTTTTAAAGATAAAAAAAAGAAAAGGTTTACAATTTATTCGTAAGGAACATTGGGAGCGAACACGTAGCGATTTATGAGCTATTGCGTCGTCGTCGTCGGCAATTCGGAAAAGAATGGTTCCTCTTATTGCGTACCGGTAGTTGGTTACTAGGTGAAAATATTGTGGGATCCAGAATGATTCCGCGATTCAAAATAGCTGCGTCGTTCGCTACCACAAACTCATGTCCAACGGCACCATCATCCCATCCGGCGGCGTGTTGACTTCTTTTACACTATATTATTAAGGCTCCGTAGTAAGCGTTAAAAAAAAGAAAACCGTTTTTTTGAAAGGCTGATACGTGAATATGAATGTTAGAGGGGGCGCGCTAATATTAAACCGGTAATAATTAGCGAAAATTGTGAAAATATTTAATAAAAAACGACACGTTTAAAATAGAGCAAAAATCTCTCGGCAAATGTCTAAATTTGCGTTTAAAAAAGCACTGTGAAGTTTAATACTCATAACACGTTAAATAACAGAAAAAAAGTTTTTTATTAATTTTCCAAGCCTACTTCGCGATTTTTTTTTCTATCGAGAGAATTTTATATAATTAGCGTTTCGGCGCCGCAAATGTATAGATATTATTATCTTCAAAATTAATAAATAATTTTTTAAGAACTTTAAAAATAATCGGTTCAAGGAAAACATGTTATCGATAGGAAGAAATTCGGAATACAGGGTCTTGAGTTCGATCAGTCGTATCCGTAGGGTCAAAAACCTTTCACCTTCACTGCCCGCGACATTGCAACTAACTAATTTTGTAAAAATGTTAAAAAATATATATATTTAATTTAAATTAATAAATTACTTCGTTTTACCACTTTTATTGTTTACAAAACCAACATGTTTCGTGAGCAATGCTCACTTCTTCAGGGTTTTTTATTGATAGAAGAAATCTATCTATTCTATCTATATCTCTATCTATCTCTATCTTCTTTCTATCTATCTATCTATCTTCTATATAAATAAAAATGAATCGCCGAAATGTATGTACGCGCATAACATCCGAACGACTGCACCAAATTGGATAATTCTTTTTATTTTCTGTTCGTTATTGTCAGGACAGGGTTTGTATAAAACTAATGGTGAGCTCTGGCATTGTGAAATTTGTATAAAAAAATTGCATTAGGTGGCGCGCGAGCTGTTTGAAAACTGAATGTACCGGGACTGAATGTATGGAATGCGGGAGGTAGGAGGGGGAAGGGAGGTTCGCGGGACGAGGGAAGGGGGAGAGTGGAGTGGGAAGAGGAAAGGTGGAGGAGACGGGTGGAGGAAGGGGAACGGGAACGAGACAATGAGAAACAATTTCCTCATTAAATGGCATAGCAACGCATGCCGGGAACCAGCTAGTGATATATATTTAAGCTTTTGTAAAGGTCATTTCATAAAAAAATTTCCAGCCCTGAAGAGTCCTAAATTCTCCAGTCTTTCAGAATAAATATTAACTATACTTTTGCCACTAATCTTCTAATAAATGTAAAACTAATCAAACGTAGCAAATGTAAAATCATACAATTTCCAGTATTTTAAATATAATGTCCCCCGCGTGCAAAGCTATATCTTCTCCTATAATAAAATTAGATAGAGAAATTCGTGATGAATTGTACAGTGCCCTTGAGGTTATGAAGTCACCTGTATCCAATCTACCACCATCTTGGCGAAGCTGGGGTGAACTGGTAGACGTGGTTCAGGAAAATGCCGCGCATGTCCAAGAGCACCACCACCCCTCCGAATTGCGTATTGTCTTCATGTTTATTATATTATTAAATTAGATGTAGTAATTTCACCTGTATCCAATCCACCACCATCTTGGCGAAGCTGGGGTGAACTGGTAGACGTGGTTCAGGAAAAAGCCGCGCATGTCCAGGAGCACCACCACCCCTCCGAATTGCGTATTGACTTCATTTTTACTATATTATTAAATTAGATGTATTAAAGTCACCTGTATCCAATCGACCACCATCTTGGCGAAGCTAGGGGTGAATTGGTAGACGTGGTTGAGCGAGAAACCGCGCATGTCCAGCAGCACCACCACCCCTCCCAGCTGCGTTTTGGGCTCTATCATGGCGGCCTCCAGTGCTATCTGGATCCCGCGGAACATCTCGCCCAGGGTGCACACGCTGGGCTTCCATTTTACTATAATATTAAAAAAAATTATTTTACATATTTTTAAAAAGCATTAACTTATCAGCTCGCCATAATTTACAATAAAAACTAATGAATTTGTTACAGACCACTTGAATTTTATTTTATTCACACTCTACCGGTTTCGAAAGAACCCTTCCTAAGCCAGGAGAATATTAGAATTGACCTACGTGTGTGGTTTGGTTTATTTATGTAACCTACGATACAGAATATTGACAGACCTTTACACAAAATTTAGGTGTTTGGTCTCTCTTCTTCCATCCAGAAGGGTTTTCGGCAATTCCAGCAACAGCCGGTTGGGAGACAACATCATCGTGCAAAGGTATTGCACTTTTTTGCAGCACCTTCTTGTATTCCTTCAATGTTGCAATCTCTTGTCTGATGTTAGGCGGGGGAGAGGAGTAGGTAGATTTTAAAGTTTCGCTGGTAGTTTGCATTGTGGCATTAAGCTGAACGTCGACCATGGATATTAATCGTTTAATAATTTTTGCATAAATCGTACAAATCGCACCCAGGGAATAACAATGGCACAAGTTCATTTGAGTTAATTATGCAGACATGTTCCTACGACTGATCTTTTTAATATTATAGTAGCTTTAAAAGCGAAAATGTCATTGTCAAATTATAATTTTTTACTGAAATTCAAGCGATAATAGTGGCACAAGGATCATTGTACCACTATTATAATATTAAACCAAATAAATATTAATATACTGCTTTTCAGCTTGTGTATAAAAATATTTTTTTATTTGTTAATAAACTGATTTAACGAAAATTCTCAAACGAAATATTCAAACTGCTCTCCTGAAAAAAAGAGGTTTTTTGAGTTGTGCCATTGTTATTCCCGGGATGTGAAATATTCAATTTGTTTCAGTCTCCAATAATGGCAATTACTTACGACTATGTACCACTATTATAATATTAAACCAAATAAATATTAATATACTGCTTTTCAACTTGTGTATAAAAATATTTTTTTATTGGTTAATAAACTGATTTAACGAAAATTCTCAAACGAAGTATTCAAACTGCTCTCCTGAAAAAAGAGGTTTTTTGAGTTGTGCCATTGTTATTCCCGGGGTGTGAAATATTCAATTTGTTTCAGTCTCCAATAATGGCAATTACTTACGACTATAACACATAGGTACAGTTTAATATCGGTTATCTTTCTGAATCAAATGAATTACGTCACCACTATAAATTTGTCCGCATACGAGGAAATCCTAAATGTGATATAATATTTTATCAACAATAAAGGTAACACACTAGCAGTATTTTTCTAAGAACCTAAAGGTAAATAAATGCTGAACAAATTTACATTTTCCTTATTTACTCATTAGATTAAATAAGCCAACAAAGGTTACAAGCATCCGGTAAAAACCGAAATTGAAAAATCAAGGCAAGTATGACCACTTAAATGACGCACATCTCTGAATTTATAGACACATTAGACAACATGTAATCGTTTATATCGATCGACCAGTTGATTGGGCAGAATCTTGCTTGTTCTACTATGCAGGAGGTTATGGTTACGTCCTCAAGAGTGAGTCTCTGGTATAATGAAATAAATTTAAGCCATAATCTCTTTGTTAGATATATTATATCCGTTCATCTATATACAACCTATAAAAATCAATAATATGCTTGCTTGGGCGTATTTATGTGAGTAGGTATATGAGATGTCTATGCGTTGCTCAACCATTTATCCGATTGCGATGAAACTTTGGGGATTTAATGTGCGCATGCCCGCGATGGTTTTTATTTACAAAAGTGAGCTCTGGTGTCATGAAATTATGCGTTGCTAACCATTCATCCGATTGCGATGAAACTTTGGTGAGTTGTTGTGAGCAGGCCCGCGAAGGTTTCTATATATAATAGTGAGCTCTGGCGTTATGAAATTATACGTTGCTAAACCGTTCATCCGATTGAGATGAAACTTTGGTGAGTTGTTGTGAGCAGCCCCGCGAAGGTTTCTATATATACTGTTGGGCTCTGGCATTATGAAATTTGTATTAAAAATTGCAATGGGTGGCACGAGAGCTGTTTGAAAACTGAATGTATGGAATGTGGAGGGGGGAGGGGAACTCGGGAGGGGGGTTCGCGGGATGGGGGAAGCGGGAGAGAGGGAAGGCGGAGTGGGTACGCGTGAGGGGAAGAGAAAGGAGAGGCGGAAGGGCAACGGGACGAATGGGAAAGGACACGCAGGGAGAAACCATTTCTTTATTAAGTGGCGTAGCAAACGCATGCCGGGAACTCGCTAGTTAAAAGATAAAAAATATTTATGTAGAGTAACATTGTAACATATACCTCGACTTGTCTGTAATTGGTATGTCCAAGAAATGATGGGTACAGGCAGTGGTAATGTGTGTAGAGACACAAAATAAAATCTTACCTCCAGATTGAATTTTCATAATCCTGGAACCGTTAGCATCCCTCACCTCCTGGAACTCTATGATCCCCTGCTTCAGCATGTTCCTGTCCCGACTGGGAGAGAGGCCATCGCAGTACTCGGGGTGCTTTTGCTTAAACCTGTAGAACCTTTGCATCTGCAATTACACCAAAATTACAAAATAATAATTGAACTTTTAAATATGTATTTTTAACATACCTAAAACAGGGACTCCTTCTGACCGAAAACATGAACATTAGAGCTAAACTTAAAACTCTCCTTTTCATACAGTCGTATCAATAAAGTCAAAAACCTTTCACCCCCACCTTCGCCGCCCGCGATATTGTAAATAAATAATTGTGTAAAAATGTAACAAATTCTTATTTGTAAGTTTATGTGAAGAATAAAAACTCTCGAAATCTAAATTCTCCAGTCTTTCAAAACAAATGTCAACACTACTTTTGCCACTAATCTTCTCATAAATGTATGTATGGGGGTAGCAAATTTAAGAGCGTTAAACCAGTCAGCGGACGAAAATCCACATTTCGTCGAAAGTTGTTCTTATGATCGTGCAGGGCGGTTACAATGAGAAAGATTAATTATTCTCCGTACCAGCTTTTTTTAAATTATAACTCAAAATCGAATTTATTTCAATCCAAATTAGCTTTAATTTATACCTTCATCCAGAAATGCTGAAAGGCGTGATGATAAAACTATTAAAATAATGTACTTTTTGTAATTATTTTTTGATTATAAGTATTTATTATTTTTCAATAATGTCTAAATTTAATAAGAATGTTAAAAAAATCTGAAATATATTAGTTTGTAGGTGCGCAAATAAATACACAAGCGGACCAATTTTCGTCAAGAAACACGTGTACGTACATATTTTTTAATGATTTTATTGAAACTAAAATTAAAATTCTAAAACATGCGTTTGCTAGGATAATGTATTGATTTATTTTACTGCATGATTATATTATTTGAAATGGGTGTGGTATAGTACAAAATCTTTTTTGAAAACTTAACAAATCTGCCAACGACCTATGGAATAACCTTATTATACTAAAAATTAAAAAAAATTCTCAAAATTTATTACATGCGAATGCTAGATAAAAGAACAATCTTTCGAAATCCATTTATAATTTTTTGTGGAAAAGAGTCGATATGTCTAAAATCGGATTTGAAAATGACATATTTCTGGTTTTCTCCGGTAATGCCCTCTTAAAAGCATGCAATGTCCAGTGTTATAATGTCCTCCGCGTGCAAAGCCGTATCTTCTCCAAGCATAAACTTTCTAATTAAAGTGTGTTTATCGGAAATGACCTGCAAGGTAAGTATGTTTTCTGAATATATTTGTAAATAATAAAAATAGATAGAGCCTAAGAATTCTTAATAAATTGTACAGCGCCCTAAAACGTTGCTCTACAAATTATCCGGTATCGCAAAGGCGACACGTGGAGTGGACTGTATAAATATATAAAAAAAAATGTTATGTTTGTGAATACTTTGACACAACTATGGGGAAGGGTAAACAGATGAATGGAGAAGGAAACTGACTTACCCCTTATGGTTGATGTTCTGCTCAATATTATGGATCTGAGGGAGCACTAAATCACTCACTGCACAAGCTTCCATAAACTGGTCGATGTTATATAAAACTGAGAGAATAATGATGTTCGTTGCACAGCTTATTTTAACAGACTGACTGACATATTGATTTTATTGTTGAACGGTAGATAATATTGTCAGTAGGGACAGGTAATTGTGGTAAACAAAGGATGGGTAGATAAATGGAACAAGGTATATAGATAGGTATACATAGTTGCGTCAACATTTTCCGCCCACCTAATTTTGGAACAAAATTAACAATAAAAAAAAAATAAAAAAATAATACCAATAATAACAAAAAGTAGCTTGAATACTATGTTATTAAACAAAAATTATAAGGAAAATTATTAAAAAAAATTATTGTGAGGCGTAAGCACACCAGCTGTCTTCTGTGTATTTATCAAAGGAAACAAAAGGAAAACAAAAAACATAAAATATAAGTAATAGATAGCTCTATGATAAAAAAAATGCTGAGTATTGAATTAACAGATGACTTATTCTATGGGCAAAGGGCAAAGCTTAATCGCTGGGCGGACAAATATACCTTTAGTGGTTTTAATAGTTGCAACGCGAACGATATTATCTTTACCCGGATGTACGGCAACAATTCGCCCTAAAGCCCAGCGCATGGGGGGAAGACGTTCATCCTTTACTAGCACGAGTTGACCGATCTCTAAATTGGGTCTGTCTCTCAACCATTTTGCACGTTGTTGTAGAGTATTAAGATACTCCACATTCCAACGTCGCCAAAAGTGTTGAGACATCTTTTGTATGTGTTGCCAACGACTTAAACGGTTTGATCCAGTAGCGGACAGGTCATATTCGGGAAGTCCTAAGAGGAATCCTCCTATCAGAAAATGGCCGGGTGTAAGGGCGTCGACGTTGTCTGGATCAACCGACAAGGGGCAAAGGGGGCGTGAATTTAGAATAGCTTCAATGGTAGTAAGAAGTGTGGCAAACTCCTCAAATGTTAGGGAAGTATCACCCACTACTCGAACCAAATGATGCTTGACGGATTTAATTCCGGATTCCCACAGTCCACCAAAGTGTGGACTGGCGGGAGGATTAAATGTCCACAGGATTTCCTTTTGGGCAAGATAGTCCGAAATTACTTCACGTTGTGGTGAAGAATAGAAATATTTAAATACTCCAGTTAGGTATCGCTTTGTTCCTACAAAATTTGTGCCGCGGTCACTGAAGACTTCGGAACACAAACCCCGTCGATTTATGAATCGGGTTAGAGATGCGATAAAGGCATCCGTGGAGAGGTCTGACACGACCTCAAGGTGCAAGGCTTTGGTGGCCATGCAGACAAAAAGACATAAATAAGCCTTAGTGGTTTTTGCTCCGCGACGTTTATGATCCTTCAGCATAAAAGGTCCACCAAAATCGACCCCTACACGAGAAAAGGGACGACTAGGTTGAACACGAGAGGACGGCAGATCCGCCATCATAGGTGAATGTGCAGTGGCCCGAAACTTGTGGCATGTGACACATTTTGATAACTGAGATCGAATGACGGTACGACCGGACATAATCCAGTATTTGCGTTGAATAAGAAATTGGAGAGTACGCGGTCCGACGTGAAGATAAGCACGGTGATAGTAATCAATTAACAACCCGGTCAAATGACTAGACTTAGGAAGTAAAATGGGATGCTTACTATCGGATGGGAGTGCAGAATTTGTTAGCCGACCGCCCACCCTCAGGATACCGTGAGGGTCAATAAAAGGTTTCAGTTTTTGAAGGCCGGAAGAACACATTTCGTCAGAGCTTAACAGAATAATATCGTTGTGAAAACAAGCCTGCTGTTCGAGTTTTATAATCTTCATGAATGCGTTGTCCAGTTCTTGAAGAGTGAGTGCCGCATGATTGATGCTCTGTTTCGCCATTTTGGAAACATTAGAAAGACAATTTGTTTTGAACCTAAGGATCCATGCAATGACTTTCTTTAATTTTGATAATGAAGAATACTTCGCTATGATGGAAGATGATTTTAATTCGACATTAAAAACTGTAGGTTTAGGGGGTTGAATTTCTGGCAATTCGCTTGCTGGAATAAACGGTAGCCTCGCCGAAGGCCAATCGTCAACTGGATTACGGAGCCACGATGGACCCGAAAGCCATGATAGATGTTCTACAAAATGAGCAGGAAGGGTACCTCGGGACCCATAGTCAGCACTGTTATCCTCTGAAATAACATGCTTCCAAATTGCTTTTGGCGTGTTATCAAGGATCTGAACAACACGGTTTGCGACGAAAGATTTTAATAAATGTGGCGGCGTTTGAAGCTAAGATAAGACAATTGTCGAGTCAGTGAAGAGGATAACCTTTTCAATTTGCGCGGCAAAATGTACTGACGACAATATATATTTTATAAGTTTTGAAAGCAGCACGGCTGCACACAACTCTAATCTAGGGATTGTTAATGACTTTAAAGGTGCAACCTTGGATTTGGCCATCAGCAAGTAGCTAGAATTATGGTTTTGAACAACTAAATATGTCACGGCTGCATAACCCAGTTGTGATGCATCGCAAAATCCTACGAGGATACAATGACTATCTAGATTCGTATGGTAATATCGTGGAATTCGTAACTGTTGTAGCAATGGAAGTTGTTCCACAAAGTTGTTCCACGTGGACATGATGTGGAGTGGTACTTCAGTGTCCCAGTCCACGTTCAATTTCCAAAGTTCTTGGATAATCCGTTTTGCAGTGAAGATCACAGGAGACAACCACCCTAGCGGATCGTATATCCGAGCAAGGGTTGATAATATATTCCGCTTCGAACATACTGCCGAATTGGGTATCGAAATGTGATAAGAAAAATAATCCTCTTCGGGATTCCAAAAAACACCTAATATTTTAACATTCGATTGAGTTTTGTTAAAATTCAACTGTTGTTGTTGACATTCAGAATCATGCTCGAGTAATTCTGAACAATTGCTTGCCCACTTGCTGAGTTCCAGTTTGGCTGATTTTAAAACGGCTACAATTTCTTCCTTGAGGTGTCGAGCAGATTCAATGGAATCTGCCCCAGTCGCCAAGTCATCAACATAAAAATTCTCTAACAGCGCCCTTGAAGCGGCAGGATAGCTTTCCCTCTCATCCCTAGCCAATTGACGTAAAGTCGAAATGGCCAAAAATGGGGAGGACGTTAAACCGTAGGTTATGGTTTGAAGTTCGTAATCTTTCATTGGTTCACTCGGGGAGTCGCGCCAAAGGATGTGCTGATATTTACGATGATTGGGAATAATTAAAATTTGCCGGTACATTTTACAAATGTCAGCAGTAAATACAAATTTATGAAATCTAAAATTTAATATCATGTATGGTATTTCTGTTTGTAGTTTTGGACCGCTATATAGCATGTCATTTAATGACATATTGGAGGCCTTCGCAGACCCATCAAAGACAACGCGAATTTTACCTTTTCCATTGATTACCGCATGATGGGGAAGATAATTTGCCCCAGAGTTGGATGCTACGCGTTTCATGTGACTAAGACTTTCATATTCATGAAGAAAATCCCTATAACTAGTCGCCAACGTCGCATCCCTATCAAAACGCTTTTCCAGCTTGCGCATTCGCGATTCGGCCAAGTTGTAAGTATTTTGCGGTGGAGGACTGTCCGATTTTAACAGAATCGGAACCACATATCTCCCATCCGTCTGTCTGTAATGCTCCTTCTGAAACATTTCTTCCGCCTTGGGAGGAAACATTCCTCCCCGCCGTCGGGGTTTAAATCAGAAACGACGGGAGCCTCTTCAATTTCCCAGAAATTTTTCATTGTATCATTTAATGACATGTCGGACAGTGTCAAAAGTGACGTTGGCGATGAATCGATCGATTGACATCCAACCTTCCCAAGAATAATATATCCAAAGACTGTATTTAAAGCACTAGGGTTTCCACGAACGATATGTGATTGATCATCCAAAATGTTGGGATATAAATCGGCGCCGAGTAGAAAATCTATTTGACCCGGCTGATCAAAACTTGGATCTGCTAACGATAAATTGAAAAATCGCGATTTAACATCTTTATCAAGTGTGACAGATGGCATCCATGAAGTAATTTCCTGAATTACTATGGGTGTCGCAGATAACATAGGTGCTCGCTGTTTGACAGGTTTGATAACACATGAGGTTATACCTGTGCATGAGTTAACAGCCGTATGTCCTAATCCATTTAACGGAGTCTTATATTTCCTTATAGATAAGCCTAGCCTCTTGGCACAGCTCTGCGTGATAATGGAGACTTGACTTCCATTATCTACGATGATACGTACAGGAACGTAGGCGCCAAATTTATTTTGCATGTGAACAATCGCTGTACCCAAGAGCACATTTGGTGCGTTGCTCACATTTTCGTTTGACCTTGTGACGGCAGTCAATGACGTGGTCACCTTTTCACCCGTAGAGGGTGTTTCAAAATGCAACATAGAATGGTGCCGCTTGTTACAAATTTTACAACTAGATTGTGATTGACAATCTCCAAATCGATGAAACTTTAAACAATTAAAACATCGATTTAAATGTTTTATGCGATTTTTCCTTTCAAGGGGAGACATTTCAAGAAATTTTTCACATTTATAAATTAAGTGAGCTTCCTTGCATATAGTGCACATTTCAGAGCTAGAATTCGCCGCCAATAAAGATTTTCGCGCAACCGCCGTCTTTGGTTTAGGTATGTTTGCAGTAAGTGGGTTAGACGCTTCGAGAATTCTAATCTGATTGTGTAAAAATTCAAATAATTGAGATGTCTCCGGTAATTGTGTTCGTGTAAGTGACGTTTCGAATTGTCGTCTGGTGTCTTGATCCAAACATCGTAAGATTATGTGGGCAACAAACTTACTAAATATATTTTCATGTTTCATTGCATTCAAAGCAGATAAATTTTCTTGAAAAGTGTTTAAGATATGTGTTAATCCATTTATCGATTCATTAGGTAATGGTTTAAAATTCATCATTTCGTCTACATAAAAAGTAAATAATAATCTACTATCTTCATACTTTTGCAGCAGAATATTCCAAGCTATTGGGTAATTCTCAGCAATTAATGGTAACGATTTAACCAAATTCAATGCAGTTCCCTTCAGTAACGAAATTAAATGATGAAATTTCTCTATATCTGTATACATATTATTATTATGTACTAGATTTTCGAACAATGCATGGAAGGTATGCCAATTTTTTACATTGGAATCAAATGGTGTTATTTGAATCGCGGGTAATTTTAAGTTGCCAATACTATTTGCAGAAATTGGTTCTGATTTAATGTTTGAATTTTGCTGTCTTTTTGCAGATGAAATTTCAAAGACCATTACATCTAATTGTTCAGAGATTGTTGCTATCTCCTTACAATCACTTGCCTTGTCCGATTCAATTAATAAATTTTCCATATCATTATGTAATGACTCTACCTCTCCGAGCCATTCCAAAACCTTTTCATACCGGCTTAAAAACGTTTCCCTTTTTTTTCATCCGTGTTTATAAAAGGTATTAATTGATGCGTTATTTGTATCCTAGCTAAAAAACGATCCCTTCGAGTTTTCAATACGGCAATCTTCTTATCTGCCATCTTAAATTAATTCTTGTTTAGTGAAATATTATGTATTTAACACAGAAAACAGCCAATGTATACGGCGACAATAATTATAGAATGTAATGAATTTAATGTTTTCTAGATTAATCCAGGCTCGTAATGGACCAAATAATGGTATCGCAAAGGCGACACGTGGAGTGGACTGTATAAATATATAAAAAAAAATGTTATGTTTGTGAATACTTTGACACAACTATGGGGAAGGGTAAACAGATGAATGGAGAAGGAAACTGACTTACCCCTTATGGTTGATGTTCTGCTCAATATTATGGATCTGAGGGAGCACTAAATCACTCACTGCACAAGCTTCCATAAACTGGTCGATGTTATATAAAACTGAGAGAATAATGATGTTCGTTGCACAGCTTATTTTAACAGACTGACTGACATATTGATTTTATTGTTGAACGGTAGGTAATATTGTCAGTAGGGACAGGTAATTGTGGTAAACAAAGGATGGGTAGATAAATGGAACAAGGTATATAGATAGGTATACATAGTTGCGTCAACATTATCCAATTATTATTTTTATTATTTTCTTACACATTACTATAAACATTGGCTATGAGGACGATGCCTAACTGCAAACGAAAATGCGCCTCCATCGGTAATGTTTGTAGTAATGTATAAGCAAATGTTTATGTTCTCGGTCGCAGGAGACCGGACTTTATATACTCGTGAAGAATAATTTGTACTCACTTGCGCAAAAGCACTTTTAGCGTAGAATTTGCAGGGTCTCAGAAATTTCACTAAGTAGTCATCTTCGTCCAAAGGTACGTCGAAATTAAGTTCCTCTGAAAACAAAATACGAAAAGATCAGTCACAAAGTTTAAAAAATATTTTTTACGCAGGAACAACCTTGTGAGCAGTTTATTTATATATCAATTTATAATAATTTTGTATAGTCACACGTAATCGTTTTTAGATATGCTTATATCACACAAAAATCATTGTATAATCTATTAATAATTTATAAATAATTAGGATACCCGCAATCGAATAGATTACATCACACTAGTATTAAAAATGATATTAGGATTAAATTTCAAACTAGGATCAGAAAAATTTTAAAATGCAATCTATCTCCTAAAAATTTAGTAAAAGCAATAAATACTTGGGCAAACAAACCTCTACTAACGAACTCATTTGGCATAATTAAATGGTCCAATACAGATTTAGATAGTTTAGAACAATTAATTAGAACTACGTTAACAAAGTTTAATTGCCATCATCCAAATTCAGCTATATAACGAATTAATTTACCTAGAAATTTAGGAGGTAGAGGTGTAGTCAAAATAACATCTTTGAAACACAATCAGATAAAAATGCTTAGAAATTTTTTTCCATAGGAAAGCTAGTAGCTCAGAAATGCACAAAATAATTTGCCAGGCAGATAGAAACATAACACATTTAAATTTATATGACGAGAATGCCAACATTCTTATAAATACTAACAAATAAAATTATTCACGCAAAACATTTCAATTATCTCAACCAAACGTATGTTGACAAACTTTCGTCAAACAAATGGTTGGGTATTGGAGAGTTGAGCGCAGAAATAGAAGGATTTATGCTTGCCATTCAAGATAGAGTCATTAATACTAAAAATTATAGAAAGCATATAATCAAAGATATAAATCAAATCGATAATTTATGTAGAAAATGTTTGGCTTTTCCGGAAACTATAGAACATATTATATCGGGATGTTCTATATTAGCGCCGTTCGAGTATGCATTTAGGCACAATCAGGTTTTAAAAATAATTCACCAAAGTTTGGTAATTAAACATAACTTGATTGATTGCCGTAATGTAGTACCATATTATGAATATGAACCAAATCCATTTTTAGAAAATTAATTTTATAAAATATATTATGATAAAACTGTACTAACAGACAGAATAATTAGTCATAATAGACCTGATATAGTTTTACATGACAAAATTAAAATAATAACTTATATCATTGATGTAGCTATTCCAAATTCTTGTAATATTCAAAAAACTGTTTCTGAAAAAATAAGAAAATACACAGATTTAGGAAATGAGATTAAAAGAATTTGGCATTCTCAGACTATAAAAATATTACCATTTGTTATTTCGGCTACTGGCATTATACCTAGGTCTCTCATTCAAAATTTAGGCATATTAGATTTGTCAAAGAATTTACATATAAAAATGCAAAAATCAGTCATTTTAAATACGTGTAGGATTGCAAAAGATTGTTTAAATATTTATATTGAGGGATCAGTAGGGTTTATAGGTTCAATTAGGAATTCCACAGAGCCGAACCCTCTGATATGAAAATATCTGGAGTCGGTGAATTATTTTCCTATTTGGTCTCTGGTAGGTTGACATGTTGTTCTTGTATTGTTTTGAATTTATAATACTTATATAGTGCAATTGCATAGCGTGGATTCACTAGATGATCATTCGGGAAGTGTGTGAAAGGGTTTAGTTTTTCCTGTGGGGAAAATTTAACCCGGACATTAAATCTGGTGCGTAAAATGTATAAAAATGAATATTTCTTTGTTTGTCCCTAATGCCATTGCAGGTTCCTAAATCATTCATCGGATTGGAATGAAACTTTGGTGAGTTGTTGTGCGCACGACCGTGAAAGTTGCTGTATATACTGATAAGCTCTGGCATTATGAATTTTGTATTAAAAAATGCAATAGGTGGCACGCAAGCTATTTGAAAACTGAATGTATGGAACGCGGGAGTTGGATGGGAAAAGCGGGAAGGGATTCACGGGACGGAGGAAGCTGGAGAGGGGAGAGAGAAGGACGGGAAGGTGGAGGGGGAACTGGATGAATGGGAAAGGACACGCAGGGAGAAACAATTTCTTTATTAAGTGGCATTTCAACGCATGCCGGGAACTCGCTAGTTATATATAAAACTGTTATTTTTGAACGGAGAAATGAAGTGTGTGAAAGTTTGATTTATTGATTTATTCTGAACGGATTCTATCCGTAACTTATATAATGTACGTTTATTTAACATCGTGCTATTGTGCATTTTAATTAGATACGGAAACACATATGAACAAATAATTACACGTGTAATCATCATTATGTCAGTAACAAGATTTCAGTATTTAGCATAATTGCATATTTAACGAGCGTCTACGATAAATTGTATTTTCGTACAGTCATTTCCTACAAATGATTGTAGGAAAAAGGATAAAAATAATTTTCATTAATTTTATAATATGCCTACTTACATATTATATTAACTTATTAAGGTAATGTTTATTTTTTTATTAAATTCTCGTATATTATAAATTATTTGACTTTTTTTCACTACACAATGTGTACATATACAAGTAGGTTTGTAATTACGAGTATTTTTTTTATTTTTTATGTTAGATGTATTTAATTTGGACCTAACGTGGGAGGCGGGTACAGGCATCGCCGCCCCAGAAACCATTTATTGGATAACCAATACCCCTGCCGTAAGTCACCCGGTTAATATTTGTCTAGGTCCTGGCGACGAATGTGCGTGTCCACCCGCAGCGTGGCGAGCCTGATTAAGAGAGACTGGTTGAGAGAGATCTAACCTAGAACTCTCCAACCGGACATTCTCGACCCATCGCCTTGCACAATGGTGGGAGGGATGGATTCATACAGATTGACCAGTCACTCCGACATTGACCCTCAGATCCCTATTCACCCCTCATACCTTTTTCTTTCCCAGAAAATCCTCTCCCTCATTTCCTCACAAAGACCCTCCACACAACATTCCCAACATGACATAGGCCTGGAGGTTTTTTTTCTAAGGGCCTCCTGTGTGGAGCTAAAGTAAAAAAATGAAATTTAACTTTTTCATGATACTATGCGTAGGTACATATTCAAGAGTAAGTAAGTAGATAAAAGTTTGTTTTATTCTTTTTTATAGTAGGTACTCGTATAGTTAATTTGGAGTAACCTACCGAAGGCAAACCTGTATTGAGAACGATTTTTTAGCAAAATTAATTAATACGCTTAGTCTATGCCAAGTATGGAATAAGTGATTTCGAGTTCTTAATTTTTATCCTTTTAGATTGTCTTTATATTTACATTTCACGTCTTGTACATTATTTCTTATACATTTGATGTAATTTATTCATTTCTTCTGTCATTTTTCTCTCCGTGTTAACAAATTGTTGCACTTATTATTTACAATGATTTTTCCATTTTAGTATTCTCAATTTGCATTTCTCTTAATTGCAAGCAAAAAGAATTGGTATATACTTCAACAATACATACCTTCCTCTATATAAATAAAAATGAATCCATGTTTCCCTTGGTCACGCCATAACTTCAGAATGACCTAACGTATTTCATTCATCTTTTTTTTTTAAGTTTGCTAATACTTTGTTGAAGGTCCTTACGGAAAGAAAAATTAAGAAAATTGCGCAGAAAATTGGATAATTTCAGAAAACTTAACGACTATTTTGACTTCGCACGTTTGACAGTTCGCTCGTTTGATGAAATCGAATTTAGAAGGCAACTTTTTTTTTGTATTAAAAGAATTGTCTATGGATATTTTTAATAGGTAGGTACCTCTGGTAGGTATCAAATTTGATTGATTTTTCTTATAATACCTATACAAAAATTAATATTTGTAATTTACGAAAAAATAAAATTTGTATAAAAAAACTGTAATAGGGGGCAAGCAAACTGTTTGAAAACTGAATGTACTGGGACTGAATATATGGATGCGGGAGGGGGGTTTGCGGGTCGGGGGAGCGGGAGAGGGGAGAGGGTGGGCGGGGAAGGTGGAGAGGGAACGCGGGAGGTAGGGGGTGAGGGAAGGGAACGGGGAGCCACGGGAAAGAACATGCAGGGAAAAATAAATTTATTTCTTTGAATATGGCATTGCAACGCATGCCGGGAACCAGCTGGTAGTAAATAAATATTTCAACACTCTGATTATGTTGATGGCAACATAGTAGGCGATTGATTTATGTTTATAGTCGAGTTTAATGATCTATTAAATAAAACCTACATCAAAATATTCCGCATGGGAGGCCGAAATTTGCAAAACTACCACAAAGCTCTTTCAAAACAGTCTTTACTTGCTTTTGTCACTTTCACTCCAAAAGGAAAATGCTAAACAATAATCAATCAATACAAAAATGACGTCGCTCGAAATCTGTTCCTTGCATCACCCACTTTTATCCATTATTTAGTAGGGTATTTCAATTTCAAAACTTGTATTTACATGTCGATTGTCCAGTTTATTAGTCAGACATCTCCAAATACATTTTGAGAAAATGAGGAAAGCAGTATTCGGATTCTCACCTTAAATCAAATATTATTTACATGTGTCCATGTTTTACATATTAAATATGCTATAAAATAAAATCGGGGGGCATAACATACATATATACATAAGTATGACATTTTGAAATTACTACTAGCGATCGAGCAAACCTTAACATTTCGTTTAAATTACCTCAATTGTACAGTTTTTCTGCATTATAATTGTTTGGTGGCATTTGTGTGTAATCTGAGTACTGTACCACATAGAGAGTACACTTATACATACGAGTATAACATACAACTGTATACTCAACTCAAATTTCAATTTCTCGGAGATGTCTGCCTAATCAACTGGACGAGCAATATGTTGCCAAGTGAAAAATCTTAAGGTATTTGTCTTTATAATTTTGACAGACTTTTTAGTGTATAAAACATGTAGTGCCGTAAAATACGCATATATATAATATTTTAAATGCACTTATTTGTTTGGTCCTCGGCAATAAATTCGAAAATATTATTATTTGGACCTTCGCTCGCAAAATTACCGATTAATTTAATCAATAAACTTGCATTATAACTTAGCCCAGTCATTCCGTAGTTAAAAAGGCCTTTAGCTTGCAAAAGGTCATGTAGTAGCGATTTTGATATATGTTGTTAAGATTGGGACTCTAAAGAAGAAAAAAAAGTTTTCGACCTCGGGAGGGTCGAGCTCGATCCGCCATCTTGGATTGAAGGTCCCAAAATTCGGTTTTTTCTAAATAATTATGAAATGGTTGATTTTACAACCAAGTTGTTCAAGGTGAACATGAAGAAAACTAAATTACGTACATTTTATGTGAAAATTTTTTTTTTGTAAGTCTAATAGGTAACGAGTTACAGTGGCGGAAATGTGAATATTTTTCTAAAAAATGATGAATTTCCCAATTTGTGTTATTTTTTCGGGTTATTCATTACATAAATATAGCTGTTAAAAACCCGCTTCGTAGGGTTTTACTGCTAGGCCCTGTAGGCAGCTTTTGGTTTGGCTTCGCCCAGTTAGTGTTGGTGACCATTTTATACATAATTATATTATATAATATATTTTTTATCATATAATTATAATAATTTTGTTAACTCATTTCCACACTACTATGAGGTAGAGAACATGGCGCATTTTTTTATTGTGGTATCCCCTGTATGTCTACTCCACAGATATACCAGCGATGGTAGATTTCGAAATTATTTTATATATTGGCTATTGCGTAATGATATTTTTTTGTTGATGCCGGTTGGTTGATATCGACATCTTAATAACAGTCTTCATCAATGTCATCATCTAATTCATTGCCTGTGGTACTGAGATTTTGGGCTTCCATTGATAAAATCTCTTCATCTTCTTCCTCGACATCGATATGAACCTCTGGCGAATTTCGGCATGTTTGACCATTACAGAACCCACACACAATAGAACAATTCAATCCAGCTTTCCTTCAGCCACATGCAACGCCGCATCCTTTTTTACAATTACATGAAATAAATTTCAATAAAGGCTCGGGTGCTGGTTTCTTTGTTCTTACTGGAACAAGCCCGTTGGTGCCACGTTTCCAGCCCCAGTTTTCTGGATTTTTTTGGATTCCATACCATTTTTGGACTTGGTGGTACGTCCTAAATGCATGGTACCGTGCAGCGCCGTTCGTTGGTGGCAAAGAGGCAAGATGGAATTTGCTTTTTGATGTTGACTTTGCGAAACGTGGGTAGCGGACTTCTTCCAAGGTTTCCTTATCCATGTCATCCCCGTACAAAGCAACAAGAAAGCGTGTTCCTGCATCTGCTATGTCTTCTGGTTTTGCATCATGTTGTTTGCAGATTCCTATCATGGCATTGAGTCTTGTGTCGTTCTGTACAAGTGAACAAAATTTTGTTTTTCCTTGGTTGAAGAAGGACGATGTTGTATCGCAGCCACTAAAGGCATGGAGAAACAGAATATTCTCAGCCGCTTCTTTGTATTTCACACTATTCGCGGAATACAGTCTTTCAAAAGTTTTGCCTCTCCCGGGTTCGCGAAGATATATACTACTTTCGGGTGGTGCCAATGCTGTTAACAGAACTAGGAGATCAACGTCTTCGCCAATAACGAATACAGCGTCAAATAATGAACACAAGGGAATCGCAGTATTGACAATCAACTCATCAGCATCTTCTTCAGCCTGCTTAACTGTAAAATCAGCCTGTATAAATTGCTTTGTAAGCATCGAAATCAGACGGAATTTGTTTTTTTCATTGGCTAAAAAACGTTCTTGTGAAACTTGAACTGGAATTGTTTCATCGAAAAGAACATCTGCAGACATATGCTTCTTCGATCGGCGAAGTTTTTCTGCGATTTTTGTATTTTTTTTCACCATCATCTAGCGGATATCCATCGAAAACAATAACTGCATGTGATCTATAGTGATGTCTTAGATAGTGAACGTACTTCTCGCAAATTGACCCAAAAAAATCATTACCATTCCATACAACTTTATGTAAAAGGTATCCTCCATCCACAACATTAATTTTGCTACCTTCAAGTTGCACGCCTTCTGGAAGTTGTTCAAAAACACCATAAAATGATGATTTCGTACCTTTGCGCATTCCTTCTTCAGAGAAAAGCGACAAAGGAAATGGAGCGAGTTCGAATTTAAGGTAATCCTTCAATTCTTCGTCGGATTTCTTCAAAATACACATTCTCTGGAACAACATTAGCGGGTTGATGGAAATAGTTGTTTCGCCGATATTGATGCTGCTGTTGACTGCTACTAATGGAATAACTTTGTACTTACGTTTGAATTTAATAGATTCAATATTTGTATACCTGGTAACCATGTTCGACATCCTCCGAGGTCCGATAGACCGAGCGTCCAGGCAACGTCCAGTAACCAGGACTCAATCAGTGTTGCCAAATCAGCTATAGACTAGGAGCCCACTATAACAACGTCAATCAACTTCATCGAGCACACGGATGATGCTATATAAGTATATTGTTTGTGGGAATACGTTAAAATGATATTATGTAATATGTTCTTACAAAAATTTATCAAGGAAACTTGAGTTTTACAATTTTTTGTCAAAATTGTCTTCTTTCTTCCGCTGTAACTCGTTACCTATTAGACTTACAAAAAAAAACATTGTGTATTAAAATGTACGTAATTTAGTTTTCTTCAAGTTCGCTTTGAACAATTTGGTTGTAAAATCAACCATGTCATGATTATTTTGAAAAAACCAAATTTTGGGACCTTCAATCCAAGATGGCGGATCGAGCTCGACCCTCCCGAGGTCGAAAACTTTGTTTTTTCTTTAGAGTCCCAATCTTAACAACATATATCAAAATCGCTACTACATGGCCTTTTGCAAGGTAAAACTACGGAATGACTGGGCTAACTGGTTTAAAGTATAATTTTAATGAAGTATTGGAAATATTGTTAAAACTTGTTGGGGTTCTTACTCGGCTGCTTTATTGAAATGGATGTATTTCTCAATTTGTACCTTGACTCCTATGAAAATAATCATTCTGATTTGACTCCTATGAAAATAATAATTATTTAACTCAAATTTATAAATTAACATCAAGCCGAAATAGTAAACCTAAATGTTTAAACTTCTTATAAGTTAAATTATTTATTCGATATTTCCGAGACAAAAACAGTTTTAATGTGTATCTGAATAAGAATTATAGTTTTCACTGTTTTCAGTGAGTGAATGTTTTTAAATAAGAATTATCGTAATATCGTATCGTATAGACATATGTAAAAACATAACAGACTGAAAATTGTTTTCAGTATGTATATCTTTTTAAGTGTCTATTAATATTTTTATGTGTCTATCAATATTTTTCGATGTGTGTATGTGTTTGTTAATAAGAATCATAGTTTTTAGTATGTATACATGTTTGTTTATTAGAATTATATTTTTCAGTGTTTGTTAATAACAATTATAGTTTTCAGTGTGTATATGTTTTCGTGTCTATTAATAAGAATCATACTTTTCAGTTCCCTAATGTTCATTACACACATTATCACATGATTTCCGTATTACCTAAACCAAAATGCTTATTCCATCGCGCCACGCAGCAAACCTGATAACTATGTATAACAAAACATCCGACCTCCTTTTCAATTTGGGAGGCGGGAATGGGTACCGCCGCCCCGGGAACCTTTATTGGATAACCAACACCTCTGCCATAGGTCACCCCAAGTGGTTCGCTACGTTTGGTGATTTAGCAGGGGTGCCCGGGTTCATGGGGTGAGGTTTGTCTAGGTCTTGGAGGCGGATGACCAAGACACACTGAACCCCAGATTCCTACCCACCCCTTAAAGCCTTTTCCTTCCCAGAACTCTCCTCTCCTTCCTTTCCTTAAAAAAACCCTCACACAGCATCCCCAAAGATGACATAGGCCCTGAGGGAAATTGTTTTCCTCAGGGCCTCCTGTGTGGAGCTCACGTAAAAAATAAAAAAATAAAATTCCCAGCTCCGTAGGTTTTCGCAATTAGGCCTTGCTTTCGCGCATGCTTTATCTATTCGCAGTATCTTACTTGAGAAGGTATTCTAGTCGAGAAGTATGAATTGTAGGTATTTTTGCAGGTTCAATAAAAGAAAACAAATAAGTTGCCATTATTTTACCAAGTATTTATTAAACACAAAGAATAAAAAAAATCAAACGAAAAAATTCCAAATTTCTAAAAGTTACAGGGTGTTTGTTGAAGTGGGGGGTCTCAAAAAAATGGCGCGCCCCGGTTGATACGATTGGAACCATCATAGTAATCAGAAAAAAAACTTATTGCAAACAAATGCTGCTATGGCCTGAACCTCAGAGAAGTAAAAAAATTTTTTTTTCGCAAAATGGTGGCTGTCTGAAATACAAAGACAGGTTTTAAGTAGTTTTTTTGACTTTTCCGAAATTTTCAGCAATAATAAAAATTGATTTTTTGTCAAAGTTTTGTTATTTTTCAGATTTCAAGTAAATTGGTTTAGTAGAACTTGAAATATCGTGTCAACTCGAAAAAAGTAAATGAAATATCGTGTCATCTCGAAAAAAGTAGTTTCGAGGAAAATGCTTTTAAAGTTTTGTTCTATTTAGATTCTAGTTAGATTCCGTCTAAACCGCGACACTAAATTGGTTATAACTTTTAAAATAATTTTAATTTCGAAAAATCCTTTCAAGGAGATATTTATGAATATCTAAACTATGGAAATATGAGTGGAATTTTTTTCCTAGAGTAGAATACCCGCTTAAAATCAAAATTGCAATTACAGAATAATATTGCCTCTTGATACATTGGATATATAGGATATTATAGTGCAGTCTTAAGGGATAGCCTAATCCAGCGGATCCAAAAAAATCGACTTTTTTTGTTGCCTAAAAATCTTCATATTGATGTGAAGAATACATTCCCGTAGTATCTTTTAAATATAGTTAGGAAAGGGGCGCGCCAGGCAAGTAGACCGGAAAACGGAGCGGTCCGGTTACAAGGTAAATTTTGAACGCGTTTTTCTCAAAACCACGCTTTTCAAGTTGGCTGGAACCGTAACTCATTGAATTTCCATCCGATTCACTTTTTCAATTAAAGAAAATTAAATTTATGAAAAAATATTATTATAGGACAAAGTTATTGCGAAATTAAGACCGTTTTCATTTTAAGTACGAGCATGTCCGCCAGTTTTGCAATCAACAATTTTTTTGCAAATTGTCATTCATGCGCCTTCTACGTTCATCCTACAACGGTTTTTTTTATTTTTTATTTCATGTTTCAAATGATTTCCAGGACTCCAGGATTCCAGCCGAGTTAGTCGGACTCTCCGCTTGCGGCCGCTGTATCTATATAATTTATATTTATATAGATATTCAAATGAAACATTTAATAGTATTTTTTCTTGGGTTTAGGTAAATTGACCGAATTGCAATTTTTCGAAATCAATTTTTCGAATTCAATTGTTCGAAACGCAATTTTTCGAACGTCAATTATCGAAAACATATTTTTCGAACATCAATTGAATGAAACACTAGTTTTTCGAATTGATATAAGTATGTACATACATAACGTACAAGAGTATTTTATTATAGGCTTTACAATATCAACTAACCTAGGCTAGGTCTTTCGGCCAATTGCTGCTCGAACAATTAGTCTTTCGAAAAACTGAAATTCGAACAATGGATTTCGAACAATTGATTTGGAAAAATTCAATTCGAAAAATATGTCTGCTCCCTTTTTTATTGGACCAGACCCCCCCCCCCCTCACTATAACAACATTGAAAGATTTTCAAACTAAAGGCCAAATACAATGGAAGTGGTACTGATAGTCATCAGCCATCACTGTCATTAGAAAGATAAAGATAAAAATGATTTCCTATCAATAATGACGAGACCTCAGGTTTTTAAAGCTTAGTAAAAAAATGTGATTGATAAATTTTTGATCTCCAAATAAATTTAAAAATTCCGTTCTTGTTCCTATAGCTACCATATTATAGGAAGAGCAGGGTTCAATTTTTGTATTTCCCTTCTTCCCCCCACATTACTCTTTCCTTGTCTGTGTCCTTTTCCCCCCTTTCATGTCCTTTCCCGCGTGGAAGAAACGAATAGATGACATTGCTGCAAACCAATCCTAGGATTGAAACCAGAGAGAGAGAGCTCTCGTATGAGACTAGCGTTACTCTCCTAGCATAAATATTTGTTGTAATATTTGTCATTTATACTCATTACTCATATTAACATCTGATGCATCAGATCTGATCTGATAGTATCTTTATGCTAATGTCTGTTTAGTTTCGGATTGTTCTATACGAAAGTGGCGCACTCTGTTATTTTAAAAAAGAAACGTTGAAGTTATCAAATTAACAACATTCCCGATGAGAAAACTTCAAATAGAAAACATACGAAACCTGAAATTTCTCAATTTCAAAAACTTTTATACAATTTCCGATCCATTTTCCGAGCTATTATTTCCATTTTCCAATTTGGGAAAAAAATTTCAACATGAAAAGCTTCAAATAACAAAAACAAAAAATAAATCATATATAAAAATCTCGTGTCACGGTGTTTGTGGTCGCACTCCTCCGAAACGGCTTAACCGATTTTTATGAAATTTTTTATATATATTTGGTAGGTATGATAATAGGTGTAAAAGTATTTTTCATACCACTAGGTTATTAGGGTGTCCCTATCCAAAAAAAAAAAGAATTTTTTTAACATTTTTTTTTTGTTTGGTATTAAAAAATACCTATGACTCAAAATTTTAACTCTCCTACCCCAAATTTAACCGTCTTTTATATTTCAAATTAAACGAAATTATTTATGTTATTGAATGATAGGCGTCCGTCTCACAGAACTTTCATCCACACATGCGCAAGACAATCACGAGAAGCGTCGCGTCATTTTGATGTTTCATTCGGCATTATGTTCTCTTATGAGCTTATTTGTGTTGGCTAAATACGGACTGACAAAAAATATCGTTCAGTCAATTGCTCTTCGAAATTCATATTGATTTTCTTTATTTCATTTTCCTACTTTAGTTGGTGTTATTCCTTTTTTGTCATAGATCCCATCCCCTCACACAATACATTCGTTATTTTTAATTTAACAACCAAAGTATTCCAACATGGAAAGCTTCATAAAACATCAAAAAGACAAATTTCTTTAAATAAAATTCCGACCTATTTTCCGATCAAGAAGAAATTTTTTCACGAAAATCGTGCGGAAATCGGAAATGCGAAATCCCCATCAAATAGCCACCTGCAAGACCTAGCAGCTAAAAACTGCGGGAAAATAAAGAGAAAAATTTATCATTCACATAATTAAACGCCTTAATGCTCTGCAACCGGGACCGAAAAGAAGAAGATTGAGAGATACGAAATTACGAATGTTAGAGGAGAGCGCTAACATTTACAGCGACAAAATCGATACGAAAATTGCGAAAATGTTTAATAAAACACGACTCGTTTAAAATAGAGCAAAAATCTCGCGGGCATTTTCTTAAACAGAACTTAAGGAAATACTGTGATTTTTTTCATACAAATAACTTGTAAAATAACTGAAAAAAACGTGTTAATAATAATTTATGGAGCATACTTTGCGATTTTTTTCTATCGAGGGAATTTTATATAATTTGCGTTTCGGCGCGGGTAAAGTCTAGATATTATCTTCAAGAATAACATATATTTTTTTAAGAGCTTTAAAACTTACCGTGTTTAAGGGAAATATGTAATAAATCGGTACAAATCCGGGTCCTTAAAAAAATTCATACTCAGCTCTTTCGTAGATGGCTGTAGTTTAATTATTGTGGGTTTAACACTTTTGGCAATATGCTTTATATTATTAAGATGAATAAATTAATTGTTGGCGCCCGCACATATTATGAATAAATATATTTGTCCATAAAAAACTCAAATATTTCAAGAAATGCTAACAAATACAATATATGATTGAGTCACCGATACAATATTGTATTTATTAGCCTTTTTTGAAAGATTTGAATTTTTTTATGGACAAAACTATATATTTATACTCATATTGCGTATGGGCGCAAACAATTAATTATTTTCAAATATTTTAAAGCATAACTTACAAAAAGTGTTTCAACATTAAATAATTAAATCAGCGCCATCTGTGAAAGAGTAGATTATGGATTATTTTGATTACAGGTCAGGTACGCCTCATACGTCATACGGTTCTATGCCTACTCAGAATCAAGTCAACTCAACAACTCCTTGAAAAGTCATTAAACGCTATGAAAAAAATAATTTTAAAATAGCCGTCAACCCTAACCTAACGTAACCTATTTAACCAATTGTATATATTATTATAAGCAATAATTATCAGCCTGAAACACTCATCCACATTGAAAAATCTTCCGAGAAAAGATACATGACGCCAACGGGACTTGAACCCGTGTCCTCTCGATTGCCGGTCGATTGCTCTTGACCACTGAGCTATGGCGGCTTATCTCGTACCCGCCAAATGATTCAATATATGCTAGTGTTTCATTCAACAATTACTGCTTATTATATTTTTTCCACCTGAAAACAACCAACTTTATTTTTGCGAGAGAAACATTGTAAGTGTTAAGTCCCTCGCTAGGTGGCGTCGAGACAAATTATGTCTTCATTTTATTGGGGAAATACTTAAACTTGTCAAATATTAATTATTATTTTTAATTGTAAAACTAACGTTTTAAGACAAGATTTTTTATGCATAGCACAAAGGGTAACAATTATTATAAGCAATAATTATCAGCCTGAAACACTCATCCACATTGAAAAGACATAATTTGTCTCGACGCCACCTAGCGAGGGATTTAACACTTACAATGTTTCTCTCGCAAAAATAAAGTTGGTTGTTTTCAGGTGGAAAAAATATAATAAGCAGTAATTGTTGAATGAAACACTAGCATATATTGAATCATTTGGCGGGTACGAGATAAGCCGCCATAGCTCAGTGGTCAAGAGCAATCGACCGGCAATCGAGAGGACACGGGTTCAAGTCCCGTTGGCGTCATGTATCTTTTCTCGGAAGATTTTTCAATGTGGATGAGTGTTTCAGGCTGATAATTATTGCTTATAATAATTGTTACCCTTTGTGCTATGCATAAAAAATCTTGTCTTAAAACGTTAGTTTTACAATTAAAAATAATAATTAATTGTATATATAATTCTATCGTCACTCTTTATCACCTTTCTGGGGTGGTTTCATTCTAAGTTGGCCGTTCAGCCGTCATACATATATCTGGTATTTTTTATATGAATACTTCGCGAGAGTCCCAGCTCGAAAATCGGTACAAATCCGGGTTGCGGGCCCTTAAAGTAGGATTTTTATTATTGTGTTTTTATGCCGAGTTGCGCTACATCCTTCTTTAACCAATGTTTCGGACAGCATTAGTGTCCATTATAATCATGTATTATTGTGTTTTTATGCCGAGTTGCGCTACATCCTTCTTTAACCAATGTTTCGGACAGCATTAGTGTCCATTATAATCATGTATTATTGTGTTTTTATGCCGAGTTGCGCTACATCCTTCTTTAACCAATGTTTCGGACAGCATTAGTGTCCATTATAATCATGTATTATTGTGTTTTTATGCCGAGTTGCGCTACATCCTTCTTTAACCAATGTTTCGGACAGCATTAGTGTCCATTATAATCATGTATTATTGTGTTTTTATGCCGAGTTGCGCTACATCCTTCTTTAACCAATGTTTCGGACAGCATTAGTGTCCATTATAATCATGTATTATTGTGTTTTTATGCCGAGTTGCGCTACATCCTTCTTTAACCAATGTTTCGGACAGCATTAGTGTCCATTATAATCATGTATTGTTTCATAGTGCTTTCACAATAAATAATAATAATAATAATAAAACGTTTATTTGTTATAGAGAATACATCAATACAAAGAAGCTTTGACTGTCCAACTAGGAAGGTCTCCCGTTCTAGGACAGTCAAATGACAAACATTTTGATAGGCGTAAATTTAATTTAGAAATTACCAATTTGGGACACAAATCAACAAATCATCGTCAAAAAACTTTATCTTATTTACTAAAGTTCAGGCAAAAATATTTAATTATTTATAATGTATGCATAATTTAATTATTTACTAATTTAGTTATTATTAATTATTTATAATTATGCACAAGTGTCCTTTACGTACATGTTTTTTTTTTCAATATAGAAAAAAGAAAGAAATGTAAAATTATAAGTTTACTTGTAAATAAACCAAAAGAAAAATAATACATATTACCAAAATAAAAATAATACATTCTACCAAAAGAAAAATAATACATAAGAAAAATAATACCTATTAATTATAAATAAACCAAAAGAAAAATAATACATATTATACAAAGTTATTGAAAGCAGTGAAGAAGAAGCAAACAGAAAATACTTGTATATGGTGACCTTGTTAAAAAAAAAACGTACTGCTAAATTGTTTAATTAGTACAGCTTTATACTTCAGTAGAGGCATACAAAAAATATCAGAATCGTTAGCATAAAAGGTTTTCAAAAATGTTTAAAGTGTTTTCCAATCGTACTTTAAAGAACTTAATCAGCCATTACAATAAACTAAATCCGAAAGAAGCCTCGTAAGCAAAACATCTTGCACAAATGCACACAAACGAAGTATTGAATTCCGTAAGTCTAAACTTAAACTTTAGGGCGCACAGTTTACACCCGCGCTATGCAAGCGGGTTCCCTACAGAGCATCGGACCATCCCTAATGGCACATTTGTAATTACGTAGATGATGGACGTAAAACTTTTGGCCGTGAATACCTCAAATCATACCAGGAAGAAGAAGGAGGCCACGAGGAAAATAATTTCCCTCTGGGCCTACATCTTTGGGGATACTGTGGAGGGTGTTTTTAGAAAAGGAAAGAGAGGAAATTCTGGAAAAGAAAAGGGTATGAGGGGTGGGTATGAATCTGGGGATCAGTGTATCCAGGAGTGACAGATGTATGAATCCATCCCTCACACTGCGGCGCAAGGCGATATTCCAAGTCAGTACGGCTGGAGAAGTTAAATGGACTCCCTCAACCATTCTTCAATCCGGCCGATCCGGCCTGCCATGCAGCAGGTGAGCAGATGCATACGCTGCCAAGACCCGGACAAATCTCACCCCATGAACCCGGGCACCCCTGCTAAGTCACCTAAGTGACCTGTGACATAGGTGTTGGTTATCTAAAATTCCCGGGGCGGCGGTACACATACCTGCCTCCCAAATTGATGCGTAGTTTAAATATATGTAATTGTGTATGTGTGTATAAATATTGAAGCTTCGGAATGAGTAGATCTCCCAGTAAGGCCAACATTAGCATAATAACGTTAAAACACAAATAAAATCACATAAACATGTAGATGTACAGATAAGTATGCAAAATATACCTTTAGAAACCGTGGGTTGGATACTAATATTGGAAATAATGATGTGTCACATTTGCAGACAAAAGACTTTGTGAATCCAAGAGAAAAATTAGTTATTAATGGCATCCTTTATGACAGCGACAACGAAGTATTTTAAATTGGCTGGTTTTTTCCATGTTGAGACAAAAAAAACATGTTCAAGTAATAAATTATTTAATAACCTAACCTAAATTAGCATAACCATAAGAAACTTAATGAAGATCTCAGGACGGATGGAGCACTTAAGGGGAACTTATGCGCGGCCCATTTCTGCCCGTTTCATACAAATCTTAGATTTGGATTTGCGATCAAAATACCCAACCAAACTGAAAAATTATTTTTGTAATCAAAAGGTAAGTATATCAAATATCTAGTAAGGATGTGAGCTACTTTATTTATTTTTGCTTTAAATTATAAGATATAGGCCATTAAAGATTTTAGTGTTTCAAGGCGATTCCAGACTCACGGCGAGAAGTCTCGGAGAGAAATTCTCGCGAGAACAAGCACTTATCCACACTCTCATTCTCGCCGAGACTTCTCGCGAGAACAAGCACTTATCCACACTCTCATTTTTCTCACTCGTGATCTGTTTCCCATCTGGTATGGACGACATTACAGGCGATATTCAAAATGCAGCAGGTTTGGCTCTGTGCGCCATGGCATATTATAATTTTGTCAACGTTGTAACTAAAAATAATTCCGGTAACTACCAAAAAGGGAATATTTTTTCTTTTTGAGTTCAGGTACTTGCATCTCCATTAAGTCTGTTCCATGCATCGTGGTTCAAACTTTTGTCTTCATAATTCCGATAATAATTTATAATAATAATAATTTGGCTAATTTATATAGCGCCGTTTTCGTGAAAAATCACCTCAAGGGCGCTGTGCGCCATGGCATATTATAATTTTGTCAACGTTGTAACTAAAAATAATTCCGG
Organism: Limnephilus marmoratus; assembly: GCA_917880885.1. NCBI lineage: Eukaryota > Metazoa > Arthropoda > Insecta > Trichoptera > Limnephilidae > Limnephilus > Limnephilus marmoratus. The sequence goes on along the minus strand of OU862909.1, from coordinate 38,149,974 downwards.
TAACTATCAAAAAGGGAATAATTTTTCTTTTTTGCATCCCATAACACCGGTTCAGATTGAAAATCATCATCATCATCATTACATAGTATAAAATGAAATCGCTCAAAATGTATGTGCGCATAGATCTTTTAAACTACGCAACGGATTTTCATGCGGTATTCACCAATACATAGATAGAGTGATTCAAGAGGAAGGTTTATATGTGTAATACATGCTCATTATAGTAGAGAAAAGCCGAGAAATTCAAATATTCAATTCAGGCAGCGGGCAGCGGGCAGCGGGCAGCGGGCAGCGGGCAGCGGGCAGCGGGCATCGGGCAGCTGGCAAGCGGGTGGTGTGGATTTTATAAAGGTTGGGTAATGGCATTGTGTTTCGTTAGCCACAGCAATGTGTGGCCGGGTCTGCTAGTATTCTATAAATTGCAACTCTTGTTGATTGCTCCATATTGAAAATGATGATTGAAACAAAAACAAAAATATAACGCACGTCTTCTCTCAACCGCTCACTAAACAACACTGAGACAAAACGTGAATGTAGCCTTCTAGCTTCTCGCCCGAGAAATCCTTTGAAGCGGCCAAATTTACCGACAACGATCCGAGAACAGCCGAGCCAGAGAAAGAGAATGCGAGAAACACCTCACATTCTCGCTTCTCGGGTGTTCTCGGGGCTTCTCGCCGAGAGTCTGGATGGGCTATCATGATTTTGGAGGCAACTTAGGCAATTATTTGTGAGTAAAAGAAAAACATAAAAAAATTATTTTACCACATTTATTTTAAAAATACAAAGAAAAATAATTTATTTTTTTAAGTGTATTTTTTGGGTAGTAATTTTAGAATATAAAATGACTATTTTTTATTCCGCCGTAAATAGGTAATTTGAATTTTTAATTTACACCCGTCAAAATGATTTTTTATTAAATTTTTATTTTTTATTTTAATTTTTTCATATTTGTATAATAATTGTAGTAAAATAATTTTTTTATTGTTTTTCGTTTACTCACAAATAATTGCCCAAATCGCCCATAAAATCCAGAAACATTAAAATCTTTAATGGCCTATATCTTTAATTTAAAGCAAAAATAAATAAAGTAGCTCACATCCTAACTAGATATTTGATATACCTTTTGATTACAAAAATAATTTTTCAGTTTGGTTGGGTATTTTGATCTCAAATCCAAATCTAAGATTTGTATGAAACGGGCAGAAATGGGCCGCGCATGCGTTCCCCTTAATGAAGCATATGGCCCATTGCCATACTAATAATTATTTTTTAATAGCCATCGGATTGAACAGGGATTAAAGGGATTTACTTATTTGAAGTGAAAACTGAAAAAAAAATGATTGAGAAAAATAAACATAAAAAAGTCACCTGACATTATTTACTCCAAATAATGAAAAGAATCACTGCATACCAAAATTAGAGCACTATCAATGCCAATATATGAAAAATAAAACAAAGACAATAAGGAACTCCAGTGAAAAATATTATGGCTTTAAAAAAATATGTTCATATAGACCAATAAACGCTGATTCTGAATATATAACTTTTATTTCATAATATTAAACGCAGAGTTTTTAAAAAAATATTAAAAAGTGCATTTTTAAACCTTTCCTGAAAACACAGCGTTAAGTTGGCATTACTGAAATGGTGAATGGTGACGTCACGCGTCACGCTGTCACCTGGTGATCGCGTGTATTGTATTGTATTGACCAGTATTGACATTTGAAATGACACTTAAGCAATTCAACATTTCGTGTTTTTGGTTTATTTTCATACTGTTTATAGAGATTTAGATAAATAATAGTTATTGTGTTTATTGAAACATAATTTAGGCCCTCAACAATTTACGAAAAGGGCTATATTTGTGGAAAATCTGGAATAAATTTTGCCTTTTTTCAACCTGATGGTTGACGATACATCGATCGTATTTTCAAATTATTTTTAGTATCGAGGGCTTTTTATACACACAATCGTCATGATCAGTGTCCAGTACCAGTTTCTGTTATACATAAAACAATGTACCTACAAAGTAACGCCTAACACAAAACACGATGTCACATGTATTTGCAATGAGAGATTTATTGTTTTTATATTGCACTTTGATTAAATACAATAACAGTAGCGGTGAAATGTGGACATTTTACCAATGTTTTTCAATATTAAAAGCAGTTAATCTTGAATAAAAAACGATTTCTCACACATAAACATCACCTAAATGTCACAGTAGCCTCATGATTCCGCCATATTGTTTACCACTTAAAACAGGGATGTTCTGCCCAAAAAAATTATTTCCCTAGATTTCAAAGTGAAATTTCCCTAGAATTTCACATTTACGCTAGCTACCTGACTGTGTAACACTAATCCTGTTATATGTTAATTAATATGATTAATTAATTAGAAAGATATCGGAACTTGGTAAATATACTAATAATTCTGTGCTTTTCCAAATAAAACACTTTTTGCTACGTGAAGTAATAATTTAAAAGTACGAATGCACTCACCACTGAATTAGAAACTGAATTCCAAATAAAAAAAAATAAAAAAAAAACACTTTGTAAAATAAAAATTAACCACAATCACTGAAAAAACAGAACTTAAAACATAAATCAAATTTTTTTTCAGAGGTCCCATTTATCTTTTTAGATACATATAATATCATTTTGAGTTGTCAGTGTTAAAAATAACATTGCATGTAAGTACATGAACAATAATTAAGATTCATAGGAATTCCAAAAAATATATATGTATACGTATTTTATATATATATATAAAATAATACCAGTAATATTGTCATACGTAATAAACATTTTGCCAGAGTTCGAAATTTCCCTAGATTTTGTCCTGATTTCCCTTATCCCTAAAAAATATTTTTCTCCCCTAGATCTAGGGAAATTTCCCTCGACATAACATCACTGATTCAATATGACAACTTGAAGGTAAATAAACTATCGGTGGGTGAAGACCATGTGAAGACCATATCACCATATTAACAATCTACCATAGATATGGTGCTTTTCTGATGGTCTAGAAAAATTAAAACTTTGACAATTATTTTAACTATTAAAACTAACTATAAAAATAAAAATAAAAATGCAGTTATTTAAGTTTGAAGGTCTTTATTCATTAAAAAAAATAAAAAAATTGGACTGGAGTTCTCTATTGTCACACGGAACCGTTCCTTTGGGAAATCTTTGATTTTATGATTGGTGGGAGGGAGGCAGTTGCCACTGAAATTCTGGGGGAAAATAACAATTTTCTCAAAAATGCGACATTCCTCTATTCTTGTTTAAAAAAATCCTTTTCTTAAGAAAATACAAGAATATCAGCAATATCAATTTTGAACGGCTTTAGTTTCAAGAAATTGGTTGCATAAAAGAAGGAAAAATGGTCAAATATGCATTAGCGACCAAAAAAGCTCATTATAATTTTTTTTTTATTTCAGTAAATAAAACAGGCATATTCCCAAAAATTTACATACTTGGATTTTTAAATACAAAGTAATATTAAAAATAACAACAAAAATACAAACAAGAATGGGTGAAAATTATGTATAATATTATGTAAATGCACATAGGGGCCGTTCAAGTATTACGTAACGGACTTGAGGGGGAGGGGGGGTCTTGTGAAACGTTATTGTGTGTTACGAGGGTTAAGGGGGGGGGGGGGGCGAGGAGGGGTGGGGGGGGAGGGGGGTTTCGAACAACGCGTTACGTAACATTTTTTTCTTTATTTAGATAAAAAAATTAGGGAATTAGAATCTTCCAAGTTAGCAATCCATTTCGTTCTCGAAATCTTTTATTTTATTTACTACCGCAAATGCGATTAAAACAAGAAAAAGATATTTAAGCGACTTTCTAGTACTTTGCGCAACTTAATTGTGACTTTCAGGTAAAAATTGTCACTTGGGCGTTACGTAACATTTAGGGGGGGGGGGGGGAGAGTACGGAAAAACGTTACGGTGCGTTACGTGGGGAGGAGGGGGGGTCAAAAATCTTCAATAATTGCGTTACGTAATACTTGAACGCCCCCTTAAATCCGAAGTCCAATTATTATTACTACTACAACAAATAGGTATTATTACTACTACTACAACCATTTACTACCAACTTATTACTACCTACTAAAGTTATAAAGTTAATAAACTAAGCAAATGTCACACGGTGAAGTGTTTTCAATCAACGAAATAACAATGATTTTATTCGGCAACCTCGGGAGTTAACTTTAAAGTAATTTCACGGTCAAACGAGTTTCAACGCATGGCTTAGAATGTTGCCTCAACACCGCCACCGCCACCGCACTGGTCCGACACGCAGAAGTAGAACATGGGGCAAGCTGGTGATTGGTGGAGCCGCAGTCGGTTGCATCACAGCTGGCATTAAGAACAACGGAGAGTCTGGGGCACTTTGAGAAATTGGTTACATCAATGGCCTTCTTCTGAATTTAAGTGCTCAGCGGCGATTGTCTTGGACGGCGATTTTGTGGGAAATAACAAGCGGAGCCATCCAATTTCCGTAACAATCGGTTTACAACACAAGCATCTTGCAATACATGCCTAAATCTTGTTGATATAAATAACATGTTTTCAACCATGATGCTAATGCGATATTACGTAGCCTGGCATCGAGGGGGAATACTCTCAACTAGCAATCCGGTGGTTGCGGATTCATTTCATATTCACTTAAAATGATATCATATTTGAGGCACGTTTCACATTGGAAGATACTGTCAGTATCGTTCAGAAGAATAGCTGTATTTCAGAATAGAGAACTCCAGTCCAATTTTTATTAATAATGACCTTCTAACTTAAATAACTGCATTTTTTTAGAGTTAGTTTAAATATTTCAAATAATTATCAATGTTTTTATTTTTCAAGATCCCCGAAAACCACTGTATGTGTAGTGAACCGAATGACGTCATCACTCACTACGTATAAGCTATTTTTATTTTCAACAGGTGTTCATTTTGTATGACAGTTATATGGAAGAAAGTATGATACTATTTGATAAGTTAAAACATTATTTAGGTGGAATTATTTATTTATTATATTATATTTGTCATATTATAATATTTTGCAATATTATTACGGGAGAGAGGTATAAAAATTGTTCGAAATTATTATTTTTTTAGCTTTTAAAATCAATATTATCGAAAACGAAGCTTCACCTGCGCAATTGTAGGCAAATAAGATACGGCGCCGATCAGCTGTTCGACGACGGCCATTTTGGATTTCGAAGTTCGCAGAGTTGGCCGTGGAGTAGGTAGCATTATGATATAGCATATTATACGATTTTTTCGTACAGTTTAAAGTTTTTCAATATTTTAAATAATAGAGATAAACTAATAGAGATACCTCTATGTTTGATACTGAATTATTTAGGCCTAAATAATGTATCAATAAACAAAACAACTAAATCTATATAAATAGTATGAAATAACGAATAACATTAAATGTTATTAATACCGATGGCTTGTGTCATACCTACATTTCAATACAATGACTGTGAGAAGTGACGTCAGCACTAAACATTCAATAATATTAACTTTACAGTGTGTTTTAACAAGACGTTTAAAAATGCACTTTAAAAAAAATTAAAACTCTACATTTAATTTTATTAAATAAAACTTATATATTCAGAATCAGCGTTTATTGGTCTATATGAACACATTTTTTTTAAAGTCATGATATTTTTCGCTGGATTTCCTTATTGAAACATTGCTTGAAATGGTTTAGTTCGGTGGCTAGTCCTGAATAGCCAGGTACTACCGCTAATAGCAGAAGAGTCAAACATTTTTACTCAGGTTTCCGAAAAACATATCTTCCAATCTGTGCTATAGTTCCAACAATCACGTTTTCTACCATCAACATGCTCTTATATACAATATACATCGTATGCATTAAGCATATTGTTTTTCTGCTGTTTTCATGATCCTTGTAGCGTTCAGCTTTTTAGGCGTAGAACTTCCTTAAATGTTGCACAGAAGGTCTACCTATGTATGTTGGAAAGTGTAAATTTAGCGAAGATGCGAAATTTTAAGAAAGGGCTTTTGTAAACCCTACCGGATAACACTGGAAGTAACCAGCAAGTATTTTTTATGATTTATGCAGATATATATAATTTGACTATATATAAACTGATATTTTACGGAACGGATATGAGCTATTTTATTTTTTCGTGTTTTAAATTATAAAATAGACTGCTAACCCTGTACAAATCGCAAGTGCGCCCCACGGTTGAATTTGGCAGCCACCTCTGTGCAGAAACGGGCGGTCCGTTTGATAGATTTTCCCATCTTAACAGATGGACTGCAATCTTTAGAGCATAGGCGTCAGGTGGGAATGCTGTCCTTGTTCTACCGATATTACAATGGAAGATGCTCTGAGGAACTAGCGTCATTGATCCCCTCGGCACCGGTGCGTAGTCGGGAAACACGCCAAACACGCGCCCAACATTTGTACACGGTTGACATTAGTCACATGAGAACGGGTCGTTTCTATGACTCGTTCTTGAGTTCAACGGCTCGGCTGTGGAACGATTTGCCGGCCTCTGTGTTTCCTCCCTCCTACAACATAGTCTTGAAGAGACCCATGGTCACTCCTTCCTTCCCTCAAAAAGACCCTCCACACAGCATCTTCAAAGATGACATAGGCCCTGAGGGAAATTATTTTCCTCAGGGCCTCCTGTGTGGAGTTAATGTAAAAAAAAAAAAATAATTCGATTCTTCATGATTTTAGATGCAACTTATGGCAATTATGTGGGGTTTGATGACAACTCTTTTAAAAATCATTTTTTCTCTACCTTCTATGTAAATATGATGAAAAATAATTTTTTTTAATTAAAAAAGAGTTGAAAAAATCATCTCAAAAGCTTAAATTAAAATCATAATAAACGTACCGTGACAATCTTGATGTAATAATGAAATATGTCAAGTTTTGTCGAAATTTGAATTCCAACGTCGTTTGAACACAAATACGACGTTGGAACACAAATCTGTCTTAGGTATACATATTCTAATTTCGACAAAACTTGACATATTTCATTATTACGTCAAGATTGTCACGGTAGGTTTATTTTGATTTACTACATTTTACATTAGATACATTTATATAGCAAAAATAACGTAGTAATAATATTGCAAAATAACTACAGACATTAAAATGTGTACAAGTGTTATCATGTTACACACGAGTAATTTTTTTTTTTTTACAGTGAATACCGCACAAGAATCTCAACTGCTCCCGTCTGGAGCCAGTGAGACTATGGAATCCCCAATTGGGGTATGTTGTGAGGCTGAAGGTAGCGGGGAGGGGAAGGAGGTGGGGAAGAGGAAGGTTGGGAAGTACCTGGCTATTCAGATCTGGTCACTAAACACGGCTAAAGCCATTTTCAAGCAACGTTTCAATTCTGAATGGTGGTCTTACACCAGGGCGATACTGATAGTATCTTCCACTCTGGAACATGCCGCAAATATACTATGTATTATTTTAAATGAATTAATTGTGAAATAACACAAATTAATCAAATAAAATTTATTTGCGCATGCCGGGTTCGAACCCGCGACCTCCGGAATGTGAGTCAAGAGTCTTAGCCACTGGACTACGGAGGTCGTCTAATTGCACTCTCGTAAAGGATATATATTGTTATATGTGTTTTTACAGTTTTTTAATCAATTTGTATGTTTAATTACTCATGATTATGTTACATAATATGTATGTATACAAAAACTAATAAAAAAATAAAAAAGGCTTGTAGGTCGATATTGGTTCCTAGTTAGGCAGATTGCCCGTTATAAGGAAACAAATGCTAGTGAAAATAACAAAAATTTATTCTGTAAAAAAAATGTAGATTTTTTTTTAAATTAATGAAAATGGCAGAAATTTATATCGAAATTTTTTTTTTAATTTAAAGTAAGGTAGCGCAAGATTGTTTATTTCATTAGGGTAGTTAAGTAGGGCAAGATTATTTTTGTACAATATTACAGTTTGGCAATTAAGTGTAGAAAATAAATGATGGCATTGCGATCGTTTTCTAGTTTTAAATGGCAACACCAAGATGGCTCATAAGACAAAGAATGTATGTTTTAAAAAAACACTTCTGGCAAAATGCATATTTCATAGCGTATTTGTATTTTCAAAAAAATTTTCACAAAAAACTGTAATTTAATAGAAGCAAAAAAAAACAAAACAAGTTTTAAGTGGGCGTTTATTTCGATATAAAAACGTAGGTATTTAAAAATTTAAGTCTGTTAATTCAACACCCGACATTTAATTATTGTCTTTGTCCTCGTGTGATTCTTCTTCTTCCGTGTCTTCATCTTCATCTAAACGCAGTTCATCGATATCATCATATTATAGTACCGCCTCGTGCATAATATTCTGCCTCAATTTTCATCACGTGTTTGCAACAATTTTTCAAATCATCAGCACTTATGCTATTACATATTATTATTATTATGCCCATTTTCCGTTTTCCCAGTGTTTCAAATTTTCCATCTGCCTTTTCCCCTTCCTTGACGATTCGTCTTACCGTTGTTTCAGATTTACCTGTGTGTGAAAAACATCATTAAAATTATTTTATAGAAGGTAGTTTTAAAAACACACACTATATAATATTCACTTAGAAAGAAAAAAAGAGAAAACGAGAAAAAAGTAACTTTTCTATGAGTTTAAAGAAGTTGCATATTATTATTTTTTTATTGAGTTATTCCCTTTTTCCTGTGGCCGCATATTAACTGTCAAATCGAAATGTCAAATTCGAATTTTTTAACATAACCTCAAATCAGATTGTAATGGTTATTATCGCTCGAAAATTAGCATAAATCTTGTAATACTAATGAAATTTATTAAACAAACTATACTATGTACCAGTCATTTCTGCAGTTCGTTTGTAAACATCTTCTAAATCAGATAGAAGCTTCTTCGCGTGACACTCGGCTAGGCAGCGTTGAAAAACGCAGAATATAACCCCTCTTGCATCACTATGTAATGGTTTATTCATTTTAATTAAATTCAGGCAAACAATGAATAAAAATATTATCAAATCAACTATCTTCTACTCAGATTTAAGACAATAAAACAACCGTAACATGCGATAACATGACAGCCATAGGAAACGTCATGTAATTCGGTGCTGCCATAGTAATGAAAACGTTTAGTTCCAATTTATTTAATTTCTACACTTTCTTGCCAAACTATATAATATTATAATTTAAAACACAAATAACTTAAATTGCTCCTGCTCGTACCTACCAGACATTTGCTATTCATTTTTATGAAAAAAGTAAATTACAGTTCGGTTGGGTATTTTGGCATAAAATCCAAAATTATGTTTTCCATGAAAACAGCTGAATAGCCGTTCCTCAAGAACATACATGTTTTAATTGTGAATATTATATGCAATGCTCATATATATTTTTAGAAAAATATTTAAATAAAACATTAAAATCGACATTCCGCAGTGAAATGCCGACTAAAGTCCTTACTCCGCTACATGCATGGAAATCGATTTCAATGAATCAATATATAAACTAAAGCCACTTCTTGTAAATGCATCCAACTCACCGTATTAACCTTGGCGGGAAGATTTTGATTACGGACGCAAAATCATATTCATCTTTTTTTCTTTAATTATTTGTAATATTAAATCTTTTTACAGAGGTCTTCAATTTCTCGTTATTTGTTTTTGGGGTGTTATGCCGTGTTGCGCTGCCTCCCTCTTTAAAGAGGCATAACACCCCAAAAACAAATAACGAAAATGCTTTTGGCCGTGAAAATCTCAAGTCTTCAATTTCCTTTACATTTTTGAAATAACACGTATTATTTTTTTTACTTCTAATATTAACGAGTGTATATTGAGGTAGAACCTGCAGACAAGCAGCCATGTGGCAACTTCGCGGGACTACCGATAAATTGTTTAAATTATATATTTATGTAAACTATGTTTTTGTTGGAATAATAAAAAAATTATAAAATTTAAAAAAAACTAGAAAAATATCTAAATCTGAGACATGTGATATATGCCTGGAACCTTTAGTAAAGATTCAAAAACTAATTTCGAAAGTCATTCTTAAAGTCCCGTTGAGAACTAGCACTGATTTTATTTTTAAGACACTAAATGTTCCTAACCTGCAAAAATTGTATTAAAAAATATCCTGCTTCATCAATTTAAAAATACACACATGTTTGAAGAACGAATAAGCACTAGAGCCTTAAGAGAGTCAAATGTAAAATATTTTAACATCCCAGTTTGTCAAACCTCTTATGGGCAAAGAAGTTTTAAATATCATGCAACAAAGCTGTTCAATTTTCTACCTCCTGAAATTAGAAACACGCAATCCAAAAATGCATTTAAAAGTAAAATCATTGATCACCTCAAATAAACATTACCATCACAAGTATTTAATAACATACTTACCTTTATACCTACTGTGTGTATATATATGTAACCATGTATCTACTGTAATCTTCTATATATATGTAACATACTTGAATTGTATATTTAAAGAAAAAAAAGATTTTATATCAACCTGTCACTTTCATAATATTTTTCAAAATATTACTTAAACAAAATCATAGATAACCACCCTGTAAATTGCCATCTCAACACAGGCGTTTCACACCTAGTGAGATGGGCAATACGTCACTATTATAACCAAATGTAATATGAAAATAATGAAATAAATAAAAATAAATAAAAAAATACAATCTAACATTTATTGAATGTTAGTTTAATATTATAGTTTAATCTTTATTTATTTATTTATAAGTACATGTTACATAATTAATACATTTACTTGAGAAGATACATTAGATCACCTTACTAGGCAGCTGCCTGTTTTATGGTGACCAACGGATGATAGTTATTTTGAAATGAAGTCTAGTAAGTGTAAACATATTTAAGTAAAATTATTAAAAAAAATCAGAAAAATGGTAGAAATGTTTCCAATAACTCACAAATTGCCAAGTTGCCTCGAAAATAAACATGTATGTATGTGTGCATGTATTATGTATGTACATAAATACACATACATACATACATGCACACATACATACACATATATATACTTACATAAACATTTATTTATACATACCCACACATACATGTATATTCAAATATATTCGTACATATACAAAATATATTTATATTCAGAAAGCCCACATTCAACCACTATATAAAAATTAATACTAAAAATAATGTCAATTAGATAGTATTACCTAAGAATCTACTTATTAGATAATCCCTGTAATTATTCCAAGAGGCTGGAGAAAAAATTATAGTGTACAATGCCTAAAACATAGATTTTCCCGATACATTATATTTCCAAAAATAAGGAAAATCCTTTTAGCAATAGAATAACTAGCCACGCGTTGTTGTGACAAACGAAACACAACGCCACCTACTGGATGGTTACTCAACCTTTTAACTCACACCGCCATCTGTTAATTTGCAAACAAATCAAATCCACACCGCTTGCTTGCCAACCCGCTCGTCCACCACATACATACATTCTCCTTTAATTATATATGTCAACCAATTTACACAAAACCTTCACAAATTATATACCAAACCTTCCTCACGTATTACTCTATCTATTGGTGAAAACCGCATGAAAATCCGTTCAGTAGTTTTTGAGTTTATCGCGATCAGACAGAAAGACGCGGAGGAGGAGGAGGTTCCTCTCTGCCAAACTAGGTTTGCGTGAAGTATTATAAGTCTATAGAAATTAAGTAAAAACATGTCAACGTTTTTTTTTACATTTTCCTTACACCTGGGGCCCTGAGGAAAATAATTCCCGTATGTCATCTTTGGAAAAGCTGTGTGGAGGGTCTTTTGAGGAAAGGAAGTAGATGAAGTTCCGAGACGGGAAAAGGTATGAAAAGTGGGTTGGAATCTGGGGGTCAGTGTCTCCAGGAGTGAAGAACGTATGAATCGTCCCTCCCACTGTGATGCAAGGGGATGTTCCAAGAGGGTCCTGCTGGAGAGATCAAAAGTTCGCTGCTGGTGCATAGATGCATCCACCGCCAAGACCCGGACGAACCTCACCCCATGAGTTCGGGCACCCCTGCTAAGTCACCAAACGTAGCGAACCACTTGGGGTGACCTATGGCAGAGGTGTTGGTTTTCAAACAAATGGTTCCCGGGGCGGTGGAACCCATACCTACCTCCCAAATTAAAAATGTAAATTGATATACAGCACGTACAAAAAAATGTTATAAAAACGTGGTTAACAACCAATGATACAAATATTTCTCTGCTGTGACTTCCGTACAAATTCTTAATTATAATTCTATGCATTAGTTTTTTTTTAATAATCGATAATTGTAATGTATATATTATGTATACTTAAATTTTAACTGCTTTGAAAAAATACACAAGTATATCCACGAACTGACGATGCCTATATGGATTTTTTTCTATTTTACATTTGCATACTACGACTATTATACTATCTTAGGGAACGTACCCAAACTACGTGACCAACTTTTTGCAATTTTTAACCCCCCCCCCCCCCCCCCCCCGGTGACCAAAATCCTAAGGAACCCGCCGCTCATTTGTATGGAGCGTGACCTTTTGAAGACCCCCCCCCCCCTAAAAGTGTCACGTAGTATGGGTACGTTCCCTTATATACAAAAATGAATCGCTAAATGTGTTGCTAAGCGCAAATCTCGAGAGCAGCTGAACCGATTTCGTTAATTCTTTTTTTAGAATATTCCTTGAAGTACGAGGATGGTTCTTACGGAGAGAAAAATTATGAAAATTGTGCAGAAAATTGGATAATTTCAAAAAACCTAACGACTATCGCACGTTTGACAGTTCGCGTGTTTGAGAATGACATTTTAAATCAGGATTCTATTTTTGAAAATCTTTAAGTTGATAAATTTATTTAAAGTAGATACTCCCCTAATAGTTTGAATCGAATCAAGAATTTTAGATATTTTAAATAGGTACCTATGTTAGGTACCAAATTTAATATATATGAAAAATGGAAATTTGAATAAAAATTGTAAAAGGTGGCACGCCGGCTGTTTAAAAACTGAATGTACTGGGATTGAATATTAAATATTATTTGTGGCGGGTGGGGGGAGGGGGGGAGGGCGGTGAGAGAGGAGGAAGGTGGAGGAGGCGGAGTGGGAACCCCCCTTACACCATGCGAACGAAGCCGCGGGAAAAAGCTAGTATTTATATATTTTTTAATTCTATTTTTTTAACTTTCATTTCATTCTATTATCATTACATGCCATTTTTTATCTTTTATCAACATTGTTCTTTTTTTTTACTGTTTATAAAAAAAAACTTGTTTAGTAATATTATACGTGTATGAATTAAATGCACGTAACAAAAAGTTATAATAAATACATTTTAAAAATACTCAGAGCAATAAAACGTGAAATTTTCTAGTTGGACTCTTTCTTATAATATATCTGTATTTTTAAGTTCAAATAAATAAATAAAATACGCAAGCCAAAAATGTGTACATTCTTAGTGTTCTTTCATCACTACGAATATTGGTAATAGGCATAAAAATCGCTTGGCAAATATAATCAACGAACGGCCGATTTTAAAAGCTTTAAGAAAGAAAAGTTAATCAAGGGAATTTAATTTCTTATACTCATATGCCTTCACTTATTTATATGAAAAATTAAATTTTTTAATAGTTTACGCTAATATTTTCTATAAAAGAACTTAACAATTTTATTTTAGTTCTACTGAAGCGAAACGACAGCAAAAGCTTTAATTTACTTAAAGCGTGTTTTGGTGTTCACAATGTAAACCAATTCCTAGTAAAGATTAATCTGAAGCAGTGGCGTGGCTAGCATGGGTGGAACCCGGGGAAGATGTCACCCCCCAGGGGCGTGGTTTTACCCCCCCCCCCCTATTAAAGTTGGCTTGAGAAAAAATTCAAAACGCTAATTTCGACCTCATAAAATTGGTCCATCCTGGGGGGGTAGGGGGGGGGTGGCTAGAGAATTTCAGATTTCTCCACATATATAGGCTTATATAAAGACCTAGACATAAAATTCGGGGCATTCCACGGGAACATATGAAAAAAATAACAGACCGTGTTGTTTTCTTTCATATGAATGCAGTCACAGAAGGAACGGTAAATATGATGTTGATCATCGTAAATTGGTACACATTTGACAGCTGAAATGGCGGGTTTACAATGTTTTTAAACGCGTAAATTTTCTGTAAACTCTGACCGTATACAATACTTTGGTGACAATATCCTTCGTAATTTTTTTTCACGGTCGAGTGTCACCCCCCTGTCGGGTGGCACCCGGGCGGACCGCCCCCCCCCCCCCCCCCCCCCCCCCCCCCCCCCCCCTTTCCCCCTTACCCCCCCCCCCCCCCCCCCTCGTTACGCCACTGATCTGAAGTAGTGGTTTCATATTGAGTTTCGCCTTAACTATTGTTCGTTTCATTGACCAAAGGGATAGGCTAAATATTTAGGACCCCTGTGTAATACCCTTATAGTTTCTAATTAAGTATGTAATATATTCAAAGAAAATCTTTAAAATTCAAAAGAAATGCTTTGACTTGCGTTGACAAGTCTCGACATTCTGGATAAGGGAGAATGGAATCCATAATTAGTAGAATGTTGATTGAGGAACAGCAATTCATTATTTCGAAGTCTACGGGAAGGGATGTTAAACTGGATGAGTTGTAACAATGCAGGTGTATCAGTAATACTGTTGATAATTTTAAATATGCAAAATAGACTGTTAGATTGAACGTTTTTCTAAAGAAGAGATGTTTAAAATGTGTTCAATTTCATCATATGAGTACTTTCCTCTTGCAAGACCCAACCTCCAAGCAATTCCTCTTAGGAAACGATGTTGTACGGATTCGATGTGACAAGTGTGGACAGCATGGAAAGGAGACCAAATGACACTAGCATATTCAAGGTGAGAGCGAACCAGCGAACAGTAAAGAGTTTTAAGTGTACTTGTATGTTTGAAGTCAGAGGTAATTCTATGAATGAAGCCGAGTAGTTTAAGTGATTTATTTACGATATTATTAATGTGATCACGGAAAGAAAGTTTGAATTCTTTTTAGTATCATCTTAACCAGTGATTCCCGAAATTGTTTGCAGTAAAAAATGTGAATGAAATTTTGGTCTCCGGTGCCTTTTTATATTCAAAAATTCTTTTATTCAAAAACACACAATTTTTTTTTCTTCCACATGTCTTCACTGGTTACTCAGCCGAATAACTGCTCAACCCTTAACCCCGACCTTAACTGTCCATTACAGTTTAAGTTGAAAAAAAACCCATCAAAAATGTCACCGGAGACAAAAATTTAATTTACATTTTTTACACCAAATAAACGACAGAAACCACTGATAGGAAGTCAACTTGACACCCTTTATAAACAATCTGAAAACCAAGAATCTACCTACCTAACGAATACTGACTATTCCATACGTCATTCGGTTCATGATTTATGGGTTTGAATGATTGTAAAAGATAAAAGAATCGCTGACCCACTGTCCGAATGGCTTCAATAGGTACTGATGATAATTGAACATTAATTTAAATTCTTAATGTAGTCAACATTACATTACAACTTAGTAGATACTGGCGTAATTGCATATTTGAACTTACTCCACTACATTGAGGTGTAAACGACTTTATAATGGACAGGGAGTTGATTAGCGCCGTGACCTCGATCTGTAATGTAGTCATAGACAATACATCGTTACGAGGTTCGTGAAAAGGGAATGCGTGAAATGTATTCAATAGTTTTAGGAAAACCAATCAGATAGTCAGTCTTTAAATTCTTTCACAAGAAAGCAATTTACTCATCAGGTACTATTTGCTGTTTACCTGGTAAGATGATGTATTCATGTAAGAAAGTGCTTTTATTAATATCGTCGCGATCCACGATTACCTACTGTACGGTGACGGCACAAAAAATACAATAAACATAATATGTTCCTTAACACAATAATACAGCAGCTTATTCAAAAGATGAGATACAAAATGTACGTAGGACTACTTCCTCCTAAGGAAAAAGTAATCATTTTCTTGCATTGTCTTCTTCTTGTGACGTCTCCGTGAACCCCTACAATACTACTTGCCGTGACGATAATTTCGAAAGTATGGAATATAGATACGAGGATAATACTGAAGAGTGAGTGCATTCCGAAAATTCAAAAAAAGGTCAATGCGCTGATAGTTTTGCTTTTGTTCAATATAATGCTGCAGCTCTTTCTTATATTAAATAACAATAGTCGAAAATGAGACAAATAGTGAACGCATGTCTGCACCCCCCCCCCCCCCCCCCCAAATGAAACATACAATCATTATCATACATCTCCCTCACACGTATAAAGAAAATGAAACGCCATCCCGTCGCCGTCGCTGAGACATCTGTTTCCTCAAAATGAAAAAGTAGTACTTGGGAGGAAACGGATACAAGTCCATTGTGTGACTCATCCATTTGTCTCACCATTATTTAATGTGTAAGAAAGAACTGCAGCATTATTAGGATGAAGAACATACGTTTTACGCTTTTTGTGCCATCTTTCAGGCCACTAGCATGGATTTCATAACGACTTGGAAAAAATCGTGTGGATAGATTTTTTTACTAAGATTACGAAAATGTTGGTAAAAATTTTTAGAAATGCACAGTTTTTTTTTTAAATAAATAAGTTCATTATTTGGGCTCGTGGCGTCACTACATGAAAATGTCCCGTCTCCGAAAATGTTCCTATTAATTTTGTAAAACTCCACACTGATTTTTTTTTTATATGGCAAAACTTTGATTTCATACGATTTTTTTTAATATGGCATTTAACGTTCACTAGATTTATTGTTTGTTCTCTGCGAACTAATCATTTGGTTTGACTTTTTGACAGATCTGATGTTGTGAAGAGAACCCCGTTCATTTATGCTGTCTGCGTGTGTTTTAGAGTTATAATATATACTAAATGTGCAGCTTTTGATTTTATATCAAATATACAGAAACATATTGATCACGGGGATTTTACGGCGGCAATATTTATTGATCTAAAGAAGGCGTTTGACACGGTGGATCATAACGTATTGATCGAAAAACTGAAACATTTGGGTATTGTTGGTACTCCTCTGGAACTTCTCCGATCTTACCTATCAAATCGCTTCTCGGCAGTAGAACTGGGAGGAGAAACGAGTGAGTTGGGTAAAATAACATGTGGAGTGCCACAGGGATCAATTCTTGGACCGTTGCTATTTCTTATCTATGTGAATGACATAACAAAGTGGGGTATTAAAGGAACTCTGCAACTCTATGCGGACGATACAGTAATTTTTTACAACAAACTGAACCTAGCGGAGCTTGAAACGGAAATGAATGCTGATATTTCTAAACTCACAAGCTGGTTAAGAATAAACAAACTAACTCTTAACGTAAAAAAAACTCATTATATACTTTTTGGCAACAAGAAAAATATCAGCCTCAATATCAAAGTTGGTGATAACTGCCTCGAAAAGAAAATGAGCACAAAATATCTGGGCCTGATCGTAGATTCCCAACTTTCGTGGGATCTCCACATAAATCATGTAAAGGAGAAAATTACACCCATAACTGGTGTACTTTATAGACTCCAAGGATTACTACCCGTACCTTTATTAACATCAGTGTACTACGCCATGGTACATTCACACCTTTCTTATCTCTGCTGTATCTGGGGATTTGCCTCAAAGAAATTGATAGCTGATCTGCAGGTGGTTCAAAACCGAGCTCTCAGAAATGTTTTTGGACTTCCATGGGACACCCATGTCAGAGACATCTATTCAGTTTCCGGTATTCTTCCAATCACAGTCCTTCCTAAACATGAAATCACAAGCACCATCCTACAAATTACCCAACAATCAACTCACACTAACATCAAGCCACTTTACAATCAAGACATCCACACTCACAATACTCGAAATAGCAATAAAATCCGCATACCTCAAACACACACTACAAAATATGGGATAAAATCTCTGAACTATGTTGCCTATACACTATATAATTCGCTACCAGATATGTATGTACAAGGGAATTCAGCAAAATAAAAAAAATCAGAGTAATGCTTTAAAAGAATATTTTTTAAGTATGTATAAGGATGAAACTTTGTAATTTTCTTGTCATGTTTCAATTGTCTTGTCTCTTTTCTCTTCTTTTCTTTTCCATTAAGTTTGTAATCATCCATATCTGTATAACCTTGTTCCCTTTTCTTTAATTGTTTTCCATTGCTGTTTATTCTACTCAACCTGTCTTTTATTTTTTTTCTACATTGTATGTGAATCTTATATTTTAATATCCAAATTCCTATGTAAAATTTTAACTATTACCTCCCACCTATGATTTGTATGTTCCTCCTGTCCTAAAATGAGTTCTGTAACTCATCGGGATTGCTATAGCAAGAAATAAAAACAATAAATAAATAAAAAAAATAGTAATGGTGTTGATTTTAACAAAATCAAATTTTATAATATTCTTATTATTATTATAATAATTTACAAGTACAAGTATATTACATTGGATTTAGTAATATAGACGTTGAACATTGTAATGATTTAAGATCAATAAGATGGATCAAGGAAAAAAATATTTATGAGATGTAATATTTTTGGTATGCCTCGTTATTCTCCTGTGCCTTTCTTGTGGAAAACGTTATTTTTTAAAAAATTATTTTCGGCTATGTGATTATCGTTTTTTCGCACCTATAAAATTATGTACCGTCTTTCCGGTTTATAAAAAATGGTCTGATTTTTCGGATTGAAATTTTCAAAAAATCGCCAGGGTTTCAAAAATACAATAAAAAAATACGGAATGTCTTAGAATATTTGCCTAAACCGGAAAAAAAATTTAAAAATGTGATGCTATTGAAAGATACACGACTGTTCGAGTTGTGGTCGAAAATATAATCATATAGATTTTCTTCCTGCTGAGCAACATCCATATAAATTTATTATAATATAATATGAAGACTTGGTATAATATAATATGAAGATTGAAATTTTCAAAAAATCGCCAGGGTTTCAAAAATACTATTAAAAAAAATAAATATAGAATGTCTTAGAATATTTGCCTAAACCGGAATTTTTTTTTTTAAATGTGGTGCAAGTGGCCTATTGTGGATAGCTTTTTTAAAATCAATATCAATGATATGAAAATGATGACACCGTGCATTTCTTATAATGCCTTATTAGGCTACCCTACCGACTCCGACTCGTTTTATAAGTGCTTGTTCACCTTGGAAAGGTAAAAGGTTTTTCGAAAAAACTATATTATCTATTTTATCTTTATTTTTGTGTTGCTTACATTAGGTACAATTTATACCAAATTTGTTTTTTTTTTAAATTTATGGTTAATGTATTTTTTACTGCCTCCGTGATCGAGGTGTAAGACCAGCAATCAAAAGGTCGAGGGTTCAAATCCCGGCGTGAGCAAGTAAATTTTATGTGATATAATTGTGTAATTTCACAATTAAAAATAATATAAGATATATTTGCGGCACATTCCAGAGTGGAAGATACTCTCAATATCGAAATGGCTTAGGCCGTGTTTGGCACCAGATCTGAATAGTTAGGTACTTTCCCACCTTCATCTCCCCATCTCATACCCCTCCCCACTACCTCAAGCCTCACAACATATCCTAATTGGGGATGCCATGGTCTCACTGGCTCTAGGCGATTAGGAGCAGCTGGGAATCTTGTGCGGTATTCACGTAAAAAATTAATTGACCATTGCGAAAAATAATATTTCATTAAAATAGTTAGTATCTTACGGCAAGGTATTTTTTATTGCAGAAATATCCATGGAAAGCTACGGCTAGTTTCTAACCTACTCGTATTTAATTGAATCATTGTTTATTAAGCTTTGCTACCCAAAAGTAGTTTGCCAAAATACACAACAGGTGTAATTATCGTAGCTATGTGCTTCCCAAGGTCAGTTGGGTCATGAAAGTCAAGGTGTTTCTTGTTTGTTTCATTAGGAACCAACACAAAAACCCGGAATTGCTCAAAACAACTGAGATTTTAAAACTTTATAATACGTTAATCTGCGTGTGGAAATGTCACATTTGCAATCAAAATACCAACTGCCCTGGACGATTGGTAAGTATAATTTGCAATTATAATACCTATGACTGTTCTATAGATGTGCGTTATAAAATGAAACCAGTCCGGGCAATAATAAACATGGGCTTATTTTTTTTTTCAACGAAAAAGTCATATTATGGTGAATGGTGATGCTCAAAAGAATTCATAATCTTCTCTTTCATAGATGGCGCGTGTTAAATTATTTTACGGAAAATGCTTTTTACAAGCTATGCTTTAAAATATTAAATAGTCTTCATAAAAAAACTCAAATCTTGCAAGATATAAGAAATGCATTTGTGACTCAATCCTATATTGTAATTGAGAAGAAGATTATGAATTCTTTTAAGTATCACCTTAAATGGAATGTTCAATGAAACCCATCTGCTTGCCTAGGAATAAATACATCCCAAAACACGTAATCGCGTTATACTTTCATAAGACCAAAAACGTCCCGAGCGACCTTACGTTTTGAAAGTTATATATCTCTCTTCCTCTCATGTAAATATACGTATTTTTTCTTTTAAGCAGAAAGAGAACGAAATAATGCGTCTTTTTGTCTTTGAAATATGAAAGCTATCTTGCATAGATATTTTATAATCTCGATCCAAAGTGACGGTTTCAGAATTTGCCCGCGAAACTGAGGCTTCCTGATTGTGAGGTGCGAATATATTGAACCAAGCAGACGGGTTAAATGATACCTTAAATGAATAATAACTGTTTAAAAATAGAAAAAAAAAATTGGTGATAAAATTCCAATGTTTTTTTTATTATTTAAATACCAGCTTTTGCCCCCGACTTCGCTCGCATAGCATTAGGGGGTTCCCACTCCGCATCCTCCACCTTCCTATCCCCATCTCACTCCCCCCCCCCCTTCCACCCCCTCCCTCCCCCCCCCCCCCCCCTCATCGCCCCCTCTATACCCGTTATATTCATTTTTCAAACAGCTCGCGTGCCACCTATTAAAGAGTAACAATCGAACACACCCAGTTTCGCATTTATAATGTAAGTATTGATTAGTATAATTTTAACTATCAAAGGTCACTCCATAGTAACCTAAACAAATAACAAAATGACACCGCACTTCAAATAATTAGGTACTTATAGTTACCAAGCAACGCTTTGCTTTTCATATGGACAATAAACGTATAATAAATAAATTCATAACGGAATTAATTAACTTATTCATAACGCCTGTGCATACCAATATATACAGCCTGTAGTACTCGCAAATAATGTAGTTTTCTATTAGTGAAAGAATTTTTAAAGTCCATTCAGTATTTTTTGCGTGTCCGTTTATTGACAAATATTCTTGATTTAACAAAATGATGCTAATGAATACCTTATTAACTATTTTCTTCCAATGTACCGACATCTAATTTTTGCAACCTCCATAGAATATTTTTTATCACGCATAAGCCAGATTTTTTTACGGTACTTAGTACCTAATATATTAAATTATGACAGAAATATTCAATACTATTATCAATCTTAAAATCAACAAATCTGTGTTTTAAAATAATGCTAAATAAATATTATTGATCGATGAACCACTTATCTAAAATAATGTAATAATACAAAAATAAGATAAATTCCCAGTTTCATTGTGATCTGTGAAAGGACTTCGACTCATTTATCACTTCAGTCTATCTGTCGAGCCAATCAGTCCAAAACGATCTGATTGAAATTCCAACTTGTTGCTAAGTGTATTCATTCATGATTAATTTTACCGGATCAGTCCCGTTTTCAGGCAGCGTTTCCCGGTGTCCCCGAACACAGCTTCGAGACTCCGAAAGGTACCGTTTTCGAAATGAAAGCATTATGCGTCTACACAAACATACCGGTAATCTTGAAATACATAAATATATAAAATAGCTAACCTAACATGACATGAAGAAAACATTTAGTCCAGTCAAGGAAGGAGGTGTAGAGTACGTGAGCAGGAACCTAAGCAATTCCTTCGGAAACTTGTTCAGGGTACTTAGGGTGTGAACATACTAAACATAGGTGGTGAGCTAGTGGTGAAAATAGTGGTGAAAATCGGGACCTTCTCTCAGGGGGGGAGAGAAGGTCCTGATTTTCGGGTTTCCGCTTATATCTCAAAAACGGTGCGTCGCAGTGAAAAATTTTTTTACAACAAATAAAAGCTCATAAAATTATCTACAACATTTATTCTTTACGTAATTTTCGAAATCCCAGCCGTTTTTTAGTTACACGCTCCACAATTTTCATCAAACATTCCTTCATATCGTCTAAAATCTTCATCAAAGAAAGGAATTTGCATGAAAGAAGTTGTAAAGAATTTCATTCCCTTTTAGAATATATGTACATATGCAAATTAATCGCCAACCAGTAAATAAATAGAGTAATTTTAAGTTTTTTAGTAAAATGTCATCATTTTCAGAAAAGGCTGTTTTCATCTTATTACTGACACATCACTTTTATTTTTAACAAATTGTGGTACTTAGACTTGGATTTCATTTATGTTCAGAGTTAATAAAACAATTAGTTTAATGACTAACTTTTAGTGGACATTCTGTGGAGAACCACATTGATCCGATCTTTCAAAAGCCAACATAGGAAATTTTTCTCTGCGACGCACCGTTTTTGAGATATAAGCGGAAACCCGAAAATCGGGACCATCTCCTCCCCCCCCTCTCCCCTTCCCCCCTAGCTCACCATATAGACGTCAGGACTTTTAGTATGTTCACACCCTAAGCACCCTGAACAAGTTTCCAAAGGAATCGCTTAGGTTCCTGCTCACGCACTCTACACCTCCTTTTGGACCATTCATTGACTGGACTAATTGCTATCTTGTCAATTGTATTGTTCGAAAGTGTGAGGCTCCTAAAACGAATAAGTTGATAAAATATTTTATTTTATTTATTAGAGGCTAGAATTCCAAAAATCCACGCGCTTGGTAGCCTATAAGACGAGTTGTGATCTACTAGCCTTCTACACAGTAAAGAAATTCACCCTTAAAATCTACGCTAATTTTAGTCAAAAACATTTTTACTGTAACATATTGCTTTATTTCGTTTATTAGTATAAAAATCTCTTTCTAGGGTCTAGAATTCCAATCGTCCATGAGATTGGTAACCTCCAGATGAATTGTAATCTAACCTCTTTTGTACAGCGTTCTTAAGGCGATTTCTCGCGAAAACAGCGCTGTATAAGTTGTCCAAATTTATTATTATTATTAAGTACCTACCTTTTTTTCAGTGTCCCGGTTTGGGGGAAAAAAATAAATGGTCACGTTATTCATGATACTCTCGCATGCTTTTCAAGTCCAAGAATACGGACGTTGGCAATCAAAATACGCTATCTTATTGCCTCCTAAAATTCTCCTGCGGCAACATCTTAGCCACGTCGTAAAAGGCTAAATTGTACCAAATAACAAAGCCATAAACCGGGAGGAAATTTATGGAAGACGAGTGGGGTAAAGCTTCTTTACGCACGCTTGACTTGGGGACTAAGCTGGTGAATGCGTGACGAGAGAGTTATGAAAAGTGTGATCGGGCGACGCGAACGAAAGTTGAGAGGGAGATATAAGTTAGTGAAGTTTTACTTCAGTCGTGTGGTCTAAAGCTATCAGAACGCGCCAATAAACAGAGTGGCTTCTGCATTGACCTTCGATATTTTCAATATTAATTACAGACAGTTCAGCAACTAACTTTTGACGCATGCCACAAAAAGTAAAACTGCCCACATGCCTCTTTAACTTGTAATTTTCTCGACGATATATATAATAAATTTATTATTACTAAGTTTATTTTGTAACGTAACAGCTGAAAGTCGTAAATAATAATTACAAAGCAAAACTTGTTTATAATAATCTATTTTTATACATTAGATAGTAATATTATTGAATTTATTAAATAAAATTTATAAAAAAACGAGTGCAGTTCACACGCGGTAGAAGCGAAACTTTACTAAAACAATCTCAACCAATAGGAGCCTTGAAAAGTGAGGACATAATCATAGCGGCCAATGAGTTTGCCGCTTCGTAGGTGCTGTAACGCGTCATTTCCGTTTCATCCTGATTTCAAATCACAACGGGACTAAAGAAGTTTGACTTCAAAAACTTATTATTTTAGGGAAAATTTTGGTTTGTATTTATTAAATAAGAGAAAATTAGAAACAATTTTTTTATAGACGCGAGATCCAGGCTATTCACAGAACTATTAATTATAATAATTACATCAGTGTGACAGATTACACTTTCAGATTTCCTTAGACCAGGGCTTCCCTAACTGTGAGTCGCGACGCCCCGGGGCGCCGTGGTATCATCCCAGGGGCGTCGTGAGGCAATCTTTATAGCGTCTCCCACACGCACACTTCGGAGCGACCGAGTCCCGCGCCACTTATTGATCAAGAATATCGTTCCATCAACACTGCAGCATTGAGGGTTTTATTACCGTTTGCGACATCATACTTGAGCGAGACAATTTTCTCTGCAGTTGCAGTAATTAAGAACAAGTACAGATCGAAAATAAATTTGGAGGCAGAGACGAGAGTGGTAATTTCGAAATTTCAACCTCGTTTTGAGAAACTATGCTCAGAAAAGCAAGCACATCCTTCTCATTGATACCAAAGAAAAAACGGTGTGGTTGCTTTTTTATCTTTTTTGTTTGCTTCCATTTTTGTTGTGTTCTTTATTTTATTTTATTTAATCTAGATACTATTTGGAGTTTTTCTGACAAATTATTTTCTGTTATTAGAGAACGTACCTATACTACGTGACTCGTTCAGGGGGGAGCTTCAAAATACCACGCTTGGTACAAATGAGCGGCGGGGGCTTAGATTTTTAGTCACAGGGGCGTCGCAAAAATATGGCAACTTCCCAAGGGCGTCACAGTTGAAATAAGTTTGGGAAGCCCTGCCTTAGACAATAATTAATGTATTTTTATTTATTTTTTTAAATTAAAGGTTTTTTATAAATTTACGGAACATGGGGTCTCGGTGGATTGTCTTCTCGGAAACTATATACTATTTACGTCCTTATACACGAAGAGATGCAACATTCGCCATCAATGTGAATGCAATTCCTTATTCAGGTATATCATTTTAGTACCGCGATGTAAATTATACTTCAAAATGCCACACAGGTCGCACGGTAAGGGACATCTTGCATGTATTAAATCTCATTATCTACCTACATTGAATCAAAATTACAATAAACGCGTAAACATTGTACAACCCTGACCCGCATTCAATAAAATATATTGAATACATACATCGTTCGCCATACGAATCGAAATCGCCTACCTTAATTCAGTGGTGCCTTGTGGCCTTTCTTGTTATCTCTATATGAATACATGACTTGCTTTAACCAGTGATTCCTGACATTATTTGGAGTAAAAAATGTAAATGAAATTGGTCTCTCGTCACCCAGCGCTTGCCTCCTCGTGGACTATCACCAATCTTTGTCTATAGTCATACTAACACTTATTGTATCTTGATTTCCCGCTAATCACTTACATACTGCTTACTAACAACGTATGCAGGGACACTGGAGGTCTGGATTCGTTAAAAATTAAATCTAGATTCGTTCATTAAAAAAAATAGAGTCCTTGCGAGAGCCTTGAAGGAGTAACCATCTGTTAATTATACCAGAGCGGGTAAGTGGTGTATAACCTCCAATGGTCTCCGGTGACATTTTTTTTCTACAAAAACCTTAAAATATAGGATGTTGAACAGTTCGGGTGGGGTAAGAAGTTGGGTGATGACTCGGCTTAGTGAACAGTGACAACATCCAGAAGATTTTTTTTTGTTGGACTTTGAAGAAAAAAAAATGGAAAAAAAGTCACCGCAGACCAGACACGTTTACATTTTTTACTTCAAATAATATCAGGAATTACTGGTAAAATAAAGTCAAGTACGTTAATTCATACAATAAATTTATATAATATAATATATCCATATTATGGATGTTGTTTAGTAGAAAGAAAATCTATATGATTATATTTTCGACCACAACTCGAACGGTCGTGTATCTTTCAATGGTTCCATGCCAATTCAGAATGAAACCAACTCAGAAACACGTCAGAAGGTCATTAAAAGCTATGAAAAAATAATTTTAAAATAGCCGGTATCCTTACCTAACTTAACCTATTTAACCAATTTTTTATCATCACTCTTAATGACCTTTCTGAGGTGCTTCTGAGTTGGTTTCATTCTGAGTTGTCCGGTCACCCTTTCAATTGTGGGTCATTTAGCACAAAAACGTACCAAGCGGCGCTGCTTTTAATTAAGTCCAATTTATATCCATCAGATCTCATCAAGAATTCAATCTAACCTACATGCTATTTATACCAGCCTACATGAAAACTGCCGATTAACTCATCTACAGAACATACTTTGTGCGTTCAATGACTTGTATAGATCTCGCGTCCAAAAAAGCATGTGTCCAATTTTTTCTTATTTAATCACTATGTAGGTGGGTACTTAAAATACTAAAAAATACTTATTAACCATATCTTAATTATAAAAATGAATGTTTCTTTGTTTATCACCTATCGCGTTCCTAAACCAATCAACCTATTGCGATGAAACTTTGGCGAGTTGTTGTGCGCGTGCCCGCGATGGTTTCCATTTATGATAGTGAGTCCGGCGTTACGAACTTATTTCATATAGATGCTATTCATCCGATTGCGATGAAACTTTGGTAAATACTGGTGAATGCTGGCATTAAGAAATTTGTATAAAAAAATTGCAATAAGTTGCGAGTTTTTTGAAAAATGAGTGTATTTCATAAAGCTGTGCGGCAGGTCCTACTAAAGTACAGGGTCTAGTCCTGAAAAAACTCGGCTTACCCGGCCTACAACACATAGGGAGGGAGGGAGGGAGGGGGAACGAAGGAGGGGCAGGGAACGCGATAGGGGAAGGGGAACAGATACGAATGGGAAAGCACACGTAGAGAAAAACTATTACTTTATTTGAGTGACATTGGAACGCGTGCTGGGAGCTCGCTAGTATTTTATGAATTTTTTATTTTGTTTTAGGGAATTTTTACAATTTATAAGTAAGACCATATCTCTCAAATAAACAAAACGATTTCACATTCGAAAAAAGAATCTTTACTAATCTTTACATTTGCTCCTCAGAGGATGCCCTTATGAAAACCATTTCCCTCGGGGCCTATGTCATCTTTGTTGATGCTGTGTGGAGGATCTTTTTTAGGATAAGGCAAGAAAGGAAGTTCTGAGAAGGAAATGGGTATGATGGTTGAGTTGGAATCTGGGGGTCAATGTGTCCAGGAGTGACGGACATATGAATCCATCCTTCCCGATTAGATGCAACGGGTCGAGAGAGTCCGTCTAGAGAGTTCAAAAGGTCTCCCTGAACCATTCTCTCCCGATCCAGCACGCCACGCAGTAGGTGGGCAAACACATCACCGCCAAGACCTAGAACCACGCGACCTCATTAGTCACCAAACGTAAGTGTGGCCTAAGGCAGGGGTGTTGGTTATTCTATAGATGGTTCCCGGGACGGCGGTAACCATACCCACCTCCAAAATTTACTGAACCATTAAAACTGCCACCATCTTGAAATGAAAATGGAATACAAATGGATAGACAGATTAAATGCAAAACGGTAGAGTTAAAACAGCACTTTGCCACGCTCAGTTAATTGCGGTAAATTGTGTAATTCTCACAGATTTATTATTGAATTCTAAATTATATTGGCTGGTCGGAAATTTGATTGAATTCGAGCTCCAATTAGTGTATTTCTCCAGTAGCGGACAGTCACTGCAGTTAATTTCGTTGCAAAGCGGTATTTTATATTAGATATCCTACGTGAAAGGAAATACTAGTCGATTGGTAACATTCAGACATCCGTGAAGGCTAAACTATTATGGAAAGTGGGTTAAAATGCTATTTAGTGAACAAAATCACTCAGAGACACGCAATGATTGTTTACAGATGTACCTAATATTGTTTCACTTTCGTTTCCACTGTACCATGGATGAGAGCATTTGCACCATTGTCATGTTACAGAAAAAGCAGTTTCCTTCAGTTATTGATAAAGTACCTTCTTACCTCACAAAGCACTCTGTTTAGGGTGAATTGCCAATTTGGAGATGAATTGCCAATTTAGAGAAAGAGAGTTATGTAATTACGAATGTTAGAGGAGCGCGCTAATATTTGAAGCAATAAAATGTGAAAAATAAAATGTTAAATTAAAAAAAAAAAAAAAAAAAAAGTTAAATTTTGAAAATGTTTAAAGAAACACAACTCGTTTAGAATAGAGCAAAAATCTCGTGGAAGGCGTCTTTAATATCGTTTAAAGAAACATTGTGATTTTTTTCACAACTATAACTTGTAAAATAACTAAAACAAACGTGTTTATAATATTTTTCGGAGCATACTTTGCGATTTTTTTCTATCGAGGGAATTTCATATAATTTACGTTTCGGCGTGGAACTAGAACTTGGAACGTGGATTAGATATCATCTTCAAAAATAACGTATTTTTTTAAAAGCTTATAAACTTCAAATGTTTAAGGGAGATATATAAGAAATCGGTAGAAATTCGGGTTGCGGCGGCTTAAGGGCCCGCAACCCGGATTTGTACCGATTTATTACATATTTCCCTTAAACACGGTAAGTTTTAAAGCTCTTAAAAAAATATATGTTATTCTTGAAGATAATATCTAGACTTTGCCCGCGCCGAAACGCAAATTATATAAAATTCCCTCAATAAAAAAATATCGCAAAGTATGCTCCAAAAATTATTATTAACACGTTTGTTTCAGTTATTTTACAAGTTATATGTCTGAAAAAAATCACAGTGTTTCTTTAAATGCTGTTTAAGATAATGCCCGCGAGATTTTTGCTCTATTTTAAACGAGTCGTGTTTTATTAAACATTTTCGCAATTTTCGCATCGACTTTGTCGCTGTAAATGTTAGCGCTGTCCTCTAACATTCGTAATTTCGTATCTCTCCATCTTCTTCTTTTCGGGCCCGATTGCAGAGCCTTAAGGAATCGTGCAGAGATTTCTTCTAAAGTCCGCGTTCGCTAATTCTTTTAATTGTACCATTGTTATTAAATATTAATAAAAACTAGCAGATTAGTGGTGGGTTTCTTCATTTACCGAGAATGCTAAATGCAATGCTAATTGTAAAAGTAAACGGTCAAATGCATAGAAATTTTTAAATTTCGATCGTTTACTTTTATAATTAGCATTGCATTTAGCATACTCGGTAAATGAAGAAACCCACCAACTCACTTCCATGAGTTTTTTTGCTGTGCATAGTTCGTTTGAACTTTTATATTTGCATTGTTTACCTTAACTCTGTCCCTGCATTTTACAGGTGACATTATTTGAAAATTTATTCTTTAATTCTTTTTTTCTGTTATAATTTTTCCATTGTTGGAGCGATGGCTTTGTTGTTGCTCTTTTATTCTTCTATCAATAGTCGTAACATACTACTATCTATATTTTCTGTATTATTTCATGATATGTTAATCAATCATTATAACTAACCCATCACCCCATTACTGATTAACTCCTGATTCGTAGGGACATTTGAGGGTTTAGCTTCGTTCAACATAAAAGTAGCTTCGTTTGAATAAACAAAATTAGAGTCCTTGTGAGAACCCTGAAGGAGTAACATAAGTTACTTATACCAGGGCGGGAAAGCGGTTGGATTACCTGCCTCAAGTGGCTAGGTTGTGCTTACGACTTTTTGATTCACTTCGCCCAATTTAGTTAAATTCCCTGGTAATGGCGTTTTGTCTACGTACAAGAGCAATTATTACAACATAATCAAAAATTTACTTATCACATGTGTAGTGTGTACCGATTCATTTTTCTAACCAAATAAAAACCAATTTGGAACGCCTACGTAATTTAAGTACTACATTATATACGCACTTATTTCTTACTTCATTTGAAATACGCTGGACTAATGAAAAGTAATTTCTACTAAGTAACTAACATCCATTTAGTGCCAATCAGAACTGAAGAAATTAAAGAACGCCGCCGAAATTGTCTATTTTGACATAAAATTAGAGTTTCTTCCCCCTAACAACCGTAGCATTTTTTAAACAAATTGATTGTAAAATTTCAAAATTACTTTTATGTAATATATCATTTTAGATACATTTTTTGTACATAGGCACAGCTTAAATTTTCGAATTTTATAAAAGCCAAAAGAAACCCATTCAAAAAAAATTCAGAATGTGCAATTCACAAGCGATAGAAGTGAAACTAGAAAGTCGCTAGGTGTCGCTTTCTTTTCTTTTGCCTGTTTATTTTTAAAGTATTTTTAACATTGGATATTGATTTCACAAAAGTAAAAATGCTTATTTTTTTGGATTTCTTAGGATTCCAACATCCGTTCGCTGGATGTCTGCGTCCCTGGCCGCTGAGACTTGTCAAGCGCCTTACCCGCTGAGCTATCAGATTCTCGCGCCGAGGCGTGAATTACCGCATTATGTTAGAACCGAGGACCCGCCAAATAATAAATTTTAGTGACGCATTTCCGTTTCATCCGAATTCCAAATCACTAACGGGGCTAAAGAAATTTCACGTCCGTTCCTTAGAAAAATAAAATCGGGTGACCTGGTAGCTGCAAAGTCGCCGCGATAAAAAAAACAGTGATAGGAATATCGTCGTACATGAAGTTAGGATCATAAGCTAGATTTGGTTTGCATTTACAACATCAATTTTTTGTACCAGATCGAACGACTTATTTAGAATACCACACAGTAAATCTAAATATGCGCAAAACTCTGTAATAGTACGTATCTGGGAAACTTACAATACCTTACGAGATGTAGACATTTTCAACCATGACTTGAAATCATATAAAATGCAGCTTAATAAATTAATAACTTAAAATACTTTTTTTTCTCCTTTTTGTGAAAACCATATTATTATCAACCATAGTAAATAGTATAACCATGTTTGTTAATAATTTAACGTTTTTCTTTATTATGTTTTATGATCTTCTTTTTATTTTTTTATTTATTATGTTTATATTTTTTTTCTTTGTCATTTAATAAGTTGAGTAGGTAAAAAAAACTAAACCAATATTTTTTGACACAGTGGAACTTAATTGGTCTACAAAATATGAATTTTATTGTTATAATCATTTTTTCTGTATGACTGTTTGTTTCCTCAATAAAAAGAAATAAAAAGAAAATAAAAAAAGTACTTATGTATACAATATATAGACAAGTAGTTTTATCCTTGATGCGTTTGAACGAAAATACGTTTTATACTTTTGATACTCGGCGGTGCATCCCCTCTGCACACTAGAGGTGGGTAAGTTCTGCATTTTTCCGGAAGCCTCCGAGACTTGCTTCCTTTTAAAAGTACACGAGTTCTAGGAGCAGGTCCCGGGTCCGAGTTCTTAGGTGCGGACTGGGCACTGGGTATTGTTGCGGCGCACCGAAACGGGACGCACGGGTTCAAAGAACTCGGAACCAGGACCTACTCGTAGAACCCACACGAGAACTCAGAACCCCGGAGTCGGACAAGACCCGTACGAGAACAAGGACCCGTCACCCGTGCAATGTAGGTACATTCAATGTATCTACACTGCACGGTCTTTTATTGAGAATTTAAATAAGTAAATTAATAAGCTGTAATCAGGGCTGGGCAAAATACATGCTTTGCTGTAATTGAAATACAAATTACAAAATACTTTTACTCATGTATTTAAAATACGAAATACAAAATACTTTCAAGTCGTGTATTTGAAATACAAAATACAAAATACAGTATTTTAACCATTTTTTAATTTCAAATACAAAATACAAATTACAAAATACAAAATACATTTGGTTTTGGTAGAACCTTTGGTTACAATAAATTGTCGTAAGTGCCCTTATCTAAGGGTGCGTTTCCATAGAAGCAAAGCTGAGCAGAGTGAAACAGAGACGTGCAAAAATTGACCAATCATATTGCTCAGAAGGCACATCTCGTCTTCGCTCCACTTGTAAAGTTTTGTGGTACAGGACTTACAGGTGTTAGATAATAATAATTATTATTATAATAACACTAGCTGGTTCCCGGCATGTGTTGCAATGCCACATACAAAGAAATAAATTGTTTATCCCTGCATGTCCTTTCCCGTGCGTCCCCGTTCCCCTCCCACATCCCATTCCCCTCCCGCGTTCTCCTGCCACCTTCCCCGCCTACCCTTTCCCCTCTCCCACTCCCCGCCAAACCCCTCCCGCATTCCACATATTCAGTCCTAGTACATTCAGTTTTCAAACAACTCGCGTGCCAGCTATTACAATATTTTATTAAAATTTTCATTTTTCACATGTTACAAATATTCATTTTTGTATATTATAAGAACAAGCAATCAAATCTGGTACCTAACATAGGTACCTATTTAAAATATCTATAATAAAAAAACCATAGACAATTCTTTTGTTACAAAAAAAAACAGCGGCCTGCCAAATTCAATTTCATAAAACGCGCGAACTGTCAAACGTGCGAAGTTAAAATAGTCATCAAGTTTTCTGAAATTATCCAATTTTCTTAATTTTTCTTTCCGTAAGAACCTTCTACAAAGTATAAGAAAACTTAAAACAAAATGAATAAAATACCAAGATATATAATAATGACCAAGGGAAACAAGAATTCATTTTTATATACATACATAGATGACATTTGTATAGCGCAGTTTTGTGTTATTTCACTTCAAGTGCGCTCTACAGTACTTAACTTAAAAATAATCTAGTGTTCAGTCAAATTATTCCTAAAGTGCTTGATCTAATACTATGATACAAAAATGTACAATACAAAGCAATGATAAGTTTAATATAATTTGATACAAAATGTACAATAACAGTGCTATTATAGCACATGACAATAATAATAACTATCATCACGTAAAAAAATGTACAGTACATTATAAAGCAATGATAAGAAAACTACAAATAATCATTAGTAAGAGTGCTACAGCAAAGGACAATAGTACAGGATTCTAGCGTTTTTACTCTACGTGTTATTTATGTTAGATTATTTTTCATTGTCATTTTTAAGATCGCTTAATGTATTTGAAAATGTATTTTGAAGCCATAAGTATTTGAAATACAAATTACAAAATACCTCAGCATCAGGTAATTGAAATACCAATTACAAAATACATTGTTAGGAAGTAATTGAAATACAAATACAAAATACGTATTTGTATTTCAAATACGTATTTCAAATACAAGTAATTCAAATACTGCCCAGCCCTGGCTGTAATGCTTTACTATAAACTATTATTTTATAATGCACGTCACCCGTTGATTAACGATACCAGATAAGACGCTCTAATTAAAAACTACTCCGTGCCTAGCCGAAGGGGTCACGCACGTGTGTGTCGATCAACGAACAGCGATCGAATGAACGCCCAGCGCCCAGCTCGTGACGTGACTCAAGGGGAAGTGTCGTAGTTGGCCGGCCGCGGGTAGCGGGGAGTGTCGGGAACTCACCGAGACCCGCGACTCATGAGTGGAATGGTAAGTGACGCCGGACCGTGGATCGCGGAGCAAGCCGGCGCGGCGGCCACGGGGTGAGTCAGGAATGTAGTAGTTCGCGCGAGTCCGGGAGTGGGCGAAATGAATGGATTGTGTCGCGATTCACGTAGCTTGGAACAAGGCGCTTGGGTTTAAAGGAACCCGGGACTTGTATTCGAGTGCGGTTTTCGCGCTTCGGCGTTGAGTTGCTCGGACCGCCGGATTACCGCCGGATTTATTTGGATGCGGAGAGTACTGGGACTGGGCCGGGTTCTCTGGGAGTAGTCGATTTGAAAAAGGAGTGGGAGTAGGAACCGCTTCCCGCAAAGGAGCGGATCACATGAGCCCATTCCAGCTGAACTGACACATCGCTACTGCACACCCTTTCGGGGAAACTTAGTTATATTTTGTGTATAGTGCATTTTCCCTTAACCGACTGCATATTGTACGTAAGTATGCCAGGGGACGATTAATTTGTACTGAGCTTTTTCATCCCGCGACAAAATATCACCGACGAAATATCCTACGGACAAAACAACCTCGGCAGTTATTTTAACAAATAGAACATATTTATTTTATATACAAATATGAAAAAATTTTTGTACCGATTATAAGCAAGGTAATTTCTGCGTGATTTTTCCAAATAGCCTGGCATTCAAGGGGTTAACAAAACCTCTTCTAAAACCTAACCTAACCTAACCTTATTTAACATTTCACTATTTTTGAACAATAATTTATTGTCTTTACTGGATGTCTGTATTATTTTTATCCCATTTTAATAATTTTGAACAATAATTTATTGACTTTATTGGATGGCTGTATTATGTTTGTCCTATTTTTTTTTGTTAGGTTGCAACCTAACCAAAAAATGGGACAAAACCAGGTTTGGGTAGGTTTTAGAAGATATTTAGTTCGTGTTGTTTTGTTCGTAGGATATTTTGTCGGGGATATTTTGGCGGAATACAATTCAATTATCATGGAATCGCCGAATACAGTTTAATTACGAGTATTATAAAAGTATCAGGCGCGGTACGCCAGTATTGTGTCAATGATACAATCAAACTACTAAAATGCTACATGTCGTCCTGTGGGTCATGACATGAACATGAATAATTAATGACAATGACCGTCGAATTACACAATGTCCGGATATTTGCATCATTTCACTTAACCAAAATTTAAAAACCATATAGCTACATCATAGCATTAGTAGATACATCATAGCGTTTAACCAGCCAGCGGACGCAAAACCACATTTCGTCGAAAGTTGTTCTTACGATCGTGCAGGGCGGTTACAATTAGAAAGATTAATTATTCTCCGTACCAGCTTTTTTAAATTATAACTCAATATCGAATTTATTTCAATCCAAATTAGCTTTAATTTATACCTTCATCCAAAAACGCTGAAAGGCGTGTTGATAAAATTATTAAAATAATGTACTTTTTGTAATTATTTTTTGATTATAAGTTTTTATAATTTTTCCATAATGTCTAAATTTAATAAGAATGTTAAAAAAATCTGAAATATATTAGTTTGTAAGTGCGCAAATAAATACACAAATGGACCAATTTTCTTCAAGAAACACATGTACGTACATATTTTTTAATGATTTTATTGAAACTAAAATTAAAATTCTAAAACATGCGTTTGCTAGATAATGTATTGATTTATTTTACTGCATGATTATATTATTTGAAATGGGTGTGGTATAATACAAAATCTTTTTTGAAAATTTAACAAATCTGCCAACGACCTATGGAATAACCTTATTATACAAAAAAAATTTAAAAAAATCTCAAAATTTATTACATGCGAATGCTAGATAAAAGAACAATCTTTCGAAATCCATTTATATTTTTTTGTGGAAAAGAGTCAATACGTCTAAAATCTGATTTGAAAATGACACATTTCTGGTTTTCTCTAGTAATGCCCTCTTAAATTGTCTGTAGATAAAACACTGATAAAAGTTCTCTTCACCACGGGATAACAATGACTTTGTTATCAATATAATTACTTTGGTATCTCATTTGGGAACCTGTTGAAAACATAATATTGTGTAGATTATTAAAGTTACGATTTGATTGGCAAATATAATAGTCCTTTTATCATGTTATGACGAAATCCTAAAACTATGGCTTCACAAGTGCAAAGATCTACTCAATTGTGCAATTTTGGAATATATTCTTCAAAGACAGCAAACAACCATACAGTATTTTTGTTTTGTTTTTTGTTTGTTTTTGTAACTTTATTTAGATGTAAGCAAATTTCATACATCTAGTATTAAAAAACATATAAAATACATAATAAAATAAATAGAGTCATAAAATTATAACGGAAAGAATACAGCTTAAAAAAAGAAATACAGTTACTCCAGTTAGAAATATAAACAATAGGGTTTAAGACATACAGTTAATACAAATAAATACAATTCATAAATTTTTCTTAATGTATGTTGCACATGTTTTCCGAAAAGTGCCAAGACTTGGGGCTTCCTTTATGGAATTTGGTAGGTTATTATAAAGTTTTTGACCTTTATAAAACACGCTGTTCTGTGTACACGCTGTTTTGGGAGACATATCTCCCAGCCTCACACGGTCTTATAAAACTTATGCTATCTCATTTTGTATTATGGTGAGAAATGTGATTTAAACAGTTTTAGAAAGGAAGAATACCGCTATTTCAGTTTGAATTAAAAAAATGCTGTTGACGCTCCCGAATTTTTTTAAATAATTCTATGAAACTACATTTAGCATTTGAAAAATATTTATCAAGGTTTACAAATTTTTAAGCGTGTATTAAGAACCAAAAATTTTTTTTTTAAACAAATGTGATATTGTGTTGGTTAAAAAAATAAAAGGGGAAAATAACACCGGTAAATATCGGTTCGGACTGGCCACGCTTATTACGAATAATTTTTAGAAAAAAACTTTAGATTCGCCTTAATTACTATAAAAGGAAACTTTTTGGCTTTGGGGCGGCGGAAAATAATGCATTTTAATTTTCAATTGCATAAAACCAAAATTCACTTCGCGAACCGACGCAGCGAAAATCCGCGGCCGTAGCTGTCACTATTATGGACTGCAGCCGACTTCGTGGGATACCTACATGAAATACCGCGAATCACAAACCATGTTACACAAACCTAGCGTAGCAGCTAAACCACTTGAAAACTGGGATGTTTTTCTTGCGTTGACGCGAGCAGGCGTTATAAAGGGGCACTTTCTTTTGTATCACAAACCATGTTAAACAAACAAGCCCTCTAGACAAATTTCATAAATACGCGCATTATCTCACGAAGTCGGCTACAGTCGTATTAGCTCTTGATAATTTATCAAGAATACCAACATTAACAACAAAAGTGACAGTTACGGCCGCGGATTTTCGCTGGGTCGGTTCGCGAAGTGAATTTTGGTTATTTGCAATTGAAAATTAAAATGCATTATTTTCCGCCGCCCCAAAGCCAAAAAGTTTCCTTTTATAGTAATTAAGGCGAATCTAAAGTTTTTTTCTAAAAATTATTCGTAATAAGCGTGGCCAGTCCGAACCGATATTTACCGGTGTTATTTTCCCCTTTTATTTTTTTAACCAACACAATATCACATATGTTTAAAAAAAAAATTTTTGGTTCTTTGTACTGCAGTTATGTAATGAAAAATAAGTTCGGTACAAAATATTTAATATGAACCCTTTGTTTTATTTTTTTTTCCAAATCACGAAATCTATTTTTTTTTCGAAACTTCCGGCCATTTTAGCGGGCTAATAGTGAACAATGATTTTTTTTTACGTTTTCGAATAGCTACAGATCATACGAAACTTTTGAGACCCCGGGCGTTTAAATACAAGGCCATTTGTTTTCTCTCTATGGAGAGCGACACACGCTACTATTTAATCAATTCCACGGGATAATTCGACGATTTTGATTATATTTATCGAACAGGTATATTTTAGACCGTCGATCATTCCGTCTTGGAAACATTAATGTTGTTAGAACGGGTTGTTTCAAAAAATTTGACGGATTCGCCAAATATTTGAAGTTAATTTTCACGTTCTGTGTAAGTTCTGTATAAGTTCTGTGATTATTTCAGTTTTATGAAGCAGCTGGCCTATAATGATATAATAATGTAACTTGAATAGAACTTACACAGAAAGTGTAAATTAACTTAAAATATTTGATATATTGTTAAGTATTTTACAATTTTATATGTAAGTTGATTTTACTTACCGCTAATCAAAGCTTTTAGTTCTTTTAATCCTTTTTCCACAATTTCGGGGGTTTCCCTTAGTTCCTCTGCAGCTTTCACTTTCAACTCCTCGGTAAGTTCTTCTAATTCTAATTTAATCTTATAATTCCCCAGTTGGATGTATGGGACACCATCATCATCAACGAGGAGACTCATTTTTACTTATCAAAACGAATAACAAAAAAAAATCGAAAATTTTAACGAGTATTTTATCAACAACGATTTTGAATCAGGTGTCCGCAAAATGATTATTTATAAATTAAATTTCACTTGTCACTGTGTTATCTTTAAGATTATTTTTAAATTTGATAAAAAC
This sequence comes from Limnephilus marmoratus, assembly GCA_917880885.1. Classification (NCBI taxonomy): domain Eukaryota; kingdom Metazoa; phylum Arthropoda; class Insecta; order Trichoptera; family Limnephilidae; genus Limnephilus; species Limnephilus marmoratus. Next base: position 38,111,875 of record OU862909.1, on the reverse strand, counting down.
AGTAAACTATTTATCACAAACAATTGTGTGGATAAAAATATCACATTATTTAGGACCGTCTCTTCTATTGATATTTTTATATCATGGTATATAAGTATTTTTTTATTGTATAATTTTGATTAGTGACCATAGCGAGGTGTTGAAAGGTTTGAGGTAGACAGTACACTGACTCCATGGTCAGAACGGACCTCAAATCTTTGGAGCGAGTGATGGTTTTGATACAAATTTCGAAACCTGAAAAGCCGTGGGCGAATTGGTGCGGGAGCCGCATGTAACTTCGTGTAAGATCGGCTACCATCGGAACTGTTCGTTTCAATAATTCACTGGACGTGAGCCGATGTAAATTAAAAATTACCTCTATGTGCTATTAATTAATTCTTCTTCGCAATGGGTACTTAGATATACCGGCCGGACAGTGATTATGCGGTAAATAATCGGGTTAATCAATTTTAATTATATGCAAGTAGATGTGTCTTTACCGTTAACTCGACTTCCGTTTCAATTGTGATAATGTGCGGGTAGATACTTATCTACTTGTTGATTTGGGGAATACACAATATCCATCCATCCATTATACAATACCTCTTCCTGTGATTACCAACGAGTACCTATGTATTTAATAGTTAGAACTCAACGACCTGTGCTTAATCACTCGGACCCATAGGCTTGTTTTCACGATAATATAACATTACACGAGTGAAAGATACTCTCAGTATCGCCCTGGTATAAGACCACCATTCATAATTAAAACGTTGTTTGAAATGGCTTTAGCCGTGTTTGGTGACCAGATCTGAATAGCCAGGTACTTCCCCACCTTCCTTTTACTCGTCTCTTCCCCCTCCCCACTATCTCAGCCTCACAACATACCCAATTGTGGATGTCAAGGTCTAACTGGCTCCAGACGGGAGCAGCTGGGACTCTCGCGAAGTATTCGTATAAAAAATTACCAGATATATGTATGACGGGTGAACGGCCAAATGAAACCAACTCAGAACCACCTCAGAAAGGTGATAAAGAGTGACGATAGAATTATATATAAAATTGGTTAAATAGGTTACGTTAGGTTAGGGTTGACTGCTATTATAAAATAATTTTTTTCATAGCGTTTAATGACTTTTCAAGGAGTTGTTGAGTTGACTTGATTCTGAGTAGGCATAGAACCGTATGACGTATGACTCGCGTGAGGCGTACCTGACTTATACTCAAAATAATCCATAATCTACTCTTTCACAGATGGCGCTGATTTAATTATTTAATGGGTCCCACCTGGGCGTCGCGTGTTCGATTCCTCGGCTGGCTAAGTCCTCCATCACAACACAAGCAACATTTTCGGCTTTCTGTGGTGGTAGTAGGAGATTTTCAAACATTGTTGGGTTATTCGTAACCCGGGAATGTTTGTCTTTCTTTTAAAGAAAAAAAAATAAAAATAAATGTTGAAACACTTTTTGTAAGTTATGCTTTAAAATATTTGAGAAGAATTAAAAGTTTGCGCCCGTACGCAATATGAATATGAATATATAGTTTTGTCCATAAAAAAATTCAAATCTTTCAAGAAAGGCTAACAAATACAATATTGTATCGGTGACTCAATCCAATAATGTATTTGTTAGCCTTTCTTGAAATATTTGAGTTTTTGGACAAACATCTTTATTCATAATATGTGCGGGCGCAAACAATTAATTTATTCATCTTAATAATATAAAGCATATTGCCAAAAGTGATAAACCCACAATAATTAAACTACAGCCATCTATGAAAGAGCTGAGTATGAATTTTTTTAAGTATCACCTTAAGGGCACGCAACCCGGATTTTTACCGATTTATTACATATTTCCCATAAACATGGTAAGTTTTAAAGCTCTTAAAAAATAGATACTATTCTTGAAGATAATATCTAGACTTTGCCCGCGCCGAAGAGCAAATTATATAAAATTCCCTCGATAGAAAAAATCGCAAAGTATGCTCCAAAAATTATTATTAACACGTTTGTTTCAGTTATTTTACAAGTTACATGTATGAAAAAATTCAGTGTTTCATTAAATGCTGTTTAAGATAATGCCCGCGAGATTTTTGCTCTATTTTTTATTAAACATTTTCGCAATTTTCGCATCGATTTTGTCGCTGTAAATGTTAGCGCTCTCCTCTAACATTCGTAATTCCGTATCTCTCCATATTCTTCTTTTCGGGCCCGGTTACAGAGCCTTAAGTAACACATTTACTAAAAATTGCGTAATAATTGCCAATTCTGTTATTTGATAGATTTTTTTAATTTATCGATGTAACGTGAAAATTAAGGGGAAAAAATTACATGGTTTTTAAAATACCTACATTTTTAGCGTATTATTATTTTTTGTATAGTATTATTATACACCTAATTTATATAGGTTCTTGTTATTAAAACCGAATTTGTAAATATTAAACCAAAATTACACTCTCAAAATCATTAACTTGTCACTGGCCAGAACATTCCTTTGGGTGAAAAGCCGTGAAAAAATTCGAGTGCAGTTTACACGCGGTAGAAGCGAAACTTTACCAAAACAATCTCAACCAATAGTTGAAAAGTGAGGTCACAATCAAAGCTACCAATGAGAGAAGACCAGCGTAATTTCCGTTTCATATCTCAACCAATAGGAGCCTTTCAAAATGACATCATAATCAAAACGGTCAATGAGCGCAGTTGTGCGTCGCAGGTGCAGCAATCGTCATTTCCATTTCATCCGAAATCCAAATCATAGCGGACATATAGAAGTTTCGCTTCAAAAAAATTATTTGTACCGACCTAGGTATATATTTTTGTTGAAAAATTTCTGGGTAATATTAAGGCTTACACATTTCTTTCTGGGTAATATACACTCACACATAAAATATAGGTACCTATATTTTATGTGTGATAAATATTCAATAAAATATATATGTACGTAGGTATTTCAATAGAACAAATCGTGAATATACTTACTACACAATGTAAGAAGTTTTTTTTATGTCTTCGAAAATAGTAACTTCGTGATTAAGATTATCTTATTTATCGTTGTGAAATTGGAACCAATCATTTGCTGCTATAATGTAATATTTGTTTGATGTAGAACCATTTTAATGTAGAAATCTTTTTAATGATAACAATAAAAAACAATCCATGTCAGCAACTATGCGTTTATTTCATGACGGTGTTATTAGTTTTTTGGAGCATCGCTAGATGTCGCATACAAATATACCTACTAATAAAATATGTGAAATACTAACTTGTACCTGCGGCTTCGCTCGCGTGTTATTAGTGAGAAATTACTGTACAGAGATTTTTCCTAAGGAAATTAAAGGTTTTTTCTTAATTAAGGGTAGCATATATGACTTCCCAGTCTTCCGACTATCCCAATGCAAAAAATTCGTTCGATCAGTCGCTCCGTTGCGAAGTGAAAGAAGGGCAAACAAACAGACACTAACTCCCACACAGGAAGCCCTGAGAAAAATAATTTTCCTCGGGGGCTATATCATCTTTGGAGATGCTGTGTGGAGGGTATTTTTAGGAAATGGAAGGGGTGAATACGGGTCTTAAATAGATCCAGAAGGGAGGAAACACGTAGGCCGTCTAATCATTCCATAGCCGAGCTGTTGAACTGAAGAACTGAAGAAGAAATATTATTTGATTAATTTGTGTTTTTTCGAAATTAATTCATTTAAGAATAATATACGGTATATTTACGGCACGTTCCAGAATGAAAGATAATCACAGTATCGTCCTGGTGTGAGACGACCATTCAGAATTGAAACGTTGCTTGAAATGGCTGTAGCCTTGTTTGGAGACCAGATCTGAATAGCCAGGTATTCCCCACCTTCCTCTTCCCTATCTCCTTCCCCTCCCCACTACCTTCAGCTTCACAATATACCCCAATTGGGGATGCCAAAAATCTCACTGACTCCAGGCAGGACCAGCTGGGACTCACGTGAGGTATTCATAAAAAAATATATAAAAAAGAAACAACCAATTCTCATGTGACAAATGTCAACAATGTACATAGGTTGGGCGCGCGTTTGGCATGTTTCCTGACTATGCACCGGTGCCGAAGTTCGCATGACGCTAGTTCCTCGGAGCAACTTCCATCGTAATACCGGTAGAAAAAGGACAGCATACCTACCTGATGCTTGTGCTTTAAAGATTGTGATATTTGTTAGGATGATGGAACATCGTTTGCTAAAATATAAATGTGAAATTGTTTTTATTGAATGAAAGACATTTTATTTCTGTAAAAACAAGTTGTTAACCTTTCAATCAAGGTTATTACTTTTTAGTTAAGTTTATAATAATGACTATCTGTTTCCCTGGTAATTGGCTTCGTAGCCCTTGAGGTGATATTTCTCAAAAATATTTTTCATTAATAATTATGAACCTTCACTTTATGGACTTCAAAGCAAATCTGTGGGTCATCGGGTGCATCTTAATTGAGAAACTTGTGACTTCGAAAATGGCGTGAACTCCTCAAACCTGAGTTACCGGTTCCGTGGTGGCTGCTTGTAAAGTGATTCGGAGACCTCACAGAAAACGTGTTTCCTCATCAGGTGCATTCTACGTAGTTAATGGGACAGGTGCATTATGTTCAATAGTTCAGAATATACAAAAACAGAGGTTCCGTGGAACGTAGGTGATATATTCCTTAAATTAATTAATCCAAAAGAGGTAGAAGCCTACATACGTAAGGTGAAGACTGACAATTGAATTTGACGATGGAATTCCTTCAAATATTACCTATCATTAGCATGCATAGCGCCAATGATACTCGTAAGTGAAGCCCTTTGTTATTTATACTCTTGAATGTAGCTATAACGTTGTTATATATTTATCACTAGTATTTTGACTTCTACGTTCCCCCAGAAAAGAAACTGACCCGAGTAAGTCCCGTTTTCAAGGCTGGAGATAAGACAGACGTCTAAACTTCAGACCGGTAGCCGTATTATCAGTGTTGCCCAAACTCTTTGAAAAATTGATTTGTGACAAATTAAATCACCAGATTGGGCCATTCATTGGAGATAATCAACGTGGTTTCCTTCCAAATAAATCAACAATCAAAATTCTGCTTACTTTTTTGGGGTTAGTAGCCACCGGTTTAAACTCGAGGCACCAAACAGATGTAGTTTACACCGACTTTGCCAAAGCATTTGACCGTGTTAACCATAATATCCTACTGAGGAAAATGTTTAAACTACGCTTCGACCTACCAGCATTTAATCTTTTGTCATCATATTTAAAATCCAGAAGTCAATTTGTTTCGGTAAGTAAACATAACTAAAAAAAATCGCATTCCTCAAAAATCTGGAATTCCTCAAGGGTCTTACCTCGGACCTATGTTGTTTCTAATACTAATAGATGATATCCAAAACTGTGTTGGTTAATGGTAGTGCGTTTGGGTTGCTTTAAAATTATGTGTTATAAATTGGTTTCCACTTCTCGTAAATTTGTAGTTCTCTTAGATTTTTTATTTACGCATTTTTATACGCGTAATTTTTTTGTTTGTTTATAAATTATCTTATGATCCTCCCCAACCTACAATGCCTTAGATAAATAAAGAGTGAACAAGGGCATGGTACTACCTATTAAGTTTGAAATTTTTACAACACAGTTTCATTATTGTGGTTTGTTACGTTAAAAACTCAATCAATATGTTGACAAAATATCTAGAATGTGTTTTCGTACTTCTTTATGAATGTGAAATCTGCTTAAATGTAACACTAATTTATAATCAGTGAAATCAGTTTGGGCAGTCTGCTATTGAAGACCACTGGACCCGTAATTGTTAAACTCTTTCAAAATCCCCATTGTTTTTGTTGCTGTGGTGTTTATGATATAATTGCTTCGAAGTTATTTAAAACTGTTTTTTTTTAACAGGAAGTAAACTGAAGATAAAACAAAGCCGTCATAATCATTCGAATACTATAAACTGATATCCAAAGACCCCGTCTGACCTCTCAATAACATCATCTAATGATCCAATGTCAACACTTCTAACGTTCTTGAATCAATGATTCAAGTCAAGTAATCAATCAAGTAGGTACCTGCTCGAACGTCTGGTGTTACATATTTATCGTTCAAAGTGACATATTGCAATTTATTTAATTTAGTTTAAGTAAATAAAAGATATAAATGAAAAATGTTTTCTCTGTATATATTCATCTATGGACTTTCATTCATCGGTAAGTTCATTTAAAAATAATGTGTTTTAAAGCTTTATCGCTGACTTATGGTTTCTCTTGGAGTGTTTGACATGTTAAAAATACGTGATTTGTTTGTCATGGTGGTGTATGTATTCAAACAAAGTGTCATTCGCAATATTGGAGGTTTTAATAGTTGTAGTTTGGGTGTTACTTGATGATGATTGGTACCGCCGCTTCAGGAACCATTTATTGGATAAACGTATATGTTATATATTCTTATATACGCCATTGGGTCACCCTGAGAGGTTCGCTAAGTTTGGTGATTTTACAGGGGTTCCCGGATTCATGAAGTAAGGGTGTATTCAGGCCTTGAAGCAGTTGCGCCTTCCCACCAATTGCGTGGCGGGCCGGATCAGGTGAGGCCGCTCGAGGGAGACCTTGGATTAATCCTGGAGAAGCTGGATTCTCTCGATATATCGCCTTAATAATATCTGATGCCTGAAATAACAAACTTGTAACATAAGCGAATAAGTTCGTTAGTAAGACATTCGTTAATTTGATAAATATATGTTTCTCTCCAGGTTTATCACACAGTGAAGAAAATATAACACTGCGGAGCGACAACAACTTAACGTCGCAAGAGGACAACGTCATAAAACTATCACAAAACTATGTCACATTGCAACCCTACAACGTGACACTACCAAACGATGGTCTTGCACTACAAGACAACAATTCAGAACTAGAGCACAGAGTTATACCTTTACAACCCTACAATGTTACATTACAACATAACAATGTTACGGCACAACTCAAACACATTTCAAAAGTTCATCACGACAACGGTACATTGCATTTCGGTAACATAACATTACTTCTGGACAACGCAACATATAGAAAGGACCAAGGACAGATGCTCACGGAATACAATATGACTTTTTACGGAAATGTTGAACCATTGAATACTGTTGATGATGATCTTGATTCTGGCGAAGCCATGATGAAGCCTACGTATTGGCTGTACACCAGGTACGTGATGTTTTGTAAAATATGATCCCATTAAAGCAAATGTTTGAACGGATGTGATTCAAGATTCTCATGGCTAAAAGTATATGTTGTTTCATTTGGGATATGAAGCCTTATTGATGATGGACACCTATGTACTACAATACAAAGATTTAATGAAATTAAAACACTTTGGTGTACATAAAAGTGTTTATTTTTGATAATTTAAAATGCCACCGCAAAATGAATTTGCGAAGAAAAAATATATACATACAAATGCAACAGCACGTACCCGAAAGACCTTATCCAGCTATTCCTGAGCGTACTTGAAGTCAAAAAAGTAAATATCATTTTGCTGTTCGATGATATCTTTTTTCTATTGAAACAACTAAATCCCTCGGGACGGGATCACGTGATACGTGCGCTGTAACGAGACAGAGTGTTTATCACGGGGTCCGCTAGGCTACACCTAATTACTTTGTTGCGACGTGTGATGGTAAATTATTTTTATTGATTTTAATAAAAAATATATATATCATCAGACAGCAAAATGACATCTACATTTTTAACTCCAAATATGGTCAGGAATCGTTGGCTAAAATCCTTCGGGTAAGTGCTGTTTCGCCCTGTACCATATATTTATATATGAAGACGAGTGTCTGTGGCGGGTGGACGGGCGGCCTGAATTTAATTTGTATAAAAATCTGCAGTTTTCCTTTTCTCACCCCTTAAAGCAGAATTTAGATACTTGGTCGATCGCAATGTTCTAATGTCATTTGATGTTTTAGAGAGACTCTCGGCTTGGAGAAGCAACTAGACATACATCCTGGCTATTACTGGAACATTGACATGATTGGAGTGAAGGAAAGGGACACAAAGATTCTGATCCATGGATGGAGCGCTGATAGATTTTCTAAATTCAGCATAGGGCTGAAAAACAGTATGTAAAATTATCTCATATGTAAGAATTACCTATCCACTTCATCTGCTTCATCAACAAAACTAACCGCAATATTTGTCGTGTTCCACGCTCACCGCGAAACCATTATATACCTTTAACTGTTTTAAAGAGTCGTCAATAAAAAGATTTATAAAACTGAGATGTTTGAAACTGAGAAAAACTGCCACTGGACAGGGCATGTAGTAAAGATAATAGTTTTCCTACCACCAAAAAGGCATCTTTACTCCTTTATAATAAGCCTACAGGACGAAGGAGCGTCAGAAAAACTAAACTTAGATGACGTGACATGTCGGGTGTAGAGGTGAACACCGCATCCTTGGACACAAGAACTTTGAGAAGAAAACTAGCAGAAATAAAGGCTTTTCTAAGAAACGGAAAGCGGCCATGACTCTTCAAAGAATGCACATAGGTTGAAGCGGCGATGATGTATGTGATGATATTGTGAGACAATCATAAGATGGTTTGCTATTGTTGGATCTAGTGTTAACTCATTTTGAATATTCCAGCTTTCCTCAAAGTAATGGACGTCAACGTAATTCTGATAGACTGGGGTCTCCTCGCGGACCAGTCCTACCACACCTCCAAGGACAACTTAGCTCATACGGCCTGGTACATCGGACGTTTCCTCAAATACCTGGTGGACCAACACGGCATGAACCTCGACAAAATTCACATCATCGGCTTCGGTCTGGGGGCGCATTTAGCCGGGCTGTCGTCTAAAACTCTTGCTCCCAACAAAGTCTACGCTATAACGGGTAAGGATATATATTTTAAATTAATTTTATAGTCAACTGCCTGAAACTTTTGCGTCCGTATTTTGAAGAATGTTGTAAGGTCGCAAGAAAGGAGGGCAATGACTACCGAATCGAAAAAAATCGGAGACAGTCCCACAATGGCTGTTCTGCAAATAAGGATGCCGAGCCAGTGCGACGACTAAAGCTAAGGAGAATATTGAATGGTACAAGAAGTCGGTAAGGTCCGAGGAAGACATGGAATCATCAAGTGAACCAAATACTTAAGTCGGGCCATGCCAAGGGTCAGAATAACAGGAGAGAACGTATGAGTCGATCTGTGAATGTGAACAGGGCCGGCACTGAGTCAAACGGCGCGGCGCCTGGCGCGATTAAAATGTTGGCCTTGTCAAAACAAGCTCCTAGATTACTGTAATCCACAACATTTGGATGATTTTATTTTTTGTTTATCGCCGTTTTTATGAAAAAATAATCTCATGGGCGATGTGTTAGGACTATTATTAGCGCCTTGGTAATTCGGCGCCCGGAGCGCTCTAATTGCGCCCGCATAGGTCCGGCCCCGAATGTGAATGAAGCAAGGAGTGTGTGCTAAGACCGAATTGTTTGGCGGTTCGTCTCCTTTGCCTCCCCCTTTGGGGAAACGGCGTGATGGTTAGTTAGTTATTAGATAGTTATGGAAAAAGTGCGGAGGAGAGAAGAAACTGAAATTAGAGGCTAATCATTTCTGGCCACTAAATATGGCTAAAGAATTTTCCAGCAACGTTTTGGTTGTGAATAGTGGTTTCTTACCATCAGGGCAGTAACATGAGCATTTTCCACTCTGAAACGAGAATCATTTCTTTAATATGGACCGCATACTTCTACGTAAAAATAATAAAGATACATGAATTTTTTTTTTCGTTATTTGTTTATGGGATGTTACGCTGTGTTGCGCTACCTCCTTCTTTAGCCAACGTTTCGGACAGCGTTGCAGTGTCCATCATCAGGGCAGATCTGGCAGATCCGGCAGATGTGTCAAAATACATCAAAATTTGCTCAAACCGGGTTTCAATCATGTAGCCTTTGTGTTCAGAGCCAAGGAGACATGAACTTAGCTATCACTTAGGACATGACATAATCTATTTTATTTAATTACATTAAATAATTTTTGAGAAAAATGTTTCTTTTAGGGTTCAGTAATGTAATGTGGCATCACGGAAGAACAATTAAAGAGTGTATTCTTGGGTAGACATAATTAATAATATAAACAAACTATACCACAATTGCCTGCTAAATAGTGATTGCCCACTCTCACTTAGATTGTCCTTTTCTCACTACCGCACGTAAATATTTTACCCAGATCTTGACAGATGTCTCTATTGGTTTTATGTGAATCGGTAGAAACAGCTACCTTGTTGAAAAGCGAGATCAATGGAAGTTTTTTTTTAAATTTTGCAAATATTTCTTATATATTATTGTTCATAACAAGTAACAATATAATTATATAGAAATCACTGCGAACAAGTGGGCAATCACTGTTATTGCGAGAATTGAGAATCACTGTGAACAAGTGGGCGATCACTGTACATTTAGCCTTATTATTTTTTATGTCATTTGGATACGGTGTAATATAATCGATGGAAGGATTTGACAAGTAATTAAGTAAATATTATTCAACTATTTATTTTTTATATTATGGTGGACAGGACCTATCAACTTAAGCCCATTCGTAGTCAAAATTTCCTTAAGCGGGCAATCATTGCCTATTTTACCCTTTGTGATACAATGTGAAATTAAAAAAAAACGTGAGTATCTTCGTTCCACCTATATCTTGATCAGGTTGAATTCACCTTACTACTTACTTCTTGACTTCTTCATTGACAACTAGTGGGTTTTGTAAGAAGCGTAATACATTATTTGTGTATTTGTGATTTATTTTTTTTGTTTTTATTAAAAGCCAAACGGTGTGGTTATTTTCCGAACAGCTCTCGTAGGTACTAAGTAATGAAAGTGTTTTGTTAGTAGGAAGGTACAATAAAACATTCCGGTAATAAGTGTACTATAAAATTTAAAGTACCTACTGGTAATTGGTCAAAAACGGAAGACTCGGGAACGCGAACAGGACGCTTATCCCCTACATTTATCAAAGACATACGTTCACTGTTATTGCATAATCTCTGACCGATACGTTAATTACACTACATCACCCTCAATATCACCCCCAAACTGTTTTATTCCAGGACTAGATCCCGTATCTCGACTATCCCACATGAGCCCCACAAAGCGACTGGCCCGAACCGACGCCAAGTACGTGGAAGTGATCCACACGGGTGCGCGTCGCTTCCTGGGGTCCTACAAGCCCCTAGGACACTCTGACTTCTACCCCAACGGGGGCAGGATCCAGCCGGGCTGTGGCCTCGACATCACGGCCACCTGCTCAGGGGACCGGGCCCTGGAGCTCTACATGGCCTCCCTGGAGGCCCGAGATCCCGTGTTCCTTGGGGTGAAGTGCAAAACACAGCTCGAGGCACTACAGAGAAGATGTAAATCAATGGTGCACGCCGCAATGGGGGGAAGGAAAATTATGAGATCGTAAGTAATGTATGATTTCTTTTTATCAATGGTGTGTTTGTATTCCAAAAAGGCTTAAATGCTGTTCCTATCACAATAAAAGCGAACCATAAAAATAAGTTTTGAAATGCAACAAATTTCAAATGTTTACGTGAATTTCGTAATGCTCCTTCATTCAGCGCAATCAATGCAACCGCGGAAGATGGAAATAAAAATGTCATTTTCTAATATTCAATTTCAAATTCAAATACAAGTCATACCCGAACTTGAAAAACTACACACAGCCTACCTTCGATCATATGTGGAATAATTCACCCTACTGCTTTTTACGTATTATATTATACGAATTCAGCTTGATACGCTTTGCAGTCAGTGATTCAGCTATTGTAGATTTTGTGGATACAAATGAACTGGTTCCCTAACAAAGCATAACAGTGAAAAAATAGAACATTGAAGAAGAAAGGTGAAAAAAAAACAATAAACCTTACCTGACTTACCGTTTATGGTGTTCTGTTTTAGCACTGTAAATTCCTCTTTTGTTTGAAGAGTTTCAAGCTGTACGAGAATAAACTAAATAAATAACACAATTTTTTTAAATTGAAGAAGCTAAATGAATTTCGGAGGCTTGAGACGTGTTACACTTCCCACGCAATTTGAAACAATTTTTAGTTTTTCCAACATCATTCTACATTTAGCATACGCAACATTTTTTTGATGATGCATACTGTAAGGCCGTCCGAAACGTTGGTTAGCGATGGATGAGGAAGCGAGATATGACCCTTATACCTCAAAAGTCGGATTTAATCATGTTAGTTTGACAGATAGATATCTTAAACAATAAGGATTTTTTTTCTTTCCAGGTATGGAATATACTACTTGCAGACTAAAGACAAGTCACCCTATTACATGTAATTAATTATTTATGAAGGTACAGAATGAATGATCAATTGAAAACACACTTGTATAATAAAATAAAATAAAAAAATCTCTTATTATTATATTACTCACTTAGGTACTTATATCGAACTCGTTGTACAACTTTCCACGGTAATGTAACTATATACTCGTATTATACCTACTTACATCTTTCATAATTTATTTTCACGAGCACCTTTTATCATTATATTAATTGTATACTTGTGTTGTACTTACTTCTGTCTTTCAAATTCTGTTTGTAATAGGTATCCACTTATTATCACACTCCTGAACAACTTACTTATAATAACATATTTATTTAAAAACCTTCAAAGCGTTAATAAATATATAAATAATATTTTATATGAACTATTGTCGTCTTATAATTTTGAGGGGTATTGTCCTTTGACCTAATGAAGCAGCCGCCCCTTTATACCTATATAATATAAAATTCTAATAGGAAATACTTAATTTTTTGTGACATTATAGTACCAACTTATTTGTTCGTAATGCATGAATATTAATTTTTATTCGAAATGCTCATTTTAGTGTCATAATAATTTTAAGTCAGTTTCTAAAAGTTGTTTCGTGATTCATTTGAAAAAACATATATTTTTAGATTTTTTCATGACTTATCAAATTTAATATAAAATTAGTTAAAAAAAAAATAACTTCTCAGGCCTGAATGTACCCATCGAAAATATTTGTTCCGGAAATTCACAAAAACATAATTGAATAAATTTATTAAGTAATCTCTCGATTGGCGCTACTCTTCAAGTAAATGTTTATTTTTACAGCCATATTAATTAATAATATTATAAAATTAAGCAACTTAACGAGTAGTTACTCAAGTGTTTACCCAGAGTTGGTGCAATATCCCCCGAGGTTCATAAATTATGGCGCATTCGACATCAATAAAATTAACATAATTCATCAATTGTCGTTGTTTCAATTATCATTTTAACAGTTTAATAAAACTAGTAATTCATTTTTAAATAGGTACTTTATTTAATAAGTAATTTAACATAGTATAAAATGTATTATTGCACATTAAAATTATTTGTAAGGCACAAAATATAATATGTAAGTCGAGTCCCTCACACACTAACTTGTTCAAAATATTTCAACAATATTATTTAACAAGAGCACAAACTTTATCTAAATTAATGAGGATGATGGATGAACAGATCTAAGTGAGTATGATCATACATTAACTAGACGATGTCACATTACCATTCAATTAACTAGACAATGTCATATTACCATTTAATTAACTAGACGATGTCACATTACCATTTAATTAACTAGACAATGTCATATTACCATTCAATTAACTAGACAATGTCATATTACCATTTAATTAACTAGACTATGTCACATTATCATTCAATTAATATTTAATTACCAAAATACAACTCGATCCTTCACTATTTGATTGAAAAGAAATGTTAACAAAGGACAACTGATTTTGCAGGACAAGCGCCATCAAAAATCAGATATTAGTTGATAAAAATAAATTCAATTTTAATTGCTTAATTATAACAATTCCTAGAGTGGAAGATACTCTAAATATCGCCTTGGTCAAAGATCACCCTTCAGAAACGAAACATTGCTTCATATGTCTTTAGTAGTGTTTGTTGACCAGATATTAATAGCCAGGTACTTCCCAAACTTCCTCTTACATCTCCTTCCATTCCGCAATCATTCCATACTTACAACATACCCCAATCGGCGATGCCATAGTCCCACTGGCTTAGGACAATGAAGAACAGCTGGGACTTAAAAAATGCTTACATCCTGTCTCTTACAATACGCGTGATTTACAAGATTTTAGAGCATAATATTAAATGTTTAGACTTGGCTGAAAATAGTGCAACGCGTAGATACTGTGGGTTGGCCGATGACGTAGCGCTGACGAGCTGGCTACAACTACCATTACCGCAAGCGACCGACGTACGGGTGGCACTATTTCCAGTCTTAAATTTGAACATTTTTTAATAAAAAAATGAGAGGTGTCAGTGTATCTAAATGTAAGTAATTAAATTTTAAATATCATTCAATAAACAGAGATGTAACAGGATCCATCGTAATATCAAGATAAAATTAATCTACTTATCGGTGTAGCAACAGGTCAAATAAATAGATACCTACAAGTACTAATTAACATTGATTCGAACATAATTTGAACACAAATAGAACTTTTATCTTCTTAACCTAAAAATATTTTTTGGTTTTTAACTAACTGATAATTGAGCATTGTTTGATATTCAATCAATATTGCAACCAACGTTTTGGCATCCGAAAAGGTATCTAGGAATGTACATATTTTACTATAATTATTTTATACTCTCTATACTCTGCTTTCATCCGAATTTCAACACTTTGCTTTCTCAATGGAAAACATGAAATAAACTTCCTGGTCTTACAAATTTTTAAAATGGGTAAGTATGATGAAAATTACATTGCGATCTGAAAATATTTAGTTGATATGGCCTAGAAATTACAGACAGAAAAATCTGAGCAGATTTCTCGGCTCCAGACCGCATTCAAGTCAATCGTTTACATTTATTTTTTCTATCGTGATCAACAGTTGGTTTTAGTGCAGTTTTGAGAATAAATCCAACGGCAATCTTAAATGAGTGTGTTCGATTGGAAAATGACTATTTATTGACCAAAACTGTCATTATTAACGTGACTAAAGCAGCAACGACAATTCTACAAATTGAATTGACCGTTTTCAGCTTACCTTCCAAACGAGTTTGGTCGATTTGAAAATTACTATTAATTACTGTGTAGAACAACTAACTTTACGGCTTTCCCTTCAAATGGATTAAAATTGGTGGCTATTTTGATATGAATAAAGCAGCATCGGCAGTCGTTCAATTGAATAACCTAAGTGGTGGCCTGGTTTGTTGGCTATGGCTACTTCTCTGACTCCTTCTTGACGAAACCGTAGGTGTTCCAGGACTCGATGTGGTCGAGGTGGTTCTGCACGACTTCATACCATTGCGCGCCCGTGTAGTCGATGGCAGGCAGCTCGCCTCCGAAGTTTGCTGGCAGGTGGCTGGGCGCAAGGTGCTTGTGCAGGGAGCTCATGTTGTTCTTGTGGAAGAACATCTGGAAATTATACAGATATACATTATTATCCGAGGCACTATCAATGTTACAAATAAATTCGTGTAGGGATATCTAGGGATGACTGCAGTTGCGATCGCCATCCTTATTGCGACATCAGAAAACGGGGCAAGAAGATACGTGTGATGAATTCAACCTTTGTAAACATACAAAAAAGATAGCGGCCAAAAAATATGGAAAAATTAGTTTGAGGATACTAATTCTGAGATTTCAATATGCGATCAACAGAATTTACGTTATAAAATTTAGTTCACAATGGCCGAGTGGTTAGAGGCGTTGTACCGGTGAGACAGAGATCCTAGTTTGATTGATTCCCAGTTTTTTTAAGTAAATGCCTCGCAAGAGTCTCAGCTGCTCCCGTCTGGAGCCAGTGAGACTATGGAATCCCCGATTGGGAAATGTTGTAAGGCTAAAGGTAGTAGGGAGGGGAAGAAGACGGGGAAAATGAAGATGGGGGTGTGCCCTAAGGCTATTCAGAGCTGGTCACTAATATGGCTAAGAGTATCTTTCACTTTGGAACGTTCCGTAAATATACTGTATACTAATTAATTGTGAAATAACACATATTAATCAAATAAATTATAGATAAATGAAACAATGTTACATTGTTTGAACCAATTGTATATTTGAGTAAAACCGACCGGTTTCGAAACGATCGTTCCTTTTTCAGGGCAAACGTATACTGATTTGACAGTTACAAAATATTGGATGGGAACAATGTATGATTACTAAGGATTGTGGTAGGGGTGGAGCAGTTGCTAAGTGTTAATGAAGAGTGGGTGGGTAGGGGAACATATCCATGATTGGGCTGTCAGACAATATTTTTTGGTCGTTGATAATAGATTCATTATTTTTAAGGAATTTTTTTATTTCCAAAGCTTCTAAGTGATCTAAGCATATATTATCCACCCACTCTTCATTAATACCTAGCAACGGCTCCACCCCTACTACAATGCTTAGTAACAATACATTGTTCCCATCCACTATTTTGTAACTGTCAAATCAGTATACGTTTACCCCGAAGAAGGAACGGTCGTTCCGAAACCGGTCGGCTTTAATCAATTATACAAGTGGTTCAAACAAAGTAACATTGTTTCAATTATAAATAAAATTCATTTGCGCACGCTGGAATTCGAGGCCGTTACCTTTTTATTTTTCTGTGTATAGCTTATAGGCACATTTTCCTACTGATAATCCAATAAAAAAATAAGTTTAAAAAAACTTAATTATGAATTAATGTAAACATTATAAAGTGTGAATAAACCTCAATGTCAAGTGTTTTTGTTTGGAAATTTGAACACCTAATATATGCTTTTTCTAAATTCTGCAAATAGTACCTACACATTAGACGTGGGCAGAATGATTCCCAGGAGTGAATCGATTCAGTCTGATTCCCATGGCCTTTTGAATTGATTCCTTTTATTCATTCCTTTAATTCAATTAAATTCAAAAAAAAAAAAAAAAAAAAAAATTAAAATTGAAAATTAAATGAATGGGGAGGCTAACACCGCACACGAGACCGGGAGGCCACGGAGTACCGCAAAAGAGGAGACTGATAGGCTACCAAGCATCGCACAAAGAGGAGACCGATTATTCTATCTCATTATCTCGCAGGCTAAAACCTATAGATTAATGTGTTTGACTCTTTTTAGTGTCGCTTTTTCGTTTCATCGGTTTTCAAATCACAATGAGTGGGGAGGCTACGAAGCACCGCACAAAGAGGAGACCAATAGGCTACGGAACACCGCACAAAGAGGAGACCGATTATTATCTCGCACGCTAAAACCGACTCTTTTTAGTGTCGCTTTTTCGTTTCATCGGTTTTCAAAATCACAATGAGTGGGAAGGCTACGAAGCACCGCACAAAGAGGAGACCAATAGGCTACGAAACACCACACAAAGAGGAGACCGATTATTCTATCTCATTATCTCGCATGCTAAATCCTATATTGTTTGTCTTTTTTTAGTGTCGTAATTTTTCGTATGTAAAATGTATTTATTGCTAGCAATTATATCTTAAAATTATACAAATTTTCGTTTCACCCTTAAAATTTTATTGATTTTATTTTATTTATTAAACTTATAATTTCGTTCCATTTTACGTGATCTAATATAAACATCATTTTAACATTAAGATGAGTATTTTATGACAGCTAACCACAGCTAATTGGCCTTATAATATCTGCAAATTTACATATTATATCGACCCAAGATCTACGTCTAAAAGTAGGTAGGTACAATATCTTTCGTACGTACCAAAAAACCGATAAGCATCGCTTCTCACTTTTCTAGCTGATGTTCAGATTCAAAGTCGAAAGTTTTCGACTAACTATGTAATGAAATTGACGGCTTGGCGCGGAGGGGAATAAATGAACCGCGCGGACGGATTAAGGGCTGGCATTGACGAATGAATTAGTAACTTTTGATTAATGTTTTGTGTCTTACCTAGCAGTGACTTGATTTACTCGCGAGCTGCGGACCTAGGACTGGGATGCGTTTGGGACATATCGTGACATTGACGTGACGATGACGCCTGACGTCATTTTTAGGTCTAAGAATTACAAAAGACCATGACGTCACAAGTGAAAAAGACTTTTGTTTTAATTCCTCTGTCTGTCGGAATCGGACAATCTCGATTTCGACAGACTAGGTACCTGGGACGCGGACATTGAACACGGACCTGGGACGGCGGGGACCTTAGGACAATGTCAGGACTATTGTTTAGGATAAATGATTAATTCCTTGCGTGAAAGAGATGCTCGGGCAACCCGGATGAATCGCGGCCGCGTTTTGGCCATTTTGGGACATGGACTTATGATGTTCGGGTGTTTTTAGAATAGCGGCGCGGCGGTAGCGGAATACAATCGTAATAGGCGAGTCGTTCACAATACCGTCCGTCGAAAACTTTGCGGCGCGCGGCCCGTTTAATAATATTTAAATACCTATGAAACAATATAATATTTAAATCGTTTACAGAACACATTATTCATTGAAATAATTTAACAGTAAAATAAATGGAAATTAAAAATGTATGGTGTCGTTAAAAATCGTAGGATGCAAGGCCAAAGATAAGGAATGAAGAATCAATTCCTTTTGAAATTGAGAATTAGATTGAGTGTGTCACAAGATTGAATTTATTCATTTAATTCGGTCATTCAATTTTGCCCACGTCTACTACACATCTCGACCTTGATCCAATCGACTTTTTATTTTTATTTGAAAAGCCTTTTTATATGCCTAGAAAAAATGGGTATCAGGTCTATAAAAAAATTTAAATCTCCTACTTACATGCTCTGATGCTTAGCATTTAGTTATTTATACTACAATACCTATATTAAAGTACAAACTTGTATGACGTACAAAAATCTAAGAGACTATACTGGCTTTTTATAGCCTTTGAACGTATATCAGAGATATACGTGAACGTAGATGCACATCATTCATCCGAGATATACGTTCACGTTCTTCAGCCAATCTCCGACCTACGTTCATTACATTCACGAAATCCTTTTGAGATATGATTTTATTTTAGAATGTGGTAAATTAAGTTCTTTGGTTATATATATTTTTTCTGCCTGTATAGAGTTTAGAGTTTCAATTTGGGAGGCGGGAATCCGGATCTTGGTGGTGGATACGTCTGCCTACCAACTGTGTGGCTGGCCGGATCGGTAGAGATGGTTGAGGGAGACCTTTTGACTTCTTCAGAAGGACTCTCTCGGAACACCGCATTGCACCACGGTTAGAGGAATGGATGCATCCGTCCGTCATTTCTGAACACACCTAACAATTACAATTTGGGAGGCGGGAATGGGTACCGCTGCCCCGGGAACCTTTATTTTATAACCAACACCTCTGCCATAGGTCACCCCAAGTGGTTCGCTACGTTTGGTGATTTAGCAGGGGTGCCCGGGTTCATGGGGTGAGGTTTGTCTAGGTCTTGGAGGCGGATGACCAGGACATACTGAACCCCAGATTCCTACCCACCCCTTAAACCCTTTTCCTTCCCAGAACTCTCCTCTCCTTCCTTTCCTTAAAAAAACCCTCCACACAGCATCCCCAAAGATGACATAGGCCCTGAGGGAAATTATTTTCCTCAGGGCCTCCTGTGTGGAGCTCATGTAAAAAAAAATAAATAGAGTATAAATAAAACAATATATGTACATTTTTACGCAGCATCGCGTTCATTGAACAAATCATGTGCACTTAAATGTCTCTCTGGTGTCACTTGGGTCACTTCCCAATGTAACACCACAATTAACTGTTATACATACTTACACTTTTTTATTATTACTAATATGTTTCCTTTGATTTTGTGACATGTAATAAGTGTTTATGGTATATTTATGCCATATAAATTAAATAAATAAATAAAAATCATTGTATGTATAGTTCCGTATCGGTGATCGACGAACCGGTGGATGCAATTTTTAGCCATAAGTTGTTACGAGGGCTCTCCGTAAAATAAGGTCTCCAAGGTGCTGCGGTCGCGAGGAACGATTTTACGTGGTAGGCATTTGGCATTGGGGAAAATCGTTCCTTGCGACTGCTGCACCTTGGAGACCTTATTTTACGGACAGCCCTCATATAATACTTTAGGGGTTTTTCACCATCTTCCCAATAGCTTATCCATACACATAATGAATATTTTGGATTAATTCTACAGGATTTATTTATTTAAAAAGTCTGAGTTTACTGTTCGGTACTTGAACCTATGAACAATGGCTACATATAGGATAAATTAGCCGAAGTTTTTACCTGTTGCTAGTATTTATTTGTTTTTTATTAATATTCGTTATGCGTATGGATAAACTATTGGGAGGATGGTGAGAAACCCACTTTGTCTGGTTTGTAGTTGGAAGTAAGATTATAGAAATATATTATAAGTTTGTACAGCGCCTTTGAGGTGATTTTTCACAAATATGGCCCTAGAAATATCATCCAAATATTATTATTATTTAGATTATCTTCGAAAAATATTTTAATATTTCGTCACTTTGGAGGTGATTCTGATTATCTTTATCTTGTTCTGAGATATGAGGGGTCAAAGTTTGCGAAGACGATTTCCCATGATCTGTTTACCGATTTCAGATTTTGAGGTTGAATATTGCGTGAAGCATTTTAATTTAGGTTTACCGTTTTAATTGTGGTTGAATATTGTGTAAAGCATTTTAATTTAACATATTTTAAAGGAAAATATTTAACATTTTAGAAGATACCTAAATGTGCAGATAGAACCATACGCAACCAGCTAGGGCATGAAAATTCTTTGCATAGGTTCTAAATGTTTTTCGCGAACGCCATTCCCAGATAGGGCGACGTTTTATTTGAATATTTTCATTTAAAATATGTTAAATTAAAATACCTTACACAATATTAAACCTGAAAATCATAAATCGGTAAATAGATCACGAGGAATCTTTGCAAACTTCACCTCAGAGCATGGTAAGCCGAACTTAGAACCCTATTGAGCTAATGTGACAAACGGCCCGTAAAAACGATCAACTAACAGATGCAAACAAAATAGCAGCCTTTAAAGGTTTA
Organism: Limnephilus marmoratus; assembly: GCA_917880885.1. Taxonomy (NCBI): domain Eukaryota; kingdom Metazoa; phylum Arthropoda; class Insecta; order Trichoptera; family Limnephilidae; genus Limnephilus; species Limnephilus marmoratus. Next base: position 38,090,875 of record OU862909.1, on the reverse strand, counting down.
AAACGAAGTTAGAACCTTCTAAAATAATTGGAGTCAGTGTTCTTCGAGTGGTAAAATAAGTTTCCAGTGCATTTTTTGTTTATCAAATCGGACAATTTGGTGGAAATATTTTTGTTAACGTACCCTGCTCTTCAACTTTTGTTTAATCAGGGGCTTGAAGAGGTTCCACACTACGCTGAACACCCAGGGTTCTTTGACGAAGTGGACCTCCTTAAGTCTCAGGGGCATGGCGTCCTGGATGAAGCTCATCAGTCTCTTGGAGAAGGTGTAGCCCAGCCCTCCGACCTAAAATAATAAGAACATATTATATTTTCGGTGACCGGACAAGTTCTTGCTGGGACTACCAATCGATTGGAGAGGAATCCCACTCGTTTTCTAGCGCTATACCTTTATTATTTATGTACAGTGTCTTCCTTCCTACAGGTGCTTGCTGGATCGCTGGATACAGTCACCCAGCTCTTGTCCCCTCGGGGACTATCACCAACCTGTCCCATTGTCTTGTCTATGGTCATAGTAACATTTATTATATCGTGATTTCTAAGCACTTGCATACTGCTTACTAACAACGTATGCAGGGGCACTGGAGGTGTATTGGTTCAAAATTAGATATAGATTCGTTCATTCAAAAAAATTAGAGTCCGTGCGAGAGCCTTGAAGGAGTAACCATCTGTTACTTATATACCAGGGCGGGTAAGTGGTGGATAACCTCCAATGACCGAACAAGTCAGAATGAACCACCCCAGAAAAGTCATTAGAAGTGATAAAAAAAATGGTTAAATAGGTTACGTTAGGTTGGGGCTATTTTTTCATAGCTTTTAATGACTTTTCAAAGAGGTGTTGAGGTGACTTTATTCTCAGTTGGCATGGAACCATATTTTCATCATTCATATGGAAAGACCAAATAAAAATTGGTATTATTTTTCTCAATCGAAAATTTGAAACAGATAAATTTAGGAAAGGTTCAATTCCTTGTCTTTTTTTGATTTTTGTGTTTCAAATTTTCGATTGTGAGTCGCTAATATTGTCTTCATTAATTAAATATTAGAAACTAATTTTACTGTTCACCGGATAGTTAAGTTAAGGTAGAAAGAGCTTCAATTTATCCAAAGCATATATAGTCTGTCAATTAAGAGAAGAAAATATTAAAAGTGGAACTACAAAATTTGTAGGCTGGCAACATCAACTTAACTGTCAAATATTCACTGAATATATGGAACACTGTAAATCACATTTAATAAAAAAAAAATTCAGCAAGAAGAAGCAATGTTGTTAAGAGGGCATTACCAGAGAAAACCAGAAAAATGTCATTTTCAAATCAGATTTTGGACGTATTGACTCTTTTCCACAAAAAATTATAAATGGATTTCGAAAGATTGTTCTTTTATCTAGCATTCGCATGTAATAAATTTTGAGAAATTTTTTTAAATTTTAGTATAATAAGGTTATTCCATAGGTCGTTGGCAGATTTGTTAAATTTTCAAAAAAGATTTTGTATCATACCACACCCATTTCAAATATTATAATCATGCAGTAAAATAAATCAATACATTATCTAGCAAACGCATGTTTTAGAATTTTAATTTTAGTTTCAATAAAATCATTAAAAAATATGTACGTACATGTGTTTCTTGACGAAAATTGGTCCATTTGTGTATTTATTGCGCACTTACAAACTAATATATTTCAGATTTTTTTACATTCTTATTAAATTTAGACATTATTGAAAAATGATAAATACTTATAATCAAAAAATAATTACAAAAAGTACACTATTTTAATGGTTTTATCATCACACCTTTCAGCATTTTTGGATGAAGGTATAAATAAAAGCTAATTTGGATTGAAATAAATTCGATATTGAGTTATAATTTTAAAAAGCTGGTACGGAGTATAATTAATCTTTGTCATTGTAACCGCCCTACACGATCGTAAGAACAACTTTCGACGAAATGTGGATTTTCGTCCGCTGGCTGGTTAAACGCTCTTAACCCGGCGGTACTCGCTAAGTATTTACGAACATGAACACTCGCTACCGGGTAATTAATACCACAGAGTTTAATTGCCGTTATTTTCAAAAATACGCTTGAGTTTCAATGTTTGACAATGTATTTGTGTTATTGGTACTATTGTTCATAAATAAAACTACAAATGCAAGTTTTAATGTTTATTTATTGGTATTTGAGTTTATCTTAAAAAATAATCAAAAAATCATTTTTTCTTAGTAATCTTACGAAAATCAACAATAATATTTTTTTTTTCTTACAAATTTGGAAAAATTGAGATCGGTATCGAAAATAAACTAGATACACTCCTAAAATACTAAAAAATAATGATACCTTTATACTGAGTGAACATTGAGATAATCAACACTAAACAAACTGTTTCAAATATTTTGCTAAAAACGAAACTACTTCACTCTATCATAGCAATCCCACATATTGGGGTTGTATGCTAGCGGCATATCTTTTTGGAGCACAATTCGCAAACCAACTTCTGAATCTGAAGGTAGACGATCAAAAACATTTTCTCAATTTGAGGGCGCGCCTGAACTATCAGCTTTCTGTTGAGTTTCACTTTCGTGTTCATATTCTCATCAAAATCTTCTATTTCTGACACATTTTCTTCTCCGCTGTCTTCTTGTTGAAGCAGCTCTTCTATTGTACTATCACTTTGAGGAATACTCATTTTATTACAGCTCGAAAACAAAAAACATAGTCATAAACATATTGAAAAATAATGGAACAAGGATCGTCGCTACCGGGTATTTTTTACCCATTCTCACTTTACACGTCTGTCATTAACAAGCGCCGTGCGTGAACTGACCCCCCCGTGGGGTGAGAGTGTGTGAACTATCGGTTTGAAGGTACTTAGAATCTTGGGTTGCCAGAACCCGTAGAAAAAAAAATACAACCAATTTTTTGTACTCTGTGGTATTTTTTACCCGGTAGCGAGTATCGCCGGGTTAAGGTACCTACTTAATGACATAAATTTGATAAAATGGAGTTTTGCAAAGTGATTTGCTTTCATTTAATTTAACATAAATTTGAATTAAAAGTAGGTAGAAAGGAAGAATCACTAATGGTGAGTTTAGTTACACTATACTTTTAGATCTGAATGATAATTTTTTTTTTTTTTATTAGTAATAGAAGGTACATAAATTACAAATAAATTTTATACAGTAATTAATTACATAGTAGAATATTTGATGTACCCCCATAATTAAGCAAGGCTAGTGTGTATGGGGGGGTGTTATTGTATTGCTTTTTTTTATATCATTCAGTTTAAGTTTTCAGTATAATTTTTGAGGTGAGTTTTAAAAATACATTCAGATCTAAAATTAGAGACATAATCTAAAGCCCGGGCAAAGCTAGGTACTAAATAAATTACAATGTCGTCATTCTTCCTTATGTTAACACAAAATTGCAAAGGTATAATATACCTATATGCAATTCTAATTTTGGAATCAGTGGGTATCTACATTGCTATGAAAAAATATTTTTTGCGCTTTTATGACTTTTTAATTTTTTACAAACATTTTTACCACGTGTTACATGTTTAGTATTGCCATTTGAACAACAGTGGAGCCCTCCTACGTTTTCTACTCTTATTTGACAAACTGTATATTGGTTATTTGATAAACCGATTCGTAGTAAAGATTAATCGAAAATAGTCATTTCACATATCTCTTTAAATTTAATATATTTTCATTTAAAAAATAATATATCTACGACTTCATTACAATTCTATTTGAATGAAAAACGGCTGTCGATAACTAAATGTATTTGTTAATATACCTATAACGAAAATGAAACGTATTATATAAATATTGGTTTAAATTTTAGTATTTACCTGAGTCATGCCCATCTTCTCAAAGTCCATTATAACGACTACGCCTCGGACTTGCGTTTCAGGCTCCAGCATGGCGGCCTCGTGGATGAGGTAGAACAATCTGAACAGCTGGTCGGAATTTTAGTATTTACCTGAGTCATGCCCATCTTCTCAAAGTCCATTATAACGACTACGCCTCGGACTTGCGTTTCAGGCTCCAGCATGGCGGCCTCGTGGATGAGGTAGAACAATCTGAACAGCTGGTCGGAATTTTAGTATTTACCTGAGTCATGCCCATCTTCTCAAAGTCCATTATAACGACTACGCCTCGGACTTGCGTTTCAGGCTCCAGCATGGCGGCCTCGTGGATGAGGTAGAACAATCTGAACAGCTGGTCGGAATTTTAGTATTTACCTGAGTCATGCCCATCTTCTCAAAGTCCATTATAACGACTACGCCTCGGACTTGCGTTTCAGGCTCCAGCATGGCGGCCTCGTGGATGAGGTAGAACAATCTGAACAGCTGGTCGGAATTTTAGTATTTACCTGAGTCATGCCCATCTTCTCAAAGTCCATTATAACGACTACGCCTCGGACTTGCGTTTCAGGCTCCAGCATGGCGGCCTCGTGGATGAGGTAGAACAATCTGAACAGCTGGTCGGAATTTTAGTATTTACCTGAGTCATGCCCATCTTCTCAAAGTCCATTATAACGACTACGCCTCGGACTTGCGTTTCAGGCTCCAGCATGGCGGCCTCGTGGATGAGGTAGAACAATCTGAACAGCTGGTCGGAATTTTAGTATTTACCTGAGTCATGCCCATCTTCTCAAAGTCCATTATAACGACTACGCCTCGGACTTGCGTTTCAGGCTCCAGCATGGCGGCCTCGTGGATGAGGTAGAACAATCTGAACAGCTGGTCGGAATTTTAGTATTTACCTGAGTCATGCCCATCTTCTCAAAGTCCATTATAACGACTACGCCTCGGACTTGCGTTTCAGGCTCCAGCATGGCGGCCTCGTGGATGAGGTAGAACAATCTGAACAGCTGGTCGGAATTCACCTTCTTGGGGTCCCAGGTTCCTGAAACCATCAAACACCCACCTCAATAAGTTACTCAAATTCTTCAAATATATTCAATTTTTATTGAAATAATTCATGTTATTTTTTTTCATTGGCTCCACACAGTAGGCCCTGAGGAAAATAATTTCCCTAATGGCCTATGTCATCTTAGGAGATGGTGTGTGGAGTTTTTTTTTAAAGAAAGGAAGGAGAGGAAGTTCTGGGAAGAAAATCGGTATGAGGGGCGGGTAGGAATGTGGGGGTTAATGTGTCCAGGAATGACGGACGTATGAATGCTAAGGCTAAATCGATTCGCCTTAGCATTATGTTTGGCATAAGGTAAGGCGGGAAAGAAGTGCATGCTTTAGATTTTTTCAATTTAAAAAAAAAAATGTAATAATTTATTTTAACGAATTGACTCGATGCCTCTGCCTGTGTTAAAAAAAAATGTATATTTTTGGAGTAGACAAGTCGTCGACGTGCGCCGTAAAGTTCGCTATCTACGAATTATCTGCCACTTGATAGGAGATAGTAGATAGTCTTTGTTTTCACGGTGTTGTCATAAACAACGATTTTAATTGATAATTTTTAAAAATGCAATGTGTAAGTATCGTAAATATATTATCTTCTAAAAACCACATACTTCGCTCGTGTAAAATGGTATATGATACAGATAACATACCTACTCAATAATACGAAAAAAAATCGTCTGCATGATATTATTATATCTTTTGTAGATACTAACTTAGTAAATATTTCTGTTATGGTTGACTTCGTGAAATGGTTAAAAATTATAACATAACCTACACTAGTGTTGCAACAGAACTCTGCTTCTGCTTCCGCTTCCGCTTCCGCTTCCGCTTCCGCTTCTGCAGATGTTCCGCAAGTTTTTTTCACTTCAGTTTCCGTTTCTGGTTCCTCAAACTTTATAACAGAACTCTAAACGAAGAATAATTTGCGATTGAAGTTATCAAAGTGCAGCCTTCTACTTCAAAATCGTCATCATCATTACAAATATTGGAATCGATGTTACTCGTAAGTGTAAATGAATACCAAGAGGAGAACTCTTCTACAACTGACGATGGTGACAACTTATTTTTAGAGATACAGTTACAACTTCGGGAGTACAAGAAAGATGATAGACTACCTCTCCATGAGGATCCCCTTATGTGGTGGAAAGTAAATGCGCACAAATACCCCCATCTGTTGCCAATAGTTCGCAGCTAATACTTATCAGCTCCCCCCAGCAGTGTAGCCAGTGAGCAATTATTTAGTGGAGCTGGTTTAATATATGAAGAACACAAAAACAGACTCAAAGGTGTAAAAGCAACCAAATTATTTTTTATTAATTATAATTTACCTCTGTTTAACTTCGAGTTCTAAAAGTACAAAATACAAATTTAATTAAACAAATCTTAAAAAATAAAATTGTGTTTTTTATTCATAGTATTAACACTTCCGCTTCCGCTAAGATTTACTTTTGACATCTGTTTCCGCTTCTGCATCCGTTAAGACACTTCCGTTGCATCACTAATCTACACCGCTCTGCGGGACTATGACACCCGTAATTTATTAGTGATTGTTAAGAGATAGAATGGAGAATAATAAAGGGAATGTGGAGGTTGGGAAGAACTTATCAGGTGGCTTAGTTCCTGTCACCATACAATTATACACAGACAAATATAGTCAAAAGCCATACTTTGATCCTGCGATCTGCGGGCCTAGAACCAAAACTCTACCATGAAGCTTATGAATATGTACAGATCTACAAATTAATCTGTGTAACCAGAGGAGTCGATAATATTTATATTTTGGTGATGCCAAAAACAATAGATTTTAAAAAAACATCGTTTTGTCTTTTGGTTTCTGTTCGTGTTTCCTGCACAAGTGCACAGATGAGTTCGAAATGTGTAATTAAAGCTGAGGTTATGTAGTGACTGGTGACAAACCTCCGCAATTGACGAGCAGTACCCTCCGACCCTTGTGATCGCGCTTCTTTAGGATGTTCACCACGTCGTTATCGAGGAAGGCCGCCTTCTCGTCCACTGGCATCAGACCGTCCAAAACCTCGGCATTCGCTTGCTTAAACTCGGCAATTCGCCGCATCTGCAAAAAAATGACATTTATTAAAATCAACATCATTTTTAAGATCACCGTCACCAGTCCCGGAATGGTTTTGAAAAGTTGCAGGATAACAACAGTAAGCAGTAATCAGCAACTAGCGACCGTGTCCAAAATGCATGATACGAGTAACATTATATTTATAATTCTCCCTTTCACGATTTATTGTTAGACCAATTTTAGCATTGAATACTTTTAATTTAAATAAATCACTTTTAATTTATATGAATCATTGTTGTCAAAATATAATAAACAATCAATACATTCGCTAAAAAAAAGAGGTATTGCGCAACCCCAAAAATAAATCACGATGAATTTGTATATTTTTCAAAGTTCTTCTCACTCTCACTTACGGTTTTGCTAAAGCGAACTTTGTGCCCATTTTTTGTACTTTTCTAAAATGTTTTGCTTTCTCGATAGTTTTTAGTTTTTAGCGTCCTTTTTAACTCAAAGGCCGGCTTTTATCTTTTTATATTTGATTTAAATTCATTATATTTTTTAATATACAGATGACTGTACCTACATATTGTACGTGTGGTGTTTCTTAACATATTCATATTTGCCAAAGTTATGTTAGAAATGGCGATGTTCACAACATGGCTTATTTATTTTGCGTTAAATATCTACATAGTTTGTATTTGCATAATTTAGATGGAACTTGGAACGTCAAAACAGGATCTTTTTGTTATGAAACCAATGACATTTCGTGTTGCTTAAACTTTCTTTGGATGGTTTTATCGTATTTAAACAATTAAGTACAAGGTACATATTATCTATCTCGAAATACGATAAAATATATTTTATGCATAAAGGGTTTATAATAAATAGATTCGCATGGATTCTTTGTAACTTTTGGCCGATAGGAGAGTTCGGGTCGAGAAAAAACAATAAATAACTAATATCGAGCATAACAATTCTCTTATCTATTAATCATAAAATGTACATGTTGTTATTATTATATCTATTTATTAATAATCTTGTTTTTTCCGAAATTTTATCTTTTGTCAATAATAAACTTGCTATTGGTGAAATATTGAATAGAAAAAAGGAGTTCAAGAGAGACATAATAAGATTTATTTTCTTAAAATCCGTAGCAATATGTATTTTACAATGAAAGTGGATTGGATTCCTCTTTGGTAGATTTATTTGTTTTGCATTAAAATGGATTACAAAACAATTATACAGTGTGAACATACTTATATAAACTAAAATTTGCAATTAGGCTATTGGAAACAATTAATTGTTTTAAAAAAACACGTGGTATGCTTTTAAGTTCTTTCGGTGCTATTAAAAATAGCTACTTCTACTTCTGCGTATTGGTTACCTTTGATGTGTAAGCGGGGTATAAGAAAATCCAAAAACGAATTGGTATTGACATTATTTTTGCAGTGAAAGATTTATTCAGAACGCGAAATAAAATCAAGTGTAATGATGCAGAGCTGTCAATAAGGAAATTAAAGATTTTAAAAAGAAAAATGACATCAGATACGAATCTTCTGTCGGACAACTTTATCAAATTCAGATATTTCATTAAATGGCAGTTTATCTTTTCAATAGGAATATTAAATTTATAGTTTACATGTTTTAAAAATTTGTGTTGTATTTTTTAAAGAGAATCTAAGTGAACCTTATATTGCGGTGAGTTATATTCAATTTTACTCCGGACTAATGAAAAACACAAACATTTTAATGTGGATATATTATGTATAGTCTTTGGTAATTCTTATCATGAAACCGAGCATTTTTATTGCTTTGTTTGTAATAATATGCATTGTACAAAATTTAATTAATAATCGAAGACTCTCCCTCAATCATTTATTTCATTGTATGAAATGAGTTGAGTAGCGTTAGATGAGTATTGAAATATGATTGGGTTTTTGGGTTTATAAAATCTAATGGTTTGACATTTACTAAAAGTGAGTTGCAATTATTGATTAGTCTGCAGTCGTATACACTTCTAATAATTTTATAAACCGTTAGGTTATCGGCAAAAAGCAAAACAGTAAAATCGCGAAAAATAACAACGTCATTAATAAATATAAGTATTAAATAAAATAGGGTCAAGGTGTGATCGTTGTGGGACACCACCACGGACATATGAATATATCTGGACCTGCCCTAAGTGATAAAAACGTATTATTTCCCCCTCCACATGGCGCCGGCTGTAGCTCCTCCTTGGAACCGGCTCGCTCCATGGGGAGGGGATATAGCCTCGCTTGAATCTAAAATGTGTGACGTCAACATTCTTGCCGTGAACAGCGAGAAGCTGACATCCATACATTTAACGAAATAACGGCAGCTTGTGCTATACAATATATCTACGTATCAATGTACACATAGCGAATGTGGGCGGTACTCCAATGTGCTCGTCGCTGGTTACAGGGGTAAGTGAATTATGAAACATTTGTAAAAGTGTTTTAACTAAACACGGAAACAAAATTTTGATATGTGTATTGGCGCGAGTCTTTTTGGGGCGTGCATTTGGCCTTAGCAAATATGTTTTGAACGTGGCAAGCAATTCGCGCTCCCATGTAAAAAGGTCTATTCATTCAAAGCAGATTTTGCTTTTAAGAACTAAATGGTGATATTGTAATGCGAGATGCCTATATACTGTCAGATTGATTGTTCAACGAATGACAGTCATCTTTCCCCTCTTCGCTCTTCATAGTTTGGTTTTACCCCTCATCTGTAACTGCTTGTCTATCCATTTGGATGTCTATGGACACCACTCTCGGCAACAAAGTTATACGACAGGGCAGATTTAATTTTAACTGTAAGTTTTCCTTTTTTAAGATAACTAAATAATCTTTAAGAAGATTTCTCTTAATTCCTATATTTTTAGATTCATTATCAGAACGGAGTGTGGCACTTTATCAAATAATGCTTTACTAAAGTCTGAATACTTAATTTCTAGTTGCCCATGACTCGGAAATATAGTTATGATAAATGATTAGATTAGTAAAAGTTGATCTGGCAGCGATATAACCATTTCGAGTATGTACAATTAAGTGATTAATATAATCTATTGAATTGTCTAATTTTCAAAGAATCAAAAAAATTAGGTATTGTTCTTATAAATTTATGATAGAAAACTGTCGCATGTCGGGAAATTAGCCATGAGCTATATTAACACTAATGCAGTTTTTACAAATATTGGTGGAATCCCATCGGGTCCTGCAGTTTTCGCACTATCTAATTTTTTTTTCAGTAGCATCAATTTTAATATGACTATATTTAGGTTGATAGATTCTCTGAGAAATAAATCGCTGGGAGAAGCATTTATTTAATAAATAATAGGTAAAGCAATTATTTTCAAAATGTAAATTATATACGATAGTGTTCTGTAGATTTCTGACGGTAAATAGTATTTTCTTGAAGAAAATAATACAAAGTATTTATTTAATCCATAATTAATGTAGTCATATCGTTATCAAGTTATCATAAATTCGAGAGTACATTATTTGAAACATTGTTTTAGTGATAGGAATCGCCCTTTGCCCACCGAGTCATCGCTGTTGTCGGAATAGGTACCAAATCACTGGTACATAGTATGTATCTTCAGTATTTAATCACATTGTTTGCGTTTTAAAAAATCCACTTGAGTTTTGATCTACGGTAACGTCAAACATCCAGCAACGCTAAGATTTCCAAAAGCAAACTCACAACAAACACAAAAAGACAACCTCCAAGGTCCCCACAAGAATACGATAGCTGGGAATATGAAGGTTATGAAGTATTCGGTTATTCAGATCTGGCCACCAAAAACAGCTATAACTATATCAAGTAATGTTTCGATTTTGAATGGTGGTCATTATGTATTTCACCAGGGGATACTTAAATTATGTTTTAATACGCATTATACCTCAAGTTATTTTCTTCCAAAAATGTTATTACGAGTACATCTATTTGAATTCCGGTGTTCTTTTCTTGTATGCATGAATTAAAGAAGAATTAAATCTTGGAAGAGGAAATTAACCCACTTTCTGACATCCGATCTAACTGAAACTCGGCAGATAGACTCGTCGTCAATGACAACGCATTGTATTTTGCTGGCACTCACGCACACAGACGCATTTCTCTGAAAATGGTTTCTAGCCGGCCCAAGAAATTGCCCGAATATTGAAGATAGATGTATTAAAAAAAAATGCAAGGGATCGTCCATTAATCACGTGATGTTTTTTTATCAACTTTTTAACCCCCCCCCCCCCCCCTGGTGATATGTGGTGAGGTTTTAGACTAACCCCCCCCCCCCCCCCCCAGAAATCACGTGTATTTTTTTTAAGTACAAAGTATTTTGAAATTTTCAGAATATTGTCACGAAAAATAAATACACGTGATATTTCGTGATTTTTTCCGAACCCCCCCCCCCCTTTCGAGCCTCACGTGATTAATGGACGACTCCCAAGTGTGTAGTTCACAAGCTATAAGATAGAAGTGAAACATTCAGAAAACTAAAGTAGACAAGAGTGGGGAGGCTATGAAGTTCCGCACAAAGAGGAGCCAATTATTCTATCCATAGATGTACGTGTTTGTCTCTTTTTAGCATCGATCAGAAAACTAAAGTAGACAAGAGTGGGGAGGCTATGAAGCTCCGCACAAAGAGGAGCCAATTATTCTATAGATAGATGTACTTTTTAGTATCGATTTTTCGTTTCATCGAGTTTCAAATCACAACAGTGCTGAAGAAGTTTTCACTTCAAAAATTTGTGTGCAGTTCACATGAACACAGTTCACAGAAGTGAAACCTTCTGAAAACTAAAGTGGACAAAAGTGAGAGACTACGAATCACCGCACAAAGAGAATCCGATGGGCTACGAAGCACCGCACAAAGAGGAGACCGATTATTCTATGTCATTCTCTCACAGGCTAAATCCTATAGATATATGTGTCTCTGTTTCATCGAGTTTCCAATCACAACGGTGCTTAAGAAGTTTTAACTTCAAAAACTTCTTTAGTCCCGTTGATTTTTACTCTACCTTCACAATATCTTTAATTCTAAATCTTCTATCTATCTATCTATTTATCTATCTATCTATCTATCTATCTATCTTCTATCTTCTATCTTCTATCTTCTATCTTCTATCTTCTATCTTCTATCTTCTATCTTCTATCTTCTATCTTCTATCTTCTATCTTCTATCTTCTATCTTCTATCTTCTATCTTCTATCTTCTATCTTCTATCTTCTATCTTCTATCTTCTATCTTCTATCTTCTATCTTCTATCTTCTATCTTCTATCTTCTATCTTCTATCTTCTATCTTCTATCTTCTATCTTCTATCTTCAATCTTCTATCTTCTATCTTCTATCTTCTATCTTCTATCTTCTATCTTCTATCTTCTATCTTCTATCTTCTATCTTCTATCTTCTATCTTCTATCTTCTATCTTCTATCTTCTATCTTCTATCTTCTATCTTCTATCTTATATCTTATATCTTCTATCTTCTATATAAATAAAAATGAATCGCCGAAATGTATGTACGCGCATAACTTCCGAACGACTGCACCAAATTTTATAATAATTTTTTTTTGTGTTCGTTATTGTCAGGACAAGGTTTATATAAAACTATTGGAGAGCTCTGGCATTATGAATTTTGTATAAAAAAATTGCAATGGGGGGCACGCGAGCTGTTTGAAAAATGAATGTACAGGGACTGAATGTACGGAATGGGGGAAGGGGGAGGGGAGGCGGAAGGACAATAGGAAAAATGGGAAAGGACTCGCAGGGCGAAACTATTTCTTTATTAAATGGCGTAGCAACGCATGCCGGGAACCAGTTAGTATATAAATATTTTAATAAGTCAGAAAGTGTCAGAAAATTCAATATTTGTATGTAAGTGCGAAAATCATTGCAGATAGCGCCACTTGGTATATAACTCGGGGTCGTTCTCCCATATCTATCGGGCAAAGGAAATAATAATGAAGTGTGCTGATAAACTCTATTATTATTATTTTAAGTGTCACACACATCCGTTTAGAATTGTCATTTATAAATAATATAATGTTTTGCTCTTCCAAACTCATTTTAATAATAGAATAGTAATCATTTTATTACAGGATTTTTTAGAAAAATACTACAAAAGATTACAAGACCGCATTTTTGATGAAACTATTTTGATTGTTATAATTAGTCGGAGATAATCTTAATGTACCTCTGAAGAAAAACCACAATTCAGAAGCGAAACGTTACTTGCAATTTCTTTTGCCGAGTGTTGTGTTTAGTGACCAGATGTAAATTGCCAGGTACTTCCTTCTTAACCCCTTTACTTTACAGGTTCTCACAGCTAGCTTGCCACCTATTACAATTTTTTTTTTCAAATTTTCATTTTTGTATATTATATGAACAATCTACCAAATTTGGTACCTAACATAGGTATCTATTTAAAATATTTATAATTTTAAAAATCCATAAACAATTCTTTTAATACAAAAAAGCAGCTGCCTGCCAAATTCAAGTTCATCAAAGGCGCGAAGTTAAAATAGTCGTCAAGTTTTCTGAAATTGTTCAATTTTCTGCACAATTTTCTTAATTTTTCTTTCCGTAAGAACCTTCTACAAAGTAGAAGAGAGAAGAGAGCGCGCTAATATTTCAAATGATAAAATTGAAGTGAAAATTGGGAAAATGTTTAATAAAACGCGACTCGTTTAAAATAGAGCAAAAATCTCTTGGGGGCTGTCTAAAACAGCATTTAAAGAAACACTATGAATTTTTTCATACATACAACTTGTAAAATAACTTAAATAAACGTGTTTATAATACTTTGCGATTTTTTTCTATTGAGGTAATTTCATGTAATTTGGGTTTCGGCGTGGGGAATGTATAGATATTATCTTCAAAAATAACTTTTTTTTTTTAAGAGTTTAAAAACTTCAAATGTTTAAGGGAATGTTTATATAAGAAATCGGTAGAAATTCGGGTAGCGGCGGCTAAGTACGGCGTGTCCTTATATGTCAAATACAATGTATTTATTATTTCAGAGAAATTTTATTAGTAGTTCTTATCAATATAAACGTTTTGAACAATTAAATTGGAATGCCTGTGATTACTGATACAAAGTTCACATACATATTGTTATGATAATGGGATTATAAACAACGCTACCAGTTGTTGATTAAAATATCTAGTTAAGCCTTAGTTTTCTTTACAATTAATTAATAACTTTGAAATCCGCGCTTATTATTGGATAATGATTATTAATCCGCTATTAAGAATTGTTAATCTTTTAAATTACCTGAAGAAAAATGCTTAATTATTTAACTGTATCTACGTAGAAGAAGTAAAAAATGTCAAGTAATTAAACCTTTATGCATAGGTTATATGCCTTGTACCTACACGTACACGCACTGGAGAGAATAAAAGGATAGAGATGAAAAAATTACATAGATTGTTAAATAAAACATATTGTAAAATTAAATAATACTAGCTTTGGCCCCCGGCTTCGCTCGCATAGTATTAGGGGGGTTCCCACTCCGCCTCCTCCACCTTCCCTATCCCCACTCACTTTTGTCACTTTTGAAATTCGTTCTACGGAAGAAATTGGAAAATAGATATCCTAGAGTAAGTAGGTATTTGATTTTCCCTTTTCAAATAACCAGTGTTGCATTGCAAGCATTGTATAATTAGTGGCGATCGCTCGAATTGCATTATTATTATTACATAGTATAAAATGTAGTCGCTCAAAATGTATGTGCGCATAGATCTTTTAAACTACGAAACAGATTTTCATGCGGTTTTCACCAATAGATAGAGTGATTCAAGGGGAAGGTTTATATGTATAATGCATGCTTATTATAGTAGAGAAAAGCCGATAAATTCAAATATTCAATTCAGGCAGCGGGCAGCTGGTGTGGATTTTATAAAGGTTGGGTAATGGCGTTGTGTTTCGTTAGCCATAGTATATTTATAGAGCAAATGTAATTAAAAATTTAATTTAAATTAATATAAAAGAAATGGCAAGTTAATCTTTTTCCCCCAAAGGTGAAGAGGTAATTTTTTTTAAAAACGAAGGTACTTATGTAAAGAAAGGCCATTGTGCGTATTTTAACCAGATATATATAAACAAAACAATGCAAAATACACTCCTTGATTATACTTCAAGATTGTAAATACCTACATAATTGACGATTTTTCCTAAGCAGCTTAAAAGCCAATCTGTAAAATTCGAAATAAAATAATGGAAATTTAAACAATAGGTCCCACTATTTGAATTTATTAATACGTTTTGTATATTCGAGCACGTAGATGTCACGTGGCGAACAATTCACGGCCACACGTGACGAAAACAATGAACTTTTGGTCATTCAGCTGACGTACTCACGTAGGTACTCATTATTGCATCGACGCGGTTGACCGTCAATATTTTAAAGCAGTGGTTCCCAACCTTTCTCTGACCCGGGACCACTTGTACGTTTATTTTTTCGACAGGGACCACAAGCAGTGGCGTAGCGAGGGGGAGGCGGCGCCCCGGGTTCACAATTCTCTAGCCACCCCTCCCCCCCCGAAGAACGGTCCAATTATTTATGGAGTCGAAATTTGTGTTTGTCAGCTTTAAAGGGGGGGGGTGACACCACGTTGTCCGCCCTATCCGTCCCAGGTGCCATGCTAGCCTAAGCCACTGCGATGGCGTAGGCTAGCATGGGTTGCCACCAGGGACGGATAGCACAACACGAGGGACGTAATGGGATAGGGTAGGACGGGTTCTAGCAGAATATTTACCACAACGGTGGAGGTGAAACGGAATATCATAATGGTCACTGACCACAAGGTACAATAGTGATAAACGGAATATTATCCCGATTTTTTTTCCGACTTCTCGACCAGGGACCGCCCGCGCGCTTGCTCGCTTATTGACCGGCGGACCATCCCTAGCCTCTTGCGGACCACTAGTGGTCCGAGGACCACTGGTTGGGAAACCCTGTTTTAAAGTGACCAATATTCATTACTTTGACACAGATTAGGCAATCGTAGCAATGGACTTGCAAATTTAAAAAATTAATTCAGATATATCGTTTTATTGGATAATATTACATTATGCATCAATATAATGTTGTAATAATATGCGAATATAGCATAAATATAATATTAAAGTAATATGCGAATATAAAATCAATGTAATATATTTATAATACGCTTAATATTATAATAACATGCGAACATAACATCGATATAATATTAAAATAATATGAGTATGACATATTACATAAATTTTTTTTAATATAATACATTAATAATACGCTAACACGACGTCAATTTCATATTATAATAATATCTGAATATAACATCAATGTAATACATAATAAAATAAAATGCGAATGTAACATTGACATAATATTATAATAATTTGCGAATATAGCATCAATGAAATATTAAAATAATATGCGAGTAGGTATGACATATATATTTTTATATAATATATTAATAATACGCTAACATGGCGTTAATATAATATTATAATAAAGTAAGAATATAACATCAACATACATTATAATAATATGCGAATATAACATCAATAAGATATTATAATAATATCCGAATATAACATCAATATAGTATTATAAATCAGTTTAATATGTGAATATAACGTCAATACAATATAATAATAACATGTTTGTATTGCTGACTATCTATTTCCAGTGACCATGCCTCACACGAGTGTTTCATATAAAATTGTGCAAATTTAAGCAGCGTAATGATAGTAGAAAATTTTTATCTCAATTTGATTACGCTTTGACCTTCTCAAAGGAACAATACTAGATAAATTACTTTAAGTATTAAGATTATAAACAGCATTACCTGTGCCTTTGTTGTCAAAGTATTGATATTTCAATGCATATTCGAAGTTAATCAAATAAATGCGTTGGCTCATAATCTCACAATGATTCAAAACAACAAAAGACCTGGATTAAAAGATGAATAATTTTTCACAAATATTTACACACTTTTAAAAATTACAGTTTTATTATGCGATTAGTCTTTGAACTAACTTAATACCTACCTATCAGATTTCAAACAATCATCTTACTCTACCTACCCTGCGTTATAATCCCAGTCCTTACCATAAATTTAACGCCATTAGCGTCAACCTTTTGTACATTCATGCATTTCAAACAAACGCATCATTTCGAATAAAAATCAATTTATCATAACCGAATTCTGACACGACCATTTTTTGTGCCCAGCCAATGAAAATTCCCACAATCCGGGATTACTAAAGTAGTATTTAAACAGGAGCATAGGGTTCCTTGTTCACTCTTAATTCTTTCGAAGTTCAATATCTACACGTTGCTCTTCCTTTCACTATTTGACACTGTCTAAATCTTAATTTTTTTTTTATTGTTGATACATTATTTTAAAACATTTCACATAATACAATCCAGTAATATTGGCCTCACTGGGTTGTTTACCCGTGCTGAGACCCCCATTTTATAATATAATGTTTTATACATAATACAGTTTGAAAAAAATATATATATCTAACGTTGGTGACGAAGCAAAAAAACATTTAAAATAAAGTTATATTTAAACTAAAAATAAGGATTAAAAATTAAAATTAAATTAAATTAACAAACTATTTTTTTTTAATTAAATGAAAATCGGCATATATTATATGTTTTATTAATTTATGTTATAAAATTTTGGTAATATTGTCTTTTTGTTCATTAATCCTTTTTTTTATTTTGTGTCTGAAATTATTTTTGTTTTCCTCAATTTTTGTTTCAAGTGAAAGACTGTTGAATGCTTGTATAGCATGGTATTTATGGTTTCTTTATCCAAAGGTAGTGTTTACCGTCGGAGTTTTTGTGTTTTCTTTGTACGCTTGTCTAACCGGTCTATTAGTGATATTTTGTGCTTGTTGGAGTGTGTTTTTTTGGTCAAAAATGTAGTTTAGTAGTGTTTTAACATATAATTGGCTTATATCTAGTAGGTCACAAATACAAGTTTACTTGCACTTATACCATAAGGTATATTATTCTTAGACTAGAAAACCTAAGAAGAGTGTAAGTACTATGCAATTGTTCAATCTGTATTACAATACGGTATTATAGGCTGGGGAGGAACATATGATGTTATTTTAAATCCACTCATAATAATTCAAAGATTGATAATTAAGATTATCTTACAAAAAACAATCTACATTTACTACTGAAAAAATCTTTTCAATATTTAATGTACCTATGATAGAAAAAATATATAAAAAATATTTAATACTACAAACTTTCAAAGAAATACAGCTAAATAACTATATCTAAATCTCCCAAGTTACCATTTCTTCGCGGGAACTTCCAGCAACTTCCAACATGAAGACATCCATAATCTACATCTGCAGACTAACTAACTAACTAACTAATCATCACGCCGTTTCCCCGCAGGGGTAGGCAGAGAGGACGGATCGCCAAACAACTCGGTCTTGGCAGACACTCTTTGCCTCACTCACATTCATACATCGTCTCAAACATTCTCTTCTATTATTCTGACTTTTGACATGACCCGACTCAAGTATCTGATTCACTTGATCGTGCCATGTCTTCCTCGGTCGTCCCCGACTTCTTCTACCATTCACATTCGCGTCGTATATTCTTCTTACACTACTTCCTTCGTTCATTCGCTCTACATGCCCAAACCATCTTAGGGTCCCTTTCTTAATCTTACTCATTATGCTTACATCAGCCTTACATTCTTTGCGGATATCCACATTTCTCACACGATCATACATTGTTTTACCACACATACGTCTCAGGGATCTCATTTCAACAGCATTCAGTTTACTTTCATCTTTCCTCTGCCAGTTCCATGCCTCACTGCCATACATCAGGGTAGGTACCAGACTCCATTGTGGACTGCTAGCTTCGCTTTTTTTGACAGTTTTTTATTAGTGCCAACGGCATTCAGTCCAAATTTTTCGAAGAAAACTTCTTCGGAAAGGTTTTCGCTTTGTGATGGCATTATTTATTTTAATGAAAAGACAAATAAAGTTGTTTGTCTTTTCATTAAAATAAAAATAAGTTAATATTATTTTACTGCCTCCTCAACAGAGGATCGTAGCACCTGCTTGGTTTGTGACTTCCTTTTATTTCACATAAAAACGTTTTGAAAAAATTAAAGGCCAGTTATTTTTTCTTCTCAATGTAATGATATGACAACCTTTATGTACATGATTATCTTTAAGCTGCCACAACATAAAATAATACTTTAAGCATCTCTCAGAAAGGCTGCAACAGGGAGGTTAACGAGCCAAGGATGTCTACATAATTGAAATTACCCACAATAAAAAGCCTGATAATATAAAATATCACGAGAGCTAACTGTTTTATTTTTAAACGACTTCGAAAAGGAGGAGGTTCTCAATTCGACTGTATATTTTTTTTTTTTTTTATGTTTGTTACCTTAGAACTTTCGACTGGGTGAACCGATATTGATGATTCTCTTTTTATTTGAAAGCTGGTGCTTTCCGTGTGGTCCCATTTTAATTTGGTCCAGTTCTGACAATGGCATCCATGAGAAAATCATATAAGTCTTAAATTTGCATCAAGTATGTGCGCGACAAATGGACGAATAACTCAATATCACGCCAACCGATTTCGATAATTCTTTTTTTATTGGAAAGGATGTACTTCAAGGGTAGTTTGATGAGAGTTTGGTTAGGTTCTGATTACGGGATCCATGACAAAGTAACGGAACTCTCCAATTCTGAAGAACAAATTTACGATACTCGGCCGAATCTTAATCAAATTAGTTAGTGTACTTCAGATTCACTAAAAATCAAAAAATAAACAAAAATTTTAACAAAACAAAAAAACGACTTCAAAAAATACACTAAAAAGTAAAAAAATAATTTCGTATTCTTCTACAACTTTATAATCAACTTACCTTTTCTACTCATCAATATGTAGGTACGATTGTTATTTTTGGAGTCGGTGTCAACCAAGGTACCCGCGGCCCGGCGTGTTCACTTGACAGCTCCTCTCCCGCCGACACCGACTCCAAAAATAACAATCGTACATATTGATGAGTAGAAAAGGTAAGTTGATTATAAAGTTGTAGAAGAATACGAAATTATTTTTTTACTTTTTAGTGCATTTTTTGAAGTCGTTTTTTTGTTTTGTTAAAAATTTTGTTTATATATATATTGAATTACCAAAAGACGTGAACAACGTCTTAATGAGTTCCCTTTTTTTTGTCCTGTTATTTTGTAGTTTAATTATTACGTATGTTATAAAAATACCAGTAGTTCTTTGAACAGTGAACCTCACATCTCAAAATTTCTATTTTTCTCTTTTAATAAAACAAAACGACAAATTTCCTCTGAAATCTTGAGATTTGTGAGTAGGTATTTAAATACCTACCTATTTAATCATAAACCATTTTGATAATGTGTATTTTTTACGTAACATTTGTTTTATTTCAAACTAGCTGGTACCCGGCATACGTTTCTATGCCATTTAATAAAGAAATTATTTCTTCCTGTGTGTCCTCTCCCATTCGGTGACTTAGATTGACCGATCGAAAAGTTGGGAACAACAGCCGTTACATTCCTACATTGGCTCAAGGTTGCTGATTAAACTCCCTCCTCAGAGCACATATTTCAACTCCTAACAAAACAGAGACTCCTACTACTCCTGATATGGTGAGTACTTCATACTTATACCGAGTGCTTCAGGCTGGGGTACCTAATACAGAAAGACAAATATAAACACAAGTAAAGTGAACTCACGAGTGCGATCGCGCTCTCTGGGTAGAACTTGCAGGGCCTGAGGAAGGTGACGAGGAAGTCATCGTCGTCTCTGTAGTAGAGGTCCTTGTTCTCATGAAGCAACTCTCTCAGCTTCAGGATGGCCTCGGCCTTCCTCTCAGGAGTCTCTCGCAGCTCCTCAAGGGCCAGCTTCTCGCACTCGGGGCTTAGTGGCCCCTGGTGGATGCAGAATTCTGAACTCTGAATTGAAGAATTCGCCATTGCGCTGGAAAAAAATAATATTTTCAATGACACACATTGGTATAACTTTTTACCATTCTTATTTTACCATTTTATGTGTTCATTTTGAACAAAATGGCTTATAACCTAACTTAACGCAAAAACCTATTTAATACACTTTTAATGACTCTTTAAAGGGGGTGATGGAGTTATGACCACAATTTACAATGTCCTTGTTAATGAGATTTTCTGGTGTTATATTAAATTAAGTAACCATTTTAGGGGGTTTCTAAGAAAGTACGAACAAAGGCTCCTATTTTATAATTCTCCGATTGTCTCTTCAATGTAATTTTTAAAAAAATATATCTAATTTAAAAAAACTGAAAATGTAACTAATTTTAAAAACTGAAATTGTAAAAACTGAAAACGTAACTAACTTTGAAAAACTGAAAAAGTAATTAATTAAAAAAAAACTGAAAATGGAACTTATAATATAATTAACTTAAATTAAAATATGTAACTAACTTTACGAAATTGCCAAGATCACCTTTAATAAGTGTAAACCAAATAAATATTAAAAAATAAAAACAATGGAATAGTTTTTTTTAACGAGGTGTACATTTTTTAGAACGACACCCCCTCAATAAAATCGATAAAGAAAGTGAAGTTCCTACGGTAATATTATAATATACTTTAGAAAAATACCTTAGAAAGGTACTTTATTTGTACGTGTGGTAACTTGTGATAAATTATTATCGAAGATCGTATGCCCATTTCACCATACCACACATTTCCATTGGGTATGTATGTGGAGAAATAGGACAAGCCAATATATTACACAGTCTTGGTCGGTTACTCGGCTGAGTGACCAGTGACGACATGTTATAGAAATTATTTTTTGTTTGATTTTGAAGAAAAAAAAAAAATTTTTTTAAGTAAAAATTTCACCGGAAACTAAAATTTCTTTTACATTCTTTTACTCCAAATAATGTCAGGAATCACTGGTTAAAGTAAGTCAAGTACGTCCCTTAACACCCTGTATTATGAGAGTATAACAACTCTCGTGTGAGACTAGCAAGCAGAAGCACCGTGTGGTTCCGTCGAATTAGAAAACGATCAATTTCTGTTTGTATTTTTTCAATCTTGCAAATAATGAATTTGTAAATATGTTTGCATCATGTTTATGTTGTGAAGCTAATCGGTGTTGTATACTTTGGGATTGTGCAATAAAAATATCGATTAGTCAGTGCTCAAATCCCATTCCAAAGATCGACATTCCTTTGGGATTAAAGTCACACTCAGGTACCTACTTGCATGTGTCAACGATAACAGAAATAATTATTATCTTAAGCGTTCTAAGAAATTTGTGCCTTAATATTTTAAAGCGATATCCCTAGGGTCAAAGTAGAAAAATCAGACCGGCAACATGTGTAATGTACAAGTGAAAACTTCTTTAGCACCTTTGTGATTCAAAACTCGATGAAACGAAAAATAGCGACACTAAAAGAGACAAACACATACAACTATAAGATTCACCCTGCGAGAGAATGAGGTGGTATAATCGATCTCCTCGTTGTGCAGTGTTTCGTGGCACATTGGACTATTTCTTGTGCGGTGCTTCGTAGCCTTCCCACTCTTGTCTACCTTAGTTTTCTGAAGGTTTCACTTCTACAGCATGTGAATTGCACACTTGTGTTTTTTACGTAAATACTTCACAAGAGTCCCGTTGCTCCCATCTGGAACCATATATATTTTTTTGTGAATGTTCTGGATCTGTAGTGAAATAGTTTATTTGATTGACCGGTCAGTGGTTGAGTGGGCATCGCGCTTGGGTCCCACCCGTGTTCGATTCCTCGGCTGGCTAACTCCTCCATCACAACACAAGCAACATTTTCGGCTTTCTGTGGTGGTAGTGGGAGATTTTCAAACATTGTTCAGTTATTAGTAACCCGGGAATGTTTGTCTTTATTTATAAAAAAAAATCTTATTTTGAATTACCTGGTATTCATTTACGTATGTTTCGTATGCGTTTCCCCAGATTTTAATAAAGTAATTTAAATGTGATTGTACATTGAGACTGTAATATAAAACCTTTTTTTAATTTTTTCGTTTTCTCCTTCTTTAGCCAACGATGTCCGAAACGTTGGCTAAAGAAGGAGGTAGCGCAACACGGCATAACACCCCAAAAACAAATAACGAAAATACTTTTGGCCGTGAAAATCTTAAAACGTACCTTTTTTAAATTTATTTGATAACAAAAAAAAGATATGATAACCGGCTAATTATGCTAATTAAGGGGGTGATTTTATCTTTAACTTCTTGTATGTGCTGCGCACCGAGTTTTCTCAAAAAAGCTGTTAGAATTTAGAACGAAAATACAATAAATTTAATAAGAAATTCAAATAAAAATGAGACTTAACAACAAAGAGATTAATCAGTTCTATTTCAAATTGTGTGCCAAGCAGCATTACGTACTTTTGATAGTTGTTTTTGGAGTGTTATGCCGTGTTACGCTACATCCTTCTTTAGCCAACGTTTAGGACAGCGTTACAGTGTCCATCATCAGGGCAGATGTGTGATGAACACTGACGTACAGATGTGTGATGGACAGATGTGCGATGGACACTATAACGCTGTCCGAAACGTTGGCTAAAGAAGGAGGTAGCGCAACACGGCATAACACCCCAAAAACAAGTAACAAAAATTCTTTTGGCCGTGAAAATCTAAAATTATATCAGTATTATGTGTATCCAATATTCATTATCCTATGCTAATAGGCTTTGTATAATGAAGGCGATAAATTTGAAAAAAAAAAAAACTTTTTTTTTCCGATAGCAGGTGTTAAATTTTAATAAAAAAACTTTTTTTATTCCAATATTTACACATTTTTACATTAGAACGGATAAGTTAGGTTCTAAAGTTCAGAAAACGGTAGTTATGACATTAAATTATATCAAAATATATCTATATGACGTCGTTTAGTCTAGAGAACTGGCGGCGTAGGTACTCTGAACCGTCGACAAAAAAGCCGACACCAGACACAAAATATAATTTATTTTTTTGTGAATTATGATTACTTTCAGCTATCATCACTTTCGGCTGTCGGTGACATTGGCGAGTTGGTTAGTAAAGTGAAATATTTCTGCGTAATGCATGACATTTCTCAAGTTCAATGAACTTTTAATTCAAAATTGTAACTACTTGTTGGAACTACCTTATTATATTATCAGAAAAGCGATAAAGTAGGAAGGTACTAAAATAATTTATAATGAATATAAAACATTTAATTAATAGAATGTACAAAGCGCATGGTTTCAATGAACTAGGTCCAATGGACATATTTAGCGGCCCGTTCATAATGGTCACCGGACAATGGTGACCCGACAATTCGTCCTACGACAATTCATCCGGCGACAGTTCATCCTGCGACAGTTCATCCTGCCGACAGTTCATCCCGCCGACAATTCATCCGGTGACAATTCATCCTGCCTGATCATTTAGAAGATTTTTATTAAGTAAGTATGCAAAGAGGATATACGGCCGTACAACCAAAATCGATATACTTATATCTGAAGGCATCTTGAGTGGAAATCCGCTGTAAAAATATTTTTACTAACAATAATTTCGACTCTCCGAAGAAGCATGCGTGAATAACAAAATACGACATACTTATACTTATAGGTTATACTTATAGGTTAGGTTAGGTTAGGTTAGGTTGAATTGTCAGGATGAATTGTCGCCGGATGAATTGTCGGCGGGATGAACTGTCGGCAGGATGAACTGTCGGCCGGATGAACTGTCGCAGGATGAACTGTCGCCGGATGAATTGTCGCAGGATGAACTATCATGAAACCCCGGACAATATATTAAAAATGATCAATATATAAAAAAATGAATTTTCAAAGAGGTGTTGAGTTGACTTGATTCTGAGTTGACATGGAACTTTTGATAATATGCGTATTCTTTCATTCATTCTTTGAATGGCTATCCTTTTTATAATCGGTTCTCAATTTTGTGTTCGATTATTATTTTTAAAATATCATTGGAAATATGACGTAATTTTTTAAACGACTTCGAAAAGGAAGAGGTTCTCAATTCGACTGTATTTTTTTTTTTTTTTATGTTTGTTACCTCAGAACTTTCAACTGGGTGAACCAATATTGATGATTCTTTTTTTATTGAAAGATGGTGCTTTCCGTGTGGTTCCATTTTAATTTTGTCCAGTTCTGACAATGGCATCCATGAGAAAATCATATAAATCTTAAATTTGCATCTAGTATGTGCGCGACAAATGGACGAATAACTCAATATCACGCCAACCGATTTCGATGATTCTTTTTTTATTGGAAAGGATGTACTTCAAGGGTAGTTTAATGAGAGTTTGGTTAGGTTCTGATTATGGGATCCATGACAAAGTAACGGAACTCTCCAATTCTTAAGACCAAATTTACGATACTCTGCCGAATCTTAATAGAATTAGTTAGTGTACTCCAGATTCACTAAAAATCAAAAAATAAACAAAAATTTTAACAAAACAAAAAAACGACTTCAAAAAATGCACTAAAAAGTAAAAAAATAATTTCGTATTCTTCTACAACTTAATAATCAACTTACTTTTTCTACTCATCAATATGTAGGTACGATTGTTATTTTTGGAGTCGGTATCAGCCAAGGTATCCGGCCCGGCGTATTCACTTGACAGCTCCCCTCCCGCCGCGGCCCGCTCTCGCCTCTCACCTCGTCAAGTCACGCGTGCGACACAAGCACATCTCACCTATAACTATGTATGTAGTTACAAACCTACCTTGGCTGACACCGGCTCCAAAAATAACAATCGTACCTACATATTGATGAGTAGAAAAAGTAAGTTGATTATTAAGTTGTAGAAGAATACGAAATTATTTTTTTACTTTTTGGTGCATTTTTTGAAGTCGTTTTTTTGTTTTGTTAAAATTTTTGTTTTCAAGTTTACTAACATTCGATAGGTAAATTACTTCTTTTGAAAGGCGGTGACCCTGAGGAAAATATTTTTTTAATAAAATATGTTATAATACTTTCTTCTTCACAAAAGCGAACCGACAGAAAATATATCAGCAGCTATTTATTATTATTACCAATCATGAAAAATAAGAGTGTTGACTTAAGTCACGATCTATTGCTGTGTTAAAATAATGTATGACAGTAAATAAGCAGTCATAACATAAAACAATATTATTATTACGACATGTTTCTAATATTGCCGGATGAAAATTTGTTGAAATGGGGGAAATTCAACATCACATGTCTTCTTAAGCCGCGGCATTCCGAATTTCTACCGTTTTATAACATGAATGGAAGAAGTCGGGGACACTCGAGGAAAACATCGCATGATCAAGTAAATCAGATACTTGAGTCTTGTCATGTCAAGAGTCAGAATAATGTAAGAGTATGTATGAATGTAAAAGAGGCAAGGTGCCAAGACCAAGTTGTTTGGCGGTCCATTCTCTCTAACTAAGGGAAAAGTGCTTATGGTTAATTAGTTAGTTAGTTATTCAGATCCAGTATTTTGTATCAACCTTACTAGAGAAGTATACATGGAATCAACTCTATCGTAAATGGATAAGGAAGGTATTATTAGGTCCTTACATATGAAATTGGCGTTTTGCCGTACTGGCAACTTTGATCTCAAATATCTTCTCTTTGGTTAGGAATTCCAAATTCAAATTTATACAACTATTTACTCATGTATTTGTGTTTCGTAAATAATAATTCTTTTGTTTTTTCCTTAATTGTTTTTTTCTTTGCGTCACTTAGTTTACAAAATGGAAAACTTGAAATATCGCGTTATTTACGAGTACGAGTTCCACCGTGGCACCAGTGCTACAGAAACGGCTCGAAGGTTTAATGATGTGTATGGCGACGGTGCGGCAAAAGAAAACACAGTGCGTTTTTGGTCCCAACGTTTTCGTTCTGGAATTTTCGAGCTGCAGAACAAGCCCTTGGACGGCCGGAGACCAAAGTTGATAATGAAGAAATGAAGGCTATTGTGGAAGCGGATTCATCGCAAACCACGTCCGAGTTAGCTGCAGGCTGCGGTGTTAATATAAAACTGTTTTAATCCACTTGAAGCAAATTGGGAAGGTGAAAAAGCTTAAAAGGTGGGTACCTCACGAATTGAGTGAAGCAAATCAACAAACGCGCGTTAGAACGCTAGACCACACATTGCACAACAGACGGCTACCAAATTAGAGGAGCTTCAATTGGAATGTCTAAGACATCCACCGTACTCTCCGGACCTTGCCCCAACAGATTTAGTAAAGGGATCGATGAACTACCTATGAGATGGCAAAAGTGCATAGATAGCAACGGTACATATTTTGATTAAATAAATATATTATATTTAAAAAAAAATCGACTTTATGTTCCTCCCATACAAAACGCTAATTTCATATGTAAGGACCTAATATAAGAACGAGAATGTCGAAACAATTTCTAGATGTTCTCTTTGGTTATTAATTATTATAACATAACTAATATTAAGGAACATCAGGCGTCAAGATAGATGACCTCATAACATTCGAAAGTTCATTCATTATCTAAATAACTATTACGATAAGGATAAAGTACGTCCCTACCCGCTTCTTGTAGCGTGCTTTCAATAACTGTTTCCATCTTTACATAGTATAAAACGAAGTAGCTCCTGCTAAGTGCGCCTACACAACGAATTTCCAAGCGGTTTTCACCAATAGACAGAGTGATTCACCAGTTTTTAAACTACTTCGAAAAGGAGGAGGTTCTCAATTCGACTGTACTTTTTGTTTTGTTTGTTATGTTTGTTACCTCAGAACTTTCGACTGGGTGAACCGATATTGATGATTCTTTTTTATTTGAAAGCTGGTGCTTCCCGTTTGGTCCCATTTCAATTTGGTCCACTTCTGACAATGGCATCCATGAGAAAATCATATAAGTCTTAAATTTGCATCAAGTATGTGCGCGACAAATGGACGAATAACTCAATATCACGCCAACCGATTTCGATGATTCTTTTTTTTATTGGAAAGGATGTACTTCAAGGGTAGTTTGATGAGAGTTTGGTTAGGTTCTGATTATGAGATCCATGACAAATTAATTGAATTCTCCAATTCTTAACAGCAAATTAACGATACTCGGCCGAATCTTAATCGAATTAGTTAGTGTAGGTACTTCAGATTCACTAAAAATCAAAAATTTTAACAAAACAAAAAAACGACTTCAAAAAATGCACTAAAAAGTAAAAATATAATTTCTTTATTAAAAATTAATCGATGCGTAGAAAAAGTAAGTTGATTATTAAGTTGTAGAAGAATATGAAATTATTTTTTTTACTTTTTAGTGCATTTTTTTAAGTCGTTTTTTTGTTTTGTTAAAATTTTTGTTTATTAGGTTTATATAACTTGACAAGGTTTTGTGTAAATTGGTTGAAATATACAAATAAAGGGAGCGGGCTTTCAAGCCGGCAGCGGGCAGCATGCTGGCAAGCGGGCGGTGTTGATTTGATTTAACAGATGGCGTTGGTTATAAAGGTTAGGTAATGGCGTGGCGTTGTGTTTCGTTAGCCACAGCAACGTGTGTCCGGGTCTGCTAGTTATCAATAAATTAGTATTTCGTTTAAGGTTCGAAAAATATTATGAAGATCCGTAAACATCCAAGTTTGGATGTATATGTCGATCGTCCAGTTGATTAATCAGACATCTCCGAAAAATCTATATTTGAGTTGAGTATGTAGTTATATGTAAAAGTGTATCCTCTATCTGGTACAATACTCAGATTACTCATAAACACCACCAAATCAATTACAATGCACAAAAATTTGTGGTGAATTAAACAAAATATTGATGTTTTCTGGGTCACTAGTGGGATATTTTAAAATGTCATACTAATGTACCGGACCGTTAGACAGGTGCCATACGCGAAGATAAAAGATTAAAGATAAAAGATCATCGCACGCACAATATTAACGCTCGAAGCTCAAAGTTAATACGCCGTAATCTGCCGTAACCGCTGCCGAGGTGATGTGCGAAAAGTTATGCGACCCCCTCCCTGCCGTAAACAGGAGAGGGGGTCATTTTAATTACGGAGCTGCCTGGACGGGCGGATGACAGCTGTCAAGTTGACAGATTTAGACTCTCTAATTCATCTGATCCCCTTTCCTACCATAGGAAGAAATATTTGTTAACGTCATGTGACGGTACAACACATAAGCGCTCGCGGTTCAACAGATATCTGCTCGCGCTTTATCTTTGCGTGTGGCACCTACATTATGCTTCCCAGTGTGATCCAGCGAACGTTTGGAGATTATTATTTTTTATTATTATTATTCGAAGCTTTTTTGTACTGAAAGGAGTTGTATACGCGATCCATAGACATAAATAATTCAATCAAGACGATACCAATTTATTCCGTTAGATTTTTGAGAAACTAAAGCGGTTGAAATATGACTAAAGAAGATATTATATTTTTAACGATACAATTGTAAAGACTAATTGTGCAATGTTATTAAAACATGTACAAATTAAATAAATAAATAATTTACCCTTCTCCGGGTTACTAGCCCCGTGACCTGTGGACTCTGAGTTATTTATAAAGCTCATAATATATTTCCATCCATGAACATTTATCATGATAGATAAAAAAGGTCGAGTTCAACAAACAACATTAGTACTTAGGTACACTGGAAGTCATAACATACCTGCATTAGAAAAGTAGTGTGATAATACAAAAAAAAATCAAAAGTCTTTAAAGTGACAAAAAAAACTTAGTTAATTAAATAGATTACGTTAGGTTTGGTTATGGGCTATTGAAAAAAATCATTCTTTTAAATGACTTTTCAAAGGGGTGTTAGAAAGCCACTTTGTTGAGTTTTAATGGAACCTGAAAATTCATAATACTCGTATATACAAGTAATAACATAAATAAGAATCAATCTCAAATTTAAAACAGATACTGCAATAAATATTGCAGTACAATGCATAATAAATAATGATGATAAATCTATCTATCTATATAATAATCTTAATCTATATAAATCTATATAAATAAAAATGAACCGCCGAAATGTATGTACGCGCATAACTTACGAACGACTTCACCAAATTGGATAATTTTTTTGTGTTGTGTTCGTTATTGTCAGGAGAAGGTTTGTATAAAACTACTGGTGAGCTCTGGCTTCATGAAATTTGTATACAAAAATGCAATAGGTGGCACGCGAGCTGTTTGAAAACTAAATGTACCGAGAATTAATTTATGGAACGCGGGAGAAGGGGAGGGGAACCAGGGAGGGGGGAGGGGAACTCGGGAGGGGGGTTTGCGGGACGGGCGAAGGGAGGGATTGGAGTGGGGAGAGGGAAGGTGGAGGAGGCGGAGTGGAAACGCGAGAGAGGAAAAGGGGGGGGGGGGCGAAAGGGGAACGGGACGAGTGGGAAAGGACACGCAGGGAGAAACAATTTCTTTATTAAATGGCATAGCAACGCATGCCGGGTACCAGCTAGTAAATAATAATTTATGAGGGTAGTATACCTTAACATTGTAGTGCCTAATGAGATATTTAACATTTATCAGAATACGGTAATAAAACACACGATGCTTTTTCTGGTACACGATAGCCCCAAAAACTGTGACCTCTAACCGACCTTCAAGAAGATACCCGGCTTTTTTACCCCCGTGTAAATGCCACTGAATTGTTAACTAGCTTTTCAAGGTCCTTGTATTAAATGGCGTCTATATAACTAACTTATGATTACTGAGGATTAATTGAAAAAACGTTTCGTAACTACAAACTTGTAATTAGTTTTATAAAGACTAAGATAATATATGAGAACGTAAATTTCGTTATTGATTAACGTTAAAAATTTAAGTTTAAAATTATTAAACTTTGGTAAAAGGCAGTTAAACTGTGGTATTCCATTATTAAAATGAAAATTAATTAGGTGATGTATCCTAACCATATACAGTAAAACTCTCTTAAGAAATTTTCTAAAGGTCCGGAAAAAACTTCTTAAGCGGGAAAATCTTATAAGTAGGATAAATTGGGCTATTCAGTCTTCAAGGGACGGAAAAATTAAACTTCTTAAGGGCCCGCAACCCGGATTTGTACCGATTTATTACATATTTCCCTTAAACACGGTAAGTTTTAAAGCTCTTAAAAAATATATGTTATTCTTGAAGATAATATCTAGACTTTGCCCGCGCCGAAACGCAAATTATATAAAATTCCCCCGATAGAAAAAAATCGCAAAGTATGCTCCAAAAATTATTATTAATACGTTGGTTTCAGTTATTTTACAAGGTATATGTATGAAAAAATTCACAGTGTTTCTTTAAATGCTCTTTAAGATAATGCCCGCGAGATTTTTGCTCTATTTTAAACGAGTCGTGTTTTATTAAACATTGTAAAATAACTGAAACAAATGTTAGCGCTCTTCTCTAACATTCGTAATTTCGTATCTCTCCATCTTCTTCTTTTGGGGCCCGGTTGCAGAGCCTTAAGCATGAAAACAGAATTTTACTCGAATTATTTAAACTGTTGACCGGCTTCTAAAGAACTCTTTGGACGTGTTATTTAAAAAAATTGCAGCAATTTATCAAATACATATTTTAAGTTAATTTTCGCTTTCTATTAAAGTTCAGTAATTATTTCAGTTGCATGAAGCAACTGGCCTATAATGGTATATTAACAGAACTTGCGCAGAACATGAAAATTATCTTCACATATTAGATGAATTGAAATATTTCTTTCAAAACTGTTATAAATACAGTAGTAATACTTTTAAAATATCATGTTTTCTCAAAGTGAGTTAGGAAAGTCGTTAGTACGAGCGGACGGTTTTCTCAATGATTAGCCCGTTTTTACTATAAATAATTATATGTCATAAATCAACCTAAACACTAAACATCACAAAATATAATATTACGATGTATACGGAAACACTCGACCACGTTTAATGATTAATTTTGCTCATGCATACCTAATGAGCGCCTGCATAGGTGCACAAAAGTGCACACTTGTTTTGTAACGTCTTGACGCACGTGTAGCATCATAAAATGCAGATGAGCGCTGTATAGGTGCACTCATTACTTAAAATTCAGTATACGTTCTTATACCCGCATTTCTACCGATTTCTTACATATCTCCTTTAAACATTTGAAGTTTTTAAGCTCTTAAAAAATATATGTCATTTTTGAAGATTATATCTAGACGCGTTCCACGCCGAAACGCAAATTGTATAAAATTCCCTCGATAGAAAAAAATTGCAAAGTATGCACCGAAAATTATAATAAACACGTTTGTTTCAGTTATTTTACAAGTTATAGTTGTGAAAAAATTCACAGTGGTTATTTAAATGATAGTTAAGATACGTTCCACGAGATTTTTGCTCTATTTTAAACGAGTCGTGTTTTATTAAACGTTTTCGCAATTTTCGCATCGATTTTGTAGCTTTAAATGTTAGTGCGCTCCTCTAACATTCGTAATTTCTTCTTTTCGAGCGCGGTTGCGACGCCTTAAGAGGAACTTTTGCATTTCGGCTCGTTTCATACGAATCTTAATTTTAGATTTGAGATCAAAATACCCAACCAAACTAAAAAATTATATTTGTAATCAAAAGATATATCAAATATGTAATATGGATATAATCTGCTTTATTTATTTTTGCTTTAAATTACAAGATATGGTCGATTAAAGATTTGAATGTTTAATGATTTTAGAGGCAATTTGGGCAATTGTTTGTGAGTAAATGAAAAACATAAACAAAATAATTTTACTATATTTATTATATAAATATGACGATATATAAAATAAAAATATATTTTGTTTAAATAAATAATTTTTAGGGGTGTATATTTGAAATACAAATTACGTATTTTCGTCGCCACGAAAGTTTGTCGTTTACATAGAAAAATTACTATTCCAAAAATTGCATTTTTAACAATTTTTTTTTATTTTAGTTTTCATATTTTTAAAATACATATAGTAAACATTTTATTTTAAATTTATTCACAAATAATTGCCAAAGTTGCCTCAAAAATCACAAAACACTAAAATCTTTAATGGTATATATCTTATAATTTAAAGAAAAAGTAAGTAAAGTAGCTCACATCCGTACTAGATATTTGATATACCTTTTGATTACAAAAATATTTTTTTAGTTTGGTTGGGTAGGTATTTTGATCTCTAATCCAAAATTAAGATTTTTATTAAACTGGCAGAAATGGACCGCGCAAACGTTCCACTTAAGGGCCCGCAACTCGGATTTGTACCGATTTATTACATATTTTGCTTAAACACGGTAAGTTTTAAAGCTCTTACAAAAATATATGTTATTTTTGAAGATAATATCTAGACTTTTCTTGCGCCGAAACGCAAATTATATAAAATTCCCTCGATAGAAAAAAATCGCAAATTATACCCTAAAAATTATTATTAACACATTTGTTTCAGTTATTTTACAAGTTATATATTTGAAAAAATTCACAGTGTTTCTTTAAATGCTTTTTGATTTTTGTTTTATTTTAAACGAGTCGTGTTTTATTAAACATTTTCGCAATTTTCGCATCGATTTTGTCGCAGTAAATCTCTAGCTCTCCTCTAACATTCGTAATTTCGTATCTCTCCATCTTCTTCTTTTCGGGCCCGGTTGCAGATCCTTAAGGGACGTACTTGACTAACTATATTAACCAGTGATTTCTAACATTATTGAAGTAAAAAATGTAAATAAAATTTTGGTCTCCGGTCAAACAAGAAAAAAATTCTTCCACAATTCCGAATTTTTTTCTTCCATAAAGAAAAAAATTCTTCACCGGTCACTCAGCCGAATAACCGCCCAATCTATTACCCCGCCCTGTAACTGTCCAACAGAAACTATTTTTTTACGTCTTTGTAGAAAGAAAAACATCAGAAATTTCACCGAAGACCAAGATTTCATTTGCAAATTTTACTCCCAATAATGTCAGGAATCATTGGTTAAAAGTAAGGCAAGTACGTCCCTTAACACCCCGTATAGGCATGTAAAAGGCATGAGGGGTGGGTAGGAATCTGGCGGTCAGTGCCTCCAGGAGTGACGGACGTAAGAATCCGACCCTACCACTGCGGTACAAGGAGATATTCCGAGAGAGACCTGTTTGAGAGGTCAAAATGTCTTCCCAACCAATCTCTCCCGATGCGGCCTGCCACGCAGCTGGTGGGCAGGCACATCCACCACAAAGATATGCAAGACATCGAGACATCCTCATACAAGACCCGGACAAACCTCAACCCCATTAAACCGGCTAAGTCACCAAACGTAGCGAACCTGCGGGTGACCTATGGCAGAGGTGTTGGTTATCCAATAAATGGTTCCCGGGTTGTCGGTACCCACATCCGCCTTCCAAATTGAAAGGCGGATACGAGTATCGCCTGAAATGATTATTTATATTTTATTTTATCAGATGCTGAACAATTACTTTGTTATCTATGATACATATTGATATCTGATAGGTCCAATTAATTTGTTTTCTTACGACACGGTACACATGGGTAAGAAATAGATAAACTATCAAAAATGTACTGAAAAAAAATAAAACTTAAAATTAAAAGATTTCTTTGTTCTAACCACTTTTAATGTTTATAAAACCGACATGTTTCTAGAGCGATGCTCTCTTCCTCGGAGTTTAGGTACTAAAAAAAACTAAAACTTTTTAAAGACATTAAAAGTGGTTAAAAAAAAGAAATCTTTTGATTTTGAATTAAAACGGTGCCATAAAATAAATATGCTGGATTTGCAGAAACAAATAAAACGTTTGATTCCACAAAAGATTCCTAACTGGAAGCTGAAGAAAGTGGAACAGAGAAAGAATATGTAAGAAAGGAAGATAATTATGCATATCTAAGAAATGTCAATAGATTCATATATACTAGAACTGAAAACGGAACCGATGGAAAGTACGTATATCGATCCAGTTGATTAGTCAGATATCTCCAAATACTAAGTTTTGAGATAATGAGGAAGGCAATATTCGAATGATGGCTGTAAATCAAATATTATTTACACATCTCTATGTTTTACATATTAAATCTATATACATATAAAAATGAAACCCTGCTTCCCTTGGTCACGCCATAACTTCAGAACGACTTTACCTATTTCATTCATCTTTTTTAAAGTTTTCTAATACTTTGTAGAAGGTTACCACGGAAAGAAAAATTAAGAAAATTGCGCAGAAAATTAGATAGTTTCAGAAAACTTAACGACTATTTTAACTTCGCACGTTTGACAGTTCGCGCGTTTAATGAATGTGAATTTAGCAGGCTGCCGTTTTTTTTTTGTAAAAAAATAATTGTCTATGCATTTTAAAAATTATAGATATTTTTAATAGGTACCTATGACAGGTACCAAATTAGATTGATTGTTCTTATAATATACGAAAATGAATATTTGAATAAAAAAATTGTAATAGGTGGCACGCGAGCTGAATGTTCTGGGAGTGAATATATGGAACGCGGCAGGGGGGTTGGCGGGACTGGGAAGCGGGAGAGGGGAAAGGGTGATGGAAGAGGAAGGTGAAGGACGATGAAGAGGAAAGCGAGGAAGTTGGAAGGGAACGCGAGAGGGGAAGGGGACGCGGGAGGGGAATGAGGTTTCACGGGAAAGGACATGCAGGGAGAAACAATTTTTTTTTTTCAATATGGCATTGCAACGCATGCCGGAAACCAGCTAGTATGCTATAAAATAACAACACTTGGCAAAACGGTGCGGTACACTGACGATCACGATATTCGACTAAGAACTACCAACATTATCTTGTCATTAATTAGGTCGTGAATTCGAGTCCGTGTCTTTTCTGATTTTTCAGTTTTCAGATTTTCGATTGAGTTTCGCTAGTATTGTCTTCATTTAATTAAATATTACAATTTGAGGTTTTACTCAAGTTAAAAATAAAAACACTTTGTTTAGTTCACCACAAGTTTTTCCGCATTATAATTATTGATTTGGTGGTGTATATGAGTAATCAGCGCACACTAACGATATTTATATAGGTGCAAAAAAGTTTTTTCACCATTCAGAATTTTTTTAATTCGTCTTAATTTAATACGTGTGTGAGAAAAAATTATTAAAATTGTATTTATTAGGATTTGAATTCGTGACCTCTGGGTTCAGAACTAAGAAGCTTTCCATTCAAATCCAAGTGAAATGTTGCTGACAGCGTTGTAGGGGAATAACTCTTCGAAAAACAAAGGCATTTAATAATCTTCTTCAAACACAGCAAACTTATTTTATGTCACCATTTTAAACCAAAATTAATAAATACTTAGTTCTAACCACTTTTACAAAGGCATTTAATCAACTTATTTGAATAGAATAATACCATATATTGAGCCAATTAATCGTTTTCCTGTTTACTCGATTTGAATAATGCAAACCACCGAAGGTAACTCAATAATGCAAAAAGTCAATAACACCCGATGACCGCTATAAATAGTAAGATCTTTGTATCACTAACAAGGCGCACTGTGATAGGTACTGTTGATAAACTCCTTGAAACAAAGCGGTCGGTAAAACCTGCGGTTAATAGAGGCTGAACTCACCTTCAACTTTAGATCACTCACTACCGAACAAGACTATCGCCGACTGAGCGACGACAAATTATTGATAAAAAGGAATCACTATGAATAAAGAGCGATGTGCTCGTCAACCGGCTGTACACGACTGAGTGACGGAATCGTAAATATTTCTCTTCGATAAATACTTCCACACATTATATAAAATACGAGATATCGGGCGATTTATTGTTTATACAAACACACAAGTCATTATCGGAGACAATTGGAGAGAAAAGGACCCAAGCCGAGCTGATTACAGGCGATACTTTGTACCCGGCAAAGTTCAGACTTGACTATGAGCGCTTCGCGAACTCTACGATACCCTTCATCGCAATCATATGAATCACGATACGCAGTCCCTAAACTTAGTTCTTCTTTGTTAGGTAAACTACAGTGCTTTGTTTGCTGTGGTGGAATGCGCCGGAACGGCCTACGACGTTCCGAAAACAATTTTAAACAAAAAACTATTAATAATTTGAATGTTTTAATATATTTATATTTAAGTTCAGACTTGACTATGAGCGCTTCGCGAGCTCTACGATACCCTTCATCACAATCATGTGAATCATGCTACGCATTCCCTAACCTTAATTCTTCTTTGTTATGTAACTACAGTGCTTTGTTTTCTGTGGTGGAACGCGCCGGAATGGCCTACGACGTTCCGGAAACAATTTTCAACAAAAAAATATTAATAATTTGAATGTTTTAATATATTTAAGTTCAGACTTGACTATGAGCGCTTCGCGAGGTCTACGATATACCCTTCATCACAATTATGTGTTTGTCTATTAAAACAGTGCTTGATTTTCTTACGCGCCGGAAGGACCTACGACGTTCCGGAAACTATTTTTAACAATAAATTGAATTTTTAATACATTTAAAATAATATAATTTGTGTCCTATGTAGGATAGAGAATCAACCATAAACATTCTTGAATAATTTTCAAGTGACTTTGGAGAAGTTGAAATTTTAAACATGTCAATCAGACTGCGACTTATAGAAAATAATGGATTGAGAAGATGAAGATGATTGAAGACTGCAACTTATAGAAAATAATGGATTGAGAAGATGAAGATGATTGAAGACTGCAACTTATAACAGTCGTTTTTTAAAGTCTTTTTAAATCCATCTTCAAGCTACTTGTAGTTATCTTCTCTATGTACTTTTATATTATATGTATTTTGTCAATGCTCTTTATCTATATGTAATCTCCTTTCATTGTGATCTCTCTTTTTTCTTTTCTGTTCGTGTTATTGTTATATTGTTAATTGGACTATTTGTCCGTAAATAAATAAATAAAAGAAGATGACGATGATTGAAGACTGCAACTTATAGAAAAATCGTGGATTTCTTGAATGTAACTCCAGCAATAGCAATTTGATTCAAGCTGTGAACGTCATTATAATTTTATCTAACGAATATGAATGCTGGTTTTCACAGGTTGAGTGCCAAGATTAAAAAAATACGACATTATTGATGTTGTTATTTTGGATGCGGCGCATCCCCAAACTGAAAGAATCCTGAAAATCTTCATTAAAAAAACCGAAATTTAAAAAAAATTAATAAATTCATTTCAGCTACAATCAAAAATGTTGTATTTTTCAATCTTAGCACTCTGGCTCACTGAAAACTCACGGACCGCCACTAAACGGTTTTTTAGGAAAGGAAGGAGAGGAAGGTCTGGGAAGGAAAAAATATGAGGGGTGGGTATAAAACTGGGGGTCAATGTGTTCAGGAGTGACGGATGATATGAATCCATCCCTCCCACGAAGCGACAATCCGATGGCCCGCCACGCAATAGGTGAACCATCGCATCCGCCGTCAAGACCTAGACAAACCTCTC
Source organism: Limnephilus marmoratus (assembly GCA_917880885.1). NCBI lineage: Eukaryota > Metazoa > Arthropoda > Insecta > Trichoptera > Limnephilidae > Limnephilus > Limnephilus marmoratus. The sequence goes on along the minus strand of OU862909.1, from coordinate 38,052,522 downwards.
CCCATGAAGCCGAGCACCCCTAACACCAAACATAACATAACAATTAACTTATTTGAACCTTCATATTTTAAGATAATTTTTAAAATAAGATTTGATTTTTTAAAAGCGTAACGTCTGCGTTCGTTCACGTTTTTTTTACAAAAGGTGCACTGGCCAGGTATAATACATAATTGAATATGTGTGCAAACCCAGTTGCGGATGTGACAGACCATTGATAAAGGTGATTAAATCGTCTAAAGTGCAATCGGGAGTATAAAGCACAATGATCTAATAATCTAATTCTAATATATTAAATTACCGTTTTATCCGATAATCCGCACGATTACCTAGTATTTGTTTTATAATACGAACTTTGCATTATTTGATCATCGAACTCAAGTTTTCATTGTTTCAACGCATGTTCAAAATACATACTCAAAATCAATCACAATATTTAATAAAATAATTAACCGGTGCTTATGAACAAATAATAACAATACATGGGAATAAATGTATCACTAAAAATATGACGAATTAATTGCAACCGTTGCATTTAAGGTGATACTCAAAAAAATGATAATCTACTCTTTCATAGAGATGAAAGAGTAGATTCTCAATACTTTCATACTTCTTTAAAAAATGTTAGAGATATATTAAATAGAAACAACTGAAACAAGTTTACTGTGCTCTTATACAATCATCACTTGAATATGGTATCATCAGCTGGGGAAGTGCTGCAAATACTTGCCTGGAGCCTTTAGTAAAGATTCAAAAACTAATTTTGAAAGCCATTCTTAAAGTCCCGTTCAGAACTAGCACTGATTTTATTTTTAAGACACTAAATGTTCCTAACCTGCAAAAATTGTATTCAAAAAATATCCTGCTTTATCAATTTAAAAATACACACACGTTTGAAGAACGAATAAGCACTAGAGCCTTAAGAGAGTCAAATGTAAAATCTTTTAACATCCCAGTTTGTCAAACCTCTTATGGGCAAAAATTTTAAATATAATGCAACAAAGCTGTTCAATTCTCTACCTCCTGAAATTAGAAACACGCAATCCAAAAATGCATTTAAAAGTAAAATCATTGATCACCTCAAATAAACATTACCATCACGAGTATTTAATAACATACTTACCTTTATACCTACTTTGTGTATATATATGTAACCATGTACCTACTGTAATCTTCTATATATATGTAACATACTTGAATTGTATATTTAAAGAAAAAAAAGATTTTGTATCAACCTGTCACTTTCATAATATTTTTCAAAATATTACTTAAACAAAATCATAGATAACCACTCTATAAATTGCCATCTCAACACAGGCGCTTCACACCTAGTGAGATGGGCAATACGTCACTATTATAACCAAATGTAATATGAAAATAATGAAATAAAATAAATAAAATAGATGGCGCAAGTATAATAATTTTAATGAAAAATGCTTTTTGCAAGTTATGCTTTAAAATATTAAGATTAATACATTGATTCCGCCCCTAGATAGGCAAAACGAATATGAATAAATGGTGACCGGCCAACTCGGAATGAAACCAACTCAGAAGCACCTCAGAAAGGTCATTATGAGTGATGATCAAAAAATATTTTAAAAATTAGTTAAATATGTTAAGTTAGGTTAGGGTTACCAACTATTTTTAATTTATTTTTTCATTGCTTTTAAAGACCTTTCTGAGGTGGTTCTGGGTTGGTTTCATTCTGAGTTGGCATGAAACCGAATAAATAGTTTTGACCACTCAAATCTTTCAAGAAAGGCTAACAAATACAATATTGGATTTAACCACAGGTACAGTCTTGTTTTGAAAGATGCGTTTTTTCGTCGCACCGCTCCTGAGCATTGTCGACCGGCAGTGGCGTAGCTAGCATAGGTGGCACCCGGGGCGGACAACGTGGTGTCACTCCCCCCCCCCAATTTCGACTTCATAAAAAAAAAATTAGTTCTTGGGGGGGGATGGCTAGAGATTTTCAGACATATTAGGCTATTATCGCCTATGAAATCTTCCGTTTAAGCTCTGCTAGGTGGTATTTAAGTCCCTTAACAGAATGGCTCCGGCTTACTTATCGGAATTGTGTGTTCCAGAAAATTTCAAATATCGACAGTCAACCCTGAGATTAGCGATGTCATCAGCTATCGGAAGGTTAAAGGAACCAAAGCGCACACCAGACTAAGTTCGGTGAGCGCTCTTTCGGAGTGTCAGGACCTAAAGCCTGGAATGGACTGCCACATGACTTAAGAATGATCACAGACGCGGCGGAATTTAGAGCTAGACTTAAAACTCACCTTTTCAGACAGTCGTAGGCATAAACTCAAAATCTTTTACTTTCACATTCAATGCCCGTGAGACCGTAAATAACTAACCTGTAAAAACGTAGAAAAAAAATGTAAGCTTTTGTAAAGGTCATTTCATGAACATTCTCCAGCCCTAAAGAGTCCTGAATTCTCCAGTATTTTAAAATAAATACCAACTCTACTTTTGCCACTAATCTATTCATAAATGTAAAACTAACAGTGATGAGGGTAGCAAATATTGTAAAATCGTGCAATGTCCAGTGTGTTAACTGTAATGTCCTCCGCGTGCAAAGCCGTATCTTCTCCAAGCATAAACTTTCTAATTAAAGTGTGTTTATCGGAAGTGACCTGCCAGCATGTTTCTAATGTTTCATGTTTCTTCACCTAAGCATGTTTCTGTATCCATTTGTAAATAGTAAAATTAGTTAGAACCTAAGCATTCCTAATAAATTGTACAGCGCCCTTGAGGTGATTTTTCACGAAAACGGCGCTCTATAAATTATCCAATTATTATTATTATTATGAAAAGACCGTCAGACGGTCAGACACAAAATTCTCCCATTACGGGGCACTCCACGGGGAGCCATAGAGCTACAAAAAATACAAATAACAGACCGTGTTCAATGTTTTTGTGACAATATCCTTCGTAATTTTTTCCACGGTTGGTTTTCACCCCCACCGGGTGTGATATCACCCCTTATCGGATGGCACCCGGGTCGGACCGCCCCCCCTCCCTTTCGCTACGCCGCTGTCGATAGGACCACGGCTTTGAGCCCACACCAGCTTACTTAACAGTGGATTGGATGAAGCTGTCTATCGCAGATTTGAAAACTTCACCAATTTCCTGGGCACATCTTGAGGGATCCGAAGTCCGAAAACAGACAGTTGACCACGGGAAAGCATTGAAATGAGCCCGCAGACCGAACCAAACTGCTGACTTATAGTGCCACACTTTCCTCTTCAGCCTCTCCTTTGGCGGTCTGAAGTTTACAGGGATTGATGTCGTCACCAGGCAGTGGTCGGACGATTTTAAATGGGCTGTGACCTCAATTTTGTAAGCGTGTGGCACAGAGGTTAAAAATAGGCAGGTGTAACAGATTGGAGCGGTGAATCTGGACGAACCCTTGTAGACTCCTGAACCATTTGGTCCAATCCTTCATCATTTGCGGAGGTTCAACAAATGATTACCTACCTACTAAAAAATAGATTTTAAAATAGAACTAACTACTGAACCATTATGATCCACCGGTTAGTATAGCAAGTAGTATCAATCAACACTTTTATGTTATAAAATATCAATTTGGGAGGCGGGTATGGATACCAGTAATAATACCGGTGATAACCAACACCTCTGCCATAGGTCACCCCAAATGGTTCGCTACGTTTGGTGATTTATGACATGGGGTGAGGTTTGTCTAGTTTCTGGAGGCGGATGACCAGGACACACTGAACCCCAGATTCCTACCCACCCCTTAAACCCTTTTCCTTTCCAAAACTCTCCTCTCCCTCCTTTCCTTAAAAAAACCCTCCACACAGCATCCCCAAAGATGACATAGGCCCTGAGGAATATTATTTTTCTAAGGGCCTCCTGTGTGGAGCTCATGTAAAATAAATAAAATATCAGCAAGATATCAAAACAATATTAAATCCCAAAATTTATTACCAAGCACATTCAAAATACCTATCTGTATATAGGCATAAATAAATTTCAAAAACCTCCCTTTAAAACTAAAAATTATCGAAAATAAACATAAATTCCAAATTAAATTGAAAAATTACCAGAAGCAACTGTAAGAGTTCATTACTATTATTTATATTTCATTTAAATCTTGAAATCTGTTTATTGATATATCTCGAGTTTTTCTTAAATGTCCATTGTTATTAGTTGCAATATTATTATTTACCTACTTACTCAAATGATACTTATACTTGAACATGAATTCCCTCACCAAAAACAAGAGCCTTATCTCTTTATTGTGAGGAAAGGCCATTATTGTGTATATTCATTTTAAACTCTGTTTAACATGTTCAAAAATTGAAAAAAAAAACTAAAATATACTCACCAAAATATAAAAAAAACTTATTGTAAAAACGTACAAATATTAAATAAATAAAAAATAAAAATAAAAGAAAACTTCACCCCAAGAACCCGGGCGCGTATTTACAATCCCTACCGCGTTTCAGTCGCTTTAAATTTTCAATATCAAAATTTAAATATTTAGAAATAAAATTATTAATTTCTAATATACACACTGGAAAGATTATTTTATCTAGATTTTAGAACAGTTTTTGTTTTTGCAAAGTGATAAAAAATTAACAATATAGAGATGTATTTACAATGTATGGGAATAATATTAAAATTTAAATATTTAGAAATAAAATTATTAATTTCTAATATACACATAAGAAAGATTATTTTATCTAGATTTTAGAACAATTTTTGTTTTTGCAATGTGATAAAAAATAACCAATATAGAGGTATATTTAAAATGTAAATTGTCGTTACCGCGATTGTTACCGCATAGGTTTTGTAAATACGCAACCCGGGCACTCCAGCTAAGTCACCAAACGTAGCGAACCACTTGGGCTGACCTATGGCAGAGGTGTTGGTTATCCAATAAATAGTTCCCGGGGTGGCGGTATTCACTCCCGATTCAAACATCACCGTTTTGTCATAGATGCAATATTTTATTCTTTACATGATCTTTTGTGTTAATTTCATTGGATTTTGACGTAATCAATCGTCCATCATCTTCTGTCCGTGCAGACAAAGGTCGCGGAACGCGGCCGGTGGGGTCCCACGCTGGTTTGTGTGGAGATATTTTGGTGTCATTTTGACAGACAGATTAGATAAGGCTTTGCGAGCTACTATCTAGTTACCTACTAATATAATAAATCATAAATACCTACTGATTTGAAAATATTTCATTCCAACTTTTCACAATGCAACTACGCAGTTTTTTTCTAATTTATGAATAGATGTACGTACAGTTTGTCAAATAAGAGTAGACAATATATGAGGGCGCCACAGTTGTTCAAATGGCAATACTAAACACATAACTCATGGTGTTAAAGTAAAGCTGTGTAACCTACATTTTTATAAAAAATTAAAAAGGCATCATAGTGGAAAAAATATTATTTCATTGCAGTATAGATACCCGCCGATCTCAAAATTAAAATTGCGTATAGGTATATTATTATTATACCTTTGCAATTTTGTGTTAACATAATGAAGAATAACTATATTGTAATAAAATATAAAGCACAGTTTTGAAATTGCTCACATTTATTTAATACTAGATAAAGATAGCGTTGCCTGGGCTTTAGATCATGTCTCTAATTTTAGATCTTTTAGAATTTTAGATAGTGATTCTTCCTTTCTGTCTATTGTTAAATTCAAATTTATGTTAAATTAAATTAAAGCAAATCGCTTTATAAATCACCTTTTAATCAATTTTATGTCATGAAGAAAAAATGTTTTTTAAAATGTGGTTTACTGTGTTCTATACATTCAGTGTCATTGCACTTCAAAAAAATATTTGACAGTTAAATTGGTGATGCCAGTCTACAAATTTAGTAGTTCAAGTTTTTATATTTTCTACTCTTTTTTGACAGACTATAAATTGGTCAGTTTGATGTTGACGACTTGTAAGGAACTTTAAACTGGAAATGTTCTGGTGAAATGAAATTACTTGAAACACAATGATTTTTTTTTTTTAAGAGAGACAAACATTTCCGGGTTAAAAATAACCCAACAATGTTTGAAAATCTCCTACTACCACCACAGTAAGCGGAAAATGTTGCTTGTGTCGTGATGGAAGAATTAGCCGAGGAATCGAACGCGCGACGTCCGGGTGGGACCCAAACGCGATGCCCACTCGGCCACTGACCAGTATTTATTTATATTGTTTCTTCACATGGTACTCACTCGTATTATTGTGTACATTGCAATTTTTAACTTCAATAGGACTAGCCTTTGGTGAGGTTAATAATTTTATAAAATAAAATTAAATGTACCTGCGTATATATCAATTGACCAGTTGATTAGTCAGACATCTCTGAAAAATCTAAATTTGTGTTGAGTATGAAGTTATATCTAAAAGTGTACCCTCTATCTGGTACAATACTCAGATTACTCATAAACCCCACCAAATCAATTATAATGCACAAAAACTTGTAGTAAAACAAATAAAGTGTTTTCTCGGTCACTTTTTTTTTTACATGAGCTCCACACAGGAGGCCCTGAGGAAAATAATTTCCCTCAGGGCCTATGTCATCTTTGGGGATGCTGTGTGGAGGGTTTTTTAAGGAAAGGAAGGAGAGGAGAGTTCTGGGAAGGAAAAGGGTTTAAGGGGTGGGTAGGAATCTGGGGTTCAGCATGTCCTGGTCATCCACCTCCAAGACCTAGATAAACCTCACCCCATGAACCCGGGCACCCCTGCTAAATCACCAAACATAGCGAGCCACTTGGGGTGACCTATGGCAGAGGTGTTGGTTATCCAATAAAGGTTCCCGGGGTGGCGGTACCCATTCCCGCCTCCCAAATTGTAGGATATTTCAAAATGTCGTACTAATGTACCGGACCGTTATACCTCCCGGTGATATTTTATGGAATATATAATATGTAAAACACATATTCGTTGTCAAAACAATGTATTTAGAGATATCTGGCTAATCAACTAGACGATCGATAAATTAGAGCATAAACTGCAGAAGTTTTTTTTTAGTTGTGGTTTTTTTTTATATGAGCTCCACACAGGAGGCCCTGAGGAAAATAATTTCCCTCAGGGCCAATGTCTTCTTTATGCTCACCTATGATACTGTGTGGAGGGTTTTTTTAAGGAAAGGAAGGAGAGGAGAGTTCTGAGAAAGAAAGGGGTTTAAGGGGTGGGTAGGAATCTTGGGTTCAGTATGTCCTGGTCATCCGCCTCCAAGACCTAGACAAACCTCACCCCATGAACCCGGGCACCCCTGCTAAATCACCAAACGTAGTTCACTTGGGGTGACCTATGGCAGAGGTGTTGGTTATCCAATAAAGGTTCCCGGGGCGGCGGTACCTATTCCCGCCTCCCAAATTAAAGGTTTATCTTTCTGGTCGCACATATTGTTTGTGTCAACGCCATTCGAATGCTAGGTTTGTTGTATTATTTTTTTTTATAAATAATATTACTATAAACTAGATTTACTCTTCTAATATGAATTATTAAAAATAATAATATGAAAAACCTGAGACCGTGGTACTGTAGAGCCAACGTCCGTTGAACGGACAGGGCACAAGAAGAAGAAGAAGAATATGGATACGAAGATCGTAAAAATCACGTTCTAGCAACAGGGTAACACACGAAACAGCGTTCGTATTGCTCGATTCCGTCGTGACGTCAGGGGTCATTGGCGACGCGACGCACGTGTAAAAATATTTGTGAGTTAAATTAAATTTTAAAAAAGGTTTTAATAAAAATAAAAATGTCGTCAGACTGTAAAATGACTTGTAGATACATTGCACCTAATTTTTTTATTGTACAAAGAAAAGTATTATCAATTGTAGGTACTTACTTACTTCAGATTACTCTAGGTACCTAGATACTCGTATCTTGGTAAAAAATGTTGTTTACGTTTGCTTGAAGTATGACAAGAAAATTATGCATGCCCATTCGTTTGACTTTAAAGTCAAAAATTTTCAACAAAAGGAAGATAATTTTACATATATATTTAGAAAATTTTATCAAAAATTTTTCAGATAACAACTTTGAGATAAATAAGTAGATGTACGCAATCTCGTCACAAATTATGATTATGTCGGTTAAATTAATATTTTATCTGTGATGTCGTTGGTCTTAGTGTTGGGATAAATGCGAGTTCACACTGATAAACTCGGGGCAGATAAAATAATAATAATAACAAGCCATGTGATTCTGTACCAGGTTCTGAAACCAGGGCCATATTTGGGTAGCGAGCCGCCCTAGGCAAAAAAGTGACCTCCCCCCTCCTAAACCCTTTAAATAAGCATCTTTTTTAGTTTGATGCCCGGTTCATCCGATTTGTGTTTTGGCAAAATAGGCATTGTGACGAAAAAGAATTTGTTTCAACAACTTAATAATATTATATAGTATTCCCAGGCAGAGCTCGTATCCACCGTGGAACGTTCATTCGAAATCATGTCGAAAATATTCTCCAGAATTAATTATGAATACACAGGATGTTAAGAGCCATTAACCAGGGGCCGAAAATTTAAATTTCGTCGAACGATGATCTTTCGATCGTACCCTTGCAACTGTACATGATGGTTCCGATGAGAAATATTAATTATTCTCCATACCATCATTTAAACATAATAATAACTCAGTGTCGATTTAATTTCATTCAAAATCTGCTTTGATAAATACTCGTAGGTACCTACATTCAAAAATGCTCAAACTCGTGATGATAAAACTATTAAAATTATGTACTTTTTGTGTTTATTTTTTGATCATAAGTATTTATAATTTTTCAATAAGGGGCCATCCATAAATTACGTCACACCTTAAGGGGGGGGGGGGGGTCATGCAAAATGTGTGACGTCAACGGGGGTCTCACAATGGTGACATTGTGTGACAGGGACGGGGAAGGTCAAAAATCATGAAATTTGTGTGACGTAATTTATGGATGGCCCCTAATGTCTAAGCATTTTTTTAAATATATTAGTTTGTAAGACCGTAAATAAATAGACAAACTAAAGTATTTTCGTCACGAAACAAGGGCGCGAATCTTTTTTTTATGATTTTATTTGAACTAAAATTAAAAGCACAGGACCACCTGTTGAGGAGGACTAAGAACAAACAGATGAAATATTTATGTGCATTATCATATCTTGTAATTCTCATCAAACCTGTAATTAAATAGTCACTAACAAAATTTAAAAAAATAAAAAAAATAGATAGAAGAGCATTCTTTCGAAATCAATCTAATTTTTTTGTGGAAAAGAGTCGATACGTCTAAAATATTATTTAAAAATGACATATTTCCGTTTTTTTCTGGTTATTCCCTCTTAAGGGACGTACTGGACTTACTTTAACTAGTGATTTCGACATTATTTGGATTGGAAAAATGTAAATGAAATTTTAGTCTCCTGTGACATTTTTGAATTTTGAACTAAAAACATTAAAAATATGTATCTACGAGTATGTTAGGGCCAGGGTAAAGGGTTGATTGGTTACTGGGTTATGATTAAATACATTTTACAGTCTATTATCTTATAACTCTTTCGTTTTCATACAAGAAGTATGAAAGGGGAGATTTTTTTAAACGGCTTTTCTGGACTGTGACCTGCAGGCCTCACCTCACCATTTCATTTCTGTACTCAATCTGCATAATTTCGTACAAGATGACGTTGTATCCATTTCCCTGCATTCATCCATTGAATCTGTTTCTTCGGGTGAATTCAATTTCAATTTTTTTCTCCTCATCAATCATTGCCTTTCGTTTCGGCTTCCTCTTGATGTCATTTTGTAGGTATTTTCACCACCAGTGTGATGGCTTTTCCTTCATACGCGTCAAACATATCGCGAATTGGTGTAATGAACACGGACTGATACTATTCCACGGTTGTCACGACTGCAGTTTCTGACATAATGTGTACTTTTGATAACAAGTCTATCGACCCACTAGAAGCGTTCGTATGCGAGTTGGCGCCATCTCTATTTGAAACGCTGCGAAGAAATACTTACTATTTTATTTGTAATATTTTTAACCATTTTCTTTTAATTTGTTTAAGTTTGTGTGAAATGTGGAAACTACGTACTCGTACATAGTTATCAGAATTTCGACGAAATGTCGTCCCCCAACAAATTTCCGCCCTGGGCAGCTGCCTAGGTTGCCTGAGTCTAAATACGGCCTTGATTGAGAAAAAGATGTTTTTAGTGTATGTTTTATTATTATTTATTATCTAATGCACGACTTTCGACGACCTCCGTGGCAGATTGGTAAACTATTGGGCTCAGACCCAGAGATTGAGGGTTCGAATCTTTGAATCGAAACCGGGTTAGATAGTTCGGTTGGGTCATTTCACATAAGGGGCCGTTTAAGTATTACGTAACGCATTTGGGGGGGGGTCTCGTGAAACGTTACTGTGCGTTACGAGGGAGGGGGGCAGGGGGGAGGAGGGAGGGGGAGGGGAAGGGAGGGGGGGGGGGGAAGGGAGGGGGGGTTCGAACAACGCGTTACGTAACATGTTTTCTTTATTTAGATATAAAAAACCAGGGAATAAAAATCTTCCAAGTTGGCAATCCTTATCGTTCTTTATTTATTACCGCAAACGCGATTAAAATAAGAAAAAAGGTATTTAAGCGACTTTCCAGTACTTTGCGCAACTTAATTGTAACTTTCAGGTAAAAAATTGTCACTTGGGCGTTACGTAACGATTAGGGAGGGGGGGGGATACGGAAAAACGTTACGGCGCGTTAAATGGGGGGGAGGGGGTGTTAAAAATCTTCAAAAATTGCGTTACGTAATACTTGAACGCCCCCTAATAATAATAATAAAACACGAAAGAGATTAACTGATAGGGGTGAATTTTTAGCGTGTTCGTGTGCCCGAAGTAAACTGATTTATTCTTTGCTTCTGCTAAAAATTGATTAATAATTTAGAAATTAATTAAAACATTAAAAAATGAATTCGTAAATAAAATTAATTTAAAAATAATTTATGTACCTATCTAAAGAAAAAAAACAAACAAATATTATATTTTATCGAAAAATTGAAAAAGTAACAACAGAAAAAATACGGTCGACCTACAATTCGAAAAGAATCTTGCAATCGTACAAAAAATATGCATTAAGAAAATTAAGATAATATTTGTAGTTTTAATCGAAGTTTGGGTTAAAAAATTTTTAATATGACCGAAGGAAAGGGGGTCCAATCAACTCGGTGGTAAAGCAGTGCCCCGGTAAGTCTAAGGTCCTGGATTACATTTTTATGTTTCAAATTTTCGATTGAGGGTCGCTAAAACTATTTTCAGTGATTAAATATTACAATTTGAGGGTTTACTCAATAAGTTAAGATAAATATTAAGTTATTTATTTACTTACTTTCTATCCAACTGCATTATAAAATATGTATTGTCCATTTTAATATTTATTCAAACATCATTAAAGAAGATGCACGTAGTTTGTATACTTGCACTGTTTGAACTGACACTCGCACTCCACTACATATGTATACAGTAATATCTATAAATAAACAAATAAAAATATTCAAGCGAAAAATGTTCATTGCGAAAAAAGAAGAATATTCAGTCGCATCCAGGAAGCAGCTCTCTGTTTATAGAGTCACGTGGGGTAACCGTATGCAGTTTTTACATTTTGATTTTTGTATTAAAAATCTTTAGGTATTTTACTCAAAATTTGGGTTTATTTATATGATTGATTATTAAGGCATCTCAAACAGACATAAAAACAACATTCGGTTCGTAAATCAAAAAGTTATATAAAAAAGTTTACACGTATGTCGATTGCGTACACTTACCCCACGTGCGGGGCAAGTATTCGCATACCGTAGGGTAAGTGTTCGCACCGAGAACAGTTAGCCTCCATTGCAATTAAAATGTCGTAAATTGATATGATCAAATTAACTCAATGGTCAGAGCACTTCCCCTGCAAGAAAAAGGTCCTGAGATCAATTCCTAGAAATTACTTAAATCTTTTTCTATTTCACATTTTTCGCTCGAGAGTCGCTAACAATGTTTTCAATGATTAAATATTACAATTTTAGAATTTACTCATTTAATAATTGCACCTTAAAAATATTGGAAAACATAAGCCTCAATATATTTAAATTGGATACGTCCGATTTTTTTAATGTTCACTCAATGCGCACTTAAAATAATAAATACAAAAAAATAAGCCTCTTTGTTTTTTCAATTGATGCAATTTCACACTCTACAATGAACTGAATTGTATTTGACTAGTTTGAAACAGTGTGAGTCCGCTTTTTAAACAAAAACAAAACACCGCACAGCTGTTTTATATTGTTTTCATTGAGATTCCTACTGCACGTATCTGATAATAAACAACACGGCGATTTTCTACGTCTCAAACATTGCACTATACTGGTACCTGGTTAATATCGTAAACAACTCTACCCACACACATCTGAACAATGTGTTTCTAAAAAAAAAATATTTATGTATTGGTAGGTAGTACGGTAATAAGTTTGAGCTAACGTGTTTTTTTAATATAAAAAATCTGAACCAAGAACAAAGGAGTTTTCATAATAAACTTAAAGATTATATTTTTAATAATAAGGGGATATATTTAATTAATAAGAGATTTAAAAAAAATCTGGAATCTATAAATTAAAGTGATTGTGATTGTGTGGGTAAAACTTCGAGAAACTTTGAAATAATGATAAAGGAACATATGAGGTGTTTAAACGGTTCCATGCCAACTCAGAATCAAGTCAACTCAACAACTCTTTGAAAAGTCATTAAAAGCTATGAAAAAAAAATATTTTAAAATAGCCATTAACGCTAACCTAACTTAACCCATTTAAGCAATTTTTTATCATCCCACTTTATGACCTTTCTCCGTTCTGAGTTGGTTTCATTCTGAGTTGGCCGGTCACCGTTTAAACATTACCTAATAGTTTCTCGTAGTTTGTCAATCATTAATTGGAGACGAATCACACTTTTGACTGTAATTCAGTTCAGTTTCAGTGCCGGCAACCCGGGCGTTTATTGTATTTTTAAACGACTTCAAGGTACCCGGCCCGGCGTGGTCATTTGACAGCTCCCCTCCCGCCGCAGCCCCGCTCTCGCCTCTCGCCTCGTCAAGTCGCGCGTGCGACACAAGCACATCTCACCTATAACTATGTATGTAGTTACAAACCTACCTTGACTGACACCGACTCCAAAAATAACAATCATACCTACATATTGGTTGAGAAAAAGTAAGAATAATTTATTTTTTTTACTTTTTAGTGCATTTTTTGTGGTCGTTTTTTTGTTTTGTAAAAGTTTTTGTTTATCATTTATGTAAAGAGATTTCTTTTACCCACCTCACTAGCTCACTAGACAACGTCTGTTCCGAGGCAGTGGCGTAGCTAGCATGGGTGGCACCCGGGGCGGATGTTACTCCCCGATACGTGGTGTCACCCCCCCCCCCCCCTCTTAAGTTGACTTGAGAAATTTTAAACGCTAATTTCGACTTCGGTCCATCCTGGAGGGGTGGGGGTGGTGGCTAGAGAATTTCAGGGATAAAAATGTTCGCGTATAAAAAGACCGAGCAAAACAAAATTCGGGGGGCATAGAGCTATGAAAATGTAAATAACAGACCGTGTTCATGTGTACAATACTTTGGTGACAATATCCTTCGTAAATTTTTTTACACGGTCGAGTGTCACCCCCCTACTAGGCAACCCCCATTTAGACAAATTAGAAATCTTAGATGTTAGAAAGAGAAAGAGCGTTTACGTTAATTTAAATATTATAAGCAATCAAAAAATATTTTTAAATGACCCATTATTAAATTTGTTCCCTTTGTAATTATGCCCTATTACCACATACCCCTTCCCACTCCCACCTTTCCATTGACACCTGTAAGTCTATGTCTATTATTTTAATTAGTTTTAAAATAACTCTGGTGAAGTAAGCATTGCTTACGAAATATTTCGGTTTTTTTTAAACAATAAAAAAAAAACTAAGTAATCTAATATTAATTTTGAATTAAAATGGTGCCACCAAATAAGTTAGCTGTGTTTGAAGAAATATATTTATTTAATCTGGTATTCCTCGTTAGATTTAGGTATTTGTGATTCTCCTCGTAACGTATGCCAAACCTTGATCAAATAATCGGTAAACAATAAAATGACGCATTGTGAGGGAGCATAATATTGAATGTGTTATCATTATCGTTCAATACATTATTTCGCACGGTCAAGGTAGCATATCGCGTTCCTTTGTGAATTGTTTGATGTAAGTACTAGGCAGGTAAGTTTTAAGTTATCACCACAGAATTACTTTGTGACCGTTCAATGACAGAATTACTTTGTGACCGTTCAATGACAGAATTACTATGTGGCCGTTGAATGACAGAATTACTTTGCGACCGTTCAATGACAGAATTACTATGCGACCGTTCAATGACAGAATTACTTTATGACCGTTCAATGACAGAATTACTTTGTGACCGTTGAATGACAGAATTACTTTGCGACCGTTCTATGACAGAATTACTTTATGACCGTTCAATGACAGAACTACTTTGTGACCGTTGAATGACAGAATTACTTTGAGACCGTTCAATGATATAATTACTTTGTGATCGTTCAATGACAGAATTACTTTGTGACCGTTCAATGACAGAATTGCTTTAAGACCGTTACGCATTTCAAAATATTATATCAGATGAGGGACTGTTTTATTTATGACTTTTTTACAGTAAAAACTTCTTTAGCACCGTTGTGATTTGAAACTCGATGAAACGAAAAATAGCGACACTAAAAAGAGATAAATACATACATCTGTAGGATTTAGCCTGCAAGAGAATGAGATGGTATAATCGATCTCCTCTTTGTGCGGTGCTTGGTAGCACTTTCTCTTGTCCTCTTTAGTTTTATGAAGGTTTCACTTCTACCGCGTGTGAATTGCACACTCTGTTTTTTTTACGTGAATACCTCAAAAGAGTCCCAGTTGCTCCCGTCTGGAGCCAGTGAGACTATGGCATCCCCAATTGGGATATGTTGTGAGGCTGAAGGTAGCGGGGAGGGGAAGAACATGGAGAAGAGGAAGGTGGGGAAGTACCTATTCAGATCTGGTCACCAAACAAGGCTAAAGCCATTTCAAGCAAATTTATCAATTCTGAATTATGGTCTTACACCAGGGCGATACTAAGAGTATCTTCCATTCTGGAACGTGCCGCAAATATACCACCTATATATTATTTTAAATGAATGAATTATGAAATAACACAAATTATTCGAATAAAATTTATTTGCGCATGCCGGGATTCTATCCGTGATCTTCGGATTGCGAGTCAAGAGCCTTACCCCTCGACCATGGAGGCCGTAATATTATGTCACAAGAGTTCCCTCTGCCCCAAGTCAATGGAGCTATGGCAGCCAACATTTCATGGTGGATCCTTCCATGCTTGTGTGACGCAAAATACGCACTAGATAATTTATTTTTCTTCATGATTTCAATTTGAGAGGCGAGTATGGGTAACGCCGCTCCGGGAACCATGCCAAAAGTAACTTTAATTGGCTCACTACGTTTGGTGATTTAGCAGGTTTTTAGGTTCATGGGGTGTCTAAATCTTGGCGACGAATGCGTTTGCCCACTTACTGTGTGGTGGGACGGATCGGGAGAGACTGGTTGATCTGAAAATAAAATTAACAACAAACCTAGACTTCTCCAGCCGGACTCTCCGGACCCATCAACTTTGCACCGCAGTGGGAGGGATGGATTCATATGTCCGTCACTCCTGAACACATTGATCCCCAGATTCCTACTCACCTCTCATACCATTTTCCCTCCCAAAAGATTCTTTCCTTCCTTTCCCTAAAAAAGACCCTCCACACAGCGACCCTAGGGATTTTTTTGTGTGAGGAGCTAATCTAAAAAATCTAATCTATGGTCAATATTTATAGAACAAAAGTTGAGTTCATTCAACTCTGGGTTTCTATTCCATTCAAAATTTTGTTCTCGTGCACATATCATAGAATAGATAAGGCCCCCTAGCACGGTCGACGATAAGGATTGTTAGGATAACTTTCGATAACTTCTTATCGTTCACCAGAACACTGCAGATCGCAAATGTACAACAACAGTTGACTTCGAATATATTAAGAACACATAGTCATTGTGAACTGTTACTTATTCGTTGGCGATCTGCGGATTTACAACTTTTGCTGAATCAAGTAGTGAAGACTTGTGAAAATTTTGGACTAGAACTGAATATAAATAAACAAAAATTTTAACAAAACAAAAAAACGACTTCAAAAAATGCACTAAAAAGTAAAAAAAATAATTTCGTATTCTTCTGCAACTTTATAATCAACTTACCTTTTCTACTCATCAATATGTAGGTACGTTTGTTATTTTTGGAGTCGGTGTCAACCAAGGTACCCGCGGCCCGACGTGTTCACTTGACAGCTCCTCTCCCGCCGACACCGACTCCAAAAATAACAATCGTACGTACATATTGATGAGTAGAAAAGGTAAGTTGATTATAAAGTTGTAGAAGAATACGAAATTATTTTTATACTTTTTAGTGCATTTTTTGAAGTCGTTTTTTTGTTTTGTTAAAAATTTTGTTTATTTTTTGATTTTTAGTGAATCTGAAGTACACTAACTAATTCGATTAAGATTCGGCCGAGTATCGTAAATTTGTTCTTCAGAATTGGAGAGTTCCGTTACTTTGTCATGGATCCTATAATCAGAACCTAACCAAACTCTCATCAAACTACCCTTGAAGTACATCCTTTCCAATAAAAAAAGAATCATCGAAATCGGTTGGCGTGATATTGAGTTATTCGTCCATTTGTCGCGCACATACTTGATGCAAATTTAAGACTTATATGATTTTCTCATGGATGCCATTGTCAGAGCACCAGCTTTCAAATAAAAAAAGAATCATCAATATCGGTTCACCCAGTCGAAAGTTCTGAGGTAACAAACATAAAAAAATAAAAAAAATAAAAATAAAAAAATACAGTCGAATTGAGAACCTCCTCCTTTTCGAAGTCGTTTAATAAGACAAAATACATGCTCATAAGCAAAAATAACGCATTGGATGAAAATCTTTATATTGCTGGAACAAAACTAGAGAAGGTAGGTACAGAGTATTGTATACTTGGGCTGCAATGTAAATGATAGATGGGATCCTTCAGTTGAAATCAAATGCCGCATTGAGCAAGATCGTGCAACCTTTATCCGCATGAAAAAAATGTTCTGCAGTCATGATCTCAATCTTAGATTACGAATGCGAATGGTCAGATGCTACGTGTTTTCGATATTATTTTACGGAATGGAAGCATGGACACTTACTGAAGAACTAATTAGGCGACTTGAGGCATTCGAGATGTGGATCTACAGAAGAATATTTAGGGAGCGGTCCGTATCGGTAGAGACGGGAGATAAATGAAAGGCGTCAGTCGGTGTATGAGTCGTCTTTATTGTGCTACGTAGCGATGGTCGGTGAAGCGGTAACAAGATGTAATGCAGAGTGCCGTGATGATGCTGCAGGCGCACGGAGGTGGAGATGGTGAGGTGAAGGTCAGCGAGTTGCTTGACACCATGGCGGTGGAGATGACCTATATTCCAGGCCGTTGCTCGACGCTTTGAATCGCGGAGATAAACGGTGTGTGGCTCGGTGAGCTGAGCCACCAGCAGATAGTCCTGGCGAGGCGGAGCGCGTTCCATGGCAGCGAAGCACGGTGGGCTTCAGGGTGCCATGAAGTGGTGAGCTGATCCCCGGACTGAAGGTGACGCAAGCCTTGTAAGTCGCGGGATGTTGCTGTTCTGCGGGGCTGAAGGCACGATGGGCCTTGTGGCTGAGACGTGGTGATGGACCTCGAGGAAGCTGCCCTGGAGAGAGCGGAGATGCCATGCAGGAGCACTTGTGCGGAGATCTGTTACGACGAGCTGTTGACCGACGGTTAGTGTGAGACTGACTGTGCTAGCGCCGGGTTAAGTCGCTTATATAGCCAGCGCGACCAGTGGGAGTAATGTTCCATTCGCCGGCAATGTGCACACTGGAAGGTACTGGAACATACGCGGTGCCGAATATTCAGGCGGCTTGTAAACTCTAGACCTTTCTAGGCGGGGCGATATTATTATCGTCCAGCCAGCACGGCAGGCGAGAAAGTACATCGCGACCAGTATAGGTAGGAAGGTACCTAGGCAAGTAGGTTTGCCGATGCGCGCGGATATTAGGAGATGTTTCTCGATTCCTCTTTTGGTGGCGAACTTTATAATGATGTGTCGCCACACACCCCCTTCCCAGTGTACGGAGTACAGGGTTGAAAGATGATGCCAGGAGTCGCAGGAAAGCCGGGTTGATGCTGCTGGTCGGTGCGTTCATGCTGATGCGTCTCTACCGATTCCCTCGTTTTGCGGTGTTACCGGTGCGTCGTGGTAACACTCTTGTCAGGATGTTGCGTGCTGCATGTTCACATCAGAAGGTTACGTGTTCACATCACGTCGGGGTCACCAATTTAGGGAGCGGTCCGTATCAGTAGAGACGGGAGATAAATGAAAGGCGTCATGTCGAAGTGGTGAGTCAGTCGTTTATTGGCTACGTCGGGGTCACCAATTTAGGGAGCGGTCCGTATCAGTAGAGACGGGAGATAAATGAAAGGCGTCATGTCGAAGTGGTGAGTCAGTCGTTTATTGGCTACGTAGCGAAGGTCGGTAAAGCGGTAACATGATGTATGCAGGGTGCCATAGATGAGATGCTGCAGGCGCACGGAGTGATGGAGATGGTGTGGTGAAGGTCAGCGAGTTGCTCGACACCATGGCGGTGGAGATGACCTATATTCCAGGCCGTTGCTCGACGCTTTGAATCGCGGAGATGAACGGTGTGTGGCTCGGTGAGCTGAGCCACCAGCAGGTAGTCCTGGCGAGGCGGAGCGTGTTTCCATGGCAGCGAAGCACGGTGAGGCTTCGGGGTGCCATGAAGTGGTGAGCTGATCCCTTGGACTGAAGGTGCGTCAAACCTTATAAGTCGCGGGATGGGGCTGTTCTCAGGAGCTGAAGACACGATGGGCCTTGTAGCTGAGACGTGGTGATGAACCTCGAGGAAGCTGCCCTGGAGCGTAGCGATACCATGCAGGAGCACTTATTACATGTTGACCGACGATTAATGTGAGACTGAACTGCAGCGGGCGAGCGATCGGCTGCTTATATAGCCGCGGTAGAGTAACTACCTCTCGGTAGGTAATACGAGCCACTTCGGCAGCTGACGAAAATATTCGGCGCCGTACAGATATTGTACGGTGCTGTCTCGAGACCTTTCTAGGCGGGGCGATATTATTATCGTCGAGCTGGCACGGGAGGCGAGAAAGTACATCGCGGCCAGTATAGGTACGAAGGTACCTAGGCAAGTAGGTTTGCCGATGGGCGCGAATATTAGGAGATGTTTCTCGTATGTTCTTTTGATGGCGAAGATAATAATGATGTGTCGCCACACACCCCCTTCCCAGTGTACGGAGTACAGGGTTGAAAGATGATGCCAGGAGTCGCAGGAAAGCCGGGTTGATGCTGCTGGTCGGTGCGTTCATGCTGATGCGTTATCGTCGGGCTGGCACGGGAGGCGAGAAAGTACATCGCGACCAGTATAGGTAGGAAGGTACCTAGGCAAGTAGGTTTGCCGATGCGCGCGGATATTAGGAGATGTTTCTCGATTCCTCTTTTGGTGGCGAAGTTTATAATGATGTGTCGCCACAAATACTTAAAATAAGCTGGATGGACAGGGTTACAAACGAAGATGTTATGGTTCGGATGAATAAAGAAAAGGAAGTAGGTAATTAAAACTATAAAAATCCGAAAACTTCAATATCTTGGACATGTGATGAGACATCCAGAGAAGTATGAGATCTTGCATCTCATAATGCGGGGAAAATTGCCGGAACCTCATGGCTGAAAAACCTGAGACGGTGGTTTGGCCAGTCTACCGCGGAGCTGTTCCGGGCCGCAGTAAACAAAGTCCGCATAGCCAACATGATAGCCAACGTCCGTTGAACGGACAGGGCACAAGAAGAAGAAGAAGGGAACGATAAGAATTTACCGAAAGTTATCCTAACAATCCTTATCGATCGACCGTGTTAGGTGTGATTTTTGCCGCACCAACATCAGCCTGAGCATCATCACCAGCAGCAACCAACTACGGCAATAAATTATACACACGTGTCAATTTGTATTGTGTTGGAAATTGGTGGGTGTCGGTTTTTTTTTTAATTATTGCGAATTTGGAAGTCGAAATTAACCCACTTCCCGACATACGGCCGAGCTGAAACTCGGCAGATAAACTAGTTGTCGACGACAATGCATTATATCAACTAGGCACTCACGAACACATACGATTTTTTTTTTAAATTAAATGATATTACTCGTGCATAAAAACAATTATAGCAGTTAATATATGAAGTAAATCTCGCTACCGTCCAATTAGGATAGCGGTGTTCACTTGTTTTAGTCAGTCCCTGGGGAGGAACTTCAATCCTCAGTCAAACCAAAAAAAATATATATCTTCCAATGAAACTGGCTTCTAAATGTGTTTTACTCGTAGTAAAAAACTTCGAAGAAAGATTTTGTTTTTCTGTTTCAATGAAGTCGCCTCAGTTCTTATTTGTCCAACAGACCATTTTAGTTTTTGTTTAATCTCCATTTTAAAATTAAAAATTAAATGTTAAAAATGATAGTTAATCATTTAAACTAATGAAAAAATTAAACTAATAAGAACTATTTAAACTAATGAAATCTTTACCTTTACGGAAATAGCTTTGTCTTATACACCTACCATAATGTTTCATTGAAATAATGAGAGAAAAGCTTTTCCTCGTGTAAAATTTTCTAATGGTCTGTTGGACAAATACGAACTAAAGCGACGATGAGTTAATTTTTTTTTTCTTTAGGGCTTTCATATATTATCATTTTAATGTTTTACTTTGTATTGTAATTAGCTTTTTACTACTAATACTATATTCAGCTTTATTGCTTTTATAACCTTGTACTTGACTGTGAATCTTATAATAGGCCACTTGCATCACATGTTTTTTAATTTTTTTCCGGTTTAGGCAAATATTCTAAGACATTCCGTTTTTTTTTTTTAAATCGTATTTTTGAAACGCTGGCGATTTTTTGAAAATTTCAATCCGAAAAATAAGACCATTTTTTATAAACCGGCACATAATTTTATGGGTGCGAAAAAACGATAATTACATAGCAGAAAATCATTTTAAAAAAGAACGTTTTCCACACGAATGGCACAGAAGAATAACGAGGCATTCCAAAAATATTACATCTCATATATATTTTTTTCCTTGATCCATCTTATTGATCATTAATCATTATAATGTTCAATGTCTATATGACTAAATCCAATGTAATATACTTGTACTTGTAGATTATAATAATAATAAGAATATTATAAAATTTGATTTTGTTAAAATCAGCACCATTACCATTACACTTCTAAAACAGGTACATTAGGCATAAAATGTAGGTACGGGGTTCTCTTCGTAACATCCGTCAAAACGTCAAACCAAATGATAAGTTCGCAGAGAACAAACAATAAATCTAGTGAATGTTAAATGTCTAATTAAAAAATTCTCCTGAAATCAAAGTGTTGCCATATAAAAAAAAATCGGTGTGGAATTTTATAAAATTAAAAGAACATTATCGGAGACGGGACATTTTCATGTAGTGACGTCACGAGCCCAAATAATGGATTTATTTATTTTAAAAAAAGCTGTACATTTCTAAAAATTTTTACTGACATTTTCGTAATCTTAGTAAAAAAATCTATCCACACGTTTTTTTTCAAGGCGTTTATGAAATCCATGCAAGTGGCCTATTATGTAAATGACACTTGTACATTTTTTAGTATTAAGTTCTTACAAATAACAGTATGTATCTACCTAACTAATGTGAACTAAACCAGGCAATTTGACTGTCACCTTTGGAAATGAGGAAAACTATAGAAAAACGGCTGTTTGTCAGCAGTCGGCATGAAAAAAACGGCCTTCAGTAACAACAGTAGGTATATGATTTCCTGCATTGTATTGTGAGGTGTCTGTGTGCGTTTATGTCCTTTTTATGTAAATACATACCTACCTGTGGGAAAATCTATATATATAAAAATTTAGGTTCCGTATGTTTGCGTTCGCAAATCTCGAAAAGTAATCGATGGATTAACTCAAAAATTTACAGAACATTGCATTTTAGCAGAAAGGTGTTTCTATACATATATAATAGAAAGCTCTGGTGTCATGAAATTTGAGTTTAAAAAAAAGTTCCGTGTGTTTGGGTCCGCAAATCTCGGAAAGTAATCGATGGATTTACTCAAAATTTTTACAGAACATTGCATTTTAGGTAAGCTCTGGCGTTATGAAATTTGTATAAAAAAATTACAAAGGGTGGCGCGCGAATGGTTTGAAAATGTGTATATCTGAGTCGTCGCTGCCCGAGTTTCTACCGATTTCTTACACGTTAAGTTTTAAAGCTCTTAAAAAGATATATATGTTATTCTTGAAGATAATATCTAGACATTCCCAGCGCCGAAACGCAAATTATATAAAATTCCCTCGATAGAAAAAAATCACAAAGTATGCTCCAAAAATTATTATAAACACTTATTTATTTTATTTCAGTTATTTTACAGTTAGGGAACGTACCCATACTACGTGACACGTTTAGGGGGGGGGGGTCTTCAAAATGTCACGCTCCATACAAATGAGCGGCGGGTTGCTTAGGATTTTGGTCACCGGGGGGGGGGGTTAAAAATTGCAAAAAGTTGGTCACGTAGTATGGGTACGTTCCCTATATATATATGTATGAAAAAATCCACAGTGTTTCTTTAAATGCTGTTTAAGACAACCCCCGCGAAATTTTTGCTCTATTTTAAACGAGTCGTGTTTTATTAAACATTTTCGCATCGATTTTGTTGCTGTAAATGTTAGCGCTCTCCTCTAACATTCGTAATTTCATATCTTTCCATCTTCTTCTTTTCGAGCCCGGTTGCTGAGCCTTAAGTAAAAATGTATATGTCACTGTGAAAATATTAACATGACAATTCATGCTGGTTTTACCAGTTAGCAGGTACCTACTGGCTTTTGGTCCTTTGTCTTGATTAGTAGTGACCTGTAAACGTTAGGAACGCAAAATAACTGATTTTACAAATCCCAAATCAAAGAATCGATTCCCAAAAATATTTTACCACTCACTTTCAGAAAGCGGACTACTCGGAACATCAAATTGAGAGATGACTCAGATGAATAACTAACTAACCATCAAGCCGTTTCCCTATCGTCTCATTCGTTAAAAATCATCTCATATACCTACCTATGCTCTTCTATTTTCTGATTCACTCGGTTGTGCCATGTCTTCTTCGGGCGTCCCCGACTTCTTCTACCATTCACATTTGCGTCATATATTCTCCTTACACCCCTTTTTTCGTTATTCGCTCTACATGCATCCCAAACGAGCGTCCCTTTCTTAATCTGCCTTGCATTATTTGCGGATCTCTACATTTCTCACACGATACATGGTTTTACCACACATACGCTTCACGGATCTTGTATAATGTGCCTACTTCCCTATTATTTATGGAAGAATCAAAATCGGTCATCGCTTACACCATCACCATCAAAATAGCAACAAAATAATAAGAAAATGATGATTAATTAGGCTTTATATTAATTTAATGGTAACCAAGGGCGGATCCTGGATTTTTTCTGGGGGGGCACAAGGGGCGGACGGGCTAAAAAATCAACTATTACTGTTAGAATTTGTTTCTGGGGGGAGGGGGCAAAAGGGGACGGGCAAAATATCAACAATTACTGTTAGGTTTTTTTTCTGCGGGGGGCACAAGGGGCGGACGGTCAAAAAATCAACAATTGCTGTTAGGAATTTTTTCTGGGGGGGGGGGGGTGCACAAGGGGCGGAGGGGCAAAAAAATCAACAATTACTGTTAGAAATAAACTTGAAGTACATACTTCAAGTTTTTTCTACAAGTTCAAGTATGTTTAGGAAGGTTAATGATAGTGTCAAAACAATAGAAAAATTAAATGTTTAAAATAAAGACAGTTTTTGCTTCTAAGTATGTACTGTGATGGAATCTCCACAGAACATAAAAATACAGTCTGGGGGGGCACGTGCCCCCGTGCCCCCCCCCCCCCCCCCCCCCTAAATCCGCTACTAAATTAAACCCATCAGGTTTCGAGTATATTCCGTCAGAGGTTTGACTTTGAAAGACTTTGAAATAAAATCCAAATAAATGAAATATTTCTGAATGTATCCGAAAACTAAAAATGGTTTTTAAAAGGTGATAGAATGTGCTTTCAAATGTTGTTATTAGAAACAAACATATAATTTCTGAAATATTAAAAATATTAATACAAAATTTAAAAACGGCTCACTTACGTTTTTTCTATCTAAAATTACTGGTAATGAAAAATAAGAAAAACACGCGCCTATTTTTTTGGCAAATGCATTATAAACATTATTATTATATTAGTATCGTATATGTACATATAAATCAATCAATGTATTTATTACCTGTACGAGCTATTTTGTGGCAAAAATTGTATTGCAGCATATATCCGGCAGTCCATATAAAACAATGGTGGATCATGCACACAATACTCGTCTCATACAAAAGAAAGGAATGAAAGTACCTGTGTTTCAAAACAAATATGGTCAAAGAACACTTGAATATATTATACCATTAATTATTAATATTTAACAAATTGCCATATGAATTTAAAGAAAATTGCTCTATAACGAAATTCTCACTGATGTTAAAATCATGGCTATTAGGGAGTAATCTTATGTATTAAGTTCATATTCTGTTCACTCTCACCATGTACTAATTTGCAATTGTGTTATTAATGACTAGTAAGTGTGGTACCTATATACTCAACTGTCTAATGATATTTAAAAAAATAAATTCTTAATCTACATTTTTTCACCATAAAATACGGTCTCTGAATAATAATTATCAACATTGCATATCACATTATCACAATGTTTTAGTGTTTATATATAAATATGTTTATGGTTAATATGTTGTTATATGTGTATGTTGTTGCCACGCTGACGCGTTGAGGATTATTTAATGTATTGTATTGTTTTAAGTTAATCTGTGGAACTGATCTCCTGCTGACAAGCTACTTTCAGTAGCTTAGCGGGTGTAAATTCTCATTGTATGTAATTTTATACAATAAAAAAAAAAATAAAAAAATTATCACCTCACATTTTTGCCGTTTTATAAAAAAATTATGAACTAAAAAACTCTGGAAGTTTAATACATTTTTCTCACATTGTCATCGGAAACTTTGATTTCATAGAGGCGCAGAATTAATTGTTTTCTGTGGTTAAATTTGAATATAAAGCGTGGAGTATTCTCTTTCTAACACCGTTTAGATTATATTTCTCACCATGATAGTAAGTAAGTTACAACGATATATATGAGGTCGGGACAAATTTCGTCTCCTTTGATTATACTGGTTTAAAAACAAATATCCCCAGATTGCAGTAGCCGGTTACTTACCCAGAATTTCCCAACAAAAAAACGGCGATGGTCAACATTTTAATAATATTTGTCGATCCAAATTGCCCTGGCAGCATAAAGGTTCCCTACCCCTGCTATAAAATCTCCCTTTTCCGGCGCTTTGACCTGAATAAGACGATAGTAAGTTCAAAAGCGTCCACATTATCGCAAGTTGAATAGACCTGATAGTCTGATAGCTATAAAAATTCATCTCTGACCTATAGAATGCTGTCAATAGATATCAATTCACATCATGTAAAACTCTACAAACATGTTTTATGTTTGATTGTCGGCTTTATCTCATTAATTTAAAATAGAAGCTAGAAGTCACTCGTATCTACAGAGCCGGCGCTGTGCAACTGTGCACGCGCAATTGGAGCGGTCCGCTCCATGCGCCAACTTGGCCAAGGAGCCAAGGTGCTGATAATACCTAACACCTAATACTGTGCCCTTGACGTTTTTACTAACGCCAGCCGTTTAACTCAGGGCGTCCCCTAGCTATCTACCTACTTGGGTAGTACCTACTGATTTTCTTGTGGGTTATTAGGCCACTTGCATTGAATTCATAACGACTTGGAAAAAATCGTGTGGATAGATCTTTTAAGATTACTAAAATGTCAGTAAATTTTTTTAGAAATGTACAGTTTTTTATTTTTAAATAAATAAATCCATTATTTGGGCTCGTGACGTCACTACATGAAAATGTCCCGTCCCCGAAAATGTTCCAATTAATTTTCTAAAATTACACACTGATTTTTTTTTGTGGCATCACTTTGAGTTCAGGCGAATTTTTTAATTCGTTCACTAATTTATTGTTTGTTCTCTGCGAACTTATCATTTTATCATTTGGTTTGACTTTTTGACAGATGTTCTGAAGAGAACCCCGTACATTTTAGAAGTTGGTACCTACGTGTTTTAGAGGTATAATGGTTATGGTGCTGATTTTAACAAAATCAAATTTTATAATATTCTTATTATTATTATAATTTACAAGTACAAGTATATTACATTGGATTTAGTAATATATACGTTGTACATTATAATGATTTACGATCAATAAGATGGATCAAGGAAAAAAATATTTATGAGATGTAATATTTTTGGTATGCCTCGTTATTATCCTGTGCCATTCGTGTGGAAAACGTTCTTTTTTTAAAATGATTTTCGGCTATGTAATTATCGTTTTTTCGCACCTATAAAATCATGTCCCGTCTTTCCGATTTATAAAAAATGGTCTGATTTTTCGGATTGAAAATTTTAAAAAATCCCCGGGGTTTCAAAAATACGATTAAAAAAAAATACAGAATGTCTTAGAATATTTGTCTACACCGGAATTTTTTTTTAAATGTGATGCAGGTGGCCTATCGGACCCCGTTTTTGGGTTCGCGATTTTTCATCCCACGACAAAATATTCCCGACAAAATATCCTCCGACAAAATATATTTTTTTTTTTTTACAGTGACTACCGCACAAGAATCTCAACTGCTCCCGTCTGGAGCCAGTGAGACTATGGCATCCCCAATTGGGGTATGTTGTGAGGCTGAAGGTAGTGGGGAGGGGAAGGAGGTAGGGAAGAGGAAGGTTGGGAAGTACCTGGCTATTCAGATCTGGTCACCAAACACGGCTAAAGCCATTTTCAAGCAACGTTTCAATTCTGAATGGTGGTCTTACACCAGGGCGATACTGATAGTATCTTCCACTCTGGAACATGCCGCAAATATACTATATATTATTTTAAATGAATTAATTGTGAAATAACACAAATTAATCAAATAAAATTTATTTGCGCATGCCGGGTTCGAACCCGAACCTCCGGATTGTGAGTCAAGAGTCTTACCCACTGGACTACGGAGGTTGTCATATCCTTCAGACAAAACATTCCCGGACAAAATATCTACTAAAACCTAACTCCTAACCTAATCTAATCTAACCTAACCTTACCTAACCTAATCTAACAAAAAATGGGACAAAAATAATACAGATAAAATTATTGTTCAAAAATAGTAAAATAAGGTTAGGTTAGGTTAGGTTTTAGTAGATATTTTGTTGAAGGGTGTTTTGTTCGTAAGATATTTTGTCGGGGACATTTTGTCACGGGATGAAAACGCGTATTATGTACCCCGTTTGATAACTACGCTCTAATAACTACACAATGGTTACGACGTTGACAAAAAAAATTGTGAGAAAAAAGTAGGTGGATAACTTACACATCGATATAGTTGTTTGATTACTATATCTACGGGTACCAACTTACATGTAACAGATATTTCGTCTTGATATTTGCAAAATCAGCTAAAACTTTACTCTCGATCGAGTGAGTTCTGATTTTATGAAATTCTCACAGCTTTTTCTATTTGAATTGATTCCTGAAAGAAATTGACGCGATCTTCACGCTGCCTGAATTGTTTTGTGAAAAGTTTTTCAAATATTACATGTAATTTAAATGGTCAGCATCATTGACCTAGTAAGTATATTTTAGGCGAAGATCAGCATTTTGGGAGGCGGGCATGGGTACTGCCGCCCCGGGTACCATTTATTGGTAATCAACACCTCTGCCATAGGCCATCCCAAGTAGTTCGCTATGTTTGGTGACTTAGCAGCGGTACCCGGGTTTACGGGGCGAGGTTTGTGTCAAGATCTTGGCGGCCGATGTGTCTGTCCACCTGCGGCGTGGCGGGCCGGATCGAGAGAGACTGGTTGAGGAGGTCTTTTGACCTCTCCAGCCAGAATCCCTCAATCCATCTCCAGGGATGGATTTATACGTCCATCACTCCTGAACACACTGACCCCCATATTCCTAACCACCCCTCATACCTATTTCCTTCCCAGAACTTCCTCTTCTTCCTTTCCTTAAAAAAACCCTCCACAAGCATTCCCTAAGATGACATAGGCCCTGAGGGAAATTATTTTCCTCGGGGCCTCTTGTGTGGAGCTAATGTTAAAAAAAGCAGTTGATCGGGGTTCAATTCTCAGCCGTGGCAATTTTTTTTTTCAAATTTTAATTGAAAAAATTTAACATTTTAATTTTTATTTCGTGATATTTAACGACTCTGCGCTAGTAAATAAATAATAATTAATAATGTACATATTAATAAGTGAAAAACAAGATTCCATATCCATAATTAGATGTTCAACAACTTTATCAATATTTACTCATTGATCAAAAATATCTCGTTATTATAGTCTAATATTTACCTATTGTGTAGGTACAAATAAAATATCTATTGGCAAAAGTGATAAGCACATAATTATATTGATATTAGTATCAACAAACTAAACTAAAAGGGTATCTAATTAAAGTGTTGCCAGTTACCAGTAGCCAGGAGTTCAACACAGATTAGGGTCACTCTCTGTTTAATTTCCACAATATTATATTATCTCTTTCGACCCTTGATAATTAAGTCTATCTAAGCTTTACACTATCGACATATTTTATTTGTTGATGTCTGACTTATAATTTAATGGGGGAGTTCAGATTGTTGACACTTATTTCTACTAATTTATAACATACTTTCCATGAACAATTTTTTGCAATGGTTTTCATATCCGCGGTCGTTTATCAATTGAATAAAATTTTCACGAGGTGTTTTAGTAAGTATAATAAAAGAATTTTACCTACCAATAAAATTTGTCATCACCGCAGTGTGGCCAGTACAGAAAGAAAGTGTGGCAAGTCAAATAAAAGGGCAAATATAGGGAATAAACACGCGCGAAACGATAATAAAAAGGGCGAAAGAGCTAGCTCTCTCATAATCGCTGAAGGTAGGTACCATAAAAGATAAACCACGTAAACTAAGTCCATAGCTAATGTGGTTTATCCTTTGGTACATATGGATTCCAGACATCGATGGTAACAAAATATCAAAATATCTACATATTTGTCGGTGACCGCACAACTCAGAACCTCCATTGAAAAGTCAATAAAAGTGATTAAAAAAAATATGTAAAAGATTGGTTAAAAAGGTTACCTTAGGGTAGGGTTATGGGCTATATTAAGATTTTTTTTATAGCTTGACTTTTCAAAAAAAAGTGTTGAGTTGACTAGATTCTAAGTTGGCATGGAACCACATTTGCCACGTCGAAACGGTAAGTATATGAAATTCCCTCGATATTAAAAAAATCGTTAATAATTAAGTGAAAATGTTTAATAAAACACGGCTCGTTTAAAGTTAAGTAGTACTATATACTATGTGACCAACTTTTTGCTATTTTCGTGCGCGTAGTGTGCACAGTTCGTGCGCGCAAGGCGTCCACACTATGGGAATTCTGTTACATTGCATGATACATTGCGACAATGTGGACGGCAAATTCTTTCATTGCGTGTTACATTACATGTTACGTTACAGCAATTTGTACCCGGCTTTATAGTTACGCAAAAAGGAAATAAATGAACGTGGATTTTGGCCCACAATGGAAAAAAAAGAATTTTTCAAATATGTAGTTTATTTTTCATCCGATAATGTCAATCATTCTTTTTTGAAATCTGGTAAAATTATCTCCGTCTCATTTTCTTGGAACACATTGTCATCATCATCATCATCATCGTATTCAAATTCTGAAAGTTCTCCCTCGGGATCATCCTCGTTCTGGCCATCCTCCGGGTTGGTACTCTTCTCTTCCTCCACGGACTTGTCGTCGCTCATGGCATCAGATGTGGAAGCCAACTGTAAAAACCAAATACATAGATAACTTTAAAACTACGTGTTATGCATCTACACTAAAATCATTTGCTCAATAGCCTTTGACAATAGCTGCTTTTATAATTCCCATGGTTACGGCACGGCGATGGCACAAAAAAGACTATGAACATGTTTCTTTTTAACATTAGCACCACACAGTATGTCATCTTTGGGGATGCTGTGTTGACGATCTTTTTAGGAAAGGAAGGAGAAGAAGTTCTGGGAAGGAAATAGGCATGAGGCGTGGGTAGGAATCTGGGGGTCAGTGTCAGTAGTCAGTCAGTAGTTAGTAGTCAGGAGTGACGGACATAGTTACGACAGTAGTTAGTAGTCAGGAGAGACGGACGTATGAATCCATCCCTCCCACTAACGAGCAAGGCGATGTTCCAAGAGAGTACGCCTAAAGAAGTCAAAGGGAAAACAACCCTTCTCTCACAACCATTCTCTCCCGATCCGGCCTGCCATGCAGCTGGTGGGCAGACGCATCTGCCGCCAAGACCCGGACAAACCTCATCCCATGAACCCGGGCACCCTTACTAAGTCACTAATCATAGCGAACAACTAGGGGTGACCTATGGCATAGGTGTTGGTTATATAATAAACGGTTCCCGGGGCGGCGGTACCCATACCTGCCTCAAAAATTGTTTCCTATCAAAATAATGCTGCAGCTCTTTCTTACACACTAAATAATAGTGAGGCAAAGGATGAGACAAACAATGTACGTATGTTTGCTTCCTCCAAAGGAAAGGAAGTAATCATTTTCTTACATCAGAAACCTTGTATAATGATAAAATTAATCTAAAAATCAAGTTACATTAAGTGCATACCTGACTCTGCGTGATGTCCCTTGCAAGTTGAGAAATGTGCGCATTCATGATCTCCCGACACTGGTCCTGGAAGCCGGCCGGCAGCCAACCGCGCCGCTCATGGCACATTGCTCCCGGCAATACCTCGCCCAGCCTCGCTAGCATGCCCTCGATCTCCGGTACCTTCAGATGGCAATACTGAAACATAGAAAAAAAAAAAAACTAAAGTCTCCTTTGTCAAGTTGAATGGTTGTACCGTTAGAGCATCCAACCATCGTTTAACCAACCAACCGTCCAACCAAGTTGAATCATCTGCAGCGTGGTTGAACCGTTGAGCCATCGTGCGTAGTTGTGTGTGAGCGTCAATAAAATAAATAAAATGCCAGGAATGACTAATGAACGTGAAGTTTTGACAGATTTTTTTACATTTTGTAAGGATTTAACTTGCTGGTGGGATACTACAAGCAAGATGTACTCCGACAGAGATGCAAGTAAGGGAGCTTTCAAGTATTACGTAACGCAATTTTTGAAGATTTTTGACCCCCCCTCCCCCCCATGTAACGCGCCATAACGTTTTCCTGTTCAACCCCCCCCCCCCCTAAGC
Organism: Limnephilus marmoratus; assembly: GCA_917880885.1. Lineage (NCBI taxonomy): Eukaryota > Metazoa > Arthropoda > Insecta > Trichoptera > Limnephilidae > Limnephilus > Limnephilus marmoratus. The sequence goes on along the minus strand of OU862909.1, from coordinate 38,020,899 downwards.
GTTACGTAACACCCAAGTAACAATTTTTACCCGAAAGTCACAATTAAGTTGCGCAACGATTACTGAAATGTCGCTTAAATACCCTTTTTTTGATTTTATCTCGTTTGCGGTAATAAATAAAACAAGAGATTTCTAACTCGCGATACATTATATACATTTTATATATTCATATTGTCATTTTGAAAAAAAATGAGAATATTATAATTTTTATCGGCCTTGTATTCCTTCCAGATCTCCACAATTTAACACTGTCTGACCTAGAATAAACCTACATGGTTTTACAACACATACTTTCTTTTACATTAGCTTTAGTGAGGAGGCCCTGAGGAAAATAATTTCCCTAAGTCTTCCCTGTGGAGCAACACTTTACTCCACTATGATTCACAAGCTGACTCATAGTGGAGTTAAACCTTTTCTACGTCCCGAATGCAGTTATACAAGTTCTCAAAAGGGCAATTTATAAATCCACCGTGCTATTTACAGAAGAGAAAACCTTTTACATGTCCTGACTGCAACTATTTGTGTTCTTAAAAGGGATATCCAAGAATTATTTTGCTGACTCTACTCATTGTGGAGAAAAGCATTTTTCATGTTCCGACTGTAACTATTCAGAGAAATAAAAAAATCACATGTTTACTCACAGTGGTGAAAAACCCATTTCATGCCCTGACTGCAACTATTCTTCTTCTCGAAAAAAAAACTAAAACGGCACTTGCCAATTCACAGTGATGAAAAACCTTTTACTTGTCCCGAGTGCGACTATTCAGGCGCTACAAAACGGTATCTAAAAATTCACATGTTTACCCACACTGGACCAAAACCTTTTTCGTGTCCCGACTGCAATTATTCATGTTGTACAAAGGAACTTCTTAGAAATCATTTGCTGACTCACAGTGCTACAAAACCACTTACATGTTTCTACTGCAACTATTCGTGTTCTACAAAGAGGCATGAAAAATCACATGTTTACCTTCAACAGACAAAACTATTTTTTTGTCCCAGCGTGGTTTTTCAAGTTCTTGAAAGGGAGATTAAAAAATCCACAGAACGATTCAAAGTGAAGAAAACCTTTTTCATGTTCTGAGTGTAACTATGCATGAACACTATGAACTACGAAACCTAGCTTTAGGTAATATTATTAAATTTTAGCAGTAAACTAACCTGTGTGTAATAACTAAAAAGCGTTGTTCTTACTAAAAAATTCGTATAACATCATTCATATGTTGCATAAATTTTTTTTTTTTTTTAATTTTTCTTTTGCTGTCTTCCAAATTTGGTTGGCATTTTTTGGTTGCGCTGCGCTGGCAAGTCAGCATGAGAGCCTTTATAGGCCAATAACAGCTGATGATGTAAATCTCCCGGTTTGGAGGACATTATAATTGCTAAAAACTCACATTAACAACACTGACTACAGCAAATTGTGTTTATGCGTATTTCGTGTTTAAAACACTAACGAATACTGACAACGAAAATAAAATGAAAATGACGCACAATACAGTCGAGGAATTCCCCGTACAACATAAACTAAAAGGCTTGCCAACTTGGAAGATTTCAATTCCTTAGTTTTTTATTTAAATAAAGAAAAACATGTTACGTAACGCGTCCTTCGAACCCCCCCCCCCGTAACGCGCCGTAACGTTTCACCAGACCCCCCCTCCCCCCCCAAGTGCGTTACGTAATACTTGAACGGCCCCTAATGAGGATCTTATGATCGGAGGAGTTGAAATGTATTGAAAAGAATGCAACGAATAAAACCAAAAATAGCAAATTTTTTATTAATTTAATAGCATCAAATGACAAAAAAAAATTTAAGTTCCATGAGCCATTTTTGTCTTTTTCTTTTCATGTTAATATTTAATGATGCTACTAGAGCGATTGCAAATTTTAGTTTTTTTTTGATAAATGTAATGAATCATAATTAGTCTACGATCAGTTCTCATGCTTTAGTTGTCTACGAGTCACTCGGGTCACAGTGCTGAAAATAACCGAAGGCATCTCACGGTTGTCATATAGATGGTGAAGAGTCCCCAGAGACAGCATTTAACTTTGCTTTTATTACTTCGGATGTTTTCCCATCCAAAAATAAAAAGCAAATTACCGATCGATGTTGCTCTATTTCCATTTCATCGAGAAACACATGAATCAGTCTAAAATATAGTATGTCAGATGGCAGTACACGACGGTAATGTCAACTTCCATCAGTAACGCCACCTGTCTTCAAACAAGGGTACTTATTGATCTACCCTCACATTCAGTAATGTATAATATCTTGATAACCCCATAATAATTGTTAATACCTATTACCTGATAAAACATTTGCCTCCGGGATGGCAAAACACCAGTCTTAAACAAGTAGGAGACTTCCGGTGGATTTTCAGCAGGTTTTGGTTCTTCTTCCAATTTTTCATTCTTCACGAGAAATATTTTGCTCATGTGATTCTTGTTTCTTTCTTTCAAGAAATGGAAATTATCCTGGCGAGTTCCTTTTACCAAATTCTTTAGACCAGCTGAAAAATACATAATACATTTATTTAGGATTAATTACACTCAATATTATATAAGTAAAGAAAACAAAGAAAAATAATATATTTGTTCAAATGCCAACTACGCAATAGAACATGTGTAGATATGATCAAACAAATCGCAATAAATAACGGTTACAATCCAAATATAGTCATCAACATTCTAAAAAAAAATTTTAAAAATTATCCACAAGTAAATTTTTATACAATAGTCCACCTCATAATAATAATAATCAGTCTTATCAATGGCGTAGAATCTTGTACATCAATAATTTTTCCCAAAAAAGCATTAAAAATCTCCCATCAAATATTAAACCAGCATTTTACACTAATAATAGTATAGGTAAGCTTTTGATGAACGGTAAGGACAAGGAAGATGGTCTATCTCACTCTGGAATTTATTCACTCCAATGCAGTGAGTGTCCCTTTTTTATATAGGCAAAACAGCACACAACATAAACACCCGTGTCAAAGAACATCTTAGATGTTTACACAGCTCTGGATTTTTGGAATTTGCAAACCTTGATCGAAAAAGACCATACATTTGATAGGCGCCACCCTAATTCATAAAAACAATAAAGGTATAAGGTTGGATAACTTAGAGGCACTTGAACTAAGCGATAAACACTAACAGCCTTACTAAAAATCCCAGTGAAAATTTTATTCAATTGACAAACTGCCGCAGATGTGAAAACATTACTAATTAAAAATTTGTTCATTGAAAGAAATACACGTGGTTTACACGGCCTGAGAGGGTAGTTTATCTCTGTTTTAACGATTGATGTACGAACGAAATTTGAAATTTTTCCAAAGTATTTTGAATGTTCTATATATTTCTTATTTTTGAAGGTGTCGTAAAAACAAATACCATTTATGAAAACTAGATAAAATTACCTTTTAGATTTGTATATTTGAAATACAGTTTAGTTTTCAAAAACTGACATATTTTAAGATTCAAACTCGGAAATAAATTTCTTACCAAAATTTTTTTGACTAAAATGTAGAGAAATTAAAAAAAAAACAAAATTTCAAAAACACAGTCCTTTTATGTAATAAATTTGGAAGGAAACTATCACCTCACTTTTTCCTCGTGCATACAATAAAAAAATAATAAAAAATTTCAAAGTTTTTTTTATTGCTAAAAAACTAACCTAAAAATTATACCGTCTTTTATATCAGATTTCTTGCATCTCTAAAGACGTTAATTTCTTTGATGCATTTAGGAACACATGTATTAGATATTATTATTTAAAAAAACACCACTTTCATAAAATTATCGTAAAATAAAATCCTTTAAATATAAATTTGAATTCTCATGTATCATATAAAATAGTTTTTGACACTTCAATTTTCAAAGTACGATTATTGTTTTATAACTTGACTAAAACTTATGAAAAACCACAAAAAACACGGTAAATATATCAATGATATAAATATAAGAGTAAATTATTCATATTAATAGAAATTAACCATCACATAAGTAATATTGCACACACAAAAATCATTTCGCACAACAGAAATCATTTCGCGCTTCCAGCGTCGTTTACGAGCGCGAACAACGAATACGCATGCGCCGCGCGCCGCTACCTAGCGGTTATGAAGGAAAACAAACAATTTAGTACTTAAATATGCATTGTTGCCGGATTTAAAATAATTTTAAGATCAAACTTTATTAGTAATATTTCCTGTTTTAGTGTATTTTTGTTTTATTCATGTTGCTGCAACAACACGGGTTATCTGGCGTGCTGTGGTTTTTTTTTAGTAAGGCTGTAATAGTAAGGTAGTTAATAACCAACTAAATTTAAATAAAAGTCCTATACTAAGATTGTTCCCTATTGACAAAGAACACTCCCGTTCCCTTCCTAATTCTCCATCTACACTTATGCCTTCTTCCTCCTTCACTTGAGGAGTCCAGCCCATTTTGTTAAATATCTATAACACAAATGTAACTTAATGTTAGTAGAGTATTATACTGCCCTGAAGAAGCTATGGTTGTAGCGAAACCGGGTCGGCGTAAAGTATATAAAATAAAAGTGGTGTTTACAAAGTTATTGTTTTATTTTTAAAAAAGAATATAGGTTAGAACAAAGTTATGAAAGCAGTGAAGAAGAAACAAAAACAATGAATCTTTTATGCAGTGACCTTGTTAAAGTATGTACTGCTAAAGTGTATAATTGCTACCAATTATACACGTACCTGTACCTACGTACAGCTTTATACTTCAGTAGAGGCATATTAGAAACATTAGCAACAAACAATTTCAATGAATGTAATTATTGATTGCGATGAAGCTTTGGGGATTTGATGTGCACATATCCGCGATGGTTTCTATATATAATAATCAGTGGCGGCTCGTGACTTTTGGGTGTGCTAGAGTGCTGATATTTAAAAAATGGGATTATTGATGTTGTTGTAGCCGAAAAAAAAATTTTTTTTTTTTGAAAATCAGTTTTATGTATAAAAATTTCAGGAAGTTTCGGTTTGGCGGTGTGCCGCACCAATTTCCTGAAAAATCTTCATACAAAACACCGATTTTAAAAAATATATATATATATTTTTCACATACGACAACATCCATGACGCTATTTTTTTAATATTAGCACCCTAGCACACCCAAGACACGAGCCGCCACGGATGAGTTCTGGCATTATGAAATTTGTATTAAAAAAAAACAACGAGAGGGAATGTGGAGAAAGCGGAGTGGGGACGCGTGACCAAGGGGACGTAGGAGAGGAAGGGGAGGCAGAAGGGGAACGGGACGAATGGGAAAGGACACGCAGGGAAAAACAATTTCCTTATTAAGTGGCTTAACAATGCATGCCGTGAACTCGCTAGTTGATTCTAAAAGAATTCCAAGTCTAAAATTAATACAATGATAATATTAATGTGATTATTAAACACGGTTGACCAAATTGTAGAATTATATTCTAGATTGCTTTTAACGAGAGATGTGAACGGAACTTTTAATGTGTATATATGTTTTAAATCGTTGGAAATCCTTACTATAAAATCCAACATGTTAATAGCCATATTAGCCATAGAAGTTATATGTATAATGCATATGAAATACAAAGCAGAGTTTCTGCTCGAAAATGATGCCTAGGTCAAGTATTAATAATAATAATAATACTTTAACTTTTATATTCTCAAAAAATACATCTATCCTAATGATGGACACTGTAATGCTGATTCCAGACTCACGGCGAGAACAAGCACTTATCCACACTCTCATTTTTCTCACTCGTGATCTGTTTCCCGTCCGGTATGGACGACATTACAGACGATATTCAAAATGCTGCAGGTTTGGCTCTGTGCGATAAATTGCAACTCTTGTTGATTGTTCCACATTTTTAACACAAGGAAACAAAATTTTCGAAACAAAAACAAAAATATAACACACGTCTACTCTCAACCGCTCACTAAACAACACTGAGACAAAACGTGAGTGTAGTAGTCTTCTCGCTTCTCGCCCGAGAAATCCTTTGAAGCGGCCAAATTTACCGACAGTGATCCGAGAACAGGCGAGCCCGAGAAAGAGAATGCGAGAAACTCATCACATTCACGCTTCTCGGGTGTTCTCGGGGCTTCTCGCCGTGAGTCTGGAGGGGCTATTACACTGTCCAAAACGTTGGTTAAAGAAGGAGGTAGCACAACACGGCATAATACCCCAAAAATAAATCACGATAATAACTTTTATCTTGACTTAAAAGCAGTAATCAGTATGCAAAAACACAAACCATCTAAAACAGTGGAGCTTCGGCATCATGAAATTTACAAAACTTTTTCTGTCTGAAATTTCAAAGTCATCGTGAACTACGGAGCTTTGAAATATTCATTAATTGTCATAAATAATAATAATAATAATAATATTTATTTCGCATAAAATTATACAATGAAACATATGTGGAAACTTTGACTAGCCAACTAGGAATGGATCCTGTTTTAGGCCAGTCAAATTGACAAATTTAGTTCATATCATAATTTCATATTACATTGATAAATTATATACATATTATTTATTGAATGAAACAAGTGTTACGATTAAATTCCTCGTAGAAGCTTTAGTTAATAACTACAATTTTGAACTCATAAAAAAAAGAATAAGCGAAGAGAAAAAAACAATGTCTTAAAGTACAGATTTAGTATCGAATGCTTGTTTAACAATAGATAAATGTTTGGACATGTGAATCGCTAGCAAAAATTGAGAATCGAGACCAGCTTCAAGTGTGATGACAAAATCCATATTATAATTAAAGTTGATGTTTAAACATGATTACAAAAAATAAGTATAATTAACGTGAGTGACGTATCCCTCAACTTTACGAGCGGGTAAAGAAACTCAAAAAGAATGTGACTCGAAAAGGATGCAGCAAATGAATAAAAACAATTTGTATATAAATATGTCTTAAGTTAATGTATAAATAGTGACATGAGAAAGGGGTTGATAACCAATTGTATTTATTTCCCTTTCCTTGCGTCATTTTTTCATCCTACTAAGATATTTTCCCTTAGAGCACTTAATATAAAATAAAACAGGTAAAGTAAGTAAAATCCAGATGGTAATAATAAAAAGAAAGATCACCGCAGGAGATGAATGTAGAACAATGGGAAGGGTATTGATAAAATAGTAGACAATTATGTTCTGAAGTGATAAGTACGTGTTTTTGTAATATTACGCATAGTACGTAATTTTGTATAATTTTATACGTATTATGTATAAATTATAATTTACGTAATTTTGTATAATAAAAAGAAAGATCTCCACAGGAATTGAATGTAGAAAAAAATGGGAAGGGTATTGATAAAAGAATAGACAATTGTGTTCTGCAATGGTAAGTACGTGTTTTTGTAATGAATGGAACTATGAGTGAGTGTTTTTTTTTTATTTTGTTTTTTTTTATTTTCTTATATATTTTTAATTTTGTTTTATTTTATATGATGAGACTAACTATTGGTCAACATATCTTCGCTTTTGATCCTCCCTAAATCAAGGAGCCAGTCGTTGATCAATTTGCGCAAAACATTTGCACTTTTAGTTTTCCAATCATTAGGAATGATATTAAATAATTTAGGTCCTAAGTACGAAAATTGCCGTTGGCCGAGGGACGTCGTGATTTTTATTGGGACTATTGGATTGTTCCTTGAAAGTCGAGTGTCGTGAAGATGGTCAATGGACGGGAAGTGTTGACGTTGTTTTTGCACATGTAATATAATCTTTCTAATATACAATTGTCTAACATCAAGTACTTTTAATTCCGTGAATAATGCATCACTGGGGTACCTGAATGGTTTTTTAAGGATGACTCTTAGTATTGATTTCTGAGCTTTAGCCAGGGAGTCTAATATTGTTTTGGCACATCCACCCCATCCTAGGGATGCATATTCGAGTAAAGAATTACACATAGCATAGTATATTGATTTCATATCTTTAACAGAGAGAATATTTCTGATGGTTATAAAAAGATGTGTAAGTTTTCTGACTTTTGAGGCCGTTGCGTTAATGTGTTCGTCCCATCTCAGATATTTATCTATGGTGATCCCTAGATATTTTAAACTATCCACGCATTCTAGGTTATTGCAAGTACAAGAGTTCGGTTCATTGCAAATGTGAATAGTAATATTTAGTATAACCTTGGGTTGACCCGCTTGTGTTGCACTAAAACGTATAAATTTTGTCTTATCCGTGTTAAGAGTAAGAAGATTATAGTCTAGCCAATGTTTGACATTGTTTATTCCAATTTCTGCTTTTCTGTGCGCTTCATACCAGTTTTTGCCCTCAAATATTAAGACCGTATCGTCAGCAAACGTGATGATATGATCGGCAAGGTTGCTGTTGCAAAGGTCATTGATATAGATATTAAACAATATCGGTCCTAAAGTACTTCCTTGTGGTACACCAAATACGATGTTGGCTGGATCGCTTAGAGTACCACTAATAATAACTCTTTGGCTCCGATTTTCCAGATAGCTTCCTAACCATTTAAGTAACTGCCCCTGTATACCGATTAGCTGTAATTTTTTCAAAAGGATTTTGTGCGAGATGGTATCAAAAGCTTTAGCCAGATCCAGGAAGATCGCGATGCTTTTGATTCCTCGATCGATGTTATTAGAAATTACTTTAGTCAGATTGCCAATGGCATTTTCAGTACCTAAACCCGGACGGAAGCCATATTGTCTCTCAGAAAGAATGTTATTATCTTCAAGATAAAAGCTAAGACGATTTTTGACAATTTTCTCTATAATTTTTGAGACTGAATTGACCAAAGATATCGGCCGGTAATTTTGAATCGCAGATTTATCTCCATTTTTGTGTAGTAATACAACAACTGAATGTTTTAGATGGTTAGGGAATATTCCTGATTTGAGACTTAGATTGGAAATGAGCGCTATCGGAGATGCTATGAATGACTTAGTTACTTTAAGCAGATTAGTCGAGACTTTGTCTGGTCCACAAGCGTTAGATGGCTTTAGGTCGTCAATTATTTCCAAGACTTCATTCGTCGATGTTTGTATATTGTCTATTTTATGGACGAGGCTAGAGGTGACCAACTTGGCAAGTTCGATTTCTGTTTTATTGCATTTATCGAGAATTTTTTTGGCAAGTGTGGTTCCCACCGATGTGAAGTATTTATTAGCAAAATTCGCCATATTTTTAGGATTAGAGGAGTTTACGTTACCGATATCTAACGATTTAATTTCGGAAGACCTGTTTATTTTTGTTTTACTAATATTTCGAAATAAAACTAGCATATTCAAAAATATTCACAATAAGAAAAAAGAGTATTGTGTTTTACATAAAACTAGCTGTTGCCCTTGTTACTTTTTGTTCCAAGTGTGAAAATTCGATCATATTTATTTTTGACATATCAATGCTCTGGTGTTACAACAAAATAAATGGATAAAACGAAATACCTGTGTTCCTAACCCTGTAATCCATGCATTGATATATTCTGCTTTGGGGGTCTTTCCTCGGGTCATAACCAAACCTTACCCAGAGGCCTCTCCAAGGCCCGTTCAGGTAATAGTAAGCCACACACGGCAGGAGAGTTTTCAGTTGCAAGTCCGTGAACTTTTTTGTACAATAGATCTCATTTTTAGAACAGATTGGTTTGTTACTGAAATGCTGAAAATATCAAAAATACATATTAATTAGCAAAAATTGCAGTATTCTAAATTAACCCCCCGTTACCATCAGAGTAACCAAAATCTTTTAAATTACTATCCTCCGTGTGTTAGCTTAAATTTATTTATCGTTTTTTTTTGTGGGGTATCTCAGTGAACCCTCATGGTTACAAAAAAAAATTATTGCATCTTGGCATGTTGAAGGTTAAGAATATATTTATTTTAAGTTACTGAAGAAAATTTTTATGAGACTTGAAAAAGTTTGCAAAGCAATCAATATAATTTTTTTTGTAAATATTCCGTATTCCGTTTACTTCTAAACTCGCCCAAATTATTGAAATAACACATTGTGTCAACTTAATTAGGGGAAGATTGAAAAACAAGCACTTAAATTCATATTTGGTAAAAGCTTCTAAAAGTGGAATAAATTTGTCATTAGAATCGTCACCATATTTAAATATTAATTTTGTTAGTATGATGTGACATTTGCCAGAAGATTCCCCTTTAAATCTAAAGCTAACTACCCATGCTTGTTCATTGCTCAATGGTTTTACGCTAATTCGAACATGTCTTAACGTGTGTACCGTTTTGTCCGTACATAAAACTGAAATAATCACAGAACTCGAATAGAACTTACACAGAATGTGAAAATTATTTTTTTTAAATAACCCATTCTTAGAATCGGCATTTAGCGGGGACCTTTCAAACGTTAAAAAAACAAAATGACACTGAATGACCATTTGATAACAAAGTTACATTTGAATTTCTGTGAAACAAGCCGTCCTTTGAGAAAGAATAATATTCTAATCTATTCTATTCATCGTTCAAATACATCTAAGAAACTATGAAACTAGCTTTCACCAAGAGAAAATTTGTTCCTCCTGTCTCGCCCATTTATTACCGTATTCTCAGTCTCACTATAAATTGAAAAAGTCACTCACCTCTTTAAGAGTTTGTAGGAGTTTGCAATTGGCAAACAATGAATCGACGGCCAGTTTGTTTGGTTCTAATGGAGTGGGGTCAGTGCGATTGAAGTTGACGTAAGTAGTGTGTCTGGTGCGTGGCTTTCTGTATCTGGTAATGATGTTCCTCAGATCACTCTCCTTTTCCTTCTCCAAGAACGTGTAATTATAAGCATAATTTTGAGGCGTGCTCATCCGGGAAAATACTGGAGGGACAAAGAAGTATGGCACCGGTGTGCTGGAAACAGAATTATAAAATCAGCTAAATATTATTATTCCAAGTACAGATAAAGAGAAATTTCCCAATTGGTTGGTTCCCCTCAATCTCATCAATCCCTCAAGCTATTTGTTCGCTTTTCGAAACAACTCATAAAGGTCTATGCCCACTACACCGTTCCATACCATGACCGTAACCGTAGCGGCGCATGCAAAAAAATATTCTTTGTATCGATCAGTATGAAACGCTGCCCATTAGCCCGTTCCGTCACCGACCAACACCGTCGCATACCATGACCGGACTGACGGCGAATTCTCAATGACAATATTTTGCAGGTGCCGGTCCGCTCTATGCATGGCACGCGACGGTGTTAGAACGGGGATCATACGCGTATGATTTAACGTTTTAACATTTTATTTAACATTTTATGTTTTAACCGCGTTGCCACTCCGTCAGTTCGTGATTTGTGTTCATTTTTCGTGTTTATATCCAGGTATTTTAATGATATGACACTATGCTTCTCCTGACGCGTCAGTCCAAAACGAAAACACAGGCGAAATGATATAACGGGCACCGATAGAACGGGCACCGTACACCTATTGAACGGGGATGGTACGGACACTAACCGCGGTGTATACGGTCACTATACCCGTTACGTACGGGTATAATACGGTGTTAGCACGTTCTAGTGGGCATAGTAGGGCGTAGCATGTTTATTTCGTGGCTGATACGTTCATAGTACGGTCATGGTATGGAACGGTGGAGTGGGCAGAGACCTTAAAGGTCTCATAGAAATCATTGTGTCTCCCTTAATAGTAAGGGAGACATAATGATGACACCATGATAGCATGGTTAGAAATAATGATCTAAACGTTATTAGAAAGACAAAACACCACACTGTATATTCAAATCTAAAAGTAAACCATAAAATAATTAAAATTACCTATACCTTCATGAAACCAAAATTTTCGACCGCAATTTGAAAAACATTTATGAAACTTTGAGAATTTTTGATTAATTATTTTTTACATGAAACGACAAGAAAGTGAGTAGACGATAACTCTTTGCAACAAGGGAAACATTCAAGCGCCCTAATTACACCTAAATAATACATTGTAGATTCGATGGTTCTTACTTCATCCATTCCAGATCAGGCATTCCAGTGGGCACAAGCTCATCGAGGATGCACCTCAATCCCGCAGTTGGATTTGCATCATCTTTGGGGGCCAAGGGTAAATATTGGAAATCAGAGAGCACTAAAAAAAAGTAAGCATGTTACAAAAAGTGTAATTTGAACCACGTCAGACAGTTAATTCAGCATGGTGATGTAATATTAGCAAAAATAATACCTAATGGCGATAATTTTGTGAAGTTTTTTAACCTTTTTTGAAGTAAAACTTCTTTACGCACGCTCGACTTGGGGGGTAAGCTGGTGAATGTGGTGAAAAGTGTGATGCGAACGGTAATCGATGCGATTGGTGATCGGGTGGGGCAAACGGTTTTTGAAGTAAAACTTCTTTACCTCGACTTGGGGGAGAAGCTGGTGAATGCGTTACGAAAAGTGGTGATTGTTACGAAAAATGTCAATGTGAACAGTAATTGATGCGAACGGTGATCGATTGCTAGGCAAGGCGAACGGTCGGGCCTTTTGGGCACGCTTGACTTCGGAAGTGATAAGGATAAGGATGGTCACCCCAAGGTCATAGGTCACCCCAAGGTCATAGGTCACCCCAAGGTCGTAGGTCACCCCAAGGTCGTAGGTCACCCCAAGGTCATAGGTCACCCCAAGGTCGTAGGTCACCCCAAGGTCATAGGTCACCCCAAGGTCGTAGGTCACCCCAAGGTCGTAGGTCACCCCAAGGTCGTAAGTCACCCCAAGGTCGTAGATCACCCCATGGTCATATTTCACCCCAATGTCATATGTCACCCCTAGGTCATAGGTCACCCCGTTCGCTACGTTTGGAAACTTAGGAGAGATACCTGGGTTCATTGGGTGAGGTTTGTCTTGTAGTTTTACTTCAGTCGTGTGGCCTAAAGCACACTCGTTTTTTTTATTATTTATATCTTGCTACACAGCAATCATGAAGAGTTGTCAAACTCAACCGTAATCCTTCAGGCTAATTTAATTGTTTCCAAAACAATTCATATAAGTCTCATAGAAATCGTGTATCTCTTACTATCATGGTTAGAAATATGATCTAAGCAGTGTTAGAAAGAAAAAACACTACGCTTTATTTTCAAATCTAAAACATACACCTTTTCACCACAAAATAATTCAAACATACACCTTTATGAATCCAAAGTTTCCGATTGAAATTTGAAAAAAAAAAAAAATTTTAATTATTTTTACATAAAACCACAGAAAAGTGAGTTAACGATAATGTTTATAATACAAATGTATGAACTAATAAAATAACAAACAAAAAAATGTGTGTTTTTATTTTTTTTTATTTTCAGTAATTTTAGTTAGGAAAAACGTAAACTTTTTTATGTTTGTATTCAATTTTTTTAATTTAAAAAATGATGTAAGTATATTTCAAATTATAAAATTTGAAAGTTTATTTCATCACCTTTCAAAAACAGTTTTAGTTTTCAGATGCGTTCAAAAATATTCCATTTATTTGAATTTTATTGCAAAGCGGGACTATTTTGACCTTCTGATAAAATAGACCCGAGGCCTGAGGAGTTAGCAATTTAGAGAATACTATCAAAATCCCACAAGAGTTTAAATAAAAAAAGGTATAAAATACTCACCATCAAAAGAATACCCTAGCTTAACGACACCTACAACTTCGGTAGCAATAATAGTAGGACCTTCACTAGAACTCGAAGGTGCATTCTGTTTCTTTTTCTTTACCCGGATTTTTAGCAGTATTCCCGGGGTGAAATTACTTGTGCTAGTGACCACCTTGCAAAAAGCGTCTTTCGGTCGGAACCTCAGCTCCATTCGACGTACCCCAGAAGAATATACCTTAAATTAGAAGTAGTATTTATATGACTTGTGGTATATTTGGTTACTGCTAAAATTTATAATATGTAACTAGGTCGTTAGATACAGAATAAAAGTATATTATTTGAAAATCCTTCATAACATAAAACTAGAATTTTGGGTAAATTTTTGGGATTAGTGTCCATGGCTATTACGAATAATTTTTAGAAAAAAACTTTAGATTCGCCTTAATCACTATAAAAGGAAACTTTTGCATTGCAATAATGCATTTTAATTTTCAATTTAGTTAAATAAAATTTCACTTCGCGAACCGATACTACGACAGCCCGCCCGCCATTTTGTCACTGTTATGTTGGTATCTCCGACCTGATACAAACAAGAGCTAGATACGATTGTAGCCGACTTCGTGGGATACATGATGAGGCGCGTAATTATAAATAAAAATTATAAATCAAAAGTTTTTTTCTAAATCTAAGACTAATCCCAAAAAATTACCGGGGTGAAATGCAGAATACGCCAATGTCAGGGAATTTAATAAAAATGCTCTTTCTAGATGAGAAAAGTGTGTAGAAACTCATTAAAAAAAGAATTAATGTGCGGAAAGCAAAATTGAGGGAGATACAGCCGATCAAAGTTTTATAAAATTTCACTTCGCGAACTGATACTATGACAGCCCGCCCGCCATCGTTGTCACTGTTATGTTGGTATCCCGGACCTGATACAAACAAGAGCCTAGATACGATTGTAGCCGACTTCGTGGGGTAAATTATAAGGCGCGTAATTATGAAAAACAGAATTAATAATATAATGTAAATAGGCACTGGAATGGAGAATCCCGCCAGACAAACCATTTAAAAACGTAGGCTGTTTTTTAGGTTAGGTTAGGTTAGGTTATGGGGGGGGGGGGCAGATCCGGCGCTGGGTTAACATACACAAGCCCGCTAGAAAGGTTAGGTTAGGTTCGGTTAGGTTAGGTTAGGTTATGGGGGGGGGGGGGGCAGATCCGGCGCTGGGTTAACATACACAAGCCCGCTAGAAAGGTTCGGTTAGGTTAGTATCCCACGAAGTCGGCTACAATCGTATCTAGGCTCTTGTTTGTACAGGTCCGGGATACCAACCTAACAGTGACAAAAGATGGCGGGCGGGCTGTCATAGTATCGGTTCGCGAAGTGAAATTTTATAAAACTTTGATCGGCTGTATCTCCCTCAATTTTGCTTTCCGCACATTAATTCTTTTTTTAATGAGTTTCTACACACTTTTCTCATCTAGAAAGTGCATTTTTATTAAATTCCCTGACATCGGCGTATTCTGCATTCCTCCCAATTACCGAATTTTGTAAGACTGTAGAACACTTCTAATCTTTTCTCACATTTTTGAAAAAATATTATATTTTTACCTTTGAAATTGCTTTCATGCCTCCTAAAGTTTCAATAGCTTTATCCGGGTTATTTACAACTCCGGGATATTGAATGGAAACTAAATTACGAGAGTAATTCTGTCTGTCGACCATTTTGAACACAAATTATATTATTTATTGTAAATGAATATAATATTTAATATTATTCGATTTGAAATAATACGATACGCGAGGCTGTCAAGCTGACATTTGAATAATTTGTTGTTTTCTGTGGTTAAAAAAGACGACAACAAAAAATATTTTTCAACACAAAGTACTTACCTAACTCTCTTGTGTGCTGGCACGTAGTACAAAAGACTGTTTGATATTGGACTTTTAGCATAATTTTATGAAAATAGAATACACATTTTTACTTTTTGAGAAAGGCGATATTTTTCATAGAGAAAATATGTTGTGTTTAAACGAACGAACTTTCTGCTTTATTTCTTGGTTATGTTTGGTTATGTTCTTGAGGCATAAAAAGGCGGCTTATTTTCAATTATAAATACCACCAATATAATTAAGTCCCATTAGGATAAGGGAATTTGGTTAGTGAGATGTTTTGTTACACATATTATAAACCTGTACTTAATATCTTGTATGAACGTTAAAACATCAAACATTTAGCGGGAAATAGGATTCATTTATTGGGTAGAAAATTCGGTAATTATCGGTTCGGATTGGCCACGCTTATTACGAATAATTTTTAGAAAAAAACTTTAGATTCGCCTTAAGTACTATAAAAGGAAACTTTTTGGCTTTGGGGCGGCGGAAAATAATGCATTTTAATTTTCAATTGCATAAAACCAAAATTCACTTCGCGAATCGACACAGCGAAAATCCGCGGCCGTAGCTGTCACTGTTATGGACTGTAGCTGACTTCGTGGGATACCTGCATGAAATACCGCGAATCACAAACCATGTTGCACAAACCTAGCGTAGCCGCTAAACCACTTGAAAACTGGGATGTTTTTCTTGCGTTGACGCGAGTAGGCGTTATAAAGGGGCACATTCTTTTGTATCACAAACCATGTTACACAAACAAGCCCGCTAGAGAAATTTCATAATTACGCGCTTTATCCCACGAAGTCAGCTACAGTCCATAACAGTGACAGCTACGGCTGCGGATTTTCGCTGCGTCGTCGGTTCGCGAAGTGAATTTTGGTTTTATGCAATTGAAAATTAAAATGCATTATTTTCCGCCGCCCCAAAGCCAAAAAGTTTCCTTTTATAGTAATTAAGGCGAATCTAAAGTTTTTTTCTAAAAATTATTCGTAATAAGCGTGGCCAATCCGAACCGATATTTACCGAAAATTCCTGTACATTCCAAATACTTGTATACCTCCACAGATATACAAACCCCTCACTATACCTCTTGCAAATTGTATTCTTTTAATTGTTATGAAGTGATGAATCATATTTTTTTTATTTTGTTCCCATTAGATTGAGATCATGGGTGACTCCGACTTCAGTTCACTCCTACATGCCGCAGAACAGTTGGCTACCGATGTTGAAGGCAATGAAGAGTTGCCAAGGGTTGAAAGGTCCCTTGGCCAGGTTCTGGAAGCTTCCCAGGAGTTGTATTCAAGAGTAACGCAGACAGGAGCTCACGATATTCAAGCGTAATAAGCTCATCTTTAAATCATTCTAACAATGCATGTAAACAATGATGGGGTGAAATGCAGATCCCGCCAATGTGGGGGATTTTTAATAAAAATGCATTTTCTAGATGAGAAAAGTGTGGAAAAGTTGAATAAAAAAGAAATTAAGGCGCGCTTGGCAAAATTGAGGGAGATACAGCCGTTTAAAGAATGAATAAAATGACACTTCGTAGACTTATACTACGCCATTTTGTTACTATTATGTTGGTATCTCAGACTTGCTTTAAACGAAGGTTGATACGATTGTAGCTAACTTCGTGTGATATACACGTAATTATGAAAAACAGAATTAATAATGGTCACAAACCATGTTACACCAACCTGGCGTTGCCGCTAAACTACTTGAAAACTAGGATGTTTTTCTTGCGTTGACGCGAGTAGGCGTTATAAAGGGGCACAAACCATGTTACATAAACCATGTTACACAAACCTAGCGTAGCCGCTAAACTATTTGAAAACTGGGATGCTTTTCTTGCGTTGATGCGAGTAGGCGTTATAAAGGGGCACAAACCATGTTACACAAACCATGTTTAGCGTAGTCTTAGGTTAGGTTACTTTAATTTGGAAGGTGATAAACAGTTTAAAAAATCATTGAAAAAAAGTCCGCTAGAAAAATTTCATAATTACGCATCTATCACATGAAGTAGGCTACAATCGTATCAACCTTCGTTAATAGCAAGTCTGAGATACCAACATAATAGTAACAAAATGGCGTAATATAAGTTCATGAAGTGTCATTTTATTCATTCTTTAAACGGCTGTATCTCCCTCAATTTTGCCAAGCGCGCTTTAATTTCTTTTTTATTCAACTTTTCCACACTTTTCTCATCTAGAAAGTGCATTTTTATTAAAATCCCCCACATTGGCGGGATCTGCATTTGTTATAAGACTTACAACGTATCTACCATCGCTCTCTCTAGAGTGCGTGGCGACGAAATCCGCTTCACACGCCTTCTCCTCGTGATTTTGAAATCTCGCAGGATTCACCTCCTCCATTTTCCAAAATTTTTCTATTTGATTAGATAATGTGTTTATTGATAAACTACAAAATTGCGGTACTGGCCTTTTTTTCTGATGAATGTTGATCGGGCCCGATATAACCCAGCCTAATTCAGTCCTCTGAAGAGTAGGTCCGGTATCCAATCTCAGCCGATCATCTTGTAGTATATCCCAAAAGCTCTCAGCGCCTAACAGGATATCAATAGGCGCCGCTACGTTGAAATTTGGGTCCGCCATTTGTAATCCCGGCGGCAGCTTAAAGTCTTTTCTGGCCACTGTTGCTTGAGGTAGGTTTGTGGTTATTTCCTGCAATATTAGACAAGTGATATTTTGATTATAATTTGTCCTCAGAGATTTCATTTTTATCGCAACACGTTTCTTTATATGGGTAACATTGTTGTGTATACCTAACACAGGCTTGTTTATATTCTCGCATCTCAAATTTAACTTCATTGCGAACTTTTCGCACATAAAATTGGCTTGAGCTCCAGAGTCAATTAGGACTCTTGCCTCATGCACTTTATTATTGTGACCTACTACCCCAATGATAGCAGTCGACAATAAAATTGTTTTTTCAGCCTTTGCTAAAGCTGAATGGTTTGATACTGAAACTCGTTCAGCATCCATTCGGCAGTCACCTCTGGGGTGATCTTCACCTTTATTCATGGAGTCATCGCTCGGATGCATCTCCCTGTGCAATAACGTATTGTGGCTCTCGCTATCACAATGCTTGCATTTTAAATTAATTTTGCAATATGGGGCCGTATGTCCTAACCTCAAACATTTGAAGCAGGCACGGTACCTCCTTATTGCGTTGGCTCTTTCTCCTGAATTTAATTTTAAAAATTTTTTACAAAAATATATTTTATGCCCTTTGTCATTACAACAAATACAATTATTGTGGGTAGCAGCTAAAAATACCGATTCCTTTTTGGGATTATTGTTGCTACCACTTGCTTTCGGGTAGGTAGGAATTTTTTTCGAATCTGAATTTAACATTAATTCCAAAACTTGCGCACGCGAGGTCAAACATTTAAGAAATTCCTGTAATGTAGGTAGCTCATCCTGCAATGGGTTTTGTTCCCAATGCTTTCTAGAACTTGCATCCAATTTATTAGAAATTACGTATATAATTAAAGCATCCCATTGTTCGATTTTCAAGCCTAAATTTTGCAACGCTTTCAAATTTACATTAGTTTCATCAATCAGATAACGCATGGCTACTGGATCCTCATGTTTCATCTCTTTAAGTTGAAACAGAGCTTGGATGTGTCTTTGTACGGTAGTTCGCAAATTTGCAAACCTCTGCTGCAACAATTCAAAAGCCGATATATAATTCAGGTCTGATACCTCGAAATTGGCGATGATCTTTGCTGCATTCCCCTTTAAACAGGATTGCAGATAATAAAACTTCTGTACATTGCTTATGGCAGTATTGTTATGAACTAATGTCTTAAATGTTTCTAGAAAATTAATCCAATTTTTAGGATCTCCGTTGAATTCTCGTAACTGAAGGTTGGGTAACTTGATTTCTAATTTGGGAGTCTCTACAGACTGAATTGCTCCTTTAGCAGTCGCCAAGGTTGAATAATATTGATTTTCAAAATTCTCCCTTTGCAAATTATTATCAATTTCGTTGGAATCCGGAAGACTTTCGATTTGTTCCTGGACCTCTTCGAAATCATCAATTATTTTTTCAATTCTTGCATAGCGAATTTTAATTTCGTTAACTGATAATGCGTTTAATGAATCCGCAAATCTCGTGAGTTTACCTTTCAACACTCCGCGTTTGTTAATCAACGATTTTAAATTATCCATTTTTTATACGTTTGACAATAATTCAACACAACAAATGCTAAAAATGTTCCTTAAAAAAATAATTTCTTTGCAATAATCGCGTAGAAAACAGTAGTAACCAATTCAAGCTATGAACAATGACAGAATCTAACAATAATCATCTTCTAAAACAATTAACCTAAAATAATTTGCATGACTTGCATTTTACACTGCGGGTAGTTAGTTTTTTGTTTTTAAATAAGTACATCGACACACAAAAAATAGCACTTGTTTGAACAGGAATTCACGGAATAGAAGGAAATAATGGGCAGGATACTTATATTTGTAGTCGTTCCTTTTTTTTTCATGTTTTCATCTTTCTGGATTTTTGGATAGCTCGCTGGTTCATTTTATTGTTTCCTTTTAATGCCTTAATCTGATCGTAAGGTAGATCCGGCTCGAAGCACCATGTTATAAATTGGTATTTAGCAGAAGGACGTCAAGGAAAAACATCTGGTTTCAATGGAGGAATTCCTTTGTTTTATTCACAAGCACATTTGTTACAATAATTTGTCCCGACCCGACAAAACACTAAATTTGGTCACTTTGACCACTTGCTAGACAATGCTAGCTGTTTATAGGAGATCCACGAATTAAGAGAGAGTTAAACTAGAAAAGCAGACTATTTATAAGAATGTTTTCCAACACAATCAAAATAAACAACACTTTAGTGTCACCATTGCACATTATACGATATAAAAACCAGAAATCTACTTTACCGACTAACATTTCGTTTTAGTTTAGTCTTACGTCGCTAATCTGTAAAATGCAATATCAACTAACAATATGCTACAAAAAATATGCCGCTAGATGGCAGTAGTCTTCACTCTTTTTAACAGCATTCCTCCCCAATGATGTCTTGATCTTTTGTTATTTTTGATACATTTTTTTCAGGCATCTTTTACTTGGGTCCAAAGGAATAGACCTTCCCCAAATATCTCAGAAACTGGAGACATTGAGTTCTCGCCGAACATTTGAACCGTTACATCCGATCGGCGATTCTGACATTGAAAGTTTCTTACGGAATGAGAGAGAAAATGGAATTTTATCCCTCGCTGATGAAGTCAACAAATCTGTGAGTACTTATGTAGATGTAATAATTGCGCAAACCGTTTGTACTGATTAATAAGGATATCAGTGTCTTTATCTCCTGTAGGTAGTTGACATTATGGTAAACTTGGCTCAAGAAAGAGGAGAATGACTCAAAACACTCAAACTTATTCATTACTCTTTAGCTTTCATCCTTGCTGTGTTTAACCATCATGTATGTATAAAACATCCTTTAGTTGAATGAAATTTCATATATTTTTTAAGTGCAAACTTCTTTAGCACTGTTGTGATTTGAAACTCAATGAAACGAAAGCGAGCGACACTAAAAAGAGACAAACACATACATCTATAGGATTTAGCCTGCGAGAGAATGAGATAGCAATAAAATATTTATTTATTTCACGGGTACTCGGTTCCAATATAATAAGATAGATCCACGGTCCCACGCAAGTCTCCTTTAGTTTAGTGGTATAAAGCGCCTGAAAATCTTAGTGGCCAGACATTCAGTGAACCGAGGGTCGAATCTTACAAAATCCAAAAAAAAAAAATATTTCAAACAAAAAAATTCACAAACCACTCCAAAATGAACAGGCAAAGAAAACACAAAAGAAAGACGACATCTAGCAACTCCGAAGAAGAAAACACAAATGCTAATAAGATGACCTATAATGTATAGTAAAAGGTGCACTGGAATTCGACTACAAAAATATGGAAAAAATCATCCTTCACATTGATAAAAAGTGCTTCGTAGTCTCCCCACTCTTGTCTACATTAGTTTTCTGAAGGTTTCACTTTTACCGCGTTTGAATTGCACATTCTGACTTTTTTAATATTGAGTACTTTTTCCTTGCAAGAATAATTCAGAAACTACGGTAATCGAGTACTCTTTTCCCTCCTCTTTTCGTCCACATTATTTATATTGGTAGATAAATATTATGTTAAATGATAAAGTCCTCAATAATAACATCTTTATATTGCAGTCGCTCCAAGCAATCGAAGAACAGAAATGGGAGCACAAGGTTTCCGAATGGAACAAAGAGAAAATCAAGCTCATGAACGCCATGATCGGGCCATCGCAGAACTGGCTGGACCTGAAGAAGGCCCCTGAGTCGCCTGCGCTGATGGACACAACGGGTAGGATGGTGCACTCCATGCTGGATGATCAGGAGATGGCCTACGCCAAGCAGGTCAACCAGCACAACAAGATAGTCCTGCAGGGGGCCATGAGACCCTCGCTCGTTCAGAAGTTTTCTCAGGTGGCCGAGGACTTCAATGATCCGGTTAGTTTGTTTTGTTTTATAATTACGCATAGACAATAAATAATAAAAGTTGTGTGAATTCACTAAATTATTAGTTTGTAGGGGTTTACATGCGGTCAAATTGAATTACTTATTTCCCGCTCTATCTTTCAATATAAAGCAGTAAATCTGTTCAAGAAAAACTTTGGAGTATTTCACCATCATCTTGATAGCTTATCTGTAGGATAACATTTATTTCCAATTTTATTTAGAAGTCTGTTTACTATATGAATATTGGCTATATAGGCTTAGGTTTTAGGATATATGGATAAGTTGGCCGAGTTTTATACCTTTTGCGAGTATTTATTTGTTTATTTATTAATATTCGTCAGCCTATGGATGAGCTTTAAAGTGGATGGTGAAATACCCCCTTAATGTCATTTTTATTGCAAGCTATGAAGCTTTTAAAAATGGCAAATAATAAGAAAATACGCTACATTGCTTGCTCCATATAATATAACATTGAAACTCTTTAATAAAACTGTATACATAGTATTTTAAAAAAGGGGACAAGCACAACATTGAAAATTATAGACCTATCTCTAAGCTAAGGAGGCGGGAATGGGTACCGCCGCCCCGGGAACCTTTATTGGATAACCAACACCTCTGCCATAGGTCACCCCAAGTGGTCCGCTACGTTTGGTGATTTAGCAGGGGTTCCCGGGTTCATGGGGTGAGGTTTGTCTAGGTCTTGGAGGCGGATGACCAAGACACACTGAATCCCAGATTCCTACCCACCCCTTAAACCCTTTTCCTTCCCAGAACTCTCCTCTCCTTCCTTTCCTTAAAAAAACCTCCACACAGCATCCCCAAAGATGACATAGGCCCTGAGGGAAATTATTTTCCTCAGGGCCTCCTGTGTGGAGCTCATGTAAAAAAAAAAAAAAAAAGCTGTGTATCTTTAGTAAAATCTTGGAAAAAATCGTGTGTAACCAACTTTTTAACATATGCAAAAATACTATTATATGGTTTTTTTCAAGGCAGATCTGTTGAATCGAACCTAGGACAGTTTACTGATTTTATTCTTAACTCTATGGATAATAGGAAACAGGTTGATTCCATTTACACAGATTTTTCTAAGGCTTTCGACAAAATAAATCACGACATACTGTTAAACAAGCTCTCGAAGATTGGAATATGTGGAGATCTTCTGAGATGGTTCTTTTCATATGTTAAAAATAGAAGTCAAGCTGTTGCTTTAAAAGGTTACATGTCACAAATTATAACTATTCCCTCAGGGGTACCGCAAGGGTCTCATCTAGGGCCTCTATTGTTTATTTTATATATAAACGATATGAACCATGTCATAAACCATTCTTGTTTCCTTTTTTACGCCCATGACATGAAATTATATAAATGTATTAGCTCCATAGATGACTGCAACCAATTACAAGAAGACGTTAGCAAAATTGAGGAATATTGCGAAAACAATCAATTATATCTAAATATAGATAAATGTAATGTTATTACTTTTACACGAAAAAAAATCCAATTAATTATATTTACAAATTAAACCATGTACCTCTACAACGAGTAGAAACAATAAGAGATCTTGGAGTAATACTAGATTCTAAAATGTTATTTAGGGATCATATTGAAAATATTCTAGAAAAAGCTTATAAGCAATTGGGTTTCATTATTCGCATTACAAAGCCTTTTATTATAGCACACACCCTAATTCTGTTATATATGTCATATGTACGTTCACAACTCGAGTTCGCCTCAGTAATTTGGAATCCTCAATATCAAACATATATTCATCGCATTGAAAATATCCAGAACAAATTTATAAAACACCTATCCTATCGTTTTGGTGATCATCGATTTGACCCTATCGCTTTATATAAACGCAGAAAAATCTCTGATGCATTATTCTTACACAAAATCGTGAACTGCCTTGTTGATTCATCATATCTGTTAGAAAATATTGCATTTCGTTGCCCCAAACAAAACACCAGATCGAACGACTTATTTAGAATACCACACAGTAAATCTAAATATGCGCAAAACTCTGTATTAGTACATATCTGTGAAACTTACAATACCTTACGAGATATAGACATTTTCAACCATGACTTGAAATCATATAAAATGCAGCTTAATAAATTAATAAATTAAAATACTTTTTTTTTTTCTCCTTTTTGTGAAAATCATATTATTATCAACCATAGTAAATAGTATAACCATGTTTGTTAATAATTTTCCGTTTTTCTTTATTATGTTTTATGTTCTTCTTTTTTATGTTTTTCTTTATCATGTTTATATTTTTTTTTCTTTGTCATTTAATAAGTTGAGTAGGTAAAAAAAACTAAACCAATATTTTTTAACACAATGGAACTTAATTGGTCTACAATATATGAATTTTATTGTTATAATCATTTTTTCTGTATGACTGTTTGTTTCCTCAATAAAAAGAAATAAAAATAAAAATAGTAACTAACAGTCATATTACTCACATGAATGCCAACAAACTAAACTCGTTACTTTTTGCAGTTGATAAGTAAAATAATATTTTTCTTGTTTTCTTTAAATTTGCAGAAAGTTCAAGAAATGTGGTGTATAATCAAAACCATGTCCAGCATTCCTCCGTTGATTCGTAATGAAGACCCCACCAAGTCCAGGGCCTCCCCGGCTGTCCAGAAGGCACTCATAGCTCAAGGACGGAATTATCTGCAGCAAAGGTATTTTGAATTGATAAAAACATGAATCGTGTTCCATAATAAAATTGAGTGACCTTTAGGCTGGAAATTCACGGACTGCTATAGTACACGCCAATCTAAGACCGGCCTGAACATGGTACATTCCATTCTCGTACAGACACTGACTTTACAATGAACAAGAAAGATGCATAAAAACATATGTGCGACAGAGAAAGGCGTGAGAAACTTGCCGATTTCTGATCAACGTCAGGCCAGTCTTAATGTTTGGCATGTACTATACAAGTAGTTGGTATCGACAACTTCAAGCACGGCTACATAGTTGTCATAGAAAAAAACATTACACAACAACACTGCAGTCTTTGCAAAGATTGGGAGAATAATGTGGCTATTGAATGAAACAATTATTTTGTGTAGGTACTCGCTGTACCGTTTTCTAAAATCCACCAAAGATCAAAGTTAATCAACAACACATGTCCATTCAGCAGCTCAACAAAAGCCATCTGCAAGGCCAAGTGCCATAAACAAACAGAATGGTGTTTTAAATTGATAGTTATTAGGTCTAAAGATTTCAAAATATCCTAGGAGAAGAGCAAAACTATCTCAAACGCCCTAGGCTACCCAGGACTTAACGAGTCAAATGCCGTAACATTTCGCGGAACTTCGCGAAAAAACACTAAAAAACCACCACTTTGAATTTTGAATTGAATGTTTTGTTGATAAATTTTGAGCTATTGTATATTTTATTGACTGAAACACGTTCACAACACAATAAACTATCCACTAAAATCACATTACTTGCATTTATTACGTAAATTTATAGGTTTTACGACATTTTAATCGCGATACAAATACATCGCGATAATGATAACGACCGTTAATTTCGCGATAAAATCTGACAGCGCATTGTCATGGAAGAAATTGTTTTAAAAATAATCCAGTGTGGCAATTCGAGTGAAATCTTTAACACTACCTAGAGTAATGATGGCGCAAGCGATTTTGACACTGTTCTTCATACAAATGTCGTACATATAAGGGTCAAAATCGCAGACCAAAAGTTTTTCAAAGATAATATTATTCAAATATTTGAATTATTTTCTGCGCCTGCGCATTAGGACCCGCGGGCCGGTGCGTCTCCGGCATTTGACCGGTTAAAGCTACCGCCAATTTATTTTATTTTTATGTGTCCCCTTCTCAGATACAAGGCCTACATGCGCAGCATTGTGATGGACAACCTGCAGTTGGCAGAGCGGGGTGGCGTCCCGGGTACCTTCCCGCTGGTGCGGGGCTTCGTGGGGCTCCGCTTGCAGGGCCAGGGCCTGCTGGGGCTCACTGACGGCCAGGTGGACGGCAGGCCCGTGTGGCCCATGGTCTACTACTGCCTGCGGGCCGGAGACTTGGAGGCTGCACTGCACTGCGCCAAGCACGCGGGGTATGTTGAACGCACTCTATGACAAAGGAGAAATTGAAGAAAAATCTTACCTATATATCATGTTCTGTTTTATCCGGTTACCATTGAAATATCCGATCGAGCTGAAACTCGGCTGATTCATCAACTTTTGGTTGCACTCATGAAAACACATGCGAAAATTCACGCATTTCTCTGAAATTGGATGAAATGATGGCGCAACTAGATTTTTTTATTTATTTTTTTATTTATTAGAGATAATATATTACAAAATTATTACATAAAATTTATAATACATTGCTCCCAATGAGTTTAATAAAACTCATTTCGGGAAGGACAACATTATACATCTAAAGGAAAATTATTTTTACATAAGAACATGGAAATCAATGAACAATATGTACATAGATTTTTAAATGGACTAGACACACTTGATACAGGTGAGTAGGACCGTGGTGCAAATTCAAAACTGTTTCACTACTTAATAAAATTAGAGGAGTATTGTATACAGTAAAAAAAACTGTTTTTAAGGGTTGAATTTTCTGTATGTAAATTCTGTGCATGAAAATTTAAATAATGTTACATATATGTATATCCGGACTAAGGTGCTTACTGCACTGACATTGTTAAACTTGTGACTGTTTTGTGACTCGTGACTATTATTACTATTTTATATTTTTCACCATGACTTGTATTTTTATACTAGCTCAAGGACAGCCACAGAAAATTAAAAAGTGTGGGTCGGAAGTGGCACTTTTTAGGTTTTTTTTTTATTTTCTGTGTCTTTCTTCGTCAATGATTAAATATTACAAAGAGGTTTATAAGCTTCAGGGGGCATTTCACCATCCTCTTGATAGCTTATCCATGGGATTATGTCTATTAACCCCTTGTTTGCCGGGGTAGTTGGGGTTGGTTGTCCACCAATTAGCGTTCGCAAAAAACGGCATCCATGACACCCAATGACATTTCGTGACAAGCGATTCTGACAGTGTCCTTGAGAAATTTTGTACAATAGAAAGGTCAAAATCGGAGACAAAGGAATTTTTCCCGCGCATGCGCAAGAACTGCGCACATTCCCGCGCTCCGGTAAATTATTAATAGTGACCAGGCGCATTGCGGTTTTCTCTATGGTAAAGGGCGATAATAGAGCAAGCGATTCTGACCGTGTTCTTCATACACTTTCTTTATACATAAGGGTCAAAATCGCGTGTAAAATCTCAAACACACCGGTGCACGAACGGCATTCTAGCGGTTAATAAATAAACAAAAAAATACTAGCAATAGGTAGAAATTTTGTTAAATTTTCCGATATTTAGCCACAATTCATAAGTTCGAGTAGTACCGAATAGTAAACTCGGATTTTATAAATAAATATACCCTATCCTATGGATGGTGAAACATCCCGTCAGTAAGTTAAAAATATGCATCCTCAATATTGGTTTTTGTCATAATTTTAATATTTATCCAACTGCTGTGAACAATTTATAAATGGTAGTGATGACAAGATTATTATTATTAATTTTTTATTTCAGGCCAGGATTTGAAGACTTCATAGCAGTTCTGGAAGAGCTAATCAAGAAGCC